>JAPDVU010000007.1:112552206-113785123 GCA_026230045.1 Corynorhinus townsendii | reverse complement strand
TTCCCCATGTTTTGGGTTTCTAAAAGTCAACTCATAAACATAAGCTAGATATGGTTGAAGGGGGCTTGATATGAATAACAAAAGATGTTTTTACCTTTATCACTCAAGCTGTTTCAGGAGCCAGGGTCAAAAAACAAATATTATGAAAAGTGATGCCCCTATTGTTTTTCTCACTTATGAAATTACAGTTTTAGGAGCTCTGACCTGGAGCTAGAAATGAAGACTGAAATATATGTATTCTTATTATATTACAGTATCACAAAGTGAGTCTTGCCAAGTGCCCCAGAAAAAAAGGGGCCAGTGTGACCTCATTATCCAGTTTGCCTCCTAAAACAGGCCTCAAAAGAATCTCTTCTTGAGCAGAATCTCTTCTTGCTGTTGAAGCAAACTGAGTCAGTTTGTTTTTAATAAATCTTTATTCAGATTATTACAATTGTTTCTCCTTTCCCCCCCACATAGCTCCCCTCCACCCAGTTCCCACCCCACCTTCTGCCCTTACCTCCGCCCCACTGTCCTCATCCATAGGTGTACGATTTTTGTCCAGTCTCTTCCTGCACCCTCCCCATACTTCTTTCCCCCTGAGAATTACCAGTCCACTCCCTTTCTATGACCCTGATTCTATTATATTCACCAGTTTATTCTGTTCCTCAGGTTTTTAATTCACTTGATTTTTAGGTTCACTTGTTGATAGATATGTATTTGTTGTTCATAATTTTTATCTTTACTTTTTTCTTTCCCCTTTGTAGACTGTGTGTACAGCCTTGTTGTAATTAAGTCTTGATTGTTGTTGGTATCACTGGGAGGAATTGACCTCCAGGCCAGTTGGCTGTGAGGATCAGCTGTGTCTACACTGGGAGAAGTTCAGTGCAGCCTTATAGGATTAGATTTGCCAAATTGCAAAAGCCTCTGTGTTCAGCTTGGATGGGGCAGAGTCTCAGGGCGGAGCAGACAGTCTTGGCTTCCCGTCAGCCCTGCCCTTGTGCACGCACCTCCAGACCTCTGCCTTCCCCAGCTCCCAAGCCTCCGCCCGAGAGTCCAAATTCCCCCCACAAGAGCGTGGGTCCCCAGGGGCTCGCCTGGAACTGGGTTCAGTGCAGTCAGAACTGGGGTTCAGTGCAGTCAAGAGCTTCCAACTCCCTTCTGCTAGAGAAAGCCTGTGGCAACCTCCGCAGTCTTTGTGCGCACTGGTGCGTGGGCCTCCAGACCCCACCCCTGGGTCTCCGAGTCTCTGAGTGCCTTTCTCTCTACCTGACAGTCCAGTCTCCCCCTGTATGAGCCTGGGTCCATGGGGTTTCACCCAGAACTGGGGTTCAGTGCAATCGGAACTGGGGTTCAGTGCAGTTGGGGGCTTCCTTCCCCCTCCCGCCAGAGAAAGTCAGCCAGGCTCTCAGCCGCCCTTCCTCTCTGTGCACACAAAGACCCTTTGCCATACCTCAACCCTTTGCAGTTCCTCCAATTCTCTGTGAGCTTTTCTCTTTCCTTCTAGTTGTAGAATTTCCACTCAGCCAGTTTTCCTGTGGTTCTGGATGGTGTCTGTTCTGTCTTTTAGTTGTAGTTTTGAAATTGTTGTGCGAGGCAGCGGTTTAGGTGCTTACCTATGCTGCCATCTTGGTTTCTCAATAATCCTGAGTCCGTTATTTTAGAAAGCAATTTTTAATAAATCTAAAATGAAGGACTAGGAGGAGAATCCAAGATGGCGGCGTAGGTAAACACCTAAACTGCTGCCTCCCACAACAATTTAAACTGCAACTAAAAGACAAAACCTCTATCACCCAGAACTACGGGAAAGCTGGCTGAGTGGAAGTTCTATAACTAGAAGGAAAGAGAAAAGAGCATTGAGACATGTACGAGCGCTGAAAAGCTGAGGTACGGAGGCGCGTGATCCAGGCTGGCTGCAAGCGACTGGGTGCGTTGCTTTTTTCAACCCCAACGGAGACAAGCCCCCGATTACTCTGAAATCCAGTCTCTGGGGAGACGCGGGGGACCCAAACTCCTACGGGGAGAAGCTGGACTGTCTACCAGAGAGGGTGGCTTGCTTGCAGAGCTGCACGCAGGAATAATTGTTTATGGCACTGGGGCACAGGACTCGCGGATGCCATTGGAGACTCAGAGCTGGCTAACTAGCAGCCATTGCTGTTTGCCACGCCCTAATCTAGTGACACCCTGAGGCCCTGCCCTACAAACCCACCCAAGCTCCAAGCAGCTCAATTAGCATAAGAAAGGCCTGCCCTATCACAGCTTAACCTAGCAAACTTGCAGCCTGGGTCAGACAGTCCAAAACCTCCAAACCCCAAGCAAAGAGGAGAAAACTGCAGCTCTCACTGTAGCTCCTGCTGAGAGGCCTCAGACAGTAGCTGACCTGCACCCCATTGGAGATCCAAAAGCCAGTGTACCTAGTGGTCAGTGTGAGACACCAGATTTCAACTCCTCACATCCATAAGTGACACATTCAAGAGGCAGACTCAGTGAGCACAAAAGCCCCACTGAAACAAGTCCTGCCCCTTAAGCGTGTCTTCAGCGCAGCAGTTCTCCCATTATAGACACAGGGAGTGCTCACAGCTAATTGGCCTGGAGGTCAATTCCTCCCAGCATACCAACAGCACTTAAGGCTTAACTACACCAAGACTTTGCACTCAGCCCACAAGGGGTGTACCAAGAGTGTCCACATCAGGTGATTGGGGAGGCTGAGCTACTGCCCCCTATAGGTCACCTAACACACAAAGCCACTCCATCAACATAGGGAAGCAGCCAAAATGCAGAAACAAAGAAACATGTCACAAATGAAAGAAACGGAGGAAAGCAAACTACTGGATGACATAGAGTTCAGAACCACATGTATAAGGTTACTCAAGAATCTTCTAAAAACCGCTGAGAAACTTGATGACACTTCTGAGGAGCTTGGTGAGACCTTCAAGGACCTTAATGAGAATGCCAAAAAAATGGAAAAGGATCAGTCAGAAATGAAGCATACACTGTCTAAAATAAAGAATATACAGAAACTCAATTGTAGATCAACGTACCCCAAGAATCAAACCAAAGATCTGAAATATGTAGAAACAAAAAACATCCAACCAGAAAAACAAAAAGAAAAAAGAATCCAAAAATATGAAGATAGTGTAAGGAGCCTCCGGGACAACTTCACGCGAACCAACATCCTAATTTTTGGGGTGCCAAAAGAAGGGAGAGAGCAAAATATTGAAAACCTATTAGAAGAAATAATGACAGAAAACTTTCCCTACCTGGTGAAAGAAATAGACTTACAAGTTCAGGAAGCACACAGAACCCCATTCAAGAGGAATCCAAAGAGGACCACACCAAGACACATCATAATTAAAATGCCAAGGGCAAAAGACAAAGAGAGAATATTAAAAGCAGCAAGAGAAAAACAGTTAATTACCTACAAGGGAGTACCCATACGACTGTCAGCTGATTTCTCAACAGAAACTATGCAGGCCAGAAGGGAGTGGCAAGAAATATTCAAAGTGATGAACAGCAAGAACCTACAACCAAGATTACTGTACCCAGCAAAGCTATCATTCAGAGTTGAAGGTCAGATAAAGAGCTTCACAGACAAGAAAAAGCTAAAGGAGTTCATCGCCACCAAACCAGGATTACACGAAATGCTGAAGGGTATCCTTTAAGGAGAGGAAGAAGAAGAAAAAGGTAAAGATAAAAATTATGAACAACAAAATGACATCAAATACATACCTACCAACAAGTGAATCTAAAAATCAAGTGAATGAAAAATCTGAAGAACAGAATGGACTGGTGAATATAATAGAATCAGGGACATAGAAAGGGAGTGGACTGACGATTCTCAGGGGAAGCAGGTGTGAGGGGTGCGGGAAGAGATTGGACAAAAATCTTACTCCTATGGATGAAGACAGTGGCGGGGGGTAAGGGCATGGGGTAGGGTGGGGAATCAGGTGGAGGGGAGCTATGGGGAAAAAATAAAAGAGGAACACCTGTAATAATCTGAACAGTAAAGATTTATTTAAAAAATGAAAAAATAAATAAAATGAAGGACTAGGTGAAATGGGATGAAAATGGATGGGTGGATGGAAGGATGAAGATAAAGTGCATTTGTCTCAGAGTTCCACTGACACCTAGGAGGTTTTCTCTCCAGGCTTCATGAAGCTTATACTTTTACTGTGAAATAAATGATGCCATTTGCTGAGAATCGGGGCAGGGGTGCAATCGGCTCAACAAGAGAACTGAGGGTTTGGAACAGCACCTGAGGCAAACTGTTATCAGTGGGGTGCCTTCTGTGCCCCCACGTTACCAGTGGAAGTGGAGTTCTTAGGGTGCCACAGGCGAAAGAATTCCTGAGGCTCCCACAGGAGTTATTGTGGTGAGCTTTATTGATGAGGTGAAATTAAGGGGGTTTCCTTCCAAGGTCCCATCTCCCTTGGATTCACCAATCTAGTCTTCAGCAGGGCTAGGGCCACTGTCCAGTGTTTCCCCTCCATATCAAAGCATGGTTCAGTCCAGCATGTGACTAGCTTAGTTTGTGTTCCCACCTGCAACCCATGGCCATGTGGCTGTTTAAGTCCACATAGTAGGCTAGCATGAGGGCGAATGCTGGTCACGTAGCAAGAGAGTGCAAGGGAGTAGGAACAAGGCTAGGCAGAGAGAATTCTTTGTCTGGAGATTTTAACCTTCCAAGACTTCACTGCACTTGCAGTGCTCCACTCCCAGCCAATTATCTTTTTCCCAGGTTAGACTGACAGGTATGCACCTTATCTAACTCACCCCAACTTCATTTCGCATGTATCCAATTCCCCCTTTGTTTGACCCCTCCCCCCAGTGACTTGCAGGGAAGTCCCCAATGGTTTCCTGGGGAGTATCAAGTTGTAGCTTCCTGGTGAAGCTGCCCAGATGACCATACTTATAATGCTTGCCCTCCTCTTTGCTCTCTTTCTATTACTAATATTTGTGGCTCAGCAGTTGAGCATTGACCTATGAACCAGGAGGTCACAGTTCGATTCCTAGTCAGAGCACATTCCGCAGGGTTTCAGGCTTGATCCCAGCAGGGAGCATGCAGGAGGCAGCCTAACAATGATTTTTCTCTCTCTCATCATTGATGTTTCTATCCCTCTCTCTCCTCCTGCCTCTCTGAAATCAATAAAAATATTTTTTTAAACTAGCTAGTTATGATGATAACAAAATGATAGAAGGGGAAGACGAAGGGCATGTGGACCCAAAAGATTGGACTAACCCAGTGGTCGGCAAACCACGGCTCGCGAGCCACATGCGGCTCTTTGGCCCCTTCAGTGTGGTTCTTCCACAAAATACCACGGCCTGGGTGAGTCTATTTTGAAGAAGTGGTGTTAGAAGAAGTTTAAGTTTAAAAAATTTGGCTCTCAAAAGAAATTTCAATCGTTGTACTGTTGATATTTGGCTCTGTTGACTAATGAGTTTGCCAACCACTGGACTAACCCATGCTGCTTGTGATTTTTTATAGCAGCCAAAATGTGACTGGTTAGGAAGGAATTTGATGGGTGTGTTTCAGAGCCACTCATTTACCCCCACTTTATTCAGATATGCAAGGAACTGCAGTTCCTTCATATTTTTAGAGTTTATATGAACCTCCACTTGCTGGATTGTAGGGGAAAAGAAGAACAAAATTTTGGATCCAGCTTGAACCAAGGGCCTGTTTCATAATTCAGTCAATCCCTTTGAATTATGCTCTGTAACTTGGGATAAATGAAAATTCTCTCTCATCTCTCGGTTTCTCACTGCCAACCCCTCCTCTCCCTGATGTAACACAGGTGTGCTGGGAAGAGTAAGGCTTATGCGCCTGCAAGGCAGAGGAGACTCAGGGCCTCTGGCACCTCTGCTCTCAGGGATGTCTCTGATCTACCAGGTAGTTGCTGGTCCTGCTAGCATTTGCCACCCACTTCTGCATGGCCTGCCTCCCATTCAGCCTAGGCCCAGGTGTAGGAGAAATAGGCTTAAAGAAAGGCTAAGGGAGGTACCATGGAGGGGCGCGCGACGGCGGGAGACGGCCGGAACGGGCCCCGCGAGCGGCGAGGCCCCGGGTGATGCCGCGGCGCCGCAGCAGAACCACCGGGAGCAGCCTCTGGCCGCGGCGGAGCAGCTGCCCAAGCACTCGTACTGGCTGGACCTCTGGCTGTTCGTGCTGGTGGACCTGGTGCTGTTCCTGGTCGTGTACCTGTGGCCGTGATGGATTGCCTGATATCTACATCAAGAAGTTGACTCCTGGACTGAATTCTGAACATGACTTACAGCTTCTTGAACAAAGACGGGATTGTGCAACAGAAGATTTTCAAACTCTTAAGGGACCTTCTTTCCTTTTACACATTCCTTACTCTTTGGGGGACTATATTAAATGGGTAGTGACCTCACCCATTCATAACTAAGTCCTTAAAACTAGACTCTTTGATTCATGTTTAAAAACTTTCTTCAAATAGCTGATGGCTTTGCAGGAGCTGAATTAAAATATTTGTACAGAAAGGTTTAATGTATTCATTAAGAACTACAGCAATGACTTTCCTTTAACATTTTAAGGGTTGACCAGGGTTTAGTATGATGCAATATTATATATGGTGAATTATTAAGGTGAACTATCTAAAATTAAATTCCTAGAAAGCAAGGGGAGAATTTTAGAAAAGGAATTAAAAGCTATACAGAAAATGCAGGTCTACAAGTTACTGGCTGTAAGAATCCAGCTTAAGTTCTAGATTAAGTAGGCCTCTGTTTGGCTGCCAGGTTGATATGACCTTGGCGAAAGTATATAGTAGTGGAAAGCTAGTGGGCAGCTCTTCCTGCCCAGTGTTCCCCCTCTTTTAAGCTCTTGAACTCCTTAAAATACAGTATGTTTCAGTCCTGTTATTTATTATTGGGGTTATGTTAAGAATACTTGTGGCCAAAACATGTTTGTTTTTATAATTACTGTAACTTAACTATTCAGCAAAATCAGCATATTTATTCATTCAACAAATATTTGAGCACTTGTATGGACCGGGTACAGCAGTGAACAAAACAAAAATCACTGCCTTCATGGAACTCAGCACCTTGGTTTTTATCTAAATAAACAAGAATTTACATTCTAGGAGTGCACAGCTGGCATTTGATGAGCAGGGCCATACCGGCAGAGTAGCTACGATAAGCCTTTCAGGACAGATACTCTTTCATATACAATGTTCGGAACAGCCTCTTGTCGAAATTAGGGACATTTGATGTGAGTTGCCTACATTTTTGGGGGGATATGCTCCCCCTTTCAAATCAAGGCATAGATCTGGTGAACTCTGCGTCCCTCTACCTTTCAGAATGGCACTTAGGGTTACAGTGGAATCTGGGACTGATTTTGGAGGATTTTATCTGTCAACTACAAGGTTAACAACAGTGCCTCCAGGATACAGGATACCGTTGATCTGTCTGAAAAAACCTTTTGGGCAAAGGTTGGAGCTAGAGAAACAGAACTGGAATTTCCTTGCGTATCCAAACATTGTATGAACTGTTTCTGTGCTGCTGGCTGGTAATTTTGTCCAATAAATGTTTATTGTGCAGCTAAAAAAAAGAAAGAAAGAAAGGCTAAGACAAGTAAATTATAACCACATTGATATGAGGATAGAAATCAATGATAATTGATCTGAGGAGTTGACTCTCTCTGTTTCAGAAATGCTAGAAATGGAGACTGCTTCTGAGAGCCTTTTCATCAAGGACTCTCACGGACGCCTAAACTCCTTGACCACCGTTCTTGGACAAGAAGTGGACCGGTTTAACAATCTGCTGAAATTAATACACGTATGAGCGCTCACTGCCATCATTGCTGTGGGGTATCAAAGCTGTGTAGAGCATTACATAATAACATGAGTGTGCTTAGAGCCTTCCATTCTCATCACTTCAACACTTCCATTTAAATATGCTAACAATTCTTCAAACCCAACTGGTTTAAAATTGAATTTACCCTTCCCAAACAAGGCCACGGTCCCTCTCTAATAATGGCTTTGTGTATATGGGACATTACAAATCCTCCATCTCCTCATTATCCTTACCATTGACAGATCAGAAATGTGATGGGAGACCTAAGCATTAGAGATTTAGTTCTTGATCCTGATGTCTAGTTTGCATTGAATAAGATCGCATTTATGAGGACTGTGAAAGCCAGCATTTCTCAAAGTGTGGGTCACAAAACACCTGCAGTAAAATCCACTCTGCTGCAGGTTCAAAATGTAACTCCTGATCCCACTCCAGCCCTGAGAGAGAATTTCTGGAAAGATGGATTTTTTTAAAGAAAACTCCTCCAAATGATTTCACTGCAACTAAAACTTGAGAGCAATTCTTTGGTCCTTTGCCTTATGCTCAGGAATATGTTCTCTCTACATGATCTTGAATGTGTAATGATGGCTAAACACCTTCCTGGTTTCTATGTGTATAACTTTGATAAGGGAAACACAAAAGCTATTAGAGAACAAATATAGAGCAATGACAGGAAAAGTTTTACCACCAAGCAGGGAACCAAATACCTAGCACAGAGTCAAGGCTCAGTGATAAGATTGGGGAGGACAGCCCTAACTGGTTTGGCTCAGTGGATAGAGTGTCAGCCTGCAGACTGAAGGGTCCCAGGTTTAATTCCTGTCAAGGGCATGTGCCTTGGTTACGGGCACATCCCCAGTAGGGGGTGTGCAGGAGGCAGCTGATCAATGTTTCTCTCTCATTGATGTTTCTAACTTTCTATCCCTCTCCCTTCCTCTCTAAAAAATCATTAAAATATATTTAAAAAAAAAAAAAAAAAGATTGGGGAGGACAGGTGGAGTAAATCTTTTGAAGCCAAAGGCCAGCCCTAACTGGTCTGGCTCAGTGGATAGAGTGTTGGCCTGCAGACTGAAGGGTCCCAGGTTTAATTCCTGTCAAGGGCATGTGCCTTGGTTGCGGACACATCCCTAGTATGAGGTGTGCAGGAGGCAGCTGATTGATGTTTCTTTCTCATCGACGTTTCTAACTCTCTATCCCTCTCCCTTCCTCTCTGTAAAAAATCAATAAAATATATAAACTGGTGTTCAAAGCAAGAAGAGGAGATGGGTGCTACTCATCTCTTGTCTCTTCCACATCACCCACTTGAAGACAGGCAAGTCTAAGTATCACTTCCTCCATAAAATCTTCCTGGACATCAGCCCTTCCCTCCAACATCCGATGACTTAGGAACCCTTCCTCAGGGGTCCATCATTTCTGGTTCTGTGTCTGTCACTGTCATTACCACATTGTTTTGTAATTACCCCTCCATGAGTAAGGCTTTCCCAATTGAAAATGACTTTCTTAAAGAAAAAAGGACTGGTATATTAGTCATCTCTGTTTCCCTAGTACCTGACGCATACTAAATCTTCCAGTGGCATTGTTCAAAACCATATCTTCGGGCTGCTGGGGACATTTCTCTTCCTCCTCTTCTTCCCACTTCATTGGATTCTGCTACTAACTGCCTGAACTGCCTCCCACTCCCAGATTTTACATTTTTGTTGTAAAAATGCATGGAGGATGGGAGGGTCTGACCCGCCAGACAGTATGCAGAGAGTACAGAACCCAGCAAGAGGGCCTATCAGCCAAGGCAGCACCTGCCACCACCAATGGGTGCATTCCCACTTGCTAATTACATCTGTGGAGGGCATCAACCCTTTCTTGTTCTCTTAGACTTCTCTAGAAACACTCAACAAAGCCATTGCTGGGTTTGTGGTGATGTCTGAAGAAATGGAAAAGGTGTATAACAGTTTCCTCAACAACCAAGTTCCTTCCCTGTGGTCCAACACAGCCTACCCGTCCCTGAAACCACTAGGATCATGGGTCAAAGACCTTATTCTGAGGACTGCATTTGTGGACGTAAGAAAATGCTCTTCTTTGGGATTTGGTAAATCTAGCGACACAGTTGGCCCTAAGGTCCTTAGGAAGCCCTAGCTAAAATACCGACAACCGTTGAGGAATCATCTCAGCCCAAAGACACAGATCCTTTCAGAACGGCATCACTTTAGACATCTTGTGCTAATTATAAAGGAGTTTACCCCAGGCCCTTATCCCAGCATCCCATCATGGGACCCCACTGTGAGGTACAGAACCAACCTGAAATGGGCCCAATCTCCAGTGTGACCTTGCTACCATCTCCCTCTTCTCCACCCTCTGTGATAACCAGCTTCTGGGTTTGTGGTCAGACTACAGGGTGAGGACAGGGCCAGGGCAGGCAGTCAGGATGGGGCTGGTGACTCACTCAGGACTGCTTTAGATTCCGCTTCCTGAGAGGCCCTCCACAATCTAACTTTGATTGAAATGACAAACTCCATCTGAGGAAAACAGTACATTTTGATGTAATGTGTCTCCTTCAGCTGTGGCTCAAACGAGGGCAGCCTAAGTCCTTCTGGATCTCCGGGTTCTTCTTCCCTCAAGGATTTCTAACAGGTACGAGTGCTTTCCCCACAGACGCCCCAAGAAAGACATGGTGTGCTCTGCACGGGGCCTCTAGGACAGGCAAGATGGCATGGCTGCGACTGGCCTCACCATGAGGCTGTTGACTTATAGGGAAGTCCATTGAGGCCCAGCTCTTCCTGGCTTGCCAGGGAAAAGGATGACAGAAACAGCAGATGTTCCCTAACCCCTGCCCTTGTTGGGTGATACAAATGCAAACACCGCTGCCCCTGTGGACACACACATTGAGCCCCAGATCCCCATGCAACCCATGCTCCAGGGCACCACACACCCTCCATCTGCTCCGACTCCAAGTCTAAGCAGCTTCCCTCCCTCTAAAAAATACTCTTTTAAGAAAAAAAAATGTTTTTCATTATAGTTGACTAAAAAATACTCTTGATGTCCTTTCATCAACCCATGGGGTGGAAGGGTGTTATTCCAGGGATTCCTGCTAGAGAGCCCCAGAGTGGGCCAGGGCCACTGGGCTGCTAGATGCTAATCAGCTGAGCCCTTTTCTCTCTCATCCTAATCACCAATAAACAGCCCATGCGAGACAGCTGAGCAGCACTGTGAAGTTGGGGAGACTGGGTTATGAAACTCCCTCACTGGTTTGTCTCCCTCAAGGGCAGAGCAGTGCACTTCAGACTTAGTCTCCTTCCCTCTCTTCCCAGCCATGACCACAATACATGTGTTGGCCCCGCCCCTTCCACCATCTCCCACAGGCTTCCTGTCTCTGTGAACTAATTCAGAATAAGGTGTCAATGGTTGCCTCTTCTCCATGGAGAGGAAGCTCCCTGATGCTAGAGCAGCCTGGTTAGGGCAAGTAGGGGGCTCTGTTTGGACAGCAGTGGTCTTGTTCAGAGGAGCCATTTTTCTGATTTTTTTCTATTTACAGGTACTCTTCAAAATCATGCTCGGAAATACAATTTGCCTATAGATGAGCTGAGTTTCAAGTACAACATAATTCCTGCCTATCGGGATCAAGCCGCAGTTATAGAAGCTGCCAAGACAGTGAAGTTTGGACAAGAGCTGCCCATGGACGTGCAGGTATTGTCTCCCGGACTATTGTGATAGCAAAGCAGTATCTGTCCCACTGTCATTCAATGTCTCTGCCAACCTCCCCTGCCTCTCCTGCCTCCCATATGTGAGAGCAGAAGGGGCAGGATGGGCTCACACCCCCCAAAACAAGCTCCCCAATTAGCAATGACTAGATCTGAACCCAATGTGGGGCAGGGGTGAAGAGGTGAAGGTGGTGCCTACATCAGCAAGCAATTCTCAAACACCAGCTGGGAGACCTATAATTCAGCTCAATTCTGATGCTACCCAGAGATAGCATCAGACCCCACAGGTTCAGAGTTCAGTCCAACAAGATTACACCCCTCCCCCCCCATTTCAAATGCCAGTTTCAAGCCCACATTGTCACCTGTGCTTCTGACCCACTGGCTATATGTCAGAGGTTCCCATGACTCCATCCTGGGGTTCAATCAATTTGATAGAGTGGATCAGAGAACTCAGAGAAACTTTATTTTTAATATGGTTTTATTGATTTTTAGAGAGGCAGGAAGAGAGAGAGAGATAGAAACATCGATGAGAGAGAAATATCGATTGGCTGCCTCTTGCAAGCCCCCAACTGGGGATCAAGCCTGCAGACTGGGTATGTGCCCTAATAAGGAATCAAACCAGCAACCTCTTGGTGCATGGGTCAATGCTCAACCATTGAACCACACCGGCCAGGCGAAACTTTTTACTTAACTAGTTACTGGTTTATTATAAAAGAATATAAATCAGAATAGTGAGATGAAAGAGAGACCTAGGGTAAGGTATTGGGGAAGGACACTGAGCATCCATGCCCACCCAGTGTGCCACTCTCCCCAAATCTCCACCTGTCCACCCTGAAGCTCTCCAAACCCAGTCCTGTGGGGGTTTGTGGAGGCTTCATTACATAGTCATGGTTGATTGGATCACTGGCCATTGGTGACTGAACTCAGTCTCCCTCCCTAGAGGTGCTGTGGGGGGATACACTGAAAGCTCCAGCTCCCATCTTTAGGTGCTACCCAAGCCCATCTCATTAAGATAACAACAGGCACCGCTATCACTTTCAACATTCAGGAAATTCCAAGGATTTGGGGAGCTGTAAGTCAAAACCACAGAAGGCCCTGGCTGGTGCTCAGTGGTTAGAGTCACAGGTTTGATTCCTAGTCAAGGGCATATACCTCGGTTGCAAGTTCCTCAGCCCCAATAGGAGCATGTGTGGGAGGGAGCCAAGTGATGTTTCTATCTCTCTTTCCTCCCTTCTACTCTTTCAAAAAATCAATGGAAAAAATACTCTCAGGTGAGAATTTAAAAAATAAAGAAACAACCATGGAGGAAGACAGTATATATATACACTGAGTGGCCAGATTATTATGATCTCTGAACAAATAATAATCTGGCCACTCCATGTATATCCTATATAATAAAAGGCTGATATGCAAATTGTCCCCTCAACCAGGAGTTCGACCAGCAGGCAGGCCTGCCAACTGCCCATGTCCCCTCGCCCTGGCCAGGCTGGCCAGACCCCACCCATGCACGAATTCATGCACTGGGCCTATACACACACACACACACACACGCACACACACACACACACACACATACACTGAGTGGCCAGATTATTATGTGTTCAGACATCATAATAATCTGACCACGCAGTGTATATGAAAACAATCTTTTGCTTATCTGAATGACCAAATATATATACATTTTTTAATAAATCACAATATCACAAATACCTACAGTAACTTTCTTCTTGTGGAGAAAATATATCAAGAGGTTAAAAGCAGGAGTTTCAGAATTAGGCAGGCCTAAATTTAAATTCTGACTCTTCCCCTCTGTCAAAGCCAGCAAGAGCACTGCTCGGCACTGCTGCTCTGAGTTGTTCTGAGTCCATATATTCTTCTAGATTCTTCGCGACTATGCCAGGGCTGGTCCCTTCTCGAACCCTGCCCACTGTTCTAACTCTTGGGAACTTAGTCCAAGATCCTCCTTTATTCTCTGCTCACTAGCTATAGGTGTTGGGTCTCGGCCCCTCTGCCTGGGGCTGAACCTCCTTGGACACCAGGTCTTAGACGGAGAAGTCATGAGAGGTTGTAGGTGTATAAGAATGAGTCTTTATTGCAGAAGCCAGTGGCCATAAGTCATCAGACAAGACAGTCCTTTACAGCAAAGTCCATACAGACAGGCAGCTGGACACCAGCTAGTGAATACACATCTTTCCCATAAAGTAGCATCAGTCTCTGTACCCACGCTATTATCTGAGCAGCCGCACACTGCCACCTACACTCACCACCTCACATCGTAGCGGTACCTGAGCTCTCCTGCCCAGCACACCGGCTGCTTAACATGGTAGCTATATCTGAGCTCTCTATGAGCTCTTAGCCTTGATTGGTAGCAGTATCAGCTGTCAGCTCCGTCTGAGCTCTCTAGCTTCTCCTGCACACATAGGTGTATTGACAACAAGGCTTCTGTGCTCCCATTGTCCATGACTATCCGGGAACCCTGGTGTGGTTCCCACACCCTCTCCAGCTGTGTGTGCTAGAGCCATTACTATCATGTCTGTACCTCAGTGTTTGCATCTGTAAAATGGGGCTGATGCCACCATCTTCAGAATTGTAGTGCAGTGTAAACAAAACTGCAGATGTCATGTGACCCACACAATAAATATTATCCTAAGATGAATTATCTGCATCATTCATTCAGCTGTCTCTTAGCAGAAGTGGTACACTAACTTCATACATTATATAAGTAATTGAAGAACTAATGTAACCGGATTGCCTGTTACAGGGGGTCCAGGCTGCCTGTCACTACTTCAGCCAATGAAGCAGAGACAGGGTTGAATCATATATAAGGAGCGTTTATTCCACCAATGCCAGCAGTATGGCAGAGCAGCAGGTCATTCACAAAAATCTGCTCTGCCCTCCCCATCAGCCAGCTTCTTATATTGGGTAGAAGGACAAAGATTACGTGGGAAAGTTGGAATTACAGGCATGGGAAAGTAGGCACAGAATAATCATTACAGGTTACAAGTCTGCAGGCTGGGGTGGGGTGGGGGTGGGCCAGGAAAGGGGGGAACGTCACAGAGGTCAGGTGCCTCTGGGCCCCCCAGAACCAGATAACAGGCAATAGGAGTTGGGAGTTGTAAAGAGCAGGTACCTCCAGATCTAGATTGTTTCAGCCACGAGGTTGTAAATCCTTCCATAATGATAGGCAGTTCTCAGAACAGGAGGGTGGGCTGCATTCTGATGTTAGCGCCCATGTCCCAGGGCATGCAACTCATAGCCAGGTTAGAATGTGCTTTCTCTAATCAGAACAAGACAGTCATGGCTAACAGAGCATGATTAATATTTCTTACTTCTTGTAACAGCTAGTCCCTATATTCTATGTCTGCCCCTGACATGAATAGGCAGCACTAAGGGCTGTTTAAAATCTTTGCTTACATAGTTTACAACCTCCTGAGCAGAGGCTCTCAAAGTGGGGTTCCCAGACCAGCGGCATCAGCATTGCCTGGGAACTTATTAAAAATGCAAACGCTAAGGACTCCTTCCAGGCCCACTGACTCAGAAATCTGTGTATTTTAACAAGTCCTCCATGGGGGTCTTAGCCCGCTAAAGTTTGAGAACCACGGTTCTAGAATGTTAGTGATTCTCAACCTTGACTGCAGGTTAAAATCACCTGTAGCGCTTTTTAAATGTTCCGATGCCCAGGCCACATCCCAGTTAGACCAGACTCACCCCAACACACTGGGCATCGTTGTTTCTTAAAGCTCCCCTGGTGACTCCTGTATACAACCAGGGGTGTGAACCAACACTGCCAAGCTGAGCTACCCAGCGTGGAGGCACTGAGATGTTTATGGGGAATGGGGGCCTCTGCCTCAAAGCATCAGTTCACCCCAGTGGGCCTCATATGTGTCAAGAAATCAAAATTTTGCTCCAGATTGCTCTTGCCAATAAAGTATTCACTAACAATTAGTGGAGTTGGGGTGAATGGCTTTTGCTAACTAAACCTGCCTTAAAATGCCATGGTATTAGTAGGAATTGTTCCTGGGCAATTCTATCAGCATCCACTCTACTCAGATCTGCTCCCATATCCTTGAAAGACCTTGCTAACAAATAACTGATGATCATCACAGCCCTCTTATCCCCTCTGCTTCCCATGAGGAGGGAAAATTCTTAACATCATGATCGCTATGCTGAAGCACATGAAGCGTTTCCCAGGGGTATTGCCTATTAGACATGTTGATGGAGTATGAGGTTTGGTGTCAAACTAAATTTGGTGTTGGAGCCTCTCGACAGTATTCTCCTCTTGAGACTGTGAGTTACAACAGCAATCTGGTTCTTAGAATTCACCGAGGAGGATGTGGGGCCACAGCTGCTGACCGCCTTCTCCTCTTCTCACCTGTAAACTTCTGGGTGTGTTTCAGTTGCCCACTCCTGAGGATGGTGTTCTCGTTCATGGGATGTTCATGGATGCTTTCCGGTGGGACAATAAGGAGATGGTGATAGAAGATGCATTGCCTGGACAGATGAATCCAGTGCTGCCTGTGGTGCATTTTGAACCTCAACAAAATTATGATCCAAGCCCAATACTTTATCAGTCCCCACTTTATAAAACAGGGGCCCGGGCAGGAACACTCTCAACCACAGGTAAGGATGCTCTAACATTGGTACTAATAATGGCCAAATGCAAACTACAGTCGAAGCCCAAACACTAAGCTCTCCCCTGGGCCAACTAGCTAGGCTTAAAATGAGGCCAACTTATACAAATTTACAAATGCTGTCAACTCTGTTTATTTTAATATGGAGTATGGTTGGATATTTTAAAACTGATGATTGCTTCTATTAGTCTAATGAGTAGAAGATAGTTTATTGAGCAGTGACTTCTAATTTTTAAATGATGGTGTGAGTCAACACTAAAATCTCTCACCAAATCCATTGAGACTCATCAAAGAGATTTTGAAATAAGTTATTAAATGGAATGCTAGGCTGCAAAAAAATGGAAATCTCAGTAGCCCTGAAACTGAGATACAGCCCTGAAAAAAAGGAGCCAGACAGAAAGAGAGCCCTCTGAACAGATAAGCTGAAGAACTGAATGGAGACAGCGAATGGTAAGCAAGGAGAATGAGCTGAGGAAATCCCTCAAAATTCACAATGCAATTTTTTAAAAAAGGAACACTGTGGGTAAAGCCAAAATTGATCTGGTAGGCAATCTTGGAGAAAGTAGAGAAAATGAAAAGCGATAATATTTTTTTAAAATAATGGCCAATCGTTGCCCAGAAAAGAAGAAACACTTGAGATCTCATATTAAGAGATCTCACAAAGTCTGTTAGGGATAATTTTTTAAAACATAAATAAACAAATAATCAAATTTTTAAAAGTAACCTAGATATATCAAAGTGATACTTAAGACTATCAGAGATGCCCAGCCTGTGTACTCAGTGGTTGAGTGTTAACCTATGAACCAGGAGATCACTGTTTGATTCCAGGTCAGGGCACAGGCCAGGATTGCAGGATAGATTCCCAGTAGGGGGCATGCAGGAGGTAGCTGATCAGTGATTCTCTCTCATCATTAATGTTTCATTTTCTCTCTCCCTCTCCTTTCTTCTCTCTGAAATTAATAAAAACGTATTTTTTAAAAGACCATCAGAGATAAAGAAAATCCTCAAAGCAAAGAGGCAAAACATATTAACATGCTGAAATTAAAATTCCAGAGAATCAGATTGACAGACATCTCTCATTATCCACAATGCGTATAAAAAGATAATAGAGAAACATCTTCAAAGGCTGGAGACAATACAACTTTGAACCAAAATTGGAAATACATGCAAATTATCATCCAAAAGAGAAAAGTGTGATAAAGATAGTCTTAGACATAGCAAGGCTCTAAATTAATAACCACTGGCTCTCTATTTAACACACACACACACACACACACACACTTAAATCTTTCAAAGTTTGACCATAAAAATGATTTTAATAATAACTTAGAACTAAATTTCCAGATGATAGAAATGTGGGAGATGAAGCAGGGCAGAAAAAAACTAAAAAAAAAAAAAAAAAGCTTCCCTTTTGAACAGAGAATATAGATACTGATGACACTTATTTTTCTAATAAAGTATTCAGTTAAAGTACGTTCTCTAAGGGTAACATACAGAATAGAACTAAAATAGACACTCCTATCACCTGCATGATCTCCCACTCCTATTATAAATCTAAAAAGTATTAAGAAGGTAGGAGCCCTACCTGGTTTGGCTCAGTGGATAGAACATCAGCCTGTGGACCAAAGGGTCCCAGATTCCATTCCGGTCAAGGGCACATGCCCAGGGTTGCGGGCTCGATCCCCAGTAGGGGGCATGCAGGAGGCAGCCAATCAGTGATTTTCTCTCAACATTGATGTTTCTATCTCTCTCTTCCTCTCTGAAATCAATAAAAGTATGTTTAAAAAGGAAGAAGAAGAAGCTAGGAGATGCCCAGCCGACCAGCGTGGCTCAATGGTTGAGTGTCGACCTTTGAGCCAGGAGATCAGGGTTCAATTCCTGGTCAGGTACATGCCCAGATTGTGGGCTTGATCCCCAGTGTGGGGCATGCAGGAGGCAGCCGATCAATGATTCTCATCATTGATGTTTCTCTCTCTCCCTCTCCCTTCCTCTCTGAAATCAATAAAAATATATTTTAAATGGTGAATAAAATCACCACAGGGATGCTGTCAACAACATCCAGACTCTGGAAAACCCAGTTACCTTGACTCCTAGTACCGTACTCTTTGTATTAAGGGGTTATTCTTTAAGTAATGACCACGCTTTCTTCTGTATCCTTAACTAGGTCATTCAACCAACTTTGTGGTGACCGTCCTTTTACCCTCCAAGAGGTCCAAAGATTACTGGATTTCCAAGGGCTCAGCTTTGCTCTGCCAGCTGAATGAGTGAAAGGGGCCGCTCGGTGCTGAAAAGGAAACAGGCCAGGGATCTCTGAAGGGAAGAGTCTGTGTAATTTATATGTTAGCAGAACAGCATTACTTCTGATCTGATTTAATAGTAGTAAGTGTGGCTTTT
Source organism: Corynorhinus townsendii (assembly GCA_026230045.1). NCBI lineage: Eukaryota > Metazoa > Chordata > Mammalia > Chiroptera > Vespertilionidae > Corynorhinus > Corynorhinus townsendii. The sequence continues at coordinate 113,766,624 of JAPDVU010000007.1, read as the reverse complement.
TACTTCTCTTATAATCTAAAATAAAGTGTTTGCGTTGTTCTTTTTGTTGGTAATTCAAGCTTTGATGTGAAAACAGTGGGTTCAGCTCCCACCTCTTCAACCTGCTCCTCCTTCCCCAAATGAGATGCAGGAAACTTCCCCTTAGTGACCTGGGGGAACCCCTCCCTGCCCCCATGGGCAGCCAGAACTCAGCAGTTCCTTTCCCACACAGGCTCCCTTCCTCTTCACACAAACATGAAAGGCCTGATATGCACTTCAGTCACGTGGCCCTGGGTGATGATGAAAACCAGGTTTCTAGACCAGACAAAGGCTCAGAGCCTTCATCATGGAAGGCTGATGCTGTGACCATGACAACTGGTAGCAAATGAGCAGGAGGATAAGATCCTGGCCCACGGCACTGGTTCCCCCACTCCATGTGGCTGTATCACAACCCTTGGAAGAGCCTGTGCTTTCACTGAAGTGCAGGTCGGTCCTGCCCAGTGCCCGGGAATGTTCCCCTTCTGCTTTAGAGTGAGCCTGTGAACACTGTCCAAGTGCTACCATGTGGGAGAACTGGGTCAGTCTTAGTGGATCCAGTCCTCCCATTTACCTCCTCTCCCTCATGCCCATTCCTATCAAAGTGAAGAACAGACTCAAGTCACAGAGCAGCAGGAAGCGCCACTTGTACTCCTCAGAGTTCAGTGCAGAAGCCGGAAGCTACTCTTGGTGTTTCAAGCAGGAACAGGCGCTCACTAAGCTTTGGGAATGGCTGCAGCTGCTGAAGTCAGAGGGTTGACACTGGGCACTCCAGCAGCTGCAATCCAAGGTCAGAAAGCTGCAGGGAACCATGCAACTCACAGTACGCCAGGCTCCTGAGCAGCTGACTTAAGCAGCAGGGTGTAGAGCTTGGCCCCCGCACAGACTTGGCTCTGCTGAAACCTGCACTTAACTGCCACCATCACTGAAGAGAAAGGTCTTCTGCCCCCTCTGCCTTCCAGGCTCACATATGCATATCTCACTATGAGAATCTTAGTTATGGCAGCAAGGGAATCTGGGAAAGTTGAGCCCTCCTGCCCATGCAATACAGGGGGTGCAGAGATGGTGGACATGGATCCTAAGGGCCATCACACCACTCTCTTTTCCATGAGACTCTCAAAGATCTTTGGGCCCAGGAAATGACTGAATGAACCCACAAGAAGGTCTCTGGCAAGGAAAGAGCGGCCACAGAGCTGAAAGCCCAGGCAATCAAGCTACCCTAAACCAGGTTAGGAACAATGGCTTCTGCTTCATACTGGCCCCACCCAACTTCTGGGAAGACCTTCTGGGTTGTGAGCTACTAAGAGGCCCAGTAGGACCATCAGGAAACTATGCCACAGGTGGGAGACCCTGGTCTGGACACATGGTGGGATCAGGGTGAGGGTGGGGGAAGGGAGGCCTAGATCGGCTGGGCAGGGCTAAAAGTTCTGATTTCAGACTAAACTGGGGCAGCTCTACTCTTACTCATTTTATATAGACATTTCCAGTAAGATTTTACTTGTAAAAGACATAGACAAATAAAATAAATACATAACGACATGATGGGGGCCTTTCTTACACCTGACAAAGCCTACCCATCTTCACATGTCAGTGACACGCTCACATACTACACATAATGAAAGCGGGTGTCAGAGTGCAGGAAGCAGCCTGCTCACCAGACCAGGAATCGAGAGAAGAACAAAGGCCCACAGCCTACTGACCCCATGCATCTAGGCCAGGAGGAATAGGGAGAAGAGCAGCAGGAAGGGTAGGACAAAGGGTCAGGGTCCAAAGTTGCAGGCAGGCCCAGGAGTAGGGCCCGGGAGTGAAGCAGTGATGGTATTCAGAGAGTGTCAGCAAAAGGGTGGTTTCCCCAACATATACACATTATGGGGAAAAGTCTACACACAAGAAAGGTATTTAATTATTTTCACATAGTTTATTTACAACTAATTATTTTCATACAGCTCATTATGTTTCAAAACCCGTACACCTACCTCAAGTATTGTTGGATAAACCCAAAGTCATTAGAATCAACACTGGCTTTGGTTCTGAACATCTCCTGGGATGGGCCTATCAAGGCCAGACCAGAGCATGGAGGACAACAATGGCTATTCTTCAAGTCCAGGGGGTCTGTGTCTTGGCCTGGCTCCTCCAGTCATTGCAGGTGAGGTGTCTCTGTTTGGAAAGCCAGAACCAGCATCCAAAACACCAGAACCTCAAACCGCTGAGACCTGTGTCAGCCTTCTGATCTACATAAGTGTGAGATAATAAATATGTGGTGTTGGATGTCACTAAGTTTTCCATTATCCCAGGAAGGCGGAGGGGCATGGCTGCCAGTTGCCCTCACCTCTGACTTCCTAATACTGACCTACCCCAGCACCCAGGGCTGGAGTAAGGTAGGTCCCCATTTAGCAGCCCTCCTGCCCTACCCACACCAGCCTGCCCCAGATTCAGGTTCCATATGATCAAAATCATCCTCGAGAATTGTCATGTGGCACTGAGGATGGGAAGAAGGAAGCAGGTATCTCCATAGCCACTCCCCTGTCCTCCTCAGCACCCCTTCACTGTGGGCATTTACCCTGCTCTAGGCCCTTATCCCTTCACCCCTTCTCCTCCCTGAGCAGGAGCTCCGTGGAGAATTCATGCTCCCGCCTGGCCTCAACTAGGAGCATGGTAGGCAAGTTCACCACCACAATTTCTTAGACTCTAACGGAGCACATAGTGAGTGTGGGTATCGGGATAGCTACAGCAGAAGCACACGCCAGGTTCCTGGGATCATGCCGGAGGGTGAGCCCAGGCTGGGAGAGTGAGGCTGAGGTGGCACTTGCACTGGATCGCACACTCTGCTAGAATTAGAGGCAGGGGAACGAATCTCTGGCAGAGGAAACTGCATGAACAAAGACAAAGGGGCTGGAAAGTAAAGAGTGGGAGGAGAAAGGACAGAAAGGGAGGGTTGTGTGGGAGGAGGGGTCTGTGTTATATCCTGGCTCTAATCAGCTATGTGACCTTTCAATTTCCTCGTCAGTAAAGGAGAGGAAACACCCAGCTCGCAGGCTGGTTTGGAGGATTAACTGAGAGTCTGTGTGAGCCTGGCTCCACCTGAAAACCGCTCAGTCGTTGTTCTTTTCCTCCACTGCGAAGTGTGAGCAGCAGTGTGATGATAGCACCTGCTCTCGGCCCTCACTGTGCATCTGAACCTCAGGGAGAATTTTTTAAAATACTGATTCCTGCCTGGCCAGTATGCTCAGTAGTTGAGCATCAACCTATAAACCAGGGGTTCATTGTTCAATTCCTGAACATGCCTGGGTTGCAGGCTCAATCCCCAGTGTGGGGCGTGCAGGAGGCAGCCCACCAATGATTTTCCCTCATCATTGATGTTTCTGTCTTTCCCTCTTCCTTCCTCTCTGAAATCAATAAAAAATATATATTTTAAATATACTGATTCCTGGCTGCTCTTCCTTCAGGGACAGGTGTCAGGACTTAAAGACAGAATTTCAGAGCCCAGAACAACCAGCAAAACACACACACACACACACACACACATACACTCACACACAGAGGCAGGGCCCTCTCCAGCACCCCTAAGGGCAGTGTCAGACCCCAGTCCAGTCAATCAGCCTGGGACTAGGGCTGAGAAGGGCCAAGGGACTCAGCCCACCCTGCCATCTGCAGCACACAGTCCAATGGATGAGGAAAAGCCCACAGTCCCCCCACCAAAACCAGCAGAGAACAACTAAGGGCCGAGCCCTCCCTCCAGAGCTAAAGGAAAACAGAAGGGAGAGTCGGGTGGAGACCTGAGTTACAGAACTTGAGACTGAAAGACTGTGCTGCATCACTCACTCTGCCATTGTGAAAGTGCTTCTCTCCAAATCCCCATTTTACTGGTTAAACACACACGCACACACACAAACAACAACAACAAAAAAACAAGTGAGGTGACTCGTCCACGTTTAGGACACTACTGAAGAAATGTAAGGAGAAAGCCTAGGTCAGCAACTGTTCCTTCTGCATACATCCAGGCTCTGGTATTTCTTTCTTTTCTTTTCTTTTTTAATTTAAATTTAAATTCTTTTTTGTTTAAAGTATTACATGAGTCTCCTTTTTCCCCCATTGACCTCTCCCCAGCTGCTCCCACCCCCCAGCACATGCCCTCACCCCCTACTGTCTGTGTCCATTGGTTATGCTCATATGCATGCATAAAAGTTCTTTGGTTGATCTCTTACCTTCCCTCATAGGTTGGACAGTCTGTTCAATGCTTCTCAGCCTCTGGTATTTCTGACCTTAAGCCCAGAGCCTCCTTGAGAAGAGGAGAGAATTATTTCTAAAAGCTCACAAAAGGCAATAATTTTCCCAGTCTGTCTGAATGTACACAGTGAGTAATAGTTAATGGTTAGTAATAGCGCATGTATCAGCCCCGGGCCTTATACTCAGGAGGCTCAGAGTCTGATAGGAGAGAGAAGAGACACATTTTAGTGGAAGTTTTAAAAGTGAAAGGTACCGGAAAGAAGCTGGGATTCAGCACTGAGTTCGGAAGACAGAGGAATGATTTCTAACGGGAAAGTGTATCAGGAACCCCTTGCGGTGAGAGAGCCACGGGTGACATTGCAGGCACCAGCCCACCCAGCAACGGTTCGGCCACGCTGCCCAATCAGCATGGCTGATTTTGCAACTGCAAAAAGTCCAAGCTGTCATCTCACTCCTCTCAGGGGCCACCTGAGCATTCCCTGCACAGGAGAAGCACCAGAGGCAGGGTCTAATCAGAGGTAACCAGCAACTCACCAGCTCCAAAGACAAAGAAAAAGCCTTTGTCAAGGAATTCCTCCAAAAGGGCCTTCACCCGCTCCCCTGTCCTCTCATTCCACTTGTAGATGAGCTCCTGAAGTAGCTGTCAATCTTCCGAGCAGTGATGAGTTCTTCAGGTGGCAGCATGGCATTAATAAAATTAGGAACCTCCACCAAAATAAAAAGAAAAAAATTAAGGGCAGTCCAGCTGGTGTGACTCAGTGTTTGAGCATCCAACTATGAACCAGGAGGTCAGGTTCGATTCCCGGTCAGGGCACATGCCCAAGTTGGGGTCTCCATCCCCAGTGGGGGGTGTGCAGGAGGCAGCCGATCAATGATTCTCTCTCATCATTGATGTTTCTGTCTCTCCCTCTCCCTTCCTCCCTCAATCAATGAGAATTTAAAAAAAAAAGGGGGGGGGGCAACAGAGTTAAGAATGAAGTTGCTTAATTTGAGCATCAAATCACGGAGCCAAGAGGGTCAAGATGCAGTCAAAGAGGAGGAGGAAGTGACACTCCATTCTTGGAGTCTCCTGCCTGCTACTTTTCAAACTGCAATAGCATTCTATGAAACCCAAGTGACAGATATCACATGCAGTGCACTGAAAGGACTCATGGGCTATTTACAACTGTATTTCTACTCCATTTCAATGATTGTGTTTGATGCCATCTCTATATATAAAAGCCTACACGACCTTTACGACCAAACAACCGTAAAACAACCGGTCCACCAGTCACTATGATGTGCACTGACCACCAGGAGGCAGACACTCAATGCAGGAGCTGCCCCCTGGTGGTCAGTGCACTCCCACAGCCAGCCTCCCATGGCCCCTTCTCCTCTGACAATCAGGGTGGTTCTTGCCACACAAGGGCTATAGGTGGAGCTGGCACATTGGGTTCTCTCCTCACCCCATTGGCTGTCAGCTTCCCAACCCTGGGCCTCCTCACCCCTTCTCTTCTAGCCAGGCATCTAACCATTGCCTCAGTCACACATAGACCCAGGTATCTATGCTGCCTGCTTCTCCTATCCCCAGCAGCCTCTCAGAGACCTCCCACAACCCTAGATTCTATAGCACTGCCATCAGTTTCCATTTTATGGATAAGAGATCTATCTCCTTTAGCCATTCCCTTAAAATGATATCCTTTTGTTTTCAAATCAAAAACCTCATCTTCTCCTTTATCAGCTTCTTTTTAATGATGTCGTTTATATAAGATCCTTCTGTCCTGTTCCCCAAATCTCTTCCCTTCAGCAGAACACTCCCTCTGTACCAGCCACCCCACACAGGCTCCCAGAGACATCCACTGCCATTCTGCTCCACCTTCTTAATGCCTGACATGACCTGCGACCTGCACCACGCTGCCCTGGCCAGCCCTCACTCCCCAGCAGCAGACACACTCCCCACATCCCACACCACCCGCAGGCCCTGAGTAGGGCAGAAATGGAGGAGCCCTGGGAAAGAAATGTCTTAGACATCTGTCCCCTAACTGCTCCATCAGCCTCACCATTTGCCTATATAACCTCCAGATCACCCATCCATGTTAACTTTTCTCTACTGCTTCCACTTTTAACTTCCCAATTGACCTCAATCTTCCTCCCCACTTCCCCCATTTACCAAGAATGCACATGAAAATTATCACATCATAAACTCCGCTATTTCTTCTTTAGTCAATTTCTGTTTTCCCTTTTCTCTTGTGTGCTGTGCCTTGTGTGCCACACCTACCACTGTAGACTCTCTAGAAAGCTCATTATGTCTTTTGACACTTGTGGGATGATGTCGGATTCCGCCTTTCCTTTGTTTTCCCTCTCCCCAGTGCTGCCATGCCTTTTTCACCTCTTATTTTCTGGGGATGGGGTCCCCAGACCTGGATAGCTTCACTCGCACCCACCAGCTCCTTTCTCTCTTTTCCCAATGTCCTCCTGTATGAGGACACTGCTCCTGGCGGGTGGAGGCAACACACTCCCCTATACAAGAAGCTTAGCTAGCACTTGCCACTTCCACATTACCTGGGCTGGGGCGGGGGGGGGGGGGGGAGAAGCCATGGTTTGTCCCATAGCTTGTTAATAAAAACATAACAAATACCCATCCACCTCCCTCCTGCAGGGAGGCTGCAGTCCTCTGAGCCCTGACCAACTGTGTCTTTCCCCTCGATGGCCCACAGGTGACACTGTCCTGCGTGAACACACTGCACAGCTCCGCCAGGCCCTGCAATGCTGCAGGATGGGGTCCACGTCCCGGTGCTGGTAGCCTTCCCAGCTAATATGTCCACCCCTGTAGGAGCACCAGGGACACTTCACTTGCATCATGCTCACATGTTCCTGGAAGCTGCTAAAAGCTGCAGGAAAAGATTTGCTCCATCATTTCTCAAAAGTGTCAAGCCAGGAGGCTTTCAGACTTGGCTGCCTTCCCCTCCCAAGGCTGATTCATGCTGCCTGCTGCCTCAGCCACGAGGCCTGATGGGAATCATGAAAACTGCATCCTTTGACTGGGATCCCGGAATTAACTTCAATAGCTGCCCCTCTCAGTTCTTAAGTTTCATAAAGAATACGCTTGCTTGCTGCAGCGTCTCATTCAACATCTATCTCCACCCAATGTTATTTTCAGAGCCCATTGTGACCTTAATCCTTTGTGCACAGGAAGTCCAGGTGTCCACAGGTAGTATCTTTATTCTTGTGTTTAGATGCCTGCTGAGCTGGACAGAGGACAAGGGCCCTCGGCTGGGAGCTGTGATGGCTGACAATGAAGGAGCTGAGGTTCCCACAGTTACAGTTTGATGAGATCCTCCATGGTATAGGAATGTGAAGACTGCCCGCTTGCAGGCTCTCCCATTCAAAGCAGAGATAGCCTGGAAGAGAGTGGAGAAAGCACAGGTCCCTTTAAGTTCCCTGACAGCCATCTTCAGCTGTGGTCTCATTTCTTTGGTCTGTGTTTGACAATAGCCTCACCTCTGTGACGCTGCTTTTTTATTTTTATTTTTTATGCTGCTACTAGAGACCCAGTGCACGAATTCATGGACCAGGGGGTCCCTCAGCCTGGCCTGTGGGATAGGGCCAAAACCAGCTCTCCAATATCCCCCAAGGGGGTCCCAGATTGCGAGATGGTGTAGGCCAGGCTGAGGGCCTCCACTGGTGCACAATCAGGGCCAGGGAGGGACAGGGGAGATTGGCCAGCCAGGGAGGGACCATAGGAGGGCTCCAGGGTGTATCCAGCCTGTCTCACTCAGTCCCAATCAGCCAAACCCCAGCAGCAAGCTAACCTACCCGTTGTAGCATCTGCCCCCTGGTGGTCAGTGCACATCATAAGGAGCGATTGAGTGACTTTAGCATATCATTAGCATATTACGCTTTGATTGGTTGAAGGGATGACCAGAAGACTGGACACTTAGCATATTAGGCTTTTTATTATATAGGATTTTAAAAATGAACACAGATTCCTGGTTTGTGTCCAAAGAAAAGGACAGTCCTGCCCAAGCCAGCCCCCATCAGATCACTCGTGGGGAAATACCTCAAGAGGGACACAGACAACCTGGAACTCCCCCATAAGAGCAACTGAGAGGTAAGGAGACCAAAGAGCTAGCTTATGAGGAATGGTTGAAGAAGCTGGGAGGAGGAGAGAAAGGGGCTGGGCACACAGATGCATGAATGAGTTTCAGTTACATGAAGGACTGGACAAGAATATATACACAATATACACAAGTCTTTTCTCACCATCAGCGTGGCATTTGCTGGTGAATGGATTCATTGGATCCAAGGGATGTTAATGGAAATCACTGTGTTAAGGGATATGAGAGCCAAACAAAATCAAGTAAGTTTTATCTGCTTGTGGTTTCTCAGTCTTTGCTACATTAACATGTGATGTGTTTCTCCTCAAGGGGGAGAGAGGGTGCTGGGTTCCCCAACTTATTTGAGTAAACATCACAAAAGAAGGGTTCGCTGGAACATCTGTGGGAAAAGCCTAAATTCAAGGAATTTTACAAAGCAGGAAATTCTCCGTGGTACTGGAGAGCTTGGTCAGATGCAGGGAGGGGAGATTCTGGCCCCTCGTGGGAATTGGGGCTGGCCACCCTCTCTGAGGCTCTGACAACACTGAAGATACTGTAACATTTTTCTCTCTCCAAAATGTTGTGCCAATATGAACTCTATGAAAGTGTTTCTGGACAAAAAGGGTCCATTTGCCGTCACACATCAAAGCCAATAAGAAACCAATGGGAATTTGCAGCAAAGAAAGTAAGAGTTTATTTTCAGGAAGTGGCCAAGGCCCAGACACAGGTTAGCTCCTGCTCAAAGACCTGGCTCCACAATGGCTTCCCAGGATGGGTTCTGCGGGGAAATCACTAATCATGGTGACTAAGGCAGTTAGGGTCATGGTCGTCTACTGGTTGGTCTGTGCTAGGGTAGGGGGTAGTTGATCAGTGCACCTGGTTCTGATGTCAGCCATGATGTGGCTTCAAGGTCTGGTTTCACTGCTTTTCTGGGCCTGGAGCTGAAACACAACTGAAGCCTGGATGTTACCTTTACTTTGACCGAAACTCTTGTCTCTGTGGTCAACAGACCCAAGGCTTTGCTCCTAAGATTATTTGATGCTGATCAGAACCTCATTGTCCTGAGGCTTAATGCTTAAGGGAATGGCCATGCAAGAAGGAGGAGGCAGGTGGGTCAGGGTGAGGAAGCCAGTTTGAAACAAAAGGAAAGATAGAAGGAAAGGTCCTATTAAAGAAATAAAGTTTCTATGCCCTTACACAAGAACTTTCGCCAAGTCCAGGTGATTTAAATATAAGTCCTAGAGCCCTGACCGTTTTGGCTCAGTGGATAGAGCGTCGGCCTGTGGACTGAAGGGTCTCAGGTTCGATTCTGGTCAAGGGCATGTATCTTGGTTGCGGGCACATCCCCAGTGGGGGGAGGGGGGGTGTTCAGGAGGCAGCCGATCGATGTTTCTCTCTCATCAATGTTTCTGGCTCTCTATCCCTCTCCCTTCCTCTCTGTGGGAAATCAATAAAATATATATATATATTTTAAATGTAAGTCCTGGAGTAAAAGAGCTATGTAAAACAGTTATCACTGAATGTCTTTAAAACACTCCAAATGGAATAGGTGCCAGAAGGCCTGAACCTATGCAAGTGAAACATATGGTCCAAGTGGAAGTTGGGAGGGGAAGGCCTTGGTAGACACACCACCTTCGGACTCAAACATGGATAGAAGGTTGTGTTAGCCCAGACTGCTATACCATGGCTTAAACAATAGACACTTATTTCCCATAGTTTTGAAGGGAGAAGTCCAAGATCAAAGTGCTGGCTAATTTCTGTTGAGGACACCCTTTCTGACTTTAGACAGCCACCTCCTCACTGTATCCTCACATGGCAGAGAGAGAGACGTAAGAGAGGAGCCACAAACATTCATTCCCTAATGTAAATATTTCTCTCTTCTCCTCATCCAGCACGGCTAGAGAGCGATCCGGTTCCTGAACAGGGGCGGCTGGGGATTGAGAAAATGAAAGAGACAGACACAGAGATAGAAGGAAAAAGCTGGGGCCCCGGGTGGGACCATTGTCCTCTGACAGGGACAGGGACAGGGACCCAGAGCCAACACAGTGTGTTTATTTTATACAGCAAAAAACAGGAAGTTTTACTAAAAGTCAAGACAAGGGAGATTATGCGCATTCTTGGGTGGGCACAAGTCGTATTCATTCCTGGTGCTTGGCTGGATTTAAATAACAAAACCCACCCCCTGGCACCTGGGCTGAAGATCAAGCTGACAACACTCCTGCCCTTTGGCAAAGCGGGTTTCCAGGACATGGCTTTGCCAATGCCACTGGATTCAGCTGACAATAATTAAAGAAATGCCCATGTGCCTTCCCAGGCGCTCTCTATACCCTAACAAGGCATAAGATGCTGAGATTGAATATTCAGATAACTAATCTTGGACTGGGCCAGGATAGACTGCTTACTAGTTTTAAGAGACCAGGAAAACAGTCAGGCACTCCCCACCACAGCACATGGTCAAGCATGAGGCCAAACTGATGGGACTGGAGTAACCGTCAGCAGGCTGAGCTTGGAGCCAAAGGCAGGAGGACAGTGGGCAGGCTGAGATCAGAGGCAGCAGGTGGGGTTGGGTAGTTTCCCTGACAGCCACACTGAGGGAAGAGCTGTCTGCTAAAAAACGTGGTCCTAGGGCCTGGCTGGCATGGCTCAGTGGTTGAGCATCGACCTATTGAACCAGGGAGTTGTGGTTCGATTTCTGGTCAGGGCATAAGCCCAGGTTGCAGGCTCGATCTCAGTGTGGAGCATGTAGGAGGCAGCAAATCAATGATTTTCTCTCTCTTCATTGATGTTTCTAGCTCTCTCGCTCTCCCTCTCCCTTCCTTTCTGAAATCAATAAAAAAATATATTGAAAACAAAAAAAGAATGTGGTCCTAGGAGAAAGAGCTGGGAGGGACAGGAGTCGGGCTCTACTTGGGGACCCAGCCCCCAAACCCCGCAGCCAGGACTCCCATGTTGGTCTCTCTGAGCTTAGGACACCATCAGTGGTCACCCGTGAATGACCTGAGTCCCTGGGACCATTAGCATTGGCTTGTTTGCTGGATACAGGTTCTCTACAAATGTAGTATTTGATAGATATCCTGACCAATGCCCGATTTTCAAGAAGAAAATGAAGTCATTAGCAGAATTTCTGGATTCAGGAAAGCCATTTTCTTACTATACCCATATGTCACCCACTTCTAGAATGTCACCTTCAGTTCCAATGTTATTTTCAGGGTAGAGTTCCTAGGCATTCGGCAACAATATCAGGCATAGACTCAAGAGCTGGAAGGTTGGGAGGGAGGGAGTCAAAGAAGATAGGTTAAGGGAAGAACATTTCTCGCCTTCAACTATATTAAAAGAGATCATGGTGGCAGTTGTGAAACTGGCAGGAAAGGATTTTGACATCTATCAAGTAAAACCTGCCTGGTGATGAGAAGGGTCACAGAAGTCATACCTTTCCTATAACCAGAAGTGATCAGGGCATGAGACCACCATGAGAAATGAGACCACCTTTCAGGCCCATTCCTGACTTGTGTCGGGCAGAGCTACTTAATCTTCATTCTGTTCTCTGTAATAGCACTCCTCAAGTTTAATATGCAATGAACCATCTGGCAATTATTACATTGCAGACTAATTCAAGAGCTGGGGGAAAGATCTGAGACTCTGCATGTCTAACAAGCTCCCAGGGATACCAATGCTGTGCCCCTGCATGCCTTTTATTCCTGCTCCACAGCCCCCACTTTCTCTCGTTCCCTCTCTTTCTGTAGGTTACACCCAGGAGACTTCAGAAACTACCTCCAGTGGTGAGTACTGAGGGGCCTTCAGAAGCTCCCCCACCCCACTAGGGATGAAAGCCACAGCCCCTTGCCCACATCTCTAGGTCCATACTGCCTCTTCCCCCTCTGCCAAGGCATCTGCCTCATTTCCAGGGGCCAGGGAGGAGGGTCAGGGACACAGGCTGGGAAATTTGGTCAGATACATGCCAAAAAAAATGAAACTAGACCACCAACTTACACCATACACAAAAACAAACTCAAAATGGTTAAAGGACTTAAATGTAAGGCGGGAAACCATAAAAATCTTAGGAGACTCCATAGGCAGCAAAATATCAGACATATGTCGTGGCAGTATCTTTACCGACACAGTTCCTAGGGCAATGGAAACTAAAGAGAAAATAAGCAAATGGGACTACATCAAAATAAAAAGCTTCTGCACAGAAAAAGAAACCGTCAACAAAACAAGAAGAAAGCCCACTGCATGGGAGAACATATTTGCCAACGATATTTCCAATAAGGGTTTAATCTCCAAAATTTACAGGGAACTCATACAACTTAACAAAAGGAAGATAAACAATTCAATCAAAAAATGGGGAAAGGACCTAAGTAGACACTTTTTGAAAGAGGACATACAGAAGGCCGAGAGACATGAAAACATGCTCAAAGTCACTAATCATCCGAGAGATGCAAATCAAAACAACAATGAGATACCATCTCACACCTGTCAGAATGGCTATCATCAACAAATCAACAAACGACAAGTGCTGGCAAGGATGCGGAGAAAAAGGAGGAATCCTCATGCACTGCTGGTGGGAATGCAGACTGCTGCAGCCACTGTGGAAAACAGTATGGAGTTTCCTCAAAAGTTAAAAATGGAACTCCCATTTGACCCAGTAATCCCACTTCTAGGACTATATCCCAAGAAACCAGAAACACCAATCAGAAAGGATATGTGCACCCCTACGTTCATAGCAGCACAATTTACCATAGCTAAGATTTGGAAACAGCCTAAGTGCCCATCAGCAGATGAGTGGATTAAAAAACTGTGGTACATCTACACAATGGAATACTACACTGCAGTAAAAAAGAAGGAACTTTTACCATTTGCAACAGCATGGATGGACCTGGAGAGCATTATGCTAAGTGAAATAAGCCAGTCAGAGAAAGGTAAATATCACATGATCTCACACATATGTGGGATATAATGATGAACATAAACTGATGAACAAAAATGGACCCAGAGACAAGGTGGCACTGAGCAGACCATCCAACCTCAGGGAGAAGGCAGGGGAGGGGGGTTAGAGATCAACCAAAGGACTTGTATGCATGCATATTAGCATGACCAATGGACACAGACACTGGGGCGGTGGGGGCTTGCCCTCAGGGGTGGGAATCAGGGTGGGGTGTGTTAATCGGGGAGGAAAAAGAGACATAAAACACTTTAAACAATTTGTTTTTTACTGTAATGTCTTATGCATCACTGGCTGGGGTCGAGGGGCCACATGCTTGGTCTCATGGCTGGTCTTCCGAAAGGAATGAAGGAACTTTATTAGAGGCTGGTCTCATAGCAAACACGATTTGTGTTCTTCAGAACTCTTCTCACCAGCTTTTCCAGGTCTTTGAGGGCTCTCTGTATTTCCTCTAGAGATTTCATTATATTTTCATTATAAGCTATGATGACTTCCAGAACCTGCATGTCTCCTTCCAAAACATCTGTGCTTTTCCTTGGCTCCAGCTCTCCATCCAACTGCTTCTGTTCGGGTCTACACTGAGGTAGCAGCTTGTTCATGGTCTTGCAACTCTGACCCAGATCCTCCTTGTAGTGGAAAGGAACTGACGGCAGGAAAGGAGTTGCAGGTCGAAAAGAGCTTAGACCTGATGCCTTGGGGGTGGAGGTCTTTGGAGGCTCTACGGGTCCCCCTGTGATGCTGGTGTCTAGCAAGCTATGGTAGGGGTGGGGCACCATTGGGTAGGTGGGTGTCAGCTGCCTCAGCTTGCTATCTTCATGCTTGCCAAGTGGGGTGATCCAATAAGATGGCACAGATGTGACTTTCCTTGGTTTTTTTAGGTTTTCAAAAAATTCATGGATGGCCTGCTCATCGATGCATGGCTGGCTGTCGGCATGCTTGCTGGATGGGGGGCTCCCTGATGTTTCCAGTGCATGCCTGTCATGTTCACTATTCTTAGTCTACACAAGGAAAGAAAGTGGATATTTAGTAGACTTAAGGTTCAATGGCAAAGATGAGAAAAATAATTATATCTAGAAGCCTAATAAGTCACAACACAAGCTGTACTACCAAAGGTCAAGTGATCCTGTTGAAATTCTGTCCCCACCCTTTGTGCCTACTGCCTCATTATAACCCATTAAGAAATAAAGTTGAAGTTTAGTTTTTTCTCTCTTACTTTTTCACAGAACAAGTTTTGGATATTAAAATTTTAATAACCCTAATTAACTTAAACATTTACAACACTTCATGATTGAATGAAAACTGCTCCATTCCATGTTGCACATAAATGGGGCACAAGGCAGGGTGTGTGGTTTTAATAGAATTCTTAATCAAGGCTTTAGTAAAAAAAAAAAAAAATGCTAAGTATAGGAGTAACAAAATATATTCTCTGAATTAATATTATTCTATATAATAAAGAGATAATATGCAAATTGACTCATGCCCTTGCACAAGATGGCCACCCCCATGTGGTCAAAGATGGCTGCCACAAGATGGTTGGCAGGGGAGGGTAGTTAGGAGCAACCAGGCCAGCAAAGGAGGGCAGTTAGGGGTGACCAGGCAGGCAGAGGAGGGCAGTTGGGGGCAATTGGGTGGGCAGGGGAGGGCAGTTGGGGGAGACTGGGCCTGCAGGGGAGGGCAGTTAGGAGCAACCAGGATGGCAGGGGAGGGCAGTTGGGGGTTACTGGGCAAGCAGAGGAGGGCACTTGGGTGTGATCGGGCCAGCAGGGGAGGGCAGTTGGGGGCAATCGGGCCGGCAGGGGAGCAGTTAGGCATCCATCAGGCTGGCAGGGGAGTGGTTAGGGGGTGATCAGGCTGGGAGGCAGAAGCAGTTAGGGACAATCAGGCAGGCAGGCGAGTGGTTGGGAGCCAGCAGTCCCGGATTGTGAGAGGGATGTCCACAGGACTATATGGCTCACCAGTGAAAAGTATTTGCACAGTCATAGGACTGTAACATGGATTCTGACTCAACAAAACTGTGCTACATGTTGAAGGAACAGAAGGAGGGAAGACCGAGGTGGAGTGAGAAAGCTAAGTTTTCATCTGCTAGGACGGGAAGTCAATAGACAGTGCTAAAAATCAAGTTAGCTATTATACTTTTGTTAAAAAGTAAAATTTAAAAATTAAGGAAAAACACGTTAAGGTAGATCTTTATATCACTACCATGTTATTGAAATTTAACCTGGGTGTCAAAAACCTTTTTAAAATGGGCCTTACTAAGCCAACGACATTCCTGAAGATGTATATTTAAACATTAGAAAGAAGAGATTTAGAAAATCAAAACAAGAGGTCCATTATATTTTTTAGAAATCATGGCAGACAGCTTTTAAACCGAACCATTCATTTCTTAACTTTTCAACTGTTTACATACATGAATTACACCATTGGTCTTCCTCTTCTCTTGCTCTACGAATAGAAAAGAATTAACTGATTAATTCTGATACAAATGCCATAGAAAAAGAAACCTTGCTGACTATCTGAAAGACTGATTACTAACATCCAAAATGAGACAAAATTTTATTCCACTTTTATAATATCCAACAACAATGATCATTTAAATTACCTGGAAAGATGATGCCCATAAAGTAAAATCTAAAAACTTAGTTTTACTTTTTGACCAAGAGATATTCTCTATTAGGTACAAATGAAAGAATATCCACCTTCAGAGGAAAATGGCAAAGCACATTAGATCAGGTGAGGAACTTGCCTAATAGAAAAGCTTACCTCTTGCACCTCTTGGTAGTTGTGTCTAATCCTACATTTATACCCACCTCCCTTGTTTCACAGCGACCTAACAGATGACAGCTCTCAGAACCAGCTTCTGGCCAGGCAGTAATCCCTGGATGCACCAGCATCCCTGGCCACATCCTTAACTACTTATTGGTACTCAACCTTACTACAAAAATAACTGGGTTTCTACTCCATTGAAAAGTAACCTATTTAAATTTGAATTTAAACAGAGTGTGATAAAGTATCTACATATAACCTTTGAACATATATACAGCACACAAAACATTTTGCTCTCACAAAGGCTAGGAGAAAAAGAAAAAAAGAATGTCCAGGACTGTACTTTGTTCCCCATACTCCTATAATGTGGGCCGGGCCTCCTGGGCACACATAAGCAAAATGACAGGAGAGCTCACTGTGTGGGAGAACATATTTGCCAATGTTGCATCTGATAATGGGTTAATTTCCAAAATATATAAGGAACTCATACAACTTAACAAAGGGCTTTCTAATTTAATTCCATTGTGATCAGAAATGATTCTGTGTATAGTTTTAGTCCTTTTGAATTTATTGAAGATTGTTTTACAGTCTACACTGTTGTTCACATCTTCCAGACTTTATTTTCCATCTTCTTGTATCAATTATTGGTGATGTGCCATAATATACTTAAATAAAACTGTGGTTTGTATATTTCTTCATTTAATTTTTTTGTTTCAGAGCTAACCTAATCCCTATTCCTATCCCCTGTTCAACTCTAACCCTAACCCTAGAAATAGCCCTAAACTTATCAATAACTTTATAACTAACCCTAATCATAGCCCTAGGCTTAAACATTGCCCTATCTCTTCCACATCTCTGAACCTTTTTCTAACCCTAAACCCTAAACCTAGTCACAACCCTAACCCTAGCCATAACCATAATCCCAACCCTAACCCCAACCCTGAATCTAACTCATGTCTTCAGGATAAATTCCTTGAAGTGGGATTTCTTGATGAATGCATCAGCAATTTTTGTGAGGTTATGCCAATGTTCCCTTCATAGGGTCTAACCATTTTGCATTTCCCCAGCAATATATGAAGGTATCTGTTTCTTCACAACCTTACCAAAAAATTCTGTCAAGTTTATGGATCTTCACTCAACAGGGGGGGGGGGGGGAATATATATATATATATATATATATATATATATATATATATATATGTATATTTATATTTATACATATATATTTATATATATTTGTGTGTGTGTGTGTATATATATATATATATATATATATATATATATGTATTCCAGAGAGGAAGAGAGAGGGAAAGATAAAAACATAAAAACATCAATGATGAGAGAGAATCATTGATTTAATCAAGTCAGTCATTGCTTGGTTTGATCCCTGCAACTCAGTCAAGTCCTCTGACTGGGAATTAAACTGAGACATCCTGGTTCATAGGTCAGTGCTCCTCTGTTCAAGGCATTCTTGGCTTTAGGTGAAAGTCACCAGAGCAAACTCATTGAAATACATCAACTTGTTTATCTATTAAAATCATACTTTTTCATGACTTCCACTTTTATTCTTATTCGTTACAATGAATTTATAAGATTGAGAGGTAGGTGTTGCTTCTGAGTTGTGTTCAATAATTTTGAATGGAAATCATCAAAACTGGAGTAAGTTAAGATGGGACCACTTTATGGGGAAACCATAAACTATGAGCTGCATTCTAGAGAGTTGTGCATACACCACAGCAACTGAATTTGGCATGCTTGTCATCTACACTTCAGCCTCTTCTGTCAGTAGCTGAGTTACACAGTCATTTCATCAGCAATGTAGGGCGAGTATACATGGGCCTCATTTGTAATTAGAAGGGTCAAATGATATACACATTAAAGTGACTTGTAAATCTTAAAAGAATTTCATAAAGGACCCATTTTGGTCTCTAACTAGGGGCCAGTGCACAAAATTTGTGCAAGAGTAGGCCTTCCTTCCCCAGGCTGCCAGCACCGGCTTCCCTCTGGCACCCAGGATCCGGGCTTCCCTCAGGCCGCCGGCAGGCATTTGGGACCCGGGCTTCCCTTGCAGCCCCGGATTCGTCCGGAAGGTTGTCTGGAAGGATATGTGGTCTAATTAACATATTATGCTTTTATTATTATAGATTATTATAGATACTACCCATCTACTCACAGGCTTACCATTGAGCACCAAGCAGAGCACAAGTTTTTACACATAATTGTTTGCTTTTTGTGTAAAGCTGCAATTCATGAATTCACATAACTTGCTCATTTTTTGTACAATATTTGAATATTGTGAAAAAAAGAGTACTTCCCAATTACAAAGCCATGTTCACCATCTGGGTAAATCCATAGCTCAATTAATATAACTTTTAATAAAATTAAGAGCTTAATAAAATTAAAGTGTAAATAAAATAAAAACTACAGGAAATTTCACCTATGAAATAATGAAATATGGCATTAATGTTTTTCAAAAACATTTTTATTTATTTCGAGAGAGAGAGAGAAACATCCATCAACTGCCTCCAGCACACTGCCTACTGGATGGAGTCTGCAACCCAGGCGTGTTGCCTTGACCAGGAATTGAAGCAGCGACCTCTCAGTGCACACAGTGATGCTCAACCAACTAAGCCACACACACCAGGGCTCATCTGGCATTTAAATGAAACCAATGGACAAATGGGGGATGTTAGCATCTTTATCAGAGAACGTTTTCTACTTCGAAGAACACAGTGTTCATTAGCCACGTTGTTACCCAGAATTACTTTAAATCAACCATTTCTCTCTTTTCCCTCTCTCCTCCCTCTTCTCTGCTCTCCCCTTCCCTTCCCCCTGCCATTTTAGTCCTTAGAACTTTCACCTTAACAGTCTGAAGATTGAACAGGATTCTATTGGGAGGAGGGGAGGGGGCACAGGGAGCCATGGAGACAAGCATTCTTGTGCAGGATCCGGCATCTTAACGCCCAAAACTTTATATTACAAATTATATTCGTTTGTCTTTAATTGTTTTAAACTGTTAACCAACAGTCTCATGAACCACCAATCTCTCCTTTAGAAGAGGGAAGCCTGGTAAGTCGCTTAATTAGGACAGCCATTTGTGTAAAAGTGGTGGTTTTGAAGTAATCAGAACACTGTGGGTCCTCCTTTGGGTAAAAATATTAACAAACAAACAAAAACGATTCTCTGCAGCTCTGGCAGTAACATTTCACACTGTTCACTTATTGTATGTTTTTCTCCCCACAATTTTCTTTCCTTCTGTGTTCAAATTATAGTTGGAAGAAATAAGGCAGTTTCTATCCAGGAAACTGAAAACAGCTCACTTAACACCATATAACTCTCCCATGTCCGTCTCTATTTTGAATTCAAAGAACAAATCCAAAATTGTTTGCGTGTGAAATGTACTGAGTATCAACTACCTTAACAAGTGGGAGCAAGGGTACCACCAAGCTCTTACCTGTAAGGTTCCTTCATGCAGGTACCATTGGGATAGATAAGAATGGGTAAATAAAATGGATACTCAGTGTTAGGGTATTAAAGTTTTCATTGAGAAAGGAAGAAACTACACCCAAAAGTCTTTGGAAAGTCTCGTGAAAACTAACTAGACTAGAGCTATAAACAAGAATGGCTGAGGACTGGGGTGTGTCAGACAGGTTTGAAAAATTAAAATAGGGAAAGACCTGGGCATTCAGGTAGTACAGAAAGAAAGACGCAGGCTAGATGCCATGGGCAAAGAATAAGGGTTGGGGGTGCCAGGCACAGCCAGCCTTGGTCCCTGGTGTCCAGCCCTAAAAATGTCAGCTCCAGGCAAAAAGGAGCCTGAGGCTCTAGATCTCTCCCAGGGGATCCGGAGAACAAGAAAATCCAGAGGTCTACCTGAGAGTGGACAGTGCCCACCGCCTCCTTACCTTTGGGCACCTTTGGTTCAACGATGTGCTGCAGGCCTTGTAGCTCACTGCCTCCCCCATCCAACTCGGCTGATGGTGCTCCTGCCACCATGTTTCCAGTCGTCTCCTCAGAAACTTCAGACTTGTAGTCTAGCTCTGCTGGTCCTGAGCTCCGGCCCAGCTTGGGGCTGGGAATGGGATTGAGGCCAGAGCTCAGTGTGTTCCCCATGGTGTGCCTCCACTTCTCGCTTCTGTCACCACATTTACTTGTCCCCCCAACTACCCCAATTTCAGCAGTCCAGCCCTCCAAACAATGACAGCTGGTGGGAGTAGCCCTGGGGCTGCACCCTTCAAGCAAGCTCAAATTGGCTCCCTGAATTCCCTGGATGCTGGGCACAGGGCCCCAGAAGGGCTCAGGGCCCCCCTCCCCCTGCAAACCTCCCTCTGCTGCCCTGCTACTGCTTGAGTTGACTAGTCTGTGAGGGTGGCAACCAGCCAAACTTCTGTAAAAGGGGTGGGGAAAGACCAGCGTTGAGAACTCCAACCACTTCAGGAAGAGATCACCGCCAAAGCTCCTCCTGCTTCTGCAGCCGCCTCTCAACTGAAGACCATTCTACTGGCAAGCTCCACCAACCAGAACACATTCCCTGGTCACCTAGTTACCAAGGACAAATCACTCAAAATTCTATGTGCCCACCTGACAGAAAAACCATATGATTTACAATGCCTGTCCCTGCCCCAGCCCAGAACACCACTGTCCTTCACT
This sequence comes from Corynorhinus townsendii, assembly GCA_026230045.1. Lineage (NCBI taxonomy): Eukaryota > Metazoa > Chordata > Mammalia > Chiroptera > Vespertilionidae > Corynorhinus > Corynorhinus townsendii. The sequence continues at coordinate 113,745,951 of JAPDVU010000007.1, read as the reverse complement.
CCACCAGTAGATGTGCCCCAGACTCAGGTCTCCTCCATGCATTATGGGCTGCCTGGCGCTCTCCAGGTGTGTGAAAAGTGCAGTGGGCATTTGTTAATGCAAGCAAGCAGGTTTCATTAGCAACTCAGTTTCATGGGGTCTCACAGCTGGCTGGTTTGAATCGTTGCTCACCAAACTTAGTGACACCCTGTTGATCATTTTCCTAATTAAATGCTCCTTCTCTTTGCCTTCCAAAAACTGTTAATTTTCACCTGCATCTTGACCAGAGCAATCCCTGGAGCCCTGGTCCTACTCTCAATAAAGAGTCCCTAAAATGAGACTCAGATATACCTTACCCCTCTACTTCCTCCTTGGTAAAATGGGACCCAAACTCCTCTCTCCCAGCTCAGAAATGCAGGGATTCACCAATTTGCATTTCTTGCTTCTGTTTCTCCCTACTGAAACGAAATTTTTGGGCTGGAACCGGATTCTTTGTCTGCCGGAGTCGAAGAATGAATCCAAGGACAGAAGATGGTATAGCAAAGGTGGAAATTTTTTAAAGAACAAGTACAGACTTGGGGAGGGGAAAAGAGTCCCACAGAACACAGACTCCCACGTGGGGCGGGGGAAAAGGATCCCACAGAATGGACTCCCACGTGGGCAGGGGGAAAGGGTCCCACATAACGGACTCCCACATGGGGAGCGGGTTAGGGTCCCACTGAGTTCCTTTTCCCTATGGCTTATAAAGGCTGCAGATCCTGGTGCCTTGAAATCCCCTCTGATTGGTCACTATTCCCTTTGACTGGTTACTATAGTAACTCCTGGGCTCAAAGGTTGAACCTCCTTCCTTACTGTTTTTCTATTCCCTTTGGGCTTTCTTCTTCTCCTTCCGGATGAAGGGCTTCCTGCCCTTTATTTTGTAAATATAGACCCTTTTGCTGTTCCCAGCTCCCTCATTCTATGGAAATATACCTTCTGTTGCTCTGCAGCCCTGTGCTTCCTCCATGGTCCCCTTGATTTCTAAAATCGCCTAAAACCTGTCTTTTTCACCCCTAAAAATCCCTGTTTCACTACCACAAAAGGAGTTTTCAGATTTTTCTCCTTTCCGCCAATAATAAAGCTTAAAGTACAATTTTCTCATATAAAATTGAGAAACACAAAGTGGGGTAGCACTATCCTGATTTGATGAAGATGATGACAATGATAGTCACATTTGGCAAGCACTTACTATGCCCCAATCTTGTTTTAAGTGAGGTACTTCTTTAACCATCCAAAACAATTCTCACTCTCCAAGCTTTACAGAAGAAATTGAGACATAGAAGTAAATTAATGCTTACGAGGTCGTGTGATTGTTCAGGGTTGGGGCCAGAATTTGATTCCAGATAATGTGGAAGGTAAAGACCTTATATCAGGATTTTTTTTATTTTTTATGTGGACTTTTTTAAATCTTTATTATTAAGAGTATTACAGATGTCCCACTATTTTCCCTCTATTGCTCCCTTCCACCCAGTTTCCGTTTCCCATCCCACCCCAGGCCTTCACCACCCTACTGTCTGTGTCCATAGGTAAGAACTTTGGTTAATCTCTTCCCGCCCCCTCTCTCCTTCTCCTCTGGGATTCGTCATTCTGCTCCATGATTTCGTGATTCTGATTCTGTTTTATTCTGCGTTGTTCATTAGATTTCTTGTTTGTTTATTTTTATTTTTTAGATTCAATTGTTGATACATGTGTTTATTGCCATTTTATTGTTTATATTTTTATATTTTTCTCCTTTCCTCCTCCTCCTCCTCCTCCTCCTCCTCCTTCTTCTTCTTCTTCTTCTTCAACAATATCCTTTAACATTTCATATAATACTGGTTTGCTGGTGATGAACACCTTTAGCTTTTTCTTGTCTGTGAAGCTCTTTATGTGACCCTCAATTCTAAATGATAGCTTTGCTGGATAGAGTTATCTTGATTGTAGGTTCTTACTATTCATCACTTTGAACATTTCTTGCCACTCCCTTCTGGCCTGCAAAGTTTCTGTTGAGAAATCAGTTGACAGTCATATGGGCACTCCCTTGTATGTAACTAACTGCTTTTCTCTTGCTGCTTTTAAGATTCTCTCTTTGTCTTCAGCACTTGGCATTTTAATTATGATGTGTCTTGGTGTGGATCTCTTTGGGTTCCTCTTGTTTGGGAGTCTCTGAGCTTCCTGGACTTGTAAGTCTATTTCTTTTCCCAAGTGGGGAAAGTTTTCTATCATTATTTCTTCAAATAGGTTTTCATATCTTTATCTCTCTCATCTCCTTCTGATACTCCCATAATGCAAATGTTGGTATGCTTGAAGTTGTCCCAGAGGCTTCTTAAACTTTCTTCATATTTTTTAATTTTTTTTCTTTTTTCTCTTCTGATTGGGTGTTTTTTGCTTCCTCATATTCCAAATCATTGATTTGATTCTCATAATACTCTACTCTACTATTGAACCCCTGTAAATTATTTTTTATTTTAGTTAATTTATGACTTTTTTTATGTCTTTGACATTTTCACTAAGATCCTTGAAAGTCTCATAAAGATCCTTGAGTAACCTTAAACCCGTAGTTTTGAACTCTGAACCACTAGTTTGCTTGCTTCCATTTCTTTAAATTGTGACATGTTTCTTTGTCTCTGCATTTTGGATGCTTCCCTGTTTCTGTTTCTGTTTTCGGTAGAGCTACTATATCAACTGGAATTAGTAGAGTGGACTTGTGTAGTAGATGTCCTGTAGGGCCCAGTGACTCAGCCTCCACAGTCACCTGAGCTGAGCACTCTAGGTGCACCCCTGTGTGCACTGTGTGCACAGTATTTTAGTTGAGCCTTGATTGCTCTTGTTGACCCTGGTAGGAGTTGACTTCCAGGCCATTTGGCTGTGAGGACCAGCTGTGAAGCAAGGCAGACTGGTGCTAATGCCAGGTCTTGGGCCTTTCATTGATGGGTTTGGGGCACACTGTGACCAGTTGCAGCTTCTTTGAGAGAATTTAGCAAAGTCTGAAGCCTGAGCCAGGACAGGCCATTCATATGGAAAAGTTGCTGCAAACAGCTTGGCTGGGACTGCAGATTGGATCAAGCCCTCAACCTGGGCATGTGCCCTGCCTGGGAATCAAACTGTGACCTCCTGGTTCATAGGTGGATGTTCATCCACGGAGCCACACCCACCAGGCTAAATTGTTAATTGAAACAAGCCTCAGACTGAGTCATGAGTCCTTTTCCCAGGGCCATTCAGCGAGACATCTCTTCTCCAATTTTAAGGCTGGCTGGTTGCTCCCCCTTTCTCCTCTCTTACGTCTGATTTCTATTTCTGTCTTACACCCAAGTCACCAATCTTTGGCTCCATCCACCCCAACTCAAGCCTTGCTGATACCAACTGCCAACTCATTCCAACTGCCAGTATTCCACTTCACTCTCCTTTCTTGCTCTCTCTCCCTCCTTTCTTTTTCTCACCCTCTCTCTCTCCCCCACTTCCTCATTCCAGACTTCTCCTGGGGAATGGAAAAATTAAAGCCTCCTCTTATATCTGCAAATAAAAGTTCAGGGAAGGGGACAACCTCTATTAATCAAACATGGGAACAAAGTTAATGGTTACTCCAGCCAATTTGGAAACTTCATGCCTTCCTATCAAATCACAGGTTATGAGAACATGAGCAATAATATAGTTCAGTGTTGGCCCAAACTTGGACCAGCATGCTCCTCTCAGAAGGCTTTTGTTAGCTACCAACCCCTCTTATGTTACTGAGGGGTCCTCTCTTAGGGAAAGAGCCACATCAGTAACTTCCTCTAAGAATGCATGTGCTCATTTTTGCCTCTTGCTTACTCTTTCCATGTCCTCACAGCCCCCTACCCAAGGCCTATTGACCCTGCCAACATTTACTTGTCATTCTTCTGTAGCTGCCTTTTGATTATTATTATTATTCATTGGAAACAAAAGATCAAACTGCCTTTCTTTCTCAAAGAGCTATGAACCCATAAAACTGATATTTAAAAATCACATGCATTAAATAGGTGTGCCAGTTCAGCCCAGATTCTTGGGCTGATCCACTCACTTGACTAGAGATGAGAATTTACATTAAAAATTCAGGAAGCAGCACATCTATACATTGGATGCTCCACGTGCACATGCCCAGGGCCTACGAAGAGTAACAACAGTAGGGATATTGGCGTGAATCCTCACTGGCAAAAGGGCTTCAACGCCACGAGATTATACCTATGGTTCCAGAGAACTGTTGGCAGGTTTGAACAAAGATGATATCACTGTCCAATTAAGTCAATACTTATTATCTCCTTACTGGGCCATATCTGTCATAATCTATGAACCAACATTGTTAATAAATCCTCTGATAACTCCCTCATCATCTTGGAAAGAGGTGATTACATTAAACTAAATGTGTGTGTGTGTGTGTGTGTGTGTGCGCGCGCGCGCGCGTTCATTTGTGGGTTTAATTATTTATTTCTTAAATACTGACATTTAAAAAATATCAAATAGCCAGGCCGGCATGGCTCAGTGGTTGAGCATCAACTAGGAACCAGAAGATCAGATTTTGACCTATCAGGGCACATACCTGGGTTGGTTGGGGAATCCATCCCCAGTAGGGGCGGGCAGCCAATCGATGATTCTCTCTCATCATTGATGTTTTTACCTCTTTCTCCCTCTCTTCTCTAAAATCAATAAAAATTTATATTTAAGAAAAATAAATAAATTATATTAAATAAAAAATAAAATAAAATATATCAAAGGGCCCTGGCTGGTGTCGCTCAGTTGGTTGAGCGGTGTCCCATGCACCGAAAGGTCGCCAGTTCAATTCCCTGTCAGGACACATACCCAGTTTCAGTTTTATCATGATTGGTGTACTTCTCTCCCTCCCCCCCCCCCCCCGCTTCCCTTCTTCTCTCTCTAAAAATCAATAAAAACAGCCCAGCAAATGTGGCTCAGTGGTTGAGCATCGACATATACTGATAATCCAAGAGGTTATGGTTCAATTCCTGGTCAGGGCACATGCATTGGTTGTGGGTTTGATGCCCAGTAGGGGGTGTGCAGGAGGCAGCTGATCAGAGATTCTCCCTCATCATTGATGTTTCTATCTCTCTCCCTCTTCATCCTCTCTGCATTCAATAAAAATATATATTTTAAAAATAAACATCTATAAACACATATTTAAAATAATAAATAAGAGAATCCAAGATGGCGGCATAGGTAAACACCTAAACTGCTGCCTCGCGCAACAATTTCAAAAATTCAACTAAAAGACAAAACATCTATCACCCAGAACCACGGGAAAGCTGGCTGAGTGGAAGTTCTACAACTAGAAGGAAAGAGAAAAGAGCATCGAGACGTGCACGAGCGCTGAAAAGCTGAGGTACGGAGGCGTGTGATCCGGGCTGGCGGCGGGCATTACTTTTTTCAACCCAAAGGGAGACAAGCCCCCGATTACTCTGAAATCCAGTTTCTGGGGAGATGCGGGGGACCCAAACTCCTACGGGGAGAAGCTGGACTGTCTGCCAGTGAGGGTGGCTTACTTGCAGAGGTGCGCGCAGGAATAATTGTTTACTGCACTGGGGCACGGGACTCCAGGACGCCCTTGGGGACACAGAGCCAGCTAACTAGCAGCCATTGCTGTTTGCCATGCCCTAACCTAGTGATGCCCTGAGGCCCCGCCCTGCACAAACTACAAACCCACCCAAGCTCCATGCAGCAGCCTTAGCAGAAGAAAGCCCCGCCCTATCGCAGCTTAACCTAGCAAACTTGCAGCCTGGGTCAGACAGCTCCAAAACCTCCAAACCCCAAGCAAAGAGGAGAAAACTGTAGCTCTCACTGTAGCTCCTGCTGGATGGCCTCAGACAGTAGCTGACCTGCACCCCATTGGAGATCTAGAAGCCAGTGTACCTAGTGGTCAGAGAGACACCAGATTTCAACTCCTCACATCCATAAGTGACACATTCAAAGGCAGACTCAGTGAGCACCAAAGGCCCACTGAAACAAGTCCTGCCCCATAAGTGTGTCTTCAGCGCAGCAGTTCTTCCATTATAGACACAGTGAGTGCTCACAGCTAATTGGCCTGGAGGTCAATTCCTCCCAGTGTACCAACAGCAATTAAGGCTTTAACTGCACCAAGTCTTTGCACTCAGCCCACAAAGGGTTGTACCAAGAGTGTCCACATCAGGTGATTGGGGAGGCTGAGCTACTGCCCCCTATAGGTCACTGACCACACAAAGCCACTCCATCAACACAGGGAAGCAGCCAAAATGAGGAGACAAAGAAACATGTCACGAATGAAAGAAACGGAGGAAAGCAAACTACTGGATGACATAGAGTTCAGAACCACATTTATAAGGTTACTCAAGAATCTTTTTAAAACCGCTGAGAAACTTGATGAGACCTTCAAGGAGCTTAATGAGAATGCCAAAAAAATGGAAAAGGATCAGTCAGAAATGAAGCATACACTGTCTGAAATAAAGAATATACAGAAACTCAACTGTAGATCAACATACCCCAAGAATCAAACCAAAGATCTGAAATATGTGGAAACAAAAAACATCCAACCAGAAAAACAAAAAGAAAAAAGAATCCAAAAATATGAAGATAGTGTAAGGAGCCTCTGGGACAACTTTAAGCGAACCAACATCCGAATTTTTGGGGTGCCAGAAGAAGGGAGAGAGCAAAATATTGAAAACCTATTAGAAGAAATAATGACATAAAACTTTCCCTGCCTGGTGAAAGAAATAGATGTACAAGTCCAGGAAGCGCACAGAACCCCATACAAGAGGAATCCAAAGAGGACCACACCAAGACACATCATAATTAAAATGCCAAGGGCAAAAGACAAAGAGAGAATATTAAAAGCAGCAAGAGAAAAACAGTTAATTACCTACAAGGGAGTACCCATACGACTGTCAGCTGATTTCTCAACAGAAACTATGAAGGCCAGAAGGGAGTGGCAAGAAATATTCAAAGTGATGAATAGCAAGAACCTACAGCCAAGATTACTCTACCCAGCAAAGCTATCATTCAGAGTTGAAGGTCAGATAAAGAGCTTCACAGACAAGAAAAAGCTAAAGGAGTTCATCACCACCAAACCAGGATTACATGAAATGCTGAAGGGTATTCTTTAAGGAGAGGAAGAAGAAGAAAAAGGTAAAGATAAAAATTATGAACAACAAAATGACATCAAATACATACCTACCAACAAGTGAATCTAAAAATCAAGTGAATGAAAAATCTGAAGAACAGAATGGACTGGTGAATATAATAGAATCAGGGACATAGAAAGGGAGTGGACTGACGATTCTCAGGGGAAGCAGGTATGAGGGGTGCGGGAAGAGATTGGACAAAAATCTTACTCCTATGGATGAAGACAGTGGCGGGGGTAAGGGCATGGGGTGGGGTGGGGAATCAGGTGGAGGGGAGCTATGGGGAAAAAATAGAGGAACACCTGTAATAATCTGAACAATAAAGATTTATTTTAAAAAAATAAAATAATAATAATAATAATAAATAATTTTTAAATAAAATATACCAAGGGGGGTGAACATGGGACATCTGTAATAGTGTCAACAATAATTTAAAATAAAATAAAATATACCACAGAGGAGCATTTATGTAAGATCTTGCTGCCTAATATATGTCATCAGTTTGGCTCAAATAAGCTCTTTTAAAATTAAAATATATATATAAAACAAATTTTGTAACCCTATTTTTGAATTTCTTTCTAATCTCTCTCTGTCTTTTTTTTTTCTGTTTAGTTCATTATGAAAGAGGCCTGAGTGTTTCTTGACCAGTGAAAGGCCCTCTGAGGACCTAAAAAGGAGGCAAGGTGACAAAGTGGGGAAGAGTCTTTCATTTTACATCTTTACTTAGAAAACTAAATGGTGTAGAAGTCCCAGAGCTACAGATGGTCTTCCCAGACTAACCAGTTTCTGAATTCTTAGAGGAGAAGGCTTCCAAGGGGGGACTAGCCACACACAAGTGACAGTAGTCTAAATGTGTGATTTTTACTATGAATCCAAAGTAAACAAAATTGAACATTTTCCCATCACCTTTTATCCCCTCTATGCCCTCTTCCACCTCCACCATTCCCCTTCACCCCTGCAATCACCACACTGCTGTCCACCAAGATGAGTTCATGAGTTCTCTCTCTCTCTCTCTCTCTCTCTCTCTCTCTCTCTCTCTCTCTCTCTCTCTCTCTCTCCCCTCCCCCCCCCAAGCCCCACATCCCCTGCTCTCCAGCTGAGTACCTGTTCTCTATGAGTCTGTCTCCATTTTGCTTTGTAGTTCAGTTGTGAACATTTTTTTTAAGTGACCTGAGTGACTGGTAAGTTTTTATGGATCTGGTTGGTCTTTAGAACCTTTCAAAAGCTCTAACGTGCTTGTGTGTTTGGTTTGCATCATTTCCTGTCCTTAATGATTCCTTCATCCCTTCTAGAAACTGCTGCATCCATTTGTTCTACACACTTACTAAATACCTGGGCATTTCAGTGCCAAGTGAGGGGTTTAGAGTGATGACTACACAGACTGGACCCCAGGAGCTCTGTATGGAGCACTGTGTACCCTTGTCACGGCTGCAGGTTAGAATCACCTGGGGAACTCTGAAAACTACTGAAACCCTTGCCCTGGCCGGGTGACTGAGTGGGTTGGAGTGTCATCCCATACACCAAAAGGTTGTGGGTTCGACTCCTGGTCACGGCACATACCTAGGTTGCAGGGTTCTGTCCCCATCACTGTTTCTTTCTCACATCAATGTTTCTCTCTCTCTCTCTCTCTCTCTCTCTCTCTCTCTCTCTCTCTCTCTCTCTCTCTCTCCCCCCTTCTCCCCCATCCCCCTTCCACTCTCTCTCAAATCAATAAATGTATTCTTGGGTGACTATTTAAAATCTACTGGAGCACAGGCTCCAGATCTAGTTAGTTAACTCAGAATCTCAGGGGGAGGGGGAGGTTAGCAGTATTTTAAGCTGCCCTGATAAAGCTAATGTGCAGCCAGGGTCAAGAGACTGACAAAAAAGAAAATTACAATATAGTAGAATGTGTGTTAAAAGGGTCCATGACAGCCCATAACCAAGCCCTCATCCAGGGGGAGTTTTCCAGTGGAATGCTGTCTAAACAGAGACGGGACTTTGAACAGGAGTCCGCCAGTGAACAGCATTCCAGGGGGAAGAAGCGGAATAGGCAAAGGGAGGCCTGGAGGCATGAGAGAGAATTAGCTATGTTCACGGAATGACGTACAGACCAAGGCAGGTACCAGTGAGAAAGGGAGAGGAAAGCTGGGGCCGGAAGGTGCAGGACCCATGAAAGGGATGGGAGATGGTGGCCCCAATCTGCAAGGCACTGTAGAGCCATCGAAGTGCTTTAAGCAGAGGAGTGGCACAAACCAATGTGCACTTTAGAAAGATCCTGTGGAGGAAAATTGGAGGGAATAAAAGTGGATGAGGTGAGACCACTTTGGACAGACAATGGGGGCCTGGGCCAGGCCCTGGCAGGGTTGCAGAGAAGGGAAGTGCCATTGAGGAAGTAAATCCACGCACTTGCTAGTTGATTGGAGGTGGGAGAAAGGATGAACAAGAAATTTCCAGGATTAGGTCCCAGAAAGGGCCTCCAGACCACCCCCTCTGGCCTCTACTTTGCAGACTCGGTATTAAGGAGGGAGTGAACATCCACAAGACCCCAGTGTTGTGTTGTGATGGGCCTTCATGCAGCAAGAGCAGGAGGAGAAAGAGGGAGCCCATCGCTCACTTCCTCTATGCTTAGGAACACTAGCTCCTTCTAGATCCCCCAAGAAGTCTGTTTGAACTCTTGGGCCTTCCAAACACCCTGCTAGTGTTGCCCACCCTTAACAGAGTTCTCACTGCCTCCAGCATTTCCCTTTGGCTGAGACTGCGAAAAGGCCAGACTGAGCTGAGTCCCATCCTGTCTCCAACATTTATTAGCTCTGTGACCTTAGGAAGTCGGGTAACTTATCTTCATCAGCTTCTTCATCTGCAAAAGAAAAGCATGAAAATATTCGGTAGGAATGCAAAGGCTTTTGCTAAGGCAATTCGGTAACACTTAAAAATGTACATGCCCTTTGACCTAGAAATTCCAGGGTAGGATTCTGACCTAAGGAAATATTGACACATAATGTGCAAACACACACACACAGACGGCAGTTTGGAAATCGCCACACTGGGCTTGCTGCAGCCTTGTGGCAATGAAAAACCTCAGCAATCCGCCTAACGCCTGAAAAGTTATGCAGCCCTTTGAACGAGGGAGGTCAACCTCTGTGTCCTGGACTGGAAGGGCGCACAGCAAACTAAGGTGGCCTCCTCTGGGGAGAGAATGGGATTGAAGTGGTGGAGGAGGGAAGGCAAGCGGCCGTTTTAGTTTTCACTCTCCGTGCTTCTGTTTCGGATGTTTTTTATAACAAGCACAACTTTTATAATTTCTTACAATGTAATGATTTTTTTTTTAACCTAATGCCTCCTGAGTGCGTGCTCTGCGGTTTGTCCAGTTGAGAGTGTGCCTTGCACTTTTTTTTTTTTTTGATGGCATAAAGTTGTTATAATATTATTGCTGTCATTTTTTTTTTCAGATTATTACAGGTGTTCCTCTTTTATTTTTCCCCATAGCTCCCCTCCACCTGATTCCCCACCCCACCCCATGCCCTTGCCCCCCGCCACTGTCTTCATCCATAGGAGTAAGATTTTTGTCCAATCTCTTCCCGCACCCCTCACACCTGCTTCCCCTGAGAATCGTCAGTCCACTCCCTTTCTATGTCCCTGATTCTATTATATTCACCAGTCCATTCTGTTCTTCAGATTTTTCATTCACTTGATTTTTAGATTCACTTGTTGGTAGGTATGTATTTGATGTCATTTTGTTGTTCATAATTTTTATCTTTACCTTTTTCTTCTTCTTCCTCTTCTTAAAGGATACCCTTCAGCATTTCGTGTAATCCTGGTTTGGTGGTGATGAACTCCTTTAGCTTTTTCTTGTCTGTGAAGCTCTTTATCTGACCTTCAACTCTGAATGATAGCTTTGCTGGGTAGAGTAATCTTGGCTGTAGGTTCTTGCTGTTCATCACTTTGAATATTTCTTGCCACTCCCTTCTGGCCTGCATAATTTCTGTTGAGAAATCAGCTGACAGTCGTATGGGTACTCCCTTGTAGGTAATTAACTGTTTTTCTCTTGCTGCTTTTAATATTCTCTCTTTGTCTTTTGCCCTTGGCATTTTAATTATGATGTGTCTTGGTGTGGTCCTCTTTGGATTCCTCTTGTATGGGGTTCTGTGCGCTTCCTGAACTTGTAAGTCTATTTCTTTCACCAGGTAGGGAAAGTTTTCTGTCATTATTTCTTCTAATAGGTTCTCAATATTTTGCTCTCTCCCTTCCTCTGGCACCCCAAAAATTCGGATGTTGGTTCGCCTGAAGTTGTCCCGGAGGCTCCTTACACTATCTTCATATTTTTGGATTCTTTTTTCTTTTTGTTTTTCTGGTTGGATGTTTTTTGTTTCTACATATTTCAGATCTTTGGTTTGATTCTTGGGGTACGTTGATCTACAATTGAGTTTCTGTATATTCTTTATTTTAGACAGTGTATGCTTCATTTCTGACTGATCCTTTTCCATTTTTTTGGCATTCTCATTAAGGTCCTTGAAGGTCTCACTAAGCTCCTCAGAAGTGTCATCAAGTTTCTCGGCGGTTTTTAGAAGATTCTTGAGTAACCTTATACATGTGGTTCTGAACTCTATGTCGTCCAGTAGTTTGCTTTCCTCCGTTTCTTTCATTCGTGACATGTTTCTTTGTTTCTGCATTTTGGCTGCTTCCCTGTGTTGATGGAGTGGCTTTGTGTGGTAGGTGACCTATAGGGGGAAGTAGCTCAGCCTCCCCAATCACCTGATGTGGACGCTCTTGGTACACCCCTTTGTGGGCTGAGTGCAAAGTCTTGGTGTAGTTAAGCCTTAATTGCTGTTGGTACGCTGGGAGGAATTGACCTCCAGGCCAATTAGCTGTGAGCACTCCCTGTGTCTATAATGGAAAAACTGCTGCGCTGAAGACACGCTTATGGGGCAGGACTTGTTTCAGTGGGGCTTTGGTGCTCACTGAGTCTGCCTTTGAATGTGTCACTTATGGATGTGAGGAGTTGAAATCTGGTGTCTCACACTGACCACTAGGTACACTGGCTTCTGGATCTCCAATGGGGTGCAGGTCAGCTACTGTCTGAGGCCACTCAGCAGGAGCTACAGTGAGAGCTGCAGTTTTCTCCTCTTTGCTTGGGGTTTGGAGGTTTTGGAGCTGTCTGACCCAGGCTAGAAGTTTGCTAGGTTAAGCTGCGATAGGGCAGGCCTTTCTTATGCTAACTCCGCTGCTTGGAGCTTGGGTTGGATTTGTAGGTTGTGCAGGGCGGGGTCTCAGGGTGTCACTAGGCTAAGGCGTGGCAAACAGCAATGGCTGCTAGTTAGCCGGCTTTGTGTCCCAGACGGCGTCCCGGAGTCCCGTGCCCCAGTGCAGTAAACAATTATTCCTGCGCGCAGCTCTGCAAGCAAGCCACCCTCACTGGCAGACAGTCCAGTTTCTCCCCGTAGGAGTTTGGGTCCCCCGCATCTCCCCAGAGACTGGATTTCAGAGTAATCGGGGGCTTGTCTCTGTTCGGGTTGAAAAAAGCAACGCACCCAGTCACCCGCAGCCAGCCCGGATCACGCGCCTCCGTACCTCAGCTTTTCAGCGCTCGTGCACGTCTCAATGCTCTTTTCTCTTTCCTTCTAGTTGTAGAACTTCCACTCAGCCAGCTTCCCCGTGGTTCTGGGTGATAGAGGTTTTGTCTTTTAGTTGCAGTTTAAATTGTTGTGGGAGGCAGCAGTTTAGGTGTTTACCTACGCCGCCATCTTGGATTCTCTCCACACCTTGCACTTTAAAGCCTACCAATCTACTCATGTTCCCACCCGCTACAAAGCTCTCCACAATGTGGCCTATTTGCCCCTTTTCCTGATCATAAATAATGCCGCTGGGCATGGTGCAGTGAAAAAAGCCAGAGCTGCAGAAACATCGGGATTATCCTTCCTGTTATTCCCACCTGTTTGTCAGGAGCAGTGGTCTGAGTAGGCCTCGCTGGTTCCTCCCAGGAGGTGCAAAGTGAGCCAGCACCCCCAGCCACCCTCTCTCCTCAGTCTGTCTGCTGTGACCCCATCCCGCCCCGGAGGCCCCACCAGCCTTTGGAATGCCGCCCAGGCATCTGGCAGTTGATCCTTTTATAACAGAGGAAGGCTCCTCTGTTCCTGCTTCTTTCATTCTGGGCCAGAGGTCCGTTGTTTCTCAGCATAGCAGGTTCTCTTTGCCCCACGAATGGCCATCACTATGGGGCCTGGCCTCACCAACTATGTCAGTGCCTTAGTGAAAAGGAATCTCTGCCCAGATCCCCTCCCACGTGCCGGCCATAAGGCATCCCAGCCAGGGGATCTGAGGTCCGCTCTCCTTCCTGCAGAAGCTGTGGGACTTCCCTGTGGCCCAGCCTTCTGGCCCAAGCAGCAGCTCCTCTCCAAGTGTGCATGGCACGCTTACTCCAAGGACATCTCTGTGTCTACAGAGAAAAAGAGGTTTCACAGTCTCCCAGAAATGGGGCATCAGTAAAATTACTTTTTCCAGTTGGTTCTTGTATACATACATGCACAACTTTTTTAAAATATATATATTGTATTGGTTTCAGAGAGGAAAGGAGAGGGAGAGAGAAACATCAATGATGAGAGAGAATCATTGATCAGCTGCCTCCTGCACGTCCCCTACTGTCAGCAACTCAGGCATGTGCCCTGACTGGGAATTCAACCGTGACCTAGGGCCTCAATCACAAGGAACAACAAGAACCTGTAATTATTGGAATCGAGAGTCTAGGTCAGTGGTCGGCAAACTCATTAGTCAACAGAGAGGCAAACCGCTGCTCGCGAGCCGCGGTTTGCCGACCACCGTCCTGGTTCATAGGTCAACGCTCAACCATTGAGCCACGCTGGTGGTGCAAAATGTAGCTTTCTTTATCCCTCTGGCAGTGCTTGTGAGCCACACAGCAGATGGGGAGTGGGTAAGCCCATCGAAGGTAAATTAGTCTCTTCCTGTGTGAAGCAGTCTCCTCCAGTTTCGTGGTCTTCATGCAGCCCCTCCACCCCCCTTGAAGAAATGCTTAGTCTTTGGGGGTTCCTTCTCTTTTCCTCCTCCCCAGGAGGGACATGGCCCGGGACTAACTTGCCTCCACCCCTGCTGCACCTGCCTCTGAAGCATCTGCTGCTCTAACCCGGGGTCTCTTTCCTCGGCTAACTTCCTGACTTTGCAGCTTACCTGAGATCCACGGCCACTTTCCTTAAATCGCTGAGTCCTCTTCACAGGGCCCATTGACCCCGGCAGTGGTGACACCCTCGGCCCTGCAAGCTTATCATCGAACCCCTCAGGTCACTTCCATATCTCCTCCTGGGGCCCGGAGGGATTCCTGGACTCCGCGAGCAGGTCAGGCTGCCTGACCTCTGTGGTGGATCTGTGTGTCAAATTAACTAGGCTGCAGTCCCCAACTGCTTATGAAATATGTACCTATGTCGGGTGGTATGATAAATATTATGAAACAATGATGAAGCTGGGTGAGGCTCCAGATACATAGGGAGAGACATTAGCTCAGTGCCTAGCACATTGTGTTAGCTATTTTTGTTAATGTCACTGTCACCCAAGCCAACTGAGGCCTCTCTCTGTCGCCCACTACATTCCACCCACCGCTGCTTATTTTCTATGGTGACTAACTTTCACTCTTCAGCCTCTTATCCCCACTGCCACTCTGTGAGTCTACCCTAATTATCACTTACCTGGATCATAGCAGCCATCTCCTAACTAACCCCCCTGCACCCATCAAATCCATGGATAACGCGGTAGCAGAAGCGTGTGCGTAGCCTTCACTATGTGCTGTTCTAGCATGCAGCCATAGGAAGTGCTTACTATTGCTGTCATCACCATTTTACAGACAGGACACCGAGGCACAGAGGGGCTGTGTGCAGGCCACCCCCTGACGTCCCTCTCTGCTTCCTTCCTGTTCCTCCAAACCTCACTTCTGTTGAAATTTGTAACAACATAGTTTCAATTCCCAACTCCATCACCTAGAACCATGAAACCGTGGGCCAGTTCCTGCAGTTCTATCTTAGTCAGCTTGGACTGTGTAGCAAAGCACCACAGGCATTTACTTCTCACTGTTTTGGAGGCTGGGAAATCCAGGGTCCAGCAGGTTCAGCTCTGGGTGAGGGCTCTCTTTCTGGCTTGTAGACAGGCGCCTTCTCACTATGCTCACATGGTCTTCCGTGTGTGTGTGTGTGTGTGTGTGTGTGTGTGTGTCTGCACACATGCAGGCGGGAAGAGAGAGATCTCTTCCTCTTCTTATAAGGACACTAACTATCATGAGAGCTCCAGCCACCATGTAATAGCATCACATTGGGAGTTAGGGCTTCAACAGGTGTTTTTCAGAGACACAAACATTCAGTGCATATCAAGCTCCCTAGGCCCTTGTGTCCACAGCAGGAAGTGGAACTGATATACTTCCTCTCAGGGTTGTCCTAAGAGCCCAACAACCTAGTAGTAGTTGTGGTTATTGAGATAGCACAAGTAAAACATGCAAGACCGGCCCTGGTTGGAGTGTCTTCCCATACACCAAAGGTCACTGGTTCAATTCCTGGTCAGGGCACATACCCAGGTTGCTGGTTCAATCCCAGTTGGGGTATGTACTGGAAGCAACCCACTGATGTTTCTCTCTCTCTCTCTCTCTCTCTCTCTCTCTCTCTCTGTCTCTCTCTTTCTTTCCCCACCCCCTTCCTTCCTTTCTCTCTAAAAACATATCCCCCAGTGAGGATTAAAAGAAAATAATTTTTTTAAAAAAACATGTAACACCAAGCCTGCCACACAGTAAAGATCCAATAGTCAGCTATGGTTACTAGTGGCATTACACATTCCTAAAGATTCAGCTCAGTGTTCACAGCCTTGTGAATCAGTAGCACCACATCCAAATCCGGTGCAGACTCGTCCTGCTATACCCATCGCCTGTCATGACATCTATTTATTTACGTGACTGTTTTCCATTACAGACCATGACCATCTCAAGGTCCCAGGCCAAGATGCCTTGGAATCTCCTGCACCTGGCCTAGTACCCAGCGCCCAACAGGCTCCCAGGAAACACTTGTTGAATAAATGCACGACCCATGGAAGAATGGGCCATGTCAGGTGAAGCTCAGACTCCCAGGTGAGTGCTCCCTGGTTTACTCAATCCATTACAATATTCATTGTTAGGTGCTCAGGGGGCAAGAATTCATCTGTTTGCACCAGTTCACAGAGGGCTGGGAGTCACAGTTCCTGTTCTGCACCAAACTCAGTGCCTGCACTGTCATCTGATTTACATGCTGGTGGGTAATATAAGCTAAATTGTGACCCCCCCAAAAAAAATTCATGTGTTAAAGTCCTAACCCTGTACCTCAAATGTAACTGTATTTAGAGATAAGGCCTTGAAAGAGCTAATTAAGTTCAAATGAAACTGTTGGGATGGGGCCATGCTCCAGTCTGATTGCTGTCCTTATAAGAAGAGGAAATTAGGCCATAGGGAGACATCTGGGAGATGGGTGCATAGAGGGACAAGCATGTGAGGACGGAGCAACAAGGCAGCCATCTGCAAGCCAAGCGGGGAGAGAGGCATCCAAAGAAACCCCACCTGCCCACACCTTGATTTTGGACTTCTAACATCCAGACTGGGAGGAAATAAAGGTCTACTGTTTAAACCAATTAGTCTCTGGTATTTTGCTATGCAACCCGAGCTGAATAATAATACCAAGGGCAAGGCCCAGTCCTGCCACTTCTATATCTGGAAGCCTCCCTTAACTTCCTGGCAAGCCTTCACCCATCAGTTCCAAATATCACCTGATCTTTTTTATTTTTTATATTTTTATTGATTTCAGAGAGGAAGGGAGAAGGAGAGAGAGATAGAAACATCACTGATGAGAGAGATTCATTGATTGGCTGCCTCCTGCATGCCCCCCACTGGGGATCAAGCCCACAACCCAGGCATGTGCCCCTGACAGGAATAGAACCTGGGACCCTTCAGTCTGCAAGGATGCTCTATCCACTGAGCCAAACCAGCTAGGGCCAAATATCATCTGATCTTAATTTCAGGATCATTTTCCCGCACCCTCATCACTACATCCTTCCAACAACCCTGTCCTGTAACACTGTCAGAAATCTCTTTTGAAACATTAGCATGAAGCTCAGGAGCATTTGCTGGGTGACATGGGGTGATAACAATAGAACAATACTGAGACTGGTTCAGAAATCATGACAGGGGAGTATTAGCATAGTGCAGGGCAATTATAAAAATAAACCCAAGGAGGAGAAACCAAGATGGCAGCATAGGTAAACACCTAAACTGCTGCCTCGCACAACAATATCAAAACTACAACTAACAGACAAAACGGACACCATCCAGAACCACAGGAAAACTGGCTGAGTGGAAATTCTACAACTAGAAGAAAAGAGGAAAGCACATTGAGATTCAGAGGAGCTGCAAAAGGCTGAGGTATGGAGACTCTCACACAGAGAGGACAGGCGGCTGTGTGCACAGGCGGCTGAGTGCGCGGCTGGCTTTCTAAAGCGGAACGGAGAAGGAAGCTCCCGATTGTACTGAACTCCAGTCCTGGGCAAGACGCTGGGAAACCAGACTCCTTTGGGGGGAATCTGGACTGTCAGGAAAAGAGAAAGCACACTGAGACTCGGGAGCTGAGGAAGGCAGAGGTCTTGAGGTATGCGCACGCAGAGAGGACTGACTGCTGAATGCATGGGAGGCTGAGTGCGCGGCTGGCTTTCTAAAGCGGGAGGGAGACAGAAGATCCCAACTGCACTGAACTTCAGTTCTGGGCAAGTTTCTGGGAACCCCGACTCATTCGAGGAGAAACTGGACTGTCAGGCAGCAGTGAAACTCTAGGGTGGCTTTTCTCTCAGAGGTGCTTGCAGCGATTACCGAGGGACACTGAGACCCAGGGGCCTCATAGAGCAGGGCTGATGGGAAACCAAGACTGTCTGCTCTGCCCTGAAACTCCACCCCATCCAAGCTGAGCACAGAGACTTTTGCAATTTTGCAAGTCTTGTCTCATAAGAGTGTCTCCAGCACAGAAGTGTTACCAGTGTAGACACAGCTGATCCTCACAGCCAACTGGCCTGGAGGTCAATTCCTCCCAGTGATACCAACAACAATCAAGACTTAACTACAACCAGGCTGAGCACACAGTCCACAAAGGGGTGTACCAAGAGTGTCCACCTCAGGTAACTGGGGAGGCTGAGCCACTGTGCCCTAGAGAACACCTACCACACAAAGCTACTCTACCAACTCAGGGAAGCAGCGAAAATGTGGAGACAAAGAAACAGATCACAAATGAAAGAAATGGAAGAAAACAAATGACTGGATATAGAGTTCAAAACCACGGTTACAAGGTTTTTCCAGAATTTCCTAGAAAAGGCCAATAAATTTAGCGAGACCCTCAAGGATATGAAAAAAGATCAACTAGAAATTAAACATAAACTGACTGAAATAAAAAGCATTATACAGAGATCTAACAGTAGACTAGAGGACCGCAAGAATCAAGTCAAAGAATTGAAATACAAAGAAGCAAAAAACATTCAGCCGGAAAAGAAAAAAGAATCCAAAAATATGAAGATAGTGTAAGGAGCCTCTGGGACAACTTCAAGCGTACCAACATCAGAATTATGGGGGTGCCAGAAGAAGAGAGAGAGAAAGATACTGAAAACCTATTTGAAGAAATAATGATAGAAAACTCCCCCCACCTGGTGAAAGAAATAGACTTACAAGTCCAAGAAGCACACAGAACCCCAAACAAAAGGAATCCAAAGAGGACCACACCAAGACACATCATAATTAAAATGCCAAGAGCAAAAGACAAAGAGAGAATATTAAAAGCAGCAAGAGAAAAACAGTTAATTACCTACAAGGGAGCACCCATATGACTGTCAGCTGATTTCTCAACAGAAACTATGCAGGCCAGAAGGGAGTGGCAAGAAATTTTCAAAGTGATGAATAGCAAGAACCTACAACCAAGATTAATCTACCCAGCAAAGCTATCAATCAGAATTGAAGGTCAGGTAAAGAGCTTCACAGACAAGGAAAAGCTAAAGGTGTTCATCACCACCAAACCAGTATTACATGAAATGCTGAAAGGTATTCTTTAAGAAGAGGAAGAAGGGAAAAAAAGGTAAAGATAAAAAATATGAACAACAAATACATGTCTATCAACAAGTGAATCTAAAAATCAAATGAATAAAAAATCTGATGAACAGAATGGACTGTTGAATATAATAGAATCAGGGGCATAGAAAGGGAGTGGACTGCCAATTCTTGGGGGGGAAAGGGTGTGGGAGGTGCGGGAAGAGACTGAACAAAAAGCGTACACCTATGGATGAGGACAGTGAGGGGGAGGTAAGGGCAGAGGGTGGGGTGGGAACCAGGTGGAGGGGAACTATGGGGAGAAAAAAGAGGAACAATTGTAATAATCTGAACAATAAAGATTTATTAAATTTAAAAAAATAAAACACATCATTAGAAATAAATAAACCCAAGGAGTGAACTTACATAATACACCTACAAAATGCTTTCAGATGCTTATCTCATTGATCCTCATGGCAGCTCAATCATTATCCCTGCTTCCTAGATGAGAAAGTTGAAGCTCAGAGAAATGAAGTGCCACTCAGGGCCCAGGGCTGCAGGTAGTGGTGCCAGCACGTGGCCCAGGTCCCCTGACGCCATGTGCCACCCAAGGTGATTCATTAATATGGCTACACTTTCATTACAAAAGGGGGTTTCTCCGAGAGCACACCATTTGCACACGGTTGTTACTACTCCTTCCTGGAGATGCAGGGATAGTAAGTAAAACCCTTTTTCTACTTGGCTGTTGTAAATAAATACTTTCTCCCCCGTGAGCTGCTGATTATCTTTCATAAGGTTTAATTGGAGGGAAGCCTAGAAATTTGGCTCTAAGCCAGAGAGCAACATATTGTATAAAAGAGACAGAAAAGTAGTATGAATACTGAAATGAGCAGATTAACTAAAAAGAACATGGCAATTTTGCATGTTCTTTAAGGAAGAGGATTAAAAAGAAAATGTAGTATGCAGAATGAGCCATTTAATTTTATGCAAATTAAATAGAAGTCAGAAATGAATGAAAATTGGTAAAGACTGCAGAAACGAAATTAGAAACAGTGAGAACATACTCTACACAGACACTTGCTCAGGTTTTGTTTGTTTGTTTTCACTCATTTGCAGCATTGTTTGTAGAGGGCCCTTCTGTAGACCCAGGCAAGAGAGGCTGGGGCTCTGGGGGCCCTCCTTCCACACACAAGCTCCATGCAGGCCCTGGGCACACACTGCCTCTGCTCTGTATCTTGGGAGCTAAGGGTGATTGCCCCTCAATGCCAGAGAGGCCTGTGGGCTGCCCCACTGCCCACACAAACAGTAATATGCTCCTGTGTTTCAGAATGGTTGGAGGGATGAAAGCACTTAGCTGGATGCTTTTGTCACTCAAACCTTTTCTCTCATAGATTCTTGCACAACCAGGACCCCCAATAATACTAAGTGCCCATGTTCTTGCTGGATTTTATCAAATGCTTTTTCCGCATCTTTTTTTTTTTTTAATATATTTTTTACAGAGAGAAGGGAGAGGAATCGAGAGCTAGAAACATTGATCAGCTGCCTCCTGCACACTCCCCACTGGGGATGTGCCCGCAACCAAGGTACATGTCCTTGACCACAATCGAACCCGGGACCCTTCAGTCCGCAGTCCAACGCTCTATCCACTGAGCCAAACCTGTTAGGACTGCTTTTTCTGCATCTTGTTGATATGATCATGTGGTTTTTATCCTTCATTTTGTTTATATGGTATATCACATTTATTGATTTGTGACTATTGTACCAACCTTGCATCCCCAGAATAAATCCCACTGCATCATGGCATATGATCTTTTTAATGTATTGCTGTATCTGGTGTACTAATATTTTGTTGAGGAATTTTAGCATCTATGTTCATCAGGGATATTGGCCTGTAATTTTCTTTCTTTGTAGTGTCTTTATTTGGTTTTGGAGTTAGGATAATGCTGGCCTTGTAAAATGAGCTGAAGAGTTTTCCTCCTTGAATATTTTGGAATAGTTTGAGAAGGATACATGTTAGTTCTTCTTTGAATGTTTGCTAAAATTCACCTGTGACTCCATCCAGGACTCTGTTGGGAGGTTTTTTCAATATTTTTTATTGATTTCAGAGAAAGGAAAGGATAGGGAGAGAGATAGAAGCTCCAGCCAAGCAGGAGTTTTTTTTATTACTGCTTCAATTTCCCTAGTTGATTTCTGTCTATTCAGATTTTCTGATTCTTCCTGATTGGATTATGGGAGATTGTATGTTTTTAGGAATTTATCCATTTCATCCAGATTATCCAATTTGTTAGTATGTAGTTGTTCATAATATTTTCTTAAAATCATTTGTATTCAGGCCAGTGTGGCTCAGTGGTTGAACACAACCTATGAACCAGGAGGTCACAGTTTGATTCCTGGTCAGGGCACGTGCCCCAGGTTACAGGCTCAATCCCCAGTGTGGGGTGTGCAAGAGGCAGCCAATCAATGATTCTCTCTCATCATTGCTGTTTCTATCTCTCTCTCTCCCTCTCCCTTCTTCTCTGAAATCAATAAAATTACATTTTAAAAAATCATTTGTATTACTTTTGTGTCAGTTGTTACTTCTCTTTCATTTCTGATTTCATTTATTCAGATTCTCTTTCTTCTTTCTTGATGGGTCTGGTTAAAAGTTTGTCAATCTTGTTTATCTTTTCAAACCTCTTGGTTTCATTGATCTTTTGTATTATTTCTTTTTGTTACTCTATTTCATTTGTTTCTGGTCTGATCTTTATTATTTCCTTTCTTCTGCTCACTTTGGGCTTTGTTTGTTGTTCTTTTTCTAGCTCATTTAAGTATAAAGGTAGATTATTTATTTAAGATTTTTCTTTTTTCTTGAGGAAGACCTATAATGCTATGAATTTCTCTCTTAGGACTGCTTTCACTGTGTTTCATAGATTTTGGGTTGTTTGTATTCTCATTTTCATTTGTTTCAAGGTATTTTTTTATTTCTTCCTTGATTTTATTGTTAACGCATTCATTGTTTAGTAACATGTTGTTTAGCCTCCATGTCTTTGTGAGTGTTTCAGTTTTCTTCTAGTGACCATAATAGTTTCATATCATTATGGTCAGAGAAGATGCTTGATATGATTTCAATCTTCTTAAGTGTATTGAGACTTGTTTTGTGTCCTAACATGTGAGTTATCCTAGAAAATGTTCCATGTGCACTTGAAAGGAATGTATATCCTGCCCCTTTGGGGTGAAATGCTCTAAAGATATCAAATAAATCCATCTAATCTAGGGTATCATTTAAGGCTGTTGTTTCCTTGTGGTTTCCTGTCTGGAAGATCTATCCATTTGGTGTCAATGGAGTGTTAAAATTCCCAATTATGACTGTGTTACTGTCAATCGCTCCCTTTATGTCCATCAAGATTTGTTTTACATATTGAGGTTCCTATGTTGGGTGCATACATGTTTGCAAGGGTTATATCCTCTTGTTGGACTGTTCCCTGTATCATTATGTAGTGTCCTTCTTTGTCTCTTACTATAGCCTTCATTTTAAAGTCTAGTTTGTCAGATATAAATATTGCTGCCCCAGCTATTTTGTCCTTTCCATTTGCATAAAGTATCTTTTTCTATCCCTTTACATTTATTTAGTCTGTGTATATCTTTCATTCTGAGGTGAGTCTCTTGTAGACAGCACATATAAGGCTTTTGTTTTCTTGTCCATTCAGCTATCCTATGTCTTTTGATTAGAGCATTTAAGCCATTTACATTTAAAGTGAGTATTGATAGATACTTATTTTTTGCCATTTTATTTTTTAACTGTGTTTCTTGGTTCTTCTCCTTCTTCTTCTTCTTAAAGAAGGCCCTTTAACATTTCTTATAATAATAGTTTGGTGGTCCTTTAGCTTTTTCTTCTTTGGAAAGCTCTTTATTTCTCCTTCAGTTTTAAATGATAGCCTTGCTGATAGAGTGGTCTTGGTTGTAGTTCCTTGCTTTTCATCATTTTGAATATTTCATGCCAATCCCTTCTGGGCTGAAATGTTTCTGTTGACAAGTCATCTGACAGTCTTATGGGCACTCCCTTTTAGGTAACTAACTGTCTTTCTCTTGTCACTTTTAAGATTCTCTGTCTTTAACCTTTGATATTTTAATTATGATGTGTCTGGGTGTGGGCCTCTTTGGGTTCATCTTGTTTGCTTCCTGGACTTGAGTGTCTTTTTCCTACACCAGGTTAGGAAATTTTTTGGTCATTATTTCTCCAAATAGGTTCTCGATCTCTTACTATCTTTCTGGTACCTTATGATGCTGATGTTATTACTTTTCATATTGTCCCAAAGTGCCTTAAAGTATCCTCTTTTTTTTTTAATTCTTTTTTTCTTTTTGCTTCCCTGAATGGGTGATTTTTTTTATACCTTGTCTTCCAAATCACTGATTCAATCCTCTGCTTCATGAAGCCTACTGTTTATTCTTCCCAGTGTATTCTTCATTTCAGATCTTTATTCTTCATTTCTGACTGGTTCTATTTTATGGTTTCTATGACCTTTTTCATGCTGTTGAGCATCCTTATAACCATTGCTTTGAATTCTATGACTGATATATTGTTTGCCTCCATTTCATTTAGCTCGTTTTTTGTTGTGTTTGGGGTTTTTTTGTTTGTTTGGTTTTTGGGGTTTTTTTAGAATTCTCCTATTTTTTTCATTTGGGGCCTGTTTCTCTGTCTCCCCATTTGCTCCCTCTTTGTGGTTGTATCTATATATTATATATGGCTATGTATTATATATGTTATGACTCCCCATCTTGCTAGGGTGGTCTTATATAGTAGGTGTCCTGTGAGTCTGGTGGTTTAGTCTCTTTGATCACCTGAGCTGGGTGCTTCAGGAATGTCCCTTGTGTGGGTTATATGGGCCCACCTACTGTTACTGAGTCCTGATTGCTATTGGACTGTTTGTACATGGAATCAATCCTCAGGCTGGCTGAATGTGAGGCTCAACTGTGAGCACTGCGTGTGAGCTGCTATGCAGATGCTGACCACATGGAGCAGAATTTGCCTCAGCAGGGTCTGGTGCGTGCTGAGATTCTCTTCTGTATATGTTGCTTATGGGACTTATTGGTTCCTGCTCTGATGTTTTGTGAAGCTGGCCACTGGGTGTGTTGGTGCTGGGCCTCTTGGTGCAGATTACTCTGGTGCAGGCCAATGTCAGATACTGCCTGTGACTCGCCCTGGGCAACATATTTGGAGATACAAGTGACCCACAGTTTGTGACTGCCTCTGCTGGGCCTGGGTGCATGAGGGAAGGGCAAGCTATGCACCAAGGTGAGCTTTTACCAGACCCCAGGGGCAGGTCAGCAAAAGTCCTAAGGCACCCTGATGAAATCTGCCTCTTCCTGCCTCTGCCTGCTGGCTTCCTGCTAGGCTCAGTGACTGAAAGAGCCTCTGGCAGTATTCAAGTTGCATGAGATAACTTCTCAATGAGTCACTAGGTAGGGGTGCATGGTGTTCACCAGATTGATATAGGTTCAGACTCAGTGCTGGTGTGGGTCTGAAGCCACTCGCAAATACCCCTGGTTATACCAAGTCTAGCTGTCACCCACTGGGTGCTTGCACACCTTTGTGTTGGGGCTGGGACTCAGGAATTCATCAGGGTGAGGCCAGCAGAGTTTATCAGGCTCAAACAGACCTAATATTTAGCCATGTGAAGGGAGTGTCCAGCTCTAGCCAGGCCTGTGGAGGAAAAATGACCCCTGTCCTGGAGCCACACAACTCTGTCCCAGATCATGCCCCAGGGAGACGGAGCTCAGCAGGGTGTGGCTGCCAGGAATAGGGAGTGTGAGGCCAGTAGATCTTCCATGAGGGGGAAGTACCAGTCAGGCTTTTGGGAAGATGGGAGTATGGCCCCACCAGAGAGTCACACAATTCAGTCTGTTCCAAATTTTGTCCTGACCTCAGCAGGATGGAGTCACTAGCAATCAGGTGTGGGGGTGGGGGAAAGAGGGTCCCCACTGAAGCCCAGAGGGTGTGACTAGCAGATCTCCTGTGAAGGGGAAGCATCAGTCAAGTTCACAGGAAAGTGGGGGGAATGGTCCCCGCCCCAAAGCCACACAACTCAGTCACTGACACTCCTGAGTCTGCCCAGACCTCTAAAATCTGACCAAGGCAGCTGACTCGACAGCAGGGTATTAAGCTCTGCAGGGTGGGGTGAGAGGGAGACCCAAGGGTGAGGCTATTGCCTTCCCTCAGACTAATGCCACATTAAGGGGGGGTGCTCTACCCAAGAAAGATGGCATCTGCTGTATGGGAGAAGAACTCAGCACAGGGATTCTTGTGGATGATTCTTCAGCTCTCTCCCCAGAGCCATAAACCCTAGACTCTCCTCACATGGCTCTAGTCCTCTCTGCCTTCCCTCCGCAGGAGCCCAAGGTTAGTAGCTGCAAATGAGACTTTGTGCATTGGCCCTTTAAGAGGGTGCCTGGCGCCCTGATCAGTCTGGCTCAGTTGGCTGAGCATCATCCCATGCACTGAAGGATCACTGGTTTGATTCCTGGTCAGGGCACATGCTCAGGTTGCTGGTTTGATCTCCAGTTGGGGCACATATGGGAGGCAATGAATGGATGTTTCTCTCTTGCATTGATGTTTCTCTCTCCCTTCCTCTCTCTCTAAAATGAATTTTAAAACTGTAAGAGAGCTCCTGTCTATCATCAATAAATCAACGAACAAGTGTTGGCAAGGATGTGGAAAAAAAAGGAACCCTCGTGTACTGTTGGTGGGACTGCAGATTGGTGCAGCCACTGTGGAAAGCATTATGGAGTTACCTCAAAAAAAATAAAAGTAGGACTGACTTATGACCCAGAGATTCCAGTTCTGGGAATATACCCAAAGAATCCTGAAACACTAATTCAAAAGAATATATGAATCTCTATTCATTGCAGCATTATTTATAATAGCCATGATTTGGAAGCAACCCAGGTGCCCATCAATAGATGAGTGGATAAAAAAAGCTGTGGTACATTTGCACAACAGAATACTACTCGGCTTTAAAAAGAATGAAATCTTACCCTTTCGACAACATGGATGGAGAGCATTATGCTAAGTGAAATAAGCCAATCAGAGAAAAATAATACCATATGGCTTCACTGATATGTGTAATCTAATGAACAAAAAAAACCAACAAACAAAATAGACAGACTCCTAGATATAGAGAACAGACTGACAACTGTCAGAGGGAAGGCAGTTGTGGGGCTGGTGAGAAAGGTGAAAGGATTAAGAGGGGTAAAACCTCATTGACACTGACAACAGTATAGTGATTACCAGAGGGCAAGGAGAATCGGGGGAGGAAGAAGAGGATAAAGGGAGACAAACGGTGATGGAAGGAGACTTGACTTGGGGTGGTGAACACACATATACTGATGATGTATTATAGAGTTGTACACCTGAAAACTATATCATTTTATTAACCAATGTCACCCCACTAAATTCAATACAAAATAAATAAATATTTTAAAAAGAAAAATTGTGTAATCAAATTTTGTACACTTTAAATACAATTACATTTTATTTTTTAATTGTTTAGATCATTACTATCTAAACATGTTTTGTGAAAATGTTGATAACATAATTAGAAATTATGCTTAAGTGAAAGCAAGAAAATAATTTGTAAAATACACTTCTAATCATTTATGAATCATGTATATCTTTATTTTGTCATTCTTTCAAACATTCCCAGCTCATCAATAGAACACCTAAACCTGCATAATACTTACCAAATACAGTCATCTGTGATATTTTGCCCACTTTCACTTATACAAAACCATTTTTTCACATTATTAAAATGCATTATGAAATTATATTTGTTATGCAGGAGAATAGAATATATTTTGTTTAACAGTATGCTAGCTGGTTTTATGACATTAAATATTTAGACATGTGGTATGTGAGTCTCCATTGGTACTCTTGTCTTGGCCCTGCAAACCCAGGAGGATAAAATTTAGGAGGAAGAGTTTGTAGTAGCAAACTAAATGTAGATCAATATGGCATTGATTAAATAACATATGATACCTCTGTATAATAGAATCATATGCAGCCTTTAATAAGCAAAAGCCAACTGGCTTAAAGCCAAATGGCTAAGTTTCAAATCCTGTCTCTTCTACTTACTAGATGTGTGACCTTAGTTATTTAACCTCTCTGTGCCTCAGTCTTCATCTGTAAATAGGGAAGTACTAGTACTTGGCTCGTAAGACTGCTGTGATATTAAAGAGTCAATACGTGTAAGGTGCTTAGAACAGTGGTGGACATGTAGTAATTGTACATAATAATCAGTATTATTATATTCATTATTTACACTGACATGATACAATCTTCAAGATATAGTAAGAAAAAAGTACAGTGCAGAGTGTAATAATATGCTATCATTTGTAAAAATGAACTTTTAAAATATATTTTTGTAGATAAAATATATATATACATATATTTGTATCTCGTATATGCTTTCACGCACATGTACTTGAAAGACTGCGCAAGAAATTGGTAAAAGTGATTGCTTCCAGGGAGAGAATGGGAGATAAGGACTTGGAAGTAGGAGAGAGATTTTTCACTGTATGTTCCAGTTACTCTGCTTAGAAAATCACCCCAGAACATTAGTGGCTTACAACAACAATCATGTATAAGATTCATGGTTTCTGTGGGCTGAGAAATCTGACAGAGCGCCGGAGGAACAGCTCATCCGCTCCATGATGCCTGTGGTCTTGACTCTCACATTGCTCTTGTTTCGTTCAGCCATGATTTTCAGTTGATTTTCCAGGTCGTGTCCCCCACCAGGCTGTATGACCCTTTAGAACAGGAACCACAGCCTATTCATCTCTATATCCCTAACAGGGCATAGCATGGGCACTCAAAAAAATCTTAGTGAAGAATTGAAGAATTAAGATTACCTGTCCTACCTGGCTGGTGTGGCCCATGTTGCAGGCTCAGTCCCCCGTAGGGGGTGTGCAGGAGGCAGCCGATCAGTGATTTTATCTCTCCCTCTCCCTTACTCTCTCTGAAATTAATAAAAATATATATATTTTTTAAAGAATACATGATCTCATTTTCCCTAGAATCTTTTTGTTATTCATTTCCTAATCCCAGGTACGACTCCCCCACCTCTTCATCAGCCAAGAGCATGCCACAGAGACTGAAACTGCAAAACCCTAGAAACAAAGCCTTATTTGTTTTTAGGTGGACATATCTTGTATCAGAGTGAATTTGCAAATAATTTTATCAACTTAGAGCACTGGTCCTACAGACTGAATGTTTGTGTCCCCCCAGATTCATGTGTTGAGATCCTGACCCTGAAGGAGATGATATTAGGAGGTGGGACCTTTGGGAGGTGACTAGGTCATAAGGATGGAGCCCTCATGAATGGGATTGGTGCCTTATAAAAGAGACCCCAGAGAGCTCCCCAGCCCTTCCACCAGGTGAGGAGATGGCCATCTATGAACCAGGAAGCAGGTCCTCCCCAGGCAGCTTATCTTGGACTTCCCAGCCCCTGGAGCCAGGAAAACTAAAATTCTGTTTACAAGTCACTTTGTCTACAGCATTCTTTATAGTAGCCCAAACAGACTAAGACAACTAGAGTAGACAATAAAGGATTGAAGCACATTGCCAAGCGTGGTTCAGAGAGCAGGCTTCACACACAGATGAGGGGCAGGCAAAGTCCAAGACCTCGGTACTTCCTATTGAGGTACATACAAGCATGGAAGAGGAAAAAATATTCATTTGAAAAAATACTCCATTAACATTTAAATGAAAGGAAAGCACAGAAGATGACTATCCTGTCCAAAGATACAAGTAGTAGTATTTCCACAGCTAACATTAAAATCCCACTGAGGAGAGAATTCTCTCTCTAGGGAAACAGCTCCATGGCTTATAGTAGGAAGGGAAGCCTGAAAACCTGCTGTCACGGAAACCAGGGTAGCAAAAACAAAACAAAACAACAACAGAAACACAAGTGCATTGTTCTGCTGGACAGAAAGAGGGGAGTTGGTAATTCTCAAAGGGAAGAATGAAGTGAGGAAGGAGGGGATCAGAACAGGAAGGGAGGAGGTAGTGAGGTAGTGTGAGTATGGGGCATCCTAGAAGCACAGTGTGGGGATCACCCAAGGCACTAAAAGGGTTTTTAGCATCAAGGATGTGTCATTAAAAACATAGGTTTTCCCACCCTGGCCGGTGTGGCTCAGTTGGTTGGGCATCATCCCCCATGCACTGAAAGGTTGCTAGTTTGATTCCCAGTCAGGGCACATGCCGGCATTGTGGGCTCTGTCCCCAGTAGGGAGGGTGCAGGAGGCAGACAAATGATGTTTCCCTCTCACATGGATGTTTCTCTCTCTCTAGAAATTGATTAAAAATATTTATATATATGTTTTCCCCTCCTTAATCCATAAGCCTTTGGTAAAAGTGTGCTGCACATACCAGCTTTCCATTGATAATTGCTTTGAAGGAAAAAGTCAAGACCAAGGGCTATCCATGTTAGGATATGCATTAATATGGAGACAAAAATTCAGAAAGACCAGATATAACCGCAATAACAGAATATTCCTGAAAATTCAGAGAAACCTTGGGACTGCATCAAACAGGAGTTGTAATCATTCTTATCTAGATCTTCGTCAGACCCCAGAACACATCTGGGTTACACACAAAGTTTCAGAAACATCTGTCTCGTGGCAGTGAAAGGTGAATTTAGAAGTTAAAGGTATGATTTCTGAATAACAGATGCTAAGCCACTCCAGCAGCGTTTGAACTGTTGGCCACAATCACATAGTGGTTCATGAAAGCAAATTGGAAAGGCACAATCAGTGTTTTTGTTGTTGTTGTTGTTTTAATGGATTTTTAGAGAGAAAGGAAGGGAGAAATGTCGCTGAGAAACATCAACATCAATCCTCCCGCACACCCCTGCCGGGACCAATCCCACAGCCCAGGCATGTGCCCTCCCCCACTGGAATCAAACAGCGGCCTCTCGGTGCATGGGTCAACGCTCAACCACTGAGCCACACCAGCCGGGTACAGTGTTTTCAATGAAATAATAAAATGGAAACGAATAATTTAACACTGCTAGTCATTAGGAAAATGAATTTAAAACCTTGATGAGATATAACCCCATGTCTGTTATAACAGCTAAAATTAAAAATAGTGATAATACCCAATATTGGTAAGAATGCTAAGAAACTGGATCTCTTACACATTGCCAGTGGGAATGTAAAATGGCACAGTCACTCTGAAAACCTGTATGGCAGTTATTTATAAAACAAACATAAACTTACCATATGACCCAACAATCACTCTCCTGGACATTTATCCCAGAGAAATAAAAATGTATGTCCACAGACACCAAAAAAAATGTGTATAAATGTTCACAGAAGCATTATTTTTAACAACTAAAAGCCAAAAACAGTCAAGGTGGTACATTCATACCATGGAAATACTCAGAAATTAAAATTGATACACTCATCAACTTGAACAGATGTCAAGGACATTATGCTGAATGGGAAAAACCAATTTTATTTATTTTTAATATATATTTTATTGATTTCGGAAAATGAGAGAGAGGTAGGAACATTAATGATGAGAGGGAGTCATTGATCAGCTGCCTCCTGCACGCTCTACACTAGGAATTGAGCCCACAACCTGGGTAAGTGCCCTGACCGGGAATTGAACCATGACCTCCTGGTTCATAGGTCAATGCTCAACCACTGAGCCATGCCGGCCAGGCAGAAAACCCAATTTTAGACAAAATTTTAGAGATGGAGAACAGAATAGTGGTTGCCAGGGCTTCTGGGTTGGGGTGAGGTGAGACTCTAAAGGGGTAGCATGAGGAATTTTCTTTGTGGTGATGGAATAGGTCTGTATCTGGATTGTGGTGGTTGCACAACTTTGTACATGTGATAAACTTGCCTAGAACCACACACACACACACACACACACACACACACACACACAAGTGCATATGATAACTGGTGAAATATGGAAATGGTTTATGGATTGCACCAATGTCCGTCTCCTGGCTTTGACATTGTATTATAGTTATGTAAAATGTCACCATTTAGTATACAGGGGACCTGAGTGTACTTTCTTTGCAACTTCTTAGGAATCCATAATTATTTCAAAAAAAAGTTTTAAAAATGAAAATGAATAGAACAAAGGTTTGAGTACATCTCTCAGAGTAAGAGCATTGTTCTGGTGAAACTTTTGTTTCATTTGTGTACCCGCCTGTAAGCACTAGATCACAATGTGGAATGTATTTCATGCACTTCTTCAGGGGGAGGGGTGGTTGTCAAGGTTAAAAACATTTGAAAACCACTGATTTATAGCAAGCTGGGACAGTCCCATCATTTCTCTCTCTCCCTTCCATACCTAGACCACTACCAGATACCGTGTGGACATTCGATAAACGTTTTATGACTGAGTCTATGTGTGACTTAGAAAAATATTTAGGAACAATCCCCAAGTGGGACCTGAGACCCTGGCACCACTAAGTAATGATTTTTCCATCTCATGGTGTAACATGATGTGTTGCTACCTAACAAAACATCCCAAAAGCTTGGTGACTCAATGTTGATTTTGCTCCTGAATCTGCAATGTGGCCAGGGACAGCTTTGTGTCTGCTCCACTCAGCATGAGCTGGGGGGAGTGACGCTTCTGAGGCTCACCTGCTTGCCCATTTAGTGGCTGATGCTGGCTGTCGGCTCAGACCTCAGCAGAGGCTGTGGCTGGAAGGCCTACAAGTGGTCTTTCCATGTAGGTGCTTGGCTTCCTCAGAGCGTGGAGGCACCCAGAGAGAGAGACTCAGGTAGAGCCCTGTAACCTCTTACGACCTACCCTCATAAGCAAAAAGCATAGCTTCTGCCCTAACTGTTTTGACTCAGTGGCTAGAGCATCAGCCTGTGGCCTGAAGGGTCCCAGGTTCAATTCTGGTCAAGGGCATGTACCTTGGTTGCAGGCACATACTCAGTAGGGAGTGTGCAGGAGGCAGCTAATGGATGTTTCTCTCTTATCAATGTTTCTAACTCTCTATCCCTCTCCCTTCCTCTCTGTAAAAAATCAATAAATATATATATATATATATATATATATATATATATATATATATATGTTTTTTAAAAGCATAGCTTCTGTCACATTGAATTCACTAGAAGAAAGTCATGATGGACAGTCTGTACTCCAGAAATGGTGGGAGATAAGAAAAAAGGAAGTAAAAGAAATGATGGAAGAAGTGTCAAAGAACATTTCAAAACCACTAATAATCGAGACTGACTGTTATTATTAGTGGATGAAACTAGTAACTTGACCACTGTTCTTTTTGTTATTATTGAGCTATCATTGACATATAACATTCTATTAGTTTCAGGTGTACAACTTACTGATTCGGCGTTTGTATATGATGAAAACTGTTCACCACAATAAGTCTAGTTAACATGCATCACCACACATAGTTACAAAGTGTCTTTTCTGTTCTATGACCATTGTTCTGAAGCAACAAATGCTAAAGAGGCTGCCTGCCTGCTTTCTTAGAGCTGGGCCACAGAGCTGCCCTCAGTGAGAATAAAATGTTTGCAAGTCCACTTAAAGCTCCTTTAGGAATCCAGCATGCTTGGTATGGTTGAAATGTGTGTCTCCATAGCTGTATCCAGAAGAAATAGATTCCTGTTTCCCCAATAAAAGGAAGCTGGAGTTGGAGTTCAAATTAGAACAAGTGAATATTTCCACATTCAAGCAAAGGTGGTGCCCAGGAAGGTAACACCTAAATAATGTATGGCCTGGCATCAGAAAAGGAGCCAAGTGCCAGCAAGACCCTCCACAGAGTCAATGTCTTTGGCTGTCTGGCTAGTTTCCTGCTCAAGTTTGGCAGATCCTTCAAGAGTGTATCACAGAGACTGCTCCCAGTCCATCCAACCCTGCTTTCTCCTACTCCTGGGTGCACAGCTTGACTACCTTTTCCAGCATTACTTGTAGTTAGGGGAGACCATGTGACTGAGTCCTGGCCTGAGAAATGAGGGCAGAAGTAATGGAGACTACTTCCAGACCTGGAGCATAAAAACTCCAGTGCAGCCCTCTATCTTGTCTTCTTTTCCCATCCACTGGCTAGATGGAGTAAATTTCCAGGACCTACAGGAGGGCAGAGTGACAAGAGAGAAAGGGCCTGGGTGCCTGAGTCACTGCATGGAGGAGACCTGCCTAATCAGAAACACCAGTATATAATGGTGCTGTATGAATGGGAAATACTCAATTTATTGCACTGAGCCACTTTGGGGACCATTTGTTACAATAGTTTGCCTACCCTGATGATAAAGTTGAATTGTTTGTCAGAGAATGTTCATTCCCCTCCCTCTCTCACCATGGGTGGAATATACCTGCCCAGTCCATTGATGGTGAGTTTGGCCAATGGGATGTTGACAGACGTGAGGTGACATGACACACTTCAACACGTCTACTCTTGTGCTACAGCCCTCTTGCTGCTTTGCCATCACCTTGAGAAGAACAAGGTTAAATCCTGTTCCAGAGGATAAGACACCTGAGGATCAGACCTGGTTCCAACCAGCACCTAGAAGCCATGCCCAGCTTGGCCCAACCCAGCAGCAGGTGGATGAGCAAGAGTAAATTATTGCTGTTTTAAGCCGAGACCTGTGGTACTTTGTTACACAGCATGACGGGCAATCCTATATAATAAAACCCTAATATGCAAATTGACCGAACAGCAGATCCAGTCACTATGATGTGCACTGGCTACCAGGGGCCAGACGCTCAATGCAGGAGCTGCTCCCTGGTGGTCAGCCAGAAGCGGGGCTCACTGCTGGCCAGCGCAGAGGGGGTGATGGGAGCCTCTCCTGCCTCCGTGGTAGCACTAAGGACCCCTCGGGGAATCTCTGACTGCCAGCTAAGGCCCGCTCCCCATTCCCCACACCCTCAGACACAGTGTTCCCAGCAGCCCCGAGAAGGTACACCCAAGCTGGCCTAAGCCAGCAAGCGGACAGCCCCCAACGGGTCTGGACTGAGGAACCCCTTCCTGCCTCTCCCCCCCCCCCCCACCCCATTGCTAGAATGTCGTGCATCAGGCCTCTAGGAGTTGAATAAAGTGTGAGTGTGGCCTTATAGCAGTGCTGCCACTTAGGCCTGTTCTTGACCTCATTTAAGCTTTGTACCAAATATGAAGAAACTAAGGTTCAGGAAAAGACTTGCCATAGGTCACAGTTTGTATACCAAACACATAAGCCTAAATTTAGTTCCTTCTGCCCCAAGCACATGGAGGGAACGAGGAAAAGCAGATAAAACCAGGAAGGGACCAGACAGAATTTAGAATGTTTCCATCAAATGCCACTTTAAAAGAGCTTGGCAATACTCCTTGTCACTTGAAAAAAGGAAAGTTCAAGACGAATAAAACAATGACCAGCTTTCACCCCCTGGGTTGTAAATTTATGGAATTTAGTACCTAAAGAATGTTGCAAGGGCTGAAAATACAACTTTTCTAAGAACGATTTGAATTGCCTTACACCACTCCGAAAATGGGTTAACAAGAAAAACAAGACTGTTGTAGGGTTATCTTCAAGGTTAAATGCAAGGAGGAAAACCGCACCCTCGGACACGGTGTTCCCAGCAGCCCCCGAGAAGGTACACCGTGAGCAAGCCCTGGGGACAGCCAGCTCCCACGACCGCCCTTCAGCGCTTGCAACAAGCCTGTGAGAAGCCCCCGCCGCCACCCTGCAGGCGCCACCCTGGGGGGAGAAGGGGAGGACGAGACGACAACGGGCCCCCACTCTGAGCAAAGGGCAGTACAGCATCATCTGTCTCGCCCCCATCCCAAGCCACTTCATCTCTAGGACCCGCTGCCCGGATCCCTTTAGCGCGAGAGCACGCAAGGGCTCAGCCTCTCTGAAAAGAGAGAAAAAGAGAGAAAGGGCGGAGGGGATTTTGGTGGGGCAAAGGCAAGAGACGTGGGACTGCACCAGGGTGGGGTGGTGTCTCCTGCAAGCAGGAAATGCGGCAGAGCACTCGAGCACGTCTGCACACCCACTACACACACACACACACACACACACACACACACACACACACACACACACACACACACACACACACACACAACTACACGCGCACCCATCCCCGCCGGCCCCCCACACCCGTTCTGCAGCAAATTTCCCCAGAGGGCCGTGCAGCCCCAAAAGAACCGAGGACCCAGCGACCACCCTGGCGGCACCAGAGGCCTCCACGGCTGGGGTGCGGGTTTCGAGGTGCATGGGGCGCGAGGGGTTCGGGGCGCGAGGGGTTCGAGGCGTGAGGGCTGCAAGGGCCGGAAGAGCCGCGCCCAGCCCGGCGGGCAGCCCGCCGAGGGCGCGGCGGGAAGCGAGAGTCCGCGCGGCGCCCGCTCCGACTGCACCGCCCCCGCTGCGGCGGACGAGGGGCGGGGCGGGCACGGTGTATATAAAGCGAGGGGCGGGCGCTGCTCTTTTGTCTCTTGCTGCAGCGACGCAACTTGGAGCCGGGGACCCCGTCTGGGAGCGAAGGCCTTGGTGAGCGCCGCACGGAGCGGGGACCCTTCGGGGTGGGGTCCGAGCCGGGCCCCTGACCCTGCGCCGTCGCCCAGGCGCCCTTCTCCGACGGGACTCCGGCCGGCCCGCCACACCCTGGGGCTGCAGGGAGGGTGCGGGGCGCGCCGGATCTCCGGCCTCGGGGCTGCGGGGAGCGCCTGGCCGGGGCGCCACGTCGGGAGGCGCGGGCGGGGAACGCGGAGGGCAGCTCTGGCCCGGCCCGGGGTGACCCACCCCTGCTTGCCCACCAGGATTGTTTCAAGAAAATGGCAGACAAGCCAGACATGGGAGAAGTCGCCAGCTTCGATAAGGCCAAGCTGAAGAAAACGGAGACGCAGGAGAAGAACACCCTGCCGACCAAAGAGAGTGAGCGCTCCCCGCCCCGGCCCCAGCCCCGGCCGCCGCCCAGCCCCCTCCCCGCGGGCGCCTCCTCCCAGGCGGTCCCGTCCCCTCTCAGTTAACAAAGCGCTGTCTCCCAGCCCCTTTCTAACCCCACACCTCGTGGTCCTCGCCCTCACCACCAGATTTGGGGGGTTGCAAGCTGTCGGTCCTCAGCCCCTAGAGCCCGCTCTCTGCTCTCCACAGCCATTGAGCAGGAGAAGCGGAGTGAGATGTCCTAAGAACCCGAGGATTCCCACCCCGGCATCTTCGGGACCCCCTTGCAATGTGGAGAAAAGGCCACCTGCAAGGACAAACGAGCCACAAACTGCACTGTGAACCCGGACACTCCGCGCCCATGCCATCGACCTGTGGGTCCCTCAGGGGACCCCCTCCCCCCATCGGACTGCCAAATTCTCCGGTTTGCCCTGGGATATTGTAGAACATTATTTGTATGATGAATGAAATAAAACACACCTCGTGGCACGGCTGGCGTGGTCTGAGTCTGGGTTGGGTGTGCGTGGGCAGTGCCGCTGCAGCAAAGCCCCAGGCGCGGGAGGAAGTCGCGGTTCCTGCCGCGGGGAGGGGTTCGCAGGTGGGCTGGCTTGGTGGGACCACTTTTTAATTTTTCTCTTGACCTGTTTCTCCATACTATTTCATGAGTATTACCTGCTTAGCTTTTGCTTCTACTGCAATCCATGTAAAATTGGACTCCACCTTATCAGTCCTGGAAGCTGTTTTAGAAAGTGCTTTTCAGAAAACCAAGGATTTGCTCTTTTGTGTTGTGGTTTTTTTTAATCGTTTAAAGTATTACAAATAGTAGTGCATATGTCTCCTTTTTCCCCCCATTACCTTCCACTGGCCTCCCCTACCCTCTGGCACATGCTCACCCACCCCACCCCAGTGTCTTGCGTCCATTGGTTAAAGGGTTTGCTTTTTGCAGCCCCACTGCTTCCCTCTGGCCCCCTCCAAGCTGATTGACATCGGAGAGCGCAGTGATTTGAAGTCTGAGAAGAAAGCGGGGAGGGGGCTAAATCTGGGATGCTGGAATAGGGCGAAGTCACAAAGTCTCCCAGAGACTTTCTCTTGGAACCTAAAGAGGAGGAGACATTAGAACAAAAAGGCGCGGGGTCCAGGCGAACAAGAGCAGAAACATCACAGCTAGAGGAACCAATTCCAGAAAACCAGGAGCTGTAACGGGGAGCCTAGCTTTACCCCGTTTCAGACCCTTTCATAAAAGGATTACCCATGAGAGGAAGTGCTGGCTGAGCCACGTCCTGTGCTGTGATCAGCAGGAAGGATGGAAATGTGGAGGGAGGGGCCAGTGGAGGGGGGTAGGGCGCACAGCCCCGCGAGGTCACCCTCTGGAACTTAAGGGAAGAAGGCACCACCCCAAAGGAGCCTGGCTAAGGGAAGGGGTAGTGCCTGGGAATGCAAGGCATACTGGAGCAGAACAAACAGGCTTGTGATTATTGAGGGGGGATTTCTTTTTAAGGAGGGAGCAACGGGCAAATTACTTAGTGATTTGTCACACATTTTTGTCTGACTGTAAGAGGCTGGACACTGGGTAAAGGTAATTCAAAAGAAGTGCAATCTAAAATTCAGTGGGTGAGACAGGCGGCCACAGGTGTCTGGGGACACAAGGCTGAGAGAGCCACTGCCTGTTTTGCATAAAGAGGTAATTTGACAGGCCTGTGCTTTGGAGGGTGAGTGGCAGGCCTGGGGGGAGAAATAAGGAACAGAAACACATTAGGATGCCACTGGGGGAGGGACACTAACCTTTCCTTAGCATCTGCGGTTGGCCAGGCACTGTGCTGGGAGCTTCACTTCT
Organism: Corynorhinus townsendii; assembly: GCA_026230045.1. Taxonomy (NCBI): domain Eukaryota; kingdom Metazoa; phylum Chordata; class Mammalia; order Chiroptera; family Vespertilionidae; genus Corynorhinus; species Corynorhinus townsendii. The sequence goes on along the minus strand of JAPDVU010000007.1, from coordinate 113,708,066 downwards.
CAGAAACTTTATTAAGGCAGTATGGCTATTATCCCATTTTGTAGATGGGGAAACTAAGGTTCAAAGAGTGTAGGGATTTGCCCAGCCAGTGTGGCTTCAGTGGTTGAATATCAACCTATGAACCAGGAGGTCACCGTTTGATTCCCGGTCAGGGCACATGACCAGGTTGCAGGCTCCATCCCCAGTGTGGGGCGTGCAGAAGGCAGCCAATCCATGATTATCTCTCATCATGGATGTTTGTCTCTCCCTCTCCCTTCCTCTCTGAAGTCAATAAAAATATATATTTCAAAAAGAGAGAGAGAGAGACTAGGCATTTGCTAAAGTCACACAACTAGTGAATAGTGAAGCCAGAATTTGGGGGCAAGGGTGTGCTTTTGGCGATCCTATAGCTCAAAGTTGGGAACATCCGTTGTGTCAAAACACTTCATGTAGGTTCACTACTTCAAGCATATTTATAATTGACCCTATTGGGGGTCTGTAGTTGGGAGAGTAAAGAAAAGGAAATAAGCAATCACTACTGCCTTCAAACAGCTAGTGAGAAGAGCTTTGGAAGAAGATAAAGATGGGTAGGGGGCTTGCAATAGAATAAAATAATCAGGCTCTATCTGGTTTGGCCTGCAGACTGAAGGATCCCGGGTTCGATTCCAGTCAAGGGCACATACCGGTTGCAGCTTGATCCCCAGCCTGGTCAGGGTGCATGCGGGAGGCAACCAATCAATGTGTCTCCCTCACATCAGTGTTTCTCTCTGTCTCTCCCCTTCCTTTCCACTCTCTTAAAAATCAATGGAAAAATACCCTCGGGTGAGGATTAACAACAAAAAAAGAATAAAATAATCAGTCTTTCTGACTCCACCTTGCTCAAGCCTGCCCAGTTTCCATAACGTTGGTTAGCAATGTCTGCTTAGTCCTGCACATAGATATTCTAAACATTAAAGGAATCTAACCTGCAGCATAGGAATTACTGAAACAACCTCTCTGCTCAAAACCATTTCCCCAAGGAGATAAGGAAGTTGCATACAAAAATCATGACTGTTTGTAAAAAAATATATAGGAACCTAGTAACTGGGACCATGGCAACCGTGGTTTGTTGACCAGAAGCTAAGAAGTTTCGCCATCCTCCCCAGACCCTTTGCTGACGTCCAGGTGTCTGCGATCATCAATCATCTGCTGACCTCAAACCCCTCTCATTTCTCCCTTCCCCTGACATAAAAGAAGCCTGAATTCTGTACTTTCTCAAGATGGTTCTACCATCTTCTTGGCTTGCTGGCTTTCCAAATAAAGTCACTTTTCTTGTCCCAACTCGGCACTTGAGTTAGTGGCTATGGACTTAGGGGCTGTTGTGGGACAAGCAGTTCGCATTTTCACTGATTACAGGCTAAGAGTGGAGAGGGATGGGAACACCACTACAATTTTCAATCAGATGATCATGAAAGATGGTCAAGAAGGGGGGGGGGGGGGGGGGGGGAGCGTGGAACAAAGACCTAAAGAATGTGACAAGGCCTTACAAGGTAAGAAAGAATGTGCTGAAGGCCTCAGGAAGAACAAAAAGCTGGAGTGGAGTTTGCAAGAAGTAGGGAGATGAGTTGTGAGAGGTCAGGAGATGGAGAAGACAAATCTTGAAGTCTTAAAACTGCTACAAGGTTGGTTGCTGATGGGGTCCTCCTCCCTTCCCCCAACTAAGTGTCCTAACTGGGAATACCACACCCAAGGCCTCTTCTGGACCCAACTCCTCTCCAGGGCTCCATCTGGAACGTAAATCCCAGTCCCTCTTCCCTCTGATCCCACAGACTCCCCACTGGCAATGGGCTCACAGCAGAGTCTCACCCCCTCTCCAGAAAATCCTCTCTATTCTGATGAGAACCTTGCTCTTCCTAAGAATTTAAGAAAATGTTCACATTTCCCCTCTAAGACAATGAACCAATTGGAAGATGCCAGGACAGGTTGGGAAAGGAGATGTGGATAGGCAAGGGGGTGCATTATTTTAGAAATCTTATCACGCCACATTGATAGCACTGTTCTTCCCCAACCCATCCGGGCTCCAGAGCTGTATGCAGGTGTGCACTTCTAGACATGTTAACCCCCCAGAAGATAGGCCCAGAAGGCCAAGCATTGGCCAAGACTGTGATTGATCCCAAGGGACCACATGGGAATCACAGTGGAGACAGCACCAGAGCCTGGAGTTGGAGTGTCAGAGAGTGCTGAAGCACCCCAGGCCCACTCTTTTCTTCCCTCCTCCTCTCTGCCCTCCCCCCATCCCCCGCCTATGTACCATATGCTAGGAAAACAGACAGAGGACACCTCAGGGAGCACATAATCTACAGTAGAAGGAGGACCCAACCTCTCTTCCCAATACTTCCAATCCCCCACATTGCTCTCTCACCCTTCTCTCACCCTCAGGAAAACGCTTCCTCTCCTCAGACAATATCAGGTGCTTCAATTCCCAGCCTTTCCCCACCTTTCTGTAAATTCCCCTGAATAGGAACAACATTCCTGGGTTTCTCCTTTCTACCCTTACTTCACTCCTCATACCAGATGTGCAGGAAAAACTCTTCTGTTTCTCCTTTACCACAATACTCCACACACAAAATACTCTATCAAATGTGGGTTTTCCATACCAAGCAATTCCCTGGTTCTCCAGACACCAGCTGGTGTCCCCCAATTCAGTTCAGTTCTGATACTATCTACCTCTAGTTAGCATCAGATCACAGAGGTTAAGAGCTCAGTCCCGAAAGACTGCCCCTTCCCCCCAGTTGAAACACCAATTGCAAGACCAGATTGAAAGTATGCATTTATGAAAGCTACCCAATGACCTAGCAATGTCACCACCGGAGAAATAAGTGCTTGTGTCCACTAAAGGACATGTTCGAGGATGTTCCAAGCAGCCCAGCTGGCATGGCTCAGTGGTTGAGCATTGACCTATGAACCATGAAGACACAGTTCAATTCCCAGTCATGGCACACGCCTGGGTTGCCAGCTCAATCCTCAGTGGGGGGGCATGCAGGAGGCAGCCAATCAGTGGTTCTCTCTCATCATTGATGTTTCTATCTCCCTCTCCCTTCCTCTCTGAAATCAATTTTAAAAATATCCAAAAAAAATTTTTTTTAAGAAGTCCTACCTGAGACATGCTGTTGTTATGGCAGAAGAAAGAGGAATGGCAGAGCCATGCAATGGTTTCTCAAGCTCTTCTCAGTTATGGCACTTCCATTCACATTACATTAGCCAACACAAATCATAAAGCAAGCCTGACATCAGCTGGGGGAGGCACAGCAAGTCACCTTAGGTAGACTGGGGGAGTGTCTGCAGAGACACTGCAGAATTACCTGGGTGCCATCAGGTATTTCTGCTAGAGGGAAGGCAGGGAATAATGGGGAGTTTTAATAGTATGTTGAAATGCATATACATATAATACTTTGGAAATTGTCTTTTTTTTTAAATCCTTACCCGAGGATATTTTTAATTGATTTCATAGAGATAAGAAGGGAGAGAGATTGGTTGCCTCCCATATGTGCCCTGAGCAGGGATCAAACCCACAAACTTTTGATGTACAGGACGATGGTCCAACCACCTGGTCAGGGCAGAAAATAAACTTTCTTTATTTTACCTTTATATTCCAGTTCAGGCTTGTGTTATGTTTTTAGAGTATTGTATAGGTAGGTTACATTATTTTGGTTTCCATTTCAGGAAATAAAATATTTGCTACAAAAGATGTTGTTTCTGAAGGATTGGGAATCAGTGGTCTGATCCAATCAGAGTAATCCCATTTACCCTTGCGGTGACTGACTTAAGAGTAGGTGTAGGTTACAATTCTTCCCAAGAGGAAGCCTGCTAGGGGATTTCTGGGAAGATGGTGTCTGCTGTTCATGAAAGACATAAGGAAAAGTTACACACATCATTGTGTAACTTTGAGGCTTGAACCATGACGTGCATCTTGAAGTTATGAAGGGAAATGCCAACATTCTGAGATTGGTAAAGTTGAAAAATGAAAAGAATCTAGGTATTTGATGAGCTCTTGAGCTGCTGAGTTTTCCTGAAAGCACCTTATCTATGAACTTTTTGTTATGTAAAATAATACATTACCTTGTATTTAAGAAATTTATAGTTGGGTTTTCTGTTACTAACAGTTAAAAGTGTTCTACGATGATCATGTGGAATGAGAAGAGGCCGAGTGCAGAGATATTGGTTAGCAGGATATTGTAATAGTCCAGGCCGGAGGTAATAAGAACTTAAATCAGAGAAGAACTGGTGCATAGTGGTATGCTGGTAAATGTTTAGCAATCAGCTCCCAATTAAGGGTAGAGGTCTGTAGAAGTTGATTTGTAGCATTTGCCAATTTCTGTGGTGTAATAATGGCAATTTCAAGCTGCCTGGAGTTTAACAACCAGTTTGCCTGCCTTCTGAATTTAACAATTGGGTCTTTACAAGCTGGTGCCACATGACTCTGGCATACCACTGGCTGTGGGGATAAGAAATCAAGGCAGCTCGGCCAGTGTGGCTCAGTGGTTGAGCATTGACCTGTGAACCTGGAGGTCATGGTTCGATTCCAGGTCAGAGCCTGGGTTGCAAGCTCCATCCCCAGTGTGGGGCATGCAGGAGGCAGCCGATCAATTATTCTCTCTCATCACTGATGTTTCTATCTCTCTCCCTTCCTCTCTGAAATCAATAAAATGTGTATTTAAACAAAAGAAATCAGGGCAAAAACAAAAGATTTTGCAGAGGAAGAATTAAGATTTCAGATTGTGTGGGCAATTACAGAAAGTGTCATCTGACAGATAAACAGAAACTTTACTTGTCTATATGACTTCATTTCTATGCTTTGAGTTCCAGAAGGGAAGACCAAAGCATCGTATAAGCCATTGGTCAGAGAGTACACCGGGAGACACAGTACTGCTATGGAGAGAGATTTTTCAGTCCCCAAACAAGTGTTATAAATTAATCTAATGGTTAAGACATTGTACAGAGAGACAGTAAAACAAGAACATGATAACGTGGGTGTCTATGGCACAAGTCCTGGAAAAGGTAGGGTGAACTTGGAACTCGGGCCAGTGGAAATGGTGTTCTTTCACAGAGTTGCCAAGAAAGCATTACAGGGACTCACGTAAGGAAGTCTGTGATGTATGTAGTAAGGAGGACTGAAGTTGAAGTAAACACAAAGGTCTATCGTGGGTAAAGTTCAGCCTTGTCTTCATCCGGCCCAGGAATAGGGCCAGTGTCCAGGCATTTTGCGCCCTTGGTTCAGTCCATGTCTCTGTTCAGATCCAGCCAGCTTAGGCTGTTCCCTCCCATCTGCGCTCCAGCTTGCACTGTGCCCAGGCCACACTCAGAGTCAAGCAGCTGCTGGACCCCAAGTAGCTGTTAATGCCACATGGTTGCTATGGAGAGAGAACGCACGAAGGATGGGGTGAGTGTGTGTTACCAAGTGAGAGAAAGAGCTTTGTTAAGCTTGAGTTTTATTATCTCGAGCTGGGGAAGACCAGGTGCCCTTTCAACATAACCAATCAATTTCCCAACCTTTCACTGGGTTTGCGTTGGACCCTCCCTCTAACCAATCTATTTTCCTACATCTTCTAGGGTTCTGTGTCCCCTATCCAATCCAATCCTTTTCTCAGGCTAGACACTCTTCCTCCGGTCCCCATCCTAGTTCCTACTGCGCATGCCTCAAAGTGCAAGTACCTCCCCCTGGGCCATCTTGGCTTTTCTACTGGGCTTGCACCCAGCAGAGGAAGCTCTCCTTCACTGTCCTATCCCTCCACCCCCCTCAGTAATCTGCTGGGCACAGACCTGTGGTTCCCTGGGAATGTGTGAAGCTGTAGCTTCCTAGTGAAGTAGTCCAAATATTGAATTCAGCTTCCAGTTTATTAGGCTTAATAACATCTGATTCCCTTCGCCTCTTCTTTTATCAATATCAAGCTATCTACACTAACAGAACCTGCATCAGGCAAAACCCTGGAGCTAACACTCTTGTCTGGGTGGAAGCACATGGTGGGAGAAAAGCAACTGGGCTGGGCAGAATCCACAAGCGAGTTAGGGACATGGAGACACTATGGTTATTAACCAATCCATTGCTTCCTGCATTTATTCGACCACAATTTATAAAGCATCTGCTAGGTCCTGGGCCAGGTAGTTGCTCAGGGTAAATAAAATAGATTCTCCTGAGCCTCATTCTCTCACAGATAAGAAGAACAGGTAACCTAAATTAATGGCAAGACATGGTGCCCTAGCTGGTTTGGCTCAGTGGATAGAGCATCGGCCTGGGGATTAAAGGGTCTTGGGTTTGATTCTGGGCAAGGGCACGTACCTTGGTTGCAGGGTCCTCCCGCCTGGGCCTGGTCAGGGCTCATGCAGGAGGCAACCATTTAATGTGTTTCCCTCACATTGATGTTTCTTTGTCTTTCCCTCTCTCTTCCACTCTCTGTAAAAATCAATGGAAAAAATCCTCTGTCAAGGATTAACAAAAACAAAACAAAACATGGTATTATGGAATTCTATACTCTGATTTGAAACTGAAAGGGCACTAATCATATTTTTTTTATCTCTCCAGTGAAATTCTGAGCCCTTAACACTGAGATATGGTCCTATTGACTCAGCCCTGGCTTTTTTTTCCCCAGCATTTATTCTGAATCCCCATGGCATGCATGTCTATTTCTATAATGTTAAATTGATGTATTTCACAGAAGTCCACAAGATTAGAGTGACTTAGCCATTGGTTGGAAGATAGAAACCATTGGTGCCATGAATTCTATTTAAGGTTACCAGGCCTCCCAACCATAGCTAAGACTTTTCTCTACATTGTGGAGAAATCCTGTTCTCTAGAACAGCCGTCCTGCTGAGAGAAACTCTCCCACATCAGTGCAACCCGGAGACCTGCATCTGAGGCATCAGTGGCTAAAAAGAACCTTTCTTTTTCTTTTTCTTTTTTTCCAAATGTTATCTCCTGCCACACTGCCCCTTATTTTGTTCCCTGCTACTCAGGTGCCAGGTGATTTGATCTGGCTTGTTATTAGAAAAAAAAATCAGTACAGTGCAAAATTGTATCATGAGGATTTTTTGGTTTTTTATTTTAAAAAATACTACCCAAACTGGCTTAAGCAGAAAAACATTTATTTACTGATGTAAATGAGAAATCCAGAGAGACAGTTTTGCTTCAGGTGCAGCCAATGGAGAGACAGCCAGATGATGTCACTGGGACCTGGTTTCTCTCTCCCAGTCTTTCAGCTCCACCTCTTCATTCTCAGGCTGACCCGCCCCACCACAGTGACAATACAGCTGCTGCAGCTCAGAGAACACATTCCTCCCAGGTGTAACACATTCCTCCCAGGTGTATGAAGAGCACAAAGAGAGAACTTCTCTTCATTCAGTTCAAACAAAAACCCTGGGCTTACCTTTCACTGGCCTGAATTAGGTCAGGTGCCCATCCCTGACCCAGTCACACAGGCCAGGACAAGGGAAGACAGAGCTTGGTGTAAACCTAGGTCATATGTTACCCCTGGAGTTATAGAGTGGGTCAGCCTCCCTAAAATCACAGGGACACTGAATGGAGAAAGCATAGATTCTGAATGACAATTCGGGTAAATGGATATTAAGCACCAAAACCCATCAATGACCACCACAGTCATGTGCCAAACTGGTGTATAAAGGTGCCATATTAACCTTTAACTCCTGGAGAAGCTATATTATTAACTGGTCCATGGCTTTCTCCACTTATTCGACCACAATTTATAAAGCATGGGGACGGCATGGGCTACTCTGAGTCTGACCCTGGGGTGTTCACATGGACCTGAACTGGTAAAGAAGACCTAACTTCTTTGTCATCATGGCCCAATGTCTCTGCCAAAACCACTGCTGGGGCCAGGGTCCTGAGATTAAAGATAGACACAGACACTGTGTGTGTGTGTGTGTGTGTGTGTGTGTGTGTGTGTGTGTGTGTGTGAAAACAGAGATTTTAAGGAATTGACTCTCACGATCAGGTCAGGCAGTTCCTCCCCCCGGAAGACTTCAAGCAGAATTCCTTCTGCTCCAGGAAAGCTACATTTTTGCTCTTAAGGTCTTCAACTGATTAGATGAGCCCCACCCACATTGTGGAGAGTAATCTTCTTTAATTCAAGTGCAAATATTAATCACATCTGCAAAACACCTCCACAGCCACATCTAGACTGTGTTTGACCAAATAACTGGGCACCATATTCATATTCAGCCAAGTTAGCAGGTGAAATTGATCATCACAGTGTTTGAGGCCGTTTTCCATTTCATCCTCACAGGCAGCTGGATTCCAACAGGCACTGTCTCCTTGGATCCAGGCACCAGTCCATGCCATACCAGACCTGGCCAGCAGGAGGGAACACAGGAATGCAAAACTCCAGCTCCCACCCCCACCCAGGGCTGGGAGGCAAACTGTATGCTGGATGGTGGGGCAGAAAGCTGGGAGGGCCCTAACCGGTTTGGGGATAGAGCATTGGCCTGTGGATTGGCCCAGGTTCAATTCCGGTCAAGGGCATGTATCTTGGTTGCAGGCACATCCCCAGTAGGGGATGTGCAGGAGGCAGCTGATCAATGTTTTTCTCTCATCGATGTTTCTAACTCTATATCCCTCTCCCTGCCTCTCTGTAAAAAATCAATCTACACTAATAAAAGAGAAAAATGCAAATTGACCATACCTTCGCCATGCCCTCCAGCCAATCAGGAGTGAATATGCAGATTAACCCAACAAAGATGGCAGGTTAATTTGCATTTGCAGGCACCAAGCGGCCGGGGCAGGGTGGGACGCTTGTGTCACCGCCATGGCAATGATGCAGGCGTTCCACACTGCCTCAGCAGCTCCAGGCCTCTGGACAGTGTGGGAAGGCGGAAAGGCAGCTCCGGGCTGGAGCAAAAAGGTGGCTCCAGCCAGAGCGAAGGTGGTGCCGGCAGCCAGGGGAAGGAAGGCCCATTCTTGCATGAATCTTTGTGCATCGGGCCTCTAGTAAAATATATTTTAAAAAGAAAAAGAAAGAAAGCTGGGAGGAATCTCAATTCTGAGCCTGGGACCTCAAAGTCTTTATACCAGGCCTGAGTTGCCTACTTTTAGACATCTCTATGAGGAAGAGAAGTAAGCTTCTAAGATATTTAAGTCATTGGGTTTCAGAAGATTTTCTGTTATATGCAGCTGAATCGAATTCTATGTAATAAATTTTTTTAAAAAATGCAACTTAAGAAAGATGATAAACAAAGGACTAAACAAAGAAGCATTTTTTGAAAGAAAGTTTCAAGAACACAGAAATAAAACTAAAAAGTTTTTTTTTCCCATAAATATAAATTATTTTTTTAATCCTTATAAAAGACTCTCACACTAGGTCAACACTATTTCCAATCTTTTTTGTTTTTTTCAGGGAAGTTATATCTGCAACAATTTCAGAAAGGTAAGATTAGGGTGTTAATATCAAACAAAGTGAAATTCAAGCCAGAAAAAGTAAATAATTAAGGAGTGTTGTGTAATATTGGCAGTCCACTATTTTAGAAACATCCATAAACTTTTATGCACTGAATAACAAACATTGCTCACATATGCATGCAGGCTCACACACTGGTACCACTTCAAGAGTGCCAGGCCCAGATGGCTTCACAGATGATTTCTTTCAAAGCTGCAAGAAAGCAATAACTTTAATACCTCACAATTTGTTTCAGTAGCTAGAAAAGGACATATGCCTACCATTACACTTTACAAAGCCAAAATAATCCTACCTAATAAAAGAGTGATATGCAAATTGACCTTCCCTCCAACACACAAGATGGCCACCCCCATATGGACACAAGATGGCTGCCACAAGATGGCCAGCAGGGGAGGGCAGTTGTGGATGATCAGGCCAGCAAGGGAGGACAGTTGGGAGGGACCAGGACTGCAGAGGAGGACAACTGGGGGGGATCCAAGCCTGCAGAGAAGGGCAGTTGGGGGGGACCAGGCCTGCAGAGGAGGACAACTGGGGGGGATCCAAGCCTGCAGAGAAGGGCAGTTGGGGGGGACCAGGCCTGCAAGGGAGGGCAGTTGGAGGGACCAGGCCTGCAGGGGAGGGCAGTTAGCAGCAACCAGGACATCAGGGGAGGGCAGTTAGGGGCAACCAGGCTGGCAAGGGAGGAAAGTTAGGGGTGACTAGGCCAGCAGGGGAGGACAGTTGGGGGTGACCAGGCCTGCAAGGGAGGGCAGTTGGAGGGACCAGGCCTGCAGGGTAGGGCAGTTAAGGGCAACCAGGCCTGCAGGGGAGGGCTGTTGGGGGCGACCAAGCCAGCCAGGGAGGGCAGTTAGGGGTAACTGAGCCAGCAGGGGAAAGCAGTTGGGGTGACCCAGCCTGCAAGGGGAGGGCAGTTAGGGGCAATCTGGTTGGCAGGGCAGCAGTTAGGTATCGATTAGGCTGATAGGGGAGTGATTAGGGGGTGATCAGGCTGACAGGCAGAAGCAGTTAAAGGCAATCAGGCAGGTGAGCAGTTGAGAGCCAGCAGTCCTGGATTGTGAGAGGAGTGTCCAACTGCCCATTTAGGCCCGATCCCGGACATTCCTCGAGGGGTCCCAGATTGGAGAGGGTGCAGGCTGGGCTGAGGGAGACCCCCCTGCCCCATGCATGAATTTCATGCACCAGGCCTCTAGTCTTGAAAATAAAATCTATTTTGAATATGGTTGCAAAATTCTAAAAAAAGTATTAGCAAATTTAATGCAGAAGTATATGAAAGTAATACTATGACAATGCTGCTAATTAAAGCTCATTTACAAGAATGTAAGGACAGTTTAATATCAGAAAGTTATTGTCATAATTTAGCACATTAATTAGTAAAAGAAAAAAAACATATTTTTTCTCTTGATATGAACCCAAAAGTTAGTTTTTACAAATTTCAACAACTATATCTGATTTTTTAAAATTTCTTGGTAAACTAATGATACTTGAATTATTTCTTAATCTAATATAAAAATATCTGGTTCCTACTAACAGCCCACATATCTAATGGTGAAACACTGGGGTGACCCCTATTAAAAGCAGGAAAGAGATAAGGTTGTGAATTAACCCCACTGCAAGGAGCCCAGCCGGTGTGACTCAGTGGTTGAGCATGGACCTATGAACCAGATCACAGTTCAATTCCTAATCAGGGCATATTAGGCTCGATTGCAGGCTCGATCCCCAGTAAGGGGCATGCAGGAGGCAACCAATCAATGATTCTCTCTCATCATTGATGTTTCTATCTCTCTCTCTTCATCTCTCTGAAATCAATAAAAACATACTTTTTAAAGGACATAAGAGACATTACTATTGCAAAGGAAAAAAGAAAATGTCATTATTATAAATAATATAATAATCATTAAAATAAGGTATAACAAATAAATGTTAAAATTATTGAGTTTTACTCAATTATTTAGATCACAAAATAAACATAAATCAATTGCAGCAATAATCAGAATATATAAAGGAAAAAAGATGTCATTCATAAAGTAAAAAATAACAATATGAAAAGCCTAGCAGATTTTATTTCCAATAAACTCTGGCAAACTGTATTTTTCAAATTCTCAGCAACAGTAGATCCCATCCCATATGCTCGTCTTCAGTGTGTCCTTGCCTCTCTCATAAGAGGCCAAGTCCCTGAATCCTGGGACTTATGATGTGCTTGGAACCAATGACTTGTGACTTACCTGGAACCAATAGAATCTGGCTGACTTGTGAGGCTCAGTCATGCAGCTCCTGCCTGGGTCCCCTTGAGTACTTGCTCCTAACCGTATGCCAGGGAAGAAGCTCCTCCCCATTCTCTTCCTTTGGTGTCTCTCCTCCATTGGCCTTTAGAAACCAGGTGCTGGCCACTCCTTCCTGGGGAGGCCCAACAGAGTGATACAGCCCGCCAGAGTTTGCTTCACACCAGCACTACCCACCATCACACCTGTCACCAGGACATGATTTGTACCAAGGGACACTTTCTCCACTACCATCTCCATCAATCTCCTAAATAAACGCCTATAAAGATGGTGGCGTAGGTAAACACCTAAACTGCTGCCTCGCACAACAATTTCAAAACTACAACTAAAAGACAAAACATCTATCACCCAGAACCATGGGAAAGCTGGCTGAGTGAAAGTTCTACAACTAGAAGGAAAGAGAAAAGAGCATTGAGAAGTGCACAAGTGCTGAAAAGCTGAGGTACGGAGGCAAGTGATCCGGGCTGGCGGCAGGTGTTGCTTTTTTCAACCCAAAGGGAGACAAGCCCCCGATTACTCTGAAATACAGTTTCTGGGGTGACACGGGGGACCCAAACTCCTACGGGGAGAAGCTGGACTGTCTGCCATTGGGTCGGAAAGTGAGGGGGGCTTGCTTGCAGAGCTGCGTGCAAGAATAATTGTTTACTGCGCTGGGGCACGGGACGCAGTTGGAGACACAGAGCAGGCTAACTAGCAGCCATCGCTGTTTGCCACGCCCTAGCCTAGTGACGCCCTGAGACCCCACCCCACACAACCTACAAACCCACCCAAGCTCCAAGCAGCAGCATTAGCATAAGAAAGGCCGGCCCTATCGCAGCTTAACCTAGCAAACTTGCAGCCTAGGTCAGACAGCTCCAAAACCTCCAAACCCCAAGCAAAGAGGAGAAAACTGTAGCTCTCACTGTAGCTCCTGCTGGGTGGACTCAGACAATAGCTGACCAGCACCTCATTGGAGATCCAGAAGCCAGTATACCTAGTGGTCAGTGTGAGAAACCAGATTTCAACTCCTCACATCCATAAGTGACACATTCAATAGGCAGACTCAGTGAGCACCAAAGCCCCACTGAAACAAGTCCTGCACCATAAGCGTGTCTCCAGCACAGCAGTTCTTATAGACACAGCGAGTCCTCATAGCCGATTGGCCTGGAGGTCAATTCCTCCCAACGTACCAACAGCAATTAAGGCTTAACTACACCAAGACTTTGCACTCAGCCCACAAAGGGGTGTACCAAGAGCGTCCACATCAGATGACTGGGGAGGCTGAGCTACTGCCCCCTATAGGTCACCTACCACACAAAGCCACTCCATCAACACAGGGAAGCAGCCAAAATGTGGAGACAAAGAAACATGTCACGAATGAAAGAAATGGAGGAAAGCAAACTACTGGACGACATAGAGTTCAGAACCACATTTATAAGGTTACTCAAGAATCTTCTAAAGTCCGCCGAGAAACTTGATGACACTTCTGAGGATCTTAGTGAGACCTTCAAGGACCTTAATGAGAATGCCAAAAAACATGGAAAAGGACCAGTCAGAAATGAAGCATACACTGTCTAAAATAAAGAATATACAGAAACTCAACTGTAGATCAACGTACCCCAAGAATCAAACCAAAGATCTGAAATATGAGGAAACAAAAAACACCCTACCAGAAAAACAAAAAGAAAAAAGAATCCAAAAATATGAAGATAGTGTAAGAAGCCTCTGGGACAACTTTAAGTGTACCAACATCTGAATTTTTGGGGTGCCAGAAGAAGAGAGAGAGCAAAATACTGAAAACCTATTAGAAGAAATAATGACAGAAAACTTTCCCTACCTGGTGAAAGAAATAGACTTACAAGTCCAGGAAGCACACAGAACCCCATACAAGAGGAATCCAAAGAGGACCACACCAAGACACATCATAATTAAAATGTCAAGGGCAAAAGACAAAGAGAGAATCTTGAAAGCAGCAAGAGAAAAACAGTTAGTTACCTACAAGGGAGTACCCATACGACTGTCAGCTGATTTCTCAGCAGAAACTATGCAGGCCAGAAGGGAGTGGCAAGAAATATTCAAAGTGATGAACAGCAAGAACCTACAACCAAGATTACTCTACCCAGCAAAGCTATCATTCAGAGTTGAAGGTCAGATAAAGAGCTTCACAGACAAGAAAAAGCTAAAGGAGTTCATCGCCACCAAACCAGGATTACATGAAATGCTGAAGGGTATTCTTTAAGAAGAGGAAGAAGAAGAAAAAGGTAAAGATAAAAATTATGAACAACAAAATGACATCAAATACATACCTACCAACAAGTGAATCTAAAAATCAAGTAAATAAAAAATCTGAAGAACAGAATGGACTGGTGAATATAATAGAATCAGGGACATAGAAAGGGAGTGGACTGACAATTTTCAGGGGGAAGCGGGTGTGAGTGGTGCGGGAAGAGATTGGACAAAAATCTTACTCCTATGGATGAAGACAGTGGCAGGGGGTAAGGGCATGGGGTAGGGTGGGGTGGGGAATCAGGTGGAGGGGAGCTATAGGGGGGAAACAAAAAGAGGAACACCTGTAATCTGAACAATAAAGATTTATAAAAAATAAAATTAAATTAAAAAATAAACGCCTATAATAATATCCTCATGTAAATGTGAATAAATGCATCTCTAGAAAATGTTGATGTTTTGATTAACCAGCAAAAGCAGGAGCCTTAGCCCTAGCCCGTGTGGCTCAGTTGGTTGAGGGTCAACCTGTGCACCAAAAGGCTGTGGGTTCAAGTCCCAGTCAATGTTTCTCTCTCACATCGATATTCCTCTCTCTCTCTCTCCCTCCTTCCCCCATTTTCTCTCTAAAACCAGTTTAAAAAAAAAAAGTGTCCTTACTAAGCATACAAAGCTTCAAGTCAAATCTGTAAGTGCCTCCCTATCCCCACACCCCACAGAACACCCTCTTCCAACCAGATTGCTGCCCAGCCCCTTCTTTTCAGAGTTCTAGAAGCCCACTGGCAACAGAAACAAGGCAGATGAATGGCCCTTTAGCCATGACTGTCCCATCGCTTATGCCCACAGGCTCAGGGTGCTAAAGGGGTCTTTCCAGAACCTCCTGGTCACACCCTGTTAAGGCTGTCAGCCTGGCCCACCTGGATGCCAGGCCTAGTGCATGACCTCCCCAAGCCAGGAGGGCACAGGCAGATATAGGGCAGGTCTTGGCAAATGGGATGTACAGGACTGTTATTTTACAGCTTAAGCATCATGAAAGGGTCTGATGACTCAGGTAGCAATTTCTTGAGCCAACATAGTCCGTGTGGGAAAGATCTGTGGCTGAGGGTGGTCAGGATCAGGTATGGGCAGAATGGGAAAGAATGCATCTCAAGGCCGGCCTCTGGGCTCAAGGGGTCCAGAAGCATGTGGAATAGAGAGAAGCTTGAGATCCTAGATCAGTGGTCAGCAAACCGCAGCTCGCGAGCCACATGCGGCTCTTTGGCCCCTTGAGTGTGCTCTTCCACAAAATACCACGGCCTGGGCGAGTCTATTTTGAAGAAGTGGCATTAGAAGAAGTTTAAGTTTAAAAAACTTAGCTCTCAAAAGAAACTTCAATTGTTGTACTGTTGATATTTGGCTCTGTTGACTAATGAGTTTGCCGACCACTGCCCTAGATGATGGGAGAGTGCCACAACCGGCCCGCCTGTGGAAGCGGACCCCCAGAAGGGTGGAGGAGCGCCATCTGGTGGCCCACCATGCGGATGTCCACAGAGAAGAGTGACCCTAGTAACATCACTTTCAGTGTGCCTTGCCGACTCCGGGCCCTGGCAACAAGGTTCCACAACTCCCAGGACCACCGGGGGCGCCATTCTCACGGAATCCAAAGTGAAGCTGCCCCTTGGAGTTAAGCAGTGTGTTGGTCCCGTCTCAGCTTTTGAGGTACCTGCACCAGTGCAGGAGCGGGCCACTCTTGAATGATGTGGGGGAGGGAGAAAGGGCCTCTGGACAAAGGACATGTGCCCTGGACAAAGGTTGTGGAGGGGCTTGGCACATAGCGAGGGCAGGAGTGCAGGGGAGAGGTGGAAGATAGGGATGAAAGGGGGGATGGGGGCTGGAATAGCTGCGAAGGGGCCCCATGCCAGGAACTTTGGGCTTCACCCTGGACCAGGCATTTTAAATGTAAGCAGCTGGCAGAAGGGCACTGTTAGGCCAGCACAGTGTTTTAAGAAATCCTGAGTTGGGACGGCTTCAAGAGGAGACTGGCTCACACCAGACCCCACCACTCTCTGTGGTCTGCAATTACCACCAGCTTCGCCCATCGGCATCACTTCCCCATCCCCTGAAGCTATGACCCTGCAAGGTCATGGGGTGCTGTTCCAGATAACACACCAAGGACCTGGCAGAAAATAGAGGTACGCCTGCCAGAGGCAGGAGGCATGTGACATCAGCCTCTGTTCCTTCTCCCTGGAAGTGAGAATCCCCACCCCCCACAATCATCACCTATATAATGACATGAGATGCCCAGGCTCCCAAGGAAATGCTCCTTCCATGGCCCCGGACATAGCACTGCAGGGTCCGCTTTCTTATTCTTGCTTCTGATCAACACTGTCTGGGCTGCTCCTATTTCGAGGATTGCCTTTTCCTCCCTAGGCCAGGACTCCGTTCTCTGTACGCCTGTCTTCTCTCAGAGAAGCACTGGATCTTTGAGGGAGAGCAGTCTTTTCTCATGCGGCCTTACAGGCACACCAGGAAACTCAAACCACCAGCCTGCAGCCAGCCATAAGCACTTTCTAGGTACACCAGGGCGCAGGTGGTGCCTACTGTGCCGAAGACCAGACCTCAGGAAGCAGGAAAGCGCCATCTAGTGCCCATGTTTGGAGTGGCAGCAGAGACCTGGAACACATTTTATATTTGGCTCTGATTCTCTGTTCCATGACCTTGAGCAAAGCACACAAAAATCTGTAGAGTAGTGCAGTACCTAAGGGCCACACCAGACTCGGAACAAATTCAAGATATTTCCTCTTCTCTGGCCACAACCGCATTCCCCTCTGTTCTTCAAACAGGTGGCACATTGCCTTCGAATGTTAGTCCTCTGTCTGAATTCCCCTCCGTCCCTCCCTACAGATGCTCATCCTTGGAGACAGGCTCAAAGACAATCTCTTCTGTGTTCGATATAGCTAATGCTTTCTTCCTGTGCTCTCCCTACCTGGGCCCAAGTAGTCCTGCAGTCCTGGCTACATAGAGCATGCTTTATTTCCTTTACTGTTTCCCATACCAGGTGCGTGTTGCTTCAGGAATTACTTCCTTCCTTCATTTGATATTGGCGTGACCCCTATGGGTCAAGTGCCACGAAAGACAATAGGAGGAATGAGATGCCAAGTTTTCATGGGTGTGCCCTTCTTGATTTAACCACTAGGGGACAGAGAGGGCCCAGGAATGCTGGGATCTGGTCTTGTTCCTGAGTCCTGCAAACCCACCTGAGGTTTGAGGCCTGGGAGTGGAATCTCTTTTAAGAATTCTTGACGATGATCCATTCACAGCTCTCGCAAAGCTTCTTCCTGCTTTGACTCCACTTCAGAGTTAGGTTTCGGGCTCTCAAAAGGGTCCTTGTTTGCCAGAGAGCTTCCCTACCAGCAGATCCCTGCACTCCGTTCTAATAATTCTTGTTCCACGCTCCACAGCTTGCTTACAAAAGAACTGCCCTGGAAGCTTGAGGTCAATGCTCCCAGACAAGATGTTAAAAGGACTCTCAAAGGAGGCTGTCAGAGAGGCCCCAGGGCCTCAGCGGGATCTCCTCTGGGTCTGTTGTTCTCCTTTCCCAGCTGCCTTCCCACTCACTTCACATACGTCCATTGGGCACCTCAACACACGTCTGATCTGAGCTGGTCAAGACTTAGTATGTGTCCTAAGCACAGGCACACGGGTCCATTCTATCGTCTTTACTGCTGAGCAACACAAGGAGAAAGACAGGAGGACAGGACTGGAGGCACAGTGGAAAGCAGGTCTGGGTCCTGTGAGCACTCTCTTGTTGTTTCAAAAGGAAAGCTGCCGGGGGCTCAGACATTTTCTTAACTAAGGAATCCTATGTAAAGGTTATAAAGTTCGTCTGAAATATTTGTGTTTCTGGTCCTTGCCATTATTCCCTGGCCGACATTCTTTTTCTTTCTTTCTTTTTTACCTTGTCGCATTGCAGATATTTTTTAATGTCACCTTAAATCTTGTATGGTACAAGGTGGGATATACGCAAGCCTATGTATGTATACTCAGAGGCTGGCAAATAAGAGGTCTGTGTAATTCATGAATGAGAGATTAGTGAGGGAATGAAACAGGAGAGAGGAGCAGGTGAGCAAGGAGAGTAGAGTTCAGGGCACTGAGGTGAACAGACAGAATCAGCACAGTCAGGACATGAGGCAGGTACAGGCGTTCAAAAGTCACTTTAGCCAGTAGCAAGGTAGACAAGCATTGAGGAGGCACCAGTGGAAAGGCGGGGGGGGAGGGGGAGGGATAATAATAAGAAGAAAGGAGAGAAAAAGAAAAGAAAATATATATGCCGGTTGGTCCAAAGTCCAAGGTCAAGCATCTCTTCAACTCACACATATTAAAAAGTCTAAATGCTGAAGTAATTGTCAGTGTAATAATAGTGTTTTCTGAATAAACATTCTTATAAATATTGTTTTGTATAGAAACTTGGTTTAGGCCATGGACTCAGGTCCAATTTTAAAAATTGAGATTTCATCAAAAGATTATAGACGCTTTGATACCTTACTACCACTTCAACGGGGATCCCGAATAATAACAGTGGATTACAACCGAGATGGGTGCAATAAACAGGCTCTATTTAAGAAGAAATTCTTGGCTTTGGCCAGTGTGGCTCCGTTGGTTGGAATGTCGTCCGGTGCATTGAAGGTCACAAGTTTGATTACAGGTCAGGGCACATACCTAAGTTGCAGGTTCCATCTCTGGTCAAGCTAGTACAGGGGGCAACCAATTGATGTATCTCTCTTCCATCAATGTTTCTCTTGCTCGCTCTCTCTCCCTTCCTCCATCTCTTAAAAAGAAATCGATAAAGAACAACCAAGATGGTGGCATAGGTAAACTCCTAAACTTGCTGCTGAGCACAACCACATCAAAACTACAACTAAAAGTCGAAACGAATATCATGCAGAACCATGGAAAGGCTGGCTGAGTGGAAATTCTACAACTAGAAGGAAAGAGAAAAGCACATTGAGTCCAGTAGGAAGTGCCAAAGTGAAGTGTGGAGGTACGGAGGCACATTCAAAAGGGGCTGGCAACTGAGTATGCTGTTCTCTTTTTCAATCAGGAGGGAGATACAAGCTCCTGGCTGCTCTGAACTCCAGTTCCGGGCGAGACTCTGGGGACCCAGACTCATACGGGAAGAAACTACACTGTCTGGTATCAGGCCAGAACACAAGGGTGGCTTTCTCTCAGAGGTGCCTGCAGCAATCATTGTTCCAGCACAGTGCCTCAGGACACAGAGCAGGGGCCTCTTCGGGGCAGGGCTGACTGGCAGCCATTGCTGTTTGCTCCACCCTGGTGATTCCCTGAGACCCTGCCCCACCCAATTTTCAACCCCACCCAAGCTGTGCACAGAGGCTTTTGCATATGAATGGCCTGGCCTTTTGCAATCTAAACCTAACAAACTGCAGCTGGGTCAGAAAGCCCCAGAGCTGCCAAAAGAAGGCTCAAGGCTCCACAGCAGCTTTCATTGCTTCACAGCTGGGTCTTATCTGGGCACCTCCAAAACCCAAACAAAGAGGAGTAATCTGCAGATCTCTCCTTAGCTCCTGCTGGGTGACTTCAGGCAGTGGCTGACTTTGCACCTCATTGGAGATCCAAGAGCCAGTGGTCAGAGTGAGACCATCCAGATTACAACTCTTCACATCCATAAGAGACACACTCATGGGGCAGACTCAGTGAGTGCCAAAGCCCCACTAAAGCAAGTCCTGCCCCATAAGGGTGTCTCCAGCACAGAAGTTCTCCCATTGTAGACACAACTGATCCTCACAGCCAAATGACCTGGAGGTCAATTCCTTCCAGAGATAGCAAGAGCAATCAAGGCTTAACTACAAGACTGTGCACACAGCCCACAAAGGGGTGCACCAAGAGTGTCCACCTCAGGTAATTAGGGAGGCTGAGCAACTGGGCCTTATAGGACACCTAGCACACAAAGCCACTCTATCAACTCAGGCAAGCAGCCAAAATGTAGAGACAAAGAAACAGGTCACAAATGAAAGAAATGGAGGAAAACAAACGACTGGATATAGAGTTCAAAACCATGGTTATAAGATTACTCAAGAATCTTCTAGAAACCTCTGAGAAATTTAGTGAGACCCTCAAGGATATGAAAGAGGACCAATTAGAAATTAAGCATACACTGACTGAAATAAAGAATAATATACAGAGATCCAACAGCAGACTAGAGGATCGCAAGAATCAAGTCAAAGATTTGAAATATGAAGAAGCAAAAAACACCCAACCAGAAGAGCAAAAAGAAAAAAGAATCCAAAAATATGAAGATAGTGTAAGGAGCCTCTGGGACAACTTCAAGCGTACCAACATCCGAATTACAGGGGTGCCAGAAGAAGAGAGAGAGCAAGATACTGAAAACCTATTTGAAGAAATAATGTCAGAAAACTTGCCCCATCTGGTGAAAGAAATAGACTTACAAGTCCAGGAAGCACACAGAACCCCAAACAAAAGGAATCCAAAGAGGACCACACCAACACACATCATAATTAAAATGCCAAGGGCAAAAGACAAAGAAAGAATATTAAAAGCAGCAAGAGAAAAAGTTAGTTACCTACAAGGGAGTACCCATACGACTGTCAGCTGATTTCTCAACAGAAACTATGCAGGCCAGAAGGGAGTGGCAAGAAATATTCAAAGTGATGAACAGCAAGAACCTACAACCAAGATTACTCTACCCAGCAAAGCTATCATTCAGAGTTGAAGGTCAGATAAAGAGCTTCACAGACAAGAAAAAGCTAAAGGAGTTCATCACCACCAAACCAGTATTATATGAAATGCTGAAGGGTATTCTTTAAGAAGAGGAAGAAGAAGAAAAAGGTAAAGATAAAAATTATGATCAACAAAGTGACAACAAATACATATCTATCAACAAGTGAAACTAAAAATCAAATGAATAAAAAATCTGACAAACAGAATAAACTGGTGAATATAATAGTATCAGGGGCATAGAAACAGAGTGGACTGACAATTCTCGGAGGGGAGGGGGGAGGAGGTGTAGGGGGTGCAGGAAGAGACTGGACAAAAATCATACACCTATGGATGAGGACAGTGGGAGGGTAAGGGCAGAAGGTGGGGTGGGAACTGGGTGGAGGGGAGCTATGGGGGGGAAAAGAGGAACAATTGTAATAATCTGAACAATAAAGATTTATTTTTTAAAAAAGAAATCAATAAAAATATTTTAGAGACAAAAAGAAGAAATTCTTGGAGGTAAAAGCAACTTAAATGTCTATCAATAGATGACTGGACAAAGAAAAATGTGACATATACATGCAATGGAATATTATCTATCTGTCCTTTAAAAAGAAGGAATTCCTGCCACATGCTACATACAACATGGATAAACCTCATGGACGCCGTGTTAGATTAAATAAGTCCATCACAAAATGACAAATACTGTATGATTTGACTTATATGCAGTATCTATGAACCAAACTCATAGAAACACAAGGCGAAATGGTGGTTGCCAAGGACTGGAGGGAATGGGAGGAAGTTGTTCAGTGGATGTAGAGTTCCGGTCTGTCAGGATGGGAGGTCGGGGGATCAGATGCACACAACGTGCACGTGGTTGGCAATATTGTACTGCACACTTGCAAATTGTGCTGTAACCTGTGACCTGTTGGGAGGTGAGTTTTATATTATGTGGTTTTGTGACACAGTTTTTTTAAGAGTCCTTGTGAGACACAGAACGGCACGCTCGGAGTCTCCGTGTAGGTTCTTGTCTCACGAAGTTTGAAGGATAAGTCCGTGGCCTAAAAGATTTTTAAGCAAAAGTCTGGAAGGTTATTGCAAGTATATACCAACTCTCCCTGGGGAGTGTTCCCCACATGGAGAAAAATGGGGAAAACCTAATCCTCTGAGTCTCTCTGTCTGCAGGTTTATAAATGCTGGAAGCTCCTTGTCTGTTCAGGACACTTCCTAATTGGACCTTTCCGTATGTTATGTCCCCTGTGCTTCCTTAATTGGCTCTTTTCCCTTTCATCCCTGTATGGTGTCAGTTCCCAAGGTTTAAAGCTCACCCAGTGCGCCCCGCCCTTCTTCTTCCCTTATCTTGTAACATTCTGTCCTCTGTGTGTGTAACATAAACAATCTGGCGGTTTGGAGCTGTCTCTGCCCCTCACGTATGCATTCCTCTCCCATGGATCTCCCAGCCCCCTTCCCTAAAACTGCCTTTCCTGTCTCTAAAAATCCTTTCACTTGAAGAAACCTAAAGACAAGAGAGAAAGGGGAAATGAGAAAACTAGAAACAATGGAAGCCTCAGGCCCCAGAAGCTGCAGGACACATTAAACACACCCAGCTCGACTGGCGTGGCTCAGTGGTTGAGCGTCAACTTATGAACCAGGAGGTCCACGGTTCAATTCCGGTCAGAGCACATGCCCAGGTTGCAGGCTCGAACCCCATTGGGGTTGTGCAGGAGGCAGCCAATCAATGATTCTCTCTCATCATTGATGTTTCTGTCTCTCTCTCCCTCTCCCTTTCTCTCTGAAATCAATATAAATATATTATTTAAAAAAAAAAAAAACACAGCCCAGCTACATCTAGCTAGAATAACATAAAAACTTTCACTAACAACTTAATGATATCAGTTTCTATCACCAATACATCATGTCCAACTTTCAGCAAAAATTATAAGGCATTGTCACCTAAGAAACGCCCAAATGTGGCAGGCAGTTAGACAGACAAGATCAGAGCAAGAACAGTAGGCTAGGTACAGGAGGTCACCGGGACAAGGAAGCCCCAGTTGCCTAGAAACAGGCAAAACTGGGAAAACAAGGACCTGGCCCCAGGGTCATCTTTCCTCCCCTAGCATATCACTGGCCATTCGATTTAGACCCCCTGAGCTTTCATATTGCTGGTCACGTGGTTTGGACCCTCCCCTGACCTTTCTTCACCTGAAATGTCACTAGCCATGTAGACCCCCTGAGAGGAGGAACAAGGGGGGCAGAGGATAGCCCTTAAGCATGAAAGCCCCAGGACAAGGATATTCTGACTCCCATGAAATACAATCTAGGCCTCAGTTGTGTTTCAGCTCCAGGCCCAGAAAAGCAGCAAAACCAGACAAGTGACACCACGGCTGACCTCAGGACCAGCTGCATCACCTAATGACCCTCCTGGCACCGACCAATCAGTGGAGACCATGACCCTGAAAGGACACACCTGGAAGGCTGATGCATCTGCTACTGAGATCCTCCCCTGGGACCTCTCCTAAAATCCCTGCCCTTAAAAGCCCTTAAGGTAGAGGACTCAGTGCCTCTCCTCCCCAGGAGCACACTCGCCCCTCCCTCCTCCTCCCCCCGCCCCCGCCCCCAGGCAGGTTACCTTGACTTTCCTCACTGCTAAACTCCAAGGATCCTTCTCTTGCCTCTGTAACTTGTTTCTTATGCCCATTTCTTCTACTCTGTGACTTTCCCATTAAACTTTCTCTTACAGTTGAGTCTTGGCACTGAATTCTTTCCTAGCCAGAATTCAAGTACTGAGGTGGCTGATCCAACACCTTGTGCTGTTCTCATCGCTGCCAACACAAACCTGTAAGAATTTTCATAAATTTATCTGAGCCAGATTGTTCCTGCCAGACAATTGCCAGGAAGCAAAATCTCAACGGATTAAGAAAATGCTCCAGAGAATGGCAGTTTTGCACCTTATTTTATACATTAGAATTAAAGGGGAAGTCATAAGAGGATTACATAAAACCCACTGGTGATAGATTAGGGAGGCGGCAGAAAGCAAAGCAAGGAAATCTCTGGGATTGCATAAAACAAATAGACACTTCTTTTGCATTGGTGGGTATAGGATAGTGAACAGTCAACAATTAACACAATAGCAATGAGAGGTTCTGTGGTCTCTGCTCTGGTACAGTGAGTGTGCCCTGACATTCCAAAGGTTTGTTATTTTAGATGTAATCAAACAATAGACAGGTTCAGTTAAGGTAAAGATTGCCTTTTATCCAGGAAGCTGGGGATATGACTCACTTTTAGGAAGTTTTCATTTCAGACCACCCTATGTGGTCACTTTGGGTCTCTGAGCCTGTAAGGCCCACCAGGCAGGCCTCCCCTGAGCTTGTCAGGTTGAGTCTGTGACCCCTTTTTCACCTAAAGCATGCTAAAAAAAAAAAATTTATATACCGTCTAAAGAGATAAAGCAAGAACCAGATTCAGATATGACAGCTTTTTGAAATTATCAGATAGGGAATTTAAAATAACTATCAGTAATATGTTAAGGGTTCTAATGGAAAAAGTAGACAACAGGCAAGAACAGAGGGATAATGTAAGCAGAGAGATGGAAACTCTGAGAAAGAATAAAAAAACAAATGCTAGAAATCAAAAACACTGTAACAGACATAAAGAATGCCTTTGAACCCTAGCTGGTTTGGCTCCGTGGATAGAGCATCGGCCTGTGGACTCAAAGGTCCCAGGTTCGGTTCCGGACAAGGGCATATGTCCAGGTTGTGGTTGATCCCCAGTGGGGAGCATGCAGGAGGCAGCCAATCAATGATTATCTCTCATCATTGATGTTTCCACCTCTCTCTCTCCCTCTCCCTCCTTCTCTGAAATATATATATATACACTAAAGGCCCAGTGCACGAAATTCATGCACTCGGAGGTTGCGGGGGAGGATCCCTCAACCCAGTCTGCACCCTCTCGCAGTCCACGAGCCCTCGGGGGATGTCTGACTGCCACAGAGGTGGGAGAGACTCCCACCACCACTGCTGCGCGCGCCAGACATGAACCCCGGCTTCTGGCTGAGCAGTGTTCCCCCATCATGCCATCGTCTGGTTGATTTGCATATTAGCCTTTTATTATATAGGATGAATGCCTTTGATAGCCATAGCAGTAGATTGGACATAGCCAAATCAATGAGCTTCAAAATATAGCAATAGAGACTGATACTGGACACAACAGGTCTGAGGCGGCCTGTCAATACTTGAGCCAAATCAAGCAGAGACAGGGTTGAATCACATGAGTGTTTATTCCAATAATGCCAGCTGTGTGGGGACAGCAGGCGGTCACCTGGAAATTCTGCTTGCCCTTTTTTCTGTCGGCTTGCTGATTATGTACCAGTTGAGGGAGGAGATAACTGCATGCAGCTGCGAGCTGCAAGTGTGACAGGGAAAGGGTGCTCCAAGTCCGATAACAAGGTGGCTAATCTATGATGTTACAAATAGCTCAGCCGTTCCTGGGACTGGAGAATGGTCAGTATTTCCGAGGCAGAACTCCCAGAGGAGGGTCAGGGTACAGGCACAGCAAAAAGAGGGTCCTGTTCTTGGTCTGCTTTTCAAACGCATGTTCTTCTTGCAGCACATTCTCACTGCCCAGGGTCTGCAAGAAAACCTCTTGTCTGTAGTTAGTGTTAGGGTCACTGAAGGAGGAACGCAGGAAGCCAAAGTGGTAAGGATTATGAATTTATTAGGTCCTCTGGATACCAGATGGGCTGAGCCCCAAAATGGTACCAGCACCCAGGGATGGGGAGTCAGAGGTTTTTAAAGGACCCTAGGCAGGCTTTTTCTGGGTGGAGAACTCTCTGGGCAGGTCCGGATCCTGGGAAGGTTGGGAGCAGAAGGATAATGGTCGTAGGAAATGGAATGTGATCTCAGCAGAAGAGATCACATTTAGGCCACGTCTCAGTATGACGTGGCCTAAAGCAGCAATCTCCGACCCATTCTTTATGTCTGCCTGAGGCAGACCTGATCTGGACTTGGTCCCCTTTCTGGTAACGTGAGGACTGTGGGACTATTTTTTTGAAAATATATTTTATTGACTTTTTACAGAGAGGAAGGGAGAGGGATAGAGAGTTAGAAACATCGATGAGAGAGAAACTTCACGGACCACCAGTGGTCCGGGGACCACCGGTTGGTGACCACTGGCCTAAAGGCCAGTTCCCAGGGGTGGAGAGTATGATTCAATTATTTGATTAAACTTAACAGTAAGGTGAATAATCATTAAACAACTGTGTCTCTATTCTTTTTTTAATTATATTTTTATTGGTTTCAGAGAAGAAGGGAGAGGGAGAGAGAGATAGAAACATCAATGATGAGAGAGAATCATGGATTGGCTGCCTCCTGCACGCCTTACATTGGGGATGGACCCCACAACCTGGGCATGTGCCCTGACCGGGAATCAAACCCAGAACCTTTCAGTACGCAGGCCGATGCTCTAACCACAGAGCCAAACCAGCTAGGTGGCTCTATTCTTTTCTTCTTCTTCTTCTTCTTTATTGATTTCCGAGTGGAAGGGAGAAGGAGAGAGAGTTAGAAACATCAATGATGAGAGAAAATCATTGATCGGTTGCCTCCTGCACACCCCCTACTGGGGATCAAGCCCTAAACCCAGGCATGTGCCCTTGGCCAGAATCGAATCTGGGACCTTCAGTCCACAGGCTGACGTTCCATCCACTGAGCCAAGCCGGCTAGGGCAGCTCTATTCTTATTAAGTGCTCTTCCCCTCATCAAAACTTCCCTAACTGAAATGTAAAGAAAAAAAGAATAAAAAACAAAAACAGAATATCTGAGTGAGGTAGACTAGTAAGCCAGGACAAATAGAATAGGAAAACTGAGACAGGTTGTTTGTTTGTTTGTTTGTTTCTTTGTTTCTTTGTGGTTTTTTTTGGGGGGGGGGGTTAATCCTCACCTGAGAACATTTTTCATTAATTGGTTTTGTGTGTTTTTTAGAGAGAGGAAGAGAGCAAAAAACATGGATGTGAGAGAGACACACTGACTGGTTGCTTGACCAGGGCCAGGGAGGAGCCTACAACCAAGGTACGTGACCTTGACCAAAATCAAACCGGGACCCTTCAGTCTGCAGGCCTACGCTCCATCCACTGAGCCAAACCAGCTAGGGCACCAAGGACACTTAAGAGTAAATAGTTTACACTCCTCCCCAACCAGATGGCAAATAGCTAAGTCACCCTACTTGAGGAGATAAATAGCAGAAATCCAATTACTGCCATTTGTGCCAACCACACCCAAGGATACAGGAAGTTAAGGGAATAAATCTCATTTTGGCCCATCAGCATAAAACTGATCAGTATTCTATTGCAACCCTCCCCTTAGAACTCCCCTAAATTCCCAGCCTTTATTTTTTTAAATACATGTTTATATTGATTTCACAGATGAAGGGAAAGGGAGAGATAGAAACATCAGTGATGGAGAATCATTGATTGGCTGTCTCCTGCACACCCCACGCTGGGATCGAGCCCGCAATCCAGGCATGTGCCCTTGACTGGAATCGGACCGGGACCCTTCAGTCCCCAGGCTGATGCTCTATCCACTGAGCCACACCCATTAGGCTTTAAAAGCCACTAGTCCAGTGGTGGGCAAACTGCGGCTCGAGAGCCACATACGGCTCGTGAACTGCGGTTTGCCGCTCTGTTGACTAATGACTTTGCCGACCACTGACCTAGACTCTCTCGATTCCAATAATTACAGGCTGTTGTTGTTCCTTGTGATTAAGCCCCTATCCCAGTGGTCGGCAAACTCATCGGTCAACAGAGCGGCAAGCCGAGCCACAGTTTGCCGACCACTGCACTAGACGAAGGACCCAGGGCTCGCTCTCCATCCCAGGAGCACGTCTTTCCTTCACTTTTCTCTCCTAAACTCCAAGGGCCCCCATGAGACCTGCAACCCGTGAGCAAGGGGCAGCAGCAGCTTGTCCTGGGCATACGTCCTGAACGTGTCTCCAGGCCCCCCTTTCTCTGACTTTTTATTGGGCTGACAGCAGCCCCACCTTGGCTCGCTTCTTTCCTATATCGCTTCTACAGAGCCAAAGCACAGGACGGCCTGCGCTCTCCCCTGTTGCTTCTTCCATCCTCTGACTTTCCAGGGAGCCACAGTAGTCCCACCTGGGCTCATTTCTTTCCATGTTTCCAGGGAGACACAGCAGCTTCTCTAGCCTAAGCTGCTGCTTCTATCCTAAGCCCTTCCTCGTGTCACTGTCCCCAGCTTTAACGAATGTGCTCTCAAATCACCTGGACTCATGTTGTGACATCTTTCCTGCAGGAAGTCAAGGACCCATTCTTTATGTCTGCCTGAGGCAGACCTGATCTGGACTTGGTCCCCTTTCTGGTAACGTGAGGACTGTGGGACTATTTTTTTGAAAATATATTTTATTGATTTTTTACAGAGAGGAAGGGAGAGGGATAGAGAGTTAGAAACATCGATGAGAGAGAAACATTGACCAGCTGCGTCCTGCACACCTCCTACTGGGGATGTGCCTGCAACCAAGGTACATGCCCTTGACCGGAATCAAACCTGGGACCTTTCAGTCTGCAGGCCGATGCTCTATCCACTGAGCCAAACCGGTTAGGGCATGTGGGACTATTTTAACAGATAAAATGCACATAATGGGAACACCAGAAGAAGCACAAGAACAGAGTAGAGAAATATCTAAAGAACTTTTCAAAATTAATGACAGCACAAAACCAAAGATCCTCGAAGTTTTGAGAACACCCATCATAATACAAAAAAAAAAAAAAAAATCTACACTGAAGGGTCAAGGGTTCAATTCCTGGTCTAGAGCATGTACCTGGGTTACAGGTTCAATCCTGGGCCCAGACAGGGCGCATGCAGGAGACAACTAATTGACTTGTCTCTCTCAACATTGATGTTTCTCTCTCCCCTCCCTTGCCTTCCACTCTCTTAAAAATCAACGGAAAAAATATCCTGGGGTGAGGATTAACAAAACAAACAAACAACAAAAAGCAGAAAACAAAAGACAAAGAGAAAATCCTGAAAGAAGCCAGAGGAGAAAAACATCTACCTATAGGAGAACAAGGGTAAAAATATGTCTAACTTCTCATCAGAAACCAAGTGAAGAGGAAGAAAATGGAGTAAAATATTTAGCGTTGGAGGCCCTGGCTGGATAGCTCAATTGGTCAGAATATCATCTCAGTACACCAATGTTGCTGGTTCGATCCCTGGTCAGGGCACAAACAAGAATCAACCAATGAATGCATAAGTAAGTGGAACAACAAATAGATATCTCTCTCTCTCTCTTTCTCTCCCTTTCTCTCTAAACTAAAAACATTTTTTAAAAAGGAAATATTTAGTGTTGGAAGGGGGAAAAAAACACCAATCCAGAAGTCTGTGTTGTTAAAATATAAACCTCAGGCCCAAAATGTTATTACTCCTGCAAAAAGCTTATAATACCAAACCTAGATATTACACCTGATCTAACTATATTTTCATTTTCTCCCAGAAACATTATCAACCAGTCTGGAACTTCTGGTCAAGCACCAGTAATGTTCCTGTGCCCTCTCCATCCCTCACAAAAAGAAGAGACAATCTGGCCAGTCCCTTCCCTCCAAACGAAGATGTCCTGACCCAAAAGTAATACTATAGTCAAACCTCGAACATCTGCCATCTCAAATAGTTTGGTCCTTGACCAAGTTGTTCATGGAAAAAATGTCTCAGTTGTTGAACAAGCTTTGGTTTTCGGCCTGACAACCCTTGATGCTGATGCATCCGCATGACAAAAGTGTCTCTCAGGCCACAAACAAAGGAGATAATGCACCAGTCTGAGTCAGTTTACCGCTGTTTCAGGAAATTGTGCTGTGAATATTTTTATGGGTTTTTTCTGCTTTTATTGCTGGCAAAATGGACAATTAGCACAATTTTTAAACATAAAGAGGCCATCTTAAGAGTACTAATGTTGAGATCAACCAAAGAACTTATATACATGCATATTAGCATAACCAATGGACATGGACACTGGGATGGTGGGGGCTTGTCCTGGGCGATGGAAGTGGCCGGGGAGGGGTCGATGGGGGAAAAAGGAGACATATGTAATACTTTAAGTAATAATTAATTAATTAATTAATTAATTAAAAGAAGAGTGCTTATATTGCCTTAGCTGGTTTGGCTCAGTGAATAGAGTGTGTGCCTGTGGAATGAAGGGTCTCAGATCTGATTATGGTCCAGGGCACATACCCAGGTTGTGGGCTAGATCCCCAGCAGGGGTGATCCGGCAGGAGGCAGCCAGTCAATGATGCTCTCTCATCATTAATGTTTCTATCTCTCTCTTCCTCTCTGAA
The DNA here is from genome assembly GCA_026230045.1 of Corynorhinus townsendii. Classification (NCBI taxonomy): domain Eukaryota; kingdom Metazoa; phylum Chordata; class Mammalia; order Chiroptera; family Vespertilionidae; genus Corynorhinus; species Corynorhinus townsendii. The sequence continues at coordinate 113,678,112 of JAPDVU010000007.1, read as the reverse complement.
ATCAATTATTTATATATATATATATATATATATATTTAAAAGAGTGCTAATGTTGCTAATGGTGTGAAAGATACAATGATCACAGGCAAATGAAGAGGTAGAAAAACTGTTGTTGATTTGTGTGAGAGTGAACCACCGATCTTTCCTGTCAAAGAAAGGAGCTCGCCGCCATCCCAGGTCCCGTCATTTTGGTATGACCTTCAGATCTTTCAGGGGGCCACCATCTTATGTTCTGTGATCTTGGTATGACCTGCAGGCTCTCAGGGGGGCTGCCATCTGAGGTTCTGCCTTACCTTCCCCTTCCTCTGAATTAGCCAACGGCGCAATAATGGGAATCCGAGCTCTGGACCCTGGCCAATCAGGTCAGAGTTCAGAGTGAGGGGCAGGGCAGACCCCGCGCCAGGAGATAAAACCCGAACCGACTTCCCGTTGGGTGTGCTTTTGCTCATGATTTTCAGCTGGCAGGAGCACCCTTCTGCGCAGAAGTAAATTTGCCTTTCCGATCCAGTTTCGAGTGTTTGTCTCATTCCTGCGACATTGTTGGGAGCATTTCTAACAATTTGGAAATATGAAAAGTAGTTAGCCAGTGACAGCCAGCAAAGATGCCGCACGCCGACCTCCTGAAAGACACCCTGGAAGTAGTGCTGAAAGTGATGGGAGGGAGGGGCGCTAGGAGGGGTTCCTTTGACAAATTTAGGAAAAGAAGTGTTTGTTTATAGATTAAACGGTATGTTGGACATGCACTGTATATAAGAAAGGTTAAAATGGAATCATTTGGGAGTCTGGAACAAATTAATTCAATTTACATTATTGCTAATGGGAAAAAGGGATTCCGTTTTCAAGCAATTCACTTCCAGAACGAATTAAGTTCGAGAACCGATGTTCCACTGTACTTTTTCTTTGTTAGTAGGTCCCTTATCCCACCCTTCTCCCTTTCTTTCTTTTTGTTTGTTAATCCTCAACCGAGGGTATTTTTTCCATTTATTTTTTTTAGACAGAATGGGAGGGAGAGAGAGAGAGATCAATGTGAGAGAGACTGTGAGAGAGACTCATAGATTGGTTGCCTCCCACACACGCCCGGACCAGAGCCAAGGATTGAGCCTGCAACCCAGATACGTGCCCTTGGCCAGAATCAAAACTGGGATCCTTCCGTCTGAGGGCTGATTCTCCAACCACTGAGCAAAACTGGCTGGGGCGCACCCTTCTTTCTAGAAAACCTCAGAGCACCCTCTAGCTGCTAGTTGGGATTCATGATTCGATTCATAAAACCAATAAGATCTTTAAATTTGCTAGGTTGGATTTTGTATTTCAACAGTATCCAATGAAATCATTCTTTAAAAGTAAAAGAGAAATAAAGATTTCTCAGATAAAACCTGAGAGGATCTGTTATTCATATACCTGTTCCTCCTTTTAACAAGAAATGTTAGAGAAAGTTCTTCAGAGAGAAGAAAACTGATATAAATTCGAAATCAAACCTAGATAAAGGAAAGAAGAGTGTTAGAGAAGGAATAAATGAAGGTAAAACAAAATATTTTATTTGGGGTGGGGAATGGAAAGAGATTAACCAAAAGAAAATGTTGGGGGTGGGGATAGTCAGTTATGGGAGGTTGCCAGGAAACGCACACTAAACAAAGGTGAGGTTGTTGTGCAGATTTAAGTTGCTTTCTGTACTCATAAGCATTTCTGGAGATATGGCCATCACCCTCTTCCTGGTACAGCAAAGAAAACAGTCTCACAAATAGAGGTTGCCCTTACAAATATGTCTTTTACAAAGGGTTTCTTCTTGGTGTCTTAAAAGTAACTAGTCTGAAATAATTCATATGCCAAAGACACACATTTTGGTGTGTCAAGTTCTGTTCCCCTGCAGCTCCTAAGCTCCAACACTGTACAGCATGCTACTGCCCTGAATGTTGTAGGTAATAGTAGCACAGTGGTTACGTATGCGTGTGTGTATGTGTGTGATGCTGTAACTGCAGAACCAGCTCAAAATGGTCCTGTCCTATTTAAGAAGATACTGAGTTGCTTTTCAGACAACAGACCGAAATCAAGTCATGCAGGCAGAGCATGCGGAGAGAGAGAAATTTGACCTCCAGTCGTACCCAGAACCAGTCTAGAGAGAGAGAGAGAGAGAGAGAGAGAGAGAGAGAGAGAGAGAGAGAGGAAACCAAAGGACCAGGACATAACCAAAACTTGAACACTGAAATCCTTTCAGAAGTGAAGGGTCCATTGTCCAGGAAGACCTGGTGCTGTTGCCCCGTACAATAAATAGCCAAGATCCAAGGTCCTCCAAGTAAAACTTTCCCCACCAGCCCTAACCGGTTTGGCTCAGTGGATAGAACATCAGCCCATGGACTGAAGGGTCCCGGGTTCAATTCTGGTCAAGGGCATATACTTTGATTGCAGGCTCCCTGGACCTGGTTGGGGAGCGTGCAGGAGGCCACCAATCTATGTGTCTCTTTCACATCAATGTTTCTCTCTGTCTCTCCCTCTCCCTTCCACTCTCTAAAAATCAATGGAAAAATATCCTCAGGTGAGGATTAAAAATAAATAAAATTAAATTTAAAACTTGCTCCATCCCCTGGACCTGGTTGGGGAGCGTGCAGGAGGCCACCAATCTATGTGTCTCTTTCACATCAATGTTTCTCTCTGTCTCTCCCTCTCCCTTCCACTCTCTAAAAATCAATGGAAAAATATCCTCAGGTGAGGATTAAAAATAAATAAAATTAAATTTAAAACTTGCTCCATCAGTGCTTCCATATGCCTGCTTCCCCTAGCCCCTTAAAAGCCCTTAACCTAGTCCAGTGAGCAAGATGGATTTGAAGCACTATTAAATCTCCCATATTCTTGGTTTGCACCTCCTGGATCAATGAACCTTTTCTTACACCAAACTCTGACATTTTCAGGGTTGGCCTTTTGAAGCATTAGGCACACAAACTTGGGTTTGGTAAAAATGTCTTGTGCTACAAGGTCACTAGGTGACATGTACTCTATCATATCAACATGATAAAGAAGAAAAATTATATGATCGAATCATATGCAGAAAAATGCATTTGACAAAATTCAATGCCAATTCATAATAAATTAACACCCAATCAGCAAACTAGGAATAAAGGAAAACTTCCTCAAGTAATAAAGAATTTCTGCAAAAAATATATATCTACAGCTAACATCATACATAATGGTGAAAAACTAGATGCTTTCCACCTAAAATCAACAGCCAGGAAGGACATCTGTTCTCATTACTTCTACTGAACATCAAACTGATAATCCCAGCTATGCAAAGTAAAGGTGGCAAAGGGTATATGGATTGGAAGGAAAATTTTAAACTATATTTGCTCACAGATAATAGGAGTGCCCAAGAATCAACAAAACAATTCCTAAAACTAATAAGCATTATAGCAAGACTAGAGGCCTGGCGCACAAAATTCATGCACGGGTACAGTCCCTAGGCCTGGCCTGTGATCAATGCCATCTTCCCCAGCTGCCCACAGCTGACCCCGCCCGCCGCCGCCACCCACCCCCAGTTGCTCATTCTCCATCAGGTGATCGGTGCCTGACGGCTAGGGAAAGGGACCAAGAGGTGGTCAGTGTGCCTCATAGTGACTGGTCCAGCGGTCGTTCTGGTCATTCTGCCATTAGGGTCAATTTGCATATTACCCTTTTATTATATAGGATAGAGGCCTGGTGCACAGGTGCCTGCCCTGAAGGGGGCCCCAGATCGAGGTGGGGAGTCCCTGCTGTGGGGACGCCGGCAGGAGCGAGGGGCTGCGGGGTTTGCAGGCCAGCTGCGCCCCCAATTTGGGTTGGGGTCCCTGCTGGGGGGGCAGGGCCAGCCTGGGCTTGGGGCCACTGAGGGTTTGCAGGCTGAGGCCGGGGCTGGACTGGGCTTGGGTCTACCGAGGGTTTGCAGACTGGCCATGCCCCCTGTTTGTCAGGAAAGACATCGGAATGATGTACAAAAGAAGTCCAGTTTATCTGGTCTAATTAGTACATTATCCTTTTATTAGTATAGATATTGCAAGATAGAATAGTTAATATATGAAGATGAATTGCTTTCCTATATATTACCATGAACCACTGGAATTTGAAAGTAAAAGCACAATATAATTTGCATTAGCAGCCCCCAAAAGGTAAGTACTTAGGAACAAATATACCAAAATATGTACAGGACCTATATTTTAAAAAAAAAACCACTACAAAACGAATGAAATAAATCAAAGAAGACCTAAATAAATGGAGAGCTAAGAAGAGTCAATATACTAAGATGTCCCTGGAAAGGGACCAGGCTCAGGGCAGGCCTGCCTCAGGCTGGTCAGTAGTATGTGGGTTTTTTACTTCATACAGAAAAGATTTCACAACATGAGTGCAGGTGACATGGAGAGTACATTTATTAAAGCTGGGGACAGTGAAACAAGGAAGGGCTTCGGATAGAAGACACATCAGGTGAGAGCCTAGGTGGTGCTCTGCTTTGGTTCTCTAGAAATCTGTATATATAAAAGCCTAATATGCTAAGTGTCCGACCGTCCGACCAGTCGCTATGAGGCGCACTGACCACCAGGGGGCAGACACACAACTCAGGAGCTGCTGAGCTGCAGTGACTTGGCAGCAATGGTTCTCAGGTGATGCACTTCAAAACCAGAGAGGAGGGAGCCCGATTCTTCATGGGGCCACGCAATTTCACCTTCAGCCATGGGTTATGTTGTTGCTGGGGCACTGTTGGCCCTGAATCTGGTTTACTGCACACTTGCGTTTGCATTCCAAACCCTGTATGACAGCAACTTTGCAGAGTGCCCTCTCGCACTCCAGGACCCCTTGGGGAATGTCGGAGAGCCGGTTTCGGCCCAATCCCCACAGGCCAAGCCAAGGGACCCCACCTGCCAGAGGGACCCTGCTCACTCTGCAGATGCTGGGGAGGGACCTCAGGAGGTTGGCTCCAGAGTGTGTCTGGGCCGTCTCTCCCAGTCCCACCCCACTGGCCACCTTCCAATTAATTTCCTTTCAATGTGCACAAATCCGTGCCCCTGGTCACTAGTGTTATAGGAAAAGAGTGAGCCAAGGCGGGGCTGCTTTGACTCACTGAAAAGTCAGAGGAAAGGGGACCTTGGAGATAGGTTCAGGGGTTTAGCCTGGGATGAGCTGCTGCTGCTCATTGCTCCCCTGGATACAAGTCTTGTAGGAACCCTTAGAGTTTAGCAGCCCCCAAAAGGTAAGTACTTAGGAATAAAACTGGACAACCAATGGGTCCGGGCTGCCTGTCGCTACTTGAGCCAAGTAAGCAGAGACAGGGTTGAATCATATATGAGCGTTTATTCCAATAATGCTGACAGTATGGAAGAGCAGCAAGTCATGCATGAAAATCTGCTCTACCCCTCCCCATAAGCCTGCTGCTTATATTGGGTAGAAAGACAAAGATTATATGGGAAAGTAGGAATTATAGGCATGGGGAAGTAGGCCAGGTATAATGGTTACAGGTTACAGGCAATGCAGGCTGGGGGTGGGGGGAGGGGGTTGCAAAGGGCGGACACCTCTGGGATTGTTTCAGCAAGGAGGTTGTTCATCTTTCCGTGATGATAGGCAGTTCTCAGAAAAGGAGAATGGACTGCATTCCGATGTTAGCTCCCATGTCCTGGGGCATACAACTCTCACCCAGGTTAGAATGTGCTTTCTCCAATCAGAGCAGAACAATCACGGTTACCAGAGCAGGATTTATATTTCTTATAATTATAGTTGGTCCCCAACATTCTATTTCTGCCCTAACAGGAATAAGTATAACAAAATATGTACAGGATCTATATTAAAAAAAAAAAAAAAACACTACAAAACTAATGAAAGAAATAAAAAAAGATCTAAATAAATGCAGATATTGGTTAATTAATTAACTAATAAATTAACTAATTAATAAAATAAAATATGCATCCCTGAGAGGGAAGAAAGGCACGGACAGGCTCTAGAGAGAGCCCTCAGTGGGTCTTTGTCTTGAGGGTTCTTATCTGTTTTCTAAAGGTGGGAATTTTAGGGGACAATCAATAGAATATTCATCAGCTTTACGCTGATGTACCAGAATGAGATTTATTTCCCTGACCTCATCCGTCCTTGAGTGTGGTTGGCATAAATGTTACTAGTTGTATTTTTGTTACCTATCTCACTGAGTAAGGTGAGTTAAGAAAGGGGAGTTGAGGTATATAGAACATTCTGGTGGGTATTAATCCCATGGACCCAAGAGGGTGCAAAGTTGCTACTACCTTCTTGTGTCCTTCCCGCTAATAGTTAAAAGAAAGAATTGACAGCCTAGGTGTCCCAGTTCCCCAAGGAGATATAACTTCTACTTTCATAATGCAATCAAGTAAAACGCAATCAATTAGTTGACATACATTCTTTTATTTTAGGGTAAAGGTTGTTTAAACATTCCACTTTTCATAATCTTATCAATCCTTGCATTTTTATCTTCTTTTACCAGTTCATGAATTCCCATATCAAGGATTTCTGGAAATTTCTCTGTTCTATCGCCTGATAATTTTCCCACTGGAGTGAAAAGGTTTTGGGTTCCCAGCAAGAGGTTAAGCCAAGGACCCTGCCCTGTTATCAATCTGTGCTTGCTTTAACCAGCCTGACTGCTACCCCAAGGAGTTGCCAGTCAAGTTTCTCATTGTAATTTCTTCTTTCCAGCCTTTTATTTATTTATTTTTATTTCTTTTTTATTTTGAGAGTATGTTTCTTAAAGCTGGGGTCAGTGAGACCAGGAAGGGCTTAGGACAGAAGCAGCAGCAGGAGAGAGCCTAGGCGGGGCTGCTTTGGCTCACTAAGAAGTCAGAGGAAAGGGGGCCTTGAAGACAGGCTCAGGGGGGTGGCCCAGAATGAGCTGCCACTGCTCATTACTCCCCTGGTTGCAAGTCTCGTGGGGTCCCTGAGAGGTTAGGAGATGCACACCTGAGAGGCCAGAAAGGCATGGGCTTGCTCCTGGGAGGGAGCGCGCATCTCCAGTCTTATAAATTTCTCCATACTGAGGTAAATACAGCAGACTTGGTTGGGACCCTTAAAATTGGGGGGGGACTGACAGAAGCTCAATTTGGCCCATCCAGCCTTTGGTAGTGCAGTACTAACCCTTTGTTTTAACCCCATTGATGTCTTTTTATTTATCTCATTTTTATCTCTAAGTGGAACATTCCTCATAATTGCCATTGTAATTTCAGATTATAATGTCTTTGAGGGCTAACAGAGGTTAAGCCTTTCTAGACATACGGTGTTGCAAGGTGATCTTGGTAGTGATGGTGGGAGTAACGATTACGGTAGTGAAGGCAATGATGGCAGTAGTGGTGGTAAGGGTGATGAGGGTGATGGTGTTGGTGGTGGTAGTGCTGGTGATGGTGGTAATGATGGCAGGGGTGGAAGTGATGGTGGTGGTGGTAGTGCTGGTGATGGTGGTGATGATGGCAGGGGTGGAAGTGATGGTGGTGGTGGTAGTGCTGGTGATGGTGGTGATGATGGCAGGGGTGGAAGTGATGGTGGTAGTGGTGGTAGTGCTGGTGATGGTGGTGATGATGGCAGGAGTGGAAGTGATGGTGGTGGTGGTGGTGATGGTGGTGATGATGGCAGGGGTGGAAGTGATGGTGGTGGTGGTAGTGCTGGTGATGGTGGTGATGATGGCAGGGGTGGAAGTGATGGTGGTGGTGGTGGTAGTGCTGGTGATGGTGGTGATGATGGCAGGGGTGGAAGTGATGGTGGTGGTGGTGGTGATGGTGGTGATGATGGCAGGGGTGGAAGTGATGGTGGTGGTGGTGGTAGTGCTGCTGATGGTGGTGATGATGGCAGGGGTGGAAGTGATGGTGGTGGTGCTGGTGGTGGTGATGGTGGTGATGATGGCAGGGGTGGAAGTGATGGTGGTGGTGGTAGTGCTGGTGATGGTGGTGATGATGGCAGGGGTGGAAGTGATGGTGGTGGTGGTGGTAGTGCTGGTGATGGTGGTGATTATGGCAGGGGTAGAAGTGATGGTGGTGGTGGTGGTAGTGCTGGTGATGGTGGTGATTATGGCAGGGGTGGAAGTGATGGTGGTGGTGGTAGTGCTGGTGATGGTGGTGATGATGGCAGGGGTGGAAGTGATGGTGGTGGTGGTAGTGCTGGTGATGGTGGTGATGATGGCAGGGTGGAGGTGATGGTCATGGTGGTGGTGGTGGTGGTGGTTTGTAGAATATGAACAGGGACTGGGCAGTAAAGCTAGAAAATGTAGTCTGCTGCCACATTTCTCTGAAGTTGGGCTGCGTAGAAGGGAGCACGTACCATTACGGACACTGTGCCTAGGAATTCCAGGTAGTGAGCAGTGGCCAAGGGAGACGCACAAAGGTGACCCACCTCCTCTCCAAGGCAGCAGCTGCTGGAAGGGCCAGTTCTCCTCAGGAGACAGTTCCACATAGCAAAGGAGGCTTCATAGTGCTGGCCAAATCCAAATCCAAATCGTTTACTCCAAAGCTGCTGAAGGCTGACAACTGCCTGGGCCCAAAAACTTCATTCTGTCACTCGAGGAACCACTACAAGCCCAGCTGTGACCAATGCTGCCTCCTAGTGTCCCTCTCCATCCCAGCTGTGTTTGCAAAAATGCTCCAGGAAGGCGTGAAAAGTGACTTGAAGGCGTGAAAAGTGACTTGAAGGCGTGAAAAGGCTCAGCAACCTTTCTATGTAACGGGACAGGCAGCAAACGGGCTCTGCAGCCATACCACCTCTGTCGCAGCTGCTCAGCTCTGCTGTCCTAGGGCGCAGCAGCCGCAGACAGCGCTAAACCAGCAAGTGGCTGTGTTCCCATAAAACTTTATTTATGAAGACTGATATTCAAAATACACATAATTCTTACAAGCCCTGCAACACTATTCTTCTTTTGATGGTTTTTCCAACCTTTAAAAATGTAAAACCCATGAGCTGGTTAGGCTCAATGGACAGAAAGTCGGCCTGCAGACTGAAGGGTCCCAGGTTCCATTCCAGCCAAGGGCCTATGCCTGGGTTACGAGCTTCATCCCCAGTAGGGGGCATGCAGAAGGCAGCGGATCAATGATTCTCTCTCATCATTGATGTTTCTCTCTCTCTCTCTCTCTCTCTCTCTCTCTCTCTATATATATATATATATATATATATATATATATATATTTTTTTTTTTTTTTTTAATGTAAAAACCATTCTAACCTTGCAGGTCCTAAAAAAAGCAAATGGCAGGCTGGATGGCAAGGCCCCAGTGCCCCACTGAGAATGGGCCCAACTAGGCCCAGCGTTCCTTCTGCTTCAAGGAGCCAGAAGGCTGGGAGCCAGATGACGACCCACAGAGGAACATAAAAAGTATCCATCTGTCCCACTTGCCTTTCTGTCACGAAGCAGTTTGAGCCCTGGCAGGTGTGGCTCGGTTGCTGGCTCGAGTGTTGTTCCGTGCACCCAGAGGTCACAGGTTTGATTCCCAGTCAGGGCCATTCCCAGGTTGCAGGTTCGAGCCCCTGGGGGGGGGGGGGAGCACACAGGAGGCAGCCTACCAGTATCAGTGTTTGTCTCTCATCATTGATGTTTCCATCTATCTTTCCCTCCCCCTTCCTCTCTGACATCCATAAAAATATTTTTTTTTTAAATAAAGCCAACAGTAAGCAGAAAGAATTTGAAGAAACTGCAAAGAAGGTCCCCTGCGCCATTGAGCAGCTGGCAGCCATGGACTGACGCCTCCCGTCACACTCCCTGGTCCCAGAGTGGAATGTGGCATTGCCAAGGCACGGTCCCCAGGGTTCCCAGCCTCTCCGTGGGGCCCATCACAGTGTCTTCCAAAAGAAAAACATCAACATTTTGAAGTGAGAATACTTAAACTGTATTTTTGTTTTCTCTTGAAAGTGGTGCCACGGGCTACTTCTGTCTTTGCACCTGGTGTTGCCGGGTACCGTCACCGGTTCCTTTTCCTTTGGTCATGTTTGCTTTATTGATCCTAGACTTGCGGGGTGGGACGCTGAGACGTTTGGTCACGTGGGCAGAGATCTTTCACAGCGCAGTGTTCTGGGCTTCCTGCCGACTGGCTTGGAGCCCTGGATGTGATGTGAATGCAATCACAGGTCCATGGCTGCTGGATGAATTAAGGGTACCATTTTAAATTTTATTTTCATAATCAAATTTACGGTATGCATTTCATGTTCCCAATACTCTCGCTTGAACAAGTCCTGAGATCGTCGTTTTACCTGCCAGACCTCCGACTGTGCTGTGTGTAGTAAGGGATTTCCTCACCTGGTTCATCATCTTGTCTTTTTTTTTTTTTTATGGTTATGTTTGTATTTTAACGATTCCATTGATCTACAATTACATTTTTATTTATGCTAATTTTTCCATGTTCTTTTGTTTGGTTTTGTTTTTTTGTTGTTGTTGCTAATCCTCACCTGAGGATATTTTTCCATTGAATTTTAGAGAGAGTGGAAGGGAGAGTGAGAGACAGAGAGAGAAACATCGTTGTGAGAGAGACACATAGATTGGTTGCCTCCCACATGCACCTGAACCAGGGCCAGGGATGAAGCCTGCAACCAAGGTACATGCCCTTGAGCAGAATTGAACCTGCGACTCTTCAGTCCGTGGCCAACATTCTACCCACTGAGCCAAACCGGCGAAGGCCATTTAGTAATCTTCAAGGCCGCAGCGGGAGAACTGGAAGCATGGGCCAGGCTGCCTCCCAACTGTAGGTGGAGCCCCTCCCATGACTGAGCCCTGAGTGGCCGGGAGGGACAGAGGACTGGTGTCCAGCAGAGCTGGCCTCTTGCTGTGAGGTCAGTTGAAATCCTTCACTGACAGTGAGCACATGGCAAGGTCACAGCATTTCTCTAAAACAGACAAGGAAGAGGTCCTTAGTGCCAGACACTCACTTCCCAGGGCCCAGCTCAGGGCTCCATCCTCTCTAGCTGGAAGAGTGCAGAGCGGATTCTTCTGGGCATCCTGCCCCGGACTGACGGACAGGATGGGCTGTCATCCACGGGGCGGGCAGGGGTGGGAGGAGACCTTGCAAGGAGCTCCCGGTCTTATGTTACCAATACTCTGCAGATAGCTATTTCCCGTTCGTGATGTGGGCAAGGCAGCTGATAATTCACCTTTCTCTCTAATATGAATTTACCTAAAGTAGGATGTGGAATAAATAAATTAAAAATCAGGGTTTTTTTTTTGGGGGGGGGGGGGGGAACGAGAGAAAGAAGGGAGAGCAGGATACAGCTCCCATGGGCCACTCTGGAGGTTCTAACTGCTTTGTTCTGGCTGCTGGCTGTCCCCGGGGGGTTACTAGTGGGCAGAGGCAGGAACCAGTTCTAACTTCCGGGGGGCAAGATTTTGTGATAGCAGCCCAAAAGGATGAAGACAAAGTCCAAGTATCGTTCACCCACCCTGATGCAGGGCTAACAGACTGTAGGCTTCCCACTGAGGGGCAGCGGGGAAAACTAGCAGAAGTGCAGCCTTCTTCCTAGACCAGAGCACGTACACTGGAGGCCTGCCCTGTGTTGGGAATACTCACCATGTTTTAAAGATGCACACCATTTCACATCAAAATCTCACGTTCCTTCCCCACTTAAAAAAAATAAGTCCTGCCTGGCCGGCGCGGCTCAGTGGTTGAGCATCCACCTATGAACCAGGAGGTCACCGTTCGATTTTCAGTCAGGGCCACGCCGTGTTGCGGGCTCGATCCACGATGTGGGGCGTGCAGGAGGCAGCCAATCAATGATTTTCTCTCATCATTGATGTTTCTATCTCTCTCTCCCTCTCTGAAAATAAATAAACAAATAAACAAACAAACAAACAAATAAATAAAAGTAAATCCTGCACACCAATAGGGACTGGAGCAGAGTAGCAGCTGCTTCCTGTGCAAGGGACTGGACCATGCAGCTCGTGCACCGTCCTCACCACCAGCCCCTATTACCTTACTCCTGGGTGGCTACTCTCATTTGCTTTATCTGCCTGGCCTCTAAGGCACACCCAACCCTCAACCCTCCTTTCTCCCCTCTCCGCCCCTCCCTCCACCCCCTGCTTAAAGTTTCAAAGGAAAATGGGAGAGTCAGTTCCTGAACCCTCCTCTTTAGTTTGATAGCGGAAGAGAGGGAATCACCCTGTGGCTTCTTTCCACCTTTATAAAAATGTCTGCAATTCTTGGCTAAATTTAAAATGGAAATCATAAAGGCAAAGACATGGTGGGGAGGGAGAGGCAGGGGACAAAGATCCCTCCCTGGAGGGAAAACCAACCCAGGTTTAGAAAGTACGAGGAGATGGGTTGGCCCTGAACTTCCTAAGAAGGACATCAGCAAAGATGTAGGAGGTCCCGGAGACCCCGCCCTTGTGGTTGCCGTGGCCGTTTAAGCTTTGGTTTCAGTTTTAGGTGCTGGTTTTAAAGGGGACTTCCCCCACCAAAACCAGGAAGAGCCTAGAACCGGAGACGCCCTAGAGCAAGGCACAAACTGCATGACTATAACTCTGCAGCAATAAAGACCAGATCTGGAGTGTCCACACAGCTGCCAGCAGCTGGAACCAGCCAGGTGACCATCAAGTGGGAGCTCGAGGGCCTTACACAGACAAAGCCCTCAGGTTTGTGAAAGCACAGATCCTGCCGTAGCGGGTGGAAAAAGGAAATGAAAGCTAATGTATAGCTATGGGGAAGAGGAAAAGTCTGTGCCAAGTCAGTGGGAAGACAGAAGTGGCCCAAGGTGGGCTTTCTGATGGAAGATAAAGGGATCATTGAAACAAAATCAGCCAGGCATCCCTACCTCCCCTCCCAGCCCCCAGCTGAGGAGAGTGGAGAGAGGGAGGCTTTTATATATCCTATATAATAAAAGCCTAATATGCAAACAGACCAAATAGCGGGACAACCAGTGGAATGACTGGTGGCTATGATGCACACTGACCACCAGGGGGCAGACGATCAATGCAGGAGCTGCCTCCAGCCCGCAGGCCCCAGGCCAGCCAAGGCAGGTGCCAGCAGGGGCCCCCCCAACACCCCACAGATCAGCCCTGATCACCGGCCAGGCCTAGGGACCCTACCCATGCACAAATGACAAATGTCGTGCAGCAGGCCTCTAATATATATATATATATATGTTTTTAAAATCCTCATCCAAGGATATTTTTCCATTGATTCGTACAGTGGAAGGGAGAAGGAGGGACAGAGAGAAAGAAACATCAATGTGAGAGACTCATGCACACGCCTGGAAAGGGGCCAGGTATCGAGCCTATAACCAAGGTATGTGCCCTGGATCAGGGATGAACCCAGGACCCTGCAGTCCACCGGCCAATGCTCTATCCGCTGAGTCAAATTGGCTAGGGCTTTTGAAAATATATTTTTATTGATTTCAGAGAGGAAGGAAGAGGGAGAGAGAAAAAGAGACACCAATGATGAGAATCATTGATCAGCTAACTCCTACATGCCCTTGTGGGGAGGGGGGGCGTGGAGCCTGCAACCGAGGCATGTGCCCTGTCCGGGAATCAAACCGTGACCTCCTGGCTCATAGGTCAATGGTCAACCGCTGAGCCACACTGGCCAGGCTGAGAGGGATGCTTTTAAAAAAATAGATAATACATTAAATATTTAAATGGTAGAAAGTACACAGTGAAGTTTCCCTCTCATCATCCCTCAAACACCCAGTTTCTCTCCCTAAAAGAACTATCCATTTCTTTTTAGTCTTCCAAAGCTAGTTAACACTAGCTTATGTATGTGTTTAGCTTACATATACAAGCAAGATGTTTTCTCCTGTTTCCTAAAATAGGCAGCATATTATAACACAGTTCAGGCACTTGCTTTTTCACTTCTCAGTATATCTTGGAGAATGTTTCAGGACAACACGTAGTTTCCTCTTTGATTTTATGCGATGAATCCTCATTTAACATTGTGGGTAGGTTCTGTGACTTTAAGTGAAACAACATATAATGAAACCAATTTTACAATAGGCTAATGGTATAAACAGGCATCTATCCACAAGAGTTAAGTTCCTACGGCACCTAGGCACCTGTTAGTAGAAAATGACATTGACGGACACGTTAGTTAAGGACCTGCTGGAGGGCTGCATTTCTCTGTGTGGTGGCACCATCTTTTTTTTTTTTTTTAATATATTTTTATTGATTTCAGAGAGGAAGGTAGAGAGAAATGGAAGCATCAATGATGAGACTCATTGATCAGCTGCCTCCTGCTCACCCCCACTGGGGATTAAGCACGCAACCAGAATCAAACCCAAGACCCTACAGTCCACAGGCCAATGCTCTATCCACTGAGCCAAACCAGCTGGGATCATCTTTTGAATTAACGTTGAGCATTAAGGTTATTTCCAATCTTTGTTATTACCAATAGCACTGCAGTGTACAACCCTGTTCATATGTGCTTTCTTACATGTGCAAATAAAGGTATATTCCTGGAAGTGAAATTTAGCTAGTTATTATTTCCTTCATAAAACTCATGCCAACTTTACCCTCCCTTTGTAATATAGAGCAGTGCTCCAGGCGTGAATTGAGATGCTTTCAATCCTACTGTGCTGAGTAACCTCCCACAGAGAGCACAGGTGAAACAGCCCATGAGGATGGGGGCGGGGGAGGGGAGAGGGGGGGTTGGGAGGGGAAAGGGAGGCCAGGGAGGGCTGCTCCTTCCTTCCAAAGCTCTCCCATTATACTTTAATTATTCACAGTTATTAAATTCAGAATGGTAATTTGTTTATTAGTCTCCCCACACTTCAAAAGCTAAGACTGGGTCTTATTCACCTTTGTACCTCTAGGATCTGGCCCAGAGTAGGTGATCAGTACATTCTTATTAGATGGGTGAACAAATAAATTGAGCTCCTAGGTTCCATCTAGGAAACTATAGAATAAGGACTAAGGTTATAATAACCTTAAAAGATTGCTTGACTCTGCAACTTTCCCCTATTTGGGGTTTTTGTCTTCTTGCCTGAGAGAGATTAGCAATTAAGTATCAAAAATAAAAAGGGCCTGTGCCTGGCAGGCTTCTAAAGTATCTTGACTCAGCCAGCAGGCATCCTCACCCTTCCGGCCCATACTGAGCATAAAGCCAGGCCGTAGCTTCTGTCCCAGAGCGCCAGGTCATGGCTCGGCCTTGCATATTTTCATGCAACATGGAAGTATTTCCTGAGAGCTGCAAAAGTACTGGGCACTGTGCCAAGGTGTCAGAGCTCCACCGTGGCAGGATTGCAGAGCATTGCCCCCCACCCTCATGGGGAACGTTTGTTGCTTCCCCACCCTTCAGGGACCCATCCCTGCTTAACTGCCACAAGACCCTTCCGCTGGCCCCTGACCTCAGATGGGTTCAGGAGCCAGAAAACAACCATACCGGCCTCATCAGAATGGCTGTTAGGGCTGTTGCAGGTCCTTCTAGGACTAAATAAGAAGCATTCCCCTTCTGGCTAGAACTGAGCTGGAGAGCAAGAGCAGGAGCTACTGTAGCCATTTGTTGCCACCCCTCAGGGTCAAAGTGCTGAGAATGGAGCTTGGAGATGGGAAGTGAGATGAAATCATCAGGGAGTGAAATCAACCCCTGACATTTGTATCCAGCCTTGGCTAAAATTAGATCGAGCCCCCTGGAATTTTCAGATTTGTGAGACAATAAATTCCTTTTTTGCTTAACCTATGCATGCCAGGTGTTCGGTTATATGCAATGGGATTCAAAGAGCTTCTGGGTTGGTAAACACAGTGAGGTGCTAGGTGCTAGGAGGATGGCACACCCAGAGAGGGCATGGAAGTTCTGCCTCCGATACTTGGCCCCAGGCATCTCTTCCATCTGGCTATTCCTTCAAAATAAAGCGGTAAATGTAAGTAAGGTGTTTCCTTAATTTCTGTGAGCCATTTATTAATCACTGAAAACGGAAGAGAGGGTTGTAGAAATCCCCAATTTACAGCCAGTTGGTCAGAAGTGCAGGTGGGGCCCTGACTGGTTTGGCTCAGTGGATAGAGCGTCGGCCTGCGGACTGAAGGGTCCTAGATTTGATTCCGGTCAAGGGCATGTACCTTGGTTGCGGGCACATCCCTAGTAGGGGGTATGCAGGATGCAGCTGATTGATGTTTCTCTCCCATCGATGTTTCTAACTCTCTCTCCCTCTCCCTTCCTCTCTGTAAGAAACTCAATAAAATACATTAAAAAAAAAAAAAGAAGTGCAGGTGGGAACCTCTGACTTGCAATGGGCATCTGACGTAGGGGCTGTCTTGTGGAACTGAGCTCCTAACCTGTGGAACCTGACGCTACCTCCAGGTAGATAGTGTGCGAATTGAATTGAATTGCTGGACACTCAGTTGGTGTCCAGAGAGCTGGAGAATTGGTTGGTGTGAGGGGGGGAAAAGCACACATTCGGTGTCAGAAGTATTGTGAGTAAAAACAGTTCAGATCTTCCCTCCTCTCAAACCAGACAACATGGAGTCATCCTCTCTGCCCACCCTGCCCACCAGCCCTGTCCAATCGCTTGACAAGTTATCCTGATTTAACCTCCCAAATATCTCTCATTTTCCCTCTTTGCTTTTTATTTTTTTATTTTCTTTAATCCTCACCCGAGGATGTTTTCATTGATTTTTAGAGAGAGGAAGGGAGAGAGAGAGAGAGAGAGAGAGGGAGAGAGAGAGAGAGGCATCGATAAGTTGCCTCAGCCTGAGATGGAAAGTGATGGAATGCCCCAAACAGAGAGGGAACCCCTCAACCTAGGTTTGTGCCCTGACCTGAAATCAAACCCACAACCTTTGGTGCATGGGATGACACTTCAACCCAACCAACTGAGTCACCCCGGCCAGGGCTTCCCTCTTTACCTTTCATTCATCCATTTCCTCATTCAGTCACAGATATGTATCTAATTACCTTCTCAGGTCAGGTTTGTGCCAGGCATTGGAGACCCAAAGACGAATGAGACCTTGCCCGTGCCCTAGGAAAATCATGGTCTAATTCAGAAACCAAAATACAATCACAGAGCAATGGGATTCATGCAGAGACAGAGAAATACACAGAACTTTACAGAGTCCAGATTAGGGGTTCCTGTGTTACCAGAAAAGGACTGGGCCCGGAGTGGGTCTGCCTCAGGCCAGCCTGTAGTGTGTGGAATCCTGACTTCCTGCAAGAAAGATTTCGCAACACGAGTCCAGGTGACGTTGAGAGTACGTTTATTAAAGCTGGGGACAGTGACTCAAGGAAGGGCCTGGGATAGAAGAAGCAACAGGAGAGAGACTAGGTGGGGCTGCTTTGGTTCTCAAGAAATGTTATGGGAAAGAAGTGAGCCAAGGCGGGGCTGCTGTCAGCTCACTGGAGAGTCAGAGAAAAGGGGGTCTTGGGGACGGGTTCAGTGGATTGGCTGGGGACGAGCTGCTGCTGCCCATGGCTCCCCTGGTTGCAAGTCTGGTGGGGACCCTTAGAGTTTAGGAGATGCCTGTAGGGGAAAAAGAGGGGAAAGGGAAAGGCCAGGGCATGCTTCCAGGAGGGAGAGCATACCCTGCATCCTTTGTCTTGAGGGTTTAATGGGCTGGGTTTTTGGGGAGATCTTAGGGGAGGCTCTCAATAGAATATTCATCAGCTTTATGCTAATGAACCAAAATGAGATGTACTCCTTTAAAAAAAATTTTTTTTAATGTCTTTACTGATTTCAGAGGAAGGAAGGGGAAGGCAGAGAAGGATAGAAACATCAATGATGAGAGAGAATCATTGATTGGCTGCCTCCTGCATGCCCCCTACTGGGGATTGAGCCAGACACTCAACCACTGGGCCACACTGGCCAGGCTCCATTGATTTTTAGGGAGAGTGGAAAGGAGGGGGAGAGACAGAGAAAGAAACATCCATGTGAGAGATATTCACTGATTGGTTGCCTCCTGCACACACCCTGACTGGGGCCAGGGATGGAGCCTGCAAGGGAGGTATATACCCTTGACTAGAAATCGGACCCTTGACCCTTCAGTCCACTGAGCCAAACCGGATAGGGCGATTTACTCCCTTAACTTCATCTGTCCTTGGGTGTGGATGGCAAATGGAACTTTTTTTTTTAATATATTTTTATCAACTTCAGAGAGGAAGGAAGAGAAAGAGAGAGAGATAGAAGCATCAGTAATGAGAGAGAATCATTGATCAGCTGCCTCCTGCAAACCCCCCACTGGGGATAGACCCCACAACCCGGGCATATGCCCTTGACTGGAATCGAACCTGGGACCTTTCAGTTCACAGGCCGACACTCTATCCACTGAGCCAAACCAGCTAGGGCGGAACTTTTTTAAAAGTTGGATTTCTGTCATCTATCTCCCTGAGTAGGGTGATTTAAGCTATTAATACTTTGATTAGGGAGGAGAAGTGCAAACCATTTACTCTTAAGTGTCCTTGGTTAGTGAAGATAGGATTTTGTGATTTATTAGATGGCTGTAAACCGCTTGGCCCTTTAACCATCTGTCTCAGTTTTTCTGTTCCATTTGTCCTGGCTTACTAGCCTATCTCACCTCACCCAGCTGGGAGAGGTGGGGGATGGGGAAAGGAAGTCAGTGAACTTTTTTTCCTGGAAGTGATACCTGAGTTTTAAAAGTTTAAAGACAGAAAGAGAACTGGCCATGCCAAGAGGAGAGGAAAGGCCATAGCAAGCACCGCGGGCAGCTTCAAGAATGGCCCAGAGGCGAGGGCTGCGTGGTCTGACTCCACTGGTCGGCTGAATGCAGGCTCACATCACTTCTCACCTGGGCGAGAGATCAGCACCCGTTCCTGTTCCCTCCGCTACCACCAGGAAAACCTCTCTAACGCTCCCATTTGACTTCCTGTCTCTCCTGCATGTGACCCTCACTAGTTCCCCTTCCAGATCCGTGGCCTCTCAGCCTCTTCTGTCTTCCTGGAACTTCCTGCCCTGCCTTAGTGGATGTGACAGACTCCTATTCATTCTTAGAGTGACTCAGAGGTGACTGTTTGCACAAAGACCCCTCCCGCTTTCACGGGCCTCTGTGGTGCACGCATTGCATTCCAGGGCGGTGAACTTCACCTGTTTACAAGCCTCCCTCCTGCTTCGGGGTAAGGGGATGAGGACCCGGACCTCCCCCACCAGTCCCAGGACTGGCCTGCAGCGGAGCTTCCGCAAATGAGGAAACAAGGGTGAAAATGCAGCCAATGACCCAGAAAGTAGAAGCTGCTGTGACATTCCTGAGACCCTTTAGACCTAGAAGAAGCTGGACATGAGGGGGTTCCTGACTGGAAGGCTGGTGCCTCTGCCCCCAGCCCTGCCTCAGACCCTTCCCAGCCAAGGCCCTGCCCTGGCTTCTCAATCCAACCTGCCTCCCCTTTGTCCATGGCAACAGCTAGATGCCCATTTACAGGCCTGGGTGGGTGCTTCAGGGCACTGTGTAAGGTGACTGTGGCTATTATTCTTGTGAAGTTGTTAATTATGTAGAATAAAGCTTATTACAATTATGACTGACTAGTAAACACTTTTGAATTTAAAAAAAAAAACATTTCCAGTGGTTCAGTGGTTGAGTGTTGACCTATGAACCAGGAGGTCACGGTTCAGTTCCCAGTCAGGGCACATTCCCCGAGTTACCAGCTCGTTCCCCAGTGTGGGGTGTGCAGGAGGAAGCTGATCAATGATTCTCTCTCATCACTGATGTTTCTATCTCTCGCTTCCTCTCTGAAATCAATAAAAAAATAAATATTTTTTTAAATCCCAATTGAATTTTTAAATTGTTTTATTTCTTGATTTTAGAGAGAGGAAGGGAGGCAGAGAGAGAAATTTTTTTTTTTTTAAATAAATCTTTATTGTTCAGATTATTACAGGTGTTCCTCTATTTTTTCCCCCATAGCTCCCCTCCACCTGATTCCCCACCCCACCCCATGCCCTTACCCCCGTCACTGTCTTCATCCATAGGAGTAAGATTTTTGTCCAAGCTCTTCCCGCACCCCTCACACCTGCTTCCCCTGAGAATCGTCAGTTCACTCCCTTTCTATGTCCCTGATTCTATTATATTCACCAGTCCATTCTGTTCTTCAGATTTTTTATTCACTTGATTTTTAGATTCACTTGTTGGTAGGTATGTATTTGATGTCATTTTGTTGTTCATAATTTTTATCTTTACCTTTTTCTTCTTCTTCCTCTCCTTAAAGAATACCCTTCAGCATTTCATGTAATCCTGGTTTGGTGGTGATGAACTCCTTTAGCTTTTTCTTGTCTGTGAAGCTCTTTATCTGACCTTCAACTCTGAATGATAGCTTTGCTGGGTAGAGTAATCTTGGTTGTAGGTTCTTGCTGTTCATCACTTTGAATATTTCTTGCCACTCCCTTCTGGCCTGCACAGTTTCTGTTGAGAAATCAGCTGACAGTCGTATGGGTACTCCCTTGTAGGTAATTAACTGTTTTTCTCTTGCTGCTTTTAATATTCTCTCTTTGTCTTTTGCCCTTGGCATTTTAATTATGATGTGTCTTGGTGTGGTCCTCTTTGGATTCCTCTTGTATGGGGTTCTGTGCGCTTCCTGGACTTGTACATCTATTTCTTTCACCAGGCAGGGAAAGTTTTCTGTCATTATTTCTTCTAATAGGTTTTCAATATTTTGCTCTCTTCCTTCTTCTGGCACCCCAAAAATTCGGATGTTGGTTCGCTTAAAGTTGTCCCAGAGGCTCCTTACACTATCTTCATATTTTTGGATTCTTTTTTCTTTTTGTTTTTCTGGTTGGATGTTTTTTGTTTCCACATATTTCAGATCTTTGGTTTGATTCTTGGGGTACGTTGATCTACAGTTGAGTTTCTGTATATTCTTTATTTCAGACAGTGTATGCTTCATTTCTGACTGATCCTTTTCCATTTTTTTGGCATTCTCATTAAGCTCCTTGAAGGTCTCATCAAGTTTCTCAGCGGTTTTAAGAAGATTCTTGAGTAACCTTATAAATGTGGTTCTGAACTCTATGTCATCCAGTAGTTTGCTTTCCTCCGTTTCTTTCATTCGTGACATGTTTCTTTGTCTCCTCATTTTGGCTGCTTCCCTGTGTTGATGGAGTAGCTTTGTGTGGTAGGTGACCTATAGGGGGCAGTAGCTCAGCCTCCCCAATCACCTGATGTGGACACTCTTGGTACACCCCTTTGTGGGCTGAGTGCAAAGACTTGGTGCAGTTAAAGCCTTAATTGCTGTTGGTATACTGGGAGGAATTGACCTCCAGGCCAATTAGCTGTGAGCACTCACTGTGTCTATAATGGAAGAACTGCTGCGCTGAAGACACACTTAGGGGCAGGACTTGTTTCAGTGGGGCTTTGGTGCTCACTGAGTCTGCCTTTGAATGTGTCACTTATGGATGTGAGGAGTTGAAATCTGGTGTCTCACTCTGACCACTAGGTACACTGGCTTCTGTATCTCCAATGGGGTGCAGGTCAGCTATTGTCTGAGGCCATCCAGCAGGAGCTACAGTGAGAGCTACAGTTTTCTCCTCTTTGCTTGGGGTTTGGAGGTTTTGGAGCTGTCTGACCCAGGCTGCAAGTTTGCTAGGTTAAGCTGCGATAGGGCGGGGCTTTCTTCTGCTAACGCTGCTGCTTGGAGCTTGGGTGGGTTTGTAGGTTGTGCAGGGCGGGGTCTCAGGGTGTCACTAGGCTAGGGCGTGGCAAACAGCAATGGCTGCTAGTTAGCCGGCTCTGTGTCCCCAAGGGCGTCCCGGAGTCCCGTGCCCCAGTGCCGTAAACAATTATTCCTGCGCGCAGCTCTGCAAGTAAGCCCCCCTCACTGGCAGACAGTCCAGCTTCTCCCCGTAGGAGTTTGGGTCCCCCGCGTCTCCCCAGAAACTGGATTTCAGAGTAGTTGGGGGCTTGTCTCCCTTTGGGTTGAAAAAAGCAACGCCCGCCGCCAGCCTGGATCACGCGCCTCCGTACCTCAGCTTTTCAGCGCTCGTGCACGTCTCGATGCTCTTTTCTCTTTCCTTCTAGTTGTAGAACTTCCACTCAGCCAGCTTTCCCGTGGTGCTGGGTGATAGACGTTTTGTCTTTTAGTTGAATTTTTGAAATTGTTGCGCGAGGCAGCAGTTTAGGTGTTTACCTACGCCGCCATCTTGGATTCTGAGAGAGAGAAATTTTGATTTTTTGTTCCACTTATTTATGCATTCATTGGTTGATTCTTGTTTGTGCTCTGACCAGGGATCAAATATCATCTGATACACCCCAAACCTTGGTGTATCAGATGATATTCTAACCAACTGAGCTACCTGGCCAAGGCTAAGTGAATTTTATTTAATTACATTTAAACAGTAAGTTAAGGAAGAGTACCCCTCTGCCCCCACCTTCCACTTCCCCAGTTCTAATCACTTGCTGTGACTACTGTTAACAGTTAGGTGTGTGTCCTTAAAGACTCTTTTTCATGTCTATATAAATGTGTGTGTAATTTTGACCCTCCCTCTTAAAATATTTTTGTTTGTTTAACAGCTTGATGGACGTCTCTGTCAGTGTACATAATTTTACTTTATTGCTTTTAATAGCCAAATTGTAAGAGTTCATTATATCAGAGGTCAGCAAATGATGGCGGCAGATCGAAGGTAACCTAGCCCCTAAATCAATGTTCCTGGAACACAGACAAGCCCATTCATTTGCATATTGTCTACGCTGCTTCTGCATCACAACAGCTGAGTCGAATTGTTGCATCAGAGACTCTGTGGCCCACAAGTCTAAAACATTACTCTCTGGCCCTTTACAGAAAAAGTGTGACAACTCTGCAGGATATTGTGGTACCATGCTTTATTTAACCCTGTTAATAATATTTAAATTATTTCCATTTGTTCAGCATTACAAACAACAATTAACACATTTTCCCCCACTATACCAGTCAATGGTCACCTGCATGTCAGTGAGTGAGAACACAACTGAATGTGAATCCAGTGTGTCCACACAGAAAGATTACCTTTAAAAAGGTTCTTCAAGCCTGGCCAGTGTGGCTCAGTGGTTGAGCTTGACCCATGAACCAGGAGGTCATGGTTCAATTCACAGTCAGGGCACATGCCTGGGTTTCAGGCTCAGTCCCCAGCAGGGGGCATGCAGGAGGCAGCCAATGGATGATTCTCTCTCATCATTGACTAGAACAGTGGTCAGCAAACTCATTAGTCAACAGAGCCAAATATCAACAGTACAACGATTGAAATTTCTTTTGAGAGCCAAATTTTTTAAACTTAAACTTCTTCTAACGCCACTTCTTCAAAATAGACTAGCCCTGGCCGTGGTATTTTGTGGAAGAGCCACACTCAAGGAGCCAAAGAGCCACATGTGGCTCATGAGCCGCAGTTTGCCGACCATGGGACTAGAGGCCAGTGCATGAAATTCGTGCATGGGTAGGGTCCCTAGGCCTGGCTGGCAATCAGGAATGATATATGAGGAGACCACCAGGGAGATCAGGGGGGCCCCCACTGGTACCTGCCTTGGCTGGCCTGGGGCCTGCAGGCTGGGGGCAGCTCCTGCATTGAGCATCTGCCCTCTGGTGGTCAATGCTTGTGATAGCAACTGGTCATTCCACTGTTCAGTAGATTTGCATATTAGGCTTTTATTGTATAGGATGTTTCCATCCCTCTCTCCCTATCCCTTCCTCTTTCTCTGAATCAATAAAAACATACTTTAAAAAGGTTCTGCAAGGTAACAGATCCAGGGCCTCAATGAGGGACTCTGGGATTATAAGCAAACAGCCAAGGTCATTGTGGCAAAGGGCTGTATAGAAAGATCTTATTTTCATGATAAAGAACCAGAACACCCACCAAAGAGCACCAAAGCACACTCCAGGGTCCAGCTGAGGTGAAAATTCAGGGATGTAAAACAATACAAATATATACTAGCAACCAATAGCCTCCTCTCACAGATGGCAAGATATAAAAGAGCCCAAAAGAGAAGGAAAGGAAAGGAAATTAAGAATTACCAACCGTAAGCCAGGTGAGTGAGCCAGATGATCGATGTACAGGAATGTTAAACAGCCATTGTAGGGGAACTCACTGAGATGCGATGGGGCTCCAGCAGCAAAGGCAGCTGGGAAATGTTGGACTCAACCCTCTGAGGCCTCCAGCTTGACTGAGTACCCAGAAAGACAGATTCTTTCTCATCACTGATGTTTCTCTCTCTCCCTCTCCCTTTCTTTCTTTGAAATACATTTTTAAAAATATTAAAAAAAAAACGGAATGAAGTCTTGATACATGCTACAACGTGGGTCAGCAATGAAAGCCTTATGCTAAGTGAAAGAGCAGACACAAAGGCCAAATGCATATGTATGATTCCATTTACATGAAATGTTCAGAATATGCAAATTCATAGAGACTGAAAGTAGATTAGTGGTGGCCAGATGCTAGAAGGAGGGTGGAGGGGGGTGGGGAGTAATTCAGTGGCTACAGGGTGATGAAATGTTCTAGAATTAGATAGAACTCTGTGAATATGCTAAAAACCCCTGTATTCGCCTTTCAGAAGGCTGAGTTTCAGAGCATGTGAATAAAATTCTTTTAACAGGTATACGTTGTTATACCAGTGGACCATATTCATTGGTGATTTGAAGTTTCATCCCTAAGATCTGCCTTTATACGTAAGAGAGAACATTCATTTGGCATCTCACCTAAGCCCTGTTCTGGTGAATCCAGCTAGTTCCTTTTTGAAACCAAGTCCTCTGCGGGCCCTGCTACCAGCAGGCCTGCTTCAGACAGTGGTCTTCCCTAGGCCTGTTGGTCCCACCCTGGGCTTTCTTCCTGCACATGGTGCCCTGCCTGCTCAGTCCTTTGCTACCCTGATGGGGACAGGATTTTGTACCTCTTCCAGGATAGGACATAGCCTCCTTAGGAGCAAAGATAGGGATGAGAGAGAGAGAGAGAGAGAAATAATGATATGAGAGACACATTGACTGGCTGTCTCCTATACATGACCCAATTGGGGGCAGGGAGTGAATCCACAATCCAGGTACTTGCCCTTGACCGTGAATCAAACCCACAACCCTTCCGTCCACCAACTGACACTCTAACCACTGATTGCACCAGCCAGGGCTGGCTTATTATTTTTAACTGTTGTGTGTGCCTTCCTCTTTGGGGACCACACCTTGCCTACTTTAATCATAAGGCGATAGCAACAGCAGAGAGTAAGTAACACTCACCTAGGCTGACTCTAGGCCAGATACTGCACTAAGTGCTTTACCAGAGTGAATAGCTTTATTGGGTGGGAGGGGCCACTGTTTATACTACTGGTCAGTGGTCCCTGAGGTCTCCCCATTAGAGTTCTGAAGAGGTGGCCTCCACATCAGGATGGTGGGCAGCAGTGGTGCAGAGAGAGCCCAGGGCACTGTGTTCCAAAGAATCAAAAGGTATCGCAGAACCCTGGCAGAGGGTAGCCTGAGATAGTACCCAGCAACAAAGGAACAAGGTGAAGCTCAAAATCAGGAACCAGGCTGCAGCCTGAGATTGGAAAAGAAATCAGAGTGGGAGGCGAGCTCCTAAAGGGACAACCCTCAGCACCCCGTGAATGGGCCAGTGCTGCAACATCTAATCCCAAATCCAGGTCTCTATCAAGAGCTCTCGGGGCTCCTCACGAAAAGACTGGGGCACAGATCTGGACATGACGTGCAGGGGTGATGCCGGTATAGATTGCCAAGCCTGGTTCCCCCATGGGTTCTGACAGGGCAGTGCCTGGGAGAACAAGACCAGGCTGAAATGTTCTGGGTGGTGTTCAAAGATCCAATCCATAGGGAGGGCAAGAAAGAGAGCAAGACAGAACAGCAGGACCCGAACAAAAGGCTAAGCCCAGGGCTAGTGAGGATCATAGGCATGGCAAGCAAAGACTTCAGAAACACTGTAGGCTCAGTGGGTGTCCCTGGGCTGTAGACTCCAGTAGCCAGTGCACAAAGCAAAGGCGTGGGAAGCAAAACGCAGCTCAGGGATATAGCACAGTGCTATCAGAGCAGAGTCTGTTCCCAACGTGCTCCCTGGAATGAAGGTGGGCTGATGGGCTGCAAAACAGGACGCTAATGGAGACAACGGGACAGCATTGTAAACCAAAATTAATTCTAGACTGCAATCAAGAATAAAAAGCATTTATTTGAGCAAAAGGAGCTGCAGCCCAGGAGACACAAATTCGGGCAGCAACCTAAATCGGGTCCCACTGAGACGAAGGGCAGGCTGCCTTTTATGTTGCAAGTTCCCACCCACTTCGGTCCCATTTATGTAAGTGAAAATCCAAATTGTGCAGTCCTGATTAGCTAGTGTAGGTGCACACAAGGATACAATTTGTGCAGGTCGGATTGGATGGAGCAGGTCTCAGTTGGTGGAAGGATGGAGCCAGGGTTTCCCTGCAGTTGTTGTTGACTCAGCAGGTGTAAGCGAGCCAGGTATTCTGAGTTCAGGCTGACATTCTTCCCAGCATATAGAGTGCTTGAGGAGCCTCCATCAGCAAATGACCACTGGACTCTTATTATTTATAAAATTTGGGCTCTCGGCTGGCCAGAGGGAGTCCATCTCAGCAGATAAATTCCTTCTCCGGGCTCATATTAAAAGAATCTTCTTGGGGTCCACAGAGTCCCAGGGAAAAGCTAAGGGTGAGCCTAGCAGACTCTTTACAAAATGTCAATCTTAAGGGGCTGGGCAGAAACGAAGTACCAGGAGGCAAGACAAGGACTAGACATCTCTGGGATGAGATGCACAGGGTGAGAAAGTGTGGTCAGAATGGGGACAGGAGACAGTCCTGGGAAAGCTCCCCGGAGCCACTAGGAGTGTGGTCAGACGTGGTTCTGTGCCCCCGGGAGGAGGGTCTGATGAAAGCACCGGGCTGGTTCAGACAGAAGCTGGGTCCTTCCCTCCTCCCTCAACTGCATCAACCAGGGCTCAGGCAGCTCCCACACTTGTGTCCCAGGAAGAACTGGCTCTAGAACTTGTTAGAGAAAGTAGCAGTGGCCCAGCTGTGAGCCAGTGTTTCTTTTCTTTTCTTTTTTTTAATCCTTGTAGGAAATGGGCCTCTGTGACCCATCTCCAGCATGGTCCACTTTTGATGCAATCAGTTGCTGAATTTCCTCAGGGCAAACAGAATGTAGGGAGGAGGAAAGAGGATGTAAGAAGGAATTGTGGACATGGGCCAGCATCATGGTGGAAACCATCCCCCCTCCAGGTGCCTGCCTCAGCTAGACAGTGGGAGGTGGAGGCAACTAAAAAAGGCCTCAGCCCAATTTTTTTATTTTTAAAAGATATTTTTATATATTTTTTAATTGATTTCAAAGAGAAAGGGAGAGGGAGAGAGAGGTAGAAACATCGATGATGAGAGAGAATCATTGATTGGCTGCCTCCTGCACAGGTCCCACTGAGGATTGAGCCCACAACCTGGATATGTGCCTTTGACCGGAATCAAACCCAGGACCCTTCATTCCACAGGCCGACGCTCTATCCACTGAGCCAAACCAGCTAGTCAGCCCAATTTTTTTAAATGGCCCAATGGGAGACAGCAAGACCTAGGCAACTTATGAGGAAACCAGTGATCCCATAGTATTCAGCCAATGAGGAACAGGAGAAGGAACTAAATAAATGGGCTATGCTCGCTGCCCCAGGTGTGCCTGCACAACCAAATGGGCACCTGCTCTCGAGAATGTATTAACACTCATTTCGCCATCCTTCTGAGTCCTTTATTTGAATTTGGACAGGTGAGTATTTCTCACAATCCTCACCCAAGGATATTTTTCCATTGATTTTAGAAAGAATGGAAGAGAGAGGGAAAGAATTTTTGTGAGTTTATTTGAGCTAAACTGTCGACAATTGCTGGGAAGCAGAATCTCAATGAATTGGGATAATGCTCCGGAGAATGGTGGTTTTTCACCTACTATATTTTTCCGTGTATAAGACGCCCCACACTTTTCCAACCCAAAATTAAGAAATCAGTATTTTAAACGTTTTGCTGGTTTTCCTCTTAAGGCCTTCTTTTTTGGCATCTTAAGGAGTTGTTCTTCCTGTTTTCTCCACTGTCTGATCATACACTCAGTGGGAGGAGGTCCAAATTGTCTCTCTGCAGCTCTATGTCCATGCTCTTTTGCACAGCTGATTACATTCCGTTTGAATTTTGCAGAGTAAGACAATCGCTTACCGGTATTTATCTTTTTATTTTTTGACATCTTTATGGACTCAGAACACTCTGGCCCTGTTGTATCTGCGCACTCTCCACCTCCACCTCCAATTACAGCATCAGCTGACCTCAGTAACAATAAGGCTCATGATTTCAGGAAGCCTGTTTGACAAGGTATGGGCAGCTCCCTCTTTGGCTGGCTTCCATGTATAAGACGCCCCTCAATTTTCAGTCTAACAATTTTAGAAAAAAATAGCATCTTATACACTGAAAAATAGGGTATTTTTATACATTACAATCAAAGGAGAAGACATAAGTGGGTTACATGAAATCCATTGGTGATAGATTAGAAGCGGGAGAAAGCAAAGCAGGGGAAACCTCTGGGATTGGATAAAAAGTAAATTGATAGGCACATACTTCTTTTACTTAGGTGGGTACAGGATAGTTAACAGTCAACAATTAACATGATAACAATACAGTGAAGAAATTTATGGTCTCTGTCCTGGGCACCCAGGAGCATTTGGTTGTACCCTGAGGGGTCCAGAGAAAAAGGGAAGTTAAAGTTACCCAGACATTTCAAGGGTATGTTATCATAAACGCAAAAAGACAGATAGGCTCAGTTAAGGTAAAGGTTGACCTTGTCAGTGAAGATACAGGCCTCGGATATAACTACCCACCATAGCTGCTTTTAGTTAAAGTTTAATTTCAGACCATCCTTTGTGGTTACTTTAGGTCTCTGCATTTGCAAGACCGCCATGCAGGCCTTCCCTGAACTGGTCAGGTCAGTATGTGGCCCCTTTCGTCCACACATTTACCATGCCATGAATTCATAGGGAATGGGTTCCAGCAGCTCAGGCTCCTTTCCATTGGTTCTCACAAAGCGTGCTTCTCTGGGTGGAGCAGGCTGGAGCTTCAGGTGAACCCAGGTACCTTTCTCTTTGGCTCCCTTCTTTTCTGATCATTTTCCTTCACACGTTTCAGAAAGCTATCTCGGCTCTTAGAGAGCTTAATATGCTCAATACGTACATTAATTCTCTTGGCAAGAATCTTGGCCTTACCTTGCTTGTTCACAGCAATGCCCACTGCATGCTGGGTGGTGTAGACTCTTCAGTGTTGCCATGGTAACATTTGTGGGGCATTCCTTTTTGAACAGTGCCCATTCCCTTGATGCCCACAATATCACCTTTCTGATAGATTCGCATGTATGTGGCCAAAGGAACAACTCCATGTTTTCTAAAAGGCCTAGAGAACATATAGCAGGGGCCTCTCCTCTTTCCCTTGGTGTTGTCATTTTGGCAAATTGCTGGAAGGTGGCGGTTCTGGCCAAAAGGCAATAAATGTTCTCTTACAAAAAAAAAAAAAAAAGAAGCCCAGATAGTCAGTAACTTGCTCAGAGTCATTACTGATGGTGTATGGCAAAGTTGGGATTCAGACCCGGTCTGATTCTAGAGCTCATGTCCTTTTGTTATTCTAATGCTACCTCAGAAAGCAGTGAGGAAGGAAGAGGGAGGAGTTGTCAGTCTCAGTGCCTGAGATCATGCACTCATCCATCCATTCAAGGAATATCTTGCTTATGCTACGTGTGAAGTACAGAGGATTCAAAGATGAATGAGAGAAGATTTTTGTCCTTGAGTAGCTCACAGTCTAGCATTTAAACCTATTGTTGTATGTGGGGGGTGAAGAAAATGAAGTATGATTTATTAAGAAGATCAAGGAAGTAAAACATTGAAGTTGCTCTCATCCCTCTCCTTTCCTCTAAACATCCAGAGTCCTCTGATCTTTTGGATCACAGACACCCATATTTTTACACTCTAGCATTGAATGCAGGGTGGGGGGGGGATTTAATGTGAAACCATTGACACTTAAGCTTGAGGGTCCCTTGTTTCCTGAAACAAAGCCTTCTGAGGCCCTGTGATTTCTGCTGCCTCAAGCTCTTTGGAATTCGAGACACCCAAGGATTCAATGCTCCAAGAATCCTCTCAACAACCTCTCCTTGGGCAGGAAAGGACACACACAATCCTAAGGGGCTAGAAGTAGGACTGAGGCAGTGCAGTAACTGAGCAATGAAGGCAGGTCACCTGTGGTCAGAAGGACTTCCCTGTGTGGGAAGCTTTCTATCCATCTGTCCAGAGCAAATCAAACCCTGAAGAATTTGACTGTTAAAAACAAACAACAGGCCCAAAATGGAGTCACTAACTTAATGCTAAGCCCCACACCAACAAATTAAACTTAATTCGTTTGGGCTCTCCCAGAAATGGAATCTTAAACCGGTTGATCAAGAACCACCTAATCAGCTTTAGGTAGGTGATCTGCCTGATCGACCCTGTCATCCTCTGAAGGAAAAGGGACTTTGCAAGAACCAGTCACTTTTTGTCTAGTTAGGGTCCTCAAACTTTTTAAACAGGGGGCCAGTTCACTGTCCCTCAGACCATTGGAGGGCCAGACTATAGTTTAAAAAAAAACTATGAACAAATTCCTATGCGCACTGAGGGCCCAGGACGAGTCAGCTGCTAAGCAGGACAGGCAGTGGCACCCGGCGGGCCGGATAAATATCCTCGGTGGGCTGCATGTGACCCGCGGGCCGTAGTTTGAGGACCCCTGGTCTAGTATAACGTCCTTGTTCCCTCTCCCTTCTGCCTATTAAAGTATTTCATTTTCCACAGCTCCTCGGAGCTCTTTTCTATCTGCTAGTTTGGATACTGCCTGATTCGTGAATTGTTGAATAAAACCAACAAGATCTTTAAAATGTGTTCAGTTGGCCCTAACCGGTTTGGATAGAGCATTGGCCTGCGGACTGAAGGGTCCCAGGTTCGATTCTAGTCAAGGGCATGTACCTTGGTTGTGGGCACATCCCCAGTAGGGGATGTGCAGGAGGTGGCTGATCGGTGTTTCTCTCTCATCGATGTTTCTAACTCTATCCCTCTCCCTTCCTCTCTGTAAAAAATCAATAAAATATATTTTAAAAAAATAATAAAATAAAGTATGGGAGATCCACCTGCATTTAAAAAAATAAATAAATAAATGTATTCAGTTAAATTTTGTTTAACAACTGTTTTACATTCACCCAAGTCATAAGTGACTCAAGACTAGGAAGTTCTTAGTGTGAGAACAGGAGGCCTCACTGGCAAAATAACTGGCTCTGGTCATTTGCTCAGAGTCCTCTGCCCTGCCAGGCAGATCCACAAAGCATGCCACGCTACAGGCTGGGAACTGGGTGAGTGAGTGAGAACAACACTGTGACTCCTTAGGGCAGGTACTGTTCCTGTTGTGCCTACTGTTACATCTATAGCAGCTGGTACAGCCCTTGACCCATGGGAGATGCTCAATAAAGACCTTGATTAAAAGATTAGTTGTTCTTGTGAGATACCTATTTCTCCCAAGATGAACTGGCAGTCTTTTGGACTAGTTCTCTCTAAATTAATAGCACTAGCCAATACCATCAGAGCATCTTTATCCTAGGATAGTGTGGGAGCTACACTATAATTTCTCCAGGCAAACCACACACAAGCCTTCTGTTACATGACTCATTACCTGCGAGCACCCACCTTATTGTATCATCCCAGGGCTCTTTTCCAGAGGATGTTTTAACTCCTTGCTGGGTTTGGGGGAGACTTGGATGACACACTTAGAACCAATACAGGCTGCAGGGGCTTGCTTGCTCCCCTGTCTTGTGGTGATTCTACTCACTTCACTATCAGAAGGCTCATTTTCTGATTTTCCTTAGAGCAATCAATCCTCCATAAGTCCCATTCTTCTCAGAATCTTTCTATGTGGATTTGTGCGGTTTGGGGGTTTCTTTTTATTTTTAATATATATTTTTATTGATTTCAGAGAGGAAGGGAAAGAGATAGAAACATCAATGATGAGAGAGAATCATTAATCGGCTGCCTCCTGCACACCCCACACGGGGCATTAAGCCTGCAACCCAGGCACGTGCCCTGACCGGAACCGTGACATCCTGGTTCATAAATGAATTCCTAACCACTGAACCATACCAGCTTGGGCTGTTTTTTGTTGGTTTACTTTTTTTGGCAGAATTTTACAGGTTTATTAACACAAATACAATGTGTACACAATCTGTCTATTCTTCTCCTTCGCTGCGCAGTCTTGCATTGGGGTTGGTGACCTGATGGCCAGCTGGCTGCCCTTCCCACAATGGCTTTGCGGTTCTTTGAGGAGACCTGTGAGCAATCTCAGCACAGTAACATTTGTTGCACACCAGCAGCACTTCAAGCTCCTTGACCGTGTGGACCAGGAACTTCCGAAAGCCACAAGGCAGCACGTGCTTTGTTTCTGTGCTGCTCCCATGTTGGGCATCAAGACCTGGCCTTGAATCTTCTGCACACTGTATTGTCAGTGCCTCTGGATATGTTGACATCGGTGTTTGGCTGGTGCTAGATGAACTTCTTGGTCCTCTTTTTGACAAGCTGAAGGCAGCCATGGTGCCCAGACAGCTGCCACGCCCACAGGCTGCACCGAGGAAGAGTGATTTGTGAGGTTTTTAAGTTGGCGTATGATGTTTAGGCATAGTTGGAGCAGGAGGTGCTTTCACAAAGAATTCGGTGGCTTATGGA
Source organism: Corynorhinus townsendii (assembly GCA_026230045.1). Classification (NCBI taxonomy): domain Eukaryota; kingdom Metazoa; phylum Chordata; class Mammalia; order Chiroptera; family Vespertilionidae; genus Corynorhinus; species Corynorhinus townsendii. The sequence continues at coordinate 113,645,563 of JAPDVU010000007.1, read as the reverse complement.
GATAAACATGACAGCAAAAACAGTAGATCTGGGGATCAGGACACCTGGGCTCCCGTTTTGGGCACATCACTCATTTCACAAATAAGCATCCAGAGTCCACTGTGATAGCCACATGCAAGGTGTTAGGTCGCTGACGGAGGAACGCATGAGGCCAGAATGGTGAGGGATTATGAAGTTATTCGATCATCCACACACCTGGTGGCTGAGCCTGGACGGCTCCAGCCCCCAGTGATGGGAATTGGCGGCTTTTAAAGGACTTTTGGTGGGCTTTTTCTGGGCAGAGAATTCTCTGTGCATACCCGGAGGGGAGTTAATGGAATGTGGTCACAGCAAGTGAAACGTGGTCTCAGCAAAGGGAATGTCCACTGTGAAATGGCCTGAAAAGCCAGTTCCTGGGAGTGGGGTATCGATTCAATTATTTGATCAGACCTAACACAGGGAGGGCTGTGCTGGAAGTATGTAAATGAGGAGACACTTCCTCCAAAGAGTCGCATGGGGGGCAAAGGAAATAGTTTAATTGCAACAATGGAGAATTGTAAAATGAATTGGGGACACTTAGTGGGGTGGTTGTCCAACTTTATTGCACCATCAGGATCCCTGTGGGTGTTCTTTCAAACACAGATCCTTGGGCCCCACCCTTCAGAAAGTCTGACTCAGTAAGTCTGAAAGTATTCAAGGACACTGAGGCCTTAACAGGTGCCCCTCTCCTCAGCCCCCTCCATCCCCCCCAAAAAAGGTGATTCTACTGGAAGTGGCCCCAGCACATGACAAGGAAAGGGCCAGGAAATGGTTCTCAAAGGCAGGGGCCTACTGTTGATTTTTTGGTTTTTTTGTTTGTTTTAACCTCACCCGAAGATATTTTTTTCCATAGACTTTTATAGAGAGTGGAAGGGAGGGGGAGAGACAAGAGAAGCATCGATGTGAGAGAGACACATCAATTGGTTGCCTCTGCAGGCGCCTCGACCAGGGCCGGGGATTGAGCTAGCAACCTAGGCACGCGCCCTGACAAAAACTCAACCAGTGACCTCCTGGTTCATGGGTCAATGCTCAACCACTGAGCCACACCAGCCTGGCAAAATGCCCATATAGAACACTAAAGAGTCTGCCATCCAGTCTTTATGTATTTGCTTTATTAAAAAACAAAAATGGCATCATGCTGTATATCACTTAGAAAAGGATCAGTATATGTTTGAAATCTGTTTTTTGTGTTTTTTTTTTTTACTGATAATATACCACAAATATATTTCTAGCTCCTTTGGGTTTGAACAAACCATAACTTATTTAAGTTGTCATCAATTTTAAATATTAAAAAGAACACTGTGGTAAGCATCCTGTATCTAAAATCTTTGCATATTATCAATCATGATTTAAAAAGACTAAATGAGTTGAAGCTGGATTGCTGTATCAAAGAATGGGCAAGTCTATGGCTTTTGAAATCCTGTTTTGGAATGGTTGTAATAATTTATGTGAATAAATATGAAGAAAAAAACAAAACTAAAAAAAATAGTGTGTGTGTGTGTGGGGGGGGGGGTCAGTTGGTTGGAGTGACATCCCATACATCAAAAGGTTGTGGGTTCAATCTTTGAGGAACCCGGCCATATAGGAGGCAACCAGTCAATTTTTCTTTCTCACATTGAATTTTCTCTCTCTCTCTCTCTTCCTTCCTCGCTCTCTAAAAAAATCAATGAAAACATATCCTGGGATGAGGATTAAAAAAAAAAAAAAAAAAGAAACTTCAGGCCCGGGCTGGAGAGCTCAGCTGGCTAGAGCATCATCCCTGTACACCAAGGCTGCGGGTTCAGATCCCTAATCAGGGTACATGTAAGAACCAACCAATGAATGTATAACTAAGTGGAGCGACAATCAATCCTCTCCCTCTCTCCCTGTCTAAAACCAATCCATCCATCCATCCATCCATCCATCCACACATCCAATGGGAAGAGCACCATGATGTTAGGTAGTGTTCAGTAATGGCTTCTCCAAGATGATTTAAAATTATCATGACAAATCAGGTATAAACATTCCAGAGGCTCCGAGGCAGGAAAGAAAGGAAGCCACCCTGCAGCCAGGGCAACCCACCTAAGACTGGCCACATGGTGGGCAGCAAGAGACAAGTGGGAGTAGAGGCAGACCCACAGGCCTTCAGACTCTGGTAGGAATTCAAGTTAAGTCTGTAAGAGGTGGGGAGCAGTGAAAATGAGCCAGTGAAGGGCTTTAAACAGTGGAATATGATCTGATTTATGATTCTGAACAATAACTCTAGCAAGAAAGCAAAAATATAATATTTATCTCTGGGTGGTAAGGTTATGAGTGATTTCTAATATCTTTATCCTTTTCTGTATTTTTCAAATTTTCTCTAATGCGCATATATTACATTTGTGGTTTAAAAAATTTAGTCAAAAAGGAAAAAAGGCTAACTGGAAAGCAGTACAAAGGACAATGGGAGGAAGTATGATTGATGGTGAGGTACCAAGATGAGTCTCAAGACTAGAATGGTTTGGTGGATAGGGAAATGGAAAGGGGGGAACCTGACCCATGTTTTATGGGTAAAATCCACCAGTGACTGATTGAGTGGGCGATAAGTCTAGGATGAGAGTTGGGTTCCATCTTGGGTGACTGGTTCACGGTGACCCCTCTCAACCCAACAGTGGACACAGAAAGAGCACAAACACGGGAGGACAGGTAAATGTGGTATCACAGGAAATGAGTGGCCTACAGCACCGAAAGCCAAGCAATCAGATGACTCGGGCTATAGAGCCCAGAAAGAGGAGTGACAATTCTTTCCAGAAGCTTGACTCTAAAGACAAACAATAGGACAGTAAACAGTCAGAGTGTAGGGTTGAAGGAGTGTTGTTTCAGCCACCAGTGGAGGTTGAGAGGTTGCAAGTACAGATGTTAAGGAGGTGGCTGAAGGAGCATGGTCATAAAGTGAGATCATAAGCAGAGATGGGACTTAACTGGAACAAGGACATCTCAGTTCTCCTGGGAGTGGGGGCAGAGACAGCAAGATACACATGTACAGGTTCTTTTGGAGGCTCATAGTGGGAAGGGGAAATTCTTGCTTTTGGAATTTTACTCCCTCTGTGCATTAGAAGGCGGTTATCTACTGGGGATGTGGATGAGTAAGCAGTTGAAGCTAAGTGGTAGTTTATAACAATCTGAGAAGAATGGTAGAGGGTGCTGATCCAAGATCAGGACTGAAATTGACTTACTAGATTTTGTAACCATCCTCTCCCCATCATCTGTACATCCCATCTTTAAAAAAAAAACAAAAACACTTTATTTTTGAAAGTATTACAGATGTCCCCTTTTCTCCCATGACCCTCTCCACCCCGCACCGTCCCCTTCCTCTCCCCCCAGGCCTTCATCACACTATTTTTTTTTTTTTTTTTTTACACTGTGTTCTGCAACCCAAGAAGACATGTAAATCGTGCAATTGATTCAGGATTGGGAGTTTGCAGAGCAGGTGAACCTTGAGCATGGAGTGTTATGAATGAGAATAGCTTGACACCACGCATTGCAAAAGCACAAGTGACTGTCTCTGCTTTGGACCTCACCTCTGCTCAAAATGGACTCAAACTGCTCCTGTCTCACTGCTGGATCCTGCACCTGTGCCAGCTCTTTGCAATGCAAAGCCTGCAAATGACCTCCTGCAAAAGCTGCTGCTCCTGCGGCCCCGTGGGCTGTGCTGGCTGTGCCCAGAGCCATGTCTGCAGGAACGTGGGCAATGTGCACATTGGGGAGAGCCTGCTCCCAGCTGGAAATAGAGCGTGTTCAAACCTGCATTTTCTCTTCATTCCACCCTGAACTGTTTACCACATTCCCCTTTTTATGAAATATGTGAGGGATAATAAAAGTTGTTGACTTAGATTGGGACCCAAAAGAAGTAAAAGAATAGATTTAGTGGCAAAGTAAGAAAACTGGAAAAACAAAGTTAATAAGACAGGAAGTCATATATGAGAGCGTGGATCTGGTCAGGATAGAATGGGTGGTTTAAGTGTAAGGGTACATGGATTTGAAATCAAGGCGTCACAAGGACTTGTTTGAAAATACTCAGGGTGGCAGGATTTGAAATTAAAACTATAGAGCAAGTTCAAGGCAAGTTGGGGATGTGATTCTTGCAGTGTCTGTGAGGTTGATGGAACACATACAGGTAACAGAGATCATGAGTCGTTCTGACCCTTCCCAGGCCTCCAGGGGGGCTGCAGAGAACAAGTTAGCAGCAGGGCCTCTAGAACACACAGGGCCTCAAATCCTGGCTCTCCTAGTGACTAGGTTGCCTCCTCCGTGCCTCACTTGCCTTATGAGTAAAATCTATATATATAAAAGCCTAAGCGACCATTGCAACTGAACAGGCTGCGTGGGGCGATCAGGCCTGCAAGGGGGGGGGGGGGGCAGTTGGGAGTGACCAGGCTGGTAGGGGGGGCAGTTAGGGGCAACCAGGCCAGCGGGGGGGGGGGGGGAGGGTGCAGTTGGGGGCAGTCAGGCAGGTGAGCAGTTAGGGGCCAGTGGTCCTGGATTGTGAGACCTAAGATCAGGCCTAAACTGGCAGTCAGACATCCCCCAAGGGGTCCTGGATTAGAGGGTGCAGGCTGGGCTGAGACCCATCTCTCCCCCCCTGCCCCCACCCATGCATGAATTTCATGTACCAGGCCTCTAGTGAAGATATAATACTGGACACTAAACTGGCCTGAGGCCACCAATCACTACTTGAAACAAATTAAGCAGAGACAGGGTTGAGTCATATATGGGCATTTATGCCAATACTGCTGGCAGTATGGGAGAACAATCATCCTGGAAATTCTGCTGACCCCCTTGCCAGTTGGCTGGTTATGTGAGTGAGAAGGTAACTGCAAGCGGCTGTGGGCTGAAAGGGTAACAGGGAGAGGAGAGGGTAGGGGTGGGGAAAGTCTTCAGGAGCTCAGTCTGATAACAAGGTGGCTAATCTTCTATGATGTTACAAATAGCTCAGCCCATTCCTGAGGCAAACACCTAAAGAGGGGCAGGGTCTGGGCACAGCAACCAAATCAAAGTGTGTCCTGTCCTTGGTCTGGCCAAATGTATTCCTCTGCTGAGTAACTGACCCACAGAGACATCTTATCTTTTTATTGTTGTAGGTAATCCTCACCCTAGGATATTTTTTCCATTGATATTTTATTTTATTATTGATTTCAGAGAGGGATAGAAACTTTAATGATGAGAATCATTGATTGGCTGCTTCCTGCATGCCTCCCCCCACTGGGAATCAAGCCCACAACCCAGGCATGTGCGCTGACTAGGAATCAAACCGTTGAGTTCCTGGCTCATAGGTCCGTACACAACCACTGAGCCATGTTAGCCAGGCTCCATTGATTTTTTAGAGAGAATGGAAGGGAGGGGGAAGAGACAGAAACATGAATGTGAGAGACACATCTGACTGGTTGCCTCCTGCACGTGCTTCAACCAAGGCCGAGGATTGAGTCTGAAATCGAGGTACATGCTCTTGACAGGAATCAAACCCGCAACCCTTCAGTCCACAGGCCAACACTCTATCCACTGAACAAAACTGGCTAGGGCATGGCATTTTATCTTTTTCCAGCCTTGTTTCATCCTCCAGTTTCCCAGGGTCTGTAAGAAAACCTCTGGCCTGGCCAGCATGTCTCAGTGGTTGAGCATCGACCTATGAACCAGTAGTTATGGTTCGATTCCTGGACAGGGCACATGCCCAGGTTGCAGGCTTGATCCCCAGTAGAGGGCATAGAGTAAGCCGATCAGCGATTCTCTCTCATCACTGAGGTTTCTATTTCTCCTTTCCTCCTGAAATCAATAAAAAAAAATTAAAAAATAAAAATACATCTAAAAAGAAAACCTCTCATCTAAAGTTAGTAAGGTGAATAATTACTAAGTAACTGTGGCTCTGTTCTTAGTACGTGCCTTTACCCCATCAGATGTAATAGCACCTGCACGTAAAGTGCTTGTAACAGGGCCTGCCACATGGACCACGGCATCACTTAAATGTCAGCGTCATTATCATTTCTCATTTCAACAATGAGGGGCCTGTAACAGTCTCTAAAGCAGATTATCAGACATCTTGGTCTATGAACACCTTTACACGCTTAAAATGATTGAAGATGCCAGAGAACTTTTAAAAATGTATATTTTACCTATTGATATTTTAATTTCTTAAAACTACTTCTTAGTAACCTAAGTATTTTTAAGAAATGTAACGTTTTAAAAAAAGAAATATTTAGAAGTGTAACACATTGTGCAAATACCTTTAATGTTTGGCTTAATTGAAGACAGCTGGATTCTCTTATCAGCTCCTACATGCAGTCTGCTGAGGTGTGCTGTTTGAAGTTTACAAGAAAACCCAAGCACCTCACTGACCCTCTAAAGAGGTCTGGAGGACCCTGGACCATACTTTGAGAACTAATTTTTAAAGCTTTCTTCCAGCTTTAAATCACTCACTCATTCATCCATTCAGCACCACTTTATCCAAGAGATAGAAAGGAATCATGTGGCTGCCTGTCCTGGAAGAATTTAGTTGAGAGAAGAGATGAAAACTAATGAAAATGACAGCACAGCATAAGTGAACACAGGAGGAAGTTCCTGGATGCCTGAGAGGCAAGGAAGGTGGAACAGAGTACAGGAAATTGGAATTTGGGCTGTATTTCTTGCAAGAGCATGTGCGAAGGCCCAGAGGCAGGAATCAATCTAGTACAAGAAAGCCCAGGGTACACTGGCAGAGGAAAGAGAAGTCTGTTCCAGAGGATGGGAAAGGTTGTTGGGCCTCAGGTAAGTTAAATCTCACCCTCAGGAGGCTGGGGTAACGAACTTGTTTTCCCTTTTTCCGCCAGGTTCATTGAGGTATAATTTACACAGGAAAAAAAATTTACCTTTCTAGGTGTATAGTTCTGTAAGTTATGACAAAGGTACAGTAAACCATGACACAGTCAGGACATAATATATTCTCATCACCTCAAAAAGTTCTGTGGTCAATCCCCAACCTCCACTCCTTCGGCTGCAGGCAACCATTGGCCTGATTTCTGTCCCAACAGTTTTAATTTTTACTTTGAAATAATTATACACTCATTGGAAGTTGCAGAGAGGGCCCATGTACACAAGCTCCAGCTCCTTCCAACACTAACAACTTCAGATTCCACCAGTGCTTTAGTGCATAAGCTCATTTTAAGGACCATAATCGGGCCATAGTATGCAAAATGGGTTGATGAAGCAAGGTCATGGAAGAACTCAAGGAGGTGCAGGGAGAGGAGAGGACTGAAGGAAACATTCCTGGAGAAGAGGCATTATTTGATGAACAATTTGTATGAGTATTTAAGTTAATACCTTTTTCAGAAATGAACTCTCCTATATGGCAGGACAGCAAGCAGGTTGTTATAAATTGAAGGGCCCAACCTTTGATTGAACTGAGGAAATGTTTCTTCCAGTCATGATATCCCCAAATAACCATGATATTCCTTACTCTTAAACAGGAAAAAAATTTTTTTTCAGTGACTTTCTTCATTTTCTTACTTTTGCATGATTGGAAACAATGAAATAACTGTCAAAGACCTGGTATTACCTTGAGATGTAAACATTTATCTATTGGCTCTCATGAACAGAATTAACTAACTCCCCAAACCAAAACAAACTAAATCTTTCTAACCTTTATTGCTTCCTGGAGTTCTGTACTTTCGTTGGTTCTCCTACCTGCTTCAGCCTTGCATCTGACTGTAGTGTTAATAATGCCTGTAACTTAACGTATTTAAGGCTGGGTGTTATCTTCACTTCTACAGTCCAAGAAACTGAGACTCGTGTTTCGTACCCAGGACCACACACACCAATACTGTGAAAAGCTTAGAGAGATGCTGGCGCCGGGATGCAAGCTGTCACGTTAGCCAGCCTGTGGAAGCGTTTCTCTCTACCCCAATTATGGCCGGACGGACCTCTCCTTCAACAGCTGTGGCTACCAAATTTAGACAAAAGCTCCATACATGCAATGGAAGTATTGCTGATGACAAAATCTGCACTTAAATCCCAGTTTGTTTAAACCTTACTCTGGCTGCTACTTAGTTTATCACTAGTTATAACCAAATACAGCCCTTGGGTACATCTGAGTGATCTTGTACCTATTTATGACGAGCTTTTACATATCTTTAAAATCAGGAAGTATCTTAAACCCAGATTTAATGAAATATGCTAACAAAGTGTTTTTACTGTGCCCTGGACTAAATATTTTATATTCAATCCTCCAAATACCTAAGAATAGTATCATCGTTGATAAGGCAAACAGTACCTTATGACCCAATTTCAGTAAACTCAGCCCCAAGTCACAGTTCTGTTTTATGCAAACAAACAGAAAACAATTCCAAATATAAAAGGGTAAGTTAAAATAACCACCACAACCAAACAAAACAAAAACTCCGATGCTCAGCACGGTTACACACCCTGTCCGCGTTCACCCCGAGACTATCAGCACCAGAATCCCAAACCGCACGCCGCCCGCCACGTGGCGGGGCAGAACAAATACCGTACTTGTTGAAGCCATGCCTGGAACAAGGTTGACAGGGTAGAGGTAGAAATGTAATGGAAACGGAACCAAACGGGCAGGAGAAAGGGGCGCCCCCCACCCCACACACACCCTGCAGTTCTCAAAGCGGAGCGTTCGGGATGAGCTGGGTGCAGGACACACTTCGCGCGGGTCCCGCCGGACACCGGGCGGCGGAGGCTTCCGAGAAGATGGTTCCCGAGCCGGCGACCTTGGGGCCCCGCTGCCGCCCCGCCGCCTCCGGCCTCCGCCCGGTGTGGCCCGCCGCCTGCTCCCTCGGGGGCGCTGCTCAAAAAGGACACACGCACGTGTCCCGGGAGGCCCCGCGGGCGGCCGGCAGCCCCGCGCCCGAGGGTGGGGCCCCGCAGTAGCAGCCGGGAAGCGCCGGCCGCCGAGGTCCAGCCCACTCGGCAGCGAGGGCGCCTCCCGCCCGGACCCGGGAGGCCCCGGAGGGGCTCAGGGCGGCCGGGCGGCCGGGCAGGCCGTAGCCCGGGCCACGCGGGCGCCGCACTTCCTCTTCCTCCCCCCGCGCGGAGCGGCGCGGCGCGGCGGCCAGAGCGAGGCCGGGCTCGAGGCCCCACCGCGAGCTGCCGGCCAGCGCCGCGCCTCAGCCGCCGCCGCCGCCGCCCCCGCCGCGCCCTCGGGGCGCGCGGCCTCCGGGTGGCTGGGCCCCGCGCGGGCAGCGAGAGGCGGGGCCGCCGTGCGGGCGGCGGAAGGAGGCGGAGGAGGAGGAAGAGGAGGCGGAGGCGGCGGCCGGGAGCGGGGAGAGGGCGGGGGGCGGGCCGGGGAAGGGGAGGAGCGGGATTTCAGGAGCGCGGCGCCGCAGCCGGGAGCCGGCGGCCCGAGAGTGACCGAGTCACGGCGGGCGCCGGGGGAGCCGCGGCGTCGGACCCGCCTCCTGGAGCGCAGCCCCGGCCAGGCCCAGCCCCGTTCCCGCCCCGCGCCGCCTCCCCGCCGCCGCCGCCGGAGCGCTCCTGCCCACCCCGCCCCCGCGGCCGAGCCCGGGAGACGAGTGGGAGTCGGCCGCCGGCGCGGGCACCGGGACCCCGCGGGGGACACTGCAGCCGGAGCCCGGAGGCCGCGCCGCCACCGTCTGAACTAGGATGTCCCGACATGAAGGTGAGCGCTCCCCCTCCCCCGCCGGGCCTCGGCCTACCCTCCCGGGCCGCGCGCCGCGGGGGGCGGCCGGAGGCAGCGGGGACGTCGGCCGGGCCGAGCCGGCCCCGAAACGCCTGGCCCGGGAGCGAGCGAGACCGGCGGAGAGCCCGGCGCCTCCGCGGTGGCCGCCGCGGCCGGGGCCCGAGCTGGGCCTGGAGCCGGAGGCGGGGCGGCGGGCCGGCGGAGGGTTTGCACTGTCATGGGGAGGGGGAGGGGAGGCGGCGGAGCCCGTTACCGGCGGGGGCCTGGCCCCGGGGACGGATACCGGACGCCGCGGGCCGCCCGGCCGATCCCGGAGCCGTGGGCCCCGCCGCGGCCTAGTGCGCCCGCCACCCCGGAAGGGCCCGGCGCGGCCGCCGAACAGGCCACCGGCGGAGGCGGGAGACCGAGGAGCCGGCCCGGGATCGGCGGGCGCGTCCGGTCGCCGGGAGACGACAGCGAGGGCCCTGCCTGCGGGAGACCGCGGGGCCGCGGGAAGGCGCCGCGGCCGGGAACGGAGAGCCCCGCCGCCGGCCTCGCGGCTAGGCCTCGGCGCGGCCCTGGGCTCGGGTAACCCAGTTCCCGGGCGGGTCTGGCCCGATCGCGGCGAGCAAACTCCCTGCCCCGTCACCTGGTCGGACGGACTGGCTCCCGCGGCCCGGCCGCTCCCGGCGTGCACCACCCCCCGAGCCAGGTTTTGGGAAATGACCTGGTGAGGTCTCTTCATGGTCAGGGGGCATTTTGAGCTTGGTTTTGAGACTTAAAAACATGATTGGGGCGCAGTTGCAAATAAGTAGGCAGCTTTAGCCCAGTCCCAGGGCACAAAGAGAAACATGTCCAGGGCACATGTATAGGCGTTGTGCTGGTGAAAAATAAGTTAACTTCAGTTTACTGCCATATGGTTTAGGAAAGGGGGAGGGGGTTGCGTTCTCTTTGTTTCACTGCCACAGGTCTTTCAATAAAAAGTCTTAAGAGACTTGGCGAATACTTGATCCTGGTCAGGTCAATGCAACACTGTAGAAGTGGCTGGAAAGTGTGGTGTACTCTTGAGTTTAAAATCCGGTATGGGTAGGTGATGTAGGTAGGAGTGGAGAAAGTTTAGTGAGTCAGATGAGTGTGCTTCACACCCGTTGGAAGGATATTCTTAGGGAAATACAGGCCTTAGAATTTCGAGGTTGAAAAACTCAGATTGATTAAAATGATACTGAGAGCAAATTGCATTACTAATTGCAATGTTGAGATTGACTCAAAGAATATTTTGTGTTCAAGGATTCTGTATTTTGAACGTCCAAGATGAATTGGAAATACAGTGCACTTTTTTCACTTACTTAGGCTCATAGAAATACTTTGAAACAATACTTAATTTTCTTTTTCCCCCCTACTTGTTGGAAATATATTCCTTATCTGTAATTTAAAAGAAATTATAATTAAAGTTCTAATCAAATTTGGAATATTAAAGTTTACATTAGACAGTACTTGTGTGTACGTTGACCATCTTGAAGACAAACTTAATTGGAGCAATAGCTCCAGGTCCCTCTTACTCATAACTGGGAGAGTTAAAATTATAGTATCAAAGCTATGGGAGAACTGGAGTTTGAGACCCATTCTCCTTGCTTCAGGAAAACATGCAGGTAGTTCCAGACTGAGTAAGTCAAATTGAGTAGTATCCTGGGAAAATTCCTTTATCCACAGTAAACTTTTAGAACACCGATTTTCAACCGGTGTGCTGCAAGGATTTTTAAAACATGCAATTATCTGACTAGTCAGGGGCACTGGTCTCTTTTCCTTTATATTATCAAATTAAAAAATGACAATACCCAACACAACAATAGCTGTCTGTTGTGAATGAATCAAAATTATACCTTTTTTTTTGTCAGAGTGGCAGAAGTATTTTTTAGTGTTCCCCAAAATTTTAGTACTTAGCGTGTGGCATGAGTTGGAAAAGGTTAAAAATCGATGTTTTAGAGTAATTAAAACCCCACAGTGCCAGTGTTCTTGAGTGTAACAAATCTGTACTCTAAGCCCATTTCCCCCTACTTGGCCCTGTGGAAAAGCATGTGGCTTTGAAACTTACAATACTTTTTAGTTGTTGAATATTACTGAACCTTAGGACATTAATAGCATACCTTTTCTGGTAACTTACATAACACCAGATATTTCTGAAAAAGGAACATTCTTATAATACATCACTTGAAGACTGTAGTACAATATTTAACGAGTGATCTTTTAAGGGTCTAGTTTATGTCTAAGGGTCTAAGGCGGGAATGACAGTCTCATTAAGAATCACATTTAATTCATTAGATGTTGTTTGGAATATTAGTTCAGGGTGCCATTACTTTCATCATTAGGAATTTAACCTAACAATGAATACAGTTTGACACCCTTACTGTTCTAGCTTTTTTTTACCTTTCTCTTTGGACCTACTAATCCTATTTCTTTTAAATATATTTTTACTGATTTCAGAGAGGAAGGAAGAGGGAGAGAGAGATAGAAACATCAGTGATGAGAGAGAATCATTGATCGGCTGTTTCCTGCAAGCCCCACACTTGGGGATCCAGCCTGCAACCGCAGCCCAGGCGTGTGCCCTGACGGGGAATCAAACTGTGACCTCCTGGTTTATAGATTGATGCTCAACCACTGAGCAACGACAGCCCGGCTAATCCCATTTCTTTTAGCATTTCAGTGTTATTCATGCCTTCACATTCTCTGTAGTTCTTGTTTCCTTTCACAGTGTGTCCCAGAACTGGATGTAGTAGTAGTCTGGTGAACTGTGCTGCGGGTAATGTACCTGCATTGTGTTTCCTTTTTCGGTACCTTCTGTATGTGTGTAATTTGTTACTTTGTCTTTGTGTCCACCTTAATGAGTTGCACTAATGTATCTATATGTCCGATGTAACTTTGGACAACACACCTCCAAGATAAACATCTATCAAGCTTAGACTCTACCTTGTGAAGCAGTGGACTGACTACCTCTGAGAAGGGAGAAGCAGCCAGCAGCATAGACTGCCTTAGCTCAGGGGTCGGCATAAGTCTTCTGAAAAGGGGCAGGCAGTAAATATTGTGGTTTGGTAAGCCATGAGGTCAGCTCTGCCATTGTAGTGTAAATGCAGCTATAGACAACATGTAAATGAATGAGCAACAACCATGTTCTAATTAAAACTTTTATTTATAGACTGACATTTGAATCTCATGTAATTTTCATGTGTCATGAAATAAGACTCAGGTTTACCATTTAAAATGTAAAAACCATTCTTGGCTTGCAGACCTTACATAGAAGGTGGTTGAATTTGGCCCAGTTTGGCCCAGGGCTATAATTTGCCTTCTTTTGCTCTAGAGTCCCAGTGGTTCTCAACCTTTCTAATGCCGCGACCCTTTAATACAATTCCTCATGTTGTGGTGATCCCCAACCATAAAATTATTTTCGTTGCTACTTCATAACTGTAATTTTGCTACTGTTAATGAATTGTAATGTAAATAATCTGTTTTCCGATGGTCTTAGGCACGATGGTTGGGGGTCACCACAACATGAGGAACTGTATGTATTAGAAAGGTTGAGAACCACTGCTCTAGACTGAAGCTTTAGACAGTTTATGGAAATGGAATTTTGTATTCCATCATTTCCTTTGGGGTAATGGGAACTGCATCTATGGACCAAACCCGTTCTGTACCTTGGTTTCCAGCAGCACTGCAGATTGGGATAGAAGTAATTGTTCCCAGGTTTGGAAACAGGCTCCTCACCTTTCCAGAACCTGAGTGGGGGTGGCAGGACCCTCCATTGTCTCCTGCTTGCCCATTATGACTATCCCAGCCAGAATTCCAGGGTCTGTTTTAATTCATTTTATAATGTTGTTATGTTAACATTTTACAACATAAGTGCCCAATTACTTAATGTTCACTGTACAAATACCATGTTACACCTGGTGAAACCAATTATTTTCTATTTTATTTGTAAGAGTATCTTTTAATATTTCACTACATACAACACATCTAAGTACTTATTAGCTAAAATGAAGTTATTAATGTTCTTGCATGAATTGGAACCTAATTGACTATCCAGAGTTAGGAATACACTTACTGTCTTAAGACATTTCAGTTGCTACTATGTATTAGGCACTTTGCCATATACCAAGGAATGTGAGGATAAATGAGACGCAGCTCCTTACTGTAACTATAGCACAATGGAGACATGCCATAAGAAAAGGACAAACAAATTGATGACAATAATTACCGTTTTTCTTAATTTTGTCCAATTTCAGAGACAATCTATTGTAATTTCTAACACTTTTTTCTTTTAAATATGTTTTTACTGATTTGAGAGAGGAAGGTAAAGTGGGAGAGAGAGAAACATTGATGTGAGAAACATTGATTGGCTATCTCCCTTCCATGTCCTAACCAGGAATTGAACCTGCCAACTTTTGGTGCATAGGACGATGCTCCACTAACTGAGCCACACTGGCCAGGGCTAACGTTTTTTTTCTTGAGTGCTGTCTTAACTTTTGGTGGGTTACTCTTGGGTTTGGATAAAATTATTTGCTATTTCAAATACTGTACAGTCCTTGTCTTTATCTGATTTATGCTTTGCCTAGCTCTGAAGATTTCCATATGTAAAAATGATAGTGGATGAATGGACAGGTGATCACATTGTTTTGTTATTCTCAGAAGCATTTGTGATACTGTTTATTTTTTAAATGTAAAGTACAAGAGTGGGCAGGCCATTAATCTAATTTCTGAAAGTTGTACCATATTTTTTGAAATTGTACCATTCTTCTGTTAGTAGATTCAGATTTTCTCTTTTCTAAAAATTGTCTGACACTAAAAACATATATAAACAATCCCAGAATGAATTGCAATAATTTTGTTTTCAGAATTTGGGGATTACAAAGACAAGATTGGTAATTAACATGTGATTTTAATATGGTGACTTTTGCCTTCCTGTAGCAAAGTATAAAATTAACTCCCACTGAAAAGATCTTTATCATGTCAGTTTATTTTACTTTAACTGTGATCTATAAAACGATTATGACATTCTTTCTTATACTTTTTCAATTTCAATACATCATGAATTATATTTACCTTGCCTTTCAATAAAAGAACGATAAGAATGTAGATATTTAATTTCTGGAGTCTTTGATTCGTGATTTCATATAAAGTTGATTTTGAAGCCTATTTTTTCCTATATTGACATTTGTGTTTTATTGCAAAAAAATATAACTTTACTCTCTTTTAAATTGGAGATTTAATTTGGAAGAAATTCCTTTTAGTTTTAGAATCTTAAGCTGTATTAGCATCAAACTTGTTTAAAGATTCAATTTTTTTTCACAGTAGAAACTTAGGAAACTTCTGATATGAAATGACCAAACAAGTTCCTTCATATTAGGCTTGCAGTGTTTTTTAAAAAATCCATGCACTTAGGAGTCATCAGCTCTATAGCATCTATATACATTTGCTGAGGTTTGGTGGGTTTTGTTTTTAATCTTCCTCATCCAAGGATATGTGGATTTGTTTTTTTAAATTTTAGGGGGAGAGGAAGGGAATGAGAGAGAAAAACATTAATTCTTTGTCTCCCGTACTTGCCTTGACCTGGGATAGAACCAGCAACCTTTTTGGTGTACCGGACTATGCTCCAACCAACTATGCCACCCAGCCGGGCTGTTTTCATTTTTCAAATGGAGGTTCCAAAAGTTGTTTTTAGTGAAGGTTAGGCATCATTGGATTATTATAGAAATAGTGTTTTTTAATTACATTATAAATACTGCTTTTGGGCTACTGGCATAAATATAGACTCAAAGGAAACATTTCCTACAATTCATATTCATAAAAGTTAAAACTAGAGTGCTGTTCATAATTAAAATATTTATTTATAAAAGATTAATCTCAGTGTTGTGCTAGGAGCCATGATGTTTTTCATTTCCTTAAAATAATATAGTTTTTTCACTCACTAAAGTTATTCATTAAAATTGAGCCAAGAGCCCCTTAATTATACAGATCCGAGCATTTAAAAAAATATGCTCTGATCTGTATAAATACTTCAATTTTTAAAATAAGCCATGTCCTGATTATGTGAAAGATAAAGGGATAAGGCAGACAGCTTCCTAAGGGAACATATTATTACCTTGATTCGATGGTAAGGAAGGAAGTGGTGAAAAAAAGAGGTTGTTCTTGGGCTGCTAAATGACAAGAGGCCTGGAGGGTAATGGCAGAGGAAAGGCAAGGTGGACATGAAGCTTGGAAATGATCTGTAGCCAGTCAGAAACAAACCAATTCGTGCCTCATGGAACGTCCTAAGCGCTGGTACCAGGAGATGCAAGCTCAGTGTCCTGTGAATCTAGGCAAAGGTGAATTGCCTTGAGAGGCAGTTTCCATGGTGCCATCCCTGCTACCTCTCACACGTTCCCACGGTGTTTGTTAATCATGTTTTTAGTTGTCTTTTGAATAGTAACAAAGCAGAGTGTGGGTCCATCAGTTTATCTCTTCCATGACCACAGTTCCAACCAGCAGTCCAGCAGACGGGCCAGTGGCCACAGGGGTGTCAGGGAGAACGTGTGGAGGGAGCCTGCAAATCCAGCACTGCTGCTAGAAAAACCAACTGAACTCACAAGAGTGGGTCAGTCTAGTCACCTTCAGCCAGGAGGGACCGATAGTGAGTGGGTAAAGTCTCTTGATATCATGACTAATTTGGTTTGCATTATCTTCTGCTGAAGTGTGTGTGTGGAGGAATTCCCTCTTTTTTTTTTAATTTTTATTGATTTTTTACAGAGAGGAAGGGAGAGGGATAGAGAGTTAGAAACATCGATGAGAGAGAAACATCGATCAGCTGCCTCCTGCACACCCCCCACTGGGGATGTGCCCGTAACCAAGGCACATGCCCTTGACCGGAATTGAACCTGGGACCCTTCAGTCTGCAGGCTGACGCTCTATCTACTGAGCCAAACCGGTTTCGGCTCCCTCTCTTGATAGTACTCAGTGTCAGTGTCACCAACTTCAACTCTTTCTAGAGTAAGAGGATTTTCATTAGAAGAGTCACTTTAGAGTGCTAACTAGATGCTTTGACTATCACAACAGTCACAGGCATTTCGATGATAATTTATTTTTTAGTTTTGATTTCTTTTTTAATTGTTCCTCTAAGACTGTCACCCTCCCCTCCCACCTAGCAAAGTTAAGGGTCCATCCAGTGGCACTCCTGCCTTATTCTCCAGGCAATTTTTTTTTTTTTTACAGCTATCATTGTTCACTTGTCTGTCTGCCTCCCTCACAGGCTATCTGAGGGGTCGGTATAGTGTTACTTATCTTTGTACCTTACCTCTTAGCATGGTGTCTGACCTTTGGGAGGCCCACTGCACATTTGTGGGTGATGGTTAGAGATGGTAATACTTGTCTAAAAAATGATGAGACTAGAAAATACTCTCCTTCGTTTTTATCTGGGGAAGCTGGCTAAAAGGAAGGGATATTGTGGGGGAAAAGGCTTACAATTTCCATAAAAGTAAGATGAGATGAATAAACTACATAGAGCAAAAATAAGAGAGCTGGCTCGTGAGGGAATGGCCAGGGACTAGACTCGGCATGTTTTGTTCTAGCTACTCCTGGCTCTGGTTTCAGATTAACTATCTGTGGGTTCTGCATAGTAATTGTACCATGTGCGTGAGTGTTCTGGTTCATTCGGTCATTCGTCCAGTGAATATTTATGGACTACCTACTTGAGTAGCACTCAGAGTCATCTCCAGAGCTGGCCACAAGTTGTTGACCCTTGTGCAGGATGGTAACATTCAGTGGTTTGAAACACGTGTTTGGGATTTACATGCTTTCCTGTTGCATGGGCTGTGGTCTTTCCCAGTGTGCTGGAATTAATCCTTAAAGTTTATATTTTATGACAAGGTAATTAAATAATATAAGTATTTTAATGTTTTGGCATTATTTGCAACCCCCTCCTTTTTTAAAAGCTTATTTTTATTTGTTTAACAGTTATTTCTAGTTCTACCCAGCAGTGCATTTCTCTCCATAACAGTATTGCCCTTAGACTATGGGAGTCTTCAAAACACATCTGTCTGCATATGTTAAAATATGTTCAAGTAGATTATTCCTTATAGGTTTGTATCCTTTTTATGCTTGGAGAGAAAAGAACTCGGGTGAAATGTTTAATTTTTCTATTCAGTGTAGTTTTTTGCAATGGTTATATAGCAGCTGTTGGGTAACTAGACCCTACTTCTGCTATTCTTTTCAACCAGTCTCAGTGTCCCCCTTTGGGGGCCTTCCTCTGTGGCTGTAGAAGTGAGGCAGTACAAGCCAGTGCAAAGCTTTCTAAAGTCAAAGTTAAGGGCATTGAAGTAAAACGGCAGGGATTACAGGAATTGTTACAGATGTGTCCCTTTCTGTAAGAAGGAAATAACATGCTGGGCGCTGGGGGTGGTAGGGAGCTGGGAACCAGGTAGTTTTTATAGTCAGAGATCTTATGTTCAGCTTTATAAACACAACTAGGGATTCTGATACATTCAGTTGCAATTCAAAATGAATGTAAACTATGCAGTGTGTTTGTATAGCTATTGATATGGATATACAGAATGGTCATGGGGGAGCTTATCTTCCCTAGGAAATACTAGTATGATGATTAGAACATCAAGTGACAATGGATGAGCACTTGACATGTGGTGTTCCTACATTAGGCCAAGGTCAAAGATCTTCAGTCCATGTTAGACATGCTCATATCTTCATGTTCATTCATTGCTCCATAACATTTTCTAGAAGTTTTATAGAAATCACCCAAAGTGGGAAGAGATAGCAAATCTATTTGCAGAATTGGGGTACACTATATCACCTTCCAATGGAAATCTAGTGCAAGTCACATGTAATTTTAACTCTGGTAGCCACAGTAACAACTGAGAAGGTACAATTAATTTTAATAATTTAATACTTTAGCCCAGTATATCCAAAATAACATTTCCATGTGTAATCAACATAAACTTTGTTAATGAGATATTTTTACAGTCTTTTTCTTTTTCAATTACAGTTGACATTCAATATTATATCAGTTTTATTTTCTTTTTTAAAAAAATATATTGATTTTTTTACAGAAAGGAAGAGAGAGGGATAGAGGGTTAGAAACATCAATCAGCTGCCTCCTGCACACTCCCCAATGGGGATGTGCCCGCAGCCAAGGTACATGCCCCTGACCAGAATCGAACCTGGGACCCTTCAGTCCGCAGGCCGACGCTCTATCCACTGAGCCAAACCAGCCAGGGCATTGTATCAGTTTTAGTTGTACAATATAGTGGTTAGCTATATATATAACTTACAAGAGTGATCCCCGGGATAAGTCTAGTACCCATCTGATACCATGTTACTAAAATATTATTTACTATATTCCCTATGCTATACTTAACATCCCCATGACTTTTGTAACTGCCAATTTGTACTTCTTAATCCCTTTACCTTTTTCACCCAGCCCCTCAATAATCCCCCTCCACTCCTGACAACCATCATTTTGGTCTCTATATTTGTGAGTCTGTTTCTGTTTTGCTTATTTGTTTAATACATTTCACATATAAGTGAAATCATGTTATTGGTCTTTCTCTGTCTGACTTATTCACTTAGCATAATATCCTCTAGGTCCACCCATGTTGTTGCAAATTATAAGATATCATTTTTATGGCCAAGTAATATTTTATTGTGTATGTGTACCACATCGTCTTTATTTAATCTCTCACCAAAAATACTTGATCTTAGCTGAAAATCATCTTTAGACTTGTTCATTGGGGATCTACTAATTCATGGTTGATTATATGCTGTCTCTTTTGTAGGTACATTTTAAAAAAATCTTTATTGATTTCAGAGAGGAAGGGAGAGAGAGAGACATAGAAACATCAGTGATGAGAGAATCGTTGATCAGCTGCCTCCTGCACGCCCCACACTGGGGATCAAGCCTGCAATCTGGACATGTACCCTGACTGGGAATCAAACTGACCTCCTGGGTCATAGGTTGATGCTCAACCACTGAGCCATGCTGGCCAGGCTGTATGTGCATTTTAAAAAATATAGATATTTTTATTGATTTCAGAGAGGAAGGGAGAGGGCAGAGAGAGATAGAAACATTAATGATGAAAGAGAATCTTTGATTGACTGCCTCCTGCACGTCCCCTACTAGGGATCAAACCCACAACTTGGGCACGTGCCCTCGACCGGAATCAAACCCGGGACCCTTCAGTCCACAGGCCAACACTCTATCCACCTAACCAAACCAGCTAGGGCTGTATGTACATTTTGATGCAGTGTTGCCATATCCTTAATGGTCTATTCATTAACATTGTGGATTTCTACTTCTTAAATTTCTCTTCCAGGAACCTAGATTTTTCCTTACTTTTTCACCTTAAAATTATTTTTTAACCTACTTTAGTTACCATTTACAATAAAAACCCACTTTACAGACATCTACAAATGTATATAAATTCTGATCACTTTGTAGGCATTCAGATTGAAGAGCATTTATATCAATTAAAAAAAGATTTACATGTAAGTCATATGAAAATAAAGGGATTTGTAACCAACAACAAAAAAACAGTATAAAAATGTTAGTACTCTAGTATTTAGGTACTCTCAACCAGTGGTTCTCAAAATGTGATTCAGGACCAGCAGTATCAGCATCACCTGGGCACTTGCTGGAAAGGCGGATTCTTGAACAGTACCCTAAACCTGCTGAATTGGCACTTTTGTGAGTGAAGCCCAGCAGTCTGTTTTAACATGTTCTCAGGTCCCAGTTGTGACCAAAGGCATTTGTGTGTGTGTGAGATGGTCACTGCTGTTGACGAGCACACTGAGTGTAGAACCATCTTTCATGATGTTCTACTACTAAATGGAAATGGAGCTGCTGACCTTGGCCTCATTCTTGAACAGCACGTTATTTGGAGGTGGAAGAGGAGTATAACTCCCGACTCCAGACTAGTGCTGTTTATTTACTCAACACACATTTATTAAAAGTGTGCTTGGGGCCAGAGAAGATCCTTGTCCTTGTGACAGTCACTTTTTATTAGAAGGAGTGTAGCAGGAGTATATGGCCTGTGGGCCAAATCCAGCCGGCTACCTGTTTTGTTGTTTTTTAGTTTGTTTTAATCCTGACCCAAGGATATGTTTTTTTAATTGATTTTAGAGAGAGAGGAAAAGAGTGAGAAACGTTGTGACAGAGTAACATTGATGGGAACCGAACCCCACAACCTTTTGGTGTACTAAATGACTCCAACCAACTGAGCCACCTGGCCAGGGCTACCTGTTTTTGTAAATAAAGTTTTATTGCAGCACAGCCACATCTGCTCATTTACATATTGTCTAAGCTGTTTTTGTACTAGAGTGGCAGAGTTGAGTAGCTGTGACAGAGAAAGCTGAAAATATGTATTATCTGGCTCTTTATAGAAAAAGTTTGTGGATCCTTGGGGTAGATAATGGAGGAATAAATGTGCAGTAGAGTGTTAAGAGGTGGCAAGTGTTATGAAAAACCATACAGCAGGTTAAGGGACTAGGGAAGGGAGGCCTACTTTTTATATGGTGGTCATGGAGGGTCTTTCTGAAGATGGGACATGAACCGAGAAGGATATTTAAAGGAGGAAGGTAGGATATGTCTGAATGTACAGCAAGTGCAGAGGCCCTGAAACTTGGAATGTCTGGGAATAGCAATGAGACCAAGGAGGAAAGTGATTGAGGGGGAAAGAAGGTAGGAACTGAGGCTGGGATAGCAGGGGCCAGATCCTGCATCCTCTTATATTGTAGGCTGCAGTGCACTCTAGGTTTAAGTGTGAGTGCTTTGAGAAAATTTTGGAAACCCTTCTCTATAGTGGTCTTTTTGGCTAAATAAATGGCAGAGTCTGGAAACTAAATACCTTGTAGCATATTTCAACATCTCTAAGAAACATTTCTTTTTTGTTTTAATATATATTTTTGGTGATTTCAGAGAGAAAGGGAGAGAGAGATAGAAACATCAATGATGAGAGAGAATCTGGCTGCCTCCTGCACACCCCCTACTGGGGATCGAGCCTCCAATCCTAGGTGTATGCCCTGTCCAGAATCTAACCGTGACCTCCTGGTTCATAGGTTGACGCTTAACGATGCTGGCCCGGCTCTAAGAAACATTTTTTTACAAACTTTCCCCTACTCTCATCACTCTTAAGCTTTGTCTCCCTCAGCCCCTATGTACTATCTATGTATTGTATTTCACTGAATTTTCTTGGAGGGTATACAGTTTGGTGGAGAAAAAATATCTCCCTAGTTAGAATGTAAAACCCTGGAGCCTAGAAATTGGGTCATCTACATTAGCAGCGTTCAAACTTAAAAAAATATATAATCTAACAAAAAATGTATTTGGTATTATGAGTCAGTAGTTATATACATATGTAATGAAATAAGGGTTTCACAAAATTGTACTCATCTTTACTATGAGAGATGAATTCCATTTTCTATTCTGTTTTATTAAAAACAAAAATACTAGTTGTGACCTTCTGGATTAATTTCTCATTCTACTCACGAATTGTGCCTGGCTATTTGAAGACACTGGCTGGCTTAGGCTGTCTAATCCAAAACTTTGAGTCCTTATGGACAAGGTATTGTCATAGATACTGTGAGGAAAATAGAAAACTCCTAATACAGTTTCCTCCTGGAAGAGATATGGGAAGGTCTAAGCATATAAAATAAACTAGCTGTAGTATGATTGAGGCAGTAAGTGTCAAATCAATTACTACAAGTTCCATCGTGTTGGCAAGTGGACTAGAATGCTTTTTGGGTGTCAGAGAAGGCATTCCCAAAAAGTTGGCATTTAAACTCAGGACTTGAAGACGTTCTGTGTTTTTATAACAAGAGTTGGGGACAGAGGAGTCCACCAAATGGGAGAATAGTGGGAGATAAAGTGCAGAGCTAAGAAAACACGAGGTGGGTTGAAGATAGGTGGATGGAACAACACCAAGGAGATGAGAGTTTCTGAAACAGAAGACTCCTATATATTAGTGGTGGGAGTGAGGTATTAAAAAGATTGATTGCGTATGATTCCAAGGGGAAAGTGGAACAGGGACCCTTTGTTTTGACTTTAGTTCAGTGCTAAAAGTCTGTTTTTTCTTCTGTAAAAGAAGGATACTAATGCTTGTTTTGCCTCTCTCTAAAGGTGTGTGGTGATGGAGTGCCAACACTTGTAAGAATGTTTTCTAAGTTAAGGAAAGCACTGCATAAGTATAAGGTGATGGTATTTTTTAAAAAATAGCTTTCTATTGATTTTTTAGAGGGAGAAAAGGAGAGGGAGAAAGAAACATTGATAGGTTGCCTCTCATACTCACCCCAACCTGGGACCAAACCCACAACCCGGGCATGTGCTCTGACCCGGAATTGAACTGGAAACCTTCTGGTGTATGGGACAATGCTCAGCCAACTGAGCTACACCAGGCAGGGCAAAGTGATGGTATTTTTAACGTGGGAGATAAGATTAGAAAGGAGGATTGGAGCAAGATAGATAGGAAAGGATTTTGGTTGCCGCACTAAAGTGAATCTTTTCCTTTTTCCATACCGATTATGGGATAGAAAAGAGAGGGCAGTGCATCTCAAGTTTTGTTTTTGTTCTTAAATATATTTTACTGATTTTTTTTACAGAGAGGAAGGGAGAGGGATAGAGAGTTAGAAACATCGATGAGAGAGAAATATCCATCAGCTGCCTCCTGCACATACTGGGGATGTGCCCGCAACCAAGGTACAAGCCCTTGACCGGAATCGAACCTGGGATCCTTCATTCCGTAAGCCAATGCTCTATCCACTGAGCCAAACCAGTTAGGGCGCATCTCAAGTTTTAAGCAGAGAAAGGTCATGATGAAAAATGGTATGTTTTAGGAAGGTTAGTGTGTGCAGAAGAGATTATTGCCTATGGCAGGGAGTCCAGTTAGAGGCTTTTTGGTGAAATAAACTTGAAGTTAAAAGGGCCTGAATTAGTCCATGGCAGTAGGAACAAAACAACAAAAAAAATGACTTGAAATAAGGTCTCCATGCGAGAGAGCAGGGACTAAAGTATAATTTCAGGACAAACTAGCCAAAGGAGAGATGGGGTAAAGCAATTTTCAGCTTTTAACATTTTGAATTTAAAATGATGGTAGGCCATTAGGTAGAAATCAAGAGTTGCAAAATGCTATAGTGCCACTCAGGGGAGAGAGATCTTAGCTAGAGATAAGAATTTTATAGCCCCTACATTGAATCCTGGGATTGGCTAGATTTCTAAGGAAGAAAGCATCTGGAGGAGGAAGGATCATCAGATTGCTAAGAGAAGAACCATGATTGTGAAGTGACTTGGAAGCCACAAAGACCCTAACAGCACTTACCATGCAGATATTGACTTACTCCTTTAGATGAAGGCTTTTTAACTTTTTTGACAACGGTTCAGTTTTTATTTCATAATCATAAACTTAACTCTGCAATCCGGCTAGACTGGGAAGGAAGGGAAAGGAAATTATGGAACCCAGTGAACTGCCCAGTGAACTGTGGCAAGAGCACAAAGGTTATAGAACACCAGAGGCCCGGTGCACGGATTTGTGCACCAGTGGGGTCCCTTGGCCTGGCCTGCAGGGATCGGGCCAAAGCCAGCTCTCCGACATCCCCCGAGGGGTCCTGGATTGCGAGAGGGAGCAGGCCAGGCCAAGGGACCCCATCAGTGCACGAATCTGTGCACCAGGCCGGTTTTGGCCCGATCTCCACAGGCCAGGTCGAGGGACCCCACCGGTGCACAAATCTGTGCACCAGGCCTGTAGTATGCATATAGATCTTTGGTTAATCTCTTCCCATCCTCCCCCCTCCTCCCTTCCCTCTGAGATTCATCAGTCTGTTCCATGTTTCCATGCCTGTGGTTTCTGCTCCTGTATTGAGCATCTGCCTCTTGGTGGTCAATGTGTGTCATAGCTACTGGCCAGTGAGCCGGTCATTTATGCTTTTATATATATAGATATATAGATTCCAAGCAAATCGGGCTGAAGGGGTGCTTCCTGAGCTACAGAAGGAATAGTCTGGTAGTTAAGATAAAACACAAGTCAAATTTATTAGAGTTGTTCACAGTCAGCAATGGTGTCTTCTTGCTGGTCTTGCCATTCCTGGACCCAAGTGCTCCGTGGCTGTCACAATATCCATGCGTCTTTCACCTGGCCGAAGACCACATGCTTGCCATCCAACCACTCAGTCTTGGCAGCACAGATGAAAAACTGGGAGCCGTTTGTGTTAGGTCCAGCATCTGCCATGGACAAGATGCCAGGACCTGTATGATTCAGGATGAAGTTCTTATCTTCAAATTTCTTCCCATAGATGGACTTGCTGCCTGTGCCATTTTGGTGTGTGAAGTCACCACCCTAGCACATAAATCGCGGAATAATTCTGTGAAAGCAGGAACCTTTATTTCTCCCCAGTGCTCAGAGCACGGAAGTTTTCTGCTGTCTTTGAAACTTTGTCTACAAACAGCTTGAAGGAGATGCAGCCCAAGGGCTGGTCATGGGTGGCTCCGGGGCAGTGACATCTGCGGAGATGAAGGTTTCTTTGAATAGGGATGGAAGGTAGAGGAGATGAAGAGATGGGAAGGGGAGAAACTAGTATTAATCAAGTGTCTTCTGTATTAACCTATATATATAAAAGCCTAACATGCAAATTGTCCCCACGGGAGTTCAGTCGGGAGACCCATCGCTCACTATGATGTGTGCTGACCACCAGGGGGTGGTACAGAACAAAGGGAGGCCCTGGCCAGCAGCCAGGAGGCCCCAATTGGTCCTAATTGCCAACCAGGCCTAGGGACTCTACCTGTGCACTAATTTTGTGCACTGGGCCTCTAGTAGTACTATACATATTCAGTGCTTACTACCTAACAGGCATTGATGTTCGGCATTTCACATGTGCCAACTCATTTAATTCTTGCAACTGTCTTTGAGATACATATTATTATCCCAGTTTTACAGATGAGGAAGTTGATGCAATGAGAAATTAAGTGCCTTGCCAAAAGTCACATGATCTGTGATACAGCAGGGATTTAGACCCAGGCCATACTCTGTACCAGGCCCTTTATAGACTGGTTTCTACAGCAGGGACCTCAATTAAAAGGCCTAGTAAAAATTTAAAGCAACACAGCAAGATGTTTTCCCATTTTACAAAATAAGGAATTGGATCTCAGAGGTAGGTTATTTGTCCTAGGTCATAAAGATAGTAAATGGTAAAACCAGGAATTAAATTAATTCTGTCAGAAACCAAAGCCCATGTTCACTTATATTTCACGCAAAGGTCAGCAAACTTCTGTGCAGAGTTAAATAGCATCCACGGCTTTGTGGGCCATATGGTCTCCATTGCAACTCCTTCACTCTGCTGTTGGCATGAAAGCTGCCATAAGACTAAACATACACAGGTGAGAATGGGTGGCCGTGATCCAATAAACCTTTGTTTATGGGCACTGAAATTTGAATTACGTGTAATTTTCAGGCATCACCAAATAGTACTCTTTAGAATTTCCTTTTCTAAACATTTAAAAATGTAAAAAGTATTCTTAGCTAGTATGTACAAAAACAGGTGGTGGGCCATGGTTTGCTGACCCCTGCTTTAATCTGTTCACTTAATATATATTGAATACCTTTTCTATGTGGAGACATTGTGTTGGAGACTGGAGACAAAAAAACAAAGGGGGTTCCAACCCTCTGAGGTGAGAAAGGTGATTGTAATACAGTGAAGTAGGAACTCTAATAAGTTTAGACTTAAAAGGTAGAATGAAAGAATAGATATGGGAGGCTTCTCAGTTTCATGGGTGAATTTATGAAGGCATCCCAAAAGAAGTTATGCATTTGAACTGGGAGTTGATAGATTGCTGGCTAGGTGGTGTGGGGAGGGTATCCCATGAACAGAAAGAGTGTCCTTTGATGGGAGGCCATAGGAAATTTGGCATCTGAAGGATGGACTTACAGGGAGGAGGAAGGACAGGTAAATGACCATAAGTAAGACAGTTGCTATAGTGGGTACAAATAGGACATATATTTGGTGACTGGTTAGACATAGGGATTGAGGAAGAGCAAAATGTCTAGGAAAACTTAGGGTTTTGGCTTGATTGGTTGGTCAGAGCCATTAAGATGTTTATCTAGGGCAGAGAAGCATGTGTTAAGGGTGGGAAGCAGGGAAAAGAGAAGTGACTTTCCATTTTCAGCATGTTGGGTTTGAGGTACCTATGGGACATCCAGGTAGAGATGTCCAGTGGCAGTTGAATATGTGGGTCTGGAATTTAGGAGGAAGATGTCTGAGCTAAGAATATGAATCTATAGTAGTAGAGTTGATTGCTCAGTGATGGTGAGAACATATGGATTGAGAAGAGGAAACTGATCTTTAAGCCCTTGGGAACACAGCATTAAAGGAGCAGGACACTGCTGAATGGGGACAACCTGGAGAAAAGGAGGAGAACCAGGAGAGAGCTGAAATTTGGGAAGGGGATTTGCCGGAAGGGAGGATATTGTCAGTTTTTCTGCAGAAAGGTCAAGAAGATAAGGAATGAAGTGTTCATTGGCTGGGGCTGTTGAAATCAGGAAGGTTGTGGAACTTAATGAGCACTTTCAAAGGAGTGGACTAGAGCACAGATTTCAGTGTGTTAAGTGCTGAATGAACTTGATAGCCATAGCTAAGGCATCTCTAGCAGTTATTTAGTGTAGGGTTTGGCAGATACTAGAGGAAAGGAAAATTTATTCGTTCAACAAACACTGTACCAAACACTGTTGTTGAAACTGGGGATAGAGTAATGAAAAAGAGTAAGAGGAGGTTCTTATTGTAGAACTTACATTTTAATGGGGGAGGAGGGTATAGAAAAGAAACAATATAATATTGCCTAGGGGTAAAATTCTGAAGAAAATAAAGTAGGGAATAAGGATTGAATAGAAAGAAAGAGGAAGAGTGGTCTGTGTGTGGCTATTTTTAAGAGAGGATGGTCAGGAAGACCTTGCAGAGAAGGCGACTACTCTTAAGCAGAGGCTTCATCAAGTATACAAGGCCTGGGGTGAGAAAAAAGTAGGTTCTTTGAGGAATGGGGTGGTTGGAGCTGATGAGGCAAAGTAGGGAAGATGAGGTAGGGAAAGACTGGATCCAGATTAAATGGGGCATTACAGGCCATGGCAAGGCATTTTAATTTAATTCTTTGAATGTAGAGCTGACAGGACTTGATGGTATAGTGTAGGTAAAAGCAAGTACGTGAGAAGAAGACCACTTACTGAGATGGGGAAGGCAGGAGGAGGGGCAGAGCATTTGGGGGGATGAGATCAAGAGTTCTGTTTCAGACTAAGAGGTTAGGGATGTCAGATGTTCAAGTGGAGATGTATAAGCCATTTGGGTGAATAAACTAGAATTTGGTGGGTTGAATATCAGGGATCTAGACTTGATACGATTATGTTGCCCTTTCTCTAGTTGATTGTGCTTGAGTTCCCCAAATATTTTAGTAGGTAAATGTCTTTTGGGTGGAGGGGGTCTTGTCTTTTTACCAAAATAGCAGAAAAGAGAGCTCATAGATGTAGAAAGCCTACTGTGGCTCCTGTGCCAGCGCTGCAGGGATAGAGGTACCAACCAGCAGAGCTCACTGTGAGAATTAGGCCATTCTGGCAGCCTGATAATGAATCAGCTCATTTTAGTTCTTTTCTCACCAATAAAATCAAGAGGAAGATAGGATAATACAGGCAGTCCTCAGGTTACGTTGGAGATCCATTCCTACGGCTCAATGTAACGCAATTTTCGCTGTAAGTTGGAACCCCCCCTACATAAGCACCTACATCACTCACATGGAGCACATACACAGCAGTAATGAAATGAAACAGTAGAAAAAATTTGAAAGAAAGATAACAATTCCTGACCTTTACTTGTGGTAAATAAATAATAAAAAACATAAAGCACATATGTACATACGTCGGAACGATGGAACTTTTTTTTTTTAATAAATGCTGTAAATAGGAGATGGCAACGTAAGTCGAGTCCAACATAACCCAAGGACTGCCTGTAGAGTAGACCTTTTGGTCTAGAAGGAAATCAACATTCTTCCTTTTTTTCCAAATAAAATTGAGGTCTGGAAAGGCTGCTCAGTCATATTACTTGAGATCAGTGTCAGGACTAGAATTCAGATCCATTGGCTTTTTTAAAAAAAATTTTTTTTTTTAAATATTAAAAGAGAGAGACAGAAACATCAATGATGAGAGAATCCCCTCCTGCACACCCCCTACTGGGGATGGAACCCGCAGGGCATGTGCCCTGACTGGGAATTGAAATGTGACCTCCTGGTTCATAGGTTGACGCTCAACC
The DNA here is from genome assembly GCA_026230045.1 of Corynorhinus townsendii. Taxonomy (NCBI): domain Eukaryota; kingdom Metazoa; phylum Chordata; class Mammalia; order Chiroptera; family Vespertilionidae; genus Corynorhinus; species Corynorhinus townsendii. Next base: position 113,616,615 of record JAPDVU010000007.1, on the reverse strand, counting down.
ACTGAGCTCTGCTGGCCGGGCCAGACCCCATGGCTTTTACTCCAGCTTATTTTCTACTGTGTATGCTTCTGGGATGCAGTGACCCCAACTGCAGGCTCATTCGTTTATAGGTGCTCTAAGGCTAGACTTTTGCAGTGGGTAAAATTTGCCTGTTTGCTCAAGATTTTTCTGAGTTGCTGAGCAGTTAATTTGGGAATGGGACTTTGGAGCCAGACTGCGTGGGTTCAAACCCCAGCTCGGTTACTTACTAACTGTAACATCTGGTAAATTGTTTCTCTCTCTATGCATCATTTCACAAAATAGGCATAATGCTTAGTAACCTCAGGGTGGTTGTATTTGATGGTTAGCCTATCTAATAAAGAGGGAATATGCAAATTGACCATCATGCCATCACAAGATGCAGCACCCACAGCAGGGGCGGGGCAGCAGGGAGCGGGCTCAATGGGCCACCTTCACCTGGAACTGATGACTCCCCGCCCGCCGCCTCCCCCACTCACCCCAGCCTCCCTGCTGCTCCCCTCGACCAGCAGTCCGTCCACAGACTGCGGGGCCCTAGGCAGGCAGTGCCCAGTGGAGTATGCACTGAGGTGGGTGAGGCAGGTGCATGGGCTGCAGCGGTCCCTGCGGCACGGGGACAGACTGAGACTTCAGGTGACTTACTCGCGGCTTCCAGGTGTCACTGGGCTGGGCTCAGGGTGGGGAGGGCTGCGGTAGGGTTGGGGTGGGTGGGGGCAAAGCCTCACTGCAGGCCATGGGCAGGGGTGCGAGCCGAGGTTTAGTGCAGGAGACGGGCGTGGAGGGCGTCATCCGTCTGGAAGTCCCTGCAGGGTGGGGCGCCGCCAGAGGGTGTGGGGCGGGTCCAGGCAGGTGGAGAAGGTGCCCGGGAGCCCAGCACGGGACCTCCTGGACCCTCCTGTGACAGACACATTTTGTGGAATTTCACGGTCACCCCACACTTCTCTTAATATTTTCAAAAGTAACATGATGCACCCGAGCAGAAGTCCTGTACGGTAGGGAGTGGATTTTAGGAGTGGTGACGAGTGGAAGCCTGGGGCACAGGGGGTCACAGAAGCAGGTCCCCAAAGACTGACCGCCTGCCTGGGTGGGAGGATGGGCTTAGGTGAGAAGATCCTCGGATGGGAAGGAGTAGGGAGCAGGCAGCAAGCATGTCTCACACAAATCCCAGTCACTTTGTGGTAATTGCCACGCCTGGAGTATTGTGTAAACCCTGGAGAGAAATATATAGATCATTTTGGCTTTTATCTCTTAAAAATGGGATTTTTAAACTGCAGCTCCGTTTAACATACTGAATGTAAGGCCCCATATTTCTTATGAAGGGATGTGACCTAACATGGCAGTCATGTCAGGATTAATGATATATCATTTAAATTGATACCATGTCGTTCAAAAACAGGACTCTGTCTGAGTCAACAGGTAAATTCCTATTTAAAATTACCTATACGAAAATAAAAACAGGAACTGTTGCCTTTCTGGAAAGATGTACATATCCTTTTGGAAAATGAATTAAGAAATAGCTTTGCTTTAATTGTCATGATTCTCTTATGACAGTTTTCTGACTTTTCTGGGGGGAGGAGTCTAGAGTTACAATTTTGGTCACATTTTTAGATCAATGCGATTCTTCCCCCCTACCCCCAGCCATATATTTCTGTTGTAACTGTAAGAGTGATCTAATTTTGCATTCTTATTTATGCTAGTATTTCTTTATAGTTGACTTTGGGGGGGGGGCCACAAAAGTCTTCTTTGAAGAGCTTTGTACAGTTACTGAAGGATGTCAGAAGCAGTGTTGATTGATCTATTTGGTTTGACATTGAACTCTCAGAAAAACTATCAGACATTACTGAAGACATTGAATGCTATTAGGTACTGCCATGCTGCTAAGACCAAGTTCCTTTGCATCATGTGTTGAACCGGCAGTTGGACATCCCCCAAGGGGTCCCAGATTGGAGAGAGTGCAGGCCTGGCTGAGGGAGCCCCCTCCCATCGTGCATGAATTTCGTGCACTGGGCCTCTAGTCTATATATATAAGGGGCTAATATGCTAAGTGTCCGACTGTCCAACAAGTCGCTATGATGTGCACTGACCACCAGGGGACAGATGCGCAATGCAGGAGCTGATGAGCTGCAGTGACTTGGCAGCACTGGTTCTCGGGTGAAGCACCCCAAAACCAGAGAGGAGGGAGCCTGATTCCTCGCAGGGCCGCACGATTCCATCTTCGACTATGTGTTATGTTGTTGCTGGGGTGCTGTTGGCCTCGAATCTGGTTTACTGCACACTTGTGTTTGCCTTCCACACCCTGTACAACAGCAACTTTGCAGAGTGCCCTCTCACACTCCGGGACCCCTCAGGGGATGTCGGAGAGCCGATTTTGGCCCAATCCCTGAAGGCCAGGCCAAGGGATCCCACCTGCTGGAGGGACCCTGCTCACTCTGCAGACTCGGGGGAGGGACCATGGGGGTTTGGTTCCAGGGCATGTCTAATGCATCTCGCCTAGTCCTGCCCCACCACCCACCTTCTAATTAATTTCCTTTCAATGAGCAGCAATCTGTGCACCGGGTCACTAGTCCTATATAATAAAGAGGTAATATGCAAATTGACCATCACACCCTCACAAGATTGCTGCCTACAATCAGGTCAGCAGGGGAGTTAGTGAGGGATGACCAAACGACTAAACAAGCAGGCTGCATGGGGCAACCAGGCCAGCAGAGGGGGCAGTTGGGGGTGACCAGGCTGGTGGCGGGGGTGGGGGGTGGGGGAGGCAGTTAGGGTGACCAGGAAAGCAGGCAGGTGAGTGATTAGGAGCCAGCAGTCCAGGATTGTGAGAGGGATGTTCTGGATTGGAGAGGATGCAGGCTGGGCTGAGGGGACCCCCACCCCCATGCATGAATTTCATGCACTGGACCTCTAGTATATATATAAGATCTTTTGGTTAAACTCTTCCAATCCTTTTCCCCCTTCCTTCTGAGATTCTTCAGTGTGTTCCATGTTTCCATGCCTCTGATACTATTTTATTCACCAGTTTATTTTGTTCATTAGATTTCTTGTTTGTTTTGGTTTTTAGATTCAATTGTTGATAATGTATTTATTGCCATTTTGTTCATATTTTTATCTTTTTTTTTCTTCTTCCTCTTCTTAAAGAATACCCTTCAACATTTCATGTAATACTGGTTTGGTGATGATGAACTCCTTTACCTTTTTCTTGTCTGTGAAGCTCTTTATCTGACCTTTAATCATAAACGATAGCTTTGCTGGGTAATCTTGGTTGTAGTTGCTTGCTTTTCATCAATTTGAATATTTCTTGCCATTCCTTCTGGCCTACAAAGTTTCTGTTGAGAAATCAGCTGACAGTTGTATGAGCACTCCCTTGTAAGTAACCACTTTTTTTCTTGCTGCTTTTAGATCTCTCTTTAACACTTGGCATTATAATTATGATGTGTCTTATGGGCCTCTTTGGGTTCCTCCTGTTTGGGACTCTCTGTGCTTCCTGGACTTATAAGTCTATTTCTTTCCCCAGGCAGAGGAACTTTTCTGTCATTATTTCTTCAAATAGGTTTTTCAATATCTTGCTCTCTCTTCTTCTGGCACCCCCATAATGCAGTGTTGGTACACTTGAAGTTGTCCCAGAGGCTCCTTACACCATCTTAATATTTTTGGATTATTTTTTCTTTTTGCTCTTCTGACTGGGTGTGTTTTGTTTTTATTCTCAGAATCCTCTACTGTTGTATCTCTGTGAATTTTTCTTTATTTCAGTTAGTGTGTGCTTAATTTCTGACTGGTCTTTATTTATGTCTTTGACATTCTCACTAATATCCTTGAAAGTCTCACTAAGTCCCTTGAAGCTCTCTTTAAGATCCTTGAGTAATCTTGTAACCATTGATTTGTACTCTGGACCCAGTAACTTGCACACTTCTATTTCTTTCATTTGTAACATGTTTCTTTATCTCCTCATTTTGGCTGCTTCTCTGTGTTTGTTTCTGTTTACTAGTAGAGCTGTTGTGTCTTCTGGAATTGGTAGACTAGCCTTGTGTAATAGGTGTCCTGTAAGGCCCAGTGGCTCAGCCTCTCCAGTCACCTGAGCTGGGCACTCTAGGTGCACCCTGTGTGTGCTGTGTGCACAGTCTTGTTATAGTTGAGCCTTGATTGGCGTCACTGGGAGGAATTGGCCTTCAGGCCAACTGGCTGTGAGGACCAGCTGAGTCTACAGTGGAAGAGGTGCTACACAGGAGACCCCTATATAGCAGGACTTGCTTCAGTGGGGCTTTGATGCTCACTGAGTCTGCCCCTTGAATGTTGGTTGTGTATGTGTAGAGTTGTAATCTGGTATGTTCTGAAGCTGTCCACCGTATCACTGGCTTTGGGGCCTCCAGGGCAGTGCAAAGTTAGCTACTGCCTAGGGCCACCCGGCAGGATCTATAGAGGGATCTGCACATGACTGCTATTTGTATTGAGCTTGGGAGTGCCCAACTGTGAAGTAAGGCAGGCTGGTGCTATTGCTGGGTCCTGGGCCTTTTATTGGTAGGTTTGGGGCATGCTGGCACCAGCTGCAGCTTGTTTGAGAGATTTTAGCAAAGTCTGAAGCCTGAGGCAGGACAGGTGTTTTCATATGGAAAAGCTGCTGCAAACAGTTCGGGGTTGGGGCTCTGGCAATCACCAGGGCAGAGCAAAGAGTATGTGCTATGCTGATGGAAACTCAGATATGGCTGCCAGTCAGCCCTGCCACGGGGGGTGGTCCCAGAACAGGAACAGTGACCCCTGCAAGCACCCCCGTCTGGGAGAAAGCCAAATTCCTGCACCGATGCCAGACAATCCAATTCTGCCCCATATGTGTCTGGGTTCGAGTCTGAGTAAGTTTGTGACCAGCTCTTTAGGAGGAACACCTGGGTCTCCAGCAGCCTCTGTGTCACTCAGCCACAATCCCCACTAGTTTTTACAGCCCTCAGTTACAGGGACTTCTCAGTTTTGGAACCCTAGGCTGTGCGTCTGGTGTGGGGCTAGGACCCCTCCCTTGCTCCTCACAGGCAGCCTTCACAGAGACGATCTCCCTCCCGATTAAAAAATGGGCACATGTGGGTGTTGGACCAGCCCATTCCATTCCTCCACCCTTCCTACCAGTCTCAGTAGTCCTTTCTTCTTTACTTCTCTAGTTGTAGGACTGCCATTCAGCCAGCTTTCAGGCAGTTCTGAATGATGGTTGTTCTGTATTTTAGTTGTAATTTTGATGTGTTTGTGGGAGGCAACGAGTACAGTTTTTTACCTATGCCGCCTTCCTTGAACATTTCTTGTAGCAATATTGTTTTTCCTGATATATCACCCAGGCAAGGGAAACAAAAGAAAAGAAAACAAATAGAACTACATGAAACTAAAAAAATTTTGCACAGCAAAGGAAACCATCAGTAAAATGAAAAAACAACCCAGCAAATGGGAGACTATATTCGCCAATGATACATCTGATAAGGGGTTAACTTCCAAAGTTTATAAAGAACTTATAAAACTCAACACCAAAATAACAAATAGTCCGACTAAAAAATGGGCACAGTACCTGAATAGACACTTTGGGCAATTGACATGAAAAGATGCTCAGTGTTACTAACCATCAGAGAAATGCAAATTAAAACCAACTCATGCCTGTCAGAATGGCTATCATTGGTAAATCAACAAACAGCCCTAGCCAGTTCGGCTCAGTGGATAGAGTGCCAGTCTGCAGACCATAGGTTCCCAGGTTTGATTCCAATCAAGGGCACATACCTTGGTTGCAGGCTTTTCTTTGGCCTGGGCCCTGGTTGGAGCATGTGTAGGAGGCTACCAATTGATGTGTTTCTCTCACATCAGTGTTTCTATCTTTCTTTCTCTCTTTCTTCTATTTGCACCCCCCCACCAAGAAAAAAAAAAATCAATGGAAAAATATTCTTGGATGAGGATTTAAAAACGAAAAAGTAAATAAATCAACAAACAAGTGTTGGTGAGGATATGGAAAAAAGGGAACTCTCATGCACCGTTGGTGGGAATGCAGATTGGTACAGCCACTATGGAAAGCATTATGGAATTACCTCAAAAAATAGCAAATAGCCTCATCAGTGTGGTTCAGTGGTTGACCATCAACCCATGCACCAAGAGGTCGCTGGTTTGATTCCCAGTCAGAACACATGTCCAGGTTACTGACTGGATTCCCAGTAGGGGTTATGCAGGAGGCAGGTGATCGATGTCTCGCCCTCACATCCGTGTTTCTTTCTCCTTCTCCTCCTTCGCTCTCAAAAATTGATGAAAAACATGTATTATAAAAAATAAAAATGGAACTGCATAATGAGCTAGCTGGTTCACCCTGGTAATATAGCCAAAGAAACCTGGAACACTAATTCAAAAAAATAAATGCCCACCCTTATATTCACTGCAGCATTATTTACAACTAGAGGCCCGGTGCACGAAATTCATTTGGGGGGGGGGCGTGTCTCTCAGCTCAGCCTGCACCCTCTCCAATCTGGGACAGCCCTCTCACAATCCAGGACTGCTGGCTCCCAACTGCTCACCTGCTTGCCTTCCTGATTGCCCCTAACTGCTTCTGTCTGCCAGCCTGATCACCCCCTAACCACTCCCCTGCCAGCCTGATTGATGTCTAACTGCTACCCTGCCAGCCTGTTTGCCCCCAACTTCCCTCCTCTGCCAGCTGGGTCATCCCCAACTGCCCTCCCCTGCAGGCCTGGTCCCTCCCAACTGCCCTCCCCTGCTGGCCATCTTGTGGCGGCCATCTAGTGTCCACATGGGGGCAGCCATCTTGTGTGTTGGAGTGATGGTCAATCTGCATATTACACTTTTATTAGATAGGATAACCAAGATTTGGTATCAGTCCAAGTGTCTATCAGTGGATGAGTAGATAAAAAGCTGTGGACACAATGGAATACTACTCATTTGTAAAAAAAAGGAAATCTCACCCTTAGCGACAACATGGATAGACCTAGAGAGCATTATTTTAAGTTAAATAAGCCAGTCAGAGAAAGAGAAGTACCATATGTTTCATTTTTATATGGAATCTAGTGAACAAAATAAACTAACAAGATAGAAACAGACTCAGAGAATAGACTGAGAACTCAGAAGGAGGGGTGTGCACAGCTGGGTGAATAAGGTGAAGGGATTAAGCAAAAACATAAAAAACTCAGACACAAGCAATAGTATGGTGATTACGAGGGAAAGGGGGTGGGAGAAGGAAGAAGAAGGTATAGGGGTATATGATGAACACACAATATACAGATGATATATTATAGAATTATACATCTGAAACGTATGTAATTTTATTAACCAATGTCACCCCAATACATTCATTAAAAAAGAATAAATAAAATAAAAACACATCATAGCCCAAAATAAAGTGTTAAACTACTAAGGTATATATCTGATAAAAGAAAATCACCAAACTTCTAAATAATTAGGCCCAAAATATTTCTAGTATTAAACATTGAAATAAATGTGAGTTGTACATACATTTAAGAAAAATGAATAAAAACAAGTAGGATCCTCTTTTCCAACCCATTGATTCTAGTTCAGCTTGGTCGGTGGTTGGAATCTCTCCTAGCAGCTCGGGGTACAAGGTGAGACCCGCTTCCATCACAGGGCCACTCACATGAGGCAGTGTAGACACTGCCAATTTACCTCACATGTACATCTTTGGGAGGTGGGAGGGAATAGAGTCCCCAGAGAAAAGCCACGCAGATATGGGGAGACAGTGGTGACCCTGACACGAAATTGATTTTATTTTCTCATTAGCATTATAATGAAATAGAATTATTCAAGAACCTGCTATCATAGGGTCTCAGCTTTATGAGAAATTGCCTGTTAGACACTCCATCTTAACAGACCTTGGGCTTTGCTTCCTATTTTTTATCTTACAACGCTATGAAAATCTATGCTCGGATATTTTTAGTGATTCTAGTTACCTTTTCCTCTTTCACTTGGTTTTTAACCTCTTGCTAGCTCATCAAGGCATAATTTTTTTTAATTATATTTTAATTGATTTTAGAGAGGAAAGGAAAGGGAGAGACAGAAACATCAATAATGTGAGCGAACCATTGATCAGCTGCCTCCTGCACATCCCCTACTGGGGATGGAGCCTGCAACCCAGGCATTTGCCCTTGACTGGAATCGAATCTGGGACCCTTCAGTCCGCAGGCCAATGCTTTATCCACTGAGCCAAACCAGCTAGGGCAAGGCATAATTTTTAAATTAAAGGTAACATTGGTTTATAATATTATGTAAGTTTTTGGTGTGTAATATTATAATTTATACATTATGCTATTGTACACTATAGCATTCTCAACACCAAAAGTCTGGTTTCCATCTGTCACCATACATTTGACCCCCTTTACCCATTTCACCCACACACACCTATCACCTCCTTCCCTTTTGGTAACCACCCATCTGTTGCTGTATCTGTAAGTTTGATTTTGTAACATTTTATTAAACATTTTAAGTTATTTTCATTAAGTGTAAATCAGAGTAACATATTCACCATATTTTTGGATATTCCTATATTATTTTCCTATGTTGTTTCTAGTCATTTTGGAAAGGAAATATGGGGTTAAATGAACACCTTAACAATTTATAAATGTGAAATGGAGAGAGTAGCCTTTTACAATTGCTAATTAATGATCTTTTTTTTTTTTGTAGGTGTCAGCTGTGATGCATGTTTAAAAGGAAATTTTCGAGGTCGCAGATATAAGTGTTTAATTTGCTACGATTACGATCTTTGTGCGTCTTGTTATGAAAGTGGTGCAACAACAACAAGGCATACAACTGACCACCCAATGCAGTGCATATTAACAAGGGTAGATTTTGGTACGTATTTAATAATATTTTAGTGGATTATCATTTAGAATTTTATGTGTATATGTGTGAAGAAATAAAGGCAAAATGTTCTAAGAACTATATCCCCAACATCATACATGAGGCTCCAAACTTATCAAAAATAACATGAATCTTTTATAAATTCTGTGTAATTCTTTCTCCTAATCATAGTTTACTTGTTTATGAAAGCCATTCAGAAACATATATAACTGACAAGATATGAAACGGAAGAGTGCTTCAGTAAAGAAGGAATAAAGTTAAACTGCCTGTTCTGCTAATAATACACACATATTCTTTGTTCTGGTTATCAGAAAACAGATTATTCCTACAATTGATTAGAAGACATTGTCAATCCATAAGGAAAGCTGTAAATGTTTCATTGCTATAATTTCTTACATAGTCAGCTCTTGTTATTATCTGTCTTTTTTTATTATAGTAATAAAAGACTAGTGGGTGTCTCAGGTGGTTTTAATTTGCATTTCTCTGATGGCTAACGTGTTGATCATCTTTTTCTTATGCTTACTGGCCATTTGTATATATATACTTTGGAGAAATGTCTATTCAGATTCTTTGCAATTTTTAAAGTGGGGAGTATATCTTTTGTTACTGAGTTTTAATAGTTCATTGTGTATTTACATACAAGTTCCTTATCAGAAATTTTGGTTTGCAGAAATTTTTTTCCATTCTGTGGGTTGTCTTCACTTTCTTGATGATGTGCTTTGAAGCACAAAAGTTTTAATTTTGTTGATGTCCTGTTTTTTTTCTTACATTGTGCTTTTGGTCTTATAGCTAGGAAACCTATTGCCTAATTCAAGATCACAAAAATTTAAAACTATGTTTTCTTCTAAGACTTTTGTAGTTTTAGCTTTTATATTTAGATCTTTGATCCACTTTGATTTAATTTTTATAAATGGAATGAGAAAGAGGTTCAACTTTATTCTTTGGCATATGGATATTCAGTTGTCCCAGCATCATTTGTTGAAAAAACAATTCTTTACCCAGTGAAATATGTCTTGGCATTCTTGTTGAAAATCAGTTGGCAGGGATAGGGGGAAATAGAGTGATGTTGGTCAAAGGGAACAAAGTTTTGTTATGCAAGATGAATAAGTTCTAGAGATGAATAAATTCTAATGCATAGCATGATGACCATAGTCAGCAATATTGTGTTCTATATCAACAAACACACACACAAACACAATGGTAACTATGTAGAGGTGGAGGATATGTTAATTAGGTTGATTGTGGTGATCTTTCCTTAGTATAAGTAATCAAAACATCAAGTTGTAACCATTAATATATATAATTTTTATGTGCCAAAGATATGTTGATAATGCTGTTAAAAAAGTTAGTTGATCATAAATGTGTTTATTTCTAGACTCTTAAGCGATTTCATTGATTTATTTGACTATCTTTATGCCAGTACCACGCTGTCTTGATAACTAGCTTGTAGTAAGCTTTGAAATCAAGAAGTGTGAGTCAACTTTGTTGTTCTTAAAGATTATTTTGGGTATTCTAGATCCCTTGAGTTTCTGTGTAAATTTTGGATCACTTTGTCAAATTTCTGCAAGGAAGGCAACAGGAATTTTAATAGGGATTGTTTTGAATCTGTAGATCAGTTGGGAGAGTAATATTAAATCTCTCAATCCATGAACATGGGATCTCTTTTCATTTACTTAGGTCATTTAATTTTTTTTAACTATGATTTATAGTTATCAAAGAATAAGTTTTATGCTTCTTTCATTAAATATATTTCTAAGTATTATATTATTTTTGCTATTGTACATGGAATTTTAAAATTTTTATTTTTTAATATATATATTTTTTTACTGCAAGTATATAGAACAATTGGTTTTTGTATACAGAACTTGTGTCCTGTGATGTTACTGAATTCATTTATTACTTCTAATAGTTTTTTAGTGGATTCCTTAGGGTTTGGAAGGAATTCATCTGCTAATAGAGGTAGTTTTACTTCTTTCCATCTGGATGGGTTTTGTGTCACTTTCTTGCCTAGATTTTTAGTAAAATATTGAATAGAAATGGCAAGAGTGAACCATTCTTGTTGTTTCTGGTGGGGCGGGGGAGATATCCGATCTTTCACCAGTATACAGTTAGCTGTGCCTTTTTTGTAGATGCCCTTTAACACCTGAGGAAGTTTTTTTATATATTTATCCTCACTATCCCAAATTTACCTGACAAGTCTTATGCACATAATAAATGGTCAGTATATATGTAGTGGATACATACTTTTAAGATAGTCTAAATCTCCCTAAAAATTAATGTGAACAAATTAATCATGTAGTGAGCACTTCCTCCCATTTTCTCATCTCACAAAAATGGTCATGTCCTCTTAAATTAGGCATTTGTTTCATGTTAAAAAATGAGATAGTTCTTTGTAATGAAGTGACATAACCTATTAAATATACTTTCAATTACATTTTTTGTGTACTGCTTATGGAGGAAAATAGACGTATTCCTTGAGATGTACTAATGAGGCAAACAGATGATTCCCACAGATTCTCACTGAGTGGTTGGTTCTTCACTAACTGAGCTGAGCAGAGTATGTTATGGTAGTATCCCAAGTTAGCATTACAAGAACTGAATGCCGAGGATCCTTCCTGCTTGTAAGAATGGTATATGATGAAACTGCATCTGGGAGTTGGCATACTGATCATGGTTGTCTGCTCCTTCCCTCTGAGCACTTGTGTTCTTGTATATAATGCACCCTGACCATTTTTTTTTGTGTGTTGACATTGGTACTGCCACAGTATATACAGAAAAAAATAAATTGCAAGAAAATTAGAACCAAGCCCTGGCCAGGTAGCTCAGTTGGTGATCATATCATCCTGATACACCAAGGTTGTGAGTTTGATCCCTGATCCCAGGGCACTTATAAGAATCAACCAATAGATACATAGGTAAGTGGAACAACAAACCTACCCCCCTCTCTCTCTTTCTCTGTCTCAATAATTAAAATTTAAAATAAAATTAGAACCAGATGTGAAATGAGAGATGTTTTAACAGTAAATGAAGGGATTGAAAGCTCTTTGCTTTATTTTTGTCTTACGGCTGTACTATCTATATGGAGAAGGAATTGGAGGGCTGTCATGGAATCCTTGAGAATAAGGATATTGCAAATATAAACAGGGAGGCACCTAAGCATACATTGACAGTGCAGTTGTTGGTGAAGATTTTAGGCACACTTTTTTTTTTTTTTTTAATATCATTGCAAATACTTTTTCACATTCAGTCAATTGCCATTTTTTTAGGCACACTTAAACTTTTGTACCGTATGATTGCATTCTTATAATTAAAAAACTAATAATAATTCTTTCTCAGTGCAATTCCACTTTATTTTTCAGATTTGTACTATGGTGGGGAGGCTTTCTCTGTAGAGCAGCCACAGTCTTTTACTTGTCCCTATTGTGGAAAAATGGGCTATACGGAGACATCTCTTCAAGAACATGTTACGTCTGAACACGCAGAAACATCAACAGAAGTGGTAAGTAGAATAGCCTCATGTCTAAAATGATGGGGTTAAGTAAATTATTTCTAATATAAATAAAGCTAGGTCACTATCATGTACCTCCTAAGTTTGCATAGTAGTTATTGAAATTATATATATTTTTTTAAGTTGTCTTTTTTAAAATATATTTTTATTGATTTCAGAGAGGAAGAGGGAGGGAGAGAGAGATAGAAACATCAATGATGAGAGAGAATCATTGATCGGCTGCCTCCTGCATGCCCCCTACTGGGGATTGAGCCTGCAACCTGGGCATGTGCCTTGACTGGGAATCGAACCCAGGACCCTTCAGTCCACAGGCCGATACTCTATCCACTGAGCCAGACCAGCTAGATATAAAATTATATTTTAACAACAAATTTTATACAGCCTAGGAAGCAGCATGTGTTCAAGATAATGCCCCTCATTTGTCCACACTCTTCATTCACATTTGCTGGAAGCAAAGTATAGAGTCTTCACCAAATTCAGGAGCCTTCTGGAAATAAATGCATTGTGAAAAGATTAAAAGCACTTCAACCTGCCACACAGTTCTTTTTATAGTATTCTTGCTACCTGTCTCATTTTTCTTCTGTAAGGAAATCTTCACAAGGAAATTAAAAAATCTTTGGTCATGTATTAAGTAGTAATCTATTATCACATCTCACTGACTTTACTGTACTTGGTTTTCTTCCCATCAGATCTCTTGCTTCATAGCACAAAGCTCTGAGGTTCCTAGAAGTTCCTTGCACTCTGATCTTTTCCAGTACCTAAAAGCCAGAGACCCAGAATAATAAACAAAGAAAGTCTTGCCTAGAGAGCTTTTTAGATATTTTACTTGACATGTGATTCAGCATATATCCAACTTCAAGAGATGATAAAGTTCACCCAAAAGAGTCCTCTTCCCCCCTTTACTGTTGGTAATAATAAAGAGGTGAGAGATGGAACTGTAGGTGTGCAATTTGGAGAAGTTTGGCACAAGCAGTTACACACTGCATCAACTAATAACACCCTAAATACACTCAAAACAAATTAACTAAAAAACTGAAGAGAAATAAAGTAGTGTCAAAGAACATGCAGCTAATAAGAGACAGAGCCGGTGTTTGAACTTACCCAGAGTCCTCTGGGTTATAGAGTCTCTACTTAACCAATGTCCTACATCTCCACTACAGCTCTGCTGTTACAGCAGTGAATAACACAGGTTCACTTTTATTCCCATTTACATTGCTGGTTTGATGCTCAAAGTTGTTAAAGATTTATCATTCAAACAGTTGGTAAATTTACATTATGTCATCCTCAAGCCCACTTTTACTATCTGATGACTCAGAAATGCTCTTATTTTGCATGTTGGGAAGCCTGAGAACACGGTTGTCACAGTTTTCACCACTGTTCTTAATTTGTTGGATTTATTCTGTCAAAGTGACTTTGCTTCCTTTTGTACAGTTCCAAACACCAGGGTAAAGAATATTAACTGGGTTGCATCTTCATTCTGGTTGCTGTGGAAAACTTGGAATAAGTTCTCCTTGATTTAATTTTTGTCAGTTGTGGTCCTTTTTTTACCTAGATACAGTTAGGGAGAGATTTCCCTTATTATAAACTAGGCATTCTTAAAATCAGTATAGCCAACAGGCCCTGATACACTCTCACCACCCCACAGATGGGGTGCTCAGTTTTTCACATCCGAAATTGGAGAATACGGTGGAAATTTAAGTCCTATCTATAAAGGAAAAGCTAATTACTCATTCCTTTAAAATAAGAGTTAGTTCCTAAAAGTAAATACAATTTTATACTCCTCTATACCGGATACACAGTTTGAAAATTACTAACTATGTACAAATGGTTTTGTGGTCTGGCTCACATAGTGTGTCCAGTTACATGCCTTCATTAAGTTTCACATGTTTGGAACACAGCTCTAGGCAGTGGCTATACTGTTTTTCATATTGGTATTTGTGGAATATTTTAAGGATTTCCCCCCTTCTTATCAGCGCTTAGTCTGCATGAGCACTGACTGCATCTACCTCTGTTCACACGGATAACAAACCCAGACATTTCAAAGTGAAAAGTAGTAAGCAGCCCTGCTGGTGTGGCTTATTTGGTTGGGCATCATCCCCTGTACCAAAAGGCTTCTAGTTTGATTCCGGTCAGGACACATGCCCAGGTTGTGGGCTCAGTCCCTGGTTAGGGGCGTGCAGGAGGCAGCCGATCTATGTTTCTTTCTCACCTCTCTCTCTCTCTCTCTCTCTCTCTCTCTCTCTCTCTCTCTCTCCCCCTCCCCCCTCCCCCCTCCCTCTCCTTCTCTCCCTCTCCGTCTCCCCCTCTCTCTAAAATATAAATATATTTTAGCCCTTGCTGGTATGACTCTGTGGTTAGAGTGTTGGTCCATGCACCAAAGGGTCATGGGTTTGATTCCTGGCCAAGAGCACGTACTTGGGTTGCAGGTTCGATCCCCAGCCCCAATTGGGGCACATGCAGGAGGCAACCAATCCATGTTTCTCTTTCTGCCTCTCCTTCCCTCTCCCTCCCTCCCTTCTCCTCTCCCTCTCCCTCTCTTTACCCACCCTCCTTTCCACTCTCTTTGAAAAATCTATGGAAAAAATATCATCGGGTGAGGATTAAAAATATATATTTTTTAAATGATAAGCAGACATAAATCTTTGATATGAAGATGCGAGGATCTTCTTTGAGACATGTAAGTCATTTCCTAGATCCAGGCTAGCATTGAGCACCTACACTGCGTAGAAGCTTACTGATTAGCATCTATTCTGAAGGACTGGTGCTGTGCCACACCAGTTAAATCTTTTTATTTATTTATTTATTTTTAATAAATCTTTATTCAGATTATTACAATTGTTTCTCCTTTTTCCCCCCATAGCTCCCCTCCACCCCGTTCCCACCCCACCTTCTGCCCTTACCTCCCCCCCATTATCCTCATCCATAGGTGTACGATTTTTGTCCAGTCTCTTCCTGCACCCCCCCCATACCCCTTTCCCCCTGAGAATTATCAGTCCACTCCCTTTCTATGTCCCTGATTCTATTATATTCACCAGTTTCTTCTGTTCCTCAGGTTTTTAATTCACTTGGTTTTTAGGTTCACTTGTTGATAGATATGTATTTGTTGTTCATAATTTTTTATCTTTACTATTTTCTTCTTCTTCTTAAAGAATACCTTTCAGCATTTCATATAATACTGGTTTGGTGGTGATGAACTCCTTTAGCTTTTTCTTATCTGTGAAGCTTTTTATCTGCCCTTCAATTCTGAATAATAGCTTTGCTGGGTAGAGTAATCTTGGTTGTAGGTTCTTGCTCTTCATCACTTTGAAAATTTCTTGCCACTCCCTTCTGGCCTGCATAGTTTCTGTTGAGAAATCAGCTGACAATCGTATGGGTGCTCCCTTGTAGGTAATTAACTGTTTTTCTCTTGCTGCTTTTAAGATTCTCTCTTTGTCTTTTGCTCTTGCCATTTTAATTATGATGTGTCTTGGTGTGGTCCTCTTTGGATTCCTTTTGTTTGGGGTTCTGTGCGCTTCCTGGACTTGTAAGTCTATTTCTTTCACCAGGTGGGGGAAGTTTTCAGTCATTATTTCTTCAAATAGGTATTCAGTATCTTGCTCTCTCTCTTCTTCTGGCACCCCCATAATTCTGATGTTGGTATGCTTGAAGTTGTCCCAGAGGCTTCTTACACTATCTTCAACTTTTTGGATTTTTTTTTGCTTTTTCGGTTGAGTGGTTTTTGCTTCTTTGTATTTCAACTCTTTGACTTGATTCTTGTTTTCCTCTAGTCTGTTTTTGGGTCTCTGTATAATATTTTTTATTTCAGTCAGTGTATGTTTAATTTCTAGTTGGTACTTCTTCATATCTTTGAGGGTCTTGTTATATTTATCAGCCTTTTCTAGGATATTCTTGAAAAGCCTTATAACCATGGTTTTGAATTCTATATCCAGTCGTTTGTTTTCCTCCATTTCTTTCGTTTGTGATCTGTTTCTTTGTTGCCGCATTTTCACTGCTTCCCTGAGTTGGTAGAGTCGCTTTGTGTGGTAGGTGTCCTATATGGGCAAGTGGCTCAGCCTCCTCAGTTACCTGAGGTGGACACTCTTGGTGCACCCCTTTGTAGACTGTGTGTACAGCCTTGTTTTAGTTAAGTCTTCATTGTTGTTGGTATCACTGGGAGGAATTGACCTCCAGGCCAGTTGGCTGTGAGGATCAGCTGTGTCTACGCTGGGAGAAGTTCGGTGCTGGACACAGCCTTATAGGATTAGACTTGCCAAATTGCAAAAGCCTCTGTGCTCAGCTTGGATGGGGTGGAGTCTCAGGGCAGAGCAGACAGTCTTGGCTTCCGTCAGCCCTGCCCTTGGGCGCGCGCGCCTCCAAACCTCTGCCTTCCCAGGCTCCCGAGCTCCACCCGAGAGTCCAGATTCCCCCCCAAGAGCGTGGGTCCCCAGGGGCTCGCCTGGAACTGGGTTCAGGCAGTCAGAACTGGGGTTCAGTGCAGTCAGGAGCTTTGGACTCCCTTCTACTAGGGAAAGCCTGTGGCAACCTCTGCAGTCTTAGCACACGCTTCCAGACCCCTGCCCACCGGGGCTCCCCCAGGTGTCCAAGTCTCCAAGTGCCTTTCTCTCTACCTGACAGTGCAGACTCCCCCTGTATGAGCCTGGGTCCACGGGGTTTCACCCAGAACTGGGGTTCATTGCAGTCGGAACTGGGTTCAGTGCAGTCAGTGGCTTCCTTCCCCCTCCCACCAGAGAAAGTCAGCCAGGCTCTCAGCCGCCCTTCCTCTCTGAGTGCACAAAGACCCTTTGCCGTACCTCAACCCTTTGCCATTCCTCCAATTCTCCATGAGCTTTTCTCTTTCCTTCTAGTTGTAGAATTTCCACTCAGCCAGCTTTCCTGTGGTTCTGGATGGTGTCCGTTCTGTCTTTTAGTTGTAGTTTTGAAATTGTTGTGCGAGGCAGCAGTTTAGGTGCTTACCTATGCTGCCATGTTGGTTTCTCCTAGATATATCCAGTTAAATCTTTTTAAAAATATATATATAGTAGAGACCCGGTGCACAAATTTCATGCACGCGGGTGGGGGGGGCGGTGTCCCTCAGCCCAGCCTGCACCCTCTCCAATCTGGGACCCCTCGAGGGATGTCCGACTACCTGTTTAGGCCCGATCCTAGGACTGCTGGCTCCCAACTGCTTGCCTGCTTGCCTTCCTGATTGCCCCTAACCGCTTCTGCCTGCCAGCCTGATCACCCCCGAACCACTCCCCTGCCAGCCTGATTGATGCCTAACTTCTCCCCTGCCAGCCTGATTGCTCCTAACTGCCTTCCCCTGCAGGCCTAGTCACCCCTAACTGTCCTCCCCTGCAGGCCTGGTTCCCCCCCATCTGCCCTTCCCTGCAAACCCAGTCACCTCCAACTTCCCTCCTCTGCTGACCGGGTCACCCCCAAATGCCCTCCCTTGCACACCTGGTCCCTCCCAACCGCCCTCCCCTGCTAACCTGATCGCCCACAACTGACCTCCCTTGCAGCCCTGGTTCCCCCCCATCTGCCCTTCCCTGCAAACCCAGTCACCTCCAACTTCCCTCCTCTGCCGGCCGGGTCACCCCCAAATGCCTTCCCTTGCACACCTGGTCCCTCCCAACTGCCCTCCCCTGCTAGCCTGATCGCCCACAACTGCCCTCCCTTGCAGCCCTGGTTCCTCCCAACTGCCCTCCCCTGCTGGCCATCTTGTGGTGGCCATCTTGTGTCCACATGGGGGCAGGATCTTTGACCACATGGGGGCAGCCATCTTGTGTGTTGGAGTGATGGTCAATCTGCATATTACTCTTTTATTAGATAGGATAGAGGCCTGGTGCACGGGTGCGGGCCAGCTGGTTTGCCCTGAAGAGTGTCCCGGATCAGGGTGGGGGTTCCCTTGGGGTGTGGGGTGGCCTGGGCGAGGGGCCTGTGGTGGTTTGCAGGCCAGCCATGCCCCCTGGCAACCCAAGCAGAGGCCCTGGTATCTGGGATTTATTTATCTTCTACAATTGAAACTTTGTAGCCTGGAGTGGAGCCAAGCCTTCTGCTCGCTCTGTGGTGGCAGCCATTTCTGTTGGGATTTATGTATCTTCTATAATTGAAACTTTGTATCCTTAAGCAGAGGCCAAAGCTGGCCAGGGCTGCAGAAGCTTGGCTTTCTCCATCGCTATGGGCAGCCCTTGCCTCCTGTTCTTTCCAGCTCAGTGGCTGTCGCCATTTCTGTTGGGTTTTATTTATGTTCTATAATTGAAACTTTGTAGCATTGAGTGGAGGCGTTGGCTGGCAAGGGCAGGCTGAAAGCTTGGCTCCCTCCATTGCCAGGGAAACCCAAGCCTCCCTCCTGATTGGCTGGTGGGCGTGGCTTGTGGGTGTAGCGGAGTGGTGGTTAATTTGCATATTACTCTTTTATTAGATAGGATTTTATTGATTTCAGAGAGAGGAAGGGAGAGGGAAAGAAAGAGAGAGAGAGAAACATCAATGATGAAAGAGAACCATTGATCAGCTGCCTTCTTCACACACTCTTCTGAGCCCTTGAGCAGAATTGAACCCAGGACCCTTCAGTCCACAGGCTGACACTCTATCCACCGAGCCAAACCAGCTAGGGCAGTTGTTAAATATTTTGAATGCCTTTCTGTATATATGTGAAGCATATTATCAGCTCTAATATGTTAGTTATATGTAAATGTCCAGGTGAGATTACTCACTGGCCAGATTGGCTCAGTGGATAGAGCATCAACCTGCAGACTGAAGGGTCCTGGGTTTGATTCCGGTCAAGGGCACATGCCCAGATTGTGGGCTTGATCCCCAGTAAGGGGCCTGCAGAAAGCAGCCAATCAGTGATGTTTCTATCTCTCTCATCATTGATGTTTCTGTCTCTCCCTCCTCCGTCCTAACATTAATAAAAATAAAAATTTAAAAATAAATAAATGTCCAGGTGATATTACTATGGATCCCCTCTCACCCCACCCCCAATATTTGGCAAAGTCAGGGTTAATCAGACATTTTGAATTCTGGAGTTTGAGTGACTCATGTCATTTTCATGAGGGATTATGTTCACGTAATAGCTGACTCATCTTTTCTGTTCTTGTTTACATTTTTGTTTCTAAATGCTCAGTTTGTTACTTTGCTTTGTCCCTGTGTTTCCCGCCTACGTCCTCTAGAGTCTAGAGACTATCACTTTGTACCTCTCTACAAGATTTAAGGCTCTCACTCCTCTAACAATTTAAAACCATTGGGATATACCACTGCAGATATTGCTGTCACCACTAGTAAGGATTCACTGGTACCTGACATCGCTAGTGAGAAAGACTACTGAAGGTTAATTTTGAAAATAACTTTGTTGTCCTCGTCTTTATTTCTGTTTCCCTTTTCAGCGAGGGACTCTAAGATCCAACTTGAAGATTTTCCTTCCTTTTTAAGATTATTGTAAGATTACTCGAGGTTTTTGATTTTGATAGTATGACATCTGACATAGAATGCTTAGTGAAGGTGATTACCAGTTAAAAATTTAAAAAGCAGATTGGGTAAAGTCTCAGGAGTCTTTATGTAAACACCAAATATAAACAATGTGATTTTGAACTTAAGTACAAGTTCTTAAAAACCCTCATAGTTATCATGAGATTTGGTAGATCAGGACAACTAACTGGACAAGTTATCATGAGATTTGGTAGATCAGGACAACTAACTGGATTTTGATTGTGGAAAGAATTGGAGGAAGTAGCACTGTATGTAATTATCGAAATCCATCAAACCGGTAGTAGAAGTGAACAATAGAGGTCAAACGGGATTGCAGATAGGGATCTGGTTTGGGTTGTGAAAGAAACATGGTGGGAAAACTTTTGTTTGAGCATAAAAGGACAGTAAGAGTGACTCCTAAAATTTTTCTTAAATCTTGCATTTGAGCTGACTTGTCCTTCAGCTAATTAGAAAGCCTTCAGGATTTTATAAAGTAAAAACACTTTTTGGTTTACCAACATCTTTTGCTCACTTCTAGAAATCTATATTATATTATTTTGTCCATAATTAATAACAGTCTTCTAAGAGTTCACTGCTGGAACTTTTGCTTTCTATTTTTTATTTAATTTATTTGCTCTTTGTTTTCCTTACTCTCCAGAAAATGGGTGAGGGGAGGGGTGTCTCCCACTTTTATAGGTGCTTCATATATGTTAGTGAGACATTCCCCCCCTTTTTAATGAAGACCAGGATGTGTTTTTAGCAAATGGAGTTTAATTTTTAAATAGCATGGTAGTCTTTTTTTTCCAATTATAGTAATTTGATAAGAAATAAAAATCAAAGAGAACAATTATTTTGAAATTTTCCACAATCTGAATTGAGACAATTTTATTTTGAATGATAAATTTTATGGAGAAAAACGTTGGCATAAAAGGACATACAAATCTTTTTTAATGATTTATAATAATCAGTTTTAGCAGATAATGTGTTTAATTTTTTTATTGATTTTGAGAGAGAGAGAGAAACATTGATTTGTTCTACTTATTTATGCATTAACTGGTTAGTTCTTGTATGTGCCTTGACTGGTTATCGAACCCACAACCTTGGCGTATATATCCAGCCAGGGCACACGTGTTTAATATTTTAAACAGTTGTTTGAGTGTCAAGTAAAAGGAGCCATAGGGACAGAATAGAAATTATTATCATCGTTATGACATTTTGTTTATAAATAATTAGATGCATTTGACCTATTTTCTCAACACATATGTTTCCTTATTAGGAGCAATAATAGTAGAGTGAACCACAATTTTTCTAAATATTATAATTACCTATTTACCCATATAATCAGGCTATCAGGAAAGGTAACATTTAAAAGCCAAAGACACATTAAAAGAAAAAAAATAGGCTTTGATTGTTACTACTTGTATTTTTTTTGTATCAAAGAATGCAGTTGGATGCTGTCTGCTATCCTATAAACTAACAAAGGTACTTTATTTAATAATATGGAGAAACAGGATTTGGAAAATACAATTGCAACAGGCAATCAACTACATTCAGCTAGAAAGATCATCAGGATGTGTTATCTTTACTATTTGTGTTTTTCATTACTTTTAAAAAAAATAAATTGATTTCAGAGAGGAAGGAAGAGGGAGAGAAAGATAGAAACATCGATCGGCTGCCTCCTGCACTGGGGATGGAGTTGGACCTCCTGGTTGAGAGGTCAACACTCAACCAGTGAGCCACACCGGCCGGGCCTTTTCGTTACTTTACATTCAAAACACTTTCTGTTTTATAGCTTTATCTTTAGAATTTGGCTATCTTTGCATAGTTATTTTTTTTTTAATATATTTTTATTGATTTCAGGGAGGAAGAAAGAGGGAGAGAGAGAGAGAAACAACAATGATGACAGAGAACCATTGATTGGCTGCCTCCTGCATGCTCCCTACTGGGGATGGAGCCCGCAACCTGGGCATATGCCTTTGACCCGGAATTGAACCTGGGACCTTTCAGTCCACAGGCTGACGCTCTATCTACTGAGCCAAACTGGCCAGGGCTGCATAGTTTTTTAATAATAGTTATTTTGAGCACATTTACTTATTTAAAATCAGATAGTTATACTTTGGATTTTAAGGGTGATAGCCATTAGTATACCAGCAGATTACTTAGTTGATAGCAGGGAAGGAAATGATAAGAGATGCTTTGGATATTTCAGATTTGTTCTGGGATAATCCTATGTATGTGTGTCGTGACACTTTTAAGAGATACTTCTATAAGAAATCAGTTTCTTAAGATGGTATGAAAATCAAAAGGGGAATCACTGAGATTATCTTGAAAATGAGGTAATAGTAGCTCTTTCAGGAAGGTGTCTGTGCCTACTATTGAAAGTATATTATCTCTGGGTAGGGGTTTCATTACTCCTACTTTCCTCCGTGTTGAATTGAAATCCTGCAGGGGAAGGTGAACAGGCAGTTTTCAGAATGGGAAGAGCACATGAAAGGAAGTACGTGGAAGAGAGCAGCAGGTGGTAGAGACATTCATTTTAAATTCCTTTTTCTTGGCCACTGGTCTGGTTTCTTCTTTCTCCTATGAAATACTGGTTTGTATAGTTCCATGTCCAGATAGTTAATTTCAAGTTGGTGCATAGAATGTTTTGCAGGGCCTGCAGGAAGATTTTTTTCGGGTGGGTAGTACAAAGTAAAGAAGGAAGCTCTGGCAGTTGTTGGCAAAATATAAGGTAGCGCAGAGTTCTTCATGATGTAACTTTCGAGCCTTCCCTCCTCCTACTACCCCTTACCCCCCTATGCCCCTCACATTTAAAAATAAAATAAACTGGTTAGGAAAATTATTTTAAGATGCCAGTCTTGGTATTCAAAGTGAGGTCATTCCTTCTAAGAAGCCCTGCTGCACTCCGCCTCACTGAACAAGCTCCCTGGAGGAGAAGAGCATTCATACCTCTGTCCTCACCAGGCTCTAATTTCTAACAACCATGTAAACAGTATAATGCCACCAGCTTAGGTAGGTTCATCTCTGGTTCTTCACTAAAATTGTTGCTGGCTTTGGGCACTGCCTCCATTCCTGTTCCCCTGCCACATTCTGTTCTTATTAGCACCATTAAGAAGTAAGCAGTTCCCATTTCCTTTTCTTAAAGTCCACAGATAGAATACCCAGCTTACCCCTGGGAAGACAGAAAAGTTAAGCTTTACATTGGGGTTTTCTCCTAGGAGACCACGGGTGCTCACAACTAGAGAAGTGTGGGAAGTCAAGCTCTCACTCTTTTGGAGTTACTTATTTATTTAAAAAAATTTTTTTTAATTGATTTTAGAGATGAAGGGACAGAGAGATAGAAACATCAGTGATGAGAGAGAATCATAGACTGGCTGTCTCCTGCATGCCCCACACTGGGGATCGAACCCACAACCGGGCATGTGCCCTGACCGAGAATCATCGAACCATAGCCTCCTGGTTCACAGGTCAACACTCAACCACTGAACCATGTGGCTGGGCTGGAGTTATTTTTTATTGTGTTATAAATTGAAGTAAATATGTTACTTCAAGGTTTGTGAATCCCAGAACATCAACATGCACATATAATTTATGTTTCTGTCCACAAAACATGTTTAAAAGCAAACCTTAATTACTTAGGACTTTTAAATCAAGCATAACATATAAGGAAAATAAAAATTTTTGTATATAACAAAAACCACTGAATTTCTAAATGCTAACTCTCTAGAAGCAGGTGACAGATCCAACCTCAGCATTATATGGGAAAAATGGAACTGAGGAGAAAAACAAAACTTTATATGAATTAATTCACATTTAATAAGTTAATTTCAGAGTTCCACTGCAACAACAGAAAATTAGAATACTGTCAAGTTGAACAGTATACTTACTCAAATCTTGTAAGGACCTGTATCTGTTTTGGCAAAATGGATGGCTATAGTGGCAGTAGGCGGAGAGATGGTTGTTATGGGAAATAAATTGAGTCTGCCAAATGAGACCAGATAACAGAGAACCTTTAAAACTAGAATATTTTTCCATTTGGTTTGGTGGACAGTAAAGAAACATTTGACACCCGTACAGAGGAATGGCATGACTTTCTTCACCATCATGCCACCTAGGCTATCATTGGGAAGGGAAGTATGGTAGGGTTCCAGTAATTCTGTTGTCCTTTTGAAACAGGATGAACCTAGTCATAATGATTATGTGAAAGAACATGGATCAAAAAAGGGTGTAGAAATTGCAAAGAAGCTGTGCTGCCTGTTATAAGATCATGGTTGCCAGAGAAATGATACATCAAACATTTGGTGTCTCCAGAAAGTAACAATATAAGGTGATGTAGTGAAATCACAACTTTTGTGTGCTGTTGTTTTTAATTCCAGTTTCTATTTATCTTTTTAAATATATTTTTATTGATTTCAGAGAGAAAGGGAGAGGGAGAGAGAGATAGAAACATCAACGATGAGAGAGAATCATTGATTGGTTGCCTCCTGCACACCCCTTACTGGGGATCCAAGCCCGCAACCCCTGGCATGTGGCCTTGACCAGAATCGAACCCAGGACCCACTCAGTCTGTAGGCTGACACTCCATCCACTGAGCCAAACCAGCTAGGGCTGAAATCACAACTTTTAAAAAAAACATTTTTATTGAGATATAATTGACATATAGCATTATATTTGTTTCAGATGTACAACATGATTCGATTATTTGTGTACATTGCAAAATGATCACCACCATAAGCCTAGTTAATGTCCAACACCACACATAGTTACAAATTTGTTTTTCTTTTTTTATATATATAGTCCCTCATTTTCCTTTCTTAACCCCTCTCCACCCAGGCCCTATCCCCCCTAGGCCTTCACCACCCTATTGTCTGTCCATGGCTATGCATATAAGTATATAAGTTTGAAATCACAACTTTTGAACAGATATTCTCCAAAGGAAAATGTTTCTCATAAATCTAAAACTAGTCGCTTAAAAGAAAGGAGTTTATCAAGTTTGTGCTCCCAAAACCGTGTCAAGAAATGACCAGTGCCAAGACAGTTATTTCACTTAAGGTGTTCGTTGTTAATACAAAGCATGATGTCCCAGAGTTGAAGGGCAGTTCATATGGTCTGAGAGGATGATGCATCAAAATGAATTGGCCTCGTTCTAAAGAACCAACCTAGCTCTTTGGCATCTACTGGATGCTTTTGGTGAAAGGACAATCTCTGTATAATGCTGCAGACTAGCTTCAGTTCAAGCCAGGTTATGTGTGGAGCAGATAGGCAATTTTTAAAAATGCATTTTTCTATAGCAGTGAATGGGCAGGAAAGGTGTTATGAAGCCTATCCAAAAAGAAAAGAAAAGAAACACAGGAGAAGAACTCATCACATGGAACTTAACTCTTCCTCTATTGTTTTTAAAGCTCTACACAGTACCTACAACAAAGATGCTGTCTGGTGGGGAGTGTGAGTTCAAGAAAGAGGCTGGAGGAAATCTCAACTTGCTCTAGACTGGTTAATGACATAGGGATGACTGTGTGATACTCTTGTTTAAAAACAAAAGTCATGCATGCTGACTAGAATATCTTTGTGTTTGTGTGGACATGGCCTGTCTCAAAGAAAAAGTTTTTCAAGTTAAGTAGAGATTTAGCATTTATATGTGGACTTTAAGAGGTTTATTCTAGACATTGGTAACCACCTGTGTTAAGAATCTGCACTGACTGGTTGCTGGCTGTGAATCATAAACTGGGACCACGTGGGAAAGTGGAAACTCCATTATGTTCTAAGCATGGGATCTCAGTACTGGTAAAGGCTTCCAAATGGGTTGCAGATAAAAAGCAGGGCTGATGCTGCCCTTCAGTGGCAAGGTGAAGGGAAGGGGAAGGCAAGCAATAGCAAAGACAGCATGTAAGGATGGGGGAAGAGGGTAATAACAGTAACACCTGGTTTTTCATGCACAGGGTAAATATTTAGTTTTCAGGTCCATTGTATATTGAAGCTGTAGTTGCCTGACTTACTCAGTTATAAGATAATTGGGACCCTTGTCAAAAATACAGAATCTTGAAACTCCTAGACTCAGTTTCCAGGAAGGGGCCTGGGAAACTATATTTTTTAAAATCTGCAGTCAAATTTAGGAAACACTGACTTAAGCCAATTCATTAAGCCTTAATGTTGACAAGTTGTTATAATTTTAAGTTAATTTGTTATGTAAAATTTTCTTGTTTGAGTAATAGGCATCATTATATCATGTGGCAGAAGTATAATAAATACTAATGTTGACAAATTCATAATTTTAGGGTCAGTAGAATAAGTGTGGAATTTTGCTGTCCTGTATAAGATTAGGAACCACCATGTGAATGTAAGACACACTTAAGACTAAGCAGTATTTGTGATCCTGAATGTTGGGGTGGTGTTCTGTCTTCCCCTCTCCCTCCCCCACCTCTTCCCTGTTTCTCCTGCCCCGTTTTGCTCTTGCTTTTCTTTCTTCTTGTTCCCTCCATTACTTCTCAAAGTACAACCTGCCCTGGCCAGTTTGCTCAGTGGTTAGAGTGTCAACCCGAAGACCGATGGGTCTTGGGTTCAATTCCTGGTCAAGGGCAATGTACCTTGGTTGTAGGGTCGATCTCAGGCACCAGTCGGGGTGTGGGGTGTGTGAGGGAGGCAATCAGTTGATGCCCACCCCACTCTCTCATATTGATGTTTTTCTCTCTCTCCCTCTCCCTCCACTTTCTCTAAAAAAAAAGTCAATGGAAAAAATATTCTCGGGTGAGAATTTTAAAAAGTAAGAAAAATAAAATAAAACATTAAGTTACCCAAATTCTTATCCTAGAACATGAATTAGCTTGCTAAGTATATAAAACGTAAAAGGTGACTAGGCGTCTGGTCCCATCAGCAGTTCCAAATCCTCATCTGAGTTACCTTCATCTGGCCCGAGTGTGACAACATCTTCCATTTGGTTCTAGTCTTTTAATTTTTCTACACCAGCTGCCAAGCCAGGTGATCCTCCTGCTCCAGTAATTCCTTATGTAGATAGTTCATTCTTTATCACTAGTTACTATATAAGTTTGAGTACTTGTTTTATTTCTCTTTGAACGAAGCAGTTCTGAATACCTTCATCTTGCCATCTTAGCACACTTACTACAACAAAATCTAAAAGACTTTGAGTTACAGAACTGAAACTAATATACATTGTTAAAGATCTTGATTGTCTTTCTATTTTACATCCTCACCTCAGAGTGCTTTTCTAGTTTGTAGGAGATTATCAATCTATTAGAATATCCTTAGTGCATTTGGAATTTGTCCTTTCCCACTCTGCCTTCCATCCAGGAATGTGTATTCCTAAAGAGACTTCTCATCTAGGAGCATTACATGCATCCTCAGCACTGAAACTTCTGCAGCTGTCTCTGTGCAAGTCAAGATGCACATAGATTTTATCCAAAGGCCAAACTAAAAAGATGCCTTTTCCTTTGGTGGTTATTTTTTCTTTAGATAAAAGTCTTAAACTGTGCAGTCTTATGATACTACTAGAGGCCTGATGCGTGAAAATTTGTGCAAGAGTAGGCCTTCCTTTCCCCAGCTGCTGGCACCGGCTTCCCTCCAGCACCCAGGACCTGGGCTTTCCTCCTCCAGCCGCCAGCAGGCACCTGGGACCCAGGCTGGCTTCCCTCCAGCCCTGGCTTTGTCAGGAAAAACATCCAAAATGACATCTGGTCTAATTAACATATTACCCTTTTATTATTCTAGCTAATAAAGAGGGGATATGCTAATTGACCACCATGCCCTCACAAAGATAGTGGTACCCACAGCCAATAAGGAGGGAATATGCTAATTGACTGCCACACCCTCAAAGATGTCAGTGCCCAGTCCCTTCAGCCCCACTGGGGCAGCAGGCACGTGGTTATGACTGGGCCTGCCCCGCATATGCCTCTGGAGTCCCCCAGTCCCCTCAGCCCCCCAGCTGCCCAGGGCTGGCCCGAGGTGCAGGCAAGTCTCAGATAGCGGCTGCCCAACCATCCTGGGCTGCACAAGGCTCAGGTAACCAGGTCCGGCTGAGGCTTGCACTGTTGGCAGTGGCAGCAGCAGAGGTGTGATGGGGACGTCATCTTCCCCTGATTGCCAGGTCACCTCCCGCCCCTTAGGGCTCCCAGACTGTGAGAGGGAGCAGGCCGGGCTGAGGGAACCCCTCTCCAGTGCATGGATTTTCATGCACTGGGCCTCTAGTTATCCTATCTATTAAAAGAGTAATATGCAGATTGACCATCACTCCAACACACAAGATGGCTGCCCCCATGTGGTCAAAGATCCTGCCCCCATGTGGACACAAGATGGCCAGCAGGGGAGGGCAGTGGGGAGGGACCAGGCCTGCAATGGAGGGCAGTTGTGGGTGATCAGGCCAGCAGGGGCGGGCAGTTGGGAGGGACCAGGCCTGCAAGGGAGGGGAGTTGGGGGCGATTAATCAGGCTGGCAGGGGAGTGGTTGGGGTGATCAGGCTGGCAGGCAGAAGCGGTTAGGGGCAATCAGGAAGGCAGGCAGGCAGGCAGGCGAGCAGTTGGGAGCCAGCAGTCCTGGATTATGAGAGGGAGGTCCTATTGGGATTGGGCCTAAACGGGTAGTCGGACATCCCTCGAGGGGTCCCAGATTGGAGAGGGTGCAAGCTGGGCTGAGGGACATCCCCCTCCACTCCCCGTGCACCGGGCCCCTAGTAGATAATAATACTCCACATAGTCCAGCACCATGCAATTGTTGGAATATGCAGAGTCTCAAAAATATCTAAGCTGGCTTGTTGTTGTTTTTTTAAACAACTGGAGGGTTTTTTCCTCCAAACCTTGTTAGTCTTTTTGCTTTAAGCTCTGGTCATGGTTCCCAAACAAGAAACAAACTATACTGCCCTCCATTTCTCAAAGGGGTTACAATCTAGCTAAGCACAGTAGAAATAGGTGAAAAGGAAAATAAGTGTATCGGACACTATCACCTGATGTCACAGGCAGGAATGGTACAGACAGTAAAACCTAAATTCCTAGTAAACAAAGAGTTGGTACTGTGTAAACTTGTGAGCAGATATAATTGCTTTTCTCTGTGACAGAAAAAAATGTCTGACCACCTTTCTGGCATCTTCTAAGAAATGCACACTCACAGCTTCTATTTCCGTCTCTCTCTTTGCCTCACAGGCACATTCCACGTGACCACCCTACTTTTTTTTGCACAATGTCATGCTTCAACATTATTTCTCATGACCATCTTAAAGTGTTCTTTTTAAAAAATATATATTTTTTTTATTAATTTCAGAGAGGCAGGGAAAGGGAGAGAGAGATAGAAACATCAATGATGAGAGAGAATCATTGATTGGCTGCCTCCTGCACACCCTCTACTGGGGATCGAGCCCGCAACCCGGGCATGTGCCCTTGGCCAGAATCGAACCCAGGACCCTTCAGTCCGCAGTCTGATGCTCTATCTACTGAGCCAAACCAGCTAGGGCTTAAGGTGTTCTTGAGAGTATTTCTCAGTCCTTTGCAGACAATCAGGACAGCTGGCTGCTAAGGCACAAGGAGAACTGGGATCACAGCAGTCATATGCTCAGGGGATTTCTGCTTTCTAGTCTCTAGAAGACAGTTTGTGTTGACTTAGGCTCTAGAAGTCAGAGCAGTTTTTCCCTGTGTCCAGTGTTGTCCTCCCAAGTCTCACCTTGCCCTGCCGCCTCATCTCCAGTGCCACTCTCCTCCCACACTGCTGGAAGAGACAGTGAGGTCACCAGTTGTCCCAAATTTTCTCCGGGTGAAAGAATTTAAGCACATGACACATGTATTGGCAAGATGAATCACATATCTCCTTAACTCTCTTAGAGAGGCACAAACCTAAAACGTGGACTGTTCCAGTTCCCCAGGGCTTCCTTTGCAGCAGGCCTGTATGCATGGCTGTGTTCTTTAAGGTTGAAGTTCTTCCTACTTCAGGGCTTGGCTACCACTCTTAAATCATCATCTGCCCTTTGGGCTTCTGAAAGAGTAAGCCTCTCGCCTGAAAGGTCTGAGTTCTTTCTATCCTTCCCCTCTCCTGCCTCCTTTCACCACTTCCGTTGAAACCGCTGTTTCAGAAGCCACATTTCTAACCTATCCAGCCTTCTCTGCCTCCCTATATGCCATTTTATTCCTACTGCCTCCTATCCCTTGCCCTATGGCCCAAGGAAGTTGGTCTTCTAATCCTTGACCGTGCCCTGATCCCAAGCTTTTGTCCCACCTCCCATCCCTCTGGAAAACAAGGATCTAAAAATGGGCTTCTACCCCACCCACCCATTTCCCCCCTGGAAGTCCCATTCATGAAGTTATAGAGCACATTTGCATATGATCAGTAATCATTGTCTTATATCACATTGAAAGTATATAAATTTGTACAGTTGCACCGTAATAAGAGTTTTGCTGTCTTATTTGGAGATTGACCCTGAAGTCTAGCTTATGGGGAAGCTTATGTTCCAGTTTTGACCATTCAAGACTGGACTTAGACATGATGTGCACTAAATAGCACATTTTAAATATTTTTTATGGAACTATTTTGCTAGACCGTATAAATGAATCAGCCAAGCTTTTGGGAGGCTCACCAGAGCTCAAGTGTGAACTGTCTGGAACTGTTGTATCTGACCTGAGGGACTATCTGTTTTCATTCTGAGTGACAGCATGATGTGCTGCAGTTCTTGTTCAGGCCTCCGTGTGTTCACTGGTTCAGGATCGGCTGTGTTTTGCCTGGCTAAAACTTGGTAACAGGCTTTATAGTAAAACTAGAGGCCCAGTGCACAACATTCGTGCCCTGGGGGTGTGGTGGGGGTGTGGTGTCCCTCAGCCCCACCTGCGCCCTCTCGCAGTCCAGGACCCCTCGGGGAATGTACAACTGCCGGCTGAGGCCCGCTGGGGAGCAGACCTAAGCTGGCAGTCAGACATCCCTCGAGGGGTCCTTAGCACTGCTGCAGAGGTGGGGAGAGGCTCCTGCTACCACCGCTGCACTCGCCAGCCATGAGCCCGGCTTCTGGCTGAGTGGCGCTCCCCCTGTGGGAGCACACTGACCACCAGGGAGCAGCTCCTGCGTCGAGCGTCTGCCCCCTGGTGGTGAGTGCGCATCATAGCGACCAGCCGTTCCACCATTAGGTCGATTTGCATATTAGAGTTTTATTATATAGGACTAGAGGCCTGGTGCATGAGATTTGTGCACTCAGCGGGGGTGGGGAGGGGTGTCCTTTCAGCCCGGCCTGCACCCTCTCGCAGTCCAGAAGCCCTCGGGGAATATCTGACTGACAGCTGAGCATTGCCACAGAGGTGGGAGAGTCTCGTATCAGGGCTTCTGGCTGAGTGGCACTCCCCCTGTGGGAGCACACTGACCACCAGGGGGCAGGTCCTGTGTTGAGCGTCTGCCCCCAGTGGTCAGAGCATGTCATAATGACCAGTCGTTCCACCATTCGGTTGATTTGCATATTAGCCTTTTATTATATAGGATAGTCATTCAGAAAGATGTCTGATCAGTGTTCATTAATTACATCTGCTTTCTTTTCATTTCAGATTTGTCCTATATGTGCAGCATTACCTGGAGGCGATCCTAATCATGTCACGGACGACTTTGCAGCTCATCTGACACTTGAACACAGAGCCCCTAGAGATTTAATATCCTTTGTTTTATTTGGGTTTTTTGTTGTTGTTAATCTTCACCTGTGGATATTTTTTCCATTGCTTTTCAGAGAGTGGAGGGGGGGGGGAGGGTAGGGAGGGGAGAGAGAGAGAGAGAGAAAACCATCCATGTGAGAGAGACACATCTACTGGCTGCCTCCCACATGCACTCTGACCAGAAGTGAACCTGCAACCCAGGTGTGTGCCCTTGACCAGGAATCAAACGTGCCACCCTTCGGTGCACAGGCCAACATACTATCCACTGAGCAACACTGGCCAGAGCTCATTTTGATTGTTTTTAAGGACGGTATTCTCATAGAGTAAAACTAACCTTCGATTTATTTAATTTATTAGGTGTTTTCCTAAAGGTGATTCAGTGTTGAGATACAGTTTCTTATTTCTCTTTTTATTTGCTGACTTTTATATGAATCGTGCTCATTAAGTGAAAGTTGACTTGCTCATCATTGTTAGTTTATTACAAACAAATATTTAAGACAGTATTTTCATACAAAGGAGGAAAATGCTAATCCAAATTAAAATCTGTTTGCTGTTGCCTCCTCCTACAATAGGTGGGATGGTGGGCAGACATGCCCTTGGGGCTGTTTTCCCTTCGGAAAACTCTCCAGGGAAAGTGGTTTCCTTGCAGACTCTGTAGGAGAGCACACGGTCGGTCCAGCTCTGAACTCCCTTCCCACTCTCATTTCTGCTTCCCCTTCCAAGCCCAGCTCAACGCAGTTGTTAGTAGTTCCCTATGACCTCCCTGAAGTTTACCAGCCCATCAGTGATTAATTTTGTAGACTCCATGCTTGGGTTTCAGGTTATGAATTGTTTTTCTAAAACTATCACCAATTAATTTAGAGTTCAGTTTGTATGTAAAGGTGTCAGTGTTCATTCCATTTTGAAGTGATTCGAGCACTAATCGCAAGACAATCCTCATAAAGTCTTTATTTTTTTTTAATATATTTTTTAATTAATTTCAGAGAGGAAGGGAGAGAGAGACAGAAACATCAATGATGAGAGGGATTCATTGATTGGGTGCCTTC
Organism: Corynorhinus townsendii; assembly: GCA_026230045.1. Classification (NCBI taxonomy): domain Eukaryota; kingdom Metazoa; phylum Chordata; class Mammalia; order Chiroptera; family Vespertilionidae; genus Corynorhinus; species Corynorhinus townsendii. Next base: position 113,584,150 of record JAPDVU010000007.1, on the reverse strand, counting down.
ATCACGCCCCCTACTGGTGATCGAGCCCCCAACCCGAGCATGTGCCCTTGACCGGAATCAAACCTAGGACCCTTCAGTCTGTAGGCTGACACTCTTATCCACTGAGCCAAACCGTCTAAGGTTAAAGTTTTTATTCTTATTCTTTTGAATGCCTCTTGGCAATCATAATTTAACCTTGGATCTATTGAGAAAGAAACAGGTTTCCTGGTTTTCTTTCTCCCATCCTTTGCTCACAGTTCCTAACTTTCTAACTGGAAATATGGCGCTTTAGAGTTATGGGGAGATACATGGAAGCCAATGGAAAGTAAAGATATGGACCCAGCCTGAGATATTAGCATGTCAGCCTGAGCTGAGCCAATACTCGGTGAACAGAGGAAACGCTTTTCTCCTAAGAGCAGGGACCCTAAGGCAACATGAAAAGAGCAGTGATTGCCTTTTTTTAAGAGCATAAGAAAACCCAAATGGACCCAAAGTACTTAAGCCTTTGAGTCACTTGCATTTTGTGTAGAAGAATCCTATAATAGTACCCAGAATGACTGTGCTTGGTCCATGCTCACTCCATCTCCATGAAGAAGCTAGGCAAGGAATTTAAAACCATGCTGTTATCCTGAACTTTCCTGCAAGTTCAAGGGCATCTAGTAAAGTTGGTGTCCATTCACTAGAATGTTCCACATCATTTACATCTATTTCTGTGAGATTTTTATAAGAGTCTCTGGTTACCAAGAGAAGATTAAACTATGTAAAATGGAAGAGTAGCAGAAGGCATTTGTTACATTTTAGGTTCCAAATGAGCATTACCATGAAGTTCTAGAAACAAAACGTTGGCATAGCAGGGATCCTGAAAGCATTCTAATTTTTCAGGGGCTTCGGGTGCTGCCTGGTAATTTGACATGAGGGAGTGGTTTCTCACTAAGCCTCCTAAGCTCCAGAACCTTTTTTTTTTTTTTTTTTTTTTTTTTTTTTTTTTTTTTTTAGCAGCAGCATTGAAGAACTTAAAGACAACGCTTTAAAACTAGTAACGCAGAGGACTCTTGCTCCTCAATGTAAATTATTCATACTATTTCCTTTCTCATTTCAGACAATGAGATTTGGTTAACATATATTAGCACAGATCTAAAAACTGATGCTTCTTAGTTGTGGTCACTTCATTGTGAACATATAAGAAATTCAGCACTGAGAGCATGGTTAGGGAATGTCTCAGCTGGGTTATCTGACTGGGCAATGCCTTTCACTTTGTCTGGCGGTGTTACTCTGGTTATTGTAGCTGGAACCAGGAAGAAATTTTTTCTTCCTGGGGAAGCTTTTCCCTTTGAACACACACAATATACATACACTCTCATGTTGCTTTGTATTTGAGTGGCTTTTTTTTTTTTTAGAGTTAATAGCCCTTATATAGTTACAGATATAGTTGTGATATTTTGTACTCTAAATTAAATGTGCTATTTTGAAATGCTTACAATTTAGGAAATCTCCATTTATCTAGCAAGGGCTCAAGTGACTTTTTTTCTTTTCTGTCCATAAAATACTTGGTTTTCCCCCTTAACTTTGGAGTTATGATGAATCGAGTGGTGTTCGACATGTACGTAGAATGTTTCACCCTGGCCGGGGACTAGGAGGTCCTCGTGCTCGTAGATCAAACATGCACTTTACTAGCAGTTCTACTGGTGGACTTTCTTCTTCTCAGAGTTCATATTCTCCAAGCAATAGGGAAGCCATGGATCCTATAGCTGGTAAGTTAGTTTGACATTAATAAATGGAATGTCCGGGAAAGGGGCTCCCTTTAAAGTTTTTTGGTGGGATTTGTAGTCCTGATCTCTTCACACACTCCTATTCCTTCACAAAATTCCCAAATTTTTTATAATTACAAAGTATTTTTAAAATAGACAACATAATGTTCATATTATTCTGGCATTTTTTTAAGTAGTTAGAAGCATACAATAGTAAGACATAGCTCTATGTTCTGTTTGTGGCCTTCATTGAAACCCAAGAAAATCATAAGAGGATTCAATTAAAAGACCACCAGAATCATGGTTCAACCTCCACAAATACACAGATAAGAAAACTAATTGACAAGACTAAAGAATTCAGCTCTTCTCATACAAGAAATAAAGTAGGAATTTCTCTGTTCTTGCTTTGTTTTGGGAACTATGTTGGTATCAAACATACCAAAAAGTACATGTTGTAATAGCTTGGGAAAGTCTTACTAAAAAACAACATTTGAACATGGAGTTGATAGCAAGTTGCAGGGTTTAGTGCATGGCCAACCTAGAAGCCGGCCACAGAACACAGGAGTTGAGAGTCCAAATAAAATGTCAGAAATCACTGTAGGTAATGGGAGGAAATTAGACTTTGGGTGGATGTGCACACAATAGAGTACAAGATATCGAATTATGTTATACACCTGAAATTTATATCATGTTATTAACCAATGTTACTTCAGTAAATTTAGTTTTTTTTTTTAAGTAAGTGTATCCTAAAATTGACAGGTAGTGAGACCTGGGAGGCCTGGAGCAGGTCGGAGTGTGCACATGGTGCCTGGGAGCCATGGCGTGGCTCGCAGAGCATGCTGACACACTGACAGGTGTAAATCTGTGACGGAAACTAGGACCCATTTTACTCATAACTGTTCTTTAAAATGTGAGATATGCATGTAAAATCTTCATTCCAGATGTGCTTTGGGCATTGGATGTGCAATGCATTCAATAAACTGAGTTTTGGATTTTAAAAAATGTTTATTTATCCAAAGGGAATCCAGTATTTACTTGCTCTCTTTGATAGCAAGGTTCTAAAACTAAAACTTAAAATAGTTTCTCAGCTGAGTTTTAATGAAGAAGAACATTTGCTAGCCTGGGAATGTCTACAAGGCAATTGTCAACTCCAGGTGACCCTCCGGGTGGGAGAAGGCATGACTGCACCTTCTTAGATGAAGATGCAGGGACAGAAGTCACCTCACTCTTAATGAGGGCTGATCAGAATAGACCAAGGAGGCTGCACAGTTAGGGACTCATCAGCCTTACTGTGCATCTCCAGTGGTGCTCTGGCCTTCTCAGGTGACAGTGCCAGAGGGAAGGCCGAGGCAAGTGGCCAAGGTCTCTTGAATGTCATTCTGATCATTCATTCATTTAATCACTGAATAAATGTTTGAGTGCCTACTATGTATCGGGCACTATTCTAAGAACTGGGAAGTGTCTTGTTTTGGTGGAATTCATGCAGAGGGTTTATATTCTGATTGGATTAGAGGATGAACCACTTTAATCTACTAAAAAGTAGAGAAAGTATAACTAAATTAGCTCATTAAGCAAATAACTTCAACAATCTGCCTTGTTTTGCCTAAAACAAAAATAATTGTATGTGGGTTAATATTCATATGTGCATTCCCCACACATAATAACACCTCCTGCCTCCAAGAGGTATTCTAAAAAGTGTTGAGTTCCAAACTGAAACTAAACGTTGCCATGGGTACCTGCCTGTGGGCCCTCCTTTTTAATGTTCCTCGGGTAGAAGAGTGCACCATTTTGTTTTCTGCAATATTTAAGTAGACATTAATCATCTTCATTTCCATTGGCAGAGCTTTTATCTCAGTTATCAGGAGTGAGACGTTCTGCAGGAGGACAGCTTAATTCTTCTGGCCCTTCCGCTTCTCAGTTACAACAACTGCAGATGCAGCTGCAGCTAGAACGGCAGCACGCCCAGGCGGCGCGGCAGCAACTGGAGACCGCACGCAATGCAAGCCGGCGCACTAACACAAGCAGTGTCACCACTACAATCACACAGTCCACAGCAACACCCAACCCAGCTAACACGGAAAACAGTCAGCAGACTCTCCAGAATTCCCAGTTTCTTTTAACAAGGTAGCTCATTTATTAATATTTCTTTCAGAAGCAGCATTTCATTAGTTCTACTTGGTCTGAAATGATCTTTTCTCTTTTGTGCTTATGTATGTTCTTGAACACTCTGTCTTTGATCAAACCATTAAAGCCCATGGGTCTCTGATCAGAATTGCACATTCAGCCTAGCCAGTGTGGCTCAGTGGTTGAGCCTCAACCTATGAACCAGGAAGTCAGAGTTCTATTTCTGGTCAGGGCACATGCCCGGATTGCCAGCTTTATCTCCACTAGGGGCATGCAGGAGATAGTCGATCAATGATTCTCATCATTGATGTTTCTATCTCTCTCTTCCTCTTTGAAATCAATAAAAAAATATTTTTAAAAACACACATAAAACTGAACATTTAATATTTCCCTAAGAATATGAAAAATAATTCTTATTTCAGATAAAGTAAGAATGCTGGTGATCCTGTTCTAATAGCATATCATTATCTAAAAAGAATTTTCCCAGGTTGCCCATAAAACTTAAACACCATATCATTACATATATGGGATGTATTAGGTACATTTGTTATAATTAATTTCTTTTTATTACCATTTTCAGTCTGCTATGAAATATTAAAAGATACAAGAGAGGATTCCATAACATGGTTTTCTCCTGTGACTTTGTAAAGAAGCGGTATTTAAATTCTTATGGTCAGCACACACAAAAGTATTAAAAAAGGGTTTATCACAGTGTTAAAAAATATTCAGTATACACAGTAAGTGGCTCTACTGGGTGGAGTAGAATTTGTATTTGCTTCTAAAATCTACCATTAGCAACTGAATATGTTCCTGTGCCCAAAAACTCACAGGCATTTGCTGTGACTTTTAAGAATATAAAGGAGTTTAGAAAGAGCAATGACGAGTAGACTTTGGCCCAACAGAGAGTGAATCTGGACTAATTTGGGCTTTTAATGGAACAGAGAGGAAAATAAAGTCAAACTAAAATAAACATGAAAACTAGGGTAGCCCTCGCTGGCTTCGCTCAGTGGATAGAGCATCGGACTGAAGGGTCCCAGTTTCGATTCCGGTCAAGGGCACGTGCTCGGGTTACGGGCTCGATCCCCAGTAGGGGGCGTGCAGGAGGCAGTTTATCAGTGATTCTCTCTGATCATTCATGTTTCTATCTTTCCCTCTTCCTCTCTGAAATCAATGAAAATATTTTTTTAAAAAAGAAAACTACTGTAATCCATCAGTTGTCTCTAAAATGCAATGTGTGTGACAGTTAGAAGGAAATATTTTTTTCTTTTTTTTTTAATTTAATAAATCTTTATTGTTCAGATTATTACAATTGTTCCTCTTTTTTCCCCCCATAGCTCCCCTCCACCCGGTTCCCACCCCACCCTATGACCTTACCTCTCCCCCACTGTCCTCATCCACAGGTGGACGCTTTTTGTCCAGTCTCTTCCCACATCTCCCACACCCATTTCCCCCTGAGAATTGTCAGCCCACTCCCTTTCTATGCCCCTGATTCTGTTATATTCACCAGTTTATTCTGTTCATCAGATTTTTGATTCACTTGATTTTTAGATTCACTTGTTGATAGATATGTATTAGTTGTTCATGATTTTATCTTGACCTTTTTCTTCTTCTTCCTCTTCTTAAAGAATACCTTTCAGCATTTCATATAATACTGGTTTGGTGGTGATGAACTCCTTTAGCTTTTTCTTATCTGTGAAGCTCTTTATCTGCCCTTCAATTCTGAATGATAGCTTTGCTGGGTAGAGTAATCTTGGTTGTAGGTTCTTGCTATTCATCACTTGGTAGATTTCTTGCCACTCCCGTCTGGCCTGCATAGTTTCTGTTGAGAAATCAGCTGACAATCGTATGGGTGCTCCCTTGTAGGTAATTAACTGTTTTTCTCTTGCTGCTTTTAAGATTCTCTCTTTGTCTTTTGCTCTTGGCATTTTAATTATGATGTGTCTTGGTGTGGTCCTTTTTGGATTCCTTTTGTTTGGGGTTCTGTGCACTTCCTGGACTTGTAAGTCTATTTCTTTCGCCAGGTGGGGGAAGTTTTCAGTCATTATTTCTTCAAATAGCTTTTCAGTATCTTGCTCTCTCTCTTCTTCTGGCACCCCCATAATTCTGATGTTGGTACACTTGAGGTTGTCCAAGAGGCTCCTTACACTATCTTCAAATTTTTGGATTCTTTTTTTTTGCTTTTCCGGTTGAGTGTTTTTTTGCTTCTTTGTATTTCAACTCTTTGACTTGATTCTTGCGGTCCTCTAGTCTGCTGTTAGGTCTCCGTATAATATTTTTTATTTCAGTCAGTGTATGTTTAATTTCTAGTTGGTACTTCTTCATATCTTTGAGGGTCTTGTTAAATTTATCAGCCTTTTCTAGGAAATTCTTGAAAAACCTTATAACCGTGGTTTTGAACTCTATATCCAGTCGTTTGTTTTCCTCCATTTCTTTCGTTTGTGATCTGTTTCTTTGTTGCCGCATTTTCACTGCTTCCCTGAGTTCGTAGAGTAGCTTTGTGTGGTAGGTGTCCTATAGGGCACAGTGGCTCAGCCTCCCCAGTTACCTGAGGTGGACACTCTTGGTACACCCCTTTGTGGACTGTGTGCTCAGCCTGGTTGTAGTTAAGTCTTGATTGTTGTTGGTATCACTGGGAGGAATTGACCTCCAGGCCAATTGGCTGTGAGGATCAGCTGTGTCTATGCTGGGAGGACTTCGGTGCTAGAGACACTCCTATGAGACAAGACTTGCCAAATTGCAAAAGCCTCTGTGCTCAGCTTGGATAGGGCGGAGTTTCAGGGCAGAGCAGACAACCTTGGCTTCCCGTCAGCCCTGCCCTATGAGGTCCCTGGGTCTCAGTGTCCCTCGGTAATCACTGCAAGCACCTCTGAGAGTAAAGCCACCCTCGAGTTTTGCCCACTGCCAGACAGTCCATTTTCTCCCCGAATGAGTCGGGGTTCCCAGAAACTTGCCTGGAACTGGCGTTCAGCACAGTCGGGACCTTCCGTCTCTCTCTTGCTTTAGAAAGCCAGCCGCACACTCAGCTGCCCTTGCATTCAGCAGTCAGTCCTCTCTGCGCACACGGGCGCCTCCAGACCTCTGCCTTCCACAGCTCCCGAGTCTCAGTGTGCTTTCTTTTTCCTGACAGTCCAGATTCCCCCCGAATGAGTCTGGTTTCCCAGCATCTCACCCAGAACTGGAGTTCAGTGCAGTCGGGAGTTTCTTTCTCCCTCCCGCTTTAGAAAGCCAGCCGCACACTCAGCACCCGTGCACACAGCCGCCCTTCCTCTCTGCGTGCGAGCCTCAGTACCTCAGCCTTTTGTAGCTCCTCTGAGTCTCAATGTGCTTTCCTCTTTCCTTCTAATTGTAGAATTTCCACTCAGCCAGCTTTCCTGTGGTTCTGGATGGTGTCCGTTTTGTCTTTTAGTTGTAGTTTTGATATTTAGGTGTTTACCTATGCCGCCATCTTGGTTTCTCCAGAAGGAAATATTATTTCTATGTAAATGTTTTTTATCTCATACTTTTACATATCTCTGGCACATTTACCGAGTTGTACTAGTAAATAATGTACTGTGGATGCAGAATAGAAAGTGTTTGTGGACCCTGACTTGAACCCCAGTTTGGCACTTACTAGTTTGGACATTAGGCAAGTCACCAACTTCTCCAAACCTCAATGTTATCATTAATATTCTATGAGTTATGAGAGAGAATTGTTTTCAGGGTGAATTGAAATACTGGTATGTATAGGGTCTGGCTCAGCATCTAGCATAGAGTAAAGTCCCAGTTAATGGGGCCCATTATTATCATTTGTTATGGATCTAAGAAGTAAGTTTCAAGTGGGGAATTTACCTTAGATTGTCAGAAAATGTTGCTTCACCATAAATCACAGAGCCACAGATAGCTCCAGCCTACTGCCATGTAACCTTACCTGTAGGGATTGACCAGCAGCAAACCTCTAAGTTGCCAGGTTCCTACTTCAGAAAGGACACCTACTAATGCCTGTATCCTCTGAGAGCCCACTGACCTGTGGGTGGAACGGATGTCTTTCTACCCTTGCCCCATTGTTTGTTTTTTCGTTGTTGTTTTGTTAGCCCCAGACTCAGTGGGCTTAATGTGGGATTTTTCTCTGCAGTTTTTCTACACTAGATATCCAGCTCCCAGGGAATGCTGTGGTGACTCTGAATGCTTTCCTTCGATTCTTGAAGGCCCCTGCTGTCATCTGAGGCTGTACATTGCATAGCCCCTTGCAGTTTGTAGACCATTTCCCACATCTTTCATTGTATCATTTGTTCCTGAATCACTATTTACCTAAGGCAGTATTTCCCCAAAAATATTCCCTGGAACTTTATATATTCTAAGGAATATATGTAGTTAATTATGTTAATTTTTTCATCTAATGAATAAGTTTGGGCAAAACTAAGTAACAGAAATAATTTATTTACTGTTGGACTTCTCAGAACTTCAAGTAATATATGAACATGCATTGTGTTGTTCAAGGCCAGGAGAGTGGCTGCAGTGTCTCCAGGCAAAAACCTGGTCTCTGCTCACACAGCTATTCTGCGGTATGTGTAAGCTCAAGCCTGACCTTTGGTCTCTTTGGCCAGGGACAATTTCTGTTCGTGTTGCCCTGAAACTGATGGTGAGAACACAGTATTTTGGGATTCAAAATGGTTGACCTTTTAGAAATGGTTAAGTGCCTGTGTCAGGTTTCAGTCTTGGAGGTGGATCCAGGTAGTTTGGCTACTTCTCCAACCCAGGTGCAGTCTGGCCCATCAGAAACCTAGCCCTAGTACCAGATTTTAGCTACCTCTCAGGAATGAAACTTTTTTCAGTTATTTCCTAAAATAACAAAACAGTAATATTGGAATTACATGATCTCCAAAGGTTTGGAGCCTCAGCCTCTATGCTTCTAGTTTTTCTGCTTACTATATAGTTATTCCTCTATACATTATTTTTCTACAAGGGCTTTGACTTAGGGGTGTTCACCCCCTACCCTCCTTTTCTGGAGACCTTTTCCAAAACGAAAGGTGTGGAATGTATTTCAATTCTTAATACTTTTATAGTTTTTGATTGAGAATATGTAGCCTATTGCTCAATCTTCTATTCCATTTGATACTTAGGATATTCTTTCTTTTTTTTTTAATGTTTTTATTGATTTTAGAGAGGGGAGGAAGGGAGAAGGAGAGAGAGACATCAATCAGCTGCCTCCTGCACGCCTCCCATGGGGGATCAAGCCCACCACCCTGGCATGTGCCCTGACTGGGAAGCAAACCTGCGTCCTCTTTCTTGGTGCATAGGACGGTGCTCAACCAGCTGAGCCACACGGGCCAGGACTCTTATGATAGTCTTACTTGTTTTTTACCATAAATGTCCTCAGTCATTTTCTTTCAATGTTCATTTAATGGCTTTTTATGTAGTTACTTTCCATATCCTTTTGCTTTCTTTAAGTTCTGAAATTCAGATATTTTCCTTTGTTTTTTGTGCCATAGATCTAATCATTCAGTGGTATTGAACTTGACAGCCATGAGATTTTGAGCATCACTTAACCTCTGCTTCAGTTTCCTCTTCCTTTAAAATGTTGATAATAACAGGACTTAACTCATAGGAGTTAAAAGAGATACTACATACAAAAAGCACTTAAAACAGAGCCTGACCTCTGGGAAGTGCCCAGTATGTACCCTTCATTGTTACTTTGGGAAGCCCCTGCCCTGTGCCTCTTAGCATCGGTGGGACAGCAGAGGGCAGGTCCCGCTATAGCAGAGCTGGAGCAGGCCCCTGTGTGCTGCCAGTGCACCCGGCTCTCAGGGAGCAGCTCTGCCCTGCGTGCCTGCTGCACCTCCTGTCACTGTCGCCCTCTTCTCCCTGTATGATTATTTTTCCTGACTCCAGTGCCCCAGCTAGTTTTCCTTTCTTTCTTCCCTTCCTTTCCTTTCTCTACTTTCTTTCTTTGCTTCCTTTCTCTACTAAAAAATGTAGAAAAATAAAATCAGTACTGAAATTAAGCAGAAATTTGCTTAAGTTATTTAAGAGGTTAGTTACAAAAATTCACCTCTTAACATCTGTCCTGTCTCTAGGCAGATAAGCATTCTGGGCTGTTAAACCTCAGGTCAGCCCTGCTTCCTAGGTCCTTGGTAGGAGGAGTGGTGGGAGGGGGTGGTTCTTGTCCTCTCGGGCTTCTGTATATATCTGCATCTCAGGAAGAATTACATGGAATCAGAGAAAAGTCAAGGGAACTTCTAGGAAATTTTTCAGTCAAATACTCTAATCACTACAGCTTTTGTTTTTTGTGACCGGGGTTGATATACCAGTATTTCCCATTGTTACTACCCACAGGTGAAATCCTGGTTAAAGAAATCACTACTTCCCCAGGCATCTGATCTGTTAGAAAGTTTGTTTTGCTCAGAACAATTTTCACTGCAGTTTTCTCTGAAGGAAGTGTGAGAAATCTAAATGTATTTGTCTTACTGAATCTAATTAAAGCATAGATTGCACCTCAGGTAACATTGCACCTCTTGTTACATTGCTACAAATGTGTGGAATTTCAACAAAATTACAGTGATAAATTAGAGCAAAGTGTTCCAATAGTGTGCCTCAGATTCTGAGTTTTGCCACCGGGAAAACCTGCAGTGCAGAAGTTGGCCATGTCTTTGTCCAGTGATATTTGTCCAATAAGATCTTTTCTTTTTGACTTGCACAGGTTGAATGATCCTAAAATGTCTGAAGCAGAGCGCCAGTCCATGGAAAGTGAGCGCGCAGACCGCAGCCTGTTTGTTCAAGAGCTCCTTCTGTCCACCTTAGTGCGCGAGGAGAGCTCCTCCTCAGACGAGGATGAACGGGGGGAGATGGCCGATTTTGGTGCTATGGGCTGTGTAGATATTATGCCTTTAGATGTTGCTTTAGAAAACCTAAATTTAAAAGAGAGTAATAAAGGAAATGAGCCTCCACCACCTCCTCTTTGATGACATCCCAATTCGCAGACAATGTCCTCTGTGCTGTATTTGCCAATGAAAGTGGACAACAACTATCTTGGGTTTGTTTGGTGATTGTAATTTCAGGTCTGTCACTCTTGTTACATTGTGTACATTCAAAAGGAAGAGAGAAAATATATATGATAATCATTTCCACTTAACTAATTTTTACTTCTAGCAGGTAAATGTAGGTAGCAGTGCAGGGGCGACCTCTGCTTCCTGTACCTTGACATGCAAAAGGCTCTCCTAATACTCCACATTCAAACTGAAGAGGAAAATTGAAATCTCTAATGAAGCTGCTGTGTGTATTTATGAATATTAATGAATAAAAACTGCTTGGATGGTTTACCTTAACTACTGCATGAGGTTTTTTGCAGCGTGCATGAGTTTTAGTGCCCTTGTTATTTAAAATATTAAATACAAGGAGTAAAACTTAAAAATAAAAGCCCAAAGCTTTCCCAAACATTATTCAGTGGTTACCAGGCAAAAGAGTTACATGATGAAGTAGCTTTTGAATAATGTCTGCCTGAATCACCTTTCTTTGTGTGCCTCCTACGCATAAAGCCAGCTCTGCAGTGGAACCTTGGAGTTGTAGCAGGTGTCGGCTCCGCCCTGTGTGACTGTCCTATCGCCCTGTTCATTATCTTTCCCGCGTGGAGCTCAGCCTGTCTCTGTAACTCATCTGTAGAAGACACACCAGTAAAAGCCACTGTCGGGATCTGCTGCAGGGCGCTCGTGTGCCCTAAAACAAATCTGCTCATGTTTGTTTCAAGTTTTTACTTTTTGTGGTTGTTTAAAGTTTTTTTCAATTGTTAAAATATGTTTTATTCAGGTGTAGATGAATTTCATTTGTTCACTGTTCAACAAAATTAACCTGAATTATGTCGTCTTTGTTTTTGAAAATCTCACATTCTCAATCATATCTGCGTTGTTTATGTATGTGCTTCATAGTTGCTGAGACAGATCAGTATCAGGGGAGCTTGGAGGATTTGCCTTTCCGGGTTTTGTCGATATATTACAACCAAATTCTTAATGCTAACTTTAGCACCTTTTATTTATTGGGTTTTTTCAGGCATAAAAAGTAAAGCCTTTTAATTGAATCATGCCACCTATATGCCTATATTATTGATCCTATGTGTAAAAAAAAAAAGTGTACAGCTTTTTGGGGGTTTGGAGGGGCCGGGATATTTTTTTATTTTCTGTTGCAGTTTTTGTGCATAGACTTTCACAATAGCTCCAAGGCAGGGACAGCGGGTTTGGGGTTTGGGGGCAGTTTTTGGAATGTAAATGTAGGACTTTTAAAAAAAGGTGCGCACAGCTTCTGATAAATTTATAACCTAATCATGTCTTGTTCCAGTTCTCATCTCTGAACCCTTCTCTCAGTCTCCTCTCCCTGGTCCTCTTCCTTCCTGTGTATTTCTCTGTGTCTGCAACACAACGAGCATACAGACTTGAACACCCTCTGGTGTTCTTCCGAGAACTGTGAAGTCCATGTCCATCCAGATGTAACCAAAAAAGAAGTCACCCCACCTGTCTAGAAAACTGTCGCTCTCCTCCGCAACCTCAGACTCCAACAGTTTCCAAATATAACAGCTTTGTTTCCTTGAGTTTCTGTGACGGAAATGTTTTAAAGGAGAATTTTACAGCAGGCTTCTGGTTATCCTAGAAGTCCAGTACAGTAGCGATTTTCTTTTTCTCGTTTGTTGAAACGTTTCCAAACCCAGTTTTCAAGCTGTGGTCTTTTCAAACCCATCTTCTGCACATAAGTCACACATTTCAATAAAGCATTTTCAAGACTGTTGACCACTTGAATTTCTTTGCTGTTGGTGAACTAGCCTAACTAACGATTACTCAGAGATTTTATATCTCTAATCCAGTATTTTTTTTTCTTTTTATGCTAAACTGAGAGGTCCTGATTTTGTGTGAATGCATTACTTTGTATGTGAGGCATAGAAATTGCCAATTATATGCTTTCCCTTTTCTGCACAAATTCTGGGGAATGTAAGATCCTTCCTTTTTTAACATGGTTTGAGGAGACAACTGTAAGTTTGTTTAGGGCAGTTTAATTTAGGTGATGAATTGAACACTTAAGAAGACTTAAGATTCCATCTCATGTAGAATACTGTATATTATTTTTTACCAGCTATTTTACAAATACCTCACCTCATCCTGTATGTAATCAATAATGATGTATTATCTTAGGGTAGAAAGACACAGACTATCAATATAAAAATATTTTTTAAGTCCTTCAAATTCTTGTGTCCTTTTTCTTTAGTTTCTGAATTAACATTTTTGGAATTATTGAATAATAATTGCAAAGGCTTTGATGTAGAGGAAACAAAATCAATACACTATTTATTTTGGTTACACCCTCACATTTCTTAGGAGCAGATGCTGAGTTTTCAGAGGTTTGGTTTAGTTTAATTTTGACAGTCTGGGGTGTAAGTTGGTCAGGGTTCTGTGGAGCTTGTCTTCACATCCTGGTTGTTAGTAACTGAAGTCTTTCTGTTCAGTGTTCTGGAAGAAGTTTAATGTCTTGACTCAGAGAACCCAAAAAAATTCACAGTGAAGAGGAAGAGCTACAGAGAATGTTCACTTCTGTATGTGTGATTTATGGAATAGAATATGCTGTGTGTTTAAGACTCCCGGAGTCATTCCTGCTAAACTATAATTGTGTGTAGGATTTCCATGGCATCACATTCCTGGACATCTCAGAGAACAATGGAATTTGAAATTTGACTGAAATAGTAGAATCTACCTCATGACTTCCTCAGATTGTCATTCATTTAGCTTCCTAAAATATTTTAACTGAACAAAAAGACTTTCGTATGATTTTATGGCTATAATCAAAATATAATTTCTGTTAATAACTACAGTGAAATGTTTGGATTTGGATTTAGATTATATTGTTTTTAACCCACAGAATTGGAGCCTGGGTTTTTACTAGCAGTAGTGGATTCTCATAATGAGACGCAGGTAATTTAACAGAAAGCCCATCTCCCTGTGCCCCGCCCCCAAGGAAATAGAGCTTAGGATAGCAGATTACATTATTAGAATAACAGAAGCAACATAAAAGCCCATCCCATTATCCTTCTGTCCCCCAATATTTTCCCTCTCAATACTTGATTTTTCAATAATGCACAGTGGTCACTACTAAGCCCATTGTGTTTTTTTCTGACCCATAGGCCACAAATAATTTTTTTTAAAAAGAGGAAGGGTTCCCAAGAGTTCTCTTGATAGCCCCTCAAAGCAATTATTCTACTTACCTGTGTGTTTTACTCTGTGGCTTTTGGGATCCACACAAACCTCAGTAGTTTGTAGTTCTACTGAAGGGCAAATGGGAAAGGGAGTTGATAAAGAGGAAAGGTAGTGGAAGGAGGTGGTTGGAGAAAAGGGGGCTTTGAATGGGATCCCTGCCACTGAAAAGTGTTCAGAAAGAAATCTGTCATTGGAGTCTAATATGATTAGCACAGCCCTATGAAACAGAAGTATGAAAGCTACAGATAACAGGAGAGTGGGTGCTAAAAGCTCTTTAACAAATGTACCAGCTTTATAAGGAAAAGCCCCATAGCTAATATAAAATCTGTTGTTTCTAAATTACCGGCATGTACAGTTTTAGAGGCACATGCAAAATTGATTTCATTAACAGTAGGTATGAAATTCTCCCTGAGTTACACATTAAAGTTGGTGTTAGTGCTGGCACCAAGGGCATGCTTTTCTGTGCTTTCTAAAGCTCCCCTATGCACTTGAAAACCAAAACAGTTCTCTCCTTTCGGCCTGGTAACAGGCCCTGTCTCCAGGTTGCAGTGGGGAGAGGTTAAGCTGGGATGCACGATGGAGCAACAGTGCAGATTTTCTGGTCATTTGTGACAACGTGAAATTCTGTGGCTTTAAACATGGCCTTGTCTGAATAATTTCATGACCGTATATTCCAAAGCCAAATTGGAGTGACTTTCAGAATAGTATCTAAAGTAACTCGTGCCCATCAGCTTCAACCATGCTTCAGCTATGCGTTGCCTTTGTTTCTGGTTAGGACTCGTTAACGCTTGGTTTTTCAGCCCATCTCTGTCAAAATTCTGTAAATTTATAAGCTTAGGGAGTTCCTTAAGGAACCCTGCTGCAAGCCTCACAGATGTTGCCACTTGGTGAGCAGATTTCAGTTTAAAAGATTCTTCATCTCAGAGAAGCTGGTCCAGAACCTAAAAACCTGTGGCATTTTAGTTGCTATCCGATGGGTAGTACCTCGGTTAGGTCCTCAGATTACAAGGTAAGATGTTCCCCTCAAGTCCTCCAGTTTTATGAAGTCGAACTTGACAGCATCTGTTGTTTTTCTAAGTCCAGTTAAAAAAGACATAAGTATGATTCTGTGCCCCTGATAAGGCCCCTAGATACCCAGATGGTGCACAGACGTTGATGTGTGCACACCCCACAGGCCTAGACCCATGATTTTTGTCTTCTAATCTAAAGGGCCTTTACTAGCCACCAGGAGGAATCTGGTGTTTCCTTTGTAGACAACGGCTGTGGCCTGTGGTTTGTTGGCTCCTCTGTCTACACAAACCACCACCACCCCGATCTCTTTCAAGCCATACTTTTTGAGCTCAGTAGGTTCAGAGCTTTGGTCTAAGCCCCATTAATTTTACATAATTCTTCCCCCTTCCCCTCTCCCCCCACACACCCCAAGAGAATTCTTCAGAAACAGGTTTCTAAAGGCCTTTTCCCTCACCTAGTTGGGAGTGTTTTGTTGGAGTTGGTAGATGAATCTGGTGACAAATCTGAGCTGGAGAGAACTACTCCTTTAAATCTTGCTTCCAGATTTTGGTGAGCGTGTTTAGAATTCTACCTTACATATGAAACAGTCCGCATTTAATAGCCACGCTGGCACGAAGACAATTGGGACATCCTATTCTGTAAACTGGATGAAGTCCCAGCTTGCTCCTTTGAGGTTCTGACTACACCGTGTGTAAAGGTTTACCTGAGGTGGAAGCACCACTGTTCCACCTCAGGTAAACCTTTAGGGGTATTACACGTCTGTAGTTAAGACGTGTAATACCCCTGAATCAGCAAGCAGACCCGGCCAACTAGGAAGCACCAGTCGATCTAGGGGACGAAGACTTCATGGGTTCCTGCACCCTAGTCACGTCAACTATTCTGGCCAAGCCTGAATGTTTTTCATTTTGTCTAGGAGAGCTTCTGCTGACAATTAACAAGACACTAGTTTCACCAATAAAACCCATTTTTTGATATGCAGTGTGTGAATGGAAGTCGGCCGAATTACAAAGGAGCTTGTCGGGCTGCCCCTGAAGCCCAGCCCAATTGGACAGCAGCCACCTTGTTAGCAAACCATTCTTAGATTGAGAGCTTACCTTGGAAAATATCACACTGACTATGCAGTAGTATTTTTTGTTTATTTTTGACAGTTTATTGATTTCAGAGAGGAAGGGAAAGGGAGAGACAGAAACATCAATGATGAGAAAGAATCATCAGTCGGCTGCCTCCTGCACTCCCCACTCTGGGAATCGAGCTCACAACTCTGACATGTGCCCTGATGGGGAATTGAACTGTAATGTCCTTGTTTATGGCTCAATGCTCAACCACTGAGCAACACTGGCTGGGCTGCAGTATTTTAAAATAAATTACGGACCCTGTAGCAGGCTCCCAGCCTAATTTACTGAGCCCTTAGATGGATGACCTTTTATAGTGTCACTTGGCCAGCAGCCTGTGTTTTCCTATTTGAATATATTCTTGGTGACATCACTTTGCATTTCATTCATGTGGCTATCTTTGAATTCAATGTATTGTATCATCTATAATAATAAAAGCATAATATGCTAATTAGACTGGACAGCTGAACAACCTTCTAGACGTTATTCCAGACGTCCTTCCAGACGAAGCCACCATGGTGGGGCCAAGGCAGAGGCAGTTAGGGGTGATCAGGCAGGCAGGCGAGTGGTTAGGCACAATCAGACAGGCAGATGAGAGGTTAGGGGCAATGAGGCAGGCAGGCAGGCAGAGGCAGTTATGGGCGATCAAGCAAGCAGGTGAGCCATTAGGGGCCATCAGGAAGGCAGGCAGGTGAGTGGTTAGGAGCCAGCAGTCCCGGATTGTGAGAGGGTGCAGGCCGGGCTGAAGGCCCCCCCCCCCCCCCGTGCATGAATTTAGTGCACTGGGCCTCTCTATATATAAAAGGCTAAGTGACCAGCTGGCCAGCTGACCAGCCAACTGGCTGGTAAGTATGACGCTCACCGACCACCGGGGGGCAGACGCTCAACACAGGTGCTGCTGAGCGACAGCAACTTTGCAGAGTGCACTCTTGCACTCTGGGACCCCTTGGGGGATGTCGCACTGCCAGTTTAGGCCCGATCTCCACAGGCCAGGCTGAGGGACCCCACCTGCATGAGGGACCTCGCTCACTCTGCAGATGCCCTATAAGCCCTGGCAGCACCCCAGGTGTGGCCAGCAGGGCAGGGACCCCAGGAGGATGGCTCCAGGGTGTGCCTGGCCTGTCTCGCCCAGTCCTGCCCCACCAGCCACCTTCTAATTAATTTCCTTTCAATGTGCACGAATCTGTGCACCAGGTCTCTAGTATGATATAAGTAATGCTCAACAGGCCGACATCTGTGGTGCCGAGGTGTGGTAGCAGCACCTTAGCTGTCCTCCAGGGGATTTCTATAGTTTAAATGCCCCATGAATATCTTGTTTCCTTCTGTCTGTGTGCCTTTTTCACCAGTGTTTCCAACAACACCTCAAGCTTCAGCTCCATTTGGCTACAGAATTGTCAGGACCCACCCAGGTGCCCCAAAGACTGATGGCATTTGGGATGTGGAGTCTGAGAGATGAGGGTGTGGCCTCTGTCCTCCGTCCAGAAAAGAGCTTTCAAAAACATCCTCTGCTCAATTTATTTTTAACAGTTTTTATTGATTTCAGAGAGGAAGGGAAAGGGAGAGATAGAAACATCAATGATGAGAAAGAATCATCAATCGGCTGCCTCCTGCACTCCCCGCTCTGGGGATTGAGCTCTCAACCCTGACATATAGGATGAGGGAGACTCAAAAGAAGGAACTGGAAGGCCCCACCAGCACTTCACCTGCATGGACGTGGATGCACCCACCCAGGGCCCGAGAAGGGACCAGGCTGCTCCTGGCCCATGTCCTCTTCCTCCTCACAGTCCCTGTTGGCTCGTTTCCCCTTTGTTGACACCCAATTGCCTTCCATGAATAATAGGGGTTAAAGGTGATGGTGAAAACCACAAGGTGTTCACATCCTGAACCAGAGCCTTTCCATTCAGCCAAGGGTTATAGGGGTGAGATGATGAAGCAGGTCTCTGAGAAGGAAGGTGGGGTGTATTCTTTAAGAACACTTTTAACACATTTCAATGTCTTAATTGTTTGCAATGTTTTTCCCCAAGTATTCACCGTTCTATGGCTGCAGAGCACCAAACAGGTCTAGCTGGTTAAAACAAACCTGCCATGTAGACCCTCAGGTGCTCATTCAGTGGCCCTGGTGCCTGACATTCTTCTCCCAACATTCTATTTCAAATTGCCTCCGGTGCGGCCAGGGATGGGCCAAGGCTTCTTAAAGGATGCAATAAATAATACTTTCTTATTAGTTATGGGACATTCAAGTACAATTTAGGGCAGAATTGAGCAAAGCATTTGGAAAATGCCCAGCTTTTAGATGTTTGTAAATTCTGGAACCAGACATAACAGAAGATGGTCAGGAGAAAGAGTGGAATAAGATGGGTGGAAAGGAGAAGTCGCTGGAAAGATTACCATGAATAATAAGAATGGATATGAGTTTTCAGTATTAGAAATTAGGGTTCAGCTCATCATCTTGAGGTTCCCTCTCCCACATCAAAAGTGCCCAGATCACGCCTGGGCGAGGAGGCAAGTACTGGGTGATAACTGGTCAGTTGATTCTGGACAGGAGTGTGACATCCCCAGAATTCCCAGGATTCCTGGCATCGCTTGCCTGAGGGAGGAAGAGGGGAGGGGATGGTGTTCCTTGACCAAAGGATAGCATTTGAAAAGCATGGTGAGGACGAACAGAGGAACGGTGTGGTAGATGAGGCTGGAGATCACGGGTAGGAAAACCAGGAGAATGGACATCTGGAATGAAAGCTTATCATTGGGAAGGCCCAGCTGTCCTCTGAATGCAGTTCCCATGGGAACGCTCCTGAGACTGGACATCCACCCCAGAACAGAGAAGATAAAGGACAATGGTTACAGCACGGACAGGGGTTTCAATCCTGGATTACCACTTCCTAGCTGTGCAATCTTGGCCAAGTTAACGAACCTTAATTAAACAGAGTGCCTATTTCCTCACTATTAGATGAAACTAATAGTATTAAATAATGTGCGAATATGGTGCCTAGTGCAAAGTAACCGTTCAGTAAGTGGTAGGTGGGGTTCACAGAGAACACAACACAAAATTCACGTGGGAGCAAACTCCAGAAGACAGATCACACGCTTCCCTGCACACGCGTGATCAGCCTGCCCTCCTTCAGACACTGTTAAGTTCTTCCAGCAAAATTTCCTTCAGGATCAGCGACCTAGTAAAAATCATGAAAACCAGAGATTCTTTTTAAATATATATATATATTATTGATATTTTTACAGAGAGGGAGAGGGATAGAGAGTTAGAAACATCAATGGGAGACTAACATTGATCAGCTGCCTCTTGCATACATCCTACTGGGGATGTGCCCACAACCAAGGAACAAGCCCTTGACCAGAATCGAACCTGGGACCCTTCAGTCCGCAGGGTGACGTTCTTTCCACTTAGCCAAACCAGTCAGGGCAACCAGAGGTTCTTTATAGGAAGAGGGTGTTGTGGAGCAAATGCAAGTGAATGACCACTGGAGTCCAAACCAAATTAAAATTTAGGGAGCCTTTAATAGCCGGCTGGTGACTGCTCTGCCTTTCTCCACGCGGGGAGTCCAGAGAGCAGCCCCGACCCTTTTTGCAGGACTGCTTTTAAGCACATTAAACACATCCTGTTTTTAGAGCAAGCAACCTAAGAAAAACAGTTTTTCCCAAGTAATGTCAGGGTCATGCCATTGACGACCATGTTACTCATAGGGTCATCCTGTTCTTCAGAAAGCTGACAGTGTTCTATCTTGCATGGCTATTTTGTGAGGTGCAGCGGGGAAGGGGCCATGAGACCATATCTCAAGGCCTGGCCTGGTGTCAGCACTGACAACTCTATCTGGGGCATGGTCCACGGCCTCTCTGGAATGCTCAAAAATTCTCACTCTTTAACAAAGGGGAGAGAGTTATCACCTTAGGTCCAGTGGCCACAGGTATAAACGTATTAACACTGAGAGGCCCCCGGAGTTCCCACCACCTTTCATGTACTGGGTTTGGGGTGCCTGCTGAGTGCTGGGCACTTGGGATTCTGCCAGCACAGCTTTCTTCCCATGCAGTTGCTGAAGCCAAAACTGTGGGATCATTTTCTCCTTTTTCCTCGCACTTCACATCCATTTAATCAGCAAATCCTGTTGTGCTATTACCACAACTTCTTCAGGGCCTGAATCACCCTCTGGTGGTCTCCCCTGCACCCCTGGCCCGGCCACCATCCTCCCCAGGACCATGGCCATCATCCCCCATCCGCATGCCTGTCTCCTCCCTGTCTCCTGTCAGCACAGCAGCTGGACCATCTCAGGAGACCCGTTAGACCCTGTGAGATCCCACACTGTGCACCTCAGATCCCTGCCAGGGCTCCCATCCCTTCAGAGTGAAGGCTGGAGTGCTCACTGTGGCCTGGGGCCTGCAGGATGTGGTTCTTGTTACTTTCTGTGCTCTTCTCCTGCCCCTCCCTGTACTCCCCTCACCCCATGGTGCTGCTCCTCGGGCAGGCTGCAGCTTCGAGACGTTTGCCTTTGCAGTTCTCTTTTCTCGGAAGGTCCATGTCCCCTACCTCCTCTTTCTCAAGGAGGCCATCCCCCACCATCCAATTAAAAATGGTGATCCCATGCCCACCCAGGCTTCCCAGAATTCCCTAGCCCCCTTTCCCACTTTATTGTTTCCCTATAACCCATATTGTCATCTGACTCCCCCCGCCGCATGCACACACACAAACACACGTAAACATACATACATACATACACACTCCAGCATATACACATACATATACAGTCACACACATACATACACACATACACACACACACACAGGTGCTAGCTTTGTCTACAACAATGTTTGGCACTATAGTAGGTGCTCTGTAAATGCTTATGAGAGAATGAATATTGTGGGCCAGGCTGTTCAGGGTGATTTTAAAAGTGCATACCAATGTAAAACACTTAGCCACTGTGGGCAAGATGTTGGCGGCTTCTCAAAAAATTAAACATGGAGTTCCCATATGACCAGCAATTCCACTCCTAGGTATATACCCAAGAGCATTAAAAACATATGTTCACACACAAATTCACACATGAATAGTCAAGTCAGCATTACTCAGAAGAGTTAAAAAGTGGAAACAGCTCAAATGTCCTTTAAGTGATGGATAAGCAGAACATGACATATCCATACAATGGAATAGCATTTGTCCTAAAGAGGAATGAAGCACTATAACCTCGGTGGGCCTTGAAAACATGCCAGTGAAAGAAGCCAGAAGCAAAGGCCACAGATTGTATGATTTCATTTAAATGAAATGACCAGAATAGACAAACCCATAGAGACAGCAAGTGGATTTGTGGTCGCCAGGGGTGGGTGGAAGGGACGTGGAGGGTAATTGTTAATGGTGCCGGGTTTCTTTTTAGAGTGAGGAAATGTTCTAGAATTAGGTAGTGTGATGGTTGTATGATTCTGTGAACATATTAGAAACCACTGAATTGCACACTTTAAAATGGTAAATTTTAGCCCTAACTGGTTTAGCTCAGTGGACTCAAGGGTCCCAGGTTCAATTCCGGTCAAGGGCATGTACCTTGGTTGTGGGTACATCCCTGGTAGGGGGGTGTGCAGGAGGCAGCTGATGGATGTTTCTCTCTCATCGATGTTCTAACTCTCTATCCCTCCCTTCCTCTCTGTAAAAATCAATAAAATATATATATATTTTTAAATAAAATAAAATGGTGAATTTTATGTGAACTGCCTTTTGTGCCAAGAGAGACCCTCTTCTCACAATCCAATTGCCCCCAGCTGTTGCCTGAGCTTTCTGTTCATGCTGAGCTTGAAGCTTCGTGGTGGCTGGTACCATGGATCTGTCTCTCGCCCAATTGTGTGAGCTGGGCCTTCACTGGAGAAGAAACCTGAGTTCCCCGAGATATGTGATCAGTGCTGGGACCCCGCCAGCAGATCAGGGGATCCCAAGGCAGGTGCTGGGAGGCCACAGGGGCATAGGCTACCAAGGAGATGGAACTGAACCTCACATCACCCTGCTTGGCCCTGGAGGATGACTGGTTAGCCAGAGACAGGTAAGATTCCTCAGGGAAGGAACAACCTAAGACAGGCACAGTTGCAGAGGGGCCATCAGGAGAGAACTTGGGGGTCAAGAGAGGTGGGGCACAGACCCTCACCCCCCCTAACCCTGAAGGGGCCTGAACCCTCACCCCTTCTGAGGGAGGTCTCCTGCCCCATGGCTGCTTTGCTTCCCACACCCAACTCACATTGAGACACAGGTGACAGACAGAGACTTGGCCCAGCTCAGATCGGGACCCAGGTAACAGACAGAGACTTGGCCGACAGCAGCTGCCCTATATCTAAATCCAGTCTAGCACCAGGAATGCTCAGGGCCTACTCAAGAATGCAAATAATCCTTTCCACTAATATTTACAGGGTGAACTAAGATTGTTGGTAGAGTATTAAATTTGACAGTAAAATAGTAATCAAGTTTTCAGATTAATTTAAATAGGCTAATTGAAATAAGTGAATATTCAAGAAAATTTAATTGTACTGGACAAAAAGCTGTTCCTAAAATAATAACTAAAATTTCTATTGGTAGTTCATCTCATGCTAAAATTCCTGAACATGCAATGAACCTAAAGCAGTCATATTTTTGGGCAAAAAAAAAAAAATTAAAGTTATCAAGACTGCATTATAAAATGTACAAAAGCCTCCATTAATAAAAAAAAGGGGGGGATAGTAGGGTAATATCATGTAAGGAAAAATATCCTATAAGTAAATTACATCTAGAAAATCTTTACTTTACAAAATTAGATACTCTTAATAGTCCCATCCTACAAATGATAAAACCAAAGTTAGGGGGGTAGCTCTGCTCTGGTGCCCAGCAGCCTGGCACGTCTGCATAAGCAAGGCTTGGCGGCCATAGAGGTAAGCAGCCTTGTGAGTTGCTTGGCTAGAGTTGAGGGTTGGCTTCTGCACAGCAGAGCGACCCACTGCCCAGGCCATCTGTTATCTGGACCTCCAGTTCGGCGTCATCTTGTGAGGCCAGGTATGCAAGGACACCATGCTGATCCTGCTTTTGCTGGCTGTGCATGCAGCATCCTGTCTGCATCCGCGTGGGCCCAATGTCTCCTTAAGTCTGTGGAAGTGTGGCTACCATCCCAGCAGCTCAAGGGTGATCCTCTCGGCCCCGTTGGCCACCATGCTGCTTCTGTGGGGATGCTGAACACTATGATGCAGAGGCTAAATAAATTTTCCCAGTCCCACCACTGCCAGAGCCACGATCCTAACCCAGGTGGTCTGACTCAGCCACACAAAGTAAAACCCATCGGGCATGGTCTCTGATATGAGAGTAAGTTAAAATTAGGACATTTCCAGAAAACACCATCTGTTCTACTAAAGTTCTCTGATCTCTTCAGAACATCTGCCTTCTCTTTACTATAACAAATCCAGAGGAGTCGAGAATTCAGAAAAGTCTCCCTAGAGCATTCAGACAGTCATCCTTGGGAAAATTTGGGGGTAGGATACTTAAAGCCACTTAACTTGTGGAAGCACTGGCCTTGGAATACCCCAGAATTTCTTTCTCAGGATTAGAATCAAACTGACGGCTTTGTACTGTATTTGAGCACTGCCTCTCAATTGCCACTGCCATTTCCAAAGGTTGGAGGTCATCACCCATGAGGAACATGTGCATCGTGGCACCTCACCTGGGCCTCTGTCACCACCTGATCTTCCAGCTGCCTCTGTCCTGGAAGTGGACGAGCTCGGCTGGTTCCTGGGAGCCAGAGGCAGCAGATCCTACAGAGTTGCTGCTGTGTTTGCTGTCGCAGGGATGGCTTCGGCAGCGATGGGGGTACCTAAGCTGTGCCAGAGCTCCCCTTCTTGGTCTGCGAGGCCAGTGGCCAGCCATCGTGAATGGGTTCCATATTGACAAAGAAGCAGGGAGGTCCGGCTCTGTTTCCACAGGGCAAACCTGGGGAGTGCCAAATCCGAGACCAACTCCCAGCTCGGGCCCAGGCCAGTGTGTGGGGTTAGAGCCTCCCGCACTCGGAGCCCGACCTCCTGCTCTATGAGCTTCCTCCCAGGCTGGCTGTGTTGCTGGGCAGAGGGCATGTCCAGAAGGCACCTGGCGTCTCACACCTCCAGCCACTGGTCTCAGGAGGAGAGGTGGGGGAAAACCACACTTTCATGATCCCAACCATGGGGCAGTAGTTCCTCCAGCCTGAAGGGCAGTGGGGCATTGTCTGCTGAGGGACTTCTGAGTCTCAAAATCAGGGATCTGAGCCCCACCTCCCATCATCTCAACAAGTTCTCCTCAACTGGGAGCTCAGGCAAGCCAGCAAGGACCAGGCCAGGCCAGGCCAGCAGAGCGCTTTCCAAGGAGCCTTAGGGAGGGGTGGCTCGTGTAGGGCACCATTCCCAACATTTGCAGCTGACTTTGCAGCTCGCTCATTGCAGCAAAGGCGTGAGGGTGACTGTCGTCACCTTTATTTTAGAGAGAAAGGCACTGGGCAGTACTGCACCATTGCTGATGCTTATTTGGGCTCTTAGTTTGTTTGACCCAGGAATTTTGTTGTATTATTTCATTTCACTTGCTAGCATTACCCCATTTTAGAAAGGACAAAACTGCGGCCCAGGAGGGCTAAGCAGCCTGCTCAGTGCATCCCAGGCCAGCCGGGCTGTGTTTCCCAGCAGGTGAGCTGGGAGCATCTTTCCAGCGGGACAGCATCAGGAGCCTGATGGTCTTCCGGAACAAACATGGCCACGTGGGGGCAGTGGATAAACACAAACGGAAAAGCCGCCCCTTGCCAGTCCTCAGCCCGCGGAGGCTGCCAAGGGGTCCATTTTAACATTGGCTTTACAGGGTTCCCAGGCAGTGGAGGGAATTGGGTAAACGTGTGGTGTCTGGACCCGACTGCCCGGGATGGAAGCGGCCTTCATTTCCCAGCTGTGTGATTTCAGGGACATAATTACCTGGTGGGCCTGTTTCTCCTCTGCAAAGGCTCACGCAGACATGCCCACGGGACCCCGCAGGAAGAGAGGGCGGGCGGCAGCTCTTAACTGCACAGAGCCAGGAGCTGCAGTCATCACGGGGAGCAGCAAGGTTGAAGTGGCAGCCGACGGGTTCCAAGCAGAAGAATTTTAGCGATGACTGCTAGACCTTAGAATAACCACAGGCAAAACAGTTGCTTAGCCAACAAATTGAACCACTAAAGAAATCAAGGATGATAATGATGAAGCTGAGGGCAGTTGCTACAATAAAAAGTCACACCCAGTCTCGGCTGGCATGGCTCAGTGGTTGAGCATCAACCTATGAACCAGGAGGTCACAGGTTCTATTCTGGTCAGGGCACATGCCCGGGTTGAGGGCTCTATGCCCAGTGTGGAGCATGCAGGAGGCAGCCTATGAATGATTCTCTCTCATCATTGATGTTTCTATCTCTCCCTCTCCCTTCCCCTCTGAAATCAATAAAAGTATATTTTTAAAAAGTCACACCCCAGCTCAGCCTGTGTGGCTCAGTGGTTGAGCGTCAACCTAGGAACCAGGAGGTCACGGTTTGATTCCCAGTCAGGGCACATGCCTGGGTTGCAGGCTTGATCCCCAGTAGGGGGTGTGCAAGAGGCAGCCGATCAATGATTCATTGATGTTTCTCTCTCCCTCTCCCTTCCTCTCTGAAATCAATTAAAAAATATATTTTTTAAAAGTCACACCCCTTGTTCAATTTCTACCCTGAGCCAATTTTCAAACCCCGAACCCACTGATTGAAGAGGAGGCTAGAACTCCAGGATGAAGGACCCTCTAACACATGGCAATTGAACATGATATTGATTTCTTCTGGTCGTCTATCAAAGGGAACTATTTTCTTGGGCGACTGAGCATTGGGAAAAGGGAAATATCTAAACTTTTGAGGACAGTTGGTCATAGACCACCAGTTTATTAACTGTATTACGGACTCTTGTTAGACTAGGAGCATACAGGGGTTATGCAATAAGTGACAGTTAATGGAGCTACGGCCAGCGTCTAGTTCAGAGTAGGTCCGTTAAAGTTGGTACTACCCATCGGCCATTGTCCCAGTCACCCAATGCATATTAGGCATAGACATCTGATAGTTGCCTAATCCCTACAGTACTTTTACTTATAGCCATTTGAGTGGGTATGTAATGGTATCTCAGTGTGCTTTCAAATTTCGTAATTGTTCAATTACAGTTGACATTCAATATTATATTAGTTTCAGGTGTCGCGCTTAATGGTTAGACATGTATATAACTTACAAGGTGATTCCCCCAATAATCTATACTCACCTACACCATACGTAGTCATTACAATTTTACTGACTATATTTTCTATGCTGTACTTTACATGCCCATGACTACTTTGTAACTGCCAATTTGTACTTCTGAATTCCTCATCGTTCCACCCAGCCCCCCAAACCCCCTTACATCAGGCAACCATCTGTATCTATGAGTTTTTTTCTGTTTTGTTTGTTCATTTGTTTTGTTCTTTAGATTTCACATATAAGTGAACTCATATGGTATTTGTCTTTCTCTGTCTGATTTATTTCACTTAGCATAACACCTTCAAGATCCATTCATATTGTTGGAAATGGCAAGATTTCATTATTTTTTATGGCTGAGTAATATTTCATTGTACATATATACCACATCTTCTTTATTCATTTGTCTATCAGTGGACACTTAGGTTGCTTCCATATCTTGGTGATTGTAAATAATGCTGCAATGAACATAGAGGTGCACATATTTTTTCAAATTAGTGTTTTGGGTTTCTTCAGATAAATATCCAGAGGCAAGATTGCTGGCTTATATGGTAGTTTTATTTTTAAGTTTTTGAGCAAACTTCATACTGTTTTCCATAGTGGCTGCACCAATCTGCATTCTCACCAACAGTGCACGAGGGTTCCCTTTTCTCCACATCCTCACCAACACTTGTTGTTTGTTGATTTGCTGATGCTAGCCATTCTGACAGGTGTGAGGTGTTATTTCACTGTGGTTTTAATTTGCATATTTCTGATGATTAGTGATGTCGAGCACCTTTTCATAAGTCTATTGGCCTTCTGTATGCCCTCTTAAAAATTCGTTTTCAGGTTCTCTGACCATTCTTAATTGGATTGTTTCTTTTTCATTGTTAAGTTGTATGAGTTCTTTATCAATTTTGGATATTAACCTCATATTTGATATATTACTGGGAAATATCTTCTTCCATTCAGTAGGTTGTCTTTTTGTTTTATTGGTGATTTCCTTTGCTGTGCAAAATCTTTTTAGTTTGATGGAGTCCCTTTTGTTTATTTTCCCTTTTGTTTCCCTTGCCCAAGGAGACATATCAAAACATACGTATATTATTAAGAGCTATGTCAAATAGTTTACCGCCTAGCCCTGGCTGGGTGGCTGGACCAGTTTGGTATATGGGAGCATCATCCCATATACCAAAAGGCTGGGAGTTTGATACTTGGTCAGGGCACATATGTAGGTTGGAGGCAACCCATCAATTTTTCTCTCTCATATTGATGTTTCTCTCTATATATTTCTATCTCTCAAAATCAATTCATGAAAACATATTTTTGGGTAAGAATTAACAAAGAAAGAAGGAAAAGAGTTTACTGCCTATGTTTTCTTTTAGGAGTTTTATAGTTTCTAGTCTTACATTTAAGTCCTTAATCTGTTTTGAGTTTATTCTTTCTTGCATATGGTGTAAGAAGGTGGTCTAGTTTCATTTTTTTTTTTTGCATGTATCTCTCCAATTTTCTCAACACCACTTACTGAATAGACTGTCTTTATCCAATTGTATATTCTTGCCTCCTTTGTCATAGGTTAATTGGCCATATAGCCATGGGTATATTTCTGGGCTCTCTATTCTGTCTTATTGATCTATGTATCTATTTTTGTGCCAGTGCCATGCTGTTTTGATTACTATAGCCTTGTATACTTCAATATCAGGTAGCATGATACCCCCAATTTTATTCTTCTTTCTTAAAAGTGGTTTGGCTATTCAGGATCTTTTGTGGTTCCATATCAATTTTAGGATTATTATTATTTTTTTTAGTTCTCAAAAATGCCATTGGTATTATTTTAAATACTAGAGGCCCAGTGCACAAAATTTGTGCACTGGGGGCGGGGGGAGGAGGTGTCCCTCAGCCTGGCTTGCACCCTATCCAATCTGGGACCCCTCGGGGGATGTCCAACAGGCAGTTGGACATTCGTCTCACAATCCGGGACTCTAGCTCCCAACCACTCGCCTGCCTGCCTGCCTGATTGCCCCTAACCACTTCTGCCTGCCAGCTTGATCACCCCCTAACGACTCCCCTACCAGCCTGATTGATGCCTAATTGCTCTCCTGCCAGCCCGATTGCACCCAACTGCCCTCCCCTGCTGGCCCGATCGCCCCAACTGCCCTCTCCTGCCAGCCCAGTCACCCTCAACTGCCCTCCCCTGCAGGCCTGGTCCCCCACAACTGCCCTCCCTCCCCTGCAGGCCCAGTCACCCCCAACTGCCTTTCCCTGTTGGCTTGGTCACCCCCAACTGTCCTCCCCTGCTGGCCTAATTGCCCACAACTACCCTCCCCTGTCAGCCATCTTGTGGCGGCCATATTTGACCACATGGGGGTGGCTACCTGGTACGAGGGTATGAGGGTCAATTTGCATATTACCTCTTTATTATATAGGATGTTTTTATTTTATTTTTTTAAAATATATTTTTATTGATTTCATAGAGGAAGGGGGAGAGAGAGAGAGAGAGAGAGAGAGAGAGAGAGAGAGAGAGAGAAACATCCATGATGAGAGAGAATCATGGATCGGCTGCCTTCTGCAAGTCCCTCACTGGGGATCGAGCCTGCAACCCAGGCATGTGCCCTTGACCGGTATCAAACCCGGGACCCTTCAGTACGCAGGCTGACGCTCCATCCACTGAGCCAAACCAGTCAGAGCAATATAGGATGTTTTAAAATTGATTTTAGAGAAGGAGAGAGAGGAAGGGGAGAGAAAAAGAAAGAAACATCAATGTGAGAGAGAAGCATCAATCAGCTGTCCCCTGATCACCCCCTACCAGGTGTCAAGCCTGCAATCCAGTCATGTGCCCAGACTGGAAATCAAACTGGTGACCTTTTGGTGCATGAGATTATTTTTTATTGATTTCAGAGAGGAAGGGAGAGAAAGAGAGAGAGATAGAAACACCAATGATGAGAGAGAATCATTGATTGGCTGGCTGCCCCTCACTGGGGATTGAGCCTGATACCCAGGCATGTGCCCTGACCAGAATCAATCTGAGACCTCCTGGTTCACAGGCCAATGCTCAACCACTGAGCCATACTGGCTAAGCTCTAGGTAAATGGAATTGCTTTCTTAATTGCTTTGATAGTTCATTATTTATAATAATAAAAGCATAATATGCTAATTAGACTGGACATCCTTCCGGACATCCTTTCAGATGACCTTCCTGACAAAGCCAGGTCTGTGAGGGAAACCCGGGTCCTGGCTGCCTGTCAGCATCTGCAGGAGGGAAGCCAGGGTCCTGGTGCCAGAGGGAAACCAATGCCAGCAGCCGGGGGAAGGAAGGCCTATTCTTGCATGATTTTTATGCATTGGGCCTCTAGTTGATGTATAAAAATGCAACCAGTTTCTGAATATTAATTTTGTATCCTGGTGCTTCACTGAATTCATTTACCAGTTCTAATAGTTTTTTGGTAGATTCTTTAGGGCTCTCTATATATACTATCATGTCATCTGCAAATAATAACAGTTTTAGTTTTTTTCAATTTGAATGACATTTATTTCTTTTTCTTGTCTGATTGTTGTGGCTAGGACTTCCTATACAATGTTTAATAAAAATGGTAAAAGTGATATCCTTATCTTGTTCTTAATCTTTAAAAAACTATTTTAGGCCCTAACTGGTTTGGCTCAGTGGATAGAGCATCGGCCTGCAGACTCAAGGGTCCAAGGCTCGATTCTGGTCAAGGGCATGTACCTTGGTTGCGGGCACATACCCAGTAGAGAGTGTGCAGGAGGCAGCTGATCAATGTTTCTCTCTCATCGATGTTTCTAACTTTCTCTCCCTCTCCCTTCCTCTGTAAAAAATCGACAAAATATATTTTTAAAAAAACTATTTTAGGTTTTCACTATTGATTATGATGTTAGCTGTGGGTTTATCACATGTGGCCTTTATTATGTTGAGGTATATTCCCTCTACTCCCAGTTTGCTAAGAGTTTTTATAATAAATGAATGCTGGATTTTGTCAAAATGCTTTTTCTGAATTCTACATGAGATACAAATTAAAATGACAATGAGGTATCACCTCACACTTGCCAGAATGGCTACCATCAACAAATCAACAAACAACAAGTGCTGGAAAGGAACCCTTGTTCACTGCTGGTGGGAATGCAGACTGATGCACCCACTATGGAAAACAATATAGAGTTTCCTCAAAATAAAAATGGAACTGCCATTTGACCCAGTGATCCTACTTGTAGGAATATATTCTAAGAATCCAGAAACACCAGTAAGAATGAATATAAGCACCCTTATGTTCATAGCAGTGTTATGCACAGTAGCTAAGAACTGGAAACAGCCCAAGTGCCCATCAGCAGATGAGTGAATAAAAAAGATGTGGTACATTTACACAGTGGAATACTATGCAACTGTAAAAAAGACAGCATGGAGGGACCTGGAAAGTATTATGCTAAGCGAAATAAGCCAGTCATAGAAAGACAGTATCACATGATCTCACTTATATGTGAAATCTAATGAACAAAATACACTGATGAGCAAAATAGATCCAGAGACATGGGAGCATGGAACAGACTGATGAGTCTCAGAGGAGGGTTGGAGGAAGAGATTAACCAAAGAACTTATATGCATATATGCATAACCCATGGACACAGACAATAGTGCGGTGAAGGCCTGGGGA
This sequence comes from Corynorhinus townsendii, assembly GCA_026230045.1. Classification (NCBI taxonomy): domain Eukaryota; kingdom Metazoa; phylum Chordata; class Mammalia; order Chiroptera; family Vespertilionidae; genus Corynorhinus; species Corynorhinus townsendii. Next base: position 113,553,100 of record JAPDVU010000007.1, on the reverse strand, counting down.
GGGGGTGGGATGGAGGGAATCAATGGGGCAGAAAAGGGGACATCTGTAATACTTGCAACAATAAAGATAAATTTGAAAAATAAAGTAGTTGTTGATAATTATGTAGTTACTAGAGGCCCAATACACGAAATTCATGCAGGAGTGGGCCTTCCTTCCCCCGGCTGCCAGCACCGCCTTCCCTCTGGCACCAGGGACCCTGCTTCCCTCCCAGCCCTGGCTTTGTCTGGAAGGATGTCTGGTTTAATTATTATATTATGCTTTTATTATTATAGAGTACCATTTTATTGTTTTCTAATTGTGTTTGTAGTTCTTTGCTACTTTTTTTTATCGTCTTGCTTTTTTCTTTTGTATGTTGGTGGCTTTCTATAGTGTTGTGTTTGGATTCATGTCCCCTTATTTCTTGTATATCTCTAGTAGATTTTTGGTTGTGGTTACCATATCTTTATATATACCAAGCTGTGTTTATAGCAGTTTATTTTAAGTTGATGGTCACTTAAGTTTGAACATTTTATAAAATCACTACAATTTTTATTCACCCCTCCATGTCCAAGTTTCTGATATTATTTTTTACTTCTTGTATGTGTTTTTGTGTAACCTTCACTCTTGTGATTACACAAGGTCTTTCTAATTTTGCCTTTTAACCTTTGTACTAGCTTTAGTGTTGGTTGGTCCACTGCTTTTTTTAAAAAAATAATTTTTATTGATTTTAGGGAGGAAGGGAGAGGGAGAGAGAGATAGAAACATCAATGATGAGAGGGAATCATTGATCGGCTGCCTCCTGCACACTCCCTACTGGGGATGAGCCTGTAACCCGGGCATGTGGACTGACCTGGAATCGAACCATGACCTTCTGGTTCATAGATAGATGCTCAACCACTAAGCCATGCTGGCCAGGCTGATCCACTGCTTTTATTATGATTTGCTTTTGTCAGTGAGAATTTTTTCTTTATGGTATTTTTTATTCATATCTTTGATTTTTTTTTTCTTCTTAAATAAGTCCTTTTAACATTCTTGTAATACTGGTTTGGTGATGATGAACTCCTTTGGCTTTCTCTTGTCTGAGAAGCTCTGTATCTTTCCTTCAATTCTAAATGATGGCTTTGATGGGGAGAGTAATTTTGCTTATAGGTCCTTGCTTTTCGTTACTTTGAATATTTCTTGCCAATCCTTCCTGGCCTGCAAAGTTTCTCTTGAAAAATCAGTTGACACCTGGGCCCTTCCTTATAAGTAAGTAACTGCTTTTCCCTTGCTGCTTTTAAGATACGTTCTTTGTCTTTAACATTTGGCATTTTAATTATGATGTGTGGGCCTTTTTGGGTTCATCTTATTTGGGACTCTGTGCTTCCTGGACTTGGATGTTATTTCCTTCACCAGGCTAGGGAAGTTTTCCATCATTATTTCTTCAGATAGGTTTTCTTTCTTTTCTTCTTCTTTTTTTATTTTTGGTGATCCTCACCTGAGGATATTTTTTCCATTGATTTTTACGGAGAGTGGAAGAGAGGGGGAAAGACAGAGAGAAACATTGATGTGAGAGAAACACATCGATTGGTCGTGTGAACCCCAGTCAGGGCCCAGGCCTGGGAGGAGCCTGCAACCAAGGTACGTGTATGTGACTGGAATCAAACCCTGGGACCCTTTGGTCCACAGGCCGACACTCTATCCACTGAGCCAGCGAACTGGCCAGGGCTTCAGATAGGTCTTCAATCCCTTGCTCTCTCTCCCCTCCTTCTGGTATCCCAATGATGAGAATATTGTTTTGCTTAATGTTGTCCCAGAGGTCCCTGAAACTATCCTCATTTTTTTGTGTTTGCTTTTTGTTTGTTTGTTGTTGCTGTTCTGACTGGGTGTTTTCCACTACTCTTCTTCCAAATCCTTGATTCAATTCCTCTGCTTCATCTAATCTGCTCTTGATTCCATCTAATGTATTCGTCGTTTGACTGGTTGTACTCTTCATTGCTACCTGGTTCTTCCTTACGCTTCCCATCTCCCTTTTTCTGTTTTCTGTCTCTTTGTTGAAGTTCTCACTGTGCTCCTCTAGTCTCCCCCTGTTTACTGAACATGCTTATACTGAGTGTTTTGAGCTCAACGTCTGGTGGGTTGTTTGCCTCCCTTTTGGTTAGTTCTTTTTCTGGAGTTTTGTCTTGTTCTTTCCTTCGGAGCTGCATTCTTTGTCTCCTCATTTTGGCTGTTTCCCTGTGCTTGTTTCTACATCTTAGGTAGATCTGCTACATTTCCCAGTCTTGGCATGGTGTCCTAATGAAGTAGGTGTCTTATGGAGCCCAGTGATACAGTCTTCCTACTCACCTGAGTCAGGTGCCACCTTCTACCAGGTGCTCCCTTGTATGGGTAATGTGTACCCTCCTGTTGTAGTTGAGCCTTGATTGTCGTTGGCACACCAATGGGTGGGATTGAGCCTCAGATCGACTGGCTGTGAGGACTGGCTGTGACTATGATAGATGAGCTATTGTGTGGGGCTGACCCTACAGTGTGGCATGTGTGGTAGTGAGGCTCTGGTGCCTTCTGAGCCCACCCTTTGGGTGTGTTGTTTTTGGAGCTTACTGGGTAGTGCTCCGGTGTGGTCTGAAGCTGGCCACCATGTGTGCTGGTTCTGGGTCCTTTGGGGAGGGGCTGCAGTGCAGGCCCAGGTCAGCGACTGCTTGTGCCCCAACCGGAGCACCTGGTAGAAACTGCTGAATCGTCTGTGGTCGGCAGCTACCTGTGTTGGGCTTGGAAGTGCCTGGGAGAGGCTCTGCTGTGAAATGAGGCCATCTGTCACTAGTGCCGGGCTTGGGGCCACGTACCTAGAGGTACATAACACACAGAGACCAGCCGCTGCTTGTTCGGGATTTCTGGACCTTGGAGAGATCTCTAGGAAAGCCCATATCATGAGCTGAGGAAGGCTGCTCCTGTGCCAAAGCTGCCGGGAGAGGTTTGAGCCAGGTGTGAGAGTTGGGTGGGGCAGTGTCTCAGGGAACCTCCAAGGTGGGGCGAGTGGTGTTAGCTAAATTGATGGAGACTCTGATTTGGCTCCCATCTATGCCTGCTGGCTGCGTGGGGCGGCGGGGGCGTGGGGGGGGGTAGAGGGGAGGCGCGGGGCGGGGGGGGGGGGGGCGCGCGGGAAGGAAGAGCTCAACACAGGAGCAGTGGCTCCCGCCAGCACTTCAGTCCTGGAGAGAGAGCAGCCTCTCCAGCCCTTGCCCTGAAGTCTGACCATTTGTTCCTCCCCACATGTCCCAGGCTCCGGCTGCTGTGCTTTCTCCACTCCTTCTCTGGAGCTCCTGGTGAGTGAGTGTGAGTTGGTGCTTGGGCCCTTTCAATAGACACAGCTTATAGCAGCTCTCTGACTCACTCTCATTGATTTGCACACCAGGTATTATGGGGACTCCTCTTCCTGGCACTGGTGCTCTGGGCTCGGGAGCCCAGTGTGGGGCCGGGACCCCTCACTTCTCAAAGGTGGTTGGTCTATAATTTAGCTGTAATTTTAAGGTGGTATGAGAGAAAGCAAGCACAGTATTTACCTCCTCTGACATCTCTCCCAAAAGTCTCTCTCAATGTGCTTTTAATGTACTTTTTCAAATTGGTTGATGATATTCAGCGTTTTTCGTATGCTTATTAGATATTTGTATATCTCTTTTGGTGAAATGTCTATTTTGCCCAAACTTTAATCGGTTTGTTTTTTTTTGTTTTGTTTTTGAGTTTAGCTCTTTATATGTTTTTGATGGAAGTCCCACCACATATGTGATGTGCAAGTAATTTTTCCCAGTCTATAGCTTATGTTTTCACTTACTTAATGTTGTCTTTCACAGAGCAAAGGCCTTTAGTTTGATGAAGTTCAATTTTTCCCCTTTTATGGATAATACTTTCAGTATCATGGCAAGAATTTTTGCCTAACCCCAGGTCATGAAGATTTTCTCCTATATTTTCTTCTAAAACATTTATAGAGTTACTTCATACATTTATATCTATAAACAAATTTATGTTACTACCAAATTCCATTACATCATTCAAGAACTATACAATTAGTTTTTATTGAGTTTAAATTCACATAATATAAAATTAACCATTTTATAGTATATGATTTAGTGGCTTTCAACACATTCAAAATGTTGTGAAACCACCACCTCTTTCTAGTTCCAAAACATTTCAGCATTTAACAAACAAGCAAAAAACAAACAAACAAAAAACAACCACACACAACAACAAACACAAAACACCTGTAGTTATTCTCCCGTCTATGCAACCACTGGCAACCACCAATCTTATTCTATTTCTATAGACTTACCTATTCTGGACATTGCATATAAATGGAATTTAAAAATATGTGACCTTGCTCTAACCGGTTTAGCTCAGTGGATAGAGCGTCGGCCTGCGGATTGAAAGGTTCCAGGTTCAATTCTGGTCAAGGGCATGTACCTTGGTTGCAGGCACATCCCCAGCAGCTAGTCGATGTTTCTAACTCTCTATCCCTCTCCCTTCCTTTCTGTAAAAAATCAATAAACTATATTTTAAAAAAATTATGTGACCGTGTGTTCTTTAATTGGTATGTTTTCAAGGATCATCCACATTGTAGCATATATCAGAATTGCAATCCATTATATAGCTATATAATATCTTATTGTGTATATATGTCACATTTTTTAAAAAATGTTTTTTTCTTGATTTTAGAGAGAGAAGAAAGGAGAGGGAGAGAGAGAGATAGAAACATTAACCATGAGAGAGAATCATGGATACACTGCCTCTGCACACCCCCAACTGTGGATCAAGCCCAAAACCCCGGCATGTGCCCTGACCTGGAATAAAACTGTGATCTCCTGGTTCACAGACGTTCAACCACTGAGCCACACTGGCCAGGCAATGCACAAAAATTTTTAATGTTGTTTCTATAGTTATTTTGACTTAATTTAAAAAATAAGGCATGAAGTTTAAGTCAAGGTTTCTTTTTGTTTTTTTCAAAGTTTCTTTTTCTTTTTAAAATTTATTGATTGATTGATTGATTTTAGAGACAGAGGAAGGGAGAGAGAGAGAGAGCAAAACATAGATTTGTTGTCCCACCATTCATGCATTCCTTTTTTAAAAAATATTTATATTTTATTGATTTTTCACAGAGAGGAAGGGAGAGGGATAGAGAGCCAAAAACATCAATGAGAGAGAAATATCGATCGGCTGCCTCTCATGCCCCCCACTGGGGATGTGCCCACAACCAAGGTACATGCCCCTGACCGGAATCGAACCTGGAACTCCTCAGTCTGCAGACCGACGCTCTATCCACTGAGCCAAACCCGTCAGGGCCCGTTCATGCATTCTTTGGTTGATTCCTGTATGTGCCCTGACTGGGGGGAGGAGGTTGTCAAATCTGCAACCTTGGCAAATCGGGGACGACACTCCAACCAACTGAGCTCCCCAGCCAGGGTGCCAAAGTGCATTTCTCATATGGATGTGCTATCATTCCAATATCATTTGTTGAAAAGATTACCCTTCCTCCACTGCACCAGTGACAAAAACCAAATCGCTATATTTTTTTGGATCAGTTCCTGGATTCTATTTTGTTTCATTGATATGTGTATCTAAACATTCACCAATAGCACATTGTCTGGATTATTTTAGCTTTAAAATGGGTATTGCACTTCTTTGAATTTTCTTCTTTTTTTTCAGATTGTGTGAGCTAATCTTCACCTTTCTGTACCAATTTTAAAATCATCTTGTCTATTTTTATTAAAAATCCTGCTTGGATTTTTATTGGTATTGAGTTTAATGAATTTAAAGAAAAAAAATTTTTTAATAAATCTTTATTCAGATTATTACAATTGTTTCTCCTTTTTCCCCCCATAGCTCCCCTCCACCCGGTTCCCACCCCACCTTCTGCCCTTCCCTCCCCCCCATTGTCCTCATCCATAGGTGTACGACCTTTGTCCAGTCTCTTCCTGCACCCCCTGTACTCCTTTCCCCCTGAGAATTATCAGTCCACTCCCTTTCTATGTCCCTGATTCTATTATAGTCACCAGTTTATTCTGTTCCTCAGGTTTTTAATTCACTTGATTTTTAGGTTCACTTGTTGATAGATATGTATTTGTTGTTCATATTTTTATCTTTACTTTTCTCTTCTTCCTCTTCTTAAAGAATACCTTTCAGCATTTCATATAATACTGGTTTGGTGGTGATGAACTCCTTTAGCTTTTTCTTATCTGTGAAGCTCTTTATCTGACTTTCAATTCTGAATAATAGCTTTGCTGGGTAGAGTAATCTTGGTTGTAGGTTCTTGCTCTTCATCACTTTGTAGATTTCTTGCCACTCCCGTCTGGCCTGCATAGTTTCTGTTGAGAAATCAGCTGACAGTTGTATGGGTACTCTCTTGTAGGTAACTGTTTTTCTCTTGCTGCTTTTAAGATTCTCTTTGTCTTTTGCTCTTGGCATTTTAATTACGATGTGTCTTGGTGTGGTCCTCTTTGGATTCCTTTTGTTTGGGGTTCTGTGCACTTCCTGGACTTGTAAGTCTATTTCTTTCACCAGGTGGGGAAGTTTTCCATCATTATTTCTTCAAGTAGATTTTCAGTATCTTGCTCTCTCTCTTCTTCTGGCACACCCATAATTCTGATGTTGGTACACTTGAATCACCCAGAGGCTTCTTACACTATCTTCAACTTTTTGGATTTTTTTTTCTTTCTGCTTTTTCGGTTGAGTGTTTTTTGCTTCTTTGTATTTCAATTCTTTGACTTGATTCCTGCATTCCTCTAGTCTGTTGTTGGGTCTCTGTATAATATTTTTTATTTCAGTCAGTGTGTGTTTAATTTCTAGTTATATTTATCGGCCTTTTCTAGGATGTTCTTGAAAAGCCTTATAACCGTGGTTTTGAATTCTATATCCAGTCATTTGTTTTCCTCCATTTCGTTCGTTTGTGATCTGTTTCTTTGTCACCACATTTTCACTGTTTCCCTGTGTTGGTAGGGTAGCTTTGTGTGCTAGGTTTCCTATATGGCCCCGTGGGTCAGCCTCCCCAGTTAACCTGAGGTGGACACTCTTGGTGCACCCCTTTGTGGACTGTGTGTACAGCCTTGTTGTAGGTAAGTCTTGATTGTTGTTGGTATCACTGGGAGGAATTGACCTCCAGGCCAGTTGGCTGTGAGGATCAACTGTGTCTATGCTGGGAGAAGTTTGGTGCTGGAGACAGCCTTATAGAATTAGACTTGCCAAATTGCAAAAGCCTCTGTGCTCAGCTTGGATGGGGTGGAGTCTCAGGGCAGTGCAGACAGTCTTGGCTTCCCGTCAGCCCTGTCTTGGCGCGTGCACCTCCAGACCTCTGCCTTCCCCGGCTCCCGAGCCTCCACCCAAGAGTCCAGATTCCCCCCGCAAGAGCATGGGTCCCCAGGGGCTCGCCTGGAACTGGGGCTCAGTGCAGTCAGAACTGGGGCTCAGTGCAGTCAGGAGCTTCCGACTCCCTTCTGCTAGGAAATGCCTGTGGCAACCTCCGCAGTCTTTGTGCACACTCGCACACGCGCCTCCAGACCCCTCCCAGCCGGGGCTCCCCTGGCTCTCCAAGTCTCCAAGTGCCTTTCTCTCTACCTGACTGTCCAGGCTCCCCTGGTATGAGCCTGGGTCCACGGGGTTTCGCCGGGAACTGGGGTTCAGTGCAGTCGGGGGTTTCCTTCCCCCTCCCGCCAGAGAAAATTAACCAGGCTCTCAGCTGCCCTTCCTCTCTGTGCGCACAAAGACCCTTTGCCATACCTCAACCCTTTGCCGTTCCTCCAATTCTCTTTGAGCTTTTCCCTTTCCTTCTAGTTGTAGAATTTCCACTCAGCCAGCTTTCCTGTGGTTCTGGATGGTGTTCGTTCTGTCTTTTAGTTGTAGTTTTGAAATTGTTGTGCGAGGCAGCAGTTTAGGTGTTTACCTGTGCTGCCATGTTGGTTTCCCCCTGGAATTAGAGAAGAAAATTAACACCTTTATTATAAGTCTGCCAATTCAGGAGCAATGCTCTGTTTCTCCATTTACCTTGACCTTCTTTAACACCTTTCATCAGAGTGTTGTCGTTATTTGTTTTTGTTTTTTGTTTTTTAAATACATATATTTTTAAAATATATTTTATTTGATTTTAGAGAGGAAGGGAGAGGGAGATAGAAACATCAATGATGAGAGAAAACCATTGATTGGCTGCCTCCTGCACACCTCCTGCTGGGGATGGGCCTGCAACCCCGGGCATGTGCCCTTGACTAGAATCAAACCTGGGACCCTCTGGTTTGCAGGCCGATGCTCTATCCACTGAGCCAAAGCAGCTAGGGCAGAGTGTTGTCGTTTTTAACATACACATCCTTTACATATATTGTTAGATTTATGGCTAGGTATTCATTTTTTGAGTGTTGTAAATGGTATTATTTTTAAATGTTTGGTTTCCATTTGTACATTGCTAGCACATGGGGAAATGGCTTATTTTTGTGTGTGGCCTTGTACCCTATGGCCTCACTAATTCACTTACTAGTTCAAGTTTTTTTTTTATAGAGAACTTGGAATGTTTGATATAAGCAATCATGTTCTCTAACAATAGGAGCAGTTTTATTTCTTCCTTTCCAATCTTTGTACATTTTATTTCTCTTCCTTGCTAACCAAGATTAGGTTATGAACCATTTTTACTTACAACACTTCTGAAACCAAATGTGTGAATTTTTTTCACACCAACAACTAGCTCTCATACTAACTGGGTGTCCTACAATTCAATTCAATTCAGTTCAATTCAGTTCAGTTCTGACACTAACTACCAGAAGTGAGTGCAGATCCCACAGGCTAAGGGCTCATTCCCACAAAACTACTCCATTCTGTCCTAGCCAGTTTGGCTCAGTGGTTGGAGCATCGGCCCACAGACTGAAGGGTACTGGGTTTGAGTCCAGTCAAGGGCATGTACCTCTGCTGCAGGCTCGATCCCCAACCCCAGTTGGGGTGCATATGGGAGGCAACCAATCGATGTGTTTCTCTCACATTGATGTTTCTCTCTCTGTGTCTCTCCCCCTCCCTTCCACTCTGTCTAAAAATCAATAGAGCCCTAACCGGTTTGGCTCAGTGGATAGAGCATCGGCCTGCAGACTCAAGGGTCCCAGGTTCGATTCTGGTCAAGGGCATATGTATCTTGGTTGCGGGCACATACCCAGTGGGGAGTGTGCAGGAGGCAGCTGATTGATGTTTCTCTTTCATTGATGTTTCTAACTCTCTATCCCTCTCCCTTCCTCTCTGTAAAAAATCAATAAAATATGTTTTAAAAAATCAATAGAAAAAAATACCCTTGGGTGAGGATTAACAACAACAACAAAAAACTCCCTTCCTTCTGACCAGATGCCAGTCACAAGTCCCAGGTTGCCCTAACCTGTACTACTGACAAACTAGTTATAAATCAAGGGTTTTCTGCCCTGACCCATGCAACTCAGTTGGTTAGGTGTCATCCCATGCACTGAAAGGTTGCTGGTTCAATTCCCAGTCAAGGCACATGCATGCCCAGGTTGTGGGCTCCATCCCTGGTAGGGGACGTGCAGGAGATAGCCAATCAATGTTTCTCTCTTCCTCTCCCTCTCTCTAAAAATCAATAAAAATCTTTTTCAAAAATCAATCAATCAGGGTGTTCATGTCCCTTTTCAGATTTAATCATTTGCTCTAATGGTTCTAAGGACTCAGAAAAACTCATTACTTACTATTACTGATCTAGCCTAGCTAATAAAAGAGAAACATGCAAATTGACCGTACCTCTGATATGCCCACAAGCCATGCCCACCAGCCAATCAGGAGTGAGTATGCAAATTAACCCAACAAATATGGAGGCAGCCACAGAGCTGGAGAGATCAGGAGGCTTGGGTTGCCCCTGGCGATAGAGGAAGCCAAGCTTTCCACCCACCCTGGCCTGCCCTGGCCTCAGCTCAAGGCTACAAAGTTTCAATTATAGAAGATAAGTAAATCCCAGATCCCAGGGCCTCCCCTTGGGTTGCTGGGGGACATGGCCAGCCTGCAAACCACCACAGGCCTTCACCCAGGCTGCCCCTCACCCAGGTTGCCTCACACCCCAAGGGAACCCCCATCCTGATCCAGGACACCCTTCAGGGCAAACCAGCCGGCCCCCACCTATGCACCAGGCCTCTATCCTATCTAATAAAAGAGTAATATGCAAATTAACTGTCACTCCAACACACAGGATGGCTGCCCCCATGTGGACACAAGATGGCCATCACAAGATGGCCAGCAGGGGAGGGCAGTTGGGAGGGACCAGGCCTGCAAGGAGGGCAGTGTGGGCGATCAGGCCAGGAGGGGAGAGCAGTTGTGGGGGACCAGGCCTGCAAGGGAGGGCAGTTGGGAGTGATCAAGCCTGTAGGGGAGGGCAGTTAGGAGTGACCAGGCCGGCAGAGGAGAGAAGTTGGGAGCGACTGGGCCTGCAAGGAAGGGCAGTTGGGGGGGACCAGGCCTGCAGGGGAGGGCAGTTGAGGGGAGACCAGGCCTGCAGGGGAGCAGTTAGGCATCAATCAGGCTGTCAGGGGAGTAGTTAGGGGGTGATCAGGCTGGCAGGGGAGCAGTTAGGCGTCAATCAGGCTGTCAGGGGAGTGGTTAGGGGGTGATCAGGGTGGCAGGCAGAAGCAGTTAGGGGCAATCAGGAAGGCAGGCAGGTGAACATTTGGGAGCCAGCAGTCCTGGATTGTGAGAGGGAAGTCTGACAGGCAGTCCAACATCCCTCGAGGGGTCTCAGATTGGAGAGGATACAGGCTGGGCTGAGGGACCCCCCCCTGCCCCTGTGCACAAATTTTGTGCACCAGGCCTCTAGTATCTATATGAAAGCCTAAGCGACCAGCTGACTGGCTGACCAGTCAGTAGGTATGATGTGCACTGACCACCAGGGGGCAGATGCTCAATGCAGGAGCTGCTGAGCAACAGCAGCTTTACAGAGTGCCCTTTCACACTCCAGGACCCCTTGGGGGATGTTGGAGTGCCAGTTTTGGCCTGATCCTCACAGTCCAGGCCGAAGGACCCCACTCACTCCAAAGACTTCCTTCAAGCTCCTGTGCCACCCCAGGTGCAGCCAGGGAGGGACTATGGGAGGTTGGCTCCAGGGCGTGTTCAGCCCATCTCACCCAGTCCTGCCCCGCCAGCCACCTTTTAATTAATTTCCTTTCAATGTGCACGAATCATGCATTGGGCCTCTAGTTTATTATAAAAGATACAGCTCAGGAACAGCCAAATGAAAGTGTGTTGGGCACGGTATGGGGAGGACCATGGAGCTTCCCTGGGTATGTGTTTACCCAGGGAAGCTCTAACCTGCATCATCCAAGGGTTTCATAGAGGTTTCATTAGATAGGCAGATTGGTTACAGTGATGAGCTCAATCTCCAGCCTCTTTCCCTTCCTTAAGAGACTGGGGCGGGGGGGGGGGGGGAGGACGAGGCGGGGGGAGGGGCCTGAAAGTTCCAGACCCCCTACTCATGGGCTGGTCTTTCTGATGACCAGCACCCATCTGAAGCTATCAGGGGCCCACTAAGAGTTGCCTCATTAAATCAAAGGATGCTCCCGGTCAGTGTGGCTCAGTGGTTGAGCACCATCCCATGGACCAGGAGATCGCCTGTTTGATTCCCGGTCAGCGCATGTGCCCGGATTGCGGGAGCTAGAGGCAGCTTATCCATGTTTCTCTCATCGGTGTTTCTATCTCTCTCTACCGCTCCCTTTCTCTATCTGAAATTAATAAAAAAATATTTTAAAAAAAAAAAGAAACATGTTCCCATCGCTCCTGTCACTCAGGAAATTCCCAGGGACTTAGGAGCTCTGTGCCAGGAAGCAGGACAAAGACCAAGTAAAAGATTTCTTACTGCATCACAGGTTACAAACCAATGACTTCCACTTGAGAACACCCTCTTGCTCTCTCGCTTGCTCTGGAGGAAGCCAGTTGCCATGTTGTGAGCTGCTCCATGGAGAGGTGCCAATGGCCGAGAACTGCAGCCGGCCTCTGGCCAGCAGCCACTGAGGAACCGAGACCCTAGTCCAGCAGCCTGGACACGGCTACGTGAGAGCGGGACCTCCTGCCCAGTCAAGTATTGAGTGGACCCTCAAGTTCCCGTCTGTTCCTCAAGAATCGGGGCAGGTTTGGGAGAGGATGGTGCCAAAGGCTGCTGGGTCCTTAGGAGAGAACTGTAGGCCTCACTGGCAGGGAGAGGTGGTTTTTTCTTTTTGTTGTTAATCCTCACCCGAGGATATTTTTCCATTGATTTTTAGAGAGAGTGGAAGGGAGAGGGAGAGAGAGAAACCTAGATGTGAGAGAGACACATCAATATGTTGCCTCCTGCATGCACCCCAACCAGGGCCAGGGATCTAGCCTACAACCAACATATGTGCCCTTGACCAGAATTGAACCCGGACCCTTCAGTCCACAGGCCGATGCTCTATCCACAGAGCCCAACTGGCTAAGGTGAGGAGTGGTTTTGGCACCAGGAAAGCAGGGAGGCTGTGGGAGGCTGGGACTTGGTCCTGGACTGTGCCCCATGGGGAGGGGTCAGGCTAACGGCCTCGCGTGGTGCTGTTGAAAGACCAGGCAGTTACTGTCGGTTCAGGGACAGGACAGTCTTAGGGTCCCACGGTGGCCCAGGAGGAAAAGAGAGGAATTCAGTGACACGGAAAAGTATGATGGGAGGGCAGCGGGGTTGGGGGTGCTGTCCACAGGCCCAGATGGTCCACAGGGTGCAATTCACAGACAGAGGATAGAGGAGGCCAAAGGCACAGGACCTGCCAGGGGCTGGGGACTGGGCAGTGTCCTGGCCAATAACTTGGAGTAGTAGCCATTTCTACCCAAATTCCGACTTCGGGACACGGGGCAGGAGGGTCCAGAAGGGGTGGGGAGAAACAGGAGCAGGGGCCTTGGTGAGAGCCCCTGGCCCTATGACTCATCTGCCTTTCACAGGCTGCTGAGCTGAATTTAACTTTTTTATTGAACAAATACCATTTATCAGTAAGCACTTTACCCACATGAACTTAGTCTTTAAAAAAATTTTTAATATGTTTTTAGTGATTTCAGAGGGGAAGAGGGAAAGAGATATAGAAACATCAATGATGAGAGAGAATCATTGATTGGCTGCCTCCTGCAGGCACCACACTGGGGATCCAGCCTGCAATTAGGGCATGTGCTCTGACTGGGCATCAAACCGTGACTTTCTGGTTCACAGGTCGAAGCTCAACCACTGAGCCACCAGGCCCGGGTTATGTAGTCTACACAACAGCCCTCCATTTTACACATGAATTCCAAAGCAGGGAAGTTGGGCATCTTGCCCAAGGTCACCTAGGGTAGGGATGCTAATCCTGCCCGCCTGGCTCCTGAGTCCTGGCTCTTGATCAACTGGAGAGAAACCGCCTTTCCCTCTCCAAACTGGAAATATCTATGTATTTCCCAATTTTGAAAGTCAAGAGATAGGAAATATTTGAACAATGTAAAGGGTATAAACAGAAAAGAAAAATGATCCCACGTTTTGACACAGAGATGTAGACCTAGTTCTTAGCACTATATGTGATAACCAGTTCTTTGGAGTCTAAAACAGCAACCAGAATGATGACAGCCAGGCTCGGTGGGTCACCACAGGGGAACTGCTCTTGCAGGGCGAACAGAGAACCTGGGAGGAGGAAGAGTGAGGGTGCACAGCAGCTGTGGGTCCCTGGAATGGAAGGTGGTGAAGGGCATGCGGAGGGTCTGAGGGGACCCACGGGCCTGGGGATGGGAGGCCTTGGCACTTAGGAATATTCCGGGCTGCCTGCTGGGCCTTCAGGAACGCTGCTTCGCCTTCCACAGTGGGCACAGCTGAGCCTGGAGCTGGCACAATGCAGAGGACATGTAGCCCAGCAAGACCTGCCCCCTCTCCTGCCTGCTCCCAGCCCACTGCCTGGCTGGGGCTGTCAGGGGAGAGCAGATCTCCTAGACACACACCTCTCCTCCCCCCTCCCCTCCCACCCCACCTTCCCTAATGAGCCCCAGAGGAGCTCTGGCTGTCAATCACCTGACTCCCAGCACAGCTTTCACATTAGAAAGAGGCTGATGAGCCAAGATGCTCGCCTGGTGGCAGCCGGCCTGGCCAGGAGGGCAGTGGCAAGGGACTGGCAATGCTGCAAGGCCACACCACCCCTACCCCAGGGGATGAGGCCCCTGGGCTCCCAGAAGAACGAGGGCCCCTGAACAATCAGACTGTTTCCCTTTGCTGACACTTCCAAGAAGCCTGGACTGTTTTCCTACTGAGGGTTCCCCCGTGCGTGTGAGGTTTCTGGGGAGAGCACAGAGCTTAGGGCTAAGGACAGGCCAGGTGGTGCTCTTGCAGGAGGGGAGAAGCCGCAGATGGAGAGGCTGGGGAAGAGACAGAGTCGCCGGAGCCTCCGGGATGTCAGGCCTGGGCTGCCTTCAGTTCTTCTCCGGGAACCCTTGCTGCACGGCCATGCAGTGACCCACGACACCTAGGCCTAGAGTGCCCTGTGTAAGTGCTCCTGGTTTCAGCAAGAGTCACCAGGCCTGCAGCCACGTGCAGGAGAGAGGATACAGGAGGGAGAATACTCAGAGGTGGGGACATCAAGGCCCTCTTAGAAGCTGTAGACCAGAGTCCACCTTCTGGCCCCAAAGATTCACGTCCCTGTCACATGCAAAATGCATTCACTTCTTCCCAAGGCCCCCAAAGTCTCCTCCCACCATGGCATTAGCTCTAAGTCCCAAAGAAGTCAGGTGTGGAGGAAGCTCCTCAGCTCTAGTCCGGCTCTCAGGGGTGGTCCCTCTGTCTGTGGCTTTATGAAGCTAGAGAGATGAGATATTTGCCCCGCCCCACCCCACGCCCATTGGTGGGACAGACATAGGATAACTGCTAGAGACGTTCCTGTTCAAAAGCGGAGAAAATGAGCCCTAGCCATTATTGGTCCACAGAAATTCTAAAATGCAGCTGGCTAGATGTTGCAAGTTCCCTGATCAGGGTTCAAGACCGGGGAATAATTCTCCACGACTTTTGGCTGTGCCCTACGGGCTCCTGCTTCTGCTTGTGGGCCACCCTTCTTTTCTTTCGAAAGGCAGTGCATGTTGGCACCTGAGGAGTGTTCCCAGCCTGCTTCCTTCCAGGAAAATTTGAAGGTCCAACAGCCTTTTCTCGTTTTGTACGTCTCTGCCCCTTTCAGGACAAGCTCACAGTGTGTCTGCTTATACGGTTTTCTCAAAAACGGTGGGTGTTCTGTGAATCTCACTGCGGCTCATGCCATTCAACAAATGCATTTTCACAGATCTCCTTAAGAGCAGTGTTTCTCTACCTTGGGCTCCTGCTGGAGGTCAGTGCTCTTACACTTCTGACCGCCCTACTGTTTGATTGGAAAGGATCGAGGAGGGACACTCCTAATCTCTTAGAAGGACCTTTTATATGACGGCATTCTCTTATCCTTTGATCTAAAAACAAACAAACAAACAAAAAAACCCACAAAATTTTTATTTATTTCCAAGAGGAAGGGAGAGGGAGAAAGAGAGAGAAACATCAGTGATGAGAGAGAAGTATTGATCAGCTGCCTCCTGCATGCACACACTGGGATCGAGCCCACAACCAGGCATGTGCCCTGACTGGGAATCGAACCATGACCTCCTGATTCATAGGTCGATGCTCAACCACTGAGCCATGCTGGCTGGGTGTATGCCCTGATTTTTAGTGAGAAACTTTTCATATATTTGTGAGCCATACATGGATTTCTGTTTCTATTTTTTTTTGCCCATTTTTCTTTAGATTCGCACCCACCTTGTTGATATACTAGAGGCCTGGTGCACAAAAATTTGTGCACTGAGAGGGGGGCCTCAGCCTGGCCTGTACCCTCTCACAGTCTGGGAGTCCTCAGGGGATGTCCGACTGTGGCTTAGGCCTGCTCCCTGCGGACAGCCTTAGAGCGGAGCTCCCCCTGTGGGAGCACACTGACCACCAAGGGGCAGCTCCTGCATTGAGAATCTGCCCCCTGGTGATCAGTGCGCATCATAGCAACCAGTCATTCCCGGCTGTTCTGCTGTTAGGGTCAATTTGCATATTACCCTTTTATTATATAGGATAGGAGTTCTTTATATAATCCCCCTACAAATCTTGATTGCGTGTAAGTGCTGCAAATATCATCTTCCTTTCTGAAGCTCAACCAAGCAATGATGTTATTGGGTCAAACACTATTGCAGTTACTTTCGGAGGCTATGGAATTTTTTTTAAACCAAAGTAATAGATGCATATAGTTTAAGGAGCCAAACAATAGCTATAAGTCTGTAATAAACTTAGTCTGCTGGTTCCCCCTTCTCTCCCCTTGTCTCACCTCCCTAATTGTCCAGAGGCAACAGCTTTTAGTTGTTTTCATTTACCTCTATGTTTTTTCATTGTGGGGTGTGGTTTTTTTGGTGGGGTTGTTTTTAAAGAGCAAGAGAGAGGGAGAGAGAAATACCAATGTTAGAGAGAAACATCCATCAGTTGCCTCCTATACACACCCCAACAGGAGATTGAACTGGCAACCTGGGTATGTGCCCTGATCAGAATCAAACCAGCAATTTTTCAATGCATGGGACAATGCCCAACCAACTGAGCCACACCGGCTAGGACTGCCTCTATATTTTAAAGTAATGCCCATGCTGCTGTCTTTTACTAATCTGCCCTATTCATTATTCATTCATTATTCACTGACTTCCCATTGTGGCAGGGAGGAACACTAGCTCTCTCAAGCCACCCTTTCCCTCTTTCCTCTAGCCTTTAGAGGAAAGATAATCAGTTATTCCATTATTATGCCTTAAACACTGTTCACAGCTAAGCCACATAGAGTATTAGGATTGTATTTTCTTTCAAACATAACTTTTTGTGTCTGCCTCATTCTTTCTTATTTGTTTAGCTTTCTCCAAATCTCTGGCCAGTCTTCCCCTGCATTCCTGCAGCTCTATACAATGCCTGTTGGTGATATTTTTCATAGAGTTGGATGTATCCCATCCACTGTTTCTCTCAAGACCTTCCCAGAGTCCCCTGTGCTCTGACCTCTTGCTCCATCCTAACTAGTTGTTTCTCGATGTGATGCACAGTAGCTTTCTAAGAAAGGCACATTCTTTTGTGTGCTTACTTGCTGACTGGTTCATTTTTTACCTTGAAAGTGTGAAAACCCTGTTATGTTTTATGTACATTTCATTGATAGTTGGGCTCAGCAGAATTTTTGGGTTAAAAAACATTGTCACTCAGAATTTTGTAAGTGTATCTCCATTACCTTTTACTTTTCAAGGTTGCCATTTAAAAAAAGTAAATGCCATCCTATTCTACCTTAATCAATGTAGTATTTTATTTCTCAAAGAATATTAATGACCATTTATTGAGGTTTGCTTCTGCTCGGCTATCTTGAACTTACAAGTCTCGCCTCCCATAATTAAAATGAAATTTTAAATAGGCATATGCCCCTGACAGTTAGCCTCAGCTCACCACAGTGGAGGCGCTCAAACTTTTGTGTCCATTACAATCCCCCGAGGAGTTTCTAAAAACTGCACACTCTCTCCCATCCCGAGATGTGCTGACACCGTGGGCCTGGGGCAGGGCTCAGGAATGCAAGCCCACCAAGGCACTCCCCCCCTCAGGGGCTCCCCTGGAAGGAGTGCTGCCTCTGGGTGTCTTGGGAATTCAGTCAGGTTAATAGTTCTGGCTCCACCTGAGACTTGCAATCCACCTCACCCTTCTGGGCTTTAGATCCCTCATCTCCAAGCAGAGATAACATCTGCCTGCCTTCCTCACCTCACTTGTGTGGACTAAGTGAGATGACGCCTGAGGAAACCCCTGTAAACCACACAGCCCTGTCAATATATCAGGGAAAACTAGAACCATTTGTGCTGCCCTCCCAGCTGAGGTCTGTGTCCAAGACCTACAATGTGCCATGCGAAGCTGCTTTACCTCCAGGCCTCAGCCCCTCAGGGTCACCTGCTGAGGCCTGGGTCCACATCCCTAGATCCTGATTGCATAGGACTGGAGTGGGGCCCGAGCATCTGTCTGTTTTAAGATGCTTCTTGAATGATTCTCCCGGGCAGCCTCGGTCGAACTGCAGGCTAGGTGATCTGGAAGGCCTCCGTCGGTTCTAAAAATAATCCAAGGCCTGCTGGGGATTCCCAGGCCAGAGGCACAGATGGTGGGACCGGATGGGCTGGGGCTACCACAGCAGTTCTTGGCTCCCTCATCTCTGCTCAGCTCCAGCAGGACCCTCTCCCTGGTCAGCCAGGCCCTCAACTCTCTGTAGTGAGAGCAGCTCACGCTGGAAGGGTCACAGCTGTGCACCTGGCAGGCGGCCCTGAGACACTGAGCCATGCAGCCTGCTGAGCTCCGGGCAGGCAGCTGCAGGTGGGGCAGGGGCTCGGCTGCCTTGGAGGGGGGCTCTGTGCAGAAGCACATTTCCAAACTTTGCAGCGTAAGGGCTTCCAACTAGAAGGTGCTGCTTTAAAAAAATTTTTTTTTGTAAAAGTCTTTTGCATTCATTAAGTAACACACGATCAGTATGAAAAACTTCGAAAACACAGAACAAGGTAAGAAAAGAAAGAACAACCCCAAATCACACAAAATACTACCACCCAGCCATGATCTCGGTTAGCATTTTGGAATATTTCCAGATGTCTGTACTTGTCATGACCTGACAGTGACATTGCTGAGTGTTTGTTTACTCCAGGGCAGGCCAAAGCCGAGCTTCCCTCTGGTTACCTGGTGAGATCGCCACAGGACCCAAGGGGGTGAGAACTCAGACAACTCCATTCTTAAGGGGAGAAATGGGCAAGAGACTGCCCCAGGTTGTTCCCTGAAGGTGCTAGACTTCAGGCCCAAGTCTGTGTGATTCCGTGTTCCATCATTCACACCTACCAACCGCTCTGAGGCGCATGGTAAAGGCATCATCCTTCAAAAGGACTTCATCATTATCCTTCCCTTCATATCTCCTGACCTTTCCTCCAAATCATTAAAATGCGTCTCTGGTTTACCTGCTGTAAGGGTCAGCTCCTAAAGAAAAGCCATTCAAAGGGAGGTACCATTCTTCCCCTGACACTTTGACAATAATGGGTTGATATTGTCTCAAATGTTATTGTTCAATGCAGGGTTTCAACTTGACAATTTAAAAATATCACACACATGCATCTGAGGAGTTTTAAGGTGCTCACAGGCCTTGACTCAGTAATCCCGTTTCTCGAAACCTCTCCTGAGGAAACCCAGAGGCCGTGGAAACGTATTTATAAGATCATTGCAGCATTATTTGGAATGGTGGGAAATACTGTGGAAAAAACCATTTGGATGTATACCATGCAAACTTTGGAAAACCATGTCAGCACTAAAAATCACATTATAAAGTATATTTCATGGCACGTGAAGATATTTTCAGAATATGGAAAGCGAAAAAAATAGGGTACAATCCTGATTTGTGTAAAGTTTGCAAAATAAATCCAAATACGTTTTTTGGAAGTTCAGTCTTCTTGTTACCCAATAACATAGAAAGGGGGCCAGAGGCTCTCCAAATGCATGGCATGTATTTCGGAAAGCCTGAATTCAAGCAAGGCTCATGGCACACTCATATTCTCTCTGTAGGTGTGAGGGCCTGACGGATGGTGCAGAGAATGGCAGCTGAACAAGTTCAAGGAGAGGCCTGTGTGAGGGCCAGAAGGGACCTGCCCGAGGAAGATCCTGAGTCATGGCAAAAAAAAAAAACAACTGTTCCGGACACGCGCTCAAAACCACAGTGCCAAAGGCGGAGCCTCTGGATCACAGGTGCCAGTTTGCCAGCAAGTTGCTTCTCTCCTGGGGAGCCATGGGGTGCATCTCCCTGGAGAGCGGCAGAGGGCTGTGTTCCCTCAACGATGGCTAATGACACTCCTGAGCACAGCTGGAGAGGTCAGGGTTTCCAAATATGACTAGGAACAGCCTAGAAGAACGATCCAGGTAACTTATGCTTTCATTTTTTTTTTCATTATGAAAATATCAGCATATAGGTTTGTATATTTATATTTCTACACTTTTCTTACCCAAAGAATAGTATACCATGCACTATTCTGTACCTTCCTCTTTTCCCATTTATTGATAGAGGTAGATGGGTATCTTAGGCAGCTAGAGCTACCATTACAAAATACCACAGACTGGGTAGTGTATACAACAAAAATTAATTTTCTCACAGTTCGAGAGGCTGGAAGTCCAAGATCAAGATGCCAGCATGGTTGGTTCCTGGTGAGGACTCTCTTCTTATCTTGTAGATTGCCACTTGCTCTCTATAGCCTCACATGTTAGAGAGACAGAGTAAGTTTTCTGGTGTCTCTTCTTATAAGGGCACTAATCTCATCATGAGGGCCCCACCCTCACGACCTCATCTAAACCTGACTACCTCCCAAAGGCCCTATCTCCAAATACCATCATGTTAGGAGTTAGGGCTTCAATATGCACATTTTTTAAAAAAGGGAAATGGTTCAGTCCATAACAATAGGGAATCTTCTCATTGCTTTTCACATTGATATATTACTCCATTACATGACTGTAACTTTCAACCAGTCCCTTTTTCATGGACATTTGCAGTTTTTTATGGTCTTTTTTATAATTATAGTTCTGCAATGAGCTCCTTGTTTGCATGCCATTTCATAATTTTACCTGTGAGTCTTTGGGAAAGATTGTTAGAGGTAGGATTGCTAATTCAAAGGGTGAATACATATTTAATTTTGCTGCATTTTGCCCAATCGCCCTGAGAGAGCCTGACTCCCTGCATCTCACCATCAGAGTATGTTATCAAACTTTAGGATTTTTGCCAATCTGATAGAGGAGAAATGTTATCTCAGGGTAATTTTAATATGCACTTCCCTTTATGAAAAACATTGAGCATCTTTGCTATTTTCATTTCTTTTTCTATTAACTATGTTCATATATTTTCTCATTTTAAAAATCAGGAACACTTTATATATTAGTAGTATCAGCCCTTTGCAATATAAGTTTTTCCAGTTTGTCAATTTGTCTTTTGAAAATTTTTGGTGATCTCTCTCAGTATCTCTGTCCTTAAAAATATACAGGCATGCCTCATAGATATTGTGGGTTCAGTGCCAGGTGACTGCCATAAAGTGACTGCTATAGTAGAGTGACAAGTTTTTTGGTTTCCAAGTGCATATAAAAGTTATGTTTACACTATACTACAGTTTGTTAAGTATGCAATAACATTATATCTAAAAAACCCATGTACATACCTTAATTTAAAAAATAGCTTATTGCTAAACAATGTTTCTGCACTTTCCAGCAAGAAGTCTTTCTTTCCTTCTCTCTCTCTCTCTCTCTCTCTCTCTCTCTCTCTCTCTCTCTCTCGCTGATAGAGGGTCTTGCCTCGATATTGAAGAAAGGGAGTCCTCAGGTCTGTTCTGTCCAAAAACTGTTGAAGCAAGCTGTCTTCAGGACAGCTGGGCATGTTGCTAAAAAAGAGACATTTTATTTCTTCCTTTTCAATGATTATATCTCTTATCTAATGTGCTTTCTCTTGTATAATATGTGTTGGCTAATACTTCTAAAATGATGTTAAATCACAGTAAAGAGAGTAGCATTATTCCTGATTTCAACATGCTACCTTATGTAAGATAACTGTTGGATATATATATATATATATATATATATATATATATATATATATATATCAGATTTGAGTTATGTCAACATGCCTTTTTTACATTGTCTTGTGGGTTCCCCTGAAAGTAGACAAGGGATTGTGTATAGATAGTTTTTTGGGGAAGGTGATCCCAGGAAATAAGAGTGAGGGATAAGAGAGAGTGAACCAGGGTGAAAGGGAAAGCCACTGATACAAGGATTGTTAATAAATTGGTCACCACTACAGGTAGCTAGGGCTGATTCTGTGGGACTCTCTGAGAAGCTTTATGAATGTCCTTTCAAACTGTTTGCCAGGTAATGAAAGAGGGAAGCTTGTAACCCCCATTGACCAGGTTACCTCATATTTCAGGGCTGCACACATATGAACGCTGAGAAGGTTTCTGCAGGCATCCCACGGCACCACAGCGCAGACGCCCTGCAGCAGACAGTAGTGTATTATCTCAGTGTCTATGGGTCAGAATGCAGGAGTAGCTTAGCTGGGTGATTCTGGCTCAGGACTTCCCATGTGGTTATAGTCAAGATAGCCCTGGTTTCTGCAGTCATTTGAAGGCCTCATTGGTGCTGGAGGATTCACATTCTAGATGACTCACTCACATGGGTGTCGCCAGGAAGCCTCACATGATGAGCCTCTCCGTTGGTTGCTTGAGGGTCCTCACAACATGGCTGCTAACTTCCTTGAGAGCAAGTGATCTACAATGGCAGATAAATTAGGCTCTAACTTTGGAAGCAAGAAATATTAAAGAATTTGTGACCGAAACTGGTTTGGCTCAGTGGATAGAGCGTCAGCCTGCAGACTGAAAGGTCCCAGGTTCGATTCCGGTCAAGGGCATGTACTGGGTTGTGGGCACATCCCCAGTAGGGGACGGGCAGGAGGCAGCTGATCGATGTTCCTCTCTCATCGATGTTTCTAACTCTCTATCTCTCTCCCTTCCTCTCTGTAAAAAATCAATAAAATACATTTTAAAAAAAAGAATTTGTGGACAAATTTTGAATTCAGCACACCATCCTAATATAGTCCAAAAAGATCTGTACTAGAAGAACATCACATGGGTTCTTTTTGTCAATACATCATGTTAATTGGACCCCATGCACCAGAAGTAGCAAACGCATTGTAAATGCTCTCTAGAGAATGGGAAATAAAAACCAGGAAGATTCTGGGGCCCATCCACATTAGTAAAGGGTTTAAGGAACCACTGAAAGAAAAAGGCAGCACAGTACTTGGTAGCCTCCTTGAGTTTCCTACTGGGGAAAACTCTTCTGACCTACTTACTGGATCACATGGAAGAGTAGCAACTTTGAGTAGGGTCCAGAGCAAGAAAAGGCTCTGCAACTGATTCACATGACATTACAAGCAACCCTACCATGTGGGCCATGTAATCCAGAGACTTTGTGACAGTACAGGATTTTATGGTGGAAAAAAAGACCTGTGAGGAGTGCCCCAGACAACTATATGCCATTTGAAAAATAGCTGCTGGTCTGGCCAGCATGGCTCAGTGGTTGAGCATTGACCTATGAACCAGGAGGTCACGGTTTGATTCCCAATCCAGGTACATGCCCAGGTTGCAGGCTTGATCCCCATTTTGGGGTGTACAGGAGGCAGCAGTTGATCGATGGTTCTCTATCATCACTGATGTTTCTATCTTTCTCTCCCTCTCTGAAATCAATAAAAATTTATTAAAAATAAATAAATAAATAAATAAATAAACAAACAAACAAACAGCTGCTGGCATGCTCCTGGGCCATGATGGAGATGGAGCATCAGACTCTAAGTCATCAAGTAACCGTGTGGCCAGCACTGCCTATCATGAGCTGGGTTCTGCCAGACCTACCACATCATGAGGATGAGTGAGCCCAGCAGCAATCCTATCTAATAAAAGAGTAATATGCAAATTAACCATCACTCGGCTGCACCCACCAGCCACACCCACCAGGCAATCAGGAGTGAGTATGCAAACTAACCCAACCAAGATGGCTGCGGCCACAGAGAGAGCAGGAGGGAGGCTTGGGTTTCCCCAGTGATGGAGGAAGCCAAGCTTTCCGCACACTCTGGCCAGCCCAGGCCTCCACTTAAGGCTACAAAGTTTCAATTGTAGAACATAAATACATCTCAGATCCCAGGGCCTCTGCTTGGGTCACGGTGTGTGTGTGTGTGTGTGTGTGTGTGTGTGTGGCCAGCCTGCAAACCACCACAAGCCCCTTGCCCAGGCCTCCCCACACCCCAAGAGAACCCCCACCCTGATCCGGGACACCCTTCAGGGCAAACCAGCTGGCCCCCACGCATGCTATCTAATAAAAGAGTAATATGCAGATTGACCATCACTCCAACACACAAGATGGCTGCCCCCATGTGGTCAAAGATCCTGCCCCCATGTGGACACAAGATGGCCACCACAAGATGGCCAGCAGGGGAGGGCAGTTGGGAGGGACCAGGCCTGCAAGGGAGGGCAGTTGGGGGTGATCAAGCCTGCAGGGGAGGGCAGTTAGGGGTGACCAGGCCAGCAGGGGAGGGCAGTTAGGGGCAATTGGGCTGGCAGGAGAGCAGTAAGGCATCAATCAGGCTGGTAGGGGAGTGGTTAGGGGGTGATCAGGCTGGCAGGCAGAAGCAGTGAGGGGCAATCAGGAAGGCAGGCAGGTGAGCAGTTGGGAGCCAGCAGTCCTGGATTGTGAGAGGGATCTCAGATTGGAGGGATCTCAGATTGCAGGCTGGGCTGAGGGACACCCCCCCATACACGAATTTCATGCACCAGGCCTCTAGACCATTATAAAATTGAAGTAGTGCATATCCAGTAGGGCCAGAGGCCAAAGTGAGCTACACAAGCAAGTGGCCTATCCCACTGTGTTATCCTCCACTGTCGCACTGATGCCACCTCCTGACATACTAGCTGATGGAGGAGCAAAAGGCCATGGTTGAGTCTTGGATGAATTGCCTTGATATGTTAGTGTTAGCTGTCACAGTAGTGTCCCCTTTAGGGATGACCCAGAAGAGTATTGAGGGAAAATCCTCCCAAAGATCAGAGCTTTGGGCAGTACATCCAGTCATTTACTTTGTGAAGAGAGAGAAGTGGCCAAGGTAAAAATATACACATATTTGAAGGCAGTGGTCAATGGACTAATTGATCAAGGACTTAAGAGGGGAAAGGTTGGAAGATTGGGGACAAGGAGGTACTGGAAAGAAGCATGTCGATCAAGAATCTGAAAACTTTTTCTGTAAAGGGTGAGAGCAAATATTTTAGACTTATGGGCCGTATGGCTGCTGTTGCAACTATTTAACTCTGTTGCAACATGTAAACAAATGAGCATGGTTTTGTTCCCATAAAGCTTTATGTTTAAAACAGGCAGTGGGTGGATTTGGCCTCTGGGCTTTAGTTTGCCAACTTCTGGGATGGATGGACCTAAGGAAGTAGGCACAAAGTATGAGTATCTTTGTGCTACATTTCAATGATCATGCAGACACAATGAGAGCATTCACCCACAGAAGAGTCACCAGACAACCAAACAGACAAAACAACTCAGCCAATCGATGGCAGCCAACCTCCGTTAGCACCCACTCCAGTGCTGGCACAATTGGCTCAGAAATGGAATAGTCATTGTGTCCGGGTTGGAAGCTCTGAATGGGCCCAAAAGCATGAGCTCCCACCCACCAAAGCTGATCTAGTTACTACTGCTATGCAATGGCTGGCCTGCCAGCAGTGGAGGCCAATGCTGGGTTCCTGATACAGTGCCATTTCTCAAAGACCAGCCAGCCACTTGGTACCAAACTGCTTATTGAGAACCTTTGGAAGGAGCATTGACTTTATCTGAATTAGCACAGATTCTAGATATAGTCTGGTTTTTCTGCCTGCAGTGCCTTGGCAACACCCCATCTGAGGACTTAGAGAGTTATCTACCAGTAGGGAATTCTGCATCACATCCCCTCTGACCAAGAACCCCAACTCACAGCAAAGGAGGTGTGGCAATGGCCACAGGATAATGGGATCCACTGATCCTATCACATACCACATCACTCAGAAGCTTCTGGACTAACAAAGTGATGGAATAACCTTTTGAAAGTGTAGCTGAGGTACCAGCTTAAAGATGATAGTCAACAAGAATGTACATCATCGCCCTAGCTGGTTTGGCTCAGTGGATAGAGCATCGGCCTGTGGACTCAAGGGTCTCAGGTTTGATTCCTGTCAAGGGCACGTACCTTGGTTGCGGGCACATCCCCACTATGGGGGGTGCAGGAGGCAGCTGATCGATGTTTCTCTCTCATCGATGTTTCTAATTCTCTATCCCTCTCCCTTCCTCTCTGTAAAAAAATCAATAGAATATATATATTTTTAAAAAGAATGGACATCATCCTCAAGTATGCAATATACACTCTAAATCAATGCCCATTATATGGTATAGTGTCCACAACAGACAGATGGCGTGAGGTTGGAAACCGAATAATGTAAGTAGGAATGGCCTCATTAACCATCACTCCCATTGGTTGACTTGGGAAATTTGCTATCCCCTCAATTTTTTCTTTCTTTTAAAAAAACATCATCATCCTTGGGTACGGAGAGAGAGAGAGAGAGAGAGAGAGAGAGAGAGAGAGAGAGAGAGAGAGAGAGAGAGATCGGTTGCTTTCCATACATGCCCTGATCTAGGATTAAACTGGCAGCCTTTTGGTGCATAGGATGACACTCAACCAACTGAGCCACCCTTGCCTGGCACAATCCCCTCAATTTTAAGTTCCAGAGATCCTGGCTCCCAAAGGGGAATGCTTCCACCAGGGGCCATAGTAAACGTTCCCTACAGCTACTGCCTTATCAATTTGGGCAACTTGTACCAAGAGACTAGCAAGAAAAGAAAGGAATAACCATATTGTCATGGGTAATTAATTAATCATGATCATCAGAAGGAGATAGGATTGCTGTTCCTCAGAGAGGGTAGAGGAGAATGCATTTTACACCTAAGTGGCTCCCTGAGAAATCTCTCTGTGCCCATCTAGATTGAAGATGAGAGAAATCCAGAATTCTAGTCTGCCATGTGTATGATGGGAAGGAGACTGTGGCTTGAGACCAGCTGACACAGTGAGGGCTATAGTTTGTCCCACTAACCTTTCTCTCAGAAGTTGTTCCAGGCACGGAGATCATTCAGACCCTGGCGCCGTTCCCAAAGGGAGGGAAGCCTTCACAAAGGAAACAGATCTAAGTGGTGCAAGGGACAGACTGCAGTGGACGCTGCGGTGTGCACACTGAATTCCCCCTTCAGGACTGAGGAACTCCCTTCCTCAGCTGCCAGGAGTATTGGCTGCCAACGGCGCACAGCTGAATCTTTCTCTGGAAATTGCTCTGAGCAAAAGAGAGCTTTTTGCCCAAGATTGTGCCCCCTACTCTGATGTCGCCCATAGTCAATGACTAGTCATTGTAGGAGTACAAACATTAGGCCCTTTGCCTTAATTTGGGGCAAGTCTAAAGGAGCATTCCAACTCCAAAGTTCCCTTGAGATCGATTGAATACTCTGTGACAACTGCTTTGCAGTTCAACTTTTCCATCTAACCCCTGCCTCCCTCACTCTCCTACAGCTGTTCCTGAAACCATTTCCCAATAAACCTGCACACAAATCCCTGTCTCAGCATGTTTCCTGGGAGTGTGACTCAGAACTGCTATTGTAAGCTCTCACTCTCCCAGGCTCCCTTGCAGCTATGACACAGGATATAGTACCTAGGTTTTGACTGACATATTCACTTTGGACTTTGAATTGGGAGTTAATGATATAAAGAAGCAGAACCCTGGCACATGCTCTTCGGTGCACTGGTGGTTGCAGCCTGCAGAGGTCCCCCAGGGAGCAGGGCAGCAGCACCCGCCAGTGTTGAGAGTCAGCAATGTGAGTGATGGAAACTGTGGAGTACAATGCCAGCCATGGCACATGCCTTGCCCACACCACTCTGCAATATGCTTTTGCAGCTTTTTATCGTTCATCGTTTTATGAATTGTCCACTTTCTATAGTGAGCACAAAAATTTAAGAGTATGTATATATTTTTGTTTATGAACCCAATACATACATACGTGTGTGTGTGTCTGTGTGTGTGTGTGTACAAACGCATATGAAATGTAGAAGGTAAAAAGTCCCCTATTAGCTTATCTTTGGCAAATAGCACTGTTCACTGCTTGGTGAGTGTTGCTTCAGATTTCTTTCTTTCTTTCTTTTTTAAAATTATTTCAGAGAGGAAGGGAGAGGGAGAGATAGAAACGATGATGAGAGAGAGTCATTGATTGGCTGCCTCCTGCACGCCCCCTACTGGGTATTAAGCTTGCAACCGAGCATGTGCCCTTGACTGGAATTGATCCCAGGACCCTTCAGTCCTCAGACCAACACTCTATCCTGAGCCAAACCAGCCAAGGGCCAGATTTCTTTTTTATGTGGCCAATATTCCTTTCATAATTTGGAAAAATAAGAATAGAATAATACTGTTTAAAATAACAAAAGATGAAAAGAAATGGGATTGAAACTTCATACCAGAATTTGGGTATTCGCAGGACTCTCGGCAGCAAAATTTAACTCCTCTGATCAAAACTGGGAGTGTCCACTGAACGTGGGCTTCAGATATTGAAGTGCTTTTTGAGCTGTGGTTAGAGGAAAGTGCTAGAGTGTGATTTCCTCTTTCAAAATCAGAGAGAAAAGAAAAGAAAGCATATGTAACTTTGGCAGGAACAATAACATAAAATGATCAGAAGCCAGAAATAAACTGAGAAAGGAAAGTGAACTTGTTGGAGGGAAATACGAAACAGGAAGACATCTTTTGATACACTGTGATCTCTTCTATATCTCAGCCATGTTCAGATTTACTCCATTGGATCCCAAGTGTCCTCTGCAGCTGGTTTGCCTATATAATAAGAGCAGCCCAGGCACCTTACGGTTCTGTTCCCCCGTTTCATGGATGAGGGAACCAAAGCTTCCCGACACTGAGTGGCCCTGTCCAGAGTTACATGGTCATTTCCAGAACCCAAATGCAAGCGCAGCTCCTCATGGCTTTGATTTACCGTGTTCTCCATCTTGGGACCCATAGGAGTGATGGGTTTATTGCACAACTTTATTTTCAAAATCTAAAGAATGCTTATCAATCATTTATTAGGGTGATTCAGTGGGATTTGTATAGGTGGAAAAAATTTTTTAAAATATACATCTTTATTCATTTCAGAGAGGAAGGGAGAGGGAGAGAGAGCTAGAAACATCAATGATGAGAGAGAATCCTTGATCGGCTGCCTCCTAATGGGGATCGATCCCGCAACCCGGGCATGTGCTCCTGACTGGAATCAAACTCAGGACCCTTCAGTCCACAGGCTGATGCTCTACCCACTGTGCCAAACAAGCTAGGGCAGGGAAAACTCTTTAACTCATGGAATGAGTAGGCTGTTTACTCTTGCTCAAATATTAATCCATCCATGAAATGATTTAACTCCATATCTGCAGGAAGACTAAATGACGTAACTGGAAAAATTCATTGTGACCACAGTGGATTCGTCATGAACCGACGAGTAGCAATGTGAACAGAATTTACAAGCTAGGAAACTCAGACCACCTGGAAAGAATATTTATCCCTTTGAAAATGGTTACCCCCAAAATGCATTTTGGAAAAAACTTTTTCTGGCTAATTAATACTGTGTGAAAGGAATCCAAAACAAACAGACAAACAAAGCAAATAACCTTGGACTTTGTAGTCACCACCCTCACTGCCTCCATCTATGGTGTGTTATCAGGTGTGCTGCAAGAAACCATCCCAGGTTAGAAGACAAAAACATTTTTTATACTTTACACTTCATTTTGTTGGTTTGCAGATGACGCTAAAATATATTGTCACATGGACAAAACAAAATATAGATGTATTAGAGGCCCGGTGAACGAAATTTGTGCACAGGAAGGGTCCCTAGGCCTGGCCAGCGATCAGGGATGATTGGGGCCTTTCTTCCCCTGGCTGCCAGCTGCTGGCTGCCAGTCGGAGCCTTCCTTCATTCCACACCACCCCGCTGGTGGTCAGCGCGTGTCATAGCGAGCAGTCGAACTCCTGGTAGGTCAAACGCCCAAGGGGACAATTTGCATATTAGCCTTTTATTATACAGGATACATATATTCTACTTACTAGAAAAGAGCACTCCGTAAGTTAGCAACACAAAATTGTGTGCAGGAACAGTTTCAAATTGGCATTCCACTATGTTCATGCTCTATCAAATTTTTGTGTGACTTTTATATATTTCTAAAGCATCATCGAGAGAATAATAAAAGATATCTTGAGCCCTGGCCAATTTGTCTCTGTGGATAAAGCGTCAGCCTGCTGACCGAAGGGTCCCGGGTTTGATTCTGGTCAAGGGCATGTACCTTGGTCGCAGGCTCCTCCCCAGCCCAGGCCCTGGGCAGAGCTTGTGCAGAAGGCAACTAATTGATGTGTTCCTCTCACATCGATGTTTGTCTTTCCCTCTCTCTCCTGCTCTCCCTAAAAATCAATGGAAAAATATCCTCAGGTGAACATTAACAACAACAACAAAAAAGATGTTTTTTTGGCCCAGAAATCACCCTCTTTGTCTACTACATGGACACATTTTCCTTTTCCTTGAAGACTTTCTGTTTGTATAATTGTAATGATCTGGTCCCAACAGTTTTGCATTGTGCTATTTTTTGCTTCATATTGTCTGTGTTGCTATGTAGTTCTCTTAAACATCTGTGAAATTTAAAGAAGGTAACAGAATCTTAAAAGGTTTTAAAGCTTAAAAGCATTTATATATCTACACATAGGATAATACAGATATATTGGTAACACATAATAAAATATGTAATATTTATTTATTCCTAAATATAGGAGTATATATTATATGTGTACTTACATAATATAATAATATATGTATATTCCTAAATTTCTAATTGTATTACATTTTACAAACTCAGAACATTAATATTGCATTGGCGTACCCCCCAGATCTCACTGTAAAAAGTCAGCCGCTTAAGAGCTCTATGTCACTAAGCATTGATTTAACCTTTCAAATAACACCATTGTGGCAAGACTTTGGAGTGAAAAGTCCAGGTTTTATAAACTCTTCTATTTCTATGCTTTTGTCCTTTGAGCATTTTTGTTGTCACTTTATCTTAATTTCTTACTAAAGATTTTTAAGGAAATGCCCATCAGATCTCAGCAGAAGAACTTGCCCTCTTCCAGACCATGGATGTCAGGGAGATCTGAAGGCCCAAGAGGTCAGGTGCACGGTCCGGGAAGGGTGGCAGGAGCGGCAGGTGTGTGGTCAGGAGGCTTCCCTGGGATCTGCAGTTCAACCAGATGGGGCAGGGAAAGGTAAGTATGAGGGGCAGCAGGTGCCATCTCTGGGCACTGCTGCAGAAGTCACAGCTACCTCTGATCTCCCTCCCTGATCGATGGCAAATTTCCCCAGGGAACAAATCTTATCCTGCCCATACGCAGCAGTCTCTCAACAGCTGTTGAATTAATGAGTAAATATATACACGAGCTTATGTTTTGGAGAGAGTTTATGGAATAGTGGAAATAATGATAGCCACTATTAAGTCATTAATTTATTAATTCAATAAGTACACCTACTATGTGACAGGTACTGTGCTAGGAGGCATTGAAAACATAGCAAAGGACAAAACAAAGAAAAACAAAACACCACTGTTCTCATGGAACATACACTGCAGTGAGGGGAGACTTAATTGAGCACCTACTATGATTCCACTCAACTCCTGTCCCCTTGTCTGTATTACCAGCTTGTCATTCACCAATATGCAATATTAAACTATGAATCACATCTTCACGTATGCACATGCTATCTCTGGGGCCTAACCTATACTGAGTTGACATTGCAGGGTAAATTGGCCAGGAGTGACTAGAGAGAGGGGATTAGTTAAGGGGCAAAGGGGGTTGTTTTGGCTTGGTCTAAGCTAGGATGGGGGAGTGGGAATGGATTAAGGGAACAATCTGTGGCTCTAGGAAAATTTATATGGAAAGGTCAAGAGAACTTACATACTGAGAAAAGGGGAATTATCTAGACTGGCTCATTTCTCTTTTTTTTTTTCATTACTCTTTTTTTGAAATTTAATAAATCTCTATTGTTCAGATTATTACAATTGTTCCTCTTTTTCCCCCCCATAGCTTCCCTCCACCCGGTTCCCACCCCACCCTCTGTCCTTACCTCCCCCCCACTGTCCTCATCCATAGGTGTACGCTTTTTGTCCAGTCTCTTCCTGCACCCCCATACCTCTTTCCCCCCGAGAATTGTCAGTCCACTCCCTTTCTATGCCCCTGATTCTATTATATTCACCAGTTTATTCTGTTCATCAGGTTTTTTATTCACTTGATTTTTAGATTCACTTGTTGATAGACATGTATTTGTTGTTCATAATTTTTATCTTTACCTTTTTCTTCCTCTTCTTAAAGAATACCTTTCAGCATTTCATATAATACTGGTTTGGTGGTGATGAATTCTTTTAGCTCTTTCTTATCTGTGAAGCTCTTTATCCGCCCTTCAATTCTGAATAATAGCTTTGCTGGGTAGAGTAATCTTGGTTGTAGGTTCTTGCTATCCATCACTTTGAATATTTCTTGTCACTCCCTTCTGGCCTGCATAGTTTCTGTTGAGAAATCAGCTGACAATCGTATGGGTGCTCCCTTGTAGGTAATTAACTGTTTTTCTCTTGCTGCTTTTAAGATTCTCTCTTTGTCTTTTGCTCTTGCCATTTTAATTATGATGTGTCTTGGTGTGGTCCTTTTTGGATTCCTTTTGTTTGGGGTTCTCTGCACTTTCTGGACTTGTAAGTCTATTTCTCTCACCAAGTGGGGGAAGTTTTCGGTTATTATTTCTTCAAATAGATTTTCAGTATCTTGCTCTCTTTCTTCTTCTGGCACCCCCATAATTCGGATGTTGATACGCTTGAAGTTGTCCCAGAAGCTCCTTACACTATCTTCAAATTTTTGGATTCTTTTCTCTTTTTGCTTTTCCGGTTGAGTGTTTTTTGCTTCTTTGTATTTCAACTCTTTGACCTGATTCTTGTGTTCCTCTAGACTGCTGTTGGATCTCTGTATAATATTTTTTATTTCAGTCAGTGTATGCTTAATTTCTAGTTGGTCTTTTTTCACATCCTCGAGGGTCTCGCTAAATTTATTGGCCTTTTCCAGGGAATTCTTGAAAAACCTTATAACCGTGGTTTTGAATTCTATATCCAGTCGTTTGCTTTCCTCCATTTCTTTCATTTGTGATGTGTTTCTTTGTCTCTGCATTTTCACTGCTTCTCTGAGTTGGTGGAGAGTAGCTTTGTGTGGTAGGTGTCCTATAAGGCACAGTGGCTCAGCCTCCCCAGTTATCTGAGGTGGACACTCTTGGTGCACCCCTTTGTGGACTGTGTGCTCAGCCTTGTTGTAGTTAAGTCTTTTTTTTAAAATATATTTTATTGATTGTTTACAGAGAGGAAGGGAGAGGGATAGAGAGTTAGAGACATCAATGAGAGACAAACATTGATCAGCTGCCTCCTGCACACTCCCCACTGGGTATGTGCCCGCAACCAAGGTACATGCCCTTGACCAGAATCGAACCTGGGACCCTTCAGTCCGCAGGCCGACGCTCTATCCACTGAGCCAAACCAGTTAGGGCTGTAGTTAAGTCTTGATTGTTGTTGGTATCACTGGGAGGAATTGACCTGCAGGCCAATTGGCTGTGAGGATCAGCTGTGTCTACGCTGGGAGAACTTCTGTGCTGGAGACACCTTCATGGGACAAGACTTGCAAAATTGCAAAAGCCTCTGTGCTCCGCTTGGATGGGGCGGAGTTTCAGGGCAGAGCCGACAGCCTTGGCTTCCTGTCAGCCCTGCCATATGAGGCCCCTGGGTCTCAGTGTCCCTCGGTAATCACTGCAAGCACCTCTGAGAGAAAGCTGCCCTTGAGTTTTGCCCGCTGCCAGACAGTCCAGTTTCTCCCTGAAAAAGTCTGGGTTCCCAGAAACTCACCCGGAACTGGAGTTCAGCGCAGTCGGGAGTTCCCATCTCTCTCCCGCTTTAGAAAGCCAGCTGCGCACTCAGCCATCTGTGCATTCAGCAGTCAGTTCTCTCTGCATGTGCACACCTATGGACCTATGCCTTCCACAGCTCCCGAGTCTCAGTGTGCTTTCTCTTTTCCTGACAGTCCAGATTCCCCCCAAATGAATCTTGTTTTCCAGAGTCTTGCCCAGGACTGGAGCTCAGTGCAGTTGGGAGTTTCCGTCTCTCTCCTGCTTTAGAAAGCCAGCCACACACTCAGTCACCTGTGCATTCAGCCACCCATCCTCTCCACACACACGTCTCCGTACCTCTGCCTTTTGCAGCTCTTCTGAGTCTCAATGTGCTTTCCTCTTTCCTTCTAGCTGTAGTATTTCCACTCAGCCAGCTTTCCTGTGGTTCTGGATGGTGTCCATTTTGTCTTTTAGTTATAGTTTTGAAATTGTTGTGTGAGGCAGCAGTTTAGGTATTTACCTATGCCGCCATCTTGGTTTCCTGGCTCAGAGGTTTTAAACCACAGGTGAGAAGAGAACTGTAGAGGGAGAGAACTGTAGATCACTGACAAACAGAAAACCAGGAGGAGGAAGTTAAAGTTTTAGGTAAGGAGGGGAGTTCTTTTTAAAAAATATGTTTTTATTGATTTAGAGAGACAGGAAGGCAGAGAGAGATCAATCAATATGAGAAACATTGATCATTGACTCATGCACGCACTCCTACCAAGGATCAAACCCGCAACCTGGGCATGCGCCCTGATTGGGAATCCAACTGGTACATCTTTTGGTGCATGGGACAACTCTCAATCAACTGAGCCACAGAAGCCAGGGCTGTTTCACATTTTTGGCTAATGCAAATAATGCTGCTGGAAGCACTGGTCCCCACATCCCTGGATACCCACTTCAGTATGAGTACATACCTAGGAATATGATTGCTGGTCATGGGATATGCATTTGTTCAGCCCAACTAGACATTTCCAAAATGGTCATAGCAATTTACACTCCCACTAATAGTGTATGCACAAAAATAGTTCCATTGCTCTACATCAAGCATGCCAAACTCAAAGGCTAACACGTGCCAAATAAATGAAGCATGGGGCCCACAGGCCGCGAGTTTGACATGCTTGCTCTACATTGTTTTACCATACCTGGTATTTCCAATATATATTTTAATAACTTTAGCCATTCTGGTGGGTATATAGTAATAACTCTATATGGTTTTAATTTCTATTTTCCCGAAGACTAAATTTGTTGACTGTCTTTTCATATGCTTCCTGGTTATTTGGATATTCTTTTTTAGGGTATCCTATTCACATTTTTTGCCTATTTTTCTCTTGGGTTATTGGTTTATTTTTCTCATGGATTTACATGAGGCCTTTGTATATTCTGGGTATGAGTATCTTGTCAGATATGTGTAATGCAAATATTTTCTTGCCATTTTACTCTAATAATGATGTCATTTGAGGAACAGAAATTCTTAAGTTTAATATAGTCCAGTTTGTCACAGTTTCCCTTTATTGTTAGTGCTTTTAGGTCCTATTTAAGAAATCTTTGCTCATGCCAAAGGCATGAAAATATTATTCTATGTTATTTTAAACTATAGAAGCTTTATTGTTTTCCTTCAAATTTAGATCAACAATCCATCTAAAATATGGTTCAGTGTATGGCTTGAACTAGAGGTCAAGGTCCTCCCCTCTATATATATGGTTGCAGGTGCCATCCTTTTCCTTTTCATTGCAATGGCATCTTTATCATAGACATCACAGCTATAAGTGTGGGTCTGTCTCTAGATTTTTTTTCAAACTAGTACCAATAACATCTTATAGATGTAGTACAAGTCTTAAAATTTGTCAGTCCTTCCACTTCTTCAAGATCATCTCTGCTATTTGGGGTCTTTTAAATGCTATATTGCTTTAAAATGTTTCATTATTATTGAGGTATAGTGAGTGAGACCAGCAAGTCAGGAGATGACTTCCTTTGAAAAAATAGCTCATT
The DNA here is from genome assembly GCA_026230045.1 of Corynorhinus townsendii. Taxonomy (NCBI): domain Eukaryota; kingdom Metazoa; phylum Chordata; class Mammalia; order Chiroptera; family Vespertilionidae; genus Corynorhinus; species Corynorhinus townsendii. The sequence goes on along the minus strand of JAPDVU010000007.1, from coordinate 113,517,528 downwards.
ACAGTTCCAAGAGGTGGGGGCACGTTGTGCCGTGCAGGGCCACACAGGAAAACACCAGAGTTGATGAGGAGGCAGGAGGAGAAGGAGAAAGCCTGGATAAACACTTTGATTGTGGTATTCATGGAGAGGAATGGGTGAGGCAGGGCGACCAGGCTGAGCAGGTTTGGGATTGGCTAGTTTGAATCATTTCAGCAGCCTGTAGGAGCTGTGTTAGAGTTGTCTGGTCCCTGGCCCTGGATAGATTAGGGCAGGGAAATGTAAGAGCCCATCCAGTGAGAACTCAGTAAAGGGAGTAGTTGGGGTAAAGGGGCTTCAGATTGGTTGGGTTGCATATGAAAGGCTCATTCACAGGGAGTCATTTGCTATCTCTAGCCATGGGTGTGGCAGTCTCTCCAGAGTTGGCGAAACATCATGAAATACAGAAAATAAAAAACATGATTAATGCACATGTCAATTTAAGAATCAGATGATCCATTTCCACCAAACGATTCAGAATATTTCATTCGCTTTGTATTAATTCTATAGCTTAATTTGCAAAGAAGTAATATTTTCATAATATTAAGTCTTCCAGTTGGTGAAACCAGAGTATTATCACCTTTTCTTTTTAGTTGAAGTCTTCTTTAATTTCTGTGAGTGATATTTTTTGGTTTTCTATGTAGAGGACTTACATACTTTTTGTTCAACTTACTTCTAGATGTGTGTTTTTTTTAATCCTCACTCAAGGATATTTTCTTCCATTGATTTTTTTAGAGAGAGTGGAGGGGAGGGAGGAGACAGGGAGAGAGAGAAAAATCGATGTGAGAGAGATACATAAATTGGTTGCCTCTTTCACTCACCCTGACCAGGGCTGGGGATTGAGCCTGTGACCCTTTGGTCCATGAGCCGACATTCTAACCACCAACAAAACTGGCCAGGGCTCTTTCTAAGTATCCTATATAATAAAACCCTAATATGTAAATTGACCGAATGGTGGAACGACTGGTCGCTATTATGCGCACTGACCACCAGGGGGCAGATGCTCAATGTAGGAGCTGTCCCCTGGTGGTCAGTGCACTACCACAGAGGGAGTGCCGCTCAGCCAGAAGTTGGGCTGGCGAGCACAGCAGGGGTGGCAGTTGCTTCTCCCGTCTCCATGGCAGTGCTAAGGACCCATTGGGGGATGTCTGACTGCCAGCTTAGGCCCGCTCCCTGCAAGAGGGAGCAGGCCAGGCTAAAGGACCCCGCCCCCCAGTGCACAAATGTCGTGCACCAGGCTTCTACTTTGATGTTTTTTTAAATATATTTTTATTGATTTCAGAGAGGAAGGGAGAGGAAAAGAGAGATAGAAACATCAATGATGAGAGGAAATCATTGGTTGGCTGCCTCCTGCACTCCCCCTACTGGGGACTGAGCCCGCAACCCAGGCCTGTGCCCTTGACCGGAATTGAACCTGGAACCCTTGAGTCCACAGGCTGATGCTCTATCCACTGAGCCAAACCAGTTAGGGCTACTTTGATATATTTTGATGGTATCTTTTATTTCATTTTCACATTGTTTATTGCTAGGATATAGAAATACAATTGATTTTTGTTCTATTGATTTTGTATCTACTTACCTTCCTAATTTCACTTATTAAGACTAATTGTTTTCTATAAATTTCTTTAAAATGTCCTACATACACAATAATGTTGTCTGAGAATACTGATAGTTTTATTTCTTCTTTTCTAATTCATATACCTTTTAATTCTTTAGCTTGCTTCATTGTGTAGTCTGGGGTCTCCTGTTATGATGCTGAATAGAAATGATATTAGCAGGCATCCTTTTCTCATTCCCAGTCATAAAAGGAGAGCTATCAATATTTTACCATTAAGTATGATACTTGCTGTAACTTTTCTTGATTGGCAATGTTTAAAGATGTTCTCTTATATTTCTGGCTTGTTTAGAGCTTGTTTAAAAATCATAAATGATTGTTAAATTTTATAAAGTACTTTGTATAGCTTTTGACATAATCATATGATTTTTAAAACTTTATTCTGTAATTGTGATTGATTATATTAATTTAATTTTTGAATGATAAACCAACCTTACATTCCTAGAATAAATATGATTGATCATGTTACACTTTAATATATATATATATATATATATATATATATATATATATATATATATATATGTTTATTGATGTCAGAGAAGAAGGGAAAGGGAGAGAGAGTTAGAAACATCAATGATGAGAGAGAATCATTGATTGGCTGCTGCCTGCCTGCCCCCCACTGGGGATTAAGCCCACAACCCGGACATGTGCCCTTGATTGGAATCAAACCTGGGACCCTTCAGTCCACAGGCCAATGCTCTCTCTACTGAGCTAAACCAGCTAGGGCATTCATGTTACACTTTTATTATACAACTTGATTCAGTATATTAACATTTTACTTTGCATTTTAAAAATCTTCTCCTGAAGAGGGAATCCAAGATGGTGGCGTAGGTAAACACCTAAATTGCTGCCTCGCACAACAATTTAAACTGCAACTAAAAGGCAAAACGTCTATCACCCAGAACCACGGAAAAGCTGGCTGAGTGGAAGTTCTACAACTAGAAGGAAAGAGAAAAGAGCATTGAGACCTGCACGAGCGCTGAAAAGCTGAGGTACGGAGGCGAGTGATCTGGGTTGGTGGCAGGCGTTGCTTCTTTCAAACCCAAAGGGGAGACAAGCCTCCGATTACGCTGAAATACAGTTTCTGGGGAGACGCGGGGGACCCAAACTCCTAAGGGGAGAAGCTGGATTGTCTGCTACCAGGTCGGAAAGTGAGGGGGGCCTGCTTGTAGAGCTGCGCACAGGAATAATTGTTTATCTGCGCTGGGGCACAGGACTAGACGCAGTCGGAGACACAGAGCCGGCTAACTAGCAGCCATTGCTGTTTGCCACGCCCTAGCCTAGTGACGCCCTGAGACCCTGCCCCACACAACCTACAAACCCACCCAAGCTCCAAGCAGCAGCTTTAGCATAAGAAAGGCCTGCCCTATCACAGCTTAACCTAACAAACTTGCAGCCCAGATCAGACAGCTCCAAAATCTCCAAACCCCAAGCAAAGAGGAGAAAACTGTAGCTCTCGCTGTAGCTCCTGCTGGGTGGACTCAGACAATAGCTGACCTGCACCCCATTGGAGATCCAGAAGCCAGTGTACCTAGTGGTCAGTGTGAGACACCAGATTTCAACTCCTCACATCCATAAGTGACACATTCAAGAAGCAGACTCAGCGAGCATCAAAGCCCCACTGAAACAAGTCCTGCCCCATAAGCATGTCTCCAGCACAGCAGTTCTTCCATTATAGACACAGTGAGTCCTCACAGCCAATTGGCCTGGAGGTCAATTCCTCCCAGCATACCAACAGCAATTAAGGCTTAACTACACCAAGACTTTGCACTCAGCCCATAAAGGGGTGTACCAAGAGCGTCCACATCAGGTGATTGGGGAGGCTGAGCTACGGCCCCCTATAGGTCACCTACCACACAAAGCCACTCCATCAACACAGGGAAGCAGCCAAAATGCGGAAACAAAGAAACATGTCACGAATGAAAGAAACGGAGGAAAGCAAACTACTGGACGACATAGAGATCAGAACCACATTTATAAGGTTACTCAAGAATCTTATAAAAACTGCCCAGAAACTTGATGACACTTCTGAGGAGTTTAGTGAGACCTTCAAGGGCCTTAATGAGAATGCCAAAAAAATGGAAAAGGAACAGTCAGAAATAAAGCATACACTGTCTAAAATAAAGAATATACAGAAACTCAACTGTAGATCAACATACCCCAAGAATCAAACTAAAGATCTGAAATATGAGGAAACAAAAAACACCCAACCAGAAAAACAAAAAGAAAAAAGAATCCAAAAATATGAAGATAGTGTAAGGAGCCTCTGGGACAACTTTAAGCATACCAACATCCGAATTTTTGGGGTGCCAGAAGAAGAGAGAGAGCAAAATATTGAAAACCTATTAGAAGAAATAATGACAGAAAACTTTCCCTACCTGGTGAAAGAAATAGACTTACAAGTCCAGGAAGCTCACAGAACCCCAAACAAAAGGAATCCAAAGAGGACCACACCAAGACACATCATAATTAAAATGCCAAAGGCAAAAGACAAAGAGAGAATCTTGAAAGCAGCAAGAGAAAAACAGTTAGTTACCTACAAGGGAGTACCCATACGACTGTCAGCTGATTTCTCAGCAGAAACTATGCAGGCCAGAAGGGAGTGGCAAGAATATTCAAAGTGATGAACAGCAAGAACCTACAACCAAGATTACTCTACCCAGCAAAGCTATCATTCAGAGTTGAAGGTCAGATAAAGAGCTTCACAGACAAGAAAAAGCTAAAGGAGTTCATCGCCACCAAACCAGGATTACATGAAATGCTGAAGGGTATTCTTTAAGAAGAGGAAGAAGAAGAAAAAGGTAAAGATAAAAATTATGAACAACAAAATGACATCAAATACATACCTACCAACAAGTGAATCTAAAAATCAAGTGAATAAAAATCTGAAGAACAGAATGGACTGGTGAATATAATAGAATCAGGGACATAGAAAGGGAGTGGACCGACGACTCTCAGGGGAAGCAGGTGTGAGGGGTGCGGGAAGAGATTGGACAAAAATCTTCCTCCTATGGATGAAGACAGTGGCGGGGGGTAAGGGCATGGGGTGGAGTGAGGAATCAGGTGGAGGGGAGCTATGGGGAAAAAAAAAAAGAGGAACACCTGTAATAATCTGAACAATAAAGATTTATTTTTTTAAAAAAAAGATCAAATATCATAAAAAAAAGATCTTCTTCTTAGGCATAAGCATATTTTTTTCCAGTGTCTTTTAGAGAGAGTATAAAGGAAAGGGGGAGAGGTGGAGAGAGAGAAAAACATCGATGTGAGAGAAACACAACTATTGGCTGCCTCCTGCACTTGACCCAACTGAGGCCAGGGGTGACCCAGCAACCAAGGTCCATGACCTTGAATTGAAATTGAACCTGAGACCCTCCAATGCACAGGCTCATGCTCTAACCACTTTGCCAGGTTGGCCAATATAATTTTGAATTTTTACATCTATGATACTGAGAAGGATTTGCTTCTAACTTGCCTTTCTTATAATGTCTTTGTTAGTTGTAATATCAAGATTATGCTGACCTCATAACATTGGTAAGTAGAGTGGTAAGCATTCCAGTTTTTTTCTGTTCTCCTGAAGAGATTACATAAGATTATGTAGTAGTATTCTAGGGCTGACCTAACAAAGTAACACAATCTGGGAAGCTTAAAACAAAAGAAATGTATTCTTTCACTGTTCAGGAGTCTAGAAGTCCAAAATCAAGGTGTCAGCAGGGTTAATTCCTTTTGAAGGCTCTGAGGGAGAATCTGGTCCATGTCTCCTGTGATGGTTAATTTTAAAGTATTAACTTGGTGGGGCCACATATGCCCAGATTAAACATTATTTCTAGGTGGGTCTATGAGGGTGTTTCAGGATGGAATCAGCATTTGAATGGGTGGCCTCAGTAAAGTAGACTGCGCTTCCCAATGTGGGTGGGCATCATCTAATCCCTGAAGGCTTGAACAGAACAAAAAAATGAAGGAAGGGAGAATTCATTCCCTTCCTGCCTGCCTGAGCTGGGACATCAGTCTTCTCCTGCCCTTGGACTGGGCTTTACACTCTCAGTTCCCCCTGGTTCTCGGGCCTGCAGACTCGGATCAGAATGATACCATGGGCTTTCCTGGATCTCCAGCTTTTTTCTCTGGAGAACCCTGACTAAGGCACCTTTCTCACCTCTCTCCTAGCCTCTAATGATGACCAGAAATCCTTGGTGTTCCTTGGTGCATCATTGCAATCTCTGCCTCCGTCTTTACTGGTTCTGTGTTATCATGTGATTGTCTTCTTATAAGAATTCAAGTCATAGTCAGTTAGGGGCCCATCCTATTCCAAAATGACCTCATCTATAACGAATTACATTAGCAATGATCCTAACTTCAAATTAGGTCACATTCTAAGAAGCTGGAGAAAGACAATTCAACTCATAACATACTGTTACTTTTTTCTTAAAAGTTTCAAAGAATTAGTTAAATCATATGAGCTTGCAGTTTATATTGTGGGAAGATTTTTAATTATAGGTTCCACTTCTTCAATAGTATTGAGATATTTTAGTTCTTCTTATGCCAGTTTTGATAAGTTGAGGGTTTTTTGTTGTATTTTGTTTTTAATGCTCACTTGAGGATATGTTATTATTGATTTTTAGAGGGGGAGAGAGAGAGAGAGAGAGAGAATGGATGTGAGAGAGAAACATCTATAGGTTGCCTCCCGCAAGGTCCCTAACTGGGGATTGAACCTGAAATCTAGGTATGTGCCCTAACCAGGAATTGAACCTGAAACCTTTTGATTTACAGGACAATGCTCCAACCAACCGAGCAAACCAGTCAGGGTGGTAAGTTGAGTTTCTAAAGGAATTTTTCCATTCATAAAATAATTTTTTATTAATAATCTTTAATGTTGACACTATTATAGCTGTCCACCCTTTTCCCTCCCTGTGCCCACCTCCACCTGCCTCTGCACTCCCCTCCACCCTTGGCCTTTACCACATTATTGTCCGTGTACATGGGGTATGCATATATGTTTTTTAGCCAATCCCTTCACCTTCTTTATCCAGTCACCCCAGCATAGTTGTTCATAATATCCTTTTACTTTTTAAATGTTAATTTCTTTAACATCTGATGTCCCTTTCATTACTATACTTACCTCTCTTTTTTAAATGTATTACGTAATTTCCAAACATTTATAGTTTTTCTAATTTTTTCTTTTTTAAATAGTTTTTTAGCTTGTTTCCACTGGGGTCACAGAACATACTCTGCATGACATTCTTTGGAATTTGCATGTGACATAGAAAGCATGCAGAGTCTACAGTTAGTGCAATGTTTTGTATGTGTGTCAAGTTTGTGAATTGCATTGTTCTATATCCTCATTTTTGTGAGTGTGTGGCTTGTTCTATCAGTTACAGAAAGACATATGTTAAAACGGCCAGCTATGTTTGTAGTTTTACCTATTTCTCCTTTTAATTCTGTTTTTATTTTTCTGCATATATTTTGAAGCTATGCTATTAGGTAAATACAAATTTTCAGCTATATTTTCCTCTTTTATATTCCTGTTTTAAAATCTACTTTGTCTAGTATAGGTGAGTCAGCTTTTTTAGGTTACTGTTTTCATGCTTACCTTCTTCCATCCTTTTACTTTCAATCCACTGTAACCTCACATTACAGGTGTACTGTTATAAGCAGCATATAGTTGCTTTTAAAAAATACAATCTAGCCTGGCCAGTGTTGGTCAGTGTGAGCATCAACTCATGAACCAAGAGGTCATCAGTTTGATTCCCGGCCATTTCCCAGATGGGGCCGTGCAAGAGGCAGCCAATTGATGTTTCTATCTCTCTATCTGTCTCCCTTCCTCTCTCTCTAAAAAAAAATTCAATAAAAACATATTTAAAAAATAAAATCTAAGAATCTTTTCTTAAAATTTGGAGTGTTTAGGTAATATACATATCATATAATTACTGATACATTTGATTTTAATCTATCATCTTAATGTTATTTGTCCCACTCGTTCTTCAATTTTTTCTCCTTTCTTGCTCATTAGTTTGTTACTACTACATTCTTCAATTTTATTCTGTGAGTATTATCCTAGAGATGACACCATGCAACCTTGACTTAGTAGAGTTTTATCACTTCTCAGATAACTCTGGTACAGATTCTTTCTGTTATCCCTCATCTGCCTTTTGTACTATTGTTGTCATGTATTTTAATTCTACATATGTTTAAGTCACACAAAAATTAGGTTATTGTTTCAAACAATCAATGATCATTAATATTTACTCCTATACTTACCTATTCTGATTACCTTCATTACTTCCTATTTATTTATTTAAAATATATTTTATTGATTTAAGAGAGGAAAGGAGAGGGAGAGATAGATAGAAAAACAGCAATGATGAGAGAGACTCATCGATCGGCTGCCTCCTGCACACCCCACACTGGGGATCGAGCCCACAACTCGGACATGTGCCCTTGACCAGAATCAAACCCGGGACCCTATCCACTGAGCCAAACCGACCAGGGCTCCATTACTTCCTATTTACATGCTCTTTCTTGAGATCATTCTCCTGCTGCCTAAAGAAGTCCCTTTAATGTTTCTTCCAGAGGAGGACTGCTGGTGATAAATTATCATAGTTTTTGTTTACCTGCAGTTACCTTTATTTTGCCTTCATCTTCATTTCCGTGTCTTCATGTTCACTGGGTATTATATTCTAGGTTGGCAGTTGTTTCTCAACACTTAAAGATGCCATGCCATGTATCCCTTGGAAAGTTAGCTGTGAATCTTTTTTATCAGGATGTTTTAAGATTTTCTTTTTGCCTTTGGATTTCAGCAGTTTGACTATGATGTGCCTGGTTATGTTTTTGGTTTTCATTTGTTTGTTTGTTTATATCTTCCTGGCATCTGTCGAGTTTCCTAAATCATGTGTCTTGATGTCTTAAGTAAATGTTGAAAAATTCCCAGCTGGAATCTCTTCAAATATTACTTCTGCCCATTTCATTTTTCTTTTTCTGAACTCTAATTAAACGTAATTTAGACGTTATCACTACATTCAAATGTCTCTTGTACACTTTTTTGGTTTTTCATCCTTTTTTTCTCTCTGTGCTTCTACCTGGGATATTGTATACTGACTGATTATGGTAGGCAAAATTTTAATATAGTTCGCATGACTTTTGTCTTCCAGGGTTACTCCATGATTATGTTATTATATATCTGTGTATACATATGTTTTCAACTCTTTTGGCTATATACTAGAACTGGAATTGCTGGTTCATGTGGTAACTATGTGGAACAATATGATGAACTGCCATATGGTTTTCCAAAGCAGGTGCACCATTTTTATGTTGCCACCAGCAGTGTATGAGGCTTCCAATTTGTTTACCCCCTCACCACCACTTGTTGTTATCTCTATTTTAGCCATCCTACTGGATGTGAAATGGGTTCTCATTGTGGTTTTGATTTGACTCCTCAGATAAATAATAATGTTGAACAACTTTTCATGGGCTTATTGGCCATTTGCTTTTCTATTTTGGATAAATGTCTATTCAGATTCTTTGCCAATTTTAAAATTGGGTTATTGCTTCTTTTTTTTAGTGAGTTATAATAGTTCTTTATATATGCTAGATACCATTCCATTATCAGGAAAATAATTTGTAAAAATTCCCTCCCATTTTGTGGGTTGTTTTTTCACCTTCATAATGGTGTCCTTTGAAGCACAAAAAAAATTAACTTTAGTGATATCTAATTTACTAACTTTTTATTTTTCTGCTTGTATTCATGGTGTCAGATCAGCTGCAAATTTATGTGAAAATGCAGACCTTTTTATTTTAACTTCTGGCAACATGGGAAGTTTTTAAAACAGCTCAACAGTATTTCTGATTTAAATAAAACATTAGTTGTCATCAAGATGACTTTACTGCAGTCTAAGTTTCACATATAAGGAATTTTTTTCACCTTCTAGTTGTACGTTAATTTATTTAGTAACATTATCAAGACTAAAGTATTGTAGCAAAAAGTATTTTCAAAAGTGACTTACTGTTTGATGACACTTGAGAGCAGTTGTTCTTGTTTTAAAAATTTCAATCTCAGTTCTGAGCTAAAAAAAAAAAAAAAAAAAAAAACACCCAAAAACAATAAAAATCTACTACTGCTGCCTTAAGCGGGTTGGCTCAGTGGATAGAGCATCGGCCTGCAGACTCAAGGGTCCCAGGTTCGATTGCAGTCAAGGGCATGTACCTTGGTTGCGGGCACATACCCAGTGGGGAGTGTGCAGGAGGCAGCTGATCAATGTTTCTCTCTCATCGATGTTTCTAACTCTCTATCCCTCTCCCTTCTTCCCTGTAAAAAATCAATAAAATATATTTTAAAAATATATATATATACTACTGCTAAGCCATTAAATTGCTGTGTTATAGGGCAAATCAGGATATTCAGCTTCTATTTCTGACAAAATTTCACAAAACTGATGATAGTGAAATCTATAAGAATAAATAAAGTTCACCATCAATATTACTGATTCAGAGAAACCAAGATGGCGGCATAGGTAAGCACCTAAACCTCTGCCTCGCACAACAATTTCAAAACTACAACTAAAAGACAGAATGAACACCATCCAGAACCACAGGAGAGCTGGCTGAGTGGAAATTCTACAACTAGAAGGAAAGAGAAAAACTCACAGAAAATTGGAGGAACGGCAAAGGTTTGAGGTACAAAAAGGGTCTTTGTGTGCACAGAGAGGAAGGGCAGCTGAGAGCCTGACTGACTTTCTCTGGCAGGAGGGGGAAGGAAGCCTCCGACTGCACTGAACCCCAGTTCGGGGTGAAACCCCATGGACCCAGGCACATACAGGGGGAGTCTGGACTGTCAGGTAGAGAGAAAGGCACTCGGAGACTCGGACACTTCGGGGAGGGGGTCTGGAGGCACGCGCGCGAGTGTGCACAAAGACTGAGGAGGTTGCCACAGGCTTTCCCTAGCAGAAGGGAGTCAGAGGCTCCTGACTGCACTGAGCCCAGGTTCCAGGTGAGCCCCTTGGGACCCATGCTCTTGTGGGGGGGATCTGGACTCTCGGGCGGAGGCTCGGGAGTCAGGGAAGGCAGAGGTCTCGAGGTGCGCGTGCAAGGACAGGGCTGACGGGAAGCCAAGACTGTCTGCTCTGCCCTGAGACTCCACCCCATCCAAGCTGAGCACAGAGGCTTTTGCAATTTGGCAAGTCTAATCCTATAAGGCTGTCTCCGGCACCGACACAGCGTAGACACAGCTGATCCTCACAGCCAACTGGCCTGGAGATCAATTCCTTCCAGTGATACCAACAACAGTCAAGACTTAACTACAACAAGGCTGTACACACCGTCCACAAAGGGGTGCACCAAGAGTGCCCACCTCTGGTAACTGGGAGGCCGACCCACTGGGTCATAGAGGAAACATAGGACACAAAGCTACCCTACCAACTCAGGGAAGCAGTGAAAATGTGGCAACAAAAAAACAGATCACAAATGAAAGAAATGGAGGAAAACAAACGACTGGATATAGAATTCAAAACCACAGTTATAAGGCTTTTCAAGAACATCCTAGAAAAGGCCGATAAATATAATGAGACCCTCAAAGATAAGAAAAAGGACCAACTAGAAATTAAACACACACTGACTGAAATAAAAAATATTATACAGCGACCCAACAACAGATCAGAGGAACGCAAGAATCAAGTCAAAGAACTGAAATACAAAGAAGCAAAAAACACTGAACTGGAAAAAAAAAAAAATCCAAAAAGTTGAAGATAGTGTAAGAAGCCTCTGGGACAACTTCAAGCGTACCAACATCAGAATTATGGGGGTGCCAGAAGAAGAGAGAGAGCAAGATACTGAAAACCTATTTGAAGAAATAATGACTGAAAACTTCCCCCACCTGGCAAAAGAAATAGACTTACAAGTCCAGGAAGCGCACAGAACCCCAAACAAAAGGAATCCAAAAGGACCACACCAAGACACATCATAATTAAAATGCCAAGAGCAAAAGACAAAGAGAGAATCTTAAAAGCAGCAAGAGAAAAACAGTTAATTACCTACAAGGGACCACCCATACGATTGTCAGCTGATTTCTCAACAGAAACTATGCAGGCCAGACGGGAGTGGCAAGAAATCTACCAAGTGATGAATAGCAAGAACCTACAACCAAGATTACTCTACCCAGCAAAGCTATCATTCAGAATTGAAGGGCAGATAAAGAGCTTCACAGATAAGAAAAAGCTAAAGGAGTTCATCACCACCAAACCAGTATTATATGAAATACTGAAAGGTATTCTTTAAGAAGAGGAAGAAGAAGAAAAAAGTAAAGATAAAAATTATGAACAACAAATACATATCTATCAACAAGTGAACCTACAAATCAAGTCAATTAAAAACCTGAGGAACAGAATAAACTGGTGAATATAACAGAATCAGGGCATAGAAAGGGAGTGGACTGATAATTCTCAGGGGGGTGCGGGAAGAGACTAGACAAAAATCGTACACCTATGGATGAGGACAGTGGGGGGAGGGAAGGGCAGAAGGTGGGGTGGGAACGGGGTGGAGGGGAGCTATGGGGGGAAAAAGGAGAAACAATTGTAATAATCTGAATAAAGATTTATTTTAAAAAATTACTGATTCAATCCTGGCTGGTTAGGCTCAGTGGATAGAGCATTGGCCTGCGGGCTGAAGGGTCCTGAATTCGATTCCAGTCAAGGGCACATACCTCGGTTGCGGCTGCTCCCTGGTCAGGGCACGTGCAGGAGGCAACCAATCGATGTGTCTCTCTCACATCAAAGTTTCTCTCTGTCTCTCCCTCTCTCACTCTCTCTAAAAATCAATGGGAAAATATCGTCAGATGAGGATTAAAAAGAAAAATACTACTGGTTCAGTAACAAGTAATAGATTCAAGTATTTCTGCAAAGTACTTGTGGTGGATAATATAATGAACACCACAGGCTATAAACACCTTGCTTTGTAAATTTCTCCAGGTAAGCCTTTTTTTGCCACACCTATACTTTAACTCTGTCAGTGGTAATACATCTTAGGTTGCACTAAATTAGTGTTTTCTCAACTTCATTGAAAATATTCTTGCTTGTAGCTGTTCCACAGACTATTCATGAAGGCTAGTTCTTCAGTTACTTCAGATTTGTCACTGACCCTATAAATAAGCAATAATTGAATAGTACTGTCAACATACACCGAGTGGCCAGATTATTATGATCTCTGGACGCATAATAATCTGGCCACTCAGTGTATGTATATATAAATTAGAGATTTGGTGCATGAATTCGTGCATGGGTGGGGTCCAGCCAGCCAGGCCAGGGAGAAGGGACATGGGCGGTTGGCCGGCCTGCCTGCTGGTTGAACTCCTAGTCGAGGGGACAATTTGCATATTAACCTTTTATTATATAGGATATACACTGAGTGGCCAGATTATTATGCATTCAGAGATCATAATAATCTGGCCACTCAGTGTACATGACACTCAAAACACTGCCTCACTGCAAAATGTGGTGAGCGAGCAGAGGTCTAACGCAATGAGAGCACCATATACAGTCTTTCTTGCACCTTCTGAACTCTGGCATTATAGTGTGAAAGCAGCCAGACGCAATATGGAAACTAGGAAGTGTGTCTATCGTCCAACAAAACTTCATTAACACTAAAATTTGAATTTCATATAATTTTCATATGATAAACTATTATCCTTCTTTGATTTTGGGGGAACCATTGAAAAATGTGAAAAACATTCTGAGCTGACAGGCCCTACAGATTCAGGCTATCATTTGTCTGCTCTAGACAGTTGCTTTTTGTTTGACCACTATGCCTGATGTTACAAATCACCAAATGTTTGGAGGGGATAAAACAGCAGTAAATGTGAATTCATTTTAATAAACTTCCCCTCTCTTTGGTACTTGATTCCTTAAGTCCTAGCTGATTTGGTTGTTTCTAATGCCTTCAAATCAGCTCGGTGCTGCTGTCGTTGGCGGGTATTTTTAAGAGTTCTTGGTGGAAGGGACAGTCTGACCTCCACACTTTATTAGAATGGAAAGCAAAGTCTATGTAGGTTCATTGTAATGATACTCTCACTATCATGAGCTTCTTCCCACATATATTTCCATACTGTCAGAGCATTACATTAAATAAGTGGACCAGGGTTTTTTATTTACTTATTTTTTAAAATACATTTTATTGATTTTTTACAGCGAGAAAGGGAGAGGGATAGAGAGTAAGAAACATCGACGGGAGAGAAACATTGATCAACTGCCTCCTGCACACCTCCCACTGGGGATGTGCCCACAAACAAGGTACATGCCCTTGACTGGAATCGAACCTGGGACCTTTCAGTCCACAGGCTGACGCTCTATCCACTGAGCCAAACCAGTTAGGGCCACCAGGGTGTTTTTTTTTTTTTTTAATTCATTTGGAGACGTTGAAATTGTTTTCACTGTGATGAAGACAAATCTATAGGTTTCCTTGTGTACCTGGTTATTTCTTAGTATAAAATCCTAGAGGTGCATAGGTGAGTCAAAGATTTACACTTCTCCAGGTTTTTCCTTCAGACATGTTATACAATGGCATGCCCAGAAGCTTACTTTTCCTTTGCACAGAGGCCAGTGCTGGGTGTTACTATTTGATGCTACATTTGCCAATCTGATAGATGAAAAATCGTATCTCTGTGCTATTTCAATTAGCATTTCTTGGAGGTTGATAGGTGTGATAAATGGATAACGCCTCACTCCAAAGATATGTCCCTTTACTAATCCCCAGAACCTGTGAACGCTACCTTATAAATGTCAACCGATGGTTGTTGGTGCCAATTCAATGCCAACAGGAGTCCCCAATTTGGGGTGTGGTGAAGAAGGAAACTATTTCATACAAACAGCTCAATTGTGATACAGCACAGCTGTGAGAGCAGCACAGCTGTGGAACAGCTCAGTGGTGTTCGAGTTCAATTATGAAGCAGCACAGTTGTGAAACAGCCTGTCTGTGCAGTGGCCCTGGGGTGAGGTGGCCCTGGGGCAAGACTATTCTACAACTAGACAGCTCTGCACTATTCCACCTGCTGGGGTCAACCCCGGGTCAGGGCCCGGTCAGCACCAGCTGGGAAAGCCAGCCTTAGGTGCAAAGAGAAAGTGTGCACCCCAAGCCAGAGGGGAGCAAACTTATATAGATAGAAGCCCCTGTCCCTAGTCCCTGATTGGTCTGTCCTCATGCAAATGAGGATTCCAAACAGTCAAAGTTTGATGGGTCCAAAAGGTACTGTCCTGATTGGTCAGGATGGAGCTGCTATGATTGATTGATGAACATGGGGGGCTTTAACTGTGCAGCTCCGATTTGACGGGAAAGTCTCAGTCATACTGGTTGAAACAGAATTCCAGGAACTCCTTTTTAAGGGCTGGCTCTGATGGCAGAAACACAGCGCAGGCAGGTAGTTCAGTGCAGGGGACAGGCAGCTAGGGTGGGCTTCTCCTTGAAGTGGGCTTGGCTTGGGAGGCCCCTGTGAAGAAATGGCTATTAGGCTCTGTTTTTAACATCTGAGTCCAGTTAGCCACCAGGAACCCTTCTCAGTAAATATCTTCTTTCTCAGGGCCCGCATAAGGAAAAGGGGTCTGTGCAGATGTGAATAAGTTAAGGCTGTTGATGGAGCATTACCCAACATTATCTGGGGGGGTCCTAAAGGACAATGCAAGTTGTTCTTCCTTCTCAGAAGAAGCAGAGAGAGATTTGTCAGACAAAGGAAAAGGCGATGTGACCACCGAGACAGAAATTGGAGCGATGAGATTTCAAGGAATGTTGGCAGCCACCAGAAGCTGGAAGAGACAAGGAATATATTCTCCCTAGAGCCTCAGAAGGGAATATGGCCCTGCCAACACCTCGATTTTGATTTAGTGAAACTCATTTCGGACTTCCGGCCTCCACAACAGTAAGGGAAAGCATTTCTGGTGTTTTAAGCCACCCAGTTCACAGTGATTTGTTAGAGCAACGATGGGGAGCTAATACAATAGGCTTTTCACATGTTTATGGGACACATGAAAAGCCTTTTGACTTTTAAAAACTTATAAAAATGAAGTATCACACAATAATATGAACAGTATAATCCTATTTATGTGAAAGTAAATCTGAATATTGTATATGTACTTACACATGTAGATAACTGCTTGGGAAAATGTCTGGAAGGATGCACATCAAACTAGTAACATGAAGGAGTTTAACTGGAGAGAGTTATGGGAAGGGGGAAAGAGGAAAGTTTACTTTTCACTCAAGATACATCTATATTCTTTGAAAAAGGTTTATCAGACTGTATTCATGTGCTGTGTAGAAAACTAGAGAAGGCATATCTGCTTGTTGTAAAATATGTAGGAAGTAGAAAACAAAACGGCCTCTCTCCTCTTATCTAGCCCTTTTCCCAGAAATATTGATAATAATTTGGTGTGCACCTTCTCAGGCTTTTTCTATGCAGAAACAGACATATGTAATTTTTAAAAAGTATTTGTTGATTTTAGGGAGAGAGAGAGAGAGAGAGAGAGACCAATCTGTTGTTCTTTATTTGTGCATTCATTGGTTGCTTCTTGTATGTGTCCTGACAGGGTATCAACCCACATTGAAACGGACTGAACTAAACGGCAAGAGTGATGAGAGAGTGGGGAGAGAGAGAGAGAGAGAGAGAGAGAGAGAGAGCCCTAGCTGGTTTGGCTCAGTGGATAGAGCATCAGCCTGCGGACTGAAGGGTCCCGGGTTTGATTCCAGCCAAGGGCACTGGGTTGGGGTGTGCAGGAGGCAGCCAATCAATGATTCTCTCTCATCATTGATGTTTCTATCTCTCTTTCCCTCT
The DNA here is from genome assembly GCA_026230045.1 of Corynorhinus townsendii. Taxonomy (NCBI): domain Eukaryota; kingdom Metazoa; phylum Chordata; class Mammalia; order Chiroptera; family Vespertilionidae; genus Corynorhinus; species Corynorhinus townsendii. The sequence continues at coordinate 113,501,101 of JAPDVU010000007.1, read as the reverse complement.
CTGAAATCAATAAAGAAACATATTTTAGAAAAAGAAAAAAAATGAGAGTGACTGCCATATATTAAAAAATGAGTGAGTGACTGCCTTTCCTTAAAGGATGTCTCTCCAAAATCATTCCAGGATGTATATGTGCAGGGGCCTCATTCTGTTGATCTGGTAAGAAAGACCCAGAACTCATTTTACAGACCTCCCTGCTACTTTGCACTTTCTTGTATCTGTGCCCTTGTCCATATGTGGGTGGATCGCTCTAGAAAACTCCTCTGTCAGTTGTTTTAAATGGTTTTAGGTATTTCCCTACTGCCTTCCAGTCTGCTTTTAAAATTTATACTCCCACGTGTAGTTCCCCACTGGGGATGACACAAGATCCACCTTTTCACACTTTCCCAAACTGGTTGGAGAGGGATGTTATCTTCATGTGATTGGAACAGGCATTTAAGTATGAGGCTGGTTGGGTTTTTTCATCTACTCATTGGCTACTGAGGCCTCTTTGTGAATGGCTTCAGAGGTCACTGGCAGAGGATTTTCCTTCCAACGAACCAAATGAGAATCCTCTGCGCACCCAAGACCCTAAGTTATTTGGTTAAGGACAGAGCACGGAACCATGAGGTGAAAGTGGTCTTTGGGATTTCAGGTGACTTGGGACACGTGCCGAAGGTAAAAAGCCTGGACTAGGGCGGGGAGCACGTTGAAGCCCCGCAGGAAAGAGGAGCGGAAGGCTGCCCAGCATACTCCGGGTGCCATAAATTTTCCTCATCCCCTGCTCCATGCAGCCGGCGAGGGCGCCAGGCCGGGTGGTATCCCGCGCTCGGGAGAACTCCAGGCAGCGAGAGTCGCCAGCAGGTCTGTGTGTCCGAAGCTTTCCCACAGGGGGCAGTGCCGCCCGCGCGCGCCGCTGTGATGGGAGGGGGTGCGGAATCCGTACGGAGTTCTGGGGTTTATTTGGAAGAAAGTTAGGGGCTGCCTGGGGGTGGGGACTAGACTCCAGCGGCTCGCAGGCGGGTGGGGGAGGGCCACTGGGGGTGCGAGGTGGGGCGCCGGGGCGAGTCTGGGGGTGAGGGCGGGGCGCGCGGCGGGGAGGCGCAGCCCCCGGAAGGTGTGAGCGACTGGTGTGCGAGTGTGAATGCGAGTGAGTGTGTGCGCGCCGGAGCTGGCGGGGTTCCGCGCGGCGCGGGTGTCAGCTTGCAGCCGGGCTCCTCCCTCCGGCCCCCCTGCCCAGCCCGGCGGGCCCTCCTTCCTGCCCCGCTCGCCCCTCCCTGGCGGGCCAGGCGCTGGGACGCCCCGGCGGAGCAGGCGGTGGCGGCGAGTTGGGGAGCCCTGGGCTCGGCGCTGCCGGAGGGGCCCGAGCCGAGCCGCCCCCGCTCGGCCCGGCCGCGCCGGCCCCGCTTCCCGCCGGACCACGCCCTGTCAAACTTTGTTGCTGCGGCCGCTGCGGCGGCGAGCGGAGCGGCCGGGCGAGTGGGAGGGAGGGGCGCCGAGCCGGGCCGGGCCGGGCGCGGGCGGCGCGGGTCGCGGAGAGCGGTGGCCCCGGCCCGCGGCCCCACCATGCCCCAGCTCGGCGGCGGCGGCTCGGGCGCCGGGGCGGCCGGTGGAGGGGACGACCTCGGAGCGAACGACGAGCTGATCCCCTTCCAGGACGAAGGGGGCGAGGAGCAGGAGCCGAGCAGCGACAGCGCCTCGGCGCAGCGGGACCTGGACGAAGTCAAGTCGTCCCTGGTCAATGAGTCGGAGAACCAGAGCAGCAGCTCGGACTCGGAGGTAAGGAGGCTCCGGCAGCCGACCCTGCGGACCCCGGCTCGGCGCCCGCTTACCCGCCCTCGCCTTTGTGTCTCCTCTGCAGGCGGAGAGGCGCCCGCAGCCCTCTCGGGACGGCTTCCAGAAGCCGCGGGACTATTTCGCCGAAGGTACGTGCTGGTCCGGGCAGCCCTCATTCCCGGGCCTCGCGGTGCTCTGAGCCTCAGTTCGGGCCGCCCCGATTCCCCGCGTCCCCGCTCTCCGCCCCGTCCTGGGGCGCGCGTGAGGGCACTCGGGTCCCGGGTCCCCGTCCAGGGGCCCTTGCCGCGGCGCTCGGCCTCACCCCGCCTTGGTCTTGCCCGCAGTGAGAAGGCCCCAGGACGGCGCGTTCTTTAAGGGTCCCCCGTACCCGGGGTACCCGTTCCTGATGATCCCGGACCTGAGTAGCCCGTATCTCCCCAACGGACCCCTGTCTCCCGGAGGAGCACGCACGGTGAGCGTCTGTCCGGCTGCGCTGGGCGGGTGGGAGGCCCGGCCGGCGGGATGCGCCCCCGGGCTCGGCAGCGGGTGGGGGATGGGGCCGTCCCGGAGGATCCGGGGCAGAACTCTGCGGAGTTGAAGGACTCTGTGGCGGCGGAGCGTTAGGCTGCGCTAGCCAGTGCCTGGATGAAAGTAAAAACCCTTTAAATAACCCCCTTTTTCTGGGGAGAAGCTTTGGGGTCCACTTCTGGGGTCTCCTTTGGCTTCCAAAGTTCTTTGCTCCCACGAAGGAAAACTTGGATTTTTGCCGGCTTCGGGCGGGTGGGTCTCGTTTTCCTTCCTGGAAGTGGGTCAGCTTTCCTTGGCAGTTGGGCAGTGGGCCCGGGAGCTGGGTTGGCGACGTTGCCCCCCGACCTCAGTTTCACAGGCAGCTGCGAGTTGGTTCCTAAGAAACCCAGTGTCGTGGCGAGTTATTCACACACCCCTCTTCCCACCCCCAGCCCTCGCGCGGGGGCCTCAGCTTCTCTGTGGAGCTCGGGTTTTAAACTCGCTGAGATTTCGAGGGCAACCCGCGGCATTCTTCAAGTTGAGGAACTTGGCTTTTCCCTCCTTTGTTGCCGACTTTTCTCATTTAAAGCGAGCGCTGCGACACTTTAAACCTGTTAATGGGCGCGCATTGTGTGCTGCGCGCTGGCATTTAGAGCCGTGATTAAGCAAATTGACCCGGCCCCAGACGACGTGCAAATGAGGGCGGATTCCATTCCCCCCTCGCTGGCTCTGAACTCCCTTTCCCCTGAGTCGCCAGGGGCGCAAACCCGGGGCTGGCTAGGCTTTGTGTCCCAGTAGCCACCACCCCAAGCAGGGGTCCTCTGCCCAGGTGCTAGGTCCGATGGTAGATTTGGGTGAGCGCCTATCTACTTACGTGCCAGGTTCTAGCGTGCTGTCCCTTGGGCACCGCACGCACGGTAGTGGTTCTCTGCTTTCCAGTTGGTTCTTGATTCCGAGGCAGGAGGTATTGGCGCCTTAGGAGCAGGGCCGGACAAACGCAGTTTATATTCGCGCAGACCTTAAATAATAATTATAATTCAAGGGCCACCTGAGAACGCTCGGTGCTAAATGGACGATCCCTGCTGTCAAGGTCGGTGGGGAGCGGAGGCCTCTGCTGTGGGTTCAGTGGTGCGCTCTGTTGGCCAGTGAGATGTGGGAGTGGAGGTGGGGGCTCTGACCAACCCAGATGGCAGCGGGACCACACAGCCCTCCCCGGTCAAGCAGGGAAGATCTGAGGCTTTGGCCCTTGTGTAGGAGCATCCCAGGAAGTTCTGAATATAAACTGGATGTTACAGTTTACGTTCACATTAAAGGAAAAAAGGTGTGAGTAGAAGTTGAGCGATACAAGCTGTAGCCACTTTGTTTAGGTTTTCACTGATTCCCCTCCATGTCTGCAGATGGAGTTCAGTTCTGAAAGTTTTGGTAGGGTTCCTGTAACTTTGTGTGTTTGAGAGGGTTATGCTGCCAACGTCTCAGTTTCCCATTTCCCAATAGATGCCTGGAAAGAGGAGTCTGGTGGCATTAGCCAAAGTGAGGGAGCACTGATCCAGGGCCTGGTGCAGACTCGTCCCAAATATGACCAGTTATTTCCCTCAAGCGGGCTATTCCTTCTGCCTACCCATTTCTTATTCGGGCATTTGGATGCTTCCTCTTTGAATGGTGACTCTGACAGCTGACCCCCAGGGACAGATCTTCTGTTTGTCTCAGCCCTCTCCTTCCTTCCTTCTTTCTACCATTTTACATGTTCTTTTGCCTAAACACTTCCAAGGCAGGTTCTTGGTGATGCTGAGGACTCCTGATTACTAAATCCAGGCCTGTGTGGGATTTTCGGAGCCCTCCTTGGGGAAGTCGACCTTTCCCCCCTGCATGCCTCTGACTGCCAGCTTATCCTTACCCCTGCAGCTGTTCCCTGCCCTGGCCCATGTTGCTAACCCTCTGTTCAAGCCTTCGAGGTCTCTCTCTCTCTCTCTCTCTCTCTCTCTCTCTTTCTCTTTCTCTCTCTCTCTCTCTCTCTCTCTCTCTCTCTCTCTCTCTCCCCCCCCTCCCTCTCCCTCTCCCTCTCCCCTTCACAAGGGACTTAGTGTGTCCTAGCCCATTCTCATACCTACATTTTGTCTCCCTGGTGATTTGTCTGCAGAAATTCAGTTCCCCCATTGTTTCTGTGATCTTTAAGTGCCTATCACTGTGTTAGGCCTGCCTGATTCCAAAGTTAAATGATGTATGGGGACATTTCACATTTCCTGCAGTTCAGTCAGCTCAATAGAACCTGCTCTTTGACCCTATCTATCCTTGGGCATCATGGACTGTTAGGACAGCAAGTGAGGAAACCCTTGCACTTGTCTGGACTTTAAGGTTGAGATGATGCTTTCCTCAGGGTGATTATATTAATGTAACTAATGTGATTCTCACTGTAGGCAAACTGTAGGCCCTCTGTTGAGGTCCCATCCTCTTAAAATGAATGTAGATAGATATGGGATGGAGGAAGGGGGAGAGAGAGGGAGGTGGCTGCAGGGGGGGTGGGGGGGCATGGCTGGAAATATATAATCTGGTCTCTTTTAGTGTCTAGGTCTGTGTTTGTTTCCTCTGTAAATTTCACAGCCGTAGGCTTTGTTGCTCTAAGGCTTGTAAGTGGTATAAAATTGGGTGACTTCAGTTCTCTGTTGCACTCACACTTTCTGGAAATACCAAACCAGAAGCAAAAGTAAGGATTAGTTAGAGTGCTTCAGAGTGTTAATTGACCCTAGGAATAGCAAGCAGCAGGGCTGCAACACCGTTAGCACTGGCATGATTCCTGCTGGGGTGGCTGGGGCCGGCCAGTCCTGCTGTGGGGCCATCTCCTCCCCAGGCATTACCTTTGCCCTCCACTCTGGTTTGGCTGGGAGGCTGGGAAGTGGCCTCTTCCTGAGGCTCTTTAGAGAAGAGGTCCCCTTAACCTGGGGTGTGTGCCAAGCCTCTGAGCCATGATTCATTCCCCTCTGGAGCCCTGGGGACCCTGTGGCCTAGGAAGGAAGGAATAACTGCCACAAACCATCTTTCACTTCTTCAAATAGTCACCCCAAAATGATACATTCGTTCCTGAAAAGGCTTCACAAGTTTGCTAAACCACCTCAGCGCTGTTGACTAGAATGTTGTTAGGAAAATGTAGGTCAACACAAAAGAAAGTGGATGTCAAAAATAGTTTTACTAATAAAAATAGTTTGACTAATAAGAGCCAAAAGGGAAATGTTGACTGGTTCAGGGAGCTAGCTGCAAAAGGATGGAGAATGGTTTGACTGTGACCACAATGAGAGCGCTAATGACATTTTGGAAAAGAACACCACTGCTAGGTAGATTGCTGAGGAAATCTAAGTTTTTTTGGTCCAGTTTATAAATTTAAGACCTTTTCTCACACAGCTCAGCACCACATTCCTCACACCCTTCTCAGACCGTCTCAACTCAAGTTTCTGTATGAAATGGTTTTATTCTCCAAACCTGTGTTTCTTTTTAAGTCCTTCCGATTATCCCACTGCTTCCCCTGGGCAGTGTTGCTGATATCCTGGGTGCTCCCGATTTCTTTTTGACACAAAATGGAGAAGTTGTCTGTTTTTAGAAGTTGTATGTAAAAGCTAAGTAAAATCTTTCATACGGAAGATAGGATAAACATGCTGCTCTTGGTAAAAGTTCCTTTAAGCCATTTCATCTAAATATAACTTCTGTTCCATTTTTTTCTAAATATAACTGAGGGTTTAATGAGGGCTTTCCACATGGAACAAGCTTTTTCGAGGGCCCTGTCTGCTTGTTGAAGTTGTGGCACTTGGATTGCTGGGGTGACAAACCCTGTAGAGGGACTCAAAACTTTGTCAGCCTTTTCTTTGGATGGGTGCATCTGGCAAGGAATATCTGCTTGCTCCGTTATAATTTTAGGAAGTTATAGGTTGTTCCCATTCTTAATTGATCTTACTTCTATGGATTCCTGAGGAGAAAGTAGGCTAGCATACACACACGCACATGCACACGTGCACACACACAAAATCTAACCTTTAATAGAGTATTCCAGCCTTTAGAGTGATGTGCAAAATTAACAAAAAAACTTGTGACATAAAAAAGAATTTAAATACTTAACCCACTGGAATTATTTAAATTCTTTTTTATGCCACAAATATTTTTTGTTACCTTTGCATTCTATATCAGAAAATCTATAATGCAAAGAACCTGCTTATATTTCAATTTAGAGCCAACTTTTACTTGCTAAACTGGGGAACTTTAGATTGGCATCTTTCAGAGTAAGTCTAAGTTCTCTACTTCATCTGATGTTTATTGAATGGACCCATCATGGGCAATGGCTAAGGGACTGTGGGAGACGGGATGAATTAGATCCAACTTTGCTCTCTAGGATTTAAAAATGTGTTAGGAAGAAGTAATGTTAGCCTGGCCGGAGTGGCTCAGTTGGTTGAGCATCATCCTGAACACCAAACGGTTGCCAGTTTGATTCCCGGTCAGGGCACATGATGGGTTATGGATTTGATCCCCGGTTGGGGAGCATATGAAAGGCATCTATTCTCTCTCTCTCTCTTTCCTTGGGTGTGTATTAAAAAAAAGAAAAAGTGATGTTAGCACAAACTACTATAATAGGAAGTCTATGTTAGGACCCCATAAAGTCCAGAGAAGACTTTTGAGAGTAGAAAGATTGTTTGGGTCAGCAAGATCAAGGGAGGCAGGTGGGGGAAGTTATTGTTGTTATTGTTTCTTACTGACTTTTAGAGAAGGGGGAAGGAGAGGGAGAGAGAGAAAGAAACATCTATGTGAGGGTGAAACATGGATCAGCTGCCTCTTGCACAACCCCTACCGGGGATTGAGCCTGCAATCCAGGTATGTGCTCTGACCCAGAATTGAACCAGCAACCTTTCAGTGCACAGAATGACGCCCAACCAACTGAGCCACACTGGCCAGGACAAGGAAGTTGTTTTACACTAGTGCCCGAAAACTCAGTCATTCTTTTTTTTTAAATTTTTACTGTTGAAAGTATTACATAGATCCTCCTTTTCTCCCTATTAACCTCTCCCAGCCACTTCTGTCCCCCTCAGTCATTCTTTAATTCAGAGCAATTCTTGTTGATTGTGTAGCCTCTAAAACTGATTTTCTATATATATAAAAGGCTAATATGCAAAGTGTTCCCTCGGGAGTTTGACCAGGAGACTGGGAGTTCGATTGCTCTCTGTGATGTGCATTGACTACCAGGAGGCGGTGCGGAACATGGTGGGTGACCAGCAGCGGTGGCAGGGCGCTAAGGGAGCCAGGGAAGGAGGAGGCGGGGAGGCAGGGAACCTGATTGGCCCTGATTGCTGGCCAGGCCTAAGGATCCTACCCATGCATGACTTCTGTGCACTGAGCCTCTAGTATACAATAATATTGAATATCAACTGTACTAGAAAAATTTTAAAAATATTTTTAAAATAATTCTTGTTCATGATGAATGCAAATAAATAGTACAGAGGTGTTTAGAGTGGGCAGTGGAAGTCCTCCTTCCCCCTCATCTTGAAGTTGAAGCCAGCACAGGGAGAGCAGAGGCATGGAGGAAGGGAAAAGTTCAGGGGTGTTTGGGGTAATGCAAGTTATTCTATTTACCTGGAAGGGTAAAGGGCCAGACCTTGAATGCCAGTGAAGGAATTTGGTCTTGTTCAAGAGGTAGCAGAGAACCATGGAAAGTGATGCTGGGAAGTGATGTGACTCATACATGTGCTTAGAGCAGTCATCGTGATTGGAGGAAGAGGACCTGGAAGGAGCCAGAACAGTCAGAAGACTCACAGGAGTCCAAGGGTGAGATGAAAAGGGCTTAAGGGTATCCAAATGGAAAGGATGGGAGAGACTGGGATGGTCAGTTGAATTAGTGCAGGGAGAGGTGACACTATAGGCAGCAAGTGGCTGATGTCACAGTGAACTCCTGGGGTCTGAGCCTGGGTGACCTGGGGGGAATGACTGCCTGCAGGTGGCCCTGGCCCACCATCTGCCTACTCATGCTGGACTGACTCTTGACTATTTTGGCAGAATCGGAGCCCACATGTAAGAAGCTCTCCCTTGGCCCTAACTGGTTTGGCTCCGTGGATAGAGCGTCGGCCTGCAGACTGAAGGGCCCCAGGTTCGATTCTGGTCAAGGGCATGTACCTTGGTTGTGGGCACATCCCCAGTAGGGAGTGTGCAGGAGGCAGCTGATCGATGTTTCTCTCTCATCGTTGTTTCTAACTCTCTATCCCTTTCCCTTCCTCTCTGTAAAAAAAAAAAAAAAAAAAAAAGATGAAGAAGCTCTCCCTTCGAGAAACTGCTAGGTTTCATTGGAGACACATTGGACTTCAGGGGATATTGAGGGAATAGTTAACTGCAGCAACTGGGTGATGCAGGGGAGCAAGAGAAGAGCGGGAGAGGATGCTCAGATAGAGGGAGAAATCACTGAAGGAGAATGGAAAAGGGCACTGCCAAGGAGGGAGGAGAGCTTAGGTACTATGGCTACGTGGGAGGGAGCTGGAGGGAAAGGAAAGGGGAGGGGTGTTCTCAGTGACACATGCCACAGAGGGACAAGAAGATGGAGGCGTCGAGAGGGGCTTTGGGAATTCTCTAATTAGGAAGTTAGTGGTGCCCACAGAGAGAAGTGTTCCAGGCAAGTGCAGTGATAATGATAGGGAGGCAGAGACACAAGGTGCTGTGCATTGGACTAGTCCTAGGTGTGACCCATCCCTCACTTCTCTGCCAGAAACCCCGAGCAGACTCCCGTAGTGGCGAGCAGCCTGCTCTCTCTAACCTTGAGTACCTTACACATTTCATTTTCTGTCCTACCGTAACCTGGAAGATGTTGGAAAATCAGACTCCAGACAACCATTTAAGAAGAATGGGTGTGGCATGAAGGGGGAAAGGGGGAGCCACAGGCTTTGGAAAGTATATTTAGGATGCTGGAGTGGGGACTTGTTTGCAGGGGCAGTAGAGTAGCATGGAAGATGAATGGAGGAAAAGAGGAAGAAGAGATGAGACTGAGAAGTTAGGGAAGAAGGTAAAGTCGTCTTCCTTTGTTGATGGAGGATGCTTACGAGTAGGTGTTCTGATTTTGCAGACCAGCCCACGAGCTGAAGCTGAGGATGTAGAAAAAGGCAGAGGTGGCAGAAATTGAGGGGGGAGTGCATGGGATGGCTAGATGATTTTGAGAGTCTCAGTAAAACCAAGGGCAAGTTGGCTGGGGTGAGGGTCTTGGAATTTTGTTTGCAGTAAGTAGGGAGACTAAAGGCCCTTTCTCTACCCCCATTATAAATCTGAAAACGTTGGGAACCTCTGAGCTACATGTTAAATAATGAAGCACTTATGCATTGGTTGAAAGATATGACATACTGGGGGAAATTTTTCTCTTTTTATTGTCTGGAGCCGACTGATTTTGAAGGGGGATGGAGATGGGAGTCAAAATACAACTCATTTGCCATCAGGGGCAGATACTGCAATGTGGTCAGTAATTGGGGGTGGGGAGGAAGGATTGACTGCTTAAAAGCATGTAGAAGACTGCTCCAAATGGACTAATGTATTTTTGGAGGAGGTATTTATATTACCTTCTCTCAAGCTGGATTGGATTTAGTGAAATAAAGGCAGTTTCCAAAACCTTGGCATTCGGAAATGAAGGGCGCACAGGGGAGCGAGGGGCCTTGCCTTTTCCTCTGTATGTGTGGCTGCTCAGTGAGCCCTCGGGGCCACTGTGCCTCTTCTCCCCAAGACTCGCAGGGATTAGAGGTGCTCTGACTTACCTCAGTTGACAGATACCTTTAAGTTTCTAAAATAAACTTCAGAATTTTAAATCTTTCCTTTTCATTACAAGTATGTAGCCCACAGATTTTCATGGGAAAATGAACATTTAGTTTAGAAATACACTTCAAAGTTTGAAAAGTATAAAAATGTTTTCCACCTTGTTTAGTTGGTTAGAGCATCGTCCCGATTTGCCAACGTTGAGGGTTCGATCCCTGGTCAGGATACATAAACAACCAATGAAGCAACCTGAACCTGACTTAAAAAAATGTTTCCCTAACCATAGCCTTTTCAAGAGTTTTTGTGGAAGTGATGAGGGTGGGTGATAATTCTAGTTACCTGGAGTCCTCAGAACAGGGAATGTACTCAATACTCCAAGCTGTTACAGCATTTTAAAAATCTTTTTTATTTAAGAGGAGAAACAAGGTCCCGAGTGCTCACCCTAATTATAGAAAGTAAACAAAGTATAAACAAAAAAATCCGCAAAACAAGAAACTACGAATGACTACCCAGTATGTTTAACCTGCCATATAATAAAAAGTGCTAATAAAGTCGAATCACTTTTCGGCCCACTAAATTAACAAAGGCTTTGTCTTAATAAGACTCATAAATGCTGGCAAATATGGTAAAGTGGGTGCTCTCATTTGCTGTTCTTGAAGAGTGTTAATAACTCCAGTCCATGTGGAAAGCACTTGGCAATGGCTACTAAAACCTGAATAGTTTTCATGGCTTCTGACCTGCTGGGAAGTAGATACTTGTTATTCCCATTTCACTGCTGTGCGGACAGACTTGGAGAAGTCAAATATTTTGTTCAAGGTCATATTAATGCTAATGGACTGTGCAGAGATTTGAACTTGGTTGTGAGTCCAAAGTCTAGGTCTTCCCACTTCACCCTTTGACTTTACACAGTGCCTGATATAACTGGCTCCTCCTCCCCCTGGGGCAAGGGGACCAACCTTTGTTTTCCACTCAGAAGTCCTGATGTGAGTTACCGTTTGGGGGGGAGGGAGGGTAGATTCGTTCCAACTTGACTGAGTGAACCTGGGAATGTACCTTCCCAAATAAACAGCTGTATAAGCGAGTGCGTGGCTGTGGTTCCCGTTGTCCCTTCAGCACTGAGCTCCGAGGGGTGAAGTAACTTCAGTGGGTGGCCCCAGGAACTTCACCGCACCCCTCTTTCAGAGGAATAAGTGGTTATCTACTAGCGTGTGAACTGTTTGGAACTTGGGGCCTGTTTTTCCTCGTTGAAATCAGTGAGGGTTAGAACACACGAGTGTGTCTTTGGGGTGGAGGAAGGCGGGAGTCAGTTGGCTTGCTGCCTCTGTAGTTTGGATAACAACGTTGTTTGGTGAACCAAGTGTGCAAACATTATTTCCTCATTGTTCATTTTATAAAATATTTTATAAATGGGTTGCTCTTTTAAAGTTCTCGAAGTTAAAAATCAGTCCCATTCATCTATAACTACTCCAGTAAATTGACTGTTAAAGAAATAACTAAGCATTTACACAGAGAATTCTTTTGGATATGGCAGAGAATTTATAAGTCCCCCTCCACCCCCTTTCTCTGTGTGTGTGTGTGTGTGTGTGTGTGTGTGTGTGTGTGTGTGTGTACACGATGGGTTGAAATTAGGAAAGGAATCGGGAAATTCAGTGCTTTCTCCTTCACTTCAGAAACAGTAATATGGTAGAAATATTAGTAAGAGGGCTTCTGAGTATGGTTGAGGGGAGGTACTTGGAGGGCTAGCTAAGCCCTCCTGGAAATCTGGGTATTGCAGGGCACTACGTCTTAGGGAGATAGATGTCTTATTCCTCAGTAAGTGAATGGGGCCATTATTTGTTCAAATGTGTACAGAAAATGCGTGGGGAAACAGAAAGGTGCAAATATGAGAGAGAGTAACTGATTAAGAAATGGATGGATCTGCTGATAATGAAGAAAAACAGAAGAAGTAGGAATGAGTGGTATGAAAAGCTGATCAAGTCCAGATTCGTTGGCAGTAGAGATTTCGGATGTTTGGAATGACACTGTTCTCCATAAACTCCTAAAAGACTACATCAGTCACGAATATCAGTTGGATTTTATAACGCATGCCTTCTGGGGTTGGGTGGGATGTCCCTCCCTGAGATTCTTCTACAAGCACCCAGCACCGGTGCCCTGTCGCCCTCACAGCTGGAAGGGGGGCCATCCAGCCCACCCCAATGGCGAGGAGCACAAGCTCTGGGAGGTTGTGGACTTGCCCCAGATCAAACAGTTATGAATGATGGGAACATTACCCTCCTTACTAAGGGAGACCCACAGCAAGCCCGGCAAAAAAGCAGAAAAACTGCACCTCAAAATACTTCTTTACGAAACCGTAACGTCTGACCCAGGAGAAGCGATTCACAGACATTTGTTGAATTTTGGTAGCATGAATATTTAAACATCAACGTTTTTGAAAACAGCCCTGCAGGCACCGTTCACACCTGTTCCCACATTGCACATCTGATATTATAATCTGTTTTGTCCATGAGGAAGCTGAGTCTTCGAGAGTGGGCGGGGGGCCTAGAATCACCTCTCCAGAAGGTGGCAGAGCCATTATTCCAGCCACAATGCTGCAGTTTCCCTTCTACTGGAAGTTGACAGCCAGATTAATGTGAAAATGCCATTCGGAGCAAGATACAAAGAAGTGGTTTGCACAAGTACAGGAGAAGATGAAGATTGAGTAGCGTCTGTATTCATTTTTTTCTGTGGCATTTCCAACTCTTTGACTTAGGAGGCACTTTTAAATCGCTGCTTCTGCCTGGGGTAGCGTCAGACCCTTTTAATGGCTGTTCTCTCTACAGTTCCAGAGATGGTGATCATTGCAGTCTTAATCTTTTGTTGCTTTTCTGTGCTCTGCAATTCCTTTTTCCCCCCTTCAGTATCCCTTGTGTTTTCCTTCTGACATCTTGAGGTGGTAAACTTGGTTCCTTAGATACCATGATATCTAATACTATTGTGTGCATCTGCTGACTTGGGCTATTGCCTACTTCCTACTCCTGACCAGTCCCGCTTTCTTGTACATGCATGAATATTATTTCATGTGTAAACTGGAGGCCCGGTGCACGAATTTGTGCACAGGTGGGGTCCGGCTGGCCTGCACCGATGGGGGTGGATCAGGCAGGGCCGTCAGGGGAGAGGGGATACAAGAGGTTGGCCAGTTGGCCCTGCCCCCAATCTGGGGGGGGGGGGGTGAACGGGGCTGGGTTGGCTAAGGGGAGGGGCCGCGGGAGGTTGGCTGGCCAGCTCCACCCCTGATCCAGCTGGGCCAGCTGTGGGGAGGGGCCAACCCCCAATTGGTCTGGCAGTGTGTCATAGCAACCTGTCGTTCTGGTCGCTTGGCTTATGTATATATAGATTGGATATAGTCAATGCTTATTAATTACATTATCTATTTAAACTTTTCTAGGTGGGATGCATAGAGGAGAGGTATAGGAGGAATGTTAGACATACACGAGATAAATACACTTTATACCTCTGCTTTACAACATAAGCTTTTCTGTTATAAAATGCTTGTCAGGGCCCTAGTTGGCTCAATGGATAGAGTGTCAGCCTGCAGACTAAAGGGTCCTGGGTTTGATTCTGGTGAAGAGCACATGCCTGGGTTGCAGGTTCGATCCCCAGTAGGAGACATGCAGGAGGCAGCTGCTCAATGATTCTCTCTCATCATTGATGTTTCTCTTCCTCTCCCTTCCTTTCTGAAATCAATAAAAATACATTTAAAAAATAATAAAATGCTTGTCAGGGAGAGACACTGTTGCTGAAGCTGTGGAGTGAGAAATAAATCGTCTTCAGAAGGGTGTTCCCAGGCCCTCCCAGGAGAGGTAATGCAGGAAGGGGCTGTGGGGTGAGAGTGTGGAGTTTGGAGGCCCCTTAACCTTCTGTGTGCCATAAGTGTCTATAGACGCATTTAAATTAAAAATATCGTGCTGTGTGGGAACAGTTTCCGTTTTGGACACGTGGCGGTTAACTGGTTAATAAGCAGTTGCACTGAGAGAGAGGAGAGAGGAACATGATGGAGAGAAGCCCAAGGCCTTTGGATGGAGGAACATGCTCCACTGACAGACCACCCCTTTCTCTTGGGCTGCCAGTATGTCTCAGGCCTGGGGCTTGGCCACAATCGGCCAGGCCTTGAATCCCAGCCCAGCCTTGGTCTGGCTCTGTGCCTCTGTGCCCCAGGGCTCTCTTCGGCAAAATGGGAATAATATTGGTATTTGAGGGTCACTGAATTAACATTTTGGCTAAATGGACTGTGTTTTAAAACCAGGATTTGTCCAAGGCTAAAACTAAATATCAACATCATAGAATGAATTTCTGGGATATAAAAAGCAATAATCGGCCTGGCTGGATGTCTCTGTTGGAGCATTCTCCCGGATACCAAAGGGTGGTGGGTTTGATTCCTAGTCAGGGCATATACCTAGGTTTTGGGTTCTATTCCTGGTTGGGGCAAGTATGGGAGGCAACTGATCGAAGTTTCTCTCTTTGGATGCCTCTCTCTGTTTCTCCCCACTTCCTCTCTAAAATAAATAAATAAATAAATACAAACATATCCTTGGATGAGGATTAAAACATAAAAAAGAAGTAATAAATATCATAAAATAGTGTACAGATTTATTATAACTTTATGAAGATGTTTGGTGGCCAAAAAATTTAAACCAATACTTTAATAAGTGGGCTTTTCTTGCAGTTTAAAAATATTTTTATAGGAAATGATTGGTATAGTCAGGGGAAACCAGAAATGGTGAAACAAAAGTAATTACTACATCAACTTCAGAACTTAGTTCAGGTTTTCAATTTATGTGGTTATCAGTTCCCTTTGCAAAGAGTTAACATGTCACTTTAACAGAATTGCCAGTTTGTGTGAGTTCTTAATCAAGTGACTATCAACAGGATGATATATACATACAATTAATTAATATATGTGGAATTTATGTGCATTTGATCCTTGAGCAAATCTGTGTATAAGTGGAGCTGCACAGTTCCAACCATGTTGTTTAACCGTCAACTGTATATATACAGGGTGGGGCACGAGTAGGTTTACAGTTGTTCGTACGCAAAATAATACTATCCTATATAATAAAGAGGTAATATGCAAATTTGCAATCACTCCAGCACACAAGATGGCCAGCAGGGGAGGGCAGTTGTGGGTGATCAGGCCAGCAGGGGAGGGTATTTGGGGGGGGGGGGGAGGGACCAGGCCTGCAAGGGAGAGCAGTTAGGAGTGACCAGGCCTGCAGGGGAGGGCAGTTGGGGGGGAACCAACCCTGAAGGGGATGGCAGTTGGGGGCAACCAGACCTGCAGGGGAGGGCAGTTATGGGAGACCAGGCCTGCAGGGGAGGGCAGTTAGGGGTGACCAGGCCTGCAAGGGAGGACAGTTAGGGGCAATCGAGCCAGCAGGGGAGCGGTTAGGCATCATCAGGCTAGCAGGGGAGTGGTTAGGGGGTGATCAGGCTGGCAGGCAAGTGGTTGGGAGCCAGCAGCCCTGGATTGTGAGAGGGATGTGTGACTGCCTGTTTAGGCCCGATCCCACCGGGCAGTCAGACATTCCTCGAGGGGTCCCAGATTGGAGAAGGTGCAGGCTGGGCTGAGGGACACCCCCTCCCCATGTACGAATTTTGTGCACTGGGCCTCTAGTCTATAATAATAAAAGTGTAGTATGGTAATTAGACCAGATATCCTTCCAGACGACCTTCTGGATGAAGCTGGGGCTGCAGGGGCCGAGATGGTTGCCGTGGTGGGCGGTGGGCAGGGGCCGAGGCAGAGGTAGCCGTGGCGGCGGTGGGGGCTGAGCCCCTTGCACAAATTTCATGCATTAGGCCTCTAGTAATTAATAAATAATAATATAAGAATAAACTGTTTCGCCGAAATCGGTTTGGCTCAGTGGATAGAGCGTCGGCCTGTGGACTGAAGGATCCTGGGTTCGATTCCGGTCAAGGGCATGTGCCTTGGTTGTGGGCACATCCCCAGAGGGGGGTGTGCAGGAGGCAGCTGATCGATGTTTCTCTCTCATCGATGTTTCTAGCTCTCTATCCCTCTTCCTTCCTCTCTGTAAAAAAATCTATAAAATATATATATTAAAAAAATAAACTGTTTCACGTACTCACAACTGTAAACCTACTTCTGCTCTACCCTGTATATGTATAAATTAATTTAATTTTTTATTTTGGAGTAATTTCAGATGCAGAAAAAGATGTGAAATATAGTATGAAGAATCCCATGTAATTTTCTCTAGATTTCCCAAAATGTTAACATTGACTACATTTCCTTTATCTTTCTCTCTTTCTATAACTTTTGAGAATAAGTTTCAGACACAGTGCCCCTTTGCTCCTAGATAACGTCATGTGTCTGTTCTTTTTCAAAAAAATTGTTTTTTAATTTATATTTTTATTTATCGAACTTACTTTGGGGTTCCATGGGTTAATAAAATTATTCTTATTTCAGGTATACAATTCTGTAATACATCTGTATATATTGTGTTCACCACCCCAAGTCCAATCTCCTTTCATGACCTTTTATTCCCCCTTGACCCTCTTCTACCCATCCCCACCCCACCATGTGCATGTTCTAGAACCAAGGATATTTACCACAATATAGTTAACCACAATCAGGAAATTAACACAGAGGTAGCCCTGTTGTCTCATCTACAGATCTTACTCCGATTTTGACAATTGTCTTTCTAATGTCTTGTAGCAAAAGTTTGGTCTGGGGGTAGATCCAGGATGAGGTCACATGTCACACTTTGTTGTCTAGAACAGTTTTCAGTCGAATGTGTCTCTTGTGTTCTTGACCTTTGAAGATTACAAACTTTTTATTTTGTAAAGAACCTTGACTTTTGCTTTTTCCAGATGTGTCTTCATGATTAGGTTAGGTGTTTATTTAGGGCAAGAACACTGCATAGTTGATGTGCCATTGACATGTACTTCTCAGTGCTTTTCTGGAGGAGCCATCTATTAACCCAGGACAGGCGGTGTTCATTTGGATCACTCCGTTAAAGTGACACTGCCAGGTTTCTGCAAGAAAGTTACTATTTTTCCTCCTTTAATTTAATGAGTATCTTGTGGGGAGATCTTTTGTGACTGTAGGAATATCCCATTTTCCACCAAACTTTCATCCACTGGTTTTATTATTCATTGGTGTTTCTTGCCAGAAACAATTACTTCTGAGGTAGTGGCCAAATTGATGAGCACATTTTTTTAAAGTTTGACATTGTAGTGCAGAAAGTTATTTCGCAGCTGTGTAAGTTGCTAGTTGTTTCTGTGACACTCTATAATATACTTGTGAATATTAAATAGATGAAGAAACAAGATATTTTTGGTCCCTCATTTTATTTATAAAAGTTTCTTTTCATAGTTTTTTATTATCTATCTGTATTATGTCTGGATCAAAGACGATTTATCACAGAATTATGGTACATTCTCTTAAAATCTTGTGAAATATTGAGGTAGCAAGTTGACATTCTGCTCTGCATTCTAAATAGGATGTAAAGAACTTCCTAATTAGGTTTTTAGTTTTTTATCTGATGCCTCCCGTGGAGTTTCTCACAGTCTGGATTTTGTCAAATGCAACCCTATGATGTCTTTTAACATGTTTTTCTATCTCCTGTAGTTCTTGAAAAGTGTTAGCTGGATTTAGATTTTTGATCAAGCTTCAGGGTTCTTCCTTTCTCTCGCCTTTTAAATTTATTTTTGCAAGACTCTTTCATCGATGTCGTTCTTATATCGGAGACACTTAATGACTGGTTGTCTCTGTGACATTAGCAGCCACTGATCATCATCACCCACATCCATTACTTCATTATTGATTTCAAAAATGGTGAAAGACTGTTTTTATCATTCTTTCTTCATCTATCGGCTGTAATATTTTTTAAAAGAGAAACTACTATTAGTTGCCTTTAATCAGGTCAGCAAACTAAGATCCATAGGTGAAATCCAACTTACTACTTATTTTTGTAAATAAAGTTTTATTAGAATACGGTCATGTGCATTCATTTGCATATCGCCTATGGCTGCTTTTGCACTCCAAGGGCTATGTTGAGTAGTTGTGATGAGGCCATGCATGGCCTATAGAGTTGGAAAGATCTGGCACTTTGTAGAAAAGGTTTTCTAACCTCCACTCTAGATCACATGGGAAAGGCAGTCTTTCCTTTTATTTATTTGTCAGTTGGTTTCCTATTACCCTGCAGAAGTAATCAATGAAGCTGTGATATCAAAAAAATATATATCATTATAGACTCATTTATTGAAATCTATTTAGTGTATTTCAGTCCATTTATAATTATTATCCTTACTGATACTCAGATTGCCCCACCTGTAGTCAGTGGAAGTCTCTTCAAGTCCTCATGTCCTTGATGCTTCCCTGCCTCCTGGAATGGCAGGATGTTCCAGGATCTTGTGCATTCCCTGCCCCAGACAGGAGCCAGCCATTCCTAGAAGGAGCTCTGATTCCTTTTTTAGTGAAATATGTGACTTAGAAACCATAGTTTGAACGCGAGGGGTGCATATACAGCTCCTAAATGTTATGTTTACTGTTAGGAGTTCACCAAGCAATGCCATGGGGTTTAGAAGTACAGTTGACACTTGAACCTGTACAAGTTTGAACTGCAAGGATCTTGTTTTATGCAGATCCAAATAAGTAGGCCTGTGCAGTTCAAACTTGAGTTGTTCAAGAGTTAACTGTAGAATGTAGTATGGCTACTGTAATTTTTTTTACTTTTTATTTATTGATTTCAGACAGAAAGACATTGATTTGTTTCACTTACTTATGCATTCATTGGTTGATTCATGTATGTGCTCTGACTGGTGATCGAATCAGCAAACTTGGCCTATTGGGAAGACACTCTAACCAATGGAACTACCTGGCCAGAGCACCTATTGTAGTTTAAAAACATTTCATAAACACTTATTGGCTCTAAAAGTGTATATATAATGTTTTAATTTTAAATGTAGTCTTAACATTAGTAATACTGTTAATTAATCCTATCTATACTATATATATAGTATATTATATATATACTATATGTATATAGTATATTAGCCTTCTATATATATATATATAGAAGCCTTCTATATATATATAGAAGGCTAATATGCTAAGTGTCCAACCATCTGACTGGTCGGTATGATGTGCATTGACCACCAGGGGGCAGATGCTCAATGCAGGAGCTGCTGAGCTGCAGTGACTGGCAGCGGAAGTTCTCGGGTGACACACCCTGAAACCAAAGAGGAGGGAGCTTGATTCCTTTTGGGGACACGCGATTTTTGCGTTCCACACCCTGTAGGACAGTAACTTTGCAGAGTGCCCTCTTGCACTCTGGGACCCCTCGGGGGATGTCAGAGAGCCAGGTTCGGCCTGATCCCTGCAGGCCAGGCCAAGGGACCCCACCTGCCAGAGTGACCCCACTCACTCCGCAGACACTGGGGAGGGACCTCAGGAGGTTGGCTCCAGAGCATGTCTGGCCCGTCTAGCACAGTCCCACCCCACTGGCCACCTTCTAATGAGTTTCCTTTCAATGTGCACGGGTCACTAGTTTATTTAATAACTAGAGGCCCAGTGCATGAAATTCGTGCATGGAGGGGGGTGTCCCTCAGCCCAGCCTGCACCCTCTCCAATCTGGGACCCCACCGGTATCGGGCCTAAACGGTCAGTCGGACATCCCTCTCACAATCTAGGACTGCTGGCTCCCAACTGCTCGCCTGCCTGCCTGCCTGCCTTCCTGATTGCCCCTAACCGCTTCTGCCTGCCAGCCTGATCACCCCCTAACCACTCCCCTGCCAGCCTGATTGATGCCTAACTGCTCCTCTGCCAGCCTGTTTGCCCCTAACTGCCCTCCCCTGCAGGCCTGGTCACCCCTAACTGCCCTCCCCTGCAGGCCTGGTCCCCCCCAACTGTCCTCCCTTACAAGCCTGGTTCCCCCCAACTGCTCTCCCTTGCAGGCCTGGTCCCTCCCAACTGCCCTCCCCTGCTGGCCATCTTGTGGTGGCCATCTCGTGTCTACATGGGGACAGGATCTTTGACCACATGGGGGCAGCCATCTTGTGTGTTGGAGTGATTGTCAATCTGCATATTACTCTTTTATTAGATAGGATAGAGGCCTGTGCATGGGTGGGGGTCAGCTAGTTTGCCCTGAAGGATGTCCTGGATCAGGGTGGGGGTTCCCTTGGGGCATAGGGCGGCCTGGGTGAGGGGCCTGTGGTGGTTTGCAGGCTGGCCACGCCCCCCGGCGACCCAAGCGGAGGCCCTGGTATCTGGGATTTATTTATCTTCTACAATTGAAATTTTATAGCCTGAAGTGTGGCGGTAGCCATTTCTCTTGGGATTTATTTATCTTCTATAATTGAAACTTTGTAGCCTGGAGTGGGGGCCTAGGCTGGCAAGGGCAGGCAGAAAGCTTGGCTTCCTCCATTGCCAGGGAAACCCAAGCCTCCCTCCTGCTCTCCGTGGCCGCAGCCATCTTGGTTGGGTTTATTTGCATATTTGCTCCTGATTGGCTGGTGGGCGTGGCTGGTGGGTGTAGTGGAGTGATGGTCAATTTGCATATTACTCTTTTATTACATAGGATTGTAGCTGTACATTACAGTTGCTTTCTATATAAAATTAATATCTTTCATGCTTATATTTTATTCTTTCAATTAAAATATAGATATATACTTCTGCCAGCTGATAGCATTTGAACAGATAAAGTTCATAAGGAGATTTCCATGGGAGTTTTTTAAAGGGCATGTTCAGATAACGACAGCAAATCAAACATGTTTCCTTTCCTTATTTCCTCTGGTTACATTAAGTAGACACGTTGGTCACCTCTGTGGTCACGTGGTCATCAATCCGGCAGAAGTTCAGGCCTTCTCAAGATTGAAGCTGTAGCTGAGTAACAGATTTCCATCGAATGCTGATTCACAGGCTATCGATGAGAAACATCGACCAGCCACGTCCTGCACACCCCCCGCTGGGATGTGCCCACAACCAAGATACATGCCCCTGACTGGAATCTAACCTGGGACCCTTCAGTCCTCAGGCCGACGCTCTATCCACTGAGCTGAACTGGTTAGGGCCATATTTTGATATATCCCTAGGACCTACCTCCTAGTTGCAAAGACTAAACAAGGTTGTACACATGCATATAGAACAGTGCCTGGCACACAGTAAGGACTTTGTTAAGGTTAAGTCCTTATTAGCTTTAGTGGCCCTGGGTTTTCAGGATGTCCCTAGCCTCTATAAAGTTCAGTCTCTACACTCCACCGTTCCCTGGCACTTACTTATATTCAGTTTTGGATTTCTAGATCTCTAGGCTCCATACTCTTGACCCTGGCTGTCATAGTTTCCTTGAACTTACCCTGGCACAGCGCCTTGCACATAAAATCTGCACGTGTGTGAATATTTGTTATTATTTACTTACATTCCCTATTTTTTATGCATGGTATGTAATAAACTGTAAAAACCTGTCATTCTCTTGGACAATTTTAGGCTAGCAAGAGAAATCACTGTTCATGTCTAATATCTTTCAGGGTATAATCTTTTTGATAAATTCATTATTGGTGGTTGACCGTTTTTGTTTTACTTTTTATGAACCTTTTCTCAATTTATCCCAGCATTGAGGCTTGTGCCTCTGTTTAAAAGTAAAGCAGATGTCTATGCTAGAGCTAGAACTTTGAGTCTGGCCCACTAGTTTGTAGCTGGTGACTTTATTTCTTCTGTGATACTGGGAGATGTGGACGACATGTGTTTTCACAGGCCTGTGCCAAGGAAAATACTTTAGAATTACATTAGCAAATCCAAGGTATTTTGGCTGTTCAGAGAGGACACATGATAGTTTCCCAGTTATATGAACAAGAGCTTTTGTTTCAGACAGAAGTTTCTTATAGGCTGTGAGAACAATAGTGCCTCTATCAGCATTTCTCAGAGGAACATCCTTCGGATGCTAAGAGGTAGGACATCCCAGGCTCCATTTCTGCAGGGCTTCTCCAGCCTTTAGCATGCTCAGGTGCACCGGGAACCTCTCAGAGGGGAGTGTACTGAGCAGGATTCCTCGGACTTAACTTGACCAGGGCTTTCCTTGTGTTTGGAATACTGCCTTCCACCCCACAGCCCCCACCCCTTACAGAAGTCTCACTTCACACTCCCTGCCCCGAAGCTTGGATGCCGTTTCCTGCTGCAAATTCTCAGCTCCCTGTTCTCCATGAGCACCTTTCACTGCTGGTAAATATGGGGCCCAATCATTACATGCTGCAGACTCTGTTTCCTCTGGATCCTAAACTCGCTGCAGACGGCAGGGAGAAGACCTGTTTTGTCCTCGGTTGTATTCTCAGCACCAGGCAAATCGAAGGTCCTCCGTAAATATTGGTTGGGTGAAGGAAGGGACCATAGAACCCTTTATTTTCGGGTAGTGCTCCACAGAACCCACCTTGGGAAACCGTAGATTGGTCTATGGTACTAGCCTTACTCTTGGTACTTTGCTTTCAGTTTTTTTGCCCCCAATGTGGATAATTAGTATTCTGTAGATCTTCATCATTCTGCTTCATTTACTCAGTGCATCCAGCTAGCAGGGACCTGTCAGTGTATTTAAAGATGAGGCTCCGTGTTTGAAATAACTCGTCTCAGTGGTCCACCGTGCATCAGCCAGTATTAGAACCTTAATTTCTTGATACCTGTCTTAGGGCCTGTTACCCAGAGGCCCTGCAGTAGCCCGTGCTACGTAAATAAGAACTCGTGGTTGGGGGCAGGGGAAATCAGATGCCCCTTTGTACACTAATTAATGCAGGCCGAAAAAAAGGCCCAGCATGGTTTTCAAGCGCAAGTTTGGCTCATATGTGGTCCTCCGCGAAGATTATGATCTTGGATAAATTAAAAACAAATGTTAAAGAAGTCGTAATGAGGTAGAAAAGGGAGTTCAGGATTCTTGTTTTTAAAAGCTTGAGGTAAACAGAACTCTCTTTAAAGCAGACGTTCCTCTCCCCTCCTCCACTGTACCTCTGTGTTCCATTTTATGATGATTCTTCATTTTTAATTAAATTAACAAGTTGGACAGATGTGGGCCTATGGTCTCATGTCCGTGTGCACAAGCCTCGTTCACCAAGACACTAGCTCTGCTGAAGTGGAAAATAGAAGTTCAGTCCAATCCGCTAACACGGTTGGAAAAATGCCCTCTTCTTAAGGAATGACCCTCAGCGGCCTGCTGCCCAGGGCGGCTCCCTTTTCCTCCGGCGGGCGTGCTCCAGGCGAGTGTTGGAGCTTTGGGGAGGGTGCGCACAGAACCCCGCTGTGTTCTCCTCTCCCAGGCTGAGTTCCCCAGCACATTCTTGAGGGAGCTGGGAGCCCTGGGCCTGGCAGGTTTAGGCACTAAAAGGGACTCTGTATGTATAAGCCAAATTAAGTCTGCGGGCAGTCTTTACGGGCACAGTAACCGTTTTACAGATGTAAGGAAGCTCAAAAGTACTGTGTATGTTTGTAGTCCCAATCCCCGTGAAGTTTCCATGAGCACACTGCAAGGGCTCTGTACACAGAAATTTAGTGCCTCTGTTCTCATTCTGCTTACCACTTCGCTCTGTCAGAGGATGCCTCATATTATTCTGCGTATGATTTTATTTTTTAAACCAGGGACCCCAGAGATACTATTTTCCCCATGGATTTTAGTTACAGTTGGATTTTAGCTACAGTTGAGCAAACTGAGGTCCAGGAAGGTGAAGAGAATTCCTAATGTCACTGAGCTAGTGAGAAACATAGCAGGACTGGTACCCAAGTTTCTCTTCTCTCTGGACAGGACTTCTTGCGGGGATAATAGTTTTATCCTCTGAGTGTTTGTCTGTGTCCCAGAGGAGAATTCCATCCGTTAACTCATTCCTCAGAATGACGCCGTGAGGGGGATGTGATTATTCCTGCCTTATTCTAGAGGACATCAGGGTGCAGGAAGGTCAAGATTTCAGCTGTCCAGGGCAGGGACAGCTTTGCCACTGACGGCTTGTGTGGGCTTGAGGAACGTGGCCTGTTCAGGTGAAGATGATGAACTGGGTGGCCTGGAGATGCCTTTCAGTAGTTGTGTACTGAGGTTCCACTTTGGAAATGGTTGATAATGCCTGACCTCTGAGAAACCAGAACTATAGAACCCGCCGATTCCAGTCCCGCTGCCCTCTGGTGGGTCCGTGGCACCTGCTGGGGCGGCCTCTGGATGGAGAGCAGGAACCATGATGCGTGGGGCCAGGCGAAAGAGACCCCCACTGGCTTTCCTGCCGTCCCCTCCTTTCTCCCTCCTTCCCTGCTCTGGGGAGGTCTTGGGGTTAGTAAGAGGTGAGGGGCAATTAGTGGTAATTGCTCATCATTTGTGCAGACATGTCTTTAAGAGGTACCTCCTGGGATGGAGAGAGGCTGGGGACTCTTGTCAGAATGTTGTATGGAGGACCCAGAGGAAAGTGAGCATTGCATGGGGAAGAGGGAAGGTGTGTGTAGAGCCTCCTCCTAAGTAGTTAACTTCAGCTATTCCCAGGCATGCAGAAGCAACAAGCCCCACAGCCATGGAAGCTCAGTGCTGGCTGTGTGTCAGAAGGCAGGGCAGCAGCTGGGAGAGCTGGTGGGAAGCCTGGTGTGGCCCACGACATCAGCCTAGGCTCCCTCAGCCTAGTCCAGGACTCTTGCTCCTGTAGCCAAACCGAGGCACTGGTCCAGGAACCCATTCCATTGGCTTACGGTCCCCTCTGACGAGGGCACTTTTTTGGTTTATTTTCTCTCAAGGACATTTTTTCCATTGATTTTTTAGAGAGAGTGGAAGAGAGGGGGAGAGACAGAGAAACATCGATGTGAGGGAGACACAGTGATTGGTTGCCACATGCACGCACGCACACACACACCCCAACCGGGACCGAGGATGGAGCCTGCAACTGAAGTATGCGCCCTTGACCAGGAATCGAACCCAAGACTCTTCAGTCAGCGTGCCGACGCTCTGTCCACTAAGCCAAACCGGCGGGAGCTGGCGGGAGCACTTTAGAACACAGGCAGGCAGTGCCCCCGTCTCTGCCCTGAGACCCCTCTGTCCTTTGGGTTTGGTGCCCAGGAGACCATTGCATGACTCCGTGTGCAGCTAAAACCCATCCAGAGCTTTGAGGTCCCAACTTTCCCACGGGCTGTTTTAGCACTTTTTAGATGTATCTTGTTGGGAGATAGGAGCCTGTTGAGAAATAACGTCTGACCAGATCTTTTGCTGAGAGAGGTTTGAGGGCAGAGAGAAAGGCTGCATTGCAAGTCCTGAGAAGAATTGTGTTTGAAGTGCAAAATCACTCTAGTTTAGGCTAGATTAGTTTTGGGGGATGATAAAGTTTCATGTCTGTTTTGTGGGGGAGGAATTCTGGGGTTTACTGCTATGGATGTATCTTTCATCCACGTGTCCTGCTTTAATAAAATGTTATTATGCCTCGCTGTAAGTGGATAATTGAGTAGAATAGCATGCTAATTTATTTCTCGGTGGGGCCTGCGGGAAGGCCTGGTTCTTTGGAAATGGTCCAAAACTAAATAGCCACCGCTCACCTGCAGAAGGGCTTCCTGGCACCAAGACAGGCTGGAACCTCTGTCATGCCTTTCTGACTGTCCTTAGAAGGTTGTTCCCACCCTAACAAAGGTCTCCGTTATTGGAGAACTGGGCCTTTAAATCTGACTGTGTTTCCATCTCTGGTACAAATTGTCTTCCCTCAGGCAAGTTTCTGTCTGGGAGCTGGCTCTGAGGATGTGGAAGTACAATCGGGCTTTGTGGTGGAGGAGGGCTCTGCAGGGCCCTGGAAGGTGGGGTTCGGCCTTGTATAAATAAATAGCAGCAGGCTCTAGCTTCAGGAAAAGGGGATTCCTGGAATGAGAGAGACTGGCGCTCAAGACAGGAAACTCTTCCTGGCTTTTCTGCAGCCTCTGCAGCTTCTTCTAGCCCCGCTGTCCTTTCATGTGGCCTACAGGCAGGCCTGCCGTTCTCCTGGAGCTGCCCTGGTCCAGCCACCGACCCTCTGGAACCTGCTCTGCACCCCTGTTGTCATCCACAGAGATACGCTTTGCCCTTGGTGAGGCACAGCCTGAGCTTGGCTGTTCTGGTCACTCAGGAAACAGGCAGGCAGCCCCCCCTCCCCCCCCCCCCGCCCGGCTTTTCTCTGGTCTTTACATGTTGGGCATTGTCTGCTGCCCAGTACTGTCCTCTCCACAATGAACCTGGAGGCTGTGAGGGCATCTGTAGCTGCCTGCTCTCTGGAAGGTCTGGTGGGGGGTGAAGAGAGACAAGTGGGATCATTCCTGCCGCTTTCCATCTCTGCCTGCCCCTGGCCAGTTTGGGGTGTAGGCTCTCTGACATCAGACATGGGAGGAGCCCTAAAGAAATTAAAGACCATATTCAGGCCTTCTTGGCCCAAGGCCCATGGAAGCCTTGAAGAGGGGGGTGCTGAGGGAGAAGTGTGACATCTGGCTCTTCAAGGCTCCCTCGCAGCAGGCCTGGTCCTGAACCAAATACCCTGCTGGTTCCGCCGCCTGGCAGACCCCTCCTGCCACGCCCGCCAGCTTCCTTGTGCCTCTCACAAGTCCCTCTTTGGCTCACTCTCTCCATCCGCTGCTTAGGGGGCCCAGTTTCCTCCACAGCATCTCTTTTACCCTGGCTCACTCCTCCCAGGTGCTCTGAGGGATGGGCACTTGCCTCTCTGGGCTTCAGAGCCCGTTGGCCCGAGGGGAGCTCTGCAGGGTGAGCCCAGGTGCGGCCCGGGGACACTGTCACATTGTCACAGGGAGGAAGGGTATTAGCTGCCACGTCCCATCTCCAGTCAGCGCTTTTCTCCTTCTACCTAAAGACTTGTTGATTCTTGTTTATTTTTAAATCTAAAAATAAATTAATATACAGGAAATTTGATTCCTTTTGGTGCACAGTTTTATGAGTTTTAACATATAGATCTGGCCCTAACTGGTTTGGCTCAGTGGATAGAGCATTGGCCTGCGGACTCAAGGGTCCCGGGTTCGATTCCGGTCAGGAGCATGTACCTTGGTTGCAGGCACATACCCAGTAGGGAGTGTGCAGGAGGCAGCTGATTGATGTTTCTAACTCTCTATCTCTCTCCCTTCCTCTCTGTAAAAAATCAATAAAATATGTTTTTAAAAAAAACCACATATAGATCTGTATCACCACCACCGTTCCAAGTCTCTAAAATTCCTGGTGCTTCCCCCTGTGGTCATGCCCTCTTCCCACCTCATTTCCCCTGGTAACACGGGTCTGTTCTCCAGCTCACGCCAAGGATTTGTCGGCCACATTATGTGCATCTTCCTAGAAAATTTTATTGGTACATATTAGTGTTCAGATAAAAACATGAAAATCAAGTCCTCTTCTGAAAGCCTCGCACCTTCCTTTGCCCCTCATTCTAACTGTGCTGAGCTCTGACCCCTCAGAACCCCTCCAGGATCGGCCAGTCCGCCTTAACTAACCCAGCACTCTCCCTCTCCATCTCCTCAGCTATGTCTCCAGTTCCGTTTTTAATCTATTCCATCCCTGTCTTCCTGCTCGTAGCAGAAGCGTTTCTCTTAGCCCCGTGCTTCGAAATTAAGCAGTATATGAAGACGCAGATAAATTCTGAGTTTCAAGGAATGCTGTCTGTAATAACTCTAAGCTGGAGATTGCCCAAGGGAGAAAGATGAGTTGAAAAAAAGTGCACGGGAAACTTGACAATGGATCTGAACCCATCTTTTAAAGTCTTGGTACATCTTAAAAAAAAAAAAAAAAAAGTCGAGAGGCTTAATTTTGTTCCAATAGATCATTTGCAAACCTCAGTGAGAACCCACAAATCATTCCTGTTTAATTGGAGAGAGACAAGGGGTGGCTGTCCAGGTCTGACTGGGCTTCCCATGCTGGGGTGGAAGAATTAGGTCCACAGATGTGGGATCCATCAACCCACAGACATGAATGCCCCTGCTGGGCTGGCTTTGGGGCATGTGTCCCTTTAGCTAAGGATTTACCATTCACCTTGCCCTCAGGTTAAAAATCTACTTCCCCTGCCCACCTCCTGAGTACTGTGACAGCTTTGACTCAGGAGAGAGATTTTTCTCATTTCATGAAGTGTTGACTGTGGAGTCTCCAAGATAAGTTGCAGTTGCCCAGTGTTTCTGGTAAGTTTTCAGATTCTCTGGTGGTTTGGAGGCATGAATGAATTCAGGACACCTTTTAGGATAAATACAGCCTATAAAATGTGATTTGGGTGCTTGATTTCCATGCTAGAACTTGAAGTGATGGGTCTGTGTGAGAGGAGAACAGAAGACAGAGTCAGTATGAAGGCTGTAGTTTCCTTGAAGGTGAGAAGCTGGATCCTGCGCTGGGAGAGGAGGAAGGGGCGCTGGGGCGGGGATAGGGGTGGGGGGCAGTGCTGGTTCGCTCTTCCTTGGGCCCAGTGTTTGCCCCTCCTGCCCTTGGGAGCAGGGCATTGACTTAAGAGGAAGGGAATGAGGTCCCAGGCTGTGTGCAGAGGATGACTACAGCCCTGTGGCTGCCGACTTTGGTCTGGGCAGCCAGGTTAACGCATGAAGCAAGCAGATGAGAATGAAGTTCCTATTTGTACCCTTGCCCGTGGTCAGTCCCTGTGAAAGGGTGAGGACGTTCTACACCGGGGGCTGAGGGTTTGTAGTGATTAACTTGCGATGGGGCCTGCACTCTCAGGGTGGCCCCTTGGCCAGGTTCTGGGTCCCAGGACCCTGGCACCAAAACTCAGAGCTGGAAGGGGGGTTGGGTCTGGCTGGGTCCTTACAGGGAGAAAGAGCTCAGGCTCCTGGTGGTCTGCCTAGCAGGGTGGGAGCCGGTGAGCAGCCCCACAGGGGAGATGGGGCCTGAGGGCCTGATTAGGCAGCCCCACAAGGCCAGCCAGTGGTGGACCACAAACCTGACACACTGCCCTCAGAAACAGATTTGGAGATGAAAACCGGAGGTGCCCCAAAGGTTGAGAATTACCCATCATAATAACCTGGATCGTGATTCTCTGCGGGTGTTTTTTTGTTTTGTTTTTTAGTACACATGCCTGACCCCTGTGTTCAGAATCTCTAGATTGTGGGGCCCAAATATGTATTTATGAAAATCTCCCTTTTAAAAGTTGATGCATAGCTCTGGCCAGTGTGGCTCCGTGTTAGAGTGTCAGCCTGAGCACGGAAGGGTCGTGGGATCGATTCCAGGTCAAGGGCACATTAGCTGGATTTGCAGGTTCTATACCCCCGCCCGGTCAGGGCAAGTGTGGGAGGTAACCAATCGATGTGTCTCACTCACATCAGTCTTTTTTCTCTCTGTCTCTCTTTCTCCCTCCCTCCCTTCCACTCTCTCAAAAAGTCAATGGAAAAATACTCACGGGTGAGAGTTAACAACAACAAAAAGTTGGTGCTTAGCTAGGGTTTAGAGTCCCCACCTCCCACCCTGCCCCCAGCAGCAGCAGTGGGATCTGGAGGCTGCTCTGCAGATATGGGCAGAAACCAGCCCCAGCTGGAGGGGCAGAGAACAACGTGGGGCATGCTGCCTTACCCAAACCAGCCCACCCCTTGTTAAATACTAGATTCACAGAACAGTGGTTCTCGTGTTTCCTTGGTCTCTGTGGCCGTATCATCTCCATTTCTAGCTGAACAAAATCATTTCGGTCCATCATGGATCCAGCCTTCTCATACACTTGTCCTCATGGAAGACGTTGTTATTTCTCCTTTAAGATCATCTCCAGGGTCACCTTCTGTTGCCTTGTGGGGTGGTGGCTTGACTCCCTGCTCCTCTGTGTACCTCCGTTGTGGTACTCTCCACCTTAACAGCCGTCAGCTTGTTTCTGGAATGAGTCTGTGAGCTTCTGGAGGTCAAGGTATTGGTTTCTGGTTCATGTTTGAGTTCCTGGCACGTAGGAGCTTCATAATCAAAGCTCATTGAATTGGTGTTTTAATGAAAGGGATAAGGGCATTTTTAACTCTGTCCCCTCTTTGCCATCATCGCCCCTGTCCATCAGAATTCCTCCTCCACGAACACCCAATAAAGGCCATGTAGGCCGGACCTACAGGAAACCAGACCGAGGCAGCGCCCAGCACGCTCCTGAGAACCACTAAGATAAACACAAAATGCACTCTCGCCGAATTCTGAGAAGGCAAGGCCCTCAGGGTCAGAGGGTCCAGTGCCTCTCAACCCTGGCTGCACATTAGAATCATCTGGGGAGCTTTTAAAGAATGCTTATGCCCAGCCCCCACCCCCAGAGATTTTGATCCAGCTGGTCTGGGGTGGGGCTCCGGCTCCGGTGGAATTTTCTTAAAGCTCCCCAGGGGCTTCTTGATCTGCAGCCAAGTTTGTTAACCACTACTCTAGTCCAGAGCGCCTTACTCCGTGAAGGAAAGGATTAAAAAGGTCTCTGCTTGGGGGGTGTTGGCCCCCCCATGAGACCCTGGGCTGGTGGTAGAGTCACCAACCATTGCACCTCGGATTCTCTGAGCCCCTCCACCATCCAGTCCTGTCATCTAACAGAACGGACCATCCCCCCTGCCCAGAGGCCAGAGGTAGACTGAACACAATCTAATTTTAAGCCGATTAGTGGCAAACCAGAAGACAGAGTGTGATGGACTGTGAATGAAGACCTCCTTTTTTCGGGCCATATATTTGATTTTGAATATTGTATTAATTTGTTAAGGCTGCTGTAACAGAGTGCCACAGGTTGAGTAGCTTAAATAACAGAAATGGATTGTCTCACAGTCTGGAGACTAGAAGTCTGAAACCAAGGTGTTGGCAGGGCTGGCTCCCTCTGAGGCTGTGAGGGAGGAGCTGTTCCAGGCCTCTCCTTGGCTTTCGGATGCTGCTTTCTGCCCAGGTCTCTTCATATTTGCTTTCCACTGGACATGTCTGTCCAAGTTTCCCCCTTTCATAAGGACACCAGTCGTTAGATTAGGGCCCACCCGATGGCCTCATTTTAACTTGATTCCCTCTGTGAAGAGCCTGTCTCTAAATGGGGTCAGATCTGGGAGACTGGGGGTTAGGACTTCTACACCTTCTGTGGGGTGTACAGTTTAACCTTTTCCTAGCGCCATCCAAGCTCCCCATCTTCGCGGGTGGAGCACGTCTTCTGTTGTTTTCTTACCCCACTCCTGCCTTCACATCACTCAGACCCAGGGCCAGGCTGCCTTTTCATCCCATGCAGCACCAGCTTGCCACCACGCTGACATCCGTGCCCTGGTTCTTGCACACTTGGAGGAAGATGGTTTATGTTCAGGTTCCCCCAAAGATGAACATGAACATAACTCCCCTAATTTCCTCACAGGAGCAGGAGTAGTTGAGAGGCTGAAAGGAGAGGTGAGCTACAAGGTGGGGCTCCCCCAACCAAGATAAAGGCCCAAGTCAGGGCTGATGTTAAATACCTGTTGAGTGGGTTTGTGAAAACTGATGAGGGCCTGTGGCGGGTGATGGTGCCTCTGTGGAATGTACACAATCATTGGTACACGGGAGGGAGGGAGGCAGTGCTTCACTCCCAAGGAAGCTGTGTCTCAGCTGCTCACTCCAGGGCTTTTTCATGTGGGTCCACCCACAGGCAGAGTTCAGGGGGCTTCAAAGCTTAGACGGAAAAAATCACGTTTAACTTTCATTGACTGAAATTTTGCATTTCCTTTTATTATGAATGTAGACAACAGACCGTTCTAAAGAATGCTCATGCCCAGCCCCTACTGTATCAGCAGTTCCTGTGATGGCCACCAGTAGGAATTGCTGAGTTTCTTTTTACATCACATTACGGGTCGTTGTAGATGTCTCAGAGTATTGTTATCCTCATCACTACTTCAAAACTAATATACTGTGAGGTCTTCTTTTAATTTATTGATTTTGGAGAGAGAGAGAGAAACATCGATTTGTTGTTCCACTTTTATGGATTCATTGGTTAATTCTTGTTCTTGCCCTGATCAGGGATTGAACTCCCAACCTTGGCATATCTGAAGGATGCTCCAACCAACTGAGCTACCCAGCCAGGGCTGCTAGCTCTTATTTAATATGTTAAATATTACCACAGCAAAACAATTTAAAAATACTTTGATAACAGCATTTTATTGTAATTGCTCTCTTTGCAATGCTGTGTACTTGATTCATGCATTTAATAGCATTCTGAGGAACCATGGGCTTCTCTAGGCAACGCTGGGGGAGCGGGTGTCTGTGGCATTGAAGAGGAAGCCTTGGTTTGTGTTTGTAATAAAGCTTTCCTATCCCTATAAATGGAGGTAATTCTAGATTACAGTCTTGACAATCACTGGCTTAATATTTGTAAATTTTTTTTGCTCCTTAGGACTCGGCCATGTGTGTGTTATATCTATACATGTATGTATATGCAGGTATATGTGTATGTGTTTGCATATGTACTCACATGGACTTGGACCTGTCTTCTTTCCAAAGACGTCACAGATTAGGTAGGCATCTTTAAAAGAGACCCAACCTTAAGTTGGCCCTTCCAATCTTGTCGGGTTCTGCTTGCGAAAGCTGGTCCCCATCTCTGGCCAATCACTTTCCAGTGAGTGGGGCTTCCAACAGGGACTTTTGACAAAATAACTGCCTACTCCTCCCAGAGCCAGATGCATGGGGACATGCCTTTCTTGGCCACTCTGGAAATGTGCACGCCTTGCACTGGTGCCTGAGCTGCCCATGTTAGAAACGAAAGCTGGGCTCCGAGGACCAGCTCCAGATGGCCTGAAAAATTGTGCCAGCTTGCCGGCCCTGGTGGGTGTGCAAATGATGTAAATGTAAATGATTTGGTTTATGAGTTTGGGGTTTGTTTTGTGTTTTGTTTTTGCTTTTTAGTTTCTTTTGAAACAATTAGACTCACCGTTAGTTGCAAATATAATACAGAAGAATCCTGGGGCCCTGGCCTGTGTTGCTCAGTTGGTTGAGGGATGTCCTGTGCACCGAAAGGTCACCAGTTCGATTCCCGGTTGGGGTGTATGCAGGAGGCAACCAGTGGATGTTTCTCTCTCTCTCTCTCCTCTCCCCCCCCCCCCCCTTCTTCTCTCTCTAAAATCAATAAAAAAATATTTTAAAAAAGAGTCCTGGGAACTCATCACACAGTGGCCCACGTGGTGATGTCTTGTATAGCTCCAATTCAAGAATCGACAATGGTACATTATTGTTAACTAGATTACAGACCTTATTCAGTTCCCACTATTTTCCACGTGCCTTCACAGTATGTGTGTTCATACACTTCCATGCAGGTTTTATTTTTAAAATTGATTTTAGAGAGAAGCATTGATTTGTTGTCCACTTGATGCCTTCATTGGTTGCTTCTTATATGTGCCCTGACCGGGGATTGAACCCGCAACCTTGGGGTATCAGGATGACACTCTAACCAGCTGAGCTACCTGGCAGGTCCTGCTTCCATGCAGTTTTATTCCATGTAGAGATTTGTGCAACCACCACCACAATCAGAATACAGCACTGTGTATAGAACATATTTTTAAACGTGGTTCTGAGGCACACAGCATAGTGAGCTATATTCGTTCTGTTCATCAGAGCGCTGTCCACAGCCTCGGGGCTGGGAGTAGTGATTTCACGTGTGCAGAGGCCTAGGTAGCATTTGGACGCCAGTGCGAGGTGTGGTTGCCTTTTACAAGGTCTGGTCCGCACCTGGAACCTGGCCGCAGGAGTCTGAGGTGGCGATGGTGCTCACGTTCCACAGGAAAGCATTCTGTGTCCAGGGTTTGGGATCAGTGTTTCTCTGGGATGGGGATGGGGCAGAGGAGTAAGAGAAACAGGGAACAAAGGCAACAGCCAACTCCAGGTTCAGAGAGGGGCTTGAGGCCTCCTAGAGGACACAGGGACTAGGACACCCTGGCGGGGCCGGGGACACACAGTTAGGGTAGTGGGGAAAGGTGCCTGGGGCCCTACCCAGCCTCCCCTGCATCCCTGAAGGGATGATGTGGAGTGCCCGCTCTGTTGGGCCTGGCCTCAGATGCAGGATGGGAAGGATAGCTGCCCCTGCTGTTGTGAGGTCTGATTCCCAGGGTAGAAGGGAAGGTACTTGAGACAAATCCCTGAGCGCATCTAAAACTGAGGTGACTTCTTCCTAAAGCCAATGACGTGTTTATGGTGTGTTTAGCACCTCCTAGTTGGCCATCTGATTAAGCGGAACGTTCCAGTCTCTAACCACGCAGGTAACAGCGCTTTACCGTGCCTGGCTTCATCCATTTGGGGATGTTGGTGCACATGTCTAGTTTTATTTTTTGTTTGCTGGTTTTTCCAGCTTCTTGGGTTAAGGTTTTCTACAAGGTGCTTAACTCTTATAGTCAGAGGTAACACCCTTCTTTATACCTGCAGGCAGCACTCCCCCCTTCCCCCACAACACACACACATACCTCCCCTTTCTCCAGGCTGATTCCAGCCACGTGGGCTGCCTGGTGGGAAGAGTAAGTACATGGTACAAGACCAGCTCCCAACAGCATGTGCTGGGACACAAGACTGAGGATGCAGAGAGAGGGAGGGAGGGAGGGAGGGAATGCTGGTTTAGACAGGCAGGCTCCACAGTCCTTGAGGCTCAAGGGGGCTCTGTGAACCTAGGTCACAAATGAGGAGGCCAGAACAGGGCCAGGGAACAGGGAGCCTAGGAGCTGCCAGGTATGAGCACCATTCACTGACTGGCAGGCAGAACCCCAGGCACATTATCAGAGGAGGGCCCCAAATCTGTTTGTAAATAAAATTTTTGAAACTAAACTTGTGGCCGGGGCCAAGATTGTAACCATTCTAAGACAGAAATCTCAAGATAACATCCTGCCTCCATTTCCTTCATTCAGCTTACCCTGCCCATTAGTATCAGTTCCAGCTTCCAAAAACACCATCACCTTATTATATCTTATGACACCTGTAGGAAGTTAGCCATTGCTCCTTTGACTTCACACACCAAGCCTAAACTTCCCAACCTGGATCTCAAGGCCTCCCACATCCGGCTGGATGAATCCGTCATTGGACAGTCTCTGAGCCTACCCCTTCCCCACACGAGTGTGCGCCTCCTTCCCTCCCAGACTCCACACCACAGCGTTCTGTCCCTCTTCTAACAGTGTTGGCTTTGATGACCCCAACTTTGGGTTAGCCCGCTGTTACACTCTCTTCTCTTCTATGTGCCTCACAATCAGATACAATTGGTTTGTTACATAAAGGTATTGTCTTTTCACTCCTAGATGTTACTTACGATATGTGATTAATGAACACAACAAAGCATACTGTGGTGTTCCCTTTTTTTTTCTGAGTGTAGGCCTTGTCTCCCTTACTAGGGGGAGGGCAGGGGCCCTGTGCTATATATTGGCCCCGCTGGCACCTGGTGAGGCCCTGGACACGTGCAGTCAGTACCAGCTGAGTGACAGTTCAGCCAGCTCCCATCATGCAATGCCAGGCAGCTCTGGTCTGGGTTCGCATTCTGCAGCCTCTTCCACAGCAGACTGGAATGTGTAACTACAGGCCCCTTGATGAGTAGTCATTAGCCTGGAATGCAAGGGGCTGGCAGTCAAGACAGTTTATCGAATGGTTAGGTTTTACCTGAGTGTGAGATAGTCGTTAAACTCGTTTTGATATAACTGTGAAGGACCGAAATTGGAGAAAAATAACAATATTTTCTAGTAATGAAAAGTTGAGGTAGTGGGAACCCTTTTCTAGAGCATGATAAGGTAGACTCGAAAGGTAAGTGTTTCAGAGAGAGGGAGATGAGACCCCAAGGGCCACGAGCTTGCTGCCTGGAAGGGCTCCCTCAGCCAGTGAGTGGGGAAGTCTACACTGCCTTCCCTTCAGCGTGCAGAGGGGCGCGAATCGCTGTCTGTCTGAGGGTTGGGACACAGACCATGAGTCCATTTTTAGAAGCATCGAGTCTAGCATTTTCAACCAAGTGAGTAAGCAATCTGACTATAAGATGAAGACAGTTTGGGGGGTGACGGGGAGGCATACATACGCATCAAAAGAAAATTGAGCAACATAGAGAATTGAGACATTAAAACAACTTCAGAAGCAAATAACTCTGCTTATGATTTTAATCCTGGGTTGTTCCTGGCTGCCATCAAACCCTGTTCTAACACAAGCCAGGACTTCCACTAAGAGGTACTTGGTTACTTTTGCCAACACCTTCCTGCTGCTCCCCAGGCTTACCCTTGTAAACGAGGAGGTTCTCTCCAATTCGCTTCCCCCCCTGCTGTAATTGGAACAGCTTCTCTCTCATGCACGTCTAAGGACTGAACGTCTCTAGAAAGAGTGGTGCCCAGGAACTTGCCCAGAGTCCACCTTGACAATCCCTTTCCTCCCTTTGCAGGAGGCCTGCACACGGTAGGTTTGGAGGTCGCTCTTTTCTGCAGTTGCTCCCCGGCTGGGGCCTCTGCAGGGGGACGTGCAGGCGGTCTGTGGACCGAGAATTCCCTGGGATTTTCCTGCCTAGGAACATTACAGAAAATGCACACCTTGAAATTAATTTCCCCATTTGCTAAAGGAATCGCGAGGCAGTTGGTTTTGCAGACTTCCTTTGTTCCGGGAAGGATGGTGTCAGAGTGAAGTGGGGCTGGGGGTAGGAGTTCTGGTTTAAAATGCGATTCCTGGGCTTCAAACATGGTTATTCTGATCCAGAAAGACCAGGGCTGGGGATCTGTCAGGGCCCCTGGGGTGATTGTGACGCCAGCCAGGCTGGCAGCTTTGTGTGAGCTCCCGACTCAGGGCCCGGAGTAGGCTTTAATGAGAAGTTCTGCCTCCTTCAGAGCTGCTGCTGTGGGTGAATTTCAGGGTCCAGATGAAGCAGCCATTCTTGTGGTTCAGAAATAGTTGCCGATCGCCCTAGCCGGTTTGGCTCAGTGGATAGAGCGCTAGCCTATGGACTGAAGGTCCCGGGTGTGATTGCGGTCAAGGGCACGTCCTAGGTTGCAGGCTCCTGACCAAGGCCCGTGCAGGAGGCGATCAATCGATGTGTTTCTCTCACATCGATGTTTCTCTGTCTTTCCCTGTCTCTAAAAATCAGTGGGAAAATATCCTCGGGTGAGGATTAAAACAACAACAACAACAAAAGAAGTAGTTGCTGACCAGCAGTTCCATGTGATTGGACCGACCTGGGCTTGGGGTCGAGCATCACCTGTGTGATAGCTTGGCCGCTTCGGCCAAGTCCCGGGGCCTCTCCAGGTCTCCGTCTTGTCGTCTGTAGAATGGGGAGGGGAGGGTAGCATCACCTTGACCAGGTGGTTGTAAAGCTTGGAGATCACACATGTCCAGTGTCTCCGGCCTCAGCAGCTGCTGCTTTTATCCCGTTGGGATAACCTCCCCATTTCCTCCCACCCCACTTCACTCTAATACACATCCTGTGTTCCTGCCGGAGTCCTGGTGGTGCCCTGGAGAGACCAGCTGCTCAGCCGGCACTGCTCCCGTGTGCCCTCCTGGGCCATCCAACCAGGTGCAGTGCTGTCCCTCACAGCCAGTTTGAAATGTCTCCTTGATGATGCCTCTAGGAGGCAGATCTCAGTCATGTACCCACCAGGAGACCCCAAGGTGCTTCCCACCTCAGGGCACGCTCAGCTGTGTCCTTCCAACTCACCCGACAGGTTGCGCGACTGGCACCCGATAATGAAGGGTGTTCCAGTAACAAGTAATGTTGGGATAGTAATGAGGCAACAGTCCTTCCCCTCTCACTCAGGGTGAAGCCAGAGTTCTTGCTCCCTGAGCTGGCCTCCCCATGACCCCTCTGGCCCCGCTCCCTCACCTGCTTTGCTGGATCCCTGTTTCTTGTTCCCAAACCCTTTTGGCACTCTCACTCCCTGGTCTCGGCCTCCGCACGTCTTGCTCCCTTCACCCTGGAACTGCATGGCCCATTCCCTCCCCTCGGGTTTGATTGTCACCTTCTCAGTGCGGCCTTCCCTGACCACCCTATGTAAAACAGTAGTGCCCCCTCCCCAGCCCTCTTTATCCCCTAAATCCAGATTTGCCTATCCCCCCCCCCCCCAACACACACACCTTGTTTCCAGAGAAAGATTAAGAAGGGAAATGAAGATAACAAAGTTATCTTCTCCCCACCTTTTCTGCTCAGTTTCAGCAGAGGGGCCTCACCCAGGTGCCTGATTGAAACAATTCATTCTGAGCATTGACACAAGCGCAGACTTGCACTTGCACAGCTGAGGTGTGGGGGGAGGAGGCGTCCCAACGGCAGGTAGGTGTTGGCTGACAGCCTGACAATGAGCAGTGGAGGCAGGAGACAAACAAAAAAGGACACTGTGCAGGGTGCTCAGAAGCATTTCAGTGAGGGGCACGTGATTTTAATTATAATCGTGCCCATTGATCATTAAAACAATGACCTTGAATTATGAATAAAGATGAAGTTGAATCAAATATACTGTCTCTGTGAAGATGGAGGACTAGCAAATATATTTAGAAAACTCTCCTCAAGTCAGGTTAAAAGTAACAGCGTTATTGAGATGTAATTCCCATACCATAAAATTCATCCTTTCAAAGGTGCAATTCAGTGGTTTTTAGTATATTCACAGAGTTGTGCAACCATCACCACTATATAAACTTAGTACATTTTCACCACCCTATAAGCCGTCACTCCATTCTCCCTTTCACCCTTGGCAACCACTGGTGTCTATCCTGGACATTTCATACCAATGAAATAATGCAATATGTGTTTGCCCTGCCTGGCTGCTTTCATGTCGTATGTTTTCAAGGTTCATCCAGGGTGTGGCATGCATCAGTTCTTCATGGCTTTTTACGGCTGACTACTATTCCATTGTATGGCTGTGCCACGTTTTGTTTTTCCATTCGTTCATTGATGAACATTTGGGTTCTTTCTACCTTTTTGGCTGCCACTGAGCCACTGAGCCACTTTGAAATGTAATGAAAAGCCTGATGCTGGTGGGGTTTTCTCACTCCTAAAGTGAAGACAGTGGCTGGCTGGAGTGGCTCACTTGGGTGAGCGTGGTCCTGTGCACCGATAGGTTGCTGATTTGATTCCCAGTGAGGGCACATGCCGAGTTGGGGGTTCAATCCCCCCAGTTGGGGCATACATGTGCAGAAGGCAACCTATAAATGTGTTCTCACATGTGTTTCTTCTCTCCTCCCCTCTCTCTAAGCATGTACGGATTAAAAATAAATAAACAAACAAACAAATGAATGAAGGAGCCGATATTGCCACCTCCAGGGGCTGTGGGGACCTGCAGAAGTGCACACACCTCATCTAGCTGGTTGTCCCTTTGGCAGTGGACCTTCCCCACTCCGATGGCCTTTCTTATTGGTGTACGATGTGAGACAATCATATCTGAACTCCGCAGCCTCCCGTGTCCCCCAGCTTCCCGGGCCTGCTGTTTCTCCCTGCAGTCACTTCTGGTCCCTGCCCAGACCCACCTCCTCCTCTGGACCCTTCTATTAGGCCAGCTCCTCAGCCCTTTTTGAAAGTATTACCTCAAGCTATTGCCTGTGGGTAAGTGTATGTTTTCTTGTTGATAGGTGTGGTTTTGCTTCTTGGATGTTGTCTTGCCTTATGGCCTCAACCAAACCAGAGCTGCGACAGGGCACAGTGTCTTACAGCGTCCCCATGCCCGCACAGTGGGCTGAGGCTGGCTGGCCGGCTGTGTGGGAGTTGTGAGCCCTTTGCCATGTAACTAGAGAGGGAAGAATGTGTGAATGGAGGCACCTGCTCAGCTGTACCATGGCCTTTGGAGGAGGGATCAGGTTTAAATCATTTCCAATCCTGCTTTAACCTCCCATTGTTAATTCCTGAAAGTGCATAGCTAAACTGGCTGAAAAAGAACCTGAAGTTTGATCCAGTGTTAAACACTGGCTTTTCCTTCTGACCACGTGCATCTGTGTAAAATCCACAGAATCGCAGCCGTCCAGTGTCTTCCTCCCCTCAGTGGGACCTTTGAGAACTCATTTCCTTCCCCACGGGTCACAGACTTGAGCCTTTGGCGATAGGGTTGGGGCTGAAGGGTGGCTTGAGATAAGCCAATCAATAGCAGTGAGGAACGCCCCATTCTTTGTCAGCTTGTCTTTCACTGCTTTCCAGAGGGATCAGGTAATCGGCATGAGCAGGTAACTTAGTGGAGTTTTTTCACTGCTTCTCTGTTGTCTGTGTTTATTGTGTCGAGATAATAGTGACC
Source organism: Corynorhinus townsendii (assembly GCA_026230045.1). Classification (NCBI taxonomy): domain Eukaryota; kingdom Metazoa; phylum Chordata; class Mammalia; order Chiroptera; family Vespertilionidae; genus Corynorhinus; species Corynorhinus townsendii. The sequence goes on along the minus strand of JAPDVU010000007.1, from coordinate 113,461,017 downwards.
AGAGAAAGAAGAAAATGAAAATAGGAAGCCGGGAAGGGCAGGAAGAGAATCCGTAGACCAGTAAACAAAAGTTGGCTGTAACGCGAGCCAGGATGTGGAAGCGTGACCAAGTGCTTCTGACTAGCCCGGTGCAGGCCCTCCGCGTGTTCATTTTGCTTGGCTCATCTCCCTGTCTCACTGTTACCAGGCATGTTTAGGTCAGCCTTTGCCGGGGGGCGGGGGTGTGTGTGGTTCCTTTGTTCCTGAGAAAAAGACACTATCAGATGGATCTCTGAGAATTGGAGTTAAGAGATTGGAAGGCTTGATGGGACAATTTTTACGTGTGTGTGTGTGTGTGTGTGTGTGTGTGTGTGTGTGTGTGTATTTTAATCCTTACCCAAGGATATTTTTCCATTGATTTTTAGAGTGGAAGAGAGGGAAAGACAGAGAAATATTGACATGAGAGCAACACATCGAATGGTTGCCTCCTGCACACACTCTGACCAGGGCCCAGGCCAGGGAGGAGCCTGTAGCTCAGGTATGTGCCCTTGACCGGAATTGAACCCAGGACCCTGCGGTGTCCAGGCCCTGGGAGAGCTGGGTCTGAGGCTCCTGTCCTCTACTGACCATGTCTTCACCTCGCAGCTATAGTGTTAAGCAGTGGGAGCTGGGAGCAACTGAGCACCAGTTCTGCAGGTAGAGGATTATTCAGCACTTCTCTCCCCACATTCTGATATTGGGCAGCTCCACTTGTGGGGCGATTTTCTCCTTATATTCAGCTATTATCTCCGCCATTTCTCTCCTAGGGTGGTCACACCCTCTTCCGTATTCTTGGCTATCAGGCCTTGGTGCCTCAGGGACACTGGTCCTAGCATGGGCTCTGCCCTCCTCACCTCTCACCATCCTGGAAGCCAGATCCTATCTAATAAAAGAATATTATGCAAATTAACCACACTCTGCTATACCCATAAGCCACGCCCACCAGCCAATCAGGAGCGAGTATGCAAATTAACCCAACCAAGATGGCTGCGGCCATGGAGAGAGCATGAGGCTTGGGTTTCCCCGGGCAATGGAGGAAGCCAAGCTTTCCGCACACCCTGGCTGGCCTAGGCCTCCACTCAAGGCTACAAAGTTTCAATTATAGAAGATAAATAAATCCCAACAAAAATGGCAGCAGCCACGGAGCTGGAGAGAACAGGAGGCTTGAGTTGCCCCCAGCAAGGGAGGAAGCCAAGCTTCCACAGCCCTGGCCTGCCTTGTCCTCCTCTGTTCAAGGCTACAAAGTTTCAATTATAGAAGATAAATAAATCCCAGATATCAGGGCCTCTGCTTGGGTTGCCGGGGGGCGTGGCTGGCCTGCAAACCACCACAGGCCCCTCGCCCAGGCCACCCCACGCCCCAAGGGAATCCCCACCCTGATCCGGGACACACTTCAGGGCACACCAGCTGGCCCCCACCTGTGCACCAGGCCTCTATCCTACCTAATAAAAGTAATATGCAAATTGACCATCACTCCAACACAAGATGGCTGCCCCCCATGTGAACACAAGATGGCCACCACAAGATGGCCAGCAGGGGAGAGCAGTTGGGAGAGACCAGGCCTGCAGGGGAGGGCAGTTGTGGGCAATCAGGCCAGCAGGGGAGGGCAATTGGGAGGGACCAGGGCTGCAAGGGAGGGCATTTGGGGGCGATCAAGCCTGCAGGGGAGGGCAGTTAGGGGTGGGGTGACCAGGCCGGCAGAGGAGGGAAGTTGGGGGCAACTGGGCCTGCAGGGAAGGGCAGTTGGGGGGGAACCAGGCCTGCAGGGAAGGGCAGTTAGGGGTGACCAGGCCTGCAGGGGAGGGCAGTTAGGGGCAAACAGGCTGGCAGGGGAGCAGTTAGGCATCAATCAGGCTGCAGGAGAGTGGTTGGGGGTGATCAGGCTGGCAGGCAGAAGTGGTTAGGGGCAATCAGGAAGGCAGGCAGGCAAGCATTTGGGAGCCAGCAGTCCTGGATTGTGAGAGGGATGTCCCAGATTGGAGAGGGTGCAGGCTGGGCTGAGGGACAGCGCCCCCCTCCCCCACCCACCCCCAGTACACGAATTTCGTGCACTGGGCCTCAAGAATGGTTTATATGTGTGTGTGTTATATATATGATATAAAATGTATTTTTAAAAATTTTAAAGTGTAAAGTCAATATCTACATGATATTAAAAAAAAAGATGATAATGTCATCATCACCTAACCTGTTTCCATTTGAGTGTTTCCTTTGTAATTATTCTGATGACTCCACATTATCTATCTATCTATCTATATAAAAAGCTAATATGCTAAGTGTCCCTCCTACCGTCCAACCAGTTGCTATGATGCACACTGACCACCAGGGGGCAGATGCTCAACGCAGGAGCTGCCAAGCTGCAGTGACTTGGCAGAGACGGTGATGCACCCCAAAATCAGAGAGGAGGAGGGAGCCCAGAATCTGGTTTACTGAACACTTGCATTTGCGTTCCACACCCTGTATGACAGCAACTTTGCAGAGTGCCCTCTCACACTCTGGGACCCCTTGTGGGATGTTGGAGAACCAGTTTTGGCCCAACCGATCCCTGCAGGCCAAGCTGAGGGACCTCACCTGCTGGAGGGACCTCCCTCACTCTGCAGACGCTGGGGAGAGACCCAGGGCGTGTCCAGCCCTTCACACCCCGTCCCGCCCCACCACCATCTTCTAATTAATTTCCTTTCAATGTGCATGAATCCGTGCACCGGGTCACTAGTGTAGTTATAATCAGAGTATGTACACAAAGTTTGGGTGGTTGCTTCATTCACTATACACCAATTTCCCCCTCAGTTCTAGTCACTGTAAGTCGAAGACTAAAGAACACAAACATCTTGGGGCTACATAAGCCCTGGGACGGTTGTGCCTCATCCTGTGGACAGTCACACACATTTGTTAACCAGTGACATTGACTAGATCTGACTGAACAAGGCAGTGATGCCCTGGTCCCCTACCCTGAGAGAAGGCAGGGGACTCGGCGGGGAAGGGGCTAATGTGATGTAGGGTCATGTCCGGTGCTCCCAGCCACATCAGAGGTTGCTGGGCAGCGTGCTCTTTAGAGAAGAAAGGAATACGTTTTGAACCATTTTAATTTTTTAGAAGAAAAGAAAGCAATGCCCTTTTTACACACTTTTCAGAATTCCCCACGTTTCATATTAGCTGATTACTGTTTTGGCTTCTTTTCATGGTAGTAAACAGTTTGTTTTGTTTAGCAATTTCCTTTCCCCTCAAATACCATCACTGATCAATTCTGCCTTTGCCTGAGTCATACATTCACGGGTCTCTTTCTTTTTTTAAAATATATTTTATTAATTTTTTTTTTTTTACAGAAAGGAAGGGAGAGGGATAGAGAGTTAGAAACATTGATGAGAGAGAAACATCAATCAGCTGCCTCCTGCACACTCCCTACTGGGTATGTGCCTGCAACCAAGGTACATGCCCTTGAACCTGGGACCTTGAGTCCGCAGGCCAATGCTCTATCCACTGATAGGGCTCATGAGCCCCAGTTAGGGCTCATGGGTCTCTTTCCTTCCACCTCTCTCCCCTCCATTCACTCCATTTATTGAGCCCCTACTCTGCACTCAGGATTCCAGGAGGGTCTGGGAGGGGGAGGGGTTGAGGGAAAAGGAGGGCATTGGGGGCTGGAATCCAGCATCCAGATCTTCCTCCCCCCACCCAGAGGGCTTACTCTCCAGGCAGGAATGCTGACATGTGAGGATCACTTACTTAGACAGCATTTTGTAGATACAGGGACATTGAGGGCCTGGTCGAGTCACTAGAATCGGAGTCACGCTGGTGTGGCTGTGGCTGCCACTCGCCCTGCCTGAGCTTCTAGAACCACGGAGACTGGCAGTCAGGGCTGCCGTTTTAAACACTGTTGTGGTGAGTGTCTCTAGTTCTGAGTGACTGTGGCCTTCAGCCAGCCCCACTGGTCCCCTTGCTGCAGCCTGGTGTGGGCAGGTGGAGTTTGTGTGGAGGAGGCAGTCAAGAGGAGGAGGGTGGGTAGGAAGAGAAAGGGCTGGTTAACCCCAGGTGAGATCCAGTGGCCACCAGCTGGGGTGAGCTGCAGATCCTCCAAAGCCACCCGAATCCTGCAGTTATTGTCTTTTTTCCTCCTGAACAGCGGGGAGAGAGTAGTTAGTTGCCTTTGTTGCCACGTTACAATCAATAGAACTGCTCACCTTGAACTCAAAATGATGTTGACCTTTCAAATGAAGTTGGGAACACCTGGGGTTTGTTTCCTACCAGTTGGGCACAGAACAGTTTCTGGTTTTTGTTGGGATGGAACTCGGCCTCAGCGCTGGAGTAATGGCTCTCACATGCATCAGAATCACCTGCTGGGCTTCCCCTGCCCCACCGGCCCCCTCACCAGCGCTTCCGATTCAGTCGGTCTGGGGTGGGGGCCTGAGAAAGTTCATTTGTGACATGTTCTGGTGGATGCTGATGCCGCTGGTCCAGGACGGCACTTTGAGAACCTCCGTCCAAGAGCATCTCTCAGATTTGAGTGTTTGTTCCTATTTTCACCCAGAACCAACACAATAAGTGTGGTCTGAAAAGGGATTTCTTTTCAGCGTAGTAAATAAAGAGACCTCCAAATCGCCCCTGACCCTGCCCACACCCCCAGTCCGCGCTGAGCCCTTGCATTACCTGCCACCCAGCGTGGGGATGAGATGAGACAGGGCCCTGCTGCATGGTCTGTAGCTCCTTTTCCTGCGCGTGGAATTTGACGAGCTAAGCATTTTCCATGGTAAGTGCATAAAATGATTTCTTGTCCTTTTTTGAAAGAAAGAAAGAAGGAAAACTTTTCTCCTGAGTCATAACTATTATTAGATGCTGAATGCAAAAAAAAAAAAAAAAAAGGACAGTTATTATTCTGTTCTTCTAAACAGTTTTCTCTGACTTTCCTTAGCTCTGGAAGACTTAGTGAGTTTGAAAAACATAGCTGAAGACAATAAATGGGCTTTTTGTTTTGTTTTGAGTGAGTGTCCCTGAGACTTGGGACTCATGATGTCATTTTAAAAAAAGTAATTCTTTATTGTTGAAAGTATTACATACGTTTCCCCCCCCCCCCTCCCGAAATCCCCTCCAGCCTGCCCTCCACCTCAGGCCCTCACCACCATGATGTAATTTTGATAGAGAAAATAGAAGCTTCCTGCAGTCCCTGACTCCTCTGTGAAGGAGGGACTGAACCAGGACGGAGGGTTCAACAGCAGGCGCCGAGCTGGGGAGACGGGAAGGGCCGCAGTGTTTTCTTGCCCATTAGAGAACCTGGGGGATTTTTTTGTGTGGACATCTACAGTTTGCAAAGCATTTGCATGGGGGAGGGGAGGCGGTGAGCCCTCTTTGGAGGGATTTAAACTCATGAAGGCATGTTTTCCAAATGTGTACAGAATTACGTGGGTGCTTTAAAAATATTCAGTGTTTGGGGGAGCTTGCTTAGACCCACTATATCAGCATGTCAGGCTCTCGGGCAGCTGGTCTGCCCCCATCTCTGGGAGGACGTTCACCACAATGGCAGGAACCCTGCCTGGCATGTTCATCACTGGTCCCCGGTGCGTGCCACATAGTAGGCGCTCAATAAGCATTTCCTGAGTCCATGTGCGGACATTGGCTGGCATAATTGCCCTGATCTCCTACTGCCTTCTTCCACATGGTCTACAGTGTGGCCAGCCCAGACTCCGTCCTGCTCTTTGAACACCACATACACTCACCCCACTCAACCTTTGCTCACACTGTGTCCTCAGCCTGGACAACTCCTCTGCTTTTTCTGCTACGAAAGGTTTGTGTTCTTGTTGCACACTGACAGTGTGGTGGGCTCTGTGCTCGGTGCGGGTAACCTTTCCTGCTGGCCTGTCACAGGTGCTGCCCCTCAACAGGTCTTCCTCGCAGCCCTCTCCCCTGTGTCCCCTTGGGCTTCTCTCAGCATCTAGGTGCCCTTCTTGTGCTCATCAGTGAAAAATATTTGCAAGCTCAAAAAATGTATATGTATGAATATAATATGTGAATACTGTGTGTATACATACATATATATATATATATGCACACACATATATTTTTAAAACTAAAGAGATCTGCAGCCCAGCCAGCATGGCTCAGTGATTTAATGTTGACCTATGAACCAGGAGGTCACAGTTCGATTCCCGGTCAGGGCACATGCCTGGGTTGTGGGCTTGATAAATAGTGTGGGGTGTGCAAGAGACAGCCAATCAATGATTCTCTTTCATCATTTGATGTTTCTATCTCTCCCTTTTGGAAATCAGTTAAAAAAATAAATATTTTTAAAAAGAGATCTGCAAACTTGAAATGAATTAAGTAATTACTAGTACATCCAATGTTTTCTAAGTGTGAGGTCATCATTGCCAGCTTAGTAGGTTACTGATCCACTCCGGTCCTGAGTGAGAGGTTCAGAAGGACTGAGCTCCTTCCATCATCATAATTGTAAGTTTTCCAGATATTCTTCCATGGAGGTCATGGGTTCTGGAAGGTTCTGTGGTCTTGAGCTCCCCCCCTTGGCCTTGATCTTCTAGCTCACAATGGTCTGTACTCCTTGTCTTGCACATTCTTCCAAGGTTAGTGGCCTCCTGAAGTGAGGCTTGAGGAGTGTATCACCATAATAATGGCAAGAGCTGACCCCTGTGGAGTTTCCTGTGCACCTGGGCAAGTTCCAAGTGTCTGTGTTTATTTGCTCATATAGCAGCCCTAGGGGTTTAGTACCTATTAGCCCTGTTTACAGATGGGGAAACTGAAGGGCTGTGAGGTGTAATGATTTGCTCTGGCCATAACTAGCTAGATGGCCTCGTCGCTTGCTGGTGTGAAGCATAAGGTTCCAGGCCAGCCCTGGTCCCAGCCTGCGCGGGCTTCTGACAGGCAGCACCTTCCCGTCTGGGGAGCCAGCTGCTGCTCCTGCCGGAAGGAGAGGAGAGGGGCGGCTGGTGGTTTCAGGTTTCATAAATTTCTGAGACGGTTGCCCTGTGGCCCCATTTGTCTTGGGGCTTCTTTTGGGGGGTTGGGGAGAAGATTAACAAAAGGGAGAGGAGCAGTGAGCAGGGGGCTCCTGAGAGAGATCACCGCCAAGCAGACCTGCCTAACAGGAGTGGCCAGCATGCCCAGGGGCAGGGGAGCGTGGAGGGAATGCTGTCCTTATCCAGTTTGGTGTGTGGCCAAGAACTGAGTGTAAGTCAGCCACATCTCCTTTAAAACCGCCCAGGGAAAGACCCTGCTGGGGAAGGTAGCAGGTGTGGGAGGCTTGTGGGGCTCCGTGTGCTTCTGTGCTGGCCTTGGGCCCTGCTTGCTGGGGACAGCAGCAAAGGAAATAAATGGCCCATGGCTAAGAGAATATGTGGTGGAGAGAGTTTAAGGCAGCAAGAAAACCTATGCAGCCCCCCGAGCCAAGGGGGTGGGGCAAGAAGCCCGCTGGAGGAGGCAGAAGGGCTTCTGCTTGGAGAAGAAAGTCTGGGGCCAAAATGTGTCCTCAGAAAAGAAGACTGGTCTGTGTCTCTGTTTTAGGCCTCTACTTACTGGTCCTGCTGGTGTATGTACAATGTCATCAGGGCAATCACCTGGGTGTTGTTGGCCTCCCAAGTACCTCACTCACCCATCGCTAAGCAAGCATTTAGTGAATGCCAGTGTAATGAGTGGCCTGTGCCTGGTGCCAAGGCTCTGGGTATGTGGAGGGCATGCAAAACGTAGCCCTGAGCCTTAAGAGCTGTGTTTTAATGGAGGGGCACGGAACTTGGTGTGAAGCCGATAATGCACGGGGTGGGCCCTAGGATGTCTGAGGCCACACTGAGTCACAGAGATAGAGTGCCCAAGGACACTGGCGAAGGGGGTGGTCAGCGGACTGTGGAAGAGGCAGGATGGCGGGGGGGGGGGGGTTTGAGGAAAAAGGGGAATGTCTTTTGGAGAGGAAAGGGAAAGATGGCAAGGAGAGACAAGGCCCTCAAAACCAAACTTGCAGGTCACTGATGGAAAGATGGACATTCAAGCTTCTTAGGACAGCCTGGACTTGGCTTGTTTTGCAGCCACAGCTGCTGGCCTGTGGGAGCTGTAGGGACAGGGTCCTGGATACTCCGTGAGTTAGGGCCCAATGCCGGCTCTGGACGCCCTTAACGGACAAGCAGGCAGGTGTTGGCCTGGATGCTAGGCAGCCGGCAGCCTGTGGCAGGCAGGAGTGCTAGAGGGCGGCAGGAATGTGTTAACAGCAGCAGCTGGCTGCTATCTGATCCTGGCCCTGCAGTGACTTCCGCTTCCCCCATTGTTAGCATACCAACCAGACTGTGAACGAATGAATGAGTGGATAGAAAGGGTTCCTGGGCAGGCTGTCGCCATCAGAATAAAATAACCCCAGCTCGCTGCTCTCCAGGGAGCTTGCCTTGCCAGCCCTTGACATTAGGAAAACCTCAGGTGGAAAATGACCATAAAGAGTAGACTAGACCTGAAGCACAGTGGTTACGAGTGTTTTAGCTGGGACAGAATACCTGCCTGCTTTACAGAATGACCCCCAAATGGCTGAACACAGTGGAAGTTTATTCCTCTCTCCAGTGCAGGTCCGTAGCACTGCTCCATTCACTCAGGGACCCACGTCTTCCCAAGAGCTCTGCCATCTTCTTGAGCACTGGCTCCCACTGCTAGTGGGTATCTGAATCACCCGAGGGCTCATTCAAACAGATTGCTGGGCCCCAGCCCCACAGGAGTGGGCCTGAGAATTTGCATTTCTAACAAGTTCCAGTCGCTGCCGCTGCTGCTGGTCCAGGGGCTGCCTTTGAAAACTTACTGTTGTCGGCTTTGTGGTTCTCCACGGGAGCGTCTGCATCCAGCCAGAGATGAGGGATGACAGAGAGCAGACGTCAGTCACAGTGGCTCTACTTAATGCCACGGAAGCCTGAGAAATGGGGTCCTCTTGCTGGCCCAGGAGGAAAATAGAGGGGTGTTGTCTCTGCCACAGTTAGAAAGGGCAGCACAACCCTGGCTGGTTGCTCAGTGGTTAGAGCGTCAGCCTGAGGATCAAAGGGTTGCGGGTTCGGTTCCCAGCCAAGGGCATATACCTCGGTTGCAGGTTTGATCCTTGCCCCGGTCAGGGCGTGAGCGGGAGGCAGCCAATCAATATCTCCATCTCTCTCTCTCTCTTCTTTCCCCTCCCCCTCGCCTTCCTCACCCCCTCCTGCTTTTGTTCCTCTGTCTGAAAATCAGTGGGAAAAACATCCTCAGGTGAGGATTTAAAAAGTGGGGGGAGGCAGCACAGGTCTGTTTGCCCCTGATTTCTGCCTGAAATACTAGATTTCAAATGTGTGGAGAAAGTCAAGTAGGTTTTGCATTTACTTATGCCTTTCAAGAAGGCAGAACCTTAGTGGGGCTCAATTTCTCACTTGTCCCCCTAGGACAGGTGCAAGTCATTTGAGACGCAGGTTCCTGCGATGGATGCTCCATGGCACCTCAAGTCCTACCCTTGTCTCTCAGGCCTCGGAAGAACTCTGCAAACACTAGTCAGGTCATTGTTGTGCATGATGGACTTTGTTGTGGGTGTTCCAAGCTCCTTCTTGGTGTCTTTCTTCATCTTTGTTGCCTGATAACCCTGCTTGCTTATGTATGGCAGGAGGTGTTTTTCAGTCAGAATTGTAGCCATGGTGACTAGGCATGTCATATAGTTCAGGACTGACCTGGGGGCAAAATCAGTGGGTCAGTCAGCAGGTACGTATCTGTCTTCACTCCAGAAGCTGCAAGAGATCATGGCTTCAAGGCCATTTTCAATTAACTTATCTAGTCATAGAGTCCAAAGCAACCCAAATACGATCAGTGAGGGCTGAGTGAGGACTGCAAATGTATCAGCCACCTGTCAAGTTGCAGAGCCCGCCTCCAGGTAGAGGGTCCCCCGGCAACTCTGTCCTTCTCGCCACACTCCTGGAGCATCAGGCCCAGCGCTGGGAACTGCAGACAAACACACGATAGTGATGATGGCGGGTGGCCTGTGGGAGGCCGGCCTGGAGGAGAGGGAGGGTAGGTCGGCGGTCTCCGCCATCATGACCTTTGCAAAGTTGGGCTGTGGTTGTGGGAAGAGGGTCGAGGTGATGTGTGGCTCTGGGTGGGGGATATTGTTGGAGGGAGTGAGGTGGATCTGGGACTTGGAGTGCAGAAGGAGAACTCTGAACCATTGTTACAGTCGGGAAGCACAGTGCACTCCCTGCCTGGCACAGGTCCCTGGCCTGGTCGCCGGAGTTTGGCTGATTCCATGTTGAGGCATCATCTTTGGGAGAAAGGTTGGACTAGAAGAAACGAAGTGTCTGTGTGCACCAGAAGTCGGAAAGGGCCTTGCGTGTGGTCTTCAGCCATGCTGGGAAAGCCAGGCAGGACCTGGGTGGATAGGAGGAGGGGAGAGGTTCATAAAATAGACGTGCATCAGGCATCCGGTTGTACACCTCAGACTTACCCAGTGTTACATGTCAATTAGACGTTAACGTGGCTGGGGAGCATGAAAGGACAGGGGAAGACATTCCAGTTATTTGAAAGGCACTGGGGGTGGGCACAGTGGAGAGACCAGAGGAATGACCTGGGTAAGGTCTTGGCAGCCAGGATGGGGGCTGGACCGGGCCTGGCTGAGGCAGCACTCTGGAAAGTGGAGTCTGTCTGAGGACTGGGGTCTTCCAGGGTGAAGGGGACCTGGAGGTGGTTCTGGAAGTTTTTGGGGGGGTGCCGAGACGGGGTGTTGGAGGAGACTGAGTGGGACGAGGGATGAGTTTAAGAGCCAGCTTGTAGGAAAAGGGTCCTACAATGTTGAGTCCATGGTAGTTCTGGCATCCAAGCAACGGTGACTATGAAGAGGCCTCCCTGCAGCTACAGCTTCGAGGAGTAGGTAAGGACAGGGCCTCTCCCGGTGGATGCTGCTCTGCCTGGGCTGAGGGCCGTCCTGTTCATGTTTCCTGCCCTTGCGGACGGGGTGGAATGGGGCAGGGCAGGCTCAGGGACTGCTTCCCTCTGAGTGAGCGCCCACTCCTGTGCTATTCTACCCAGCCTGCCCATGTCAGAGAGCCAGGCCTTCACTCTTTGATTGGGCCCTGAGCTCCTGTTACAGCCAGCTGTGCTGGGCTCTCACAGGAGTCCTCCCTTCTGACCCTCTCAGCACCCCTGTAAGGCAAAGACTCCTCGTGTCTCCTGGAGGTCAGGGGCCTGCCCCACAGTGTCACAGTGAAGCTGAGTGACAGGTTCAGCCGTGTCTGTTTTCTGACTCCACACCTGGAGCTCATTCCAGCATACAGGATCTTTCATAGCTCTCCTTACGAATACGACTGCCTGCGCAGGGACAATCGGGAGGTCAGCGTTAGGCAAATGTGCATTAGGAGCGTGAACGGGAATCGGCACAATGGCCTGTACCGAGGGCCTGCTCAGCCACGCCTGCAGATGGATTCAGGAGTTCGTCACTGCATTTTACAGAGGAGGCAACTGAGGCATGGAGAGGCCAGCCCCAAGCAGGAGTCGGGGGTTCGTGCCCTCACACTAACCTTGGCAGCCAGGGCACCTCACAGCATCTCACGTGGCTCAGTGTGGACGGTTCTGTCTGTGCTTTTGAATTTTCTCAGGAGGCTGCCTCGTGGGAGAGAATGACTGTCTCAGCCTGCGATGTCGACAGAACTGGGCGGGCCCTCATTGTCCTTGTGGTCCAGGTTGGTGGAGGCCCTGCCTCCTGCTCTGTTTGTATGTTCTGCTGCCCCATTTTAACTCTGAGCAGCCTGACTAGGAGGTAAAGGGCTAGCTCCCAGTCAGGAGAGAAATGCTTTCAGGCCCATCGAAACATGGAGCCCTGGCTGGCTAGTTAGCGTATTGTCCCCAATATGCCAAGGCGGTGGGTTTAATCTCTGGTCAGGGCACATAAAGAAATAACCAATGAGTGCATAAATAAGAGGGCCAAAAAGTCGATGTTTCTCTCTTTCTCTCCAGTCAATCAATCTATCAATCAATCAGTCAATCAATCAAAAAAATAACAAGGAAAAGCTGAAGGCAGGCTCTGAAATGCGGGCGCTGAGCTGCTGTGGCTCCTCCTTCTCCTCAGGGTGCGCTGTGGAGACCTGATACCTCCTCTCTGAACACTTCCCACTGTATGTGAGAAAAGCAAGCACAGATACAATGGGACCACACTTCTGACAACAATTTAAATTAGTTTAGCATAGAATCTATGCTGTGGTCGGCAAAATGCGACTTTTTGGCCCCTTGAGTGTGGCTCTTCCACAAAATATCATGGCCTGGGCGAGTCTCTTTTGAAGAAGTAGCGTTAGAAGTTTAAGTTTAGAGCTAGAGGATCCAAGATGGTGGGGTAGGTAAACACCTAAACTGCTACATCGCACAACAATTTCAAAACTACAACTAAAAGACGAAACGTCTATCACCCAGAACCACAGGAAAGCTGGCTGAGTGGAAGTTCTACAACTAGAAGGAAATAGAAAAGAGCATTGAGACGTGCACAAGCGCTGAAAAGCTGAGGTACGGAGGCGCGTGATCCGGGCTGGCGACAGTCATTGCTTTTTTCAACCCAAAGGGAGACAAGCCCCCGATTACTCTGAAATCCAGTCTCTGGGGAGACGCGGGGAACCCAAACTCCTACAGGGAGAAGCTGGATTGTCTGCCATCGGGTCAGAAAGTGAGGGTGGCTTGCTTGCAGAGCTGCGTGCAGGAATAATTGTTTACTGTGTTGGGGCGTGGGACGGGGGATGCAGTCAGAGATGCAGAGCTGGCTAACTGGCAGCCATCACTGTTTGCCATGCCCAGCCTAGTGACGCCCTGAGACCCCGCCCCGCACAACCTACAAACCCACCCAAGCTCCATGCAGCGACTTTAGCATAAGAATAAGAATGGCCCGCCCATGCAGCTTAACCTAGCAAACTTGCAGCCCTGGTCAGACAGCTCCAAACCTCCAAACCCCAAGCAAAGAGGAGAAAACTGTAGCTCTCGCTGTAGCTCCTGCTGGGTGGCCTCAGACAGTAGCTGACCTGCACCCCATTGGAGATCCAGAAGCCAGTATACCTAGTGGTCAGTGTGAGACACCAGATTTCAACTCCTCACATCCATAAGTGACACATTCAAGAGGCAGACTCAGTGAGCACCAAAGCCCCACTGAAACAAGTCCTGCCCCATAAGCATGTCTCCAGCGCAGCAGTTCTTCCATTATAGACACAGTGAGTCCTCACAGCCAATTGGCCTGGAGGTCAATTCCTCCCAGTGTACCAACAGCAATTCAGGCTTAACTACACCAAGACTTTGCACTCAGCCCACAAAGGGGTGTACCAAGAGCGTCCACATCAGGTGATTGGGGAGGCTGAGCTACTGCCCCCTATAGGTCACCTACCACGCAAAGCCACTCCATCAACACAGGGAAGCAGCCAAAATGCGGAGACAAATAAACATGTCACGAATGAAAGAAAACAAACTACTGGAGGAAAGCAAACTACTGGATGACATAGAGTTCAGAACCACATTTATAAGGTTACTCAAGAATCTTCTGAAAACCTCTGAGGAACTTAGTGAGACCTTTAAGGATATTAATGAGAATGCCAAAAAAATGGAAAAGGACCAGTCAGAAATTAAGCATACACTGTCTAAAATAAAGAATATACAGAAACTCAACTGTAGATTAACATACCCCAAGAATAAAACCAAAGATCTAAAATATGAGGAAACAAAAAACACCCAACCAGAAATACAAAAAGAAAAAAGAATCCAAAAATATGAAGATAGTGTAAGGAGTCTCTGGGACAACTTTAAGGTACCAACATCCGAATTTTGGGGGTGCCAGAAGAAGAGAGAGAGCAAAATACTGAAAACCTATTAGAAGAAATAATGACAGAAAACTTTCTCTACCTGGTGAAAGAAATAGACTTACAAGTTCAGGAAGCGCACAGAACCCCATACAAGAGGAATCCAAAGAGGACCACACTGAGACACATCATAATTAAAATGCCAAGGGCAAAAGACAAAGAGAGAATCTTGGAAAGCAGCAAGAGAAAAACGGTTAGATACCTACAAGGGAGTACCCATACGACTGTCAGCTGATTTCTCAGCAGAAACTATGTAGGCCAGAAGGGAATGGCAAGAAATATTCAAAGTGATGAACAGCAAGAAATTACAACCAAGATTACTCTACCCAGCAAAGCTATCATTCAGAGTTGAAGGTCAGATAAAGAGCTTCACAGACAAGAAAAGCTAAAGGAGTTCATCACCACCAAACCAGGATTACAGGAAATGCTGAAGGGTATTCTTTAAGAAGAGGAAGAAGAAGAAGAAGGTAAAGATAAAAATTATGAACAACAAAATGGCATCAAATACATACTTACCAACAAGTGAATCTAAAAATCAAGTGAATAAAAAATCTGAAGTACAGAATGGACTGGTGAACATAATAGAATCAGGGACATAGAAAGGGAGTGGACTGGCAGTTCTCAGGGGGAAGGGGATGTGAGAGGTGTGGGAAGAGATTGGACAAAAATCTTACTCCTATGGATGAAGATAGTGGTGGGGGTAAGGGCATGGGGTGGGGTGTGGAATCAGGTGGAGGGGACTATGGGGGGAAAAAAAAAGAGGAACACCTGTAACAATCTGAACAATAAAGATTTATTAAAAAAAAAAAGAAGTTTAAGTTTAAAAAATTAGGCTCTCAAAAGAAATTTCAATCGTTGTACTGTTGATACTTGACTCTGTTGACTAATGAGTTTGCCGACCACTGGCATAGATGAAGAATTTATTTCTACAAAGCTTTAGGGTTAAAATCCCTTGGTTGTTTTTGATTCTTTGGAAGATGGTAATATGCCCAATATTTCTGTAACTGGAAAACTCACTCCATTCCTCAACCATGCTGCACACAGAGTTAAAAGCGAGTCTCAAAAAAGACATTTGTCTAAGTAGTTCCATAAAACATCTACATAAAAGAAATAATAAAGCCAGGAAGGAAAATACTGGATAGGTAATAGATATATTTTGCATAGTGTTAGCCTGTTTGCAATGTAAACTCTTTCTTTTGAGCTGGATACTAATGGGGACACAAAAACAGCCCCCCATTCTCTTACACCTTTTCTTTGCTTGGGAATCAGAATGCCTGTCTGCTCAGGCTGGGTGGGCGTAGGTTGGTGAAACCCCATCACCACCTGCACCACCAGTGATCCTGAACCAGTTAGAGGTTTTGAAAGAACTGACCTTGGCATTATCAAGTAGGTGGAACTTGTCAGAACATATTTTTCCTCTTATTCCTTTTCACCCTCCTCTGTTCTCCATGTGCTTAGTACATTTTTTCATTCCACTTGCCTCCTCTCAGCTATTAGCTGGAGAGGACTTCGTACTCTGATTCACCCCAAGATTGAAAACTCATATTTTATCTCTCCCAAAGGAATTTTTTTGGATGAGACCCTAAGCCAAAGGTATGATTGTCTAATGGTGGAGTTTTAGTCTCTGGGACAGAGCAGAGGAGGAGATGTGTTAAAAGGCTCCTCCTCGTGTTCTATGAATTATAGAAATCAGATATCTCCATGTGTCTATTTTTTTTCTTAAAGTTTTATATTTTACATTCATTTTGACCTACTTGTTGTATAAGGTGTGAAGTTGAGGTTGATCTTTTTTGTTATGGATGCTTAATTGGTCCAGTATCATTTGATCTACATATTATTTATCCCTCTACCAATATCATGCTGTCAGAATTATATAGTAATCTTTAACATTGGAAAGAGAGGTTCCTTTGTATTTCAAAATTATTTGGGCTCTTTTACCACTTCTCTCTCTTTTTAAAAAAAATCTTGACCTGAGGGTATTTTTTCCATTGCTTTTGCTTTTTCACAGAGAGAGTGGAAAGGAGGGAGGAAGGGAGGGGGAGAGAGACACAGCAACTGGTTGCCTTGCACACGTGCCTTTGACCGGGAATTGAACCCATGACCCTCTGGGGCGTGGGCCGAGGCTCTGATCCCTGCTCAGGGCTCTTTTCTCTATGTGAATTCACAAAGAAACTTCTAGGTAAATGTTCATAGCACTGTTATTCAAAATAGCCACAAACCAGAAACTACCGGGATGTCCTTCAGTGGTGAGTGGTTGAATAAACGGCGGTACATCCATAGCATGGAATGCTACTCAGGAATGAAAAAGCAACCTATTATCAATACAGGTAACCACATGCATGAGCCTCAAGGAAATTGTGCTGAGTAGGAAAGCCAACGGTTACATATTGCACTTACATAATATTCTTGAAATAATAAAATTGTAGAGGTGGGAAACTAATTAGTGGTTGCCAGGGATTAAGGATTGGCGTCTATAAAGGGGTAGCATGCAGGAGCCTGGTGGGGAGAGGGCAGGCTAGTATCTTGATTGTCGTAGTTACACATGTGTTGAAATTACATAGACACGCGTGCGTGCGCGCACACACACACAGGAATGCTTGTAAAACTGGTAAAATATGAATAAACTCTGTGGATTGTGCCAATGTACATATCTTGGTTTCTGATAGAAATGCAAAACGTTAACTGGTGGAGGCTGGGTGAAGGCTTCATGGGACCTGTCTGTACATTTCTTTTCAATTTTCTGTGAATCTAATTATTTCAAAAACAAAGTTTAAAAAACATAAAACAGTATTGTAGTCTGTGTATGTTCCATCCATAATGGCAAACCTATAGCCCTAACAGTTCACTCAATGTTTAGAGTGTCGACTGAAGAGTCGAGGGTTTGATTTTAGTCACGGGCACGTACCTGGGCTTCAGGCTAGACCCCACCCCCCACCCCCACCGTGCGTGGCGTGCAGGAAGCAACCGATGGATGTGTCTCACATCGATGCTTCTCTCTGTCTCTCCCTCTCCCTTCCACTCTCTAAAAAGTCAATGGAAAAAATATCCTCAGGTGAGGATTAACAACAACCCCAAAAAAACCTATGAAACTATGGACATGTGGTTGCCTCCGTATCCGTATAAGGCTTCTTGTTCCGTAACGTTTTCTTTAAAAGAACAGGACCTGAAGCACATATGACAAAATGTTAACATTTGTGAATTTGGGATGATGAATTTATTGAAGCTCCTGTCCTTTTCACTGTGTTTAAATTGTCCTAGTACTTAAAAATAAAATAAGTATAAACAAAACTCCCAGTTGTGCCAGGGTCCCTCTCTATCTCCATGATACCCTGATCTGTTCGCAGAATTGGTCAAAACACTGAACATTTCCTTAGGAAAACCACTACGCAGTCACAGACCTTGCCCCATGAATTCCTAACTCTGGGTTGGGAGGCCTAGGAACGTAATCCATCTTTTTTATTACGACAAACTAATTTTAATTGCTCATTATAGTATTGCATTATGAGGAGGAACTATCTTTAATTTTCTTTTTGGGGGCTTGTTTCTAAACTAATGTGATCTCGGAGCTGAGACCCATGCGTTTCAGAGTCGCCACCTGACTGTGAGCACAAAATATTTGTGTGCAACAGTGTAAACAGAAGTCTGCTCCTCTGCCCAGCAGAGCCTGCCCTCCCCTTGGATCAATTAAAGCAATTCCAGGTGGGTGCTTCTTCGCTTCCTGGTTCTATTTAAAAATACAAATGTCGTTTCAGAGAGATTCCCCCCCCCCTCCCCCCCGGCAAACACCAAGTGAGTGACATAAGAATGGGACCATGTCTCTCCACTCCTCATTTAAATATTGGCCGTGTCCTTTCGAGATCATTTTTCTTGGTGACACATTAAACAATCTCAGGTCAGTCAGAGTCCTTAGAGGTCACCACGGGTGTCAGGAATGCAGCCCTAATCACGTACAAGATAGGCACCCGGAGGCACCCATCAGCGCCTTGGCCCAGAGCAGCCCCATCTTGCTATTCAAGTAAAGGGTGTTCTCGTATGTTTGTCAGACATTCGCTGCCTCTAGCCCTCTCAGCCTTCCACATGTAGTGCCACGGTCTGCTGCTGCTACCGCTTTGGGGAGGGGGTGCTGTGCAGTGGGCACCCAGAGGATGCCACTGGGTCCGCAGAGAAGTCTTCACGCCACCCTTTGTGGCGGGACAGCCTCCTCCCCGTGGGCAAACCTGGGCTGCAGCCCCCCGGCTGCCCAGTGGCTTTTGTGTGTGTGCAGCTTTCAGCTCCTGTCCATCAGCTTGAATGGGCCCATTCAGGGGCATTCATGCGCCTCGGAGACCCCGGCCGCCTGGACACAACAGCTGAGAGGGGCGCTGCACATGAGAATTTGCCCGCTCGGCCTGCCTCCGGGAGCCCCGATTGTTCGGCGGAGCCTGGGGCCCAGGAGTGCATCTCGAGGGCTGACTTGGACCGAAATTGGGGCTCATTCATCCTGTGCACTTGGGGGCTCTGGAAGGGAGGGAAGGAATGTGTGAGCTGGGGCCTGCACCAGCTTATCTTTGACTCTGACCTTCAGCTTTTATCTCTGTGTCCCACCCAGCTGATCCCCTGCTTAAGGCCAGAGATCTTGTCTCTTTTATCTTCACAGTCCTGCATACCGGAGGCACTCAATAAGTGCTGCTGATGGAGTGAACTCAGTCGGTGCTCCACCCCGTTAGGCCGGGGTGTGCTGGTTTCCTTTACTGTTCCTTTGAAGAGGCTGCAGTGTAGCCTGCTCCCGGGGGCGGGGGGAAGGGGCCCTCTGAGCGTTTGGGCAGCCTTCAGAAAGAAGTTTGGAAGGACAGTAGATTTGACCTGAAAGGACAGATGTTTTCAAGGTGGGAAGTGGCCATAGAGTAGGCCTTCTGCCAGCCAGGGACCTGCATCTGGAGTTTGGAAGGCTGTGTGGGGCGTGCCCGAGACCTCTGCAGAGCTCGGCCTTCCATTTGCAGGACGGGGCAGTGCCCTGGGCTGACTTGGAACCATGTGGTGGTGGATGTGAATTTGGGAACAGGGTCTTGACTCCCAGTAGCTTGTGCCATTTGGCAGCCAGTACCCTCCAAACCTCTGGCTCTCAGCTCTGGCTGTGTTCCCACTGTGGACAGGGGCCCGAGGACCATGCCGAGAACAGGGGGAATGAAAAGCCAGGCCCAAGTGCCAAAGGGGCCTTGTGTTTGATGACCTCACAGTGGCAGGCACAGTACTAGCAAAAGAAATAGTGGAATCTTTCGTTTGTTGGGAACTTACTGGGCTAAGTGCTTTGACAGAAGCCAGTAAGCTGTTGTATACACACCCTCTGCAATGATATTAGGAAAAGATGTACACGTGTGCTGTACACGGCCTTTCAGCACTTTAAGGAAGGACAGATTATTATTCCCATTTACAAGTGGAATAACGGAGGCTCCCAAGGTCAGTGGCAGAGCTTCAGTGGAGAGAAGGGCTCAAGCTCCTAGTGGCTAAAGGTGAGGGCTTTGGCAAACATTATTCCACTGTAGTGAACCAAGTTGTTATCTTTTCAACCTCAGTTTTAAGTGTTAAGAAAAAGGGAAGGCCCTGACCGGTTTGGCTCAGTGGATAGAGCATCGGCCTGCAGACTGAAGGGTCCCAGGTTCGATTCCGGTCAAGGGCCTGACGTAGGAGGTGTGCAGGAGGCAGCTGATTGATGTTTCTCTCTCATCAATGTTTCTAATTCTCTCTCCCTATCCCTTCCTCTCTGTAAAAAATCAATAAAATATATATATTTTTTAAAAGTTTAAAAAAGAAAAGAAAGAAAAAGGGAAGAAAAAGAAACACCTTTATTAGGGCCGCGGCACTCAAAAAGTTAGACGGCTTCAATCTTTGAGAACCTCACAATTTAGTTGGGGAAACGTAGAAGCCATTTTTGCAAACTGCCAGCAGCAGGATTGGCAGCATCTGTGCTGAGGACAGATGGCAAGAACCTGGGGAGGTGGCCATGACCTCCTGGGACAAATGCATGGCCTTTCCTCGAGAGGCAGGAGTTGATTTGCTCTGTGGCTAACGGAGGGAGGTGGGTCTCCTTAACATGACACTGGCGTCAAAGCATCTGGCCCCCACAGCTTCTCCTGTAAGGTATAGGTGCTACTTGAGGTCACACAGACCTGGGCAGGAGCCAGCTTGGCCCAGGGCGGGTCACGGAACACAGCGGTGAGATGGGATGTCACCCCAACGAGGTTAGTCAGCACTTGGCGCACAGTGTGTGCTCAGTACTCTTGATTTAGTGCATTGGAAGTTGATTTCTTCCTTGACGGTGGCCAGTTTTCTGCCTGGTCTCATATTCAGCTCCTCAGGGAAAAAGTTCTTCTTAGGGTGGGGACAAAAACTCAATCTCGGGCCACGAAGAGAAAGCACTGTACCGCATGGAACTTGGTGTAGTTCTGCTGTCGCTGTGGTTGCAGATCCCATTTCTCCTCCATCGAGGTGACTGCTGCATGTGACCAGTGTGTCCAGGGTCAGGTAGCCGTGCATCCTGTGCCTGGTGGACACTGTGGCCTCAGTGGTCTCTTTTGGAGCTTCTGCTTCCCTCTGATCTAGGGGCCTTATTTCAGCCCAGAGAAGATTGGCCGGACTGTGAATGACAAGGTGTGTTTTCTACCCTCATTTCTAATTCTGAGTTTAAGCATTGGAGAGACCTGGAGCAAATTGCTCAACTCCTACAGACTCAATTTCTTCATCTGCAAAATGGGATAACAGTGGAACCGGTATGGCTTCAATGAGATGATGCATGTAGAACATGTCGAGTTCTGACACCCGGTAATCATGCAGTAAAATGAGCCTCTCTGTTTCCAGTTGAATGAATGTGACGATGCCTCGGGAAGCTGAAGGTGGCTGATCGCCTTAGATATACAGAGTAGTCAGCTACTCGGTCCTTTTATCCTCAGGGATGATGGAGCGGGAAGCCCAGACAGGAAAGTGTCATGTTCGCTCTGGGTGGATGGGGCAGTTCTCTATCCAGGAATTCTTTCCACAGATGGGGTCAGAGTTTTCAGACATGTCTAGAAGCTGGCAGATTCGGTCTAATCGGTGTTCAGCCTGGATTGGATCCTGCACCATTGGCAACATTTGAATAAAGTCTGTCAATTGGATGATATTATTGTATCAATGTTCATTTTCCTGATCAGGTAATTAAACTGGTAATGTAAGAGAATGCCTTTTTTTTGGGAAATGCACACTGAAGTATTTAGAGGTAAAGGGGGTGCAGTTTAGTCTCAAATGGTTCAGGGGGAAAAATGGAGGGAGAGAAGGGGAAAGCAAATTAAATGTTAACGTTTGAGGTACTTAGGTGGAGGGAGTTCATTTTACTATTCTTGCACCTTTTTTGTAGGTCTGGAATTATTTTGAAATAAGATTTTTAAAAATCCTTGTGTGGCTAGGGCTTGTGAAAAAGTATCAGTTGGTTGTCAGAGTTATTGCAGAATAAACTAGTAATCAAGGCACTGTTTTGTTTCTAGAAAGGCTTGACCCGGTTGGGGTGGGGCGTGGGGCGTGTGAAGAGCCGGGGGAGGGGGGCGGTGTGAGGAGCCCAGGAGTGGCCCTGAGGAATGGAAGGATGAAGACCATCTGAGTAAAAGGGAAGAGGGTGAATAAACTGAGGAGAAATGGCCTCTCACATGGTACCTTTCCACCAGCAATGGAGGGGTTGTGCTCAGGAAATGATGTGGGTAGAGAAGAGGAACCGTGGCTGCCAGGAGAAATAGCTCTAATTTGGGCCTTGGAGAGTGAAAATTGTAGGAGAAGTGATCAGGGTGGGTGGATGGATGGATCGATGGATGGATGGATGAGAAGTGCCTATGAGGATGAGCAGGACCACATGGGCTTTAAGGCCTTTGAGCCCAGGGTGAATGGCGTCTGTGGTTTCCATACCCAGCTGTGTGCTGCATCACGGTAAACACCCCAGGAGTGGATTATCACAGGAGAACCTGGAGGAAACGCAGGCATGAGGTTTGGAGCTGAGCCCTCAAGTCTTTCAGGGGGTTGGGGTGGCAGCAGGAAGCCAGGGCAGGCGTAGTGGAGTCTCAGTTGCAAAGGGCCTTTTGTTTACCAGCGCCCTGGTTCACGTTTAATTTTACAGAAACACTGCTCTGTCTGAAAGTAGCACATGAATAGTTCTTGTAGCAAAATTTTAAAACCAAACAGAAGAGACACATCAGAGGCCTCCTTCAGCCCCTCCCCCCATCCCATCCCAGAAGTAGCAGGTGTGGGCAATTGGTCTCCCTAGGTCCTTTTTCCAAGTGTTTGCACTGTCCTATTTGATATAGCTGGGATTGTAGCTCTGGAGCCAGGCTTCCTGGGTTCCTGAACTGCTTCCACTGCCTACCAGCGAGTTCAGGAGCCCTTTCCTATGCTTCCATCTTCTCATCTGTAAGGTGAGAAGGATACTGGAGACCCAGTAGGGTTGGGAAGACTAACTGCATCAGTACATGAAAGGAGCTTAGAACAGTGCCCACACATAGTAGATGCTCAAGAAATGTCCGCTGTCATTATCTGTTGACTTATAAGGGCCTGTCTGAATATCTTTATCAGTAGGCTTCTTAGTTGTAAAGCAATAGATGTCAGCTGACTGATAGCAGCAGAAAAGGAATTCCTTTAAGGGACACATGCAGGGTGGTTTCCAGACTCCCTGGGAAGGCCACGGAGTTAGACTGTGGGAACTAGGCAGCAGCCCAGACCCTGGCCACAATTATGCCACAAAACCGGAATGGCGAGGGTGCTGCCGCTGTTGATGTTACTGGCATTTCAGCTTCCGAGTGGGAGGTGGACCCTGCCTCCCACCAGGACTCAGAGGGTGCAGATTCCTTAACACGGGAATGGAGTTCAGATGCCCCAGGGCCGAGTTCTCCCTGGATATAGTAAGTTACTCCTTTGAGCCCGCAGTGTCTGCAGAGACGGGACTATCTCATGCTCTTCATGGTTGCAGAGCATTGCCAAGACTTGGTTTTTAATCACTTCCCTAGTAATGAACTTTATTCTTTTTGTCCCATTTCAACATGCCCCAATGAACATACTTATACATACATCTTTACACAAATGTGGCATTTCTGTTGGATTGACTTTTAGAGATGGGAGAGTGTAAATGTATTCTTTTAATTATTTTTCGAGTTAACATTGTTTCTTCTACAGGCACACCTCTTGTTGCTCTTTGCTTTATTGTGCTTCACGGATGTTGCGGTTTTTACAAATTGAAGGCAAGACCTTCCATCAGCAAAAAGTTTACCAATCTCTTTATTGCAGAATATTGTGGTAGCTGGGACCAAATGTGCAATATCTCCGAGGTATGTCTGTTTTCTGTGGAAACTGAAAGACATTTTGAATATAAGTAAGCAGGTGTTTTTTGTTTTTGTTTTTAATTGTGGTAAAATAGACACAACATGCAATTTACCATCTTAACCTTTCTTTTTTTTTTTAAATAAATTTTTATTGATTTCAGAGAGGAAGGGAGAGACAGAGACAGAAATATCAGTGACAAGAGAGAATCATTAATCGGCTGCTTCCTGCACACTGGGGATTAGGCCCACAACTTGGGCATGTGCCCTGACTGGGAATCAAACCATGACCTCCTGGCCCATAAGTCAACCATCACCACCATCCATATCCAGGCCTTGACCTTTCCAAACGAAAAGTCTGTATGCATTAAATGATAACTCCCATTTCTCCCTCTCACAACTCCCTTTCTACTTTGTATCTATGAATTTGGCTGTTAAGCAGTTTTTATAGTTTTGTCATCCTGGCAGCTTGAGCATTTTCAAAGACGGGAGGGAGGAGAACTCTCCACTCATGGCATCAGCTCCCCCGTTTTTGAGCATGTCCCTTGTGCCCATGTTCTGCATGTTCTCGGCAGTGGTTGTTGCCTCAGCTGTGCACTAGAATCACCTGGGGAGCTCGGACAGTTGGTGCGCAGTGCATAGGCCAGGTCAAGGACACTGCATGTGGAGGTTAGCTGCATTTAATCCCCACCCCCATGTGGGGGAGGGGTCATGATTACTCCTGATTTACGGAAGGGAAACCAAGTCACGGTGTGTGAGGTGTTCTCACCTCTCAGCCCTTACCCCTGACTGCAGTGACCCGCTGGACGGGGCGGGGAAGAAGCAAGCCCTGCCAAGGAGGAGCCCCTCTCCCTGCCTCTACCTCAGTGGCCTGCTTTCAGATGGCCCAGACTCCACCGTCTCTGAGCCGCCTGCTTGGGGTTTGCTCTGCCTAGAATGTTGTTAGCCTCACTCCTTACTCAGATGGTTTCCACTCACCCGCCCCACCCCAAATTGGGCCCCCTGTTCTTTTTCCTTTGAAATGCTAGAAACAGCATGTGTTTAGTTTAATCTGCTTTGATTCCCCAGTTGCTGGCACATAGTAGGCATTCAGTAAAAGAGTGATGAATGGGAAGAAAGTAACAGTGAACAGGGCCCCTGTACAAGCAGAAAGTCAAGGACACTCTCCATGAGTGTTGGGGAGAAAGGACAGACGGGGAGCGGCATCTTCTTCAGGTGCATACAAGGGGCTTGAACAAGCTGGACACGATCCTGCTCAGAGTTGGGGTTACCTTCTGCCATGGAGATGACAGCAGGACTGAGTGTGGCCTCGAGCCCACTGCACATCAGAGCCACTCAGGGAGCTGAAGAACTAGTGCTGCTCGGGCCTTTGGTGGGAGGCAGGAGTGCGGCTGAGGGACATGGGCTGGAAGGTCAGAGGGGCAGGGGTGGGGGTGCAGCAGGAGCTGGGTGCTGGGGCCGTGCAGGAGGCTGGGCTGAGGCTGTCTCAGCGGGGGGAGCAGCACCCTCAGTCAGACCGGAGAGCTGGGAAGGTCATTGGGTGGTTCTCTACTGTGGGTCCAGTGCTTTGGGGGTTTCTCAAATGTGGGACTTTATTTTTTTAAATTCTGTTTTCACCGTGTAAAAATGTGCAACCAAAATAAAACACGTCTGATTAGATATCCTACATTTCAACATCCTGGGGGCCACCGGTGCACTCCCTGAAGCCGCCAGGGTGGCTCCCATCGGGGTGTGAGAAGTCCCCGGCCACTTTCTGTGTTGGAATTCCTTGTAAATGTGGTTTTGGTTAGGAAGCTTGTACCGAGCACCAGTTTTGCTAAATACTCAGGCATGCACAGTCTCTCATGCCATTACCCAGATGCTCATGCATGCCCCTGCTGGCCTGGCTTGGGCCGTCTTCATGGCTCAGTGGCCAGTTGGCTAATGGGTCGCTCTGTGGAGCTGTGTTACGATGGGTGGTTTCAGGCTTATTGCGAGTTTTGGATGCATCTCACTTGTTTTATACATTTGTGATAAGGAATGAGCAGCCATTCAGTAGCATGGGAAAGTGGTATTGCCTAGTGGTTCAGGGTGGGCTCCTGGGCCTGACTCCCAGCTTTGCCATGTGCCACCTGCATGGACTTGGTCGAGTCCCCTAGCCTCTTGGTGCCTCGTTTTCCTTATTTATGAAATGAGGATAATAATAGTGAGGATAATAACCATGAGGCTTAGTGAATAAAAACAGGTAAAATGCTTAGAAAGGTGTCTGGGAAACAATTATCATCTGAGAATTTTTCATTGCTGTTTCTAGTATTATTTAATTTTTCTGCTTTGAAGCAAAAGTTTTCTTTTTTTTTTTTTAAATCCTCACCCGAGGATATTTTTCCATTGATTTTTCAGAGAGAGTGGAAGAGAGAGGGAAAGACAGAGAGAAATATCGATGTGAGAGAAACATGCCCTTGGCTGGAATGGAACCCGGGACCTTTTGGTCTGCAGGCTGACCCTCTGTCCACTGAGCCAAACCGGCTAGGGTGAAACAAAAATGTTCTATATCTATTACTCTCATGCATTCTCAACTGGACTAGTATTGCCTCCAAGGGGAGAAAAAGTTCTAGCTATGAGAGTGGTTTATGGCCCTCCAAGAGGTCAATACATAGGCACATATACACAGGATACCTGTGGCATTAAGATTCAATGGAGGCGAGAAAGCAGATTTAGCCAAAAATGTCCACCAAAGCTCCTGTGGGTTGGTGTGGGGTGGGACGAGGGGAGGGGGAATACTGAAAAAGAAAAAAAAGCAAGAAACACCACTTTAAGTAAAGACCATCCTAAGATAAAAGGGCAGTCTCCTAGCCCTGGCCGGTGTGGCTTGGTGGTTGGAGGGTTGGCCCACGCACCAAAGGGTTGTGGGTTCGATTCCTTGTCAAGGGCACATACCTGGGTTGCAGGTTTGATCCCCACCCCTGGCGGGGGGCACATGCGGGAGACATCCAGTCAGTCTCTCTCTCTCTCTCTCTCTCTCTCTCTCTCTCTCTCTCTCTCTCTCCCTCTCTCTCCCTCTCTCTCTCCCTCTCTCCCTCTCTCTCCCCCTCTCTCCCACCTCTCCCCCTCCCTTCCACTCTCTAAAAAAAAAGCAGGAAAAGATCCTCAGGTAAGGATAAAGAGAAAAAAAAGCCATTTAGCATTCACTACCACTTACCTGTGGAAATCAAAATTTTCTCAGTTCTCTGCAATTAAAAACAACATTCAGAAATAAATTGCCTGATGCTGAGGCTGATATAACACAGCTCTCAACTATGGCCATGGGTTTCAGGACCCAGCACAACACCCTTGTTCTCCTCATTGCTGTGTCAGATTTGTATGTCCCAGGATCTGTATGCTCATTAACAAAAAGCTTCCTCCTCTGAGAGCTGGAGCAGCCTCGTGGCTGTGCAGGGTGGCAGCTCAGGTGCAGGTGTGACCCAGAGCAGAGCTCCAAGGAGCCCGCGTGGCCGGGCAGTTCCCCGCTCGCGCCTGTGGAGGCGGCTACTTTGGTGAGCAGAGCTGGGCACCTCTGCCCAGAGCCTGGCATGCAGTGGTTCTAGAGCGTCAGGCTGCCACAAGGCTCCCCGGGAGCTTCAGCCGCATGTTCCGTGTGAGGACAGACAAAGACCTTCTTTATTGCCACGCAGGCGGGTGGGACGGAAGCCCCCAGATGGTATACAAGCATGAAACCCAACTCAGGTTGACCAGCAACCTTAGGTTACAGTCACGTGGCATCGCCACTACTCCTAAATTTCTCGTTTGGGGTTTTATTAGCTTTTAGTCAAAGGCGACTTTGTGGAGGAACCCAGATTAGAATTCAACCTATAAAACAGCCGAGTGAGAGAGAAAGTGGGATTGAGGAGCCAGGGAACTGCATAGGAAATCTTTGGGAGATGACGTAACAATCGGAACCCAGACAAGGGCTGTCTGTGTGTGTTCCTCTCAAGTGCAGGGAAGGAGTGCCGAGCAGGAGCAGGGAGAGGGGCTGCCAGCTCCCTTCTTTCTGGTCCTCGGGGCCTGGTGGGTCCTCTGATCTGGGGAGCAGTTTCCCACGGGCAGCGGCTGGGTTGGGGCTGCCGCAGCCTCCCACAAATATACTAATGAACACCACGCACTGGCCATGACTTTGCCAATTGGAAACAGCTTTGGGGCTCCACGATGCACGTGGATCCTAATGCAGACCTGATGTGGGTTTCACCAGCTTCGAGGAAAATCGTGAAAATCGGACAAGCAGGGTCCCAGATAAGTGAGCACATTGGAGGTGGCTTAGCTGAGATGAGGAGGTGAAATCAACCTCGGCTTCCCGGCCCTGGAAGGCAGACAGGTTTGTTGTTTGGGAGTTGGGGGAGGTAGCGGAATGGTTCCATTTTACCAAATCGCAAGGGGACGATCGTGGGCTTGAGGGTCTGCAGTTTTCCCAGACGGAGGCTCCATCTGGCCTTTCTGCCTGTTAAGCCCCTGTCGGTGCTGCCTGTCCCCCACTCGTGCTGCGTGGATCTTCCCAGTGGTCCAGCTGGAGTAGCTAGAAAAAGAAGTGGTTAGGTTCCCAAGGGCTACATTGTAGCTTCACCCTCACCCCAACTCACTCACTATGGTGACCTGAGTATGTGTCTTGGCCATTTCATACTTGATTCTCTGTGTATAAAATGGCAACCTGCTGATCTTTAATGAATAAAAATGTGGAAGAGACAATAAAATAAAGCCCAGTTCTGACAACCAGAAATGGCGAGCCATTTAACATTGTGTTCGTCTCATGTTTATGAGAAAGGATAAAATAACATGTCTAAACCAACACCAGGGACTCTTTCAAAAGCTCAAATTCTAGGCAGCAGTCCCCAATCCTGGCTGCATGTAGCATCAGCTGGGGAACATTTGGAAAACACGAGTCCCCGAGCCCCACCCAGGCCAATTAAGTCATAATCTCAGAGAAGGAGGTCCAAGCATCTGTGTGTTTTTAAAAGTTCCCTCGGCGATTCTGTTGGGCAGCCGGGGTTGGGGACTGTTACTCAAGGTATGCCAGTTGGATGTAAAGATTCAGGCTTATTTTCAGAAATACTGTGCAAGACCTTTTTTCTTTTCATTTCTTTAGTGGCTCAGATATGTTCTGTTTGTTTTATTGAAATATAATTGAAATACCATAAAATTCACCCTTTTATTAGAGTGAACAGTTCAGTGGTTTTAGTATATTCACAGGGTTGTGCAACCATCACCACTCTTAATTCGAAAGCATTCCATCACTCCAAAAAGAAGCCCTTCCCCATTAGCAGTCACTCGCCCTGTTTCCTTCCTCCAACGTCTGGCAACCACTCATCTACTTTCTCTCTCTGGAGTTGCCTGTTCTGGACATTTCATATAATGGAATCATATCACATGGTCTTCTGTGACTGGCCCCTGTGACTTAGCATACTGTTTCCAAGGTTTATTCATATTGCTTTATGAATCAGCACACATTTCTTTATATGGCTGAATAAATATTTCATTATATGATACACCACCTGTTGTTTACCCATTCATTAGTCAATGGACATGTGGTTGTTCCCACTTTTTTCCTATTATGAATAGCACTGTTATGTGCCCATACGGTTTCTGTTACCTTGGGTATATACCTAGGACTGGAATTGCTGCGCCGTGTGGTGGTAACTCTTACGTTGAAATGTTTGCCAGGCTGTCGGCCTGTAGTATTTTCCAAAGTGGGTGCCTCATTTTACATTGACACCAGCAGTGTGTGAGGATCCCAATGTCTGCATATTTGCCAACACTTACTACTGTCTCTCCTTTTAGTGATAGCCATCTGGTGGTGTAACTGGTATCTCATTGTGGTTTTTTTTTTTTTAATAAATCTTTATTGTTCAGATTACAGGTGTTCCTCATTTTGCTTTCCCCCTATAGCTCCCCTCCACCTGATTCCCCACCCCACCCTACCCCATACCCTTACCCCCTGCCACTGTCTTCATCCATAGGAGTAAGATTTTTGTCCAATCTCTTCCCGCACCCCTCACACCTGCTTCCCCTGAGAGTCGTCAGTCCACTCCCTTTCTATGTCCCTGATTCTATTATATTCACCAGTCCATTCTGTTCTTCACATATTTTATTTACTTGATTTTTAGATTCACTTGTTGGTAGGTATGTATTTGATGTCATTTTGTTGTTCATAATTTTTATCTTTACCTTTTTCTTCTTCTTCCTTTTCTTAAAGAATACCCTTCAGCATTTCATGTAATCCTGGTTTGGTGGCGATGAACTCCTTTAGCTTTTTCTTGTCTGTGAAGCTCTTTATCTGACCTTCAACTCTGAATGATAGCTTTGCTGGGTAGAGTAATCTTGGTTGTAGGTTCTTGCTGTTCATCACTTTGAATATTCTTGCCACTCCCTTCTGGCCTGCATAGTTTCTGCTGAGAAATCAGCTGACAGTCGTATGGGTACTCCCTTGTAGGTAACTAACTGTTTTTCTCTTGCTGCTTTCAAGATTCTCTCTTTGTCTTTTGCCCTTGGCATTTTAATTATGATGTGTCTTGGTGTGGTCCTCTTTGGATTCCTCTTGTATGGGGTTCTGTGCGCTTCCTGGCCTTATAAGTCTATTTCTTTCACCAGGTAGGGAAAGTTTTCTGTCATTATTTCTTCTAATAGGTTTTCAGTATTTTGCTCTCTCTCTTCTTCTGGCACCCCAAAAATTCGGATGTTGGTACGCTTAAAGTTGTCCCAGAAGCTACTTACACTATCTTCATATTTTTGGATTCATTTTTCTTTTTGTTTTTCTGGTTGGGTGTTTTTTGTTTCCTCATATTTCAGATCTTTGGTTTGATTCTTGGGGTACATTGATCTACAGCTGAGTTTCTGTATATTCTTTATTTTAGACAGTGTATGCTTCATTTCTGACTGGTCCTTTTCCATTTTTTGGGCATTCTCATTAAGGTCCTTGAAGGTCTCACTAAGCTCCTCAGAAGTGTCATCAAGTTTCTTGGCGGTTTTTAGAAGATTCTTGAGTAACCTTATAAATGTGGTTCTGAACTCTATGTCATCCAGTAGTTTGCTTTCCTCTGTTTCTTTCATTCTGACATGTTTCTTTGTCTCCGCATTTTGGCTGCTTCCCTGTGTAGATGGAGTGGCTTTGTGTGGTAGGTGACCTATAGGGGGCAGTAGCTCAGCCTCCCCAATCACCTGATGTGGACGCTCCTTGTACACCCCTTTGTGGGCTGAGTACAAAGTTTTGGTGTAGTTAAGCCTTAATTGTTGTTGGTATTCTCGGAGGAATTGACTTCCAGGCCAGTCGGCTGTGAGGACCCGCTGTGACTATAATGGAAGAACTGCTGTGCTGGAGACACGCTTATGGGGCAGGACTTGTTTCAGTGGGGCTTTGGTGCTCATTGAGTCTGCCTCTTGAATGTGTCACTTATGGATGTGAGGAGTTGAAATCTGGTGTCTCACACTGACCACTAGGTATACTGGCTTCTGGATCTCCAATGGGGTGCTGGTCAGCTATTGTCTGAGTCCACCCAGCAGGAGCTACAGCGAGAGCTACAGTTTTCTCCTCTTTGCTTGGGGTTTGGAGGTTTTGGAGCTGTCTGACCCAGGCTGCAAGTTTGCTAGGTTAAGCTGCTATAGGGCAGTCCTTTCTTATGCTAATGCTGGTGCTTGGAGCTTGGGTGGGTTTGTAGGTTGTGTGGGGCGGGGTCTCAGGGCATCACTAGGCTAGGGTGTGGCAAACAGCGATGGCTGCTAGTTAGCCGGTTTTGTGTCTCCAACTGCGTCCCGTGCTCCAGCGCAGTAAACAATTATTCTTGCGCACAGCTCTGCAAGCAAGCCCCCCTCACTTTCCGACCCGGTGGCAGACAGTCCAGCTTCTCCCCGTAGGAGTTTGGGTCCCCCACGTCTCCCCAGAAACTGTATTTCAGAGTAATCAGGGGCTTGTCTCCCTTCGGGTTGAAAAAAGCAACGCCCGCCGCCAGTCCGGATCACTCGCCTCCGTACCTCAGCTTTCCAGTGCTTGTGCACGTCTCATTGCTCTTTTCTCTTTCCTTCTAGTTGTAGAATTCCACTCAGCCAGCTTTCCTGTGGTTCTGGGTGATAGACGTTTTGTCTTTTAGTTGTAGTTTTGAAATTGTTGTGCAAGACAGCAGTTTTGGTGTTTACCTACGCCACCATCTTGGATTCTCCTCCTCTCGTTGTGGTTTTGATTTGCATTTTCCTGATGGCTGATGGCATTCAGCATCTTTTTATGTGCTTATTGGCCATTGGTATGTCTTCTTTAGAGAAACGTCGGTGTAAATCTCTGATATTTTAAGTTTTTAAAAATCTTTTTGTTGATTTGTAAGAGTTCTTTTTGTATTCTGGAGACTAGATTCTGATCAGATATATAATTTGTAAATATTTCCTTGTGTTCTGTGGGTTGTCTTTTTACTTTCTTGATAGTATCCTTTGAGACACAAAACTTTTTAATTTTGATGAACTCCAAGTTGTCTGTTTTGGTTATGGTTGTTGTTCATGCTTTCGGTGTCATATCCAAGGGTCCTTTGCCTAATCCTTTGTTATGAAAATATATGACTATGCTTCCTTCTAAGACTCTTAGAGTTTTACCTCTTACATTTTAGGTCTTCGGTAAATTTTAGTGAGTTAATTTATATATATTGCTTGAGGTAGATTTCATCACCCCCAAAAAAGCTAGAACTTATCTCTGACATGTTATGTATATTTTGACACCAGATCAACTAAAATGACCAGAACACTGAATGTCCCCACTACATATGAAATATCAATTCAGTATCACAGTTTTAAAGATGTTAAATTTTTAGTAGATAGATAGTTGAGTACTTAAATGCAAGTTCAGATTATGCATACATGGGACTTAAATTAAGTGGGAAATTAGTATGAAAGAAAGTTAATTCCAAATAGATTCAGAGGCTAAAAAAAAAATTTAAAGGCACTTTTAAAAGTTTTTATAATGGTGCAGTAATAGACCAAAGGAACATGACAGAGACCTCAAACAGGCTCAAGCTTATGTGGAGGAAAAGAACTCAAGTTCATCGGCTGGATTAAAGATTTTATTTCGTCACTCCTTGTACACTCTCTGGAGAAATGCATGCTCATTGTAGTTAAACATTCCCACCATACATGTACAATGAAATTCTGTCCTGCCCCTCCCTGCCCCTCTCTGCCTAGGTGCACTCCACTCCACAGTCTTCACTCTTTGGCGTGTGCCCTTCCAGGCTGGTATGAATGTGTACATATACAACTACTGCATATTGTTTTGTGTAGTTTGTAACAAAGAGCATCCTATTATTTATACAGGGTGGGACAAAAGTAGGTTTACACAGTTCCTGTATTATTATTTGTTACTGTATTCTTTTCCCTACAATTACCGCTTGCATTTTAGAGACAAAGCAGTAATCCCGGCCACTTACTGACTCACTGCGGAGTCCCATGCTTCCTTCAGAATGGCTACTTGTCATAAATCACCATTTCATTTAATTTTCTGGAAAGTCAGTTCCAGAGCCCGTAATCCTACAGATAGCATATGGCAGACACTGGATTGACAGCGGGGCTGGTGCTCAACCAAACTAGCAAAGTGTTTAAACCCAGTCGGAGGGTCTCTTAGGGGCCAGGCACTGCCCTTGGGCTGGGAATCCAGAGATAGTGCCTCCTTCCAAGGAGCTGAGAGTTCAGGAAGGAGGCCCTCATTCGTGTTACGCAGCATAAAATGGTTGTTGCCTGATTGTAATTTTAGGAGGAGAAAGTAAACCCCAGAAAACTAACTTATACGAGATCTGTTACTCTAAAAACACATTCATTCTTCTAAGCATTTGTCCTAAGGACAATGCACATTAAATCCAGTCCCCTGGACGTGAACATTGAGTTCCCTCCAGTCAGAAATGTCCTTCGGAACATCGGTGTGAGGGCCTGTGAGGTTTTCTATCACCAACACATGTTCAGCTACCCTTACTCCTACCAAGGTTTTCACAAACGTTTAAGAAGCATGTTGTTCGTTGATACCAAAACAAATGGGGATTTTCATCCATATCTTAATAATTGCTCTTAGTACTGTTAGAATTGGTGTGGGAGTGAACATTTCAAGTTTGTCTATTCCTTGATTCTCTAGACCTTGAAAACAAAGTTGATGCTTGAGGGTCACTGATTCGATTCCTGGTTACTTGCCTGTCTGTCTGCCATGTGCACAGCACCATGGTGATAGGCAGCCATGTGTGTGGTCTGACTCCTTTTGTTTTTTGTGGGGTTTTTTTGAGAATTTTAAAATGGATTTTTTTTTTAAGTTATTGATTTTTTACAGAGAGGAAGGGAGAGAGAGTTAGAAACATTGGTGAGAGAGAAACATCGATCAGCTGCCTCCAGCACACCACTTACTGGGGATGTGCCCGCAACCAAGGTACATGCCCTTGACCGGAATCAAACCTGGGACCCTT
Source organism: Corynorhinus townsendii (assembly GCA_026230045.1). NCBI lineage: Eukaryota > Metazoa > Chordata > Mammalia > Chiroptera > Vespertilionidae > Corynorhinus > Corynorhinus townsendii. The sequence goes on along the minus strand of JAPDVU010000007.1, from coordinate 113,427,483 downwards.
GAGTCTCCAGGCCAACACTCTATCCACTGAGCCAAACTGGTTAGGGCTAAAACGGATTTTTAGAGGGAGAGAGAAACATCAATGTGAGAGGGAAACGTTGATCGGGTGCCTCCTGCACGCTCCGTGCTGCACATCGAACCAGCAGCCCCTCAGTGTCCGGGATGACTTGAAACCACTTGAGCCACACTGGCAAGGGCATGATCTGACTCCTTTTTGTCTTTCATGCTGCGTTCTTCCTCATTCATGACCACCAAACTCTTCCCACCTTGGACCTCCCCACCTGTTTCTTATCCACTCCACTCTTCATCTTGAAACCTCTCTCAGCCTCCAGGTCTCAGCTTAAATGTCACTTGCCCAGGAGAGCTTCCCTTTGCCCCTACTCGTAAACAAGTCCCACCCTTTTCTTTCTCAGACCATTCTGCCCATTCTCCTTAGGCACTTAGCTCAAGCATAGCTTTGTATTTTGTATACACACTTTGCCAGGATCTATTTCTCCAAGAGCAAAAACCATTTCTGTTGTCTTCTTGTTTATAGAGCGTCCATCATGGCATCTAGATCATGGTTGGCATTTATTGAACGGCAGGTAGATGTTTGGGTGGATGTATGGACAGACAGGCTAATGGGCAGGTGCCTTCAAGGTACTGGGCATGTGGCCATGAGTAAAATGTCAGTTCTCAACGCACCTATTGCCTGGTTAGGGAGAGACAATGAGCTAATCCCCGGTGTGCCAGGTGGCGATGCAAATAAACCAGAGCAAGCAAGGCCGATAGAGAGGAAAGGTTGGGCTGTTGTACGTGGGTGTTGGGAAAGCCTCGTAGTTGGATCAGGGACCTGAAGGAAGTGAGGGAGGGAGCCATATCTAATTCATGGCAGAAAAGCTAAATTCTTGCCATTCCATGTGTTCGGACTGGTTTCTAGCTATGTGTTTATCTTGTATACACACAGTTTTCGCTTTTGCCACACATCTGTAGCTGAATACCCATGTCTGGCGGAGGGAGAGCCTCTCTGGACTGGCAGGAGCTGCCTTTTTTTGTGGAAGGGGCGATTCTAGGAAGAAAAAACATTGGTCTCAGTTTTTCTGTATCTTCAGTTTTTACTGTCTTGAGGAAGTGATGGATCATTAAAAAACTGATTTTTTTTTTTTCCTTTTCCTCAGGAGTCATTCATGAAATGAATGAGCAAGGTTACTTCCAGAATAGGCTGGGCTTGGCAGGGTTAGCCCGGTTTGTATGTCATTGATACCTTTTTTCTCCACATCTTTTCTCTAGACTCTTATAGTAGTCATTGAATAGCAGGGCCAGATATTTTTCTTAATCTAAAAGGCGCCACCTTCAAACATTAAACAGGGCAGTCTAATGTTGAGAGTCTCTCCAAGGGGGGGCAGATGGATGTACACACCCAGTTCAGAGCAGCAAGCCACCCAGGAAAGGCAGCCTCGCTCATAAATAAGGAAGTCAGTCCCCAGGAGCAGCCCAAGGGAGGAAGGTGATGAAGGGTCCACAGGGCATGGAAACCCAGGCAACTTCTTCACCTTCACCTTCCTTTACTTGAGGCTCTGAACACAGGTACACGAGGCCATTGGCACCTGTCCTGTTTGGGTACATGACTCAAATAGGAGGGCTCAGCTGGATGTTCTGCAGCCCCTTCCATGCCCTGCAGTCGGGGGCGGGGGGGTGCAGTGCCAGGCGCTGTTGGCAAGCCTGCTGCTTTTCCTGCGGCTGCCCATGGCCTGTACTCCTGAAAGGAGCTAGCTGCTCAAGCGCTGAAAGTCCAGAGGGGCTTCTTAGGTCAGAAGAGGGAGCGGGGAGCTATAAAAAGGACGCTGCAAAGCTTTCAAGTGCAGGGCCATCAGCACCGAGTCCCACTGATGCTCTGCAGAACTCTGGCTCTCAGGCTCCAGGTGCTTGTGGAAATGCAGGTCCCTGGGCCCGCCGGAGGGCAGACGGGCAGCATGGAAACTGAAGGGCTGTCTCTCAGGGCAGCAGGCCTCGGCTTTGCACAGAAACCTACTGCTGCAATGTTGCAGTTCCAAATGATGGGGTGACCCCCCCCGCCCCAAGATAGGTCCTATATGCCAATTCCTAAGAAATCTAATTGAGCAGATGTAGGTGGTTCCAGACAGGGACATGTGTTAGGATATTAATGAATCAGGAAATGGTTAGGATCTCGTCCTTCTATGAGGGTTGTCAAAGGAGCTATGACTCGGGGTTCTAAATAACACACTTCTAGCGTGCCTGCCATGTGCCAGAAATGGTTCTAAACATGTATGTCAACCAGTTAAATCTTCACGTCGGCCCTGGGGGCTAGCAGCCCCTATTAGTACCAAACTCATCTTCCCCATTTTATAGGTAAGGAAACCCCGGCGTGGAGAAGCAGGGAGCGTGACCAAGGGTCCAGGAGGCCACACTGGCTCACCCACTCTCTGCCTCCTGCCGCACAGCATGATGGTCTGTTCCCAGAGACAGCTCTGCTTTTTCCACTTTGAGACTGACACCCCTCCCCACCCCCAAGCAGGGACTTGGTAAAATGCTGAAATAGCCTTTCTCTCCAGGGCAGTGCTCACTCTTCAGCGCAGACGACGTGGCCACGAGCTCTGTGAATCTAACATAAACAATTCCCTCGTTAATTAATTAAGCATTGATTTTCCTGCCGGGAACTACCGAGGTAAATCCTATCAACAGCTATTTCCCACTGTCCGGTGAGCCGGAAGGAGTGTGCATGGTGCCGCCACCAAATCCGTGCCTTAAGTAAGAGACGACTCCTTACCCTGCACAACCTTCATGAGTTTAAGAAGAATAAGCGAGGAAGTGAGGTCAACATTACCGACCTTAGCAAGTGAGGATTAAATGAGCGGGTACATGGAAGGGTATAGAACAGTGGTGGCATGTGAAGGGGTCTCCATGAAGGTGAGCCTCTTCCCTGATCCTCCCAGGAGGCCAAGAGGCTGTGTAGGATTCCACAAAACACGATGGGTTCTAAGACCTGTTCCCTGCCCTCACGTAGCTTGCAGTGTTAGAAGGTCTACCTGGAACCACAGACACTGGAATCATTATCCAGGCCACGGAAGAAGAGACCCCACGTAGCAGTGCCTACCTAACCTCAGTGCCCATCTCACAGGCTTATTGTGAGGATTCAGTGGTTGAGCCCATGCAAAGGAGGGCCCTCATCTTAAGAAGCATCCAGTTATTACCGTAGCTGCTATTAATGTCATGCGTACTCTCTGGCTGACCCTGGGAAGCATTCGTGTATTTTACTATGGTACCCAGGAGGCTCATCACAGTCTAGGGCAGTGGTCAGCAAACTGTGGCTCGCGAGCCACATGCAGCTAATGACCACTGTCATATACTATCCTTTACCTCTTTGCACACAATATGCCACAATTGCCTAATCCTCACAGCTTCCTACTACGTGGTAACATTAGTCTAGTCCAGTGGTTGGCAAACTCACTAGTCAACAGAGCGGCAAACCGCTGGTTTGCTGACCACTGGTCTTAGGGTCTTGATGTGTTTCTGCTAGGAGTTACCTTTTGAATTGAACCTGAACTGGGAGAGGGAGGAGAGAATGCCTGGAAGGGGAAACAGCGTGATGCTGGGAGGAAGGGAAGTGCTGCAAACACTTTCACTCTTATCACCTGTTGAGTTTTCTCAGCAGCTTTGTGAGAGTTCAGATAGCTTTGGGCCAAGTGCTCAAGAGCAGCTCGAGAGCTCCGAGGTATCTGTCCCCAGCCCCTGAGGAAGGATGAGCTGGCTCAGAACTTGGGCATGCACAGGTCTCCGACAGCAACACTCACCTGCTGAGCAGGCTGTGGTTAGGGTCACTGGGGTGCAAGCAGAGTCATGGGAAGGTTCAGAAGACCCTCCTGTGTCAGTTCCAGGATCAGGATACAGACTGGCTCTTAGAACCCCAGGACGAGAAGAGGGTACAAGTCGTCCCCTGTTGGAATGGGGGAGTCCTGGAAGTCGGTGAGGTAGGTAGTGGGGTGTAAGGGACGTACACATTCCGGGGAAATGGGGTGACATGGGGAAAGCCCAGAAGATGCCTTGAAGGAGAGAACACAGAGCAGAAAGGAGTGGGCTTGTAAGGCTGGCTGTGAGAATGGACCCAGCTTTTGGGAGGACCTGAGGGGCAGTGGCAGGAGCCTGTGTTGGGCTTTGAGATGCTGAACTTGGGCATGGCCTGTGTCTGTTTCAAATTCTGAAACTTTCTGGGAGTCCTCATCACAGATAACGAAACCTAACCCCACGAGTCAAGAATTTGCTGTAATCCCACGATTTCCACATCCAAATATCATCTCTTCGATGGTCTCTCCCAGGTCGAAGTCATACCCAGAAATAGCCCTGGTGGAATCGCATGCCCCAGAGTTTCGTGTGGAAGGCAGGGTCACTGCACTTCTGTGTCAGCCATAAATACTTAGACGAGAGCCCGAATTCCTGAGGATCTGCCGCTTCCGGCTGGTCTCATTAGATCCTCTGGAGGTGTCCTGTGTCCTAACCCGCTAGCAGGTTTAGCATTTTAAGATGGCCATGGAAACAAACAGGTGCTGGGTGCAGCTAAAAATAGCCACCCTGGGAAGTAACATGGGGACTGTGCCAAGGAGTGAAGGTGAACAGCGCTGCGCTCGAGGGGGAGGTCAAGATTGTGGGGAGAAAGCCAAGCAAAGACAACCCTGCCCCTTCCAGTGCCAAGAGTGGGTCTGCATCTCCAAGAATCTCTTTTCTGCATCATCTCAACGGAAACTTCTTGCGTCCCCACCCCACCCCACCTGGCACAGCTTTCTGCCCAGACTTCAGAGTGAAAGGCCCAACCCACCCCCAGTCCTGCTGTGCATGTATGGCAAGTGGGGAGCCACCTTGCCAAGGTGGGTGCTCCCACGGAGGACCTCCCGGGTGTGAGAGGTGTGAGGGATGATAGTGGAGCTTTGCCTCCGCAGCCTGAACCTGAACCTGGAGAGCACTGGAGCCCACATTCCAGCCTGTTGAGTCCTCCTCCTGCCGGGCGAGCCTCCTCCCATCCTCCATGCCCTGCTGCCCTTCCTGGGAGTGGACGATGCTGGCTGTCAGCGGGGAAGGGATGCAGGGTGACAAGTGGGGTAAACACAGCTTGTTACTCCCAGATCCCGTTACCAGGCAGCCCACGAAGACAAATGGCCAGGGCCTGTCCACCCCTGAGGACAGGGCGTCTTAGACTCCACGAGCGGGTCCTGGGAGGGGCGTTAGAATGTCGAGCAGTAGTCGCAAAGCCGGTGTGGCAGACAGGACTGTGTGTTATCTCATGATTTCATTGTTGGTAGTTTTGATTTGAGAGCCTTGGTTTGACCCTGAGAATAACCCAAACTGCCCACACATCTTCACACCAGCTGCACACCATGTGATTCCTTCTCTCAAAAACAAGCAAAACTACGGCAGTAAAGGTTAGAACAGTGGCGCCCGGGGCGCAGAGGAATCTTGACAGAGAAGAGACATGCAAGGAACTTCTAAAATGAGCTCTAGAGTGTTCCGTATCTTAATCTTACATGGGTTTATACATATGTAAAAATTAATTGAGCTGTGCATTTAAGGTGTCTGCTTGCTACCCCATGTATGTCTTTTTAATATTTTTATTGATTTCAGAGAGGGAGAGCGAGAAACATCAATGATGAGAAAGAATCATTGATCAGCTGCCTCCTGCATGTCCTTCCCCCTCTCCCCCCACTGGGGATTGAACCCACAACCCGGGCATGTGCCCTTGACTGGAATCGAACCTGGGACCCTTCAGTCCACAGGCCAACACTGTATCCACTGAGTCAAACCAACTAGGGCTGTATGTTATCTATATACTAGTATATAAAACCCTAATATGCAAATAGACTGAATGGCAGAACAGTGGAACAACTGGTTGCTATGACGTGCACTGACTACTAGGGGGTGCACGCGTGTGGGACATGGCGGGCATCAGCAGCAGGCAGGAAAGTGGGGAACATGGTGGGCATCGGCAGCAGGTGGCAGAGTGCGGAACATGGCAGGCATCAGCCCCGGCAGGATGGCGGAGCAGGTGAACAGCGGTGCCAGACCAAGGAGGGGCGCCGGTTGCTGTCATCAGGGCAAGCCTCTATTGGTTACTGAAAATTCTTTGCTCCCGTGTGCTGCAGTCCTGCCTAGAGCTCACCCCTGCTGCCAGCACCTGGTGCTGGTCCTGATCACTCAGTGCTGTCAGCCGGTGATAGTGGCAGCTGCCAGCCCCTATTGCCCCTGAGGGCTTCTCCACCTCCTCCTGCTCCTGAGGGGCAATGGGGGCAGCGGCCGCTGCTGGCGCTGGCCCCGGCCCCAATCGCTCCACACTGTCAGCTCCACACTGTCAGCGGGTGCGAACGGGGCCAGTACCGGCATCATGTGGGAGTGGCGTGGGAGTGGAGGCGGTGGCGGGAGCGGGGCTGCTGGCAGACAGGAGACCAGGGGCTGCGGTGGGAGGGGCTGGGCAGAATGCAGAGAATGGGTCAAGACCTGCCCCTGTGCCCACAGTGCCTTTCAAGGCGCACGAATTCGTGCACTGGGCCCTAGCATCTTAACAAATAAAATAAAGAAAAACACATGCATAACAAGGTGTGTGAAGAAAAAACACTGCACCACGGCAGTGTTTGAATGGCCCAGTTTTTCCACACTTGGAGTTCACTCTTCCATGGCCCCAGTCTTAAACCTTGGACGTGGTTCAGTCCAGAAATTTAAAAGACCAACCACCTATGAAGAATACAACAAGTCTCTTCCAAGTTTGACAGAGTAACTTGGATACTGCCAGCGCCACCCCATCCTGAATCAGAGTCTCTCAGTCCCTCAGTTACATTGTGAGGTCTTGGGGGATCAGGGTCAAGCTGACCCAGCTTTGCGTTGCTGCTCGGCCGCTCACCGTCGCTGACCCTCTGGAGAGCTGCTGACCTCTCACTGCTCGGTTTCTTTGTCTGTGAATTGGGTGATCTCCTAAGAGTGTTCTTCATCGCGGTGCGTGCTTCGTACTTCACAAGTGACCGGTGAATGTTAATGATGCTTGTCCCGCTCAGTAAATCGCGCAAGGTTCAAGGGAGCCCAGGATCCAGGGCAGTGGCTTTAATGCACAGTTCCCACACGGCCCAACTTTTCCTACAGTTGGGCCGGCTCCAGGGTGCAGAGGGCCCCCTCTGGCTTGGCAGGGTTCTCTGGCTGGAGCCTCTGCGAGTATGGTCAAGTTGGACGACAGTGTACCCACGTTAAAGCAGCTGTGGTGAACATCTGGCTCTGATTATCTGGCTGGGAATGGCTGGGGGTGGGAGCCCTGTGATTTATAGATTGCTCCTCTGGCTGTAAATCCCATCTGTAATTGTGACTTCTCTGTCCCTAATTGTTTGCAGAGAAGAGAGGAGCTCAATGGCTCACAATCCCTGGCCAGGCTGCAGGCTGCTGTGGGGTAGGGGGGGGAATGTGGGTGGGGGGGTAAGGTTTGTTGCTAGGACACCACCGTCTTTGTTTTGGTCCCTGCTCAGCAGTGTTTTTAAGGCCCTGTATACATTTCTCTGTATTGTTAATGTAATTTGTTCAGGCAGTGAACAGCCAAGTTCAGCCGAAGGAATCCGATACTCATAACAGAAACACCAGAGGCCAGGTTTTTGTGGTCAAATTAGGGTTTTGAGGCCTCGGAAGAGAATAAAATGCTTGAGCTGGGCAAGGGGGACAATCTCCCTTTTTCTCCCGCGCTGGCGCTGGCCTGGGTTCAGCTGCCCCGCGGAGCTTGGCTTTGGGGGGCATTGAGTCCACCACATTCAGGGCTGTGTTAGGTGGGGAGCAGGGCTGCCCTTCTCCCAGGAAAGGAATGCAGATCTTATTCAAAAAGGATGAAAGAAGGCTAACAAAGTATGGGCAAGTTTGGGCCCTCTCTGCCCAGCCTTCCCCCTATCCTGGCTCCAGGCACCTTTTATCTACCCCCACCCCCACCCCCACCCCTGAGTGACTTGACTGGTGCGGAAATACTAGTTGGGATCGGTTGAGGAGGTATGTGACTGTGCAAAATGCAATTTGCTTGTTTCCGCTGCCCGTGAAGACCCCGCAGCCCGTGTGCCATCTGGGAACCTTGCGCCCTGCTGTGTTGGGAGTTTTCGGAAACTGGATTCCAAACAACTTCCAACAAGTGGTACAGTCGTGTTAAGTTAACTCGGTTTGTCCTACCCTCTTCATTTTGCCTCAGCATATGAAACAAAACAAACATAGGAGCCCACATTTTCCATGCCCCCCTTTTTTTGCTTCTAGAATACCTACATGTTGTGAAATTAATCAGACCAACGTTATGAGCCCCTCCCTTCTGGTCTGCCTTGGAAGAATGCCTGGTGTGCATGCATCTGTCCACCCATTTAGCTATTACTGAACACCTTCTGTGGTTCCCAAGGAGCCTGTGATGGGGTCCTGGCCCTCAGGAGCTTAAAAGGCTGGGGAACAAACAGGAAAAGCAGTCCTCCTGGTTCTCATCGCAAGCGGCTGATCAGGCAGAGTAGAACATCACCGGAAACACCCGAGGGAGGAGGCGTTCTGGCCCAGAGGAGTGAGGGAGGCCCTGGTGCGGAGGTGTTTGAGCCTCACTGAGCAGGAGAGCACCACCAGCCTGCCTTCCAGTCCCGAGACTGGAAGCCCCCTGGGGAGGGGGGAGAGCTGCCTTGCAATGACCCATTGTCCCAGGCACTAACCAATGTGTGTCAAGCATGAGGCGGGCACCTCCTGCCCTAACCATGTCCAGACAATGGCATCTTCAACCCAGGACACACGTGTGCATTGTTGAAATGCTTACGTGTGGAAATGCATACAGTAGTGAATGTTCCTAAACGACTTGACCAAACAAGCCCATGAATTTCCTGTTCTTCATCATGATCGAGTGATGTGCCCCTCGCCCCCGTGCCTTGCACTAGCATTAAATTCACACCAGTCAGTTTGTATTAAAACACTTGTTTTCTTGTTTGTCTCCTCCATCAGATCATGAGTTCCTCGGGGTCAGAAATGATGTCCTTCTCTCCTCATGCCTAAAAGAATACCTGAGAGGTGTTGACTGTGTGTTTTTGGGGTAAAAATGTCATGTCTGTGTCTTTTATCCCTTAAGAAACGGTTTTCCAGACAATAAATGCTCCCTTTTCCAAATACTAAAATTAACTTTAGCCTTTTTTTGTTGTTGTTGAAAATATCCTTAAGTGAAACCTACACTTTTTCTAACTTCTTAAAAAATGAAGTTAGAATCGTTTTTGTTCCATGACATTTTGTTTTTGAAAACTCAAGATCAGCTTTATGAACCCCAATCAGTGTAGGGATGAAATAACATGAATTTTCCACGGCTTTTATGGTATTGTAGAACCATTAAATGTTTGAGTTGAAAGAACAAAGGTTTTAAACCATCTAGCCCAGACCGGGAATGCGAGCTGCAACCAACAGCAGGTCTAGCATGTAGCTGGGTGTATTTCCCTCAGCACTCGCTGCCACCCTGTCCACCTCTTTAGTAACTGAAGTCATTTGGCTTCATCTCACCTGCAGTTGGCCGACTTAGTGCTGGAGGGCTGGTCACCCTTCCTTCCGTTAAGGGAAGGCGCTGAGCTCTATGACCTCCGTCTTGTCCATTTTTTTACTAGTTCTCAGAGGTGGAAGTCATGTGCTACTTATCTAGTATTAGACTTCTGGTGGTTTCAGACATGCATTAAAATCAAGAACTAGGAACTGTGTAGTTAAGATAGACTCTTGTTACACTGGGGGTAAAAATTGGTCATACTGCTCTTTAGTAGAGTTCTTGCTGTTTACTCTATAAGAGGGGTGGGTTCCTAGACGTTTAACCAGGATTTGCAGACTTGCTTTAGGCTTTTTGGTTATTGGATGGCCCACTCATCTGCAGATTAAGGGGCAGCTGACCATCTACACTAAAGGAAAGACGTGGAGTAATAATTCAGAAGGGTGCTGTGTAGTGGCGGGTTATGACAATGACAGAGGTTGTTCAGAAAAGATTAGATGTGTTCTATGCTTTCAGAGAAATGCTGATTAAAATAGCAATGAGATGGCAAAAGTTAAAGTCTAAGAATACAGGTGTTGGTGAGGATACAGGTTAATACATGATGCTTAATTTAGGATTTCTACTTTGAGGAGTAATGTAGCAGTGTCTAGTAACATTGAAGGAGCACATTATCTTATGACCCAGCAAATCTCCTCCACACGGCACATGGACAAGAATAATCATTGCTGCATTGTATGCAGTAGCATAAACTGGGACAACATATGTAGCCATCAGTGTATGAAGTCAATAGGCAAATAAATCAATACAGACATGTAGTAGAGTACAGTGAATTGATAAGATCTGTGTATATGAACATGAGTAAATTCCAAAGTCACTGTAAATTGTAAAAAGGAAGTTGCTAAAGAATATCTAAAATGTGGCACCATTTATATGAGTATTTAAAACTCTCAAGAGGATGATAATTGTATTGTGGTCACGCAGGAGAATGTCCTGGTACTTAGGTGTAGGAGTGTAGGATATCATGATACCTACAAATTACTTTCGACTTGGTGTGTGTGTGCACGCGCACGTGTGTGCACATACATATATAGGGGAAGGAGATAAACATAAGCAGCTTTTGGAACATGTTGTTGATGGTAAACCTGGTTGAAAGAAGGGTGGGTTTTCATTCTTATACAATTTTCCAGTAAATTCAGAGTTTAAAAAAATAAAGTTGGAGGAAACATTTACATTGAGTCTGTAATTTGTGCATAACACATATGTAATGAAAATGCAGAAACATGCAGAGGCATGAAAAACAGCATGTTTGGACACAAGTTACTTCTGGAGAGGACAAGGAAATGGATGGCTGATGTTAGGTACTTTAGCTGTGCTGGCAGTACTTTATTTCTTTGTTAAAACAACTTGGGGGAGAGCTCCGATATCACTGTGGGAAAATGGTAAATTATTTAATGTGTGTAATGGGTACATTAGTGTTTCCATTTATTTTCTCTACTTTTAAAAATATCTATAATAATAAAAGCATAATATGCTAATTAGACCAGACAGCTGAATGACCTTCTGGACATTCTTCCAGACGAAGCCAGGGCTGCGAGGGCCGAGCCCCTTGCACGAATTTCATGTATCGGGCCTCTATCTTCTATAATAATAAAAGTGCAATATGCTAATTAGACCAGACAGCCAAACGACCTTTGGGACGTCCTTCCGGACGACCTTCCCGATGAAGCTGGAGCTGCGAGGGCCGAGCCCCTTGCATGAATTTCATGCATTGGGCCTCTAGTGTATATATAGTTTTATGACTTGTAGATAGAATTAGTTCCATAACTAAACAACGTTTTTTAAAACTACAGAGAAATAGGTAAATAGTTTGGTTCCATTTTTAAATTAAAAGTTATTATTAGAAAGTATTTTGGTGTTTTAAAGAATTCCAGACCGCCTCCTCCTCTGTGGTAGCCATATCAGATGCCCACCTAGCGTTGTTTCACAGCATGCTGGGATTCAGATGTTCCCGAGCCCGATGGGTGTACACAAGACACAGGGAGACCACTGAGCTTTAGGCCTGGCACCCATGAGGAACAGCCATCCCCCCAAGTCACAGTCAGAAGGGCAAGGCACACTTAGGCTTCACCCCAACCCAGATCCACGCCAGTTTGAGAGGGTGGACTTTCTAGGGGAGCGAAGTTGAAGTCAGGTGTCTGCTGTGGTTGGGGCTACCTCTCTGGTTTGCACTGGGTCCAACTCTGGGTTGGAGCTGGCCGTGAGCAGGCAAGATGCCACACCTCTAGCTAAGGGCTAGACAAGCCTAAGTCCAAAGGGTAGAACCAGACTGGAAATCAGGATACCTAGGCAGAACCCAGTTGTACAAACATAATTATTTGTGTATCCACAGTGGGACATGACATCAGGACCAAACACCCCCAGCACCCACTGGAACTGTTTGCATTAACCACGTTAGTGATGGTTGTGATGTTATTCTGAGTCTGTTGTGTATGTGTTAGGAAGGGAGTGAATGAGTGATTATGTTGTTGTCACTAAGAACAAGGATTTTCAATGTGGGAGAAAGAAGATACAGATGGAAGCTAAGAAAAATCTTGTACTAGCCCTGAATGCAAATTGGAGGGACCAATATAAACTCCTAACATATTTTACATGTGTATGTGTGTGAGAGTCTTTTCTGTCTACTGAAGAGGCCTAGAAACAATAACCTTGCGGCAGTGACCGGCTCTCGTGCTCAGATTGTGTTCTCTTAATACCATTTCCCCTTAAAGCAGGGCTCCTAGGAGGGGCCTGTGGTTTATTGTATCAGACAAGTCCAGGGTGTACTGTTACCTAAGAAAGCAGGAAAGCGATCCAAGACCACGGGAGATTTGGTCTACTGTCAGGGACTCGGGTAGTAGGGCTACTAGGCCAAAAGGACTTAGAGCCAACTTGAATAAGAGGGAAAGGTGAAACCATTTGAGCATCAATAACATCATATTTATTTGAACCCTCAAGTGCACATGGCTCTAAAAAAACAAAACCAAGCAAGCAGCCACACTCGTTTTCTTTGGAAGACAGCAGGTGGTTCAGAGGAGCATGTTAAACGGCACCATGAAGGCGTGAGGAGGAAAACCTAGGCTGCAGAAAACTCAGTAGGACCAATGCCTTGATTTCTTCTACAGGTAATACAGAGAGAGGGAGAGGAAGAAGGAAAGTGAGACCCTGCTAAAGCTTAAAAGGCTAAAAAAAGAGAGACATATATTGACCGACACCAGTATATGGACCAGGACAACATCTGGAGCCTGATTGAAATAAATTGTAAGGGAAGAGGGTTATTTACTATCAGGAAAGTAAATATGAAAGTATAACTAGATAGATCATAATATTAGAGAATCCCTAAATTTTAAAGACAAGATTATTATTTAGGAATTTAAAAATTTTCTTCTTGAAATACATACTGAAATACTTAACCAATGAAAAATGTGCTATCTGGGATCTGGGATTTGCTTCCAAGTGGTTTGGGGCTCAGAGTGGAGTGGACAGAGGATGATGGGCAGGTGGGCAGAAAGAGGCTGGGGGATCGATGAACCAACACCAGCCATGAACTAGCTACGGAACCTGGGCGAGGGCCTAACCCAGTTCATTCTATTACTTTCTCTACTTTTGTATGTGTTTGAATAGTACCAAAATAAAAGCCTTTAAATATTCCATTTTTATTCACCTGGAAGAACCCAAGGGCGTTGTTAAAGTGCTTGTCGAATAGTTGAGTATTTGAACAGGACCCAGCGGAACCAGGGAGGGACTAAAGAGCAGGGCCAGTGGGGGAAGGTCTGGTTAAGGGAGTGGCAGGAAAGGGGTCTCCGAGAAGCGGAGGTGCGGCTCTCCCAGGTGAAACTGGGTTTGGATGTGCTGAGAATGGGAAGGAGGGCAAGAAGGAAGCAGAGCCCGGGGAAGGTACACAAGGAACAACTGACAGTGAAATATGGGAGACTGTGGGATTTAATACTGTTCAGCACACACTTTATAGGGCTTTAGAAATAAGGCCTTTAGTCCTTAAAGCAACCCCCTATGAGGTGTGTGCTGGTTTAATCCCTTTTTCACACTTAGTGAAACTGAGGCACAGGCCTGGAATTCCCCATAAGTAAGTGGCAAGGCCAGGATTTGAACCTGGGCACACTTAGAATCTGGGATCTTACTCATTGCATTGTGCTGCCCTTCTTTATGTCAATGCCACTTTCATATTTTGGTGCAAATGGAAGACTCTAAAAGTTTCTCCCCAACTTCTCTATTCTACCATACTCCCCGTCGTCCTGGTCACCCAGGCTCACTGTCTTCAGCTTCTCTTTCTCTCTTGTTCCGTACCATCATCTAGTCCCCAGGTCCCACTGATCCTCCAGGACTGTCCTCTGGTCACAGAGCCACCCCCAGGGGATGCGGTCTGCGGACGTCCAGCCTGGCTCCCTGCAGTAGTGCCTGACTCCAGCTTTTCCCTCTTCTGTTTATCTCTTCTTTAAAACTTCCTAACACACCACTTTCTTCCTATCACTGTCTGGCTTACAAACCTCCAAAGCCCCCACATTGACTGTACAACGAACACAGGGACTCGCTTCTAGAGCAGTGAGTCCAAAGGTTAGGGAGGCGGCCACCCTGGGTTTGAATGTCACCTCTACCACATTTTTTTTAAACCCTGAACCTAATGTGTGCTATTCTCTTTACAAAACGGGAGCTTCAGGATTGGCAAATGTGCAGAAACATACATCGGGTGCCCAGGACAAGGCAATTTCCTGGGCCCCAGAGTGAGTTCGTGTGTAATTTTGACTCCGAAGCAGTTTTGCTGCTTTTCCAGAATCCACCTTATAAGTGCTCTCTGTAAAAACTCATCCACTGAGCGTCCTTCTCAAGTGGTGTACATGTAGCTTTGGTCCTGATTTCGACCATTCTGACCACGGATGGTCACGGATGTGTGCTGCATCTTTGAATGCCTGTATGACTTATTGCCCATCCTCATTATAAGCACTTTGGGTTCTTGGAATTTGTTTCTATTGAGGAATTTCTCAATAAATATTTTATTGGCTTAAAATCAGTCATAAACAGTATGGCGGTGTGTGGGTATTTGTTTTTCATTCAGCGAGTAATCATTGAGCCGCTCTTAGCAGTCTGGCATCATCTTAGCGACTGAGATATAAAAAGGGACAGGGACCCCCATCCCGGTGGGACCGCATTTCAACTGAGGGAAATGGTTAGTGTCCAGTTATAGATAAGGACATGGTGCCAGGGTGAAACACGGCCTGGCTTCTAGGGGAGCCTTGAAGGAAGAGGGGGAGGATTGGGTGGGGGCCCCTTTCAAGGTGGGCAGCTTGACTTGGGGTTCCCACGGACTTCAGAACTGTTTGAAGTTAGTCATAAGCAGCAAGGAAAGAGATGCTGAGGTAAGGGTTGCCCGTAACGGAGGAGGAGGAAGGGAGGGAGAGAAAGACGCTGACATGTACATATATTTATACACGGCCGTGCATTCTCACAAGAAGACAGGGACTCACACCAGACTGGGGGAAGCATGTGCAGGGGGCATTCCCTCCTGTTGATTAAGCTTCCAGAAAGGAGTGAAAGGGAGAGAGAAGCATGTTTATTAAAGAGTATTTGGAGATTGGGGGAAGATATATATTTTTAATGTCATTTAATCCTGCCATCCAAAGATAGCCATGTCAGTGTGTTGGTCCAGTTTCTACCAGACCTTTCTTCTGGTGTGTAAATTACATACTTCTGTCTCATACTAAGGTATCATTTGGTGTCTTGCTTTTTCACATATTTTATCATAGTGTTTTCTGCAATTGACATACTTAACTATTCCCTTATTCTTAGAAACTCGTGTTTTTATTCCATAAACAATAATGCAGCGCACGTCTTTTATGTGGAAAGCATTTTATGAATTTAGGATTAGTACCCTGGCGTAGATTCACAGACGTGGGCCCATCACGAGGAAAGCTAGGACCATTTTAAGCTGAATCTCCTTGCAATGGGCTGAGCCAGTTTGTACCCAGGGCTGCCGTAGAGTGCCCGTTTCTACGTAGAGTGCCTGCACCCCTACATGTTTGTCCTGCACCCCTACACGGCACTCTTTTCTCTGTGGGGCAGAAACAGTAGAAGTACAAGCCCCTCACAGTGTACAGTCAGCTGGGTCGTGCTGCCAGCGGAAAAGCCCGAGGGGGTGGGTGGATACCGCCTTTTCATTGCTGTTTAGTTTGTCATAAAGCAGTGGTCGGCAAACTGCGGCTCATGAGCCACATACAGCTTGCCAGCCACGGTTTGCCGCTCTGTTGACTAATGAGTTTGCCGACCACTGACCTAGACTTTCGATTCCAATAATTACAGGCTGCTGCTGTTCCTTGTGATTAAGCCCCTATCCCAGTGGTCGGCAAACTCATTAGTCAGCAGAGCAGCAAACTGAGCCGCAGTTTGCCGACCACTGTCATAAAGGAACACACTCTGTTCCCTTTGTCATCGTTTTTCACAACAGTCTAAGCTTGGATAGACCCCTCCACTTCTTAAATCTCGGTTCCCCCAGGATTAACTCTGTTTAGGGGGTAAGAATAAATAAACGTTCCAAGAAGCTGTACGGGACTTGAAAAGCCTGTGAATCACCTGCAGGAATCTCGCTGATGGACGAGTTGCTAAGCTGGCCAGGAGGAGCAGCTCCTGCCGCCAGCTTGACTGGCCACTGGCCGTGGGAAATCGCCCATGTGGGTGCCTGGGCCACAGGGCTGCAGCCCTCCCAGCCACGCAAATGTGGCTGTCGGCTGCTTCCTCCCAGCGGCCTAATTTGTGCTTTTCCATTCCCAAATTCCTCTCGGAGACCTGAGGATCCCGTCACATCTGAGAATAATTCATTGCTGGGTAAGATCACAAGGCTATCTGGTCCAATTTGTTGTCTGGCCTCTGCCTGGACACCTGCAGTGACAGGACCGCCCAGAGCAAATTGAATCCTCCTTGTCCACATGACAGCCTGTCACTCTTCAGAAGGCAGCCTTCTGGTGTCTTCTTCACGCTGCCTGTCGCCAGACAACAGATTCTGAACATCCTCAGCCTGCCACTATACTTGCGACCACCTGAAAGGGTATTTCAAGACCAGAACAGCATTATTTGGGCACCATGGAGGAGGTCAGCCATTGAAACAGCTTCTTTAATACATACGCTAGTGCGTGTGTGTGTGTGTGTGTGTGTGTGTGTGTGTGTGTGTTTATATATATATAACATATATGTATATATATTACATATATATGTATTTTTAATTGATTTTGGAGAGGAAAAGAGAGGGAGAGAAATAGAAACATCAATGATGAGAGAGAACCATTGATTGGCTGCCTCCTGCACGCCCCTACTGGGGATCGAGCCCACAACCTGGCCATATGCCCTGACCGGGAATCAAACTGTGACCTCCTGGTTCATAGGTCGATGCTCAACCACTGAGCCACGCTGGGCTGAAACTGCTTTGTTTACAGGTACCCACAGGGCAGAATCTACCCTATCACTGAATAGCTGTCTGTTCAGCCGTACCTCCCTTCCACGCCCATTCTCACTCTCCGTGGTGGGATGTCTCTGTGTAGGACTCCATCTCTGCTTTTTTCTTCATGGGTTTAATCCTATTTTTTCCAAAGTAGTGTAGTGGTTATATGTGCAGACCCTAGGGTCAGGGTAGTTTCATATCCTCCTCTGGGCCACAGATAGCTTCAGCTTCCTTGTGCCTCAGTTTTCTCCTCTGTACAATGGGCTTCTGGCAGCTCCCACCTCAGGTGGGGGTGTGATGACTGAGTTAATGTTAGTAAAGTCCTTAGGACAGTGCCTGGACGTTGTAAGACACTTGAAGTGTTAGCTAGTATCTGTCATCGTTGTCCCTTTTGAGATTCTTGGGGACTTTCCTTGTGTTCCCTCCAGGTCTGAACAGGGAGCCTCCTGGATCAACAGCCAACATGGCCGATGGGTTTAGGCCAAGCAGCTCAGAGGGGAGAGTTCAAGCTTCCATGCCAATCGATCTGGCTTTCGAGGGTTTCTTTTGTGGAGTGTTTTGTGTTTCTGCTTTTTACTTTCTGTGTGTTTGGGTTTATAATTGTTATTTGAAAGCTCTCTCGGAACACTTCGTAATTCTCTGCTCGGCCAGATGATCTGTATAAATCCTCCATGGGCTTTTTCTTCTTTCTCTTTAATCACATATCCTCCTCCACGCTTCTCCCCCAAGACTTCTCATTATTCAGCAAATGCTGGTCATGCCCCTCCATGGAGCCCTTGTTCTGAACTCGGGGGCCATCACAGTGGTGTGAGTGTCCTGGTGAGGCTGACATTCCCAGGACACGGGCTGCCATCGTCTGTCTCATCCTCCAAGTCCGAACGTCCTCTGTGAGGTCGCACTGACTGTGTACATGGAGACCTTGAATTTGCTCACCCCTTTTCAGCAGATGGCATTGAACCCACTTGAGATCATAACTGCTACCTTTTCTTCTTCTCTCCGCTATGCCCTTTTCTGCTCAGGAGGGAGCCTCTCCTCCACTATTATTTTTTCTTCCCATGAAGGGTTTGGTTTGTTTCCAGCTTGGGGTGGTTATGTGTAAGATATTCACATAAAGTTTTTGTGTGACAGAATCATCTTTCCATAAGGCTTTTACTTTGCCAGCAGTTGTACTGTGTACCTCCGTTGCTCCGATTTAAAGGCTGTGGGCATTTTGGTAGAATCTGTGTCTGATAAAATTACAGGTGGCAGTGCATTTAAGGAATGTCCTCATTCTTTCCGAAAAAGGGATTTTAAGACTTCCCAAACAAATGTCAAAGAATTTCTCCCCTCAAAGAATATTGCTTTTGAACCACATTCTCCATCTACTGGAATTTATTTTATGCCCAAAGGATATCGCCTACTTAAGTTTTCATTCTGTGTCTTTGAGTTGATATCTTTCTAAATCACAAAAATACAGCGATGCCGAGCAAATGATGAAGATGCCAGAGGTCCAGGAACCTCATGACAGGGTTTGTCCTCTCCACTTGGGACGCGTGGGAATAAAGGAGAGGTGAGCAGGAATGTGAAGACACTGGCATTATTCTAGCACAAGGGAGGAGTGTTGGGAATGGGATGAGGCCTGGGATTTGACTTGTTTCTGAAGGGCATTCCCGAATCCTGTCCTGGGATAATTCCCCCACGACCATTTAATCAGCTCCATTAAACCCTGCCCTGTCTAGTGCACTGTGCTCCAGACACAGCTCTCCTGGGCTCTCAGTAATAGCTCAATTGTGTGTAAGTGGCTGTGAAGAGGCTCTGTGTGCTGGATGAATGGGCCCCATCTCCATGGAAACCGGTGCCGGGCGGAGGGGCTGACCTCTGACCCACTGGTTGCCACCATACTGTTAACCACTGGTGCCCCTTGGGTGGAGAAAGAAAGCAAGGAAATGGCCGTCAAGGTTGTTTTCATTTTCCCTTGTTGTGGGCCTAGGTCCACACTAAACAGAAATAGCACCCATGTTAATCCAAAGCACTGCAATAGTCTGAGTTTCGTTTAATTATAGGTGCTGCCTGCCCTCCCCGACGCCCCCCAAGCCTTTTCCTGCTCCTGCAATGCAGCCCTCAGCCCTCAGCCCTCAGCCGTGGGTGATAGGGTTGGTTTATCTAGGAGTGTGGTTCCCAGGGAGCAGTGTGGAGCCGGGCAGGCACTTAGACTGGGAGTCCCTGTGGTGTGTGACCGGGGGCACCTTTCCTCATCGGTGCGATGGCGCGAGTGCTCGACCTGTGATCCAGCACCCTTGCAGCTCGGTCCGGTGACGTGGCCAGATGTTGGAACTGTGAGGCTCTTCACCACATGCACCTTGTGGCAGTGACTAAACTCGGCCACACTGCAGCCTCACAGGTGAGTCCAGGCGCTGAAGTGACTTGTCAGCTCGGGCCCTGCAAGCATTTTGGTCCCTGTTCTCTGCATACAGGTAGCTTTCCCCAGGCTCCATCCTTTGCTCTGAGCTCACTTGGGTCATCATGGTTGTCCTGGGCCCCATGGAGACATCACAGACAGAATCAGGTCTGTTGTCCCAGGTTTTCCTGCAGAGGGACCCTGGCCTGGGTCAGACCTTGGGGGCTCCTCTTCCAGGTGTGTGCTACGTGCTGGTGTGTCCCCGGAGTCCAGAGTGGAAGGGTGAATGTTTCACCAGAAAGCTGACAGGCAGGTGCTGGACTTGTCGGGTTTCTGGCTGTCATCGTCCCCCCCGCCCCCATAAGACAAGTCAAATAACCTCTTGGAATATTTTTCATTCCGTAAGTGGAAAAGGAAAGTGACTTTTGGTTCCTGCAGTACTAAGACCTTTGGTGGCCGGGTGCGGGGGGGCCGATGGGGGGGTGTCATATGTATTTATCCTTCTGACTGTGTCATCCTGAGTGGGGGTGGGGGTGGGGACACAGAGGTAGTAACAAGACCCCCAATCTGGGTCCCTTGAAGAAAGTTGGAATGCATAGTAACAGTTCCTTCTTTAGAGACAGGAGCCTCAAAGTGCATGGCTTTCCAGGAATCGTGGAGGGAAGGGGAGGAGGCCAGGCTGACCAGCGGGGTCATTTGCAGTGATTGAGATTTCCAAATGCTTTGTTCCCCAAACCTGTCAACCACCATCGGCGCGTCCAAGCATCAGCTTTATTCTACATTGTAGTGTTCAGACAAGGCACCGCCTCAAGTTCTTGTGCAAGTATGGGTTCCCTGATCTCATAGAACCCACATTAGTCCGGGGTCCCGCCATCACCATCACAGGCAAATGAGTGGTGCCTGCTAGATGTTTGTTTTGATTTTCCCATCTGGCCTGGAGTATGGTTGAAGAGGTAATTCTCATTTAGAGCACCTTTTAAGGTTGGAGAGGCCAAAATTATTTTCAGGGTCTTTAGTTCTAGCATATTTGTTAGAACTGGACAGTTTATCTAGTGGGGATTTAATTTCTCTAATTTCCTGCAACTTGCCCACAGTACTTGGTCAAGCGTTGGATTCTAGGATACTCAAGTCAAGGGTGCCCACTGTGGATGCCCCTGGTTGGGAGCCCTGTGTCCTGGGTCTGTAGTGGCCTCTCGGAGCTTGCTTTACGAGGCTCACATGCTATGGAACAGCTGCGCCTGTCCGGCTGCTGGAGGGCTCCCTGCAGCCTGCAGAGGTGGTCCAGTGTGTTTCCAAGCCCCCCAAAAGTGCCATTATCAGTGTAGGGACTGTTTACAGGAGATTGGGTTGGGGTAGCATTCCCATTGCCCCAAGTTGTGCGGCTGCCGGAAATACACATATTAGCCCTGGGCTTGGGGAGGGGAGAAATGAGCGCCCCTTCGTTCTGCAGCTGTGTAAACAGTTCTAGGGGAAGAGGGGGTGCTGTGTGCAGGGCCTGCCCAATCCAGGGACCTCCATGGGGGCCCTCCCAGGATTCTGAAGGGTTGGGGGAGAGGCAGGCCAGATCATCGGGAGGGGGCGGGATATCTGACGGGGCTGCAGGTTTTTCAGACGTGGAGGATACACTTTCACAAAAGTAGGGGCGATGCCCGGGGATGGAAAGTGTAAACGGCCTGGGCCTCCTTGACTGATGGATAACGAAGTGAGAGGAAGGTGATGTGGGAAGGCGGGGAAGGTAGTGGCATTCCAGCTGCAAGTTCCTCCACCAACACCCCTGGGGTGAGTGTGAGGAAAGGCTCTCCTTCCTGACCCAGCAAACGATTATTAGGCCCCTGCAGTATACCTGGGGCAGTCTTGATTCTTAGGCCCCTGCTGTATACCTCGGCAATCCTGCACAGTGGCAGGGGCCAGCGAGGGGGGTGGAGATTCAGTTGCAGGACTGCGCCCTGTTCACAAAGAGTCCATCAGCCAGTGGAGAAGAAATGACCCCCGTCCTTGCCCTTTGTGTCCTGGGAGGGCTTTGGGAGGAAGGGACTGAGCCTAGCGCAGCAGGAGCCTCGCAGAGGTGGGCGGGCAGAGGAGCTTTCACTGGGGCTGTCTTCCAGGTACTGGGGGAGGGGCTGGAGCAAAAAGGCTGTGACAGTGGAAGGAGGAGCACTGCCCTGCAGCCAGGCCCGGGTTTGAACCTGAGCCCCCTGGGCACTGTCCGTAGAAATGCAGGTCCTGAGGGTGTGAACTGCAGCATCTGACCAAGTTCCTTGCACCTGTGGTAGGACAGTCCCCATGCCACTGCTCAGGGTCCCTCCATGCCGGCTTCACCCAGCGCTAGTGTAGGGAGTGCCTGCGTGAGCCACTCACTGTTCTAGTGTCTGAGGCCTCTGCTCTTGCCTTCAGGGACATCTTTCTACTGGGGAGACGGGGGCGGGGGGCGGGGGGGGCGGTGCACAAATAAAACACAGGCAGTGCAGACAACTGAAGCAGCAGGACGGCATGGTATTTGAGGAGCTCCTTTAGACTCAGCAACAGGGAAGCTGCTGAGGAGGAGGTGCAAAAGTTGAGATGGGAGATCCAGGGTGAAGGTGTGTTTCCCCCCTCCTGCCCACAGAGGGGACAGTTAAAAGGCCATGGGTTGGGAGGGGCAGATATAGGAGGTGAAATCAGAGAGGAGAGCAGAGGTAGTTTGGATTCTATGCTAAGTGCAGAGGAATTGATTAGATTATTTAAGCTGGGGTGGGGATGGTACGGGGTATATGACTTCTGACAGGAATTTTAAAATAATTCTCCAACTGCTGCATAGAACAGGGGTGGGAGGAAAAGGCAGGACTTGGGTCTGTAGGGGTGCCTATTTTGGAGGTGTGTGCACCTCACCTTCGCTGGACCTGGCTGCCAGGCTGAGGTCCCCCTGCCACCCTGTGCAGGCTGAGGTGCCAGCCTGTGCAGGCTCCACCCTAAGCAGGTGGTGGGGGTCCTGCCCTCCCTGGGGTCCTTGTACCCTCTGCCCCCTGCTGACTGAGGATTGGAGCCCTGCCCTGCCATGCTCACAGCCGGACAGGCGGCACCTTGCCCGTCTTCCTGGGCACAGTGCAGACCATCTGTCCCCTCTGTGCGAAGTTCTCCGCAGTTCCTCAAGCCCCGGGAACCCTGTCTCCCAAGCGCAGCAGGAGCAGTGGCTTCGCGCAGGTCTGCGGCCAGCCCACTACATGATTTTGAGTCCACTCCTCTAGGGCAGTGCTGTCCAATAAAAATATAATTGAGCCTGACCGGCGTTGCTCAGTGGTTAAGGGTCGACCTATGAACCAGGACGTCACAGTTCGATTCCCTGCCAGGGCTCGATCCCCAATGCAGGGCATGTAGGAGGCAGCTGATCAGTGATTCTCTCTCATCATTGATGTTTCTCTCTCTCCCTCTCCCTTCCTCTCTGAAATCAATAAAATATATATGTATATGTGTATGTGTATGTGTATGTATGTATATACTAGAGGCCTGGTGCACGAGATTCATGCTTCCTTCCTCCGGCTGCCGGCACTGGCTTCCCTCTGGCACCCAGGACCCAGGCTTTCCTTGCAGCAGCCCTCGCTTCATCCAGAAGGTCGTCTGGAAGGATGTCCGGTCTAATTAGCACATTACGCTTTTATTTGTTATAGATAATTAGCCACAGAGGTCATTTTAAACTATCTAGTAGACACATTAAAAAAGAATTAGCCCTAACCGGTTTGGCTCAGTGGATAGAGTGTCGGCCAATGGACTGAAGGGTCCCAGGTTCGATTCCGGTCAAGGGCATGTACCTTGGTTGCGGGCACATCCCCAGTAGGAGGTGTGCAGGAGGCAGCAGATCGATGTTTCTCTCTCATTGATGTCTCTAACTCTCTATCCCTCTCCCTTCCTCTCTGTAAACAATCAATAAAATATATTTTTAAAAATAAGAAAGAATTGAAACAAGTAAATTAATTTTAATAATGTACTTTATTTAACTGAGTTTACCAATATTGTCATTTCAACATGTAATCAATATAAAAAAATTATTACTGAAGCTTCACATTCTTTTTCCCTACTGTTTCCTGTGTATGTTGACATGTATGGCACTGTCAGTTCAAGTGCTCAGAAGCCACGCTGGAGTGGCGGTGATGGGAGTGGCTGCTCTGGGGGCCTCCCCTTGCCCCCTGCACAGTGGAGATGTGCGCGCGCGCGCACACACACACCACCACCACCACCACCCCCCCCCACCCCCCCCACCCCCCAGGGAAAGCCTGAGGACTGCGATGGAGATTTGGAGGTTATAAAACTTAGGCTCTCATCCCAAAAGTGTGGTTGAGAGTAAAAGGGCTGATGTGGGGATTTCCCTCCTGATTCTAACAGTTTCCATGTTATAAGGGAGAGAGATAACGGGGTGGCACACAGCAACAATTAAAACCACAAATTGCCTAAAGTAGTGCATATGCTTATGGACTAAAGTACGTGCTGGCAGAATGTAGTGTCTCACTGACATTTGAAAAAGGAATCTTCTGCAAAAAAATAAGAGAGAGATGTATTGTTTCCCTCACCATGTAAAAGTGTGTGATGCTTTTTGTTAACTTGTCTTTTAATGGAAACCCTAAATCTGTGGCTTTTGTTTTTGTTTTTAAGGAAATGGAGAAAGGAAGGAAGCCGGAGGGTTTTAATTCGTTATGCTAGCTTTGGATTCTGCAAAATCAGGAAACCAGAAAGGACAAGTTCTCAGAGCAGTGACATTTAACTCCACTGGGAAGGGCACGCCCAAGGTCACCCTTTTAAAGGGTTTGTCTTCCTTTGCAGCATTTTTATGCAGCACGTCTTTTCGTCTTTTATACAGCAGCATTTTTCGGTCTTCCTTTTTTGGTGTGGGAACACTAGGGTTCTCACTGGGCTCTGCATGTGCCCCGTCCTCCGGGCCTTCCACATGGTACCACTCGATAGAAGTTTGTTGAGTGGCTCACGGATCGTGCTTGGGGGAGGGAGAGCTATAGGGAGGGTCTTCATCCCTTTCTTTGGTCCAGACGACTGTGCATTTTTTAAGCAGTCCTTCCTTGTTCATACAAGATAGGTCAGGCCCTAGGTGTATTTTTTTAAATATATTTTTTATTTCAGGGAGGAAGGGAGAGGAAGAGAGAGAGAGAAACATTAATGATGAGAGAGAATCATTGATTGGCTGCCTCCTGCACGACCCCCACTGGGTTGATCAAGCCCACAACCCGGGCATGTGCCCTTGACCGGAATCGAATCTGGGACCCTTCAGTCCGCAGGCTGACGCTCTATCCACGGATCCAAACCAGCTAGGGCTCTAGGTGTATTTTTATTTTATTGGCTCCCTTAGAAACTTTAAAAAAGAAATTAAATACAGCCACTGTTTGTTTTCAGTATTTTAACTATGCCCTCTGTTTTAGGACTCTGCCTGTGCTTTAGGACCTGGACAGTTACATGGGTCTAGGGATAGCTTGTTTCTATATCTCTGTAAATATTCCTTTCACTCCCGGCCGGTGTGCCTCAGTGGTTGAGTGTTGACCTATGAACCAGGAGATCATGGTTTGACTCCCAGTCAGATCACATGCCCAGGGTGCGGGCTCGATCCCCAGTAGGGGACGTGTGGGAGGCAGCAGATCGATGATTCTCTCATCATTGATATTTTTATCTCTCCCTCTCTGAAATCAATAAAAAATATATTTTAAAAATATATGTTCCTTTCCAGTTTCTTTTTGCTTCTTTCCTTTTTCCTGTGAGGAATCGTTTTGATTACCTAGACTCTAAAAACATCTAGCTTTAAGCAGCTGACGAGAACATCCACTGTCTGGATCATTTCAAATCAAATGAAACATTTACCTCCAGGACCCCAGGGGAAAGGAGACCTCGCTGACACCAGCAGGTCTTTCCTGGCCCTGAGGAGATCCCATAATTCTTCCATGGGTACATGAGGCTGGAAACTTTGTGGTTGCTGCCTTCCTCAGCAACCCTGCCGGCATAGAACCCATGTCAGCCGGTAAAATTCCAGCATCTGGCCAAATCCTCACTTGTTCGTTTGTGGACACATGGCACTGGACACTTAAGAATTTTTCCCCACGCCCTGGCCGGGTAGCTCAGTTGCTTAGCGCGTCATCCTCATGTGCCAAGGTTGTGGGTTTGACCCAGATCAGGGCACATATAAAGAACAACCAGTGAACGCATGAATAAGGGGAACAACAAACCTCTCTCCCTCCCTCCCTTTCTCCCTTCCTCTCTAAAATCAATACATTTTTTGAAAAGAATTCCCCCCCCACACCCTCCCGCCCTTTTCTGTGGGATGCCTCAAAAAAAGGATTGCCTTGAGGTTTTGACAGCTTAACTTCCTCACCCCAGCAGGACTGAGACCATTGTAACAGTATGAAGACAAATACTATCTCTTTGGCCTTGGAAGCTGCACTGTGCTCTGTGCCCACCTTTCCTCCAGGGAGCTTGCTGAGGTTTGTCTCTGGCCGTCCTCCCTCCTTGAATGGGGCTCACGTTGCAGTTTGTAGTGATAGTGCAGATGGCAAGCGAGAGGCAACCCCCACCCCACCCCACCCCTACCCCCACCCCTGGCTCAGGCTTCTTGAAAACATTCTCCCTTGAGCCTCCTGCCTGCAGCACCCTCTGCTCAGGCTTCTCAGGAGGTGTTGCTTCTTTGCATGTCTTCCCTGCAAATCTCTAGTTTCTGTCTCCTGCCCGACACCTCTGTCTCCCCTCTTTCTCGGCCTCCCCGTTGTCAGAAGCAGCTACGTAGCCCCAGACTTCCCTGGGATGCTGCTGCGTTTTTAGAAGCTCTGAGTGAAAGGGCATGTTTTTCTTTCCTGTCCCCACTGGGATGGCTGCCCTGCCGAGTGGGGCCTCCTACAAGCCTCAGAGACCTCCACACAGCCGGGTGCCAGCGTGGTGGTTACTCAACAGTAAGTAACTTGCATCGGCTGCTGGTTGAGCCTCGAGTATCTTGGATAACACGTGCAGAGTTGCGACTCACTCAGCTCTGGCTTTTCCACCCTCGGCTTATTTTCACAGTTGGCATGCTGTTTCAGAAGAACGGATTCTCTAACGTGTTGTGGCTGCTCCTCGGCGTCCCTGGGTGCTAAGACCCGCTGGCTGTCTCTGTTTTGATGAAGGGGAACGCGGTGGCGTCCTCAGACATCACCCAGAGGCAGTACAGAAGATGTGGCTACCGTGACTGCCAGGGATGGTGAAGCTGGATGTAGGCTTTTTAGTAGCTCAGAGGGGGGTCCACACGTTGGTTTGGGTTCCTAAAGGACCGTGCTGTGCCTGACTCCTGAGGAGGCATCGTGTGACGTGCCCACCTCTGCACCTGTGTGCGGAGGAAGGGGTCAGTGACATGCCCGGTGACTGCATGGGGAAGCTGGGTTTATGCCTGGTTCACAGGGAATCCCATTGTTTTTGAAACTGAATGGAGAAGTAATTCATTTCTCCTGTGAAGCCGCGGTCTGTGTCTGAATCATCCAGGAAAGGGAGGGATGGAGGGAGAATAGGAAGACATCTGGGATGGAGGTGGGGAGAGGCGAGCTCCTGGCCAAAGTGGCAGGCCCCAGGCACGGGTCCAGGGGTCTGGGAGGGCAGGGTTCCTGTTATTGTGAAAGGGGAGGCCATGTTAGGTTCCCTCATTCATTCGGTAGATACACATCGATCCACCTACCCTGCACCGTGAGAGGAGCCAAATACGCATATGAGGACGCACAAGACACACTCCCTGTCCTCAGGAAGTCTGTGGGCCTGCAGAGACAGACCCCTGCCAATCGCGGGCCACCGTGAACAGCACCCCCTGGCGGTGGTGGCAGAGGGTGCGGGACCCAGCCCCAGGGAAAGACGAAGGGGCCAGCAGCGTGTGGAACTGGATCTAGCACTGAGGGCTCAGGGCAAAGCTGCCGTTCATTTCTTCATTCATTCAGCAGATATTTATGGAAGGCCTTACTGGGAGGTGACTCTGGTAAAAACTAAAGGGAGCCAGCTGTCTGGGCACACGAGGGAAGAGCGTTCAAGGCAGAGGGACACAAGTGCCAAGGTCTTCAGGCAGGATCGTGCCTGGCTCGTTCAAGGAGATGAGAAGCAGTGTGGCTGGAGCTGAGTGGACAGGGCCAGCGGGGGAAGCACTGGAGGAAATGTGGCCTGTCAGAGGAGGACCGTGTGCCAGTCATGGAGGCCTTGCAGTGCGTGCCCAGGACTGGGTCTCTCTGAATGAGATGGGGAGCGTTGGAGGGTTTGAGCAGAGAGCTGACATCATCTGATCTACATGTTAACACCTGTGATAAAAAGGGACTGACAGGGGGGCAAGGGTAGAAAATGGGAGGCAAGTTGGGGGGTGAAGGTGACTTCGATGATGGCAGTAGAAATGGGGTTGGGAAGAGTGGTCAGATTCTGGATGTTTTGAAGGAGGTGGCAAGCTTTCCTGATGGGGTGCAAAGGAAGAAGAGAGGGCATCTTCTGAGAACAGGAAGGATGGAAGTGCCCTGAACTGAAATGGGGGGGCGGCTGCTTGGAGGAACAGATCTGGGAGGAAATGACCGGGAGCTCTGTTCAGAACATGGGGACATTTGGACTGCTTCTTGGGGCCTCCAGTTGGGGGTAGTGATGAGCAGTGGGGTGATAAGAGTCTAGATTTCAGGGGAGAGGTCTGAGGTAGAGAGAAACTTTGAAGTCATGAGCATATGGACGTTACGAAAGCCAGGAGGCTGAGCTCTGGGTGCTGCAGCTTTCACACGCTGAAGAAAAGAGCAGGACCTGGCCCAGGAGACTGAGGAGCAGCAGCCACAGAGGCAGGAGGAGACCTGGCGGGGCTGCAGTGCCTGAGCCACGGAAGCCAGCACAGGAGGGAAAAAGGAGGGAGCACCTGCGTCGGGGAAAGGCCAAGTGAGGGGAGGGTCTAATAAATGGAGCTCCTCTCCATCCTCAAAGGAGCTATTGCCACAGAGTACTGGGAACACAACGGCCATCTTCAGGCTGGGGGATCAGCCCCCCCCCCCCTTTTTTTAATTCATTTCAGAGAGGAAAGGAGAGGGAGAGAGAGAAACATCAATGATGAGAGAGAATCATTGATTGGCCACCTCTGCTACGCCCCATCCTGGGGATCGAGCCTGCAACCTGGGCATGTTCCCTGACCAGGAATCGAACCATGACGTCCTGGTTCATAGGTCAACGCTCAACCACTGAGCATGCCGGCCAGGCCGTATCGGGCCTCTTTCAAATGAACCCACGGTTGGGTTGTCCACACACGGAAAGGGGGCTTGTCAGGTGGAAACTGTTGGGGGACAGCCGTGCCCTCGTGGGCAGTGCTGTGCTGGCTTTGGTCATTGAGTGACCGGCCAGCTGGCCTTCCCGCAGCAAGTTCTCCATCTGAATGGCAGTCAGGTGTTCCTTCCCGACTTAGGGCGGCTTAGGGCAGGGCCATCACCCTGGGACGATGCAGTGGTATTTATTGCTGCTGCTAGTGGTGGAGGCTGGCTTGGTTCTGGCCTCCAGATGTAACAAGCCATCCAGGAAGCTTAGATCCTGCATCGGAGGAGCATTGATGATGGACATCTCGGCACAGGGAGTGGGGTGGAGTTTCAGCTTCCAGTTACACATGAGCTTTACAGGCTTTGAGGAAGCTTAGGCTGCCCGCAAAGGAAAACTCAGAGCTGAATGGATTTGATTGCTTAATGAATTCTAAATGTGTAAACGTTTAAAGGCAAGCTTGTTCGGCGGCCTGGGCGGGGGGAGTACTATGAGGAGTGTCACATGCCTTTCATGACAGTGAGGATGGAAACTCACTCCCCCAACACACACAGCCTCACCCACGGACGTCCCAGATTATATCATATATGCTTGGTTTATTGTCTGAGTGACATACCTAAGGACTCGATCCAGTATCTTATTTGATCCTCAAATAGTTCCAAGCATTAAGTGAAGCTGGTTTAATAGCCCCAGTTTAATAGACAGTGAGCTGAGGCTTATCGAGGTGACAGATCTGCCCCTGGCAGGGCCAGGCTGTCAACCCAGGTCTCCTGATTTCAACATCTGGCCTTTGCCGGGGGCAGTGGGGCAGCAGAGGGAGAGGGAAGGAAGTAGCCCCTTTGACAAGTGTATTCACGGATACTGCCACTGGCATTTATTACTAACAGATGGGCCAAAGACTCCGTGGGACTGGAATCCTAAGGACTCCCAAGCATTTAACAAGGTGTTCTTGTATCTCATGAAATCCTGCTGTCTAGTCGTTATCTGAAACGGACTCCCCCAAGAAGAGTTAGACCATCATCTGCCTGGTAGATCGGGGCGACCAACAGCCTTCCTTCCCCCTTGGTCACTGTAGGACCAGAACATTGTCCTGTGGCTGCTGATATCATAGGTCCTGGCTCCCCACACTCCTGTAGGGTGTGAATGCCAGCCCTTCCCAGGAGGTACCTGCCACGGGAGTTGAGGGCTCGGTGGCTGTTTTCTTCATAACTGAAACAGTTGACTGTGCTGGTTCTAAGTTCTGTTTGCCTGCCCCACTGTGTTCACATCTCCACACGGGGCTCCTCACATCTTCCTGCAGATGTTTGAGCAAATCCATGTGCTATGAGGAGTTCAACAGACCCCCCCATTCCTGGAGAACCTGATAAAGTGAACAAAACTTCCCAGGACCAGTTCCCCAAAGACATCCAAGCTACCTGTTACTATTACACATATCATATATAGTATAGTATATGTAATACATTATAGTGTATTTGGAGTACATTATAGTATACTAGAGGCCCAGTGCACAAATTTGTGCACAGAGTGGTCCCTCGGCCTGGCCTGTGATCAGGGCCATTCGGGGCCATGGGAGGTTGGCCTGCTAGCCCGATTGGGCCCCGCCACAGGAGGTTGGCTGTGGGAGCACACTGACCACCAGGGGGCAGCTCCTGCATTGAGCATCTGCCCCCTGGTGGTCAGTGCACATCATAGCAACCGGTCAACTGGTCATTCAGTCACTTAGGTTTTTATATATAGAGATTACTATAGTATACAAATATGACTACTGTTATAATCTCTCCCCCTGCACGCACACACAACACACCCCTATACATCCTATTTCAAATTTATCTTCCTAAAGGCTACATGCTTCTCACATTTTACTTCAAACACTGAAAACAAGTATTGGAGGCCAGAGAGCAACAGCTAAACTAGAACAAGTCCTTAGTTCCTGAGCCTTATGAGAGGAAATCTCTTCCAATTAGACAATTCTTTTTTCCCCTCTCCAACGTGAGTATTTTGAGAAACTTTGCACCAAGTCTCTTCAGATACTTGTATTTAACTTGCAAAACTTAAACATGGGCTTTTTCTGTTTGCACTGTTTCAGAATTCACAGTGGGGAAAAAATAAAATAAAAATCCATTCTCCTCCAGCAGCTAAATTTAAGTTTTAGTCAACATTGTGAGGGTTTGAAAATCAGCTTTAAATTTAGAGCATGCCCAGGGTGAGGTTGTTTCTCTGCCCAAGACTCTGCCAAATTAAGCATTAATGTGGCAGCTGGATTCTGTTTCTTTGTGAACATGCAAATTAACATCTTCAGTGGCTCCCTCCGCCTGCAGACTTACATACCAGCCTCCAAATGTGTTATTTGTTATTAAAATCACCATATTTATGTGTGGGGGTTTGCAGTGACTTCCCCCAGATGTGGCGACCCTAACGGTAGCCATGCAGGTTATTCAAACATACTTGTCTATTTAAAACAGAAGTGTCTAGGCCAGGGTGCACGGTGACTTGTGTGTTGGAGACCTGAGACCAGCTGCCTGGAGGCTGGCTGCATTTCGTTCTAATAGGCTCCCAAGAATGTGTCTTCCTATGTCGATGAAACAGATGTGCAGTTGACCTGGATCCTTCCAGGTGATTTATTTTTAAACCAGGAATCATATTTACAAATCTTTAGGCTTTACCAATATTTGCTTTTTGTGAACAGAAACTCTAGGGAGCCTGCTTGCTGGCCCCCTGCGATCTGGAGGACAGGTGTTCCTCACACGTGACCGTGGGGCATCTGCGGCTTTAATGACAAACAGTTGCCTGGTGTCTGAACTGCTGTGTGTGAAACTTGCGTGTACCTGAGGAGCCTGCCGGTTCCGCTTCAGCAGCTCTGGGTGGCGCCCGAGACTTTGCGTTTCTAGCACAATCCCAGGTGACTCGGATGCCGCTGACCCCGGGAGCACACTTTGAGTAGCAAGGCTCTGAACCAAGTAAATTCGACCCAGTTCCCAAAGAACGGGGTGGTCAGGCCCCAGAAGTCTGTTTCCATCGGCCCTAGATTTCCCCACCCTCTCCCCTCCAGCTCACACACCTTTTGCAGAGGAGGAAGTGGTGAATATCCCACCACGTTTGTTTAATTTTGATTGCTGTGGGGCCCTTTGGGAGTTGGAGGAGGAAGAGCATCTCAGTCAACCCCCAGCCTCCACCCCAAAACCATCAAGATGGTTGCATTGTGCTTGTATTTTTCCAAAAATGTTCATGATTATGGCTCATGGCAGATCCACCCACTTTGGCCTCAAGATAACTGAGGCTGCTCAGCCCAGAGTGAGTGAGTGATCGGTCCAGAATAAACCCACCCAGGGTGGCAATCGGCTCTCCCCTGCTCTGTTTAGACCTGGCCCGAGGACCGACATTTCCTTTTACTGTCTCAAGTGAGAACTAGCCT
Organism: Corynorhinus townsendii; assembly: GCA_026230045.1. Taxonomy (NCBI): domain Eukaryota; kingdom Metazoa; phylum Chordata; class Mammalia; order Chiroptera; family Vespertilionidae; genus Corynorhinus; species Corynorhinus townsendii. Next base: position 113,395,497 of record JAPDVU010000007.1, on the reverse strand, counting down.
GGGCTACTTCCAGCAACCCCCGTCTCCTCCCAGGCTCTGCAATCCTGTGGGCGCTCCATAAATACTTGTTGACTGACTTGACTCATTCCCTGGGCAGAAAAAAAGGGCAGGAGGAAGTAGGGAAAAGGGGAGTGGGCTTGGATTTCCTAAGTATATATAACAAGGCAAGGCCCAGGCTGATGTCTGGTGTTTGCAAGGGTATGACTGCTTTCATCCGATGGAGTAGCGTTAAGAAGTTTAATTTTTGTGATTCGCTAATTGCAGTTTCTTTCTTTGGATGCTGAAGGCAGAAAGCGATTCCTTCCAGAATTTCCAACTGGGAACCCGGTGAGAGGCGGGAAAACCAGCCCCCTCAGCTGCTTGGGGAAAGTGGCCCCTCTCTTTCCCGGGACGCTGTGGGCCCTGTGTCTTGAGCAGTCCCCCGTGGGAGGGTGAGCAGAGACCTTCGGGGTGTTTGCTGTGGTGACCCCCAGGTCCTCGGCAGTTTAAGGCCTGGGTTTTCCCTGGTTGTGTGGCTGTGAGAATCTAGGGTTGTGTTGTTTTCTTATAATCACACACCGCGCCAGCTTCCTTCTCTCTCCCCCGAGAAGCTGAAGGGGTTTCCAGGCTTGACAGTGGGTGGCTGCCACAGGGGGCCTGCTTTGTGCAGGCTGCCTGCACTGGCCCTCAGCTGCCTTTCCCGGGTCTCTGGAACCTTCCTCAGAGCTTGCAGAATTTTTTTTTAAACATTTTTATTGATTTCAGAGAGGAAGGGAGAAGGAGAGAGAGCTAGAAACATCAATGATGAAAGAGAATCACTCATCAGATGCCTCCTGCACGCTCCCTACTGGGGATCGAACTTGCAACTGGGGCATGTGCCCTTGACGGGAATTGAACCTGGGACCCTTCAGCCCACAGGCCAATGCTCTATCCATTGAGCCAAACCAGCTAGGGCGAGAAGTTTTGTCACTTTGTGTCACAGAGACAATCCCCCCCCCCCCCCATAAAGTTATTTGTTTTAGGGTCTGAGCTCTGGTGGAGCATTTTCCTGAGGTTTCTGCTCATGGGCCTCCCCCAGGCCTTTGCCTGGGACAGTAGAAAACCCATAGGCTCCCGGGGTGGGGAAGAGCCCTTGGTTTCCTCATCTGTGCAAAGGCGACAGACGAACGCTCTACCCACAGTGCTGTTGTGAGAGTTGAGCGAGGTGCATATGCAAAGACTTAGGGCAGTGCTAGACAGAATGTTTTGGGGATATTAGCATTATTTTTCTATATTTTGAGCTTATGCAGCTAGTCTTCTGGGTTCCAGTGTCTAAATGTATGCTCAGTAAACGCCTCTTTTAAGTTACGTTAGTGATAGAAAGGAGAGGATAGAAGTTACGTTAGTGATAGAAAGGGGTGATAGAAAGCAGTGTTGCGCTGGTAGATGTTTAGGGAGGGAGGGTGCCCAGATTTGTCGTGTCTGTCCTTGTCATGGTGCATGCTCCCACTATGGCCAATTTCAAGCTACCAGCATGGCAGCACTGAACTCCGAGTTAGGAAGAGAGGCCCCGGAGGCATCCGTGGTAGAGGGAAGCCCCAGGCACCTCCACGTGTGCCTTCTCCCTCTGCCACACGTGAGTGTGGGATTCGGCCTTGTTTTCGAAACACTCAAGGATAAGGTCTTAAACACAGCCTAGTTCAAAAGTGGGGTTTTGAATAAGCCTGCCTGACTTTGTAGTACACTATTTTGTTATGCGTGTGTGTTTAAAAAATCCCCAGGTCGTGCTGTTCTCTCCAAAGGGAGATCTGAGTGTAGGGACTTGGGCACATCTGGGCCCCAGGTCCATCACCTTTGGGAGGCCTTTCGGAGCCCGGTCTCTGAAGGGTATTCATTGTTCAGTTTGAGCAGCAGAAAGGTGGTAAAGAAGTAATTAAATAGGTGTGTGTCAGGGGCCAAAGGCCGACCACCACCAGCAGGGGGCGAGCGCTCCGCCAGGCCCTCTGTAACGGAACGGGTGTTAGCGTCAGGGTCCCACTTTGGGATCAGAGGTTGGTTAGCCTGTTTGTTGAGGCAGGGCCGGGTGGGGGGGAGGGGGGGTGTGTGGCTAATTTAACAGTTTAGGAGTGGAAAGGAAAATGAAGAAATGTGCTGTGCTGTCTGAATAATGTTTTGGAATAAGTAAGAAGAGGATAGTGCAACAAGTGGATAGGTCATTGCACCACTTCGTGACCATGTCTGGATAGTGTTTTTGTCTGGAGTGATGATCATCACACACAATGAGAGGGCTTGTGGGGAAGCAATAAAAACAAACCTCTGCCTTCAGCCGTGCAGTGCACATAGAGTAAATAGTGAATGCTTAATACATGTGTGTTTCAATACAGGCCTTTCCTAGCAGTTGTGCTCAGAAGGGCAGAGCTGACCAAGCCCACATCTCTGGCCCCAGCCTAGTGCTGGTCACTTCTCTCGGTACCTCGTCAGGGGCCAGCAGGCCACGAGAGCTACCCAGGGAGGATCAGACAACAGCTGACGCTAGGTGCTGGCTGGCCCTTCACCGCTCGGGTCCCTCTTGCATGACTCCGCTGCCCAACTGCTCCCAGTGACTGACATCTGACTCAGAAAGTGCCCTAATCAGAAGCTGTGTTCTGCTTGACCCTTCCACTAGCTGAGTTTCCCGCTCTGGTTCCGAATGCAGTGAAGAGAAACTCTAGAACCTTGCCTCTGTGTTGGAGTTTGTGTGTGTGGTGGGGCCAGAGGGGTGTGACCAGGGGCTGGAAGGACCAACGGAAAGGACTGAGGGAGAGAGTGACCACCCAGGGAAACAGCAAGCCCCTGGGCGGCCCCCATCCCCCACCCCAGGCTGGGCTGCACCGCAGGTGTCCAGGTGTCCAGCGGTCTCTTCTATTGAAGCCTTAGGCATGGGCCTGACTTGGCAGCTGCAGGCCTGGCTCCCGTGCAAGCACAGGACTTGGAGATAGTCTCATCCATGCAGCAGGCGGTTACACCCTTATTACAGTGTTTAGACCGCTCTCCAGGCAGACACCCAGCAGTGAGTTCACTTCCTGTCACACCCGATTCACGTCTCAGAACGACCCTTCCAAGGGGTCCTGGCTCCAGGGAGGCAGGTGGTGGCAGAACAGAGCCAAGAGGAGGAAGAAAGAGGCCGTGAAAGAATGTGTGTAATGGAGCAACTCTTCCTGCAGCCGCCTCTGAAGAAGGGTTCCAGACCCGTCTGCACACAAGCAGGGTCATCTAACTAAGCAGCGGCTCCCCAGCAGCCGGCTCCACGGGACCAGGACCCGGGCCTCCAGGAGCCTCCCCTCTGCACGGGGAGCCCTGCCCGCCAGGGAGGCTTTCCTCTGAGCCAGGCCTCCCATATCGGGCCCTGAGGGGCAGGCAAACCTTCCAGGGCTAGAGAGTTGATAGCTCAAGGAAACAGCAGTGCTTTCTGATTTTAAACCCCTGAAAACCTGGTCTCTGTTGCCTCCTCTAGCCAAGTAAGCCTGGGAAAGCATCCGGGCAGTGTCTCAGGGGCCTGAAGTTAGACCCTCGCCACCCCCAAGAGAGACCCGTGCTGTCTAGCCACAGCATGCTGGCCTGGAGGACAGTGGCCCCGGCCTGATGGCCACTCCAATAAGCACCAGGTGGGCTGTGGTGGCTGTGCAGTGAGGCTGCACACTCTAAGCCTCCCCAGTGACCAACCCCCCAGGGTCTGGGTTCCTGAAGGAGTCAGGAGCCTCTGGAAGGACAGTAGTGACAACCCTGAGGGGTAGACATGTCCTTTAGTCTGATTCTAAAGAATCGGGAGTTGGTGGTCACGATCATGAAGGGTGCAGCTCCAGGTCAGACAGAAAGCCTGGTTCCAGGGGAGTGGTCTGGGGTGCGCGGCCCGGGACCCACCTGGTTATGGTGCTCATGCTTTGGCCTATGCTGACTGTGCTGGAAAATGGGTGTGCAGATACTGACCAGGCGCCTCCTGATTGCAGGTGTCAGGCTGAGCATGGCAGGGGGTTCAAAGGTGAGTAAGACCGTGACCTGTGCTTCCATCTGCCTGCCCCTCCATCGGGGCAGCGACTGACCTCAGGGCATTGGAAGGTCAGTGTCCCAAGAGAACAGTGCTGTGCTTCGGAGCCTCAGGAAGGAGGAGGGGCGTTAGACCATCTCCCCTGCCTTTAAAAAAAAAAAAGGCAACCCTGTCTGGTTTGTTTCAGTGGATAGAGCGTCGGCCTGCGGACTGAGGGGCCCGGGTTCGATTCCAGTCAAGAGCACGTACCTTGGTTGCAGGCTTCTCCACATGCAGGAGGCAACCAATCGATGTGTTTCTCTCACATCAATATCTTTCTCTGTCTTTCCCTTTCTCTTCCACTCTCTCTAGAAATCAATGGGGAAATATCCTCAGCTGAGGATATATATATAAAAAAGTTCCTGCCTTAGCCCATGGGGTTCAGTGGGTAGAGCATCAGCCTGTTATGGACTGAACATTCTGGGCTGAATTCTGGTCAAGGGCACATACCTCGGTTGCAGGCTCTATCCCCGAACCTGGGAGCCAACCAATCAATGGGTCTCTCTCACATCGATGTTTCTCTCTCTCTCTCTCTCTCTCTCTCTCTCTCTCTCTTTCCCTCTCTCTCTCAAAAAAATAATCAATGGAAAAATATCCTCGGGTAAGGATTAACAACAAAAACAGTTCCTACTTCATATTACCATTTTCAGAGCTTGCGTAGTCCAGGCCCTGTGCTTGTAACATGAGCTCAGTTAAACCTCACCCACCTTATAAACTGAGTTATACCAATACCTTTTAACAAGTGGAAACCGAGCTTGGGAAGGGTACCTTTAGACCAAGGTAACAGTAGAGATAGTCCTAGCTTGGCTGTGCCCCAGTCTGTGACCTTGCAGGGGGCGAGGAGTGGCAGCAGGGGTCTGTGGGTCTTGGGGGACATTTAAGACTTGAGAAGCTTTGCGGGCCCCGGGCCCCCCCCCCCCCCAGCTGCGGGGAAACTGAGGGTCCTGGAGCAGAAGCCTTGCTGAGTGCGGGGTGGCTGGTGCAGGCTTTATTGGAGGTGGTTCTGACATCATCTAGTTTGGGGTAATCATTGGTAGACCTGCTGCCATGGCAAACATAAGCCCCACTCATGTTTCCTCTGTAGCAATGACTATGAGGTCCCTTAGCAGGATCAGGAGCCCAGCAGTTCATCCAGACTTGGGGTGGGTGTCACTGTGAATTAGGGAGTCTTCTGAATTATAAAACCTTTCCAGAGGAACACGGGTGTATTGCATCTGAACTTCACCGGGAATCTGAGCCAGGCCGGAGGTGGGTGGGGGGGCTGGGGCGGGGGACGCTGAGCGAGGGCCTGCCTGTGTGTGTCCATCGCAGGTCAGCGGCACTCTCACCTCTGTGGGCTCAAAGGTTGCTTCACAGCCTTTTAAACACCCCCATGGCAGTCTTGTTTGCAGTTAATTTGTGCTATCTGTCAAAAAAGGGTGTGCCGGTAATGGTTACCTCCAGCACCCCCACCGGCACTAATGAGTTTTGCCTGTGTAAACCATATTAATTGTGGTGCTTGCTTTTTAATTGTCCTTCAGTTTCTTGTATGTTCACTGCCCCAGGGTTGGAACTCTGGTTTCTGTTTCCGTTGGGGTCCTGTTCCCACCCCTACCTCTAATAGCCTCGCCAGTCTGTACCCGCCCCCTCTCACAGGTCTGGTAATAGTACTGTGAACAGAACGAGGGGCAGAAAAATGGTCTTGTTGGCCTACACGGCGCACAGGCAGGCACAGAAGTCGAAAGGTTTTCGCATGAGGGCCCAGAGTTCCCAGTCAAGAGAAGAGGCACTTTAGACTGTCTTGATAGAACCAAGGATGCCCAGCAGAGCAGTGCACAGCTGGGCCAGCTGCCTTGAGAGAGGGGTGGGAACTAAAGCCAGACCACCACTTGGCACATGGAGAGGATTCAGCCTCTTGGTGCCCAGCACACGGAGATGGCGTCACCTGGGAGCTCATCAGAAAGGGAGCATCTCAGGCTCCACCCCAGACCTGTTGACCCAGAACCTGCATTCATCCAGCTCCCGGTCTGATTCACCAGAACTTCCTTGCTCTGAGAGGCTCTGCTTCTGGATCAGCTGCATTAGAATCACCTGGAAGCGAGATTCTAACTACCAGGGCCAGGCCTTTTACCACGGAGCTGGAGCTGGGGCTGAGGAGCCGCTGTTGAAGGACGTCCCGCACCTAATGCTCTGGTTTTCACCTCCCCCTCCCCTCTGATCTACTGCTGCTTTTCCAGGTTCCTGCGTGCATGTACCTGCACCTCAAGTAAGAACACGGCTCTGACACGGAGTCGTGTCTACCAGTGGTTGCAGTCAGGGCTGCAGCTTCCCCTGGGAGCCTCAGGACAGAGGCCAGAGTCAGGCCTCCCCTGTACCCCCCAGGACCCGGTTTTACCAGGAGAAAGGAGGAAAGCTCACCATGGTGCACCAGGCCTGCCTGAGGGCTCCCCATCCCGCAGGAGTCCCTGTCCCTGCAGCCTTCCTAGGGGCGGGGAACCCTCTCAGGCCTGAACTTGGTCACCACAAGGCTGCACCGTGCAGAGTGGACGGGCGGGCGGGTCTGAGCCAGCACACCCAGCCCTCACTAGCCCCCTGGGCAGTGGTTGCTGCGCAGTGACTGACTGGGCCTGGAGCCTTTGTCTGGAGCCCATTGTCTGGTTGGAGGGTGTTAATCTGCGGCCCCTGAGAGGCTGCCTGGCAAATGGGAGGTTAATGTGCAAACAGCAGGGAGCGTTGTCAGCCTGTGAAACTGGACAGCAAGTAGGAGGGAAATAGTTAAAAAATCCTATTCATGGTCCGGGAGCGGAGGGAGGGAGGGGTGGGTGGGCTCCCGCGCAGGCCAGGCCTTGTGCTAATCTTGCTGGAATGTAACCAGTTCGGGCAGTTCTGGCTGAGGCGTGCTCCCAGTCCCCTCTTCCTCGTGCAGACCCAGCAGCCCAGCGCCTGGAGGCCGCTCTTTGTTTGCAGCAGCCAAATGTCAGAGGGTCCGAGTTAGACTGTGTGCCACCGAGAGGGTGGGAGGACCGTACCCCAGGCCTCAGGAGGATGTCCAGTGAGGCAGCTGTGCGAGCGGAGCGGGAAGCCACAGGCTCTCTTCTCTGTTGCAGGAATGAGATGGGGGTAGGGGTGGGCATAAGAAAATGAATGTTCCAGAAGGTCCCAAACCTGTTTGGTCAGGCGCTTTGCTGCCTGAAGGGCTGGGAGTGCCGAGGGGGAGCCCCTTCCTGAGGCACTGAATTGCAATAGTGGGGCCTTTGGGGGACGGGGCACCGGGAGGTACTAGGAGGGAGGTCAGAGGGGGGTCAGTTTATATGTTTTACAAGGGAAATGTGTTCGTGTGTCACTTCTGCGATTTACAATCAGTTTTTAAAACATTGTCTTGGTCTGGGTAGTGGCTATGTGATATGTACATTTTAAAACGTCACTGAGCTACACATACACAGGATTTGTGCACTTACCTATATACATTTTATACCTTAGCTTAAAAGTTAAATAAATGAAAGAAAAAAGGTCTTCCTTCCCACCAGCAAGGCCTTGCCTGGCCAACACAGCGGTGGGGAGGGAGGGCAGGGCTGTCGGTGCGTGGGCACCTCCGAGTGCCGGGAGTGGAGGTGTGTGAGCTCCGCTTGGGTGCTTGGAGGCAGAATGAAATAGAGCAGCGGACCCGCCGCAGCTCTCAGGATTTGGAGGAAGCACGGAAGGGGCTTTAGGGAAGGACTCCCAGGGCCCTGCTCACAAGGGCCACGGGGTAGCTGCGACCACACGTGCCTGCCTGCGGGGCTGCCCTGGCCCCCTGCCCTGGCCCGAGTGGCTTCCCATTCACCCGGGGAGCCTGTGCCCCCTGCTCAGCGGGCAGAACCCCAGGTTCCTCCTCGGCACTGCCCACCAGCAGATCCATGCTGGGGGAGTTCGACATAATGACGCTCCTGGTTCCTCCTGGCTCTGATCTCATGACTCAGGATCAGGAAATGATTTTCCTCTGAGTATTTTTAGGCCACGAGACTCGGTGTAACGCTCAAATCCTCGCTGTGTGGCCTTGGTTAAATGAAATCTCTCTAATCTTAGTTTCCTCATACGTGAAATGGGAATAACAACAGTGTTGAACTCACAGGCTTGACGAGAGGATTAAGTGAAAACTCATGTTGTTGTAGTCATTATCTGGGAGAAAGGTTAGCCTCCAGCACCATCCTAATCAAAACCACACAGACTGTGCATCACGGTCTGCTGAATTGCCCTTTCCCAGTACACATTGTCACTCTCGGGCCTGAGCAGAAGGGGCCCTGCCTTCCCCACAGTGTGCAGCACCCCTGGGGTCTGAGACTCCGGGGCCTGTACCAGTCTCTTCATCCGGTCCATTCTCCTGGGCATGGCCCGAGTCCCTGCTGAGCACTCCCCTAGACTGAGGAGGGCTCGGGGGCTGTTCCCACGTGTTGTGGTCATGAGACCTCATGGTACAGGAGGATGGACCTGGGAATGGAAGGGCAGGGTCCAGAAAGCACATTCTGGTCCAGAACTCAGAAGTCTAGGAATTCTCCATTTGAACCCAGCCTGTGCATACCATTGGGCAGGTATAGTTGTCAAGGTAGGAGGAGAGAGTACATAGAGCACTTGATTAGCGTGCACTGTAACGAATATGTTGGCATGTGGGCCCACATCTGTACCCCATTCCGGGCCCCAGGATCCTAGGTGAGGGTCTGCCCGCCTTCCCTAATCACAGGTGCTCACCTCGCCACCCCTCCAAAGCTGTCTCTAGGAAAACATGGTCCTGCCGCCTTTTAGTTCAAAACCTCTGCTTTTTTATTAATACATTAGTGGTTTTTAAAAGTATTTTTATGTATATCAGAGAGGGGGCGGGGGGGAGAGAGAGAGAAATATCAATGATGAGAGAGAATCACCGATCATTTGCCTCCTGCTGCTTCACACTGGGGATCGAGCCCGCAACCCGGACATGTGCCCTTTCCGGGAATTGAACAGTGACCTCCTGGTTCATAGGTCGTCACTCAGCCCCTGAGCCAGGCTGGACTGGCAGTGCATTAGTTTGAAATAGCGCCCAGCTCTGTGTAAATGGCCCAGGTGGCAACGTGGACTCTCCATTCTTCAAGGTCCCGGTCAGACCCCACCTCTTAGCCTCACTGCACACGCGCACTCTATGGCACTTGTCACTTGGGCGCAAGTCCTGTCCGTGGCCACCTCCTAAGCCCCATGGTCTCTCTGCCCCCACGTCACCTCTCGCAGTGCGTGAGCACACTGCATGCACAGCGAGTATGTGTGGAATGAGGGGCTGCGCTCGCTGCAGACTGATTAGTGTGCTGTGGGCCCGTGTTGATTTTCTCAAACTGCTGTGTCAGGAAGGCCTCCCTCCGTGCAAACACATCCAGACCCGAGGAACATCAGGCAGGCAGCCTCTAACAAGCCCAATAAACCAGCCCCCATTTTTATTATCTTTGGGGTGGGTTTATCTGTAGAAAATCTTAGTGTGCGCTGCTGTGAGGCAAATTTTTTGCATTCATTTATTCTCTCAGTGGTTTGGCCCTATAAAGCAGAGGGCCGGGCCAGCCTGAGGGAGAATTGTGAAAGAATCTGAGTTTGTCTTTAGTGGTAGGAATTAAACAGCTCCTCGAGGCCTTGCCCTCCAACTTCAGCCCAGTTTCCTATTGAAAATTGTGTCTCAAGGGGTATAGAGGTCCGTGGGATAAGGAGACTGAGAAATTTTGAGATTTAGCCATTTTGTTTTCTTTATCCCTTAGAGAATAATCTTTTGGAAAATAGTTGGGCCCTTAGAACCTCACAATTTTTAAAGTTGAATTCAAGCCTCAAGTCAGGGCTTGATTCATTTTTTTCTGAACAATGGACAATAATAGATGCTGATGGAGAGCTGTGAAATGCCGGAATGTTGAATGAGGAGATGAGGGGAGGGGCAGGGTTGGCTGGGGGTGTTTCTGAGGACCGGCCCGGACGTCAGACTTTGTGTGAGGCAGGGGCCTCAGAGAGGGACGTGCACCCCGGCAGATTTATAGGACTTTTCACCAAACTAGGATTAGCTCACTTCTCCTTTTCCAGGAGGCAAATCAGAGCACCTGGAACCGAGACATCCCTGGAGGGCAGGCCTTGCAAACTCCCCTGCAAACTCCCCTCCTTCGTTACAGCAGATACCGTCCTGTCCACAGTGTCCTAGTAACATCAGCAAGGAGGAACGAGGATGATGGCTGAAGGCTATTGCAAACCTACCAGGAGCCAACCCTGCGTGTGCGGTTCCTCATCGAAGCCTCGGCACAGCCCTGGGCAGGAAGCAGTGCCGCCACCTCCGTGTTCCAGGGGAGGAGGCTGGAATTTAAACGGAAGAAGCGATATTGATGTTTCTGACTCACCAGTTAAAGAAACCTTGTATGTAAAGTTCAGACTCAGGCCTGGCTATTTGCTAACACTGTGATCTGTACCACAGCTAGCAAAAGTTTTTTAAAAATCCCTCTCGCTTTCAGGAAGCTCAGTATCCCCTCAGCCCTTTCTAGTAAGAACAGGTACATCCAAGTGGCAAACTCCCAACACAGTGGTCCTCAACTCCAGGATGTCAAAGTGGTTCCGCTGGGACTTGGGGGTTTTGTTACAGTTGCTAAGCATTTGCTGACCATCCTATCTCTTGATGAGGGGCCCTGTGTCTTCTGAGATCCTCCCTGCCAGTAACCTTTCTGCCACTTGGAATTAGTATCTTTGTGGCTTAGAGTTACTGTGTAGCAGTTGAATGTATACTGGAGCACGGTTACGTGTGGAATTATTGCTGGGCTGTGAGTGTGTGTTCCAAAGCTGAAGCTCTAGCATTTACTTGTAATAATATTAGTGGAATTATGTAAGCCCTGAAAGCCCACCCATCAAAGTTAATTATAATACCAGAATGCCATTTGGTTTCTACTAAGATGCATCACACACACCAAGCCTGGATGCCCTGCTCCACGGCCACCCTCCACACAGGCATTAAAGGGAAGGGCTTTTCCAGCGGGTTTGTGATCATGACAGTCGGGGCTCAGGCCCGTGGGACGAACCTGCGGAAGGTCTGCCATCGACAGCTCCTGCCAGCGCGGGAGGGAAGGTGGGAGGCGAGGGCTGTAGATGACTCCACCACACTCGTGGGTCTTGCCAGAGGTTTAAGGACAAGAAGATGCGCTTTAGCTGTGACCAGAAGCCAGCCTAGCCGTCAGGGCGCTTGGAAGTAGCTATTGCTGAAGCTGAGGAAGTCTCTCGGGTCCCTTGGGCCTCTGACAAGCCAAGTGGAGGAAGGCAGAAGGCGGTCTGCAGGGCTCAGAGACTGTGGCTTGGAAGACATGGTGTGTCTCAAGTCCCCACTAAAGATGTGGTGGTTCCAGGCACTGTCGTCCAAGACTTGTTGAAAATCCAGGTTCAGGGTCTCCCAGGAAGATCCCCCCCTCCCGCCCCCAAAGATACTGCCAAAATAGAAAGAAAACAAACTGGAGAACGAGCCCTTATGTACGTGGGGGACAGCCAGCAGCCCTGGGTAGCTTGGGAACCCTGGAAGCAACGGGTAGGTCAGAAATCGTTGTGGGACCTGGAGTTGGTGCCTCACGTTACCCTCGAGTCGTCCTCTGGCATATTCCCTTTGGAGGACTACCTGGGCAGGGAACTGGAGAGTCACACTAGGTGTTTGCTGCTTTCTGTGGCTTCAGATATACCCCATTCTCACCGCTCACACGGAACTCCAGGGATGATAGGCCATTGTGAGGCCTGTCTTTTGTATAAGAAGGGCCTGGGTGCACCGCTTTCTCTCTCTCTCTCTCTCTCTCTCTCTCTCTCTCTCTCTCTCTCTCTCTCTCTCTCATACATTTGATGGCTTCACATCTTCCAAAAGCAACTGGAGAGAGCTGAGCCCCTTGCTGGCACTTGGGCCTCTGACCAAAGGTGCGTGGTCCAGCCCCTCGTAAAAACGCGGCAGCTTTTGCCAAAGAGCTCAGGGCACGGGCAGTGAAACATTCAGAGAACAGAGGATCGTGGGGCAGCTAGAACATGGTTGGAGGCTGTTGGTGGAGGCCGGGGGTAGGTGCCTGGAGAGGAAGAGCGTGGGCCGGGGCCTCAATGCCCACAGAGCAGGCATATTCTATTCTGCAAGCATTTGGAGCTGCCAGTTCCCTGGGCAAGGCAGTGACCATCAGCAGCGTGAAGGGTGGGCTGGCCTGGAAGGGCCCAGGCAGGAGGTGCATTAAGAGCCACTGCAAGGTCAGCGCAGTAACGAGAATGGAAGAGGGGGGAGGAGTTGGGAGACATTCCGGAGTTAGAATGAGTGGCTTGGTCCTCTCTCAGATGTAGGGGAGAGGGAAGGAAAGAAGAAACCAAAATGATCCCCAAGTTTGTACAATAGTCAGCAGTCAGGGCAGCCACGTGTCCTGGTTCACATTGGCTGTCCCTTGTATTAGGTTCTCCAGAGAAAAAGAACCAATAGGGTGTGTGTGTGTGTGTGTGTGTGTGTGGTTGTGTGTGTGTGTGTAAGCACGCTGTTATGGAGGCTGGCAGTTCCAAGACCCGTAGGATGACTAACAATTTGGAGAGCTGATGGTTTAATTTTAGTTTGAAGCCCAAGACCTGAGAACCAGGAGAGACAACGATTTCTGAAGGCTGACAGGCTCGCGTCCCAGGAAGAGCTGCTATTTCAGTTCTTTTTTGAGTCCCAAAACAGGAAAAAAGCCCACCCCACGGCCCAGGTCAAAGAGCAGTAGACAGGAAGACACTCTCACCTGGGAGAGGGGGTCCGCCTTTTTGTTCTGTTCAGGCCTTCAGCTGATTGTAGGGGGCCTGCCTGCATTTCAGAGGCCATCTGCTTTGCTCAGTCCACTGATTCAGATGTTAATCTCATCCAGAAACACCCAGGACAATGTTAACCAAATACCTGGGCACTCCGTGGTCCAGGCAAGCTGACAATAAAATTAACCTGTCACACCCAGTGTAATTGTCAAAATGTTCTCTTTTGCTTTCAAAAGAGTCTTGGTTTGAGGGACATTAGGAAATTGGATCGGTGCTGGGTTTTGATGAGTATGTGTGGGATGGAGCTGCCTGTAGCGGGGTGTAGTTGGAAATGAGGGTGAGGGGCTCAGGGGAGAGGTTGGGGCCAGCCGCAGAGGTGAGAGTGAGCACCGTGTGGGTACTGACCAGCCTGGGGGTGGACAAGATTACACAGAGAGGAAGATTGAGAGCACCAGCATTTAGAGGGGGAGAGTATGTGGAAAACCAGCTGGAAGGGGTGTTGCAGAAGCTGAGGTGCTTAGGGAAGAGACCTGAAAGATGACATTGAATGTGGAGGTTAGGAGGGCAGCAGGAACCTTAAGGAGAACTGTGGAAGCCAGATTGCAGGGGCCAAGGCCTCAGAAGGAGGGGAAGGGACCACAGTGGGTGTTTGGGGCTCTTGTAAGAAGACTATATAAGGGAGAGAGCAGCACAGAGGCCAACCAATTGTGCGACTCCGGCCACATGCACTGATTTGCTTTCTTTGTGGGGGAAATGGAAATGAAGGAGGAAGAAATGAATGACCCACTCAACCCATGACTTTGAGTTTCATTCAGCATGTGTTTGAGTGACTCTAAGGGAGCACCCATGACCTCAGGGAATTGAGAGTAGAGTGAGGCATTTCAGAAGGCAACATGGAAACCAAAGGGACCCAATAGAGAGCCTGATTGGCGAACTTAGGAAAAAATCGTTCCGATGCACCACGCTCACCCAGTCTGGCTCTGTGTGCATCCCCGGTCTGGGGACGGACAGTGGAGTGGTCACTCAGTTTGGTGATTGCCTTTCAGAGCCAGTGGTTAAGAGCCAGGGTCTCAGGACAGAAGTGGCAGAGGTGTGGAATCTTGGGGTCGCCAGACCCAGGCACAGAGCAAGGCCTGACCACCTTACAGTCTGACTCCTCAAACAGCTGCTTGGGAAAGCGAGATGCTGTGACCAGGCTCGTCCACAGGCTGTGCCTACATTGATATGCCACCAGGCCCCTTGGGAATGACATGAGGTTCAACAACGTTTTTAGGGCTTCTGTGCTCTGAAATGTACTCCCCCCACCCAAGGAGCCCAGACCGGATGCTTGAAATTCCATTAAAACCAACCCCTGGGTTTGGTTGGAGAGGTTGGGGAAAGCGTTGCAGCCCCTCTCCCACCCCAAGAGTACGGCGTGTAATGTGCTGAGGCCACTGGGAGAGAGGAAGGAGTGTTGGCTGTGGCGTGGACTTGCCCAGCAACACCAGCAGGAACCATGGCGCAGACGTTTCCTGTCTCCCCTCTACTGGTTCATCTGTGAGACCCTCAAGTGTGGCTCTGAGGCTGAGAATTCTCCATATTCACCAGAAACTTCCACTTTGAGCCTTTATCCATATAATCGTTCTTCTGTGAAAAAGATAGTATTCTGGCCCTGGCTGGTTTGGCTCAGTGGGTAGAGTGTCAGTTGGTATGGACTGCAAGGTCCTGGGTTCGATTCCGGTCAAGGACACGTACCTCAGTTGCAGGATCGATCCCCAGCCCTGGTTGGGGCGCATGTGGGAGGGAACAAATCCACTCTGTCTACAAATAAAGGGGAAAATGTCCTCAGGTGAGGCTTAACCAAAAAAAAAATCGTATTCTGGTCAAGGATTTAGGCAGGGTTGAACCGTGGTACCTAGCATAGAGCAGCACTAAAAAGTGTTCAATGAAAGCCCTGACCAGGTTGGTATAAGTTAAGGTTGCGGTTTCGATCCCCAGTCAGGGTACATACAAGAAGCAACCAGTGAGTGCATAAATAAGTGGAAGAACAAATTTCTCTCTCTCTCTCTCACATCAATCAAATTTTTTTTAAGGTTCAGTGAGCAGGTGGTGGGTGGATGCCTGCTCTGGGGGATGAGTATAAAAGGGGTCCTTGGAGGTCAGCTCTGAAACAAGAAGCCCAAAGCGTGTGTAGAAACTGCAGAAAGTTATTGGGGCGGGTGTTGTTAGCATCTGGGGTCAACTCTGAGCTCACGTGAACATTGCCTGGGGAGCATTAGAAACGATGCTCAAGCCCTCCCCTGGAACCGGCAATCATAATGGGAGGGGCGCAAGATCAGTGTTTTTAAAGCTCCTCCAGGCGGCTCTGACGCCCGGAGGCCCGAGCTGCAGCACTGGGTTATCTCTAAGACCCTTCCCCTCTGGTCAAAATGGCACCCAAACTTTCCCCCTTGGAGCACCCATCCATGTTCAGTCAAGGAAGGGGAAGAACTGGAGGAGGGCATCCAAGGCCGGGCCTGCAGAGTAGTCCCTCCCGTGGCTGAGGAAGGGCCTGTGCAGTTGGAGGCCAGCACTGCTGGCCCCACACCTATCACCCAGGGACCAGCAGACATTCCCAGGCGGCTGAGGCCACCCCTTCCCAGGTCCTAACGGAGATGGTGGAGGTGAATTGTCAGGCAGGACAGCATTCAAGGGAAAGTGGCGCTTAGAAATTCAGAAATGAGAGAATAGAGATTTAAATATAGACTTTACTAATGGTTTTTTTCTGATTGGTCTTATTTGTCTTTAAAATTTCTAATTCAGAAGTCATTTCCATTGCATATATTTGTTTTTAAAAGCAATATAGGTTTAGCCAAAAGAAGGAAAAAACACCCATAACCTTGTCATCAGACGTAAGTTCAGCTCACCTTTTAGTGTGTATCCTTCCAGATCTCTTTTCAACGCATTTATAAAAATATATGTTTTATAAAAGTGGGACTCTGACATGTTTTGTGTCCTACTTTTTCACTGAATAATACATAATAAACACCTTTCTGTGTCTGTAAGTAGTCACCTACTTCATAAATTCAGATGTCCTAATTGTAGTATAATATACGTAATACTTTTTCACTATTTATTATAAACAGCTCTGCAGTGAGCGTTCTTACAGGTAAATTTTGCTCACATCCTTATTTCCTTAGGATGCATTCCAGGGGAGGTAAGCCACTGGAAGACTTGATGCATACCTCCAACTTGCACAAGAAAGGTTTGCTAATTTACTCTCCCATGAGCAGGGTATGAACAAGTGCCCGTGGTAATTAAAGAGGAGAAAAGCCTTTGCCAATTTGACAGGATTTAACTCATTACTGAGTTCATAACTTCTTTATCTTAATTTTTGCGAACAAATGGGAGTGGAGCTGAGATTTTCCTTGCGTGTTTGGGTAGGTGTCTAGCCCTGAAGGATCTTTACCCACTAGGTCAGTGATCGGCAAACTCATTAGTCAACAGAGCAGCAGCGAGGCGCAGTTTACCGACCACTGCACTAGGTCACTGCCTCTGGGATAGCTCCCTTCCCTGGTTTGCAACATGGCAAATGTCCTTATCCAGAGCCTTTGTTCCCCTGCATTGCCCCTAGGGGCTTAATCACAAGGAACAACAGCCTGTAATTATTGGAATGGAGAGTCTAGTCCACTTCCCCTATGTGCCTGGGAACCACCAGGGGGCAATGTGGAGCCATGGCCACACTCAGAAGGTCTTCCAGTTTCTCCATAATGGAATCTTGAATGATATGGTTATACCTTTGTTGTGTGTTATAAGTTGCTGATTAGCACCGTTAATACTGATTTGCTTAGGGCAGTGGTCGGCACACTGGGGCTCGAGAGCCACCGTTTGCCGCTCTGTTGACTGATGAGTTTGCCGACCACTGGCTTAGGGTAATATTTCATCCCCTTCCAGTTGTTTGTATATTTCCCCCTATTGTTTATATGTTGATTGCAAACTATCGCCTGTTGCAACCTAGCTCTTCTGCAGCTAGAGGCCAGATACCCGGGTTGTCCTAATCCCAGCGCTGCCAGTGGTCTGAGTGCCCTTCTCGGAACAATGCTAGGGTGCGCTGGAGGAGTGGTGTGGGTTTTTTTTCTTCCAGCGCTAGTGTAATGAAAGGGATGATTCAGGGCTTGGGCACTTTACTCACCTCTCTGGGTCTTAGTCTCTTTGTCTGTTCAATGCAGATAGTAGTAGCATTAACTTATAAGGCTGTGAGGGCTAAATGAAGTAACACGTGGAAATAGCTTGGCATGAGATAACTAATCAGTGAACTTAATCTTTAAAGACATCTGTCGACTCTTCGATGCACTTTGCTGTCCTTGGCTTTTGCACCTGTTCACCTGCTTACCTGAGAGGAGGCCAGTATCAGACAGAAGGTGAATTTAGAATGCTATATCCCACAGCAGGGCTGAGCAGCACAACCCCATGAGCAGGTTATCACGGCCCAGCTACAGAAGAGCTGGGACATATCAGGTTATGTTTTGTAACCAATAAATAAAACGGTAGGGGGAAATATTTAAACAGTTGGAAGCAGATATAGTATTAGTGAATGTTTGTTGATTTGATCCATCTTATTGATTTAAATAAATGGAGTCTTTATTGACTGATAGACTGACTACCCACTGGCAGGGGGCAGACACATTCCCTCTATCCATTGCCTTCCCCAGAGGCTCCGTTATCACTGCGCTTGCCCTAGGCCAGCAAGATTAGAGTCTCTGGGGACCACCCCAAGAACTGGGCCACTGGTTGCTTTTGGTCTTTGGATATATTTCTGCCTAGAGCTGGCTGGGAGGGACACTGGGTCTCTAATTCCATGAGCTCTAAAACACCCTGCAGGAGTCATCACATACCTCTCACAAATGATGTGCCAGGCCAAGCGCTGTGGGCACCCAAGGGACAGATACGATTTGGTTCCTGTGGCCAAGAAGCTTAGAGGGAGATGAGAGCGGGTCCATTAGTCTGGCTGTGAGCAGGGAATTCCGTGGAGCAGCAGGTATGCAAACAGCATGGAGGAGGGGCTGAGCACAGGCCAGGAGGGCGGGGTGAGGGGTCAGGTGTGGTAGAGATGAGAAAATACTGTGGCAGCCAATGGACAGGAGTTGTGGCAGGCGAGGCAGCCAACAGTGAGGGAGAGGGTGGAGGGCAGATTTCTGAGATTTCCACTGAGGTGAGCACAAGAAGATGGGGGGCTGGTAAGAAGCATTTGGGAAGGAAATAATGTTGTGTCTTGGGACATGCTGGCTTCTGGGTTTGTATGTAGAACCTCTTCTGGTTCTTAGGGATATGCATGGCTCTACAACAGTGTCCTTAAATGTCACCGATTGGCATAATCCTTGCCACATAGCACCTATACTATCTACTTAATGTTTTTATTTGAATTGACTCACTTTTTCCCACTTTTCATAAAATGGAGCTTCATTGTAAACAACAGTGTCCAAGAAATCAGAGTTGCCCTTTCATGTATATAAGTATGTGTGTGTGTAACAGGGTGGGACAAAAGTAGGTTCGGTTATAAGTACACAAAACAGAGTTTATTCCTGTATTTATTGTACATTGTTCCATATGAACAGCTGTAAGCCTACTTTTGCCCACCCTTGTATATATAATACATAGATATTTTACTATATTTTAATGCCTGTTACAATCAACAGTTTAAATACTAAACTCTAGATGTTATATCGTAGAATTGAGATGGGAATTGGGACTATGGTACAACCGATTTCATGAAGTGAGGAGGAGGCGTGATGGATTTGAGTGTTGTGATAATATATAGGAAGTATCTACTCAGAGAATCCTCACAATACATGTTAATTTCTTAGCCCTTCCTCCACTCTCCTCATTTCCTGTGCCCTTACTTCAGTATGATTGTAGAGTCCTTTTGCTGTTCCTGTAAGTGACCAACCTATTCGCGCGCGCGCGTGCACACACGAGGATAGGGTATAGGGACCTATACTGAGCCTGCTTTACCAGGAGGGCTGGCCCGGCGCAGAGGTGGCTGGTGTGCCCTTAGTCTCACCAACTTCTCTTGCCTATGGGGTCAGAGTTCTCTCCCAGAACTGCCCATCCATTGAGGGACCTCCTCAGACATTTCCCATTTCCTGGTGCCCAGGAGTTATTGACTTTGGCCAGAGAGGGTTCTGCAGAGAGGCCGTTCCAGCTCTGTGCCCGGGAGGCAGCTCCAGGCCGCCTGGCAGTTCTTTGTGTATTTTACTGGCCTGAGATAAGCACTTCCTGTTCCCCATTGATTCTACACAGATCCTGCTTCCTTTCTCCTCAATACCTGGGCCGCTCTCCAGCTTCTCCTCCCACAGGGGAAAGTCCATCCGCTTCAGAATTCCCAGGCTGCTCCCAGTCAATGGGTTTTCTGCAGATCAGCACCGGTTTTACTGTCCAGTCACGTTCTCTGTGGCTCCTCACGTCTGGCTAGGAAGGTAGTCCTCACGTGCCGTCCGGCCGGCCGGCCAGCCAGCCAGCCAGCCAGCAGAGAAATGCGCGAGGTCTGCTCTCTGCCGCCTGCTCACCAGCTGGAGTGTCTGCTTCACCCTGAAATCAGAGAGTAAATAGACTGTACCTCACACATCAAGGTTAGCCAAGTGTTGTGGCCGCCTCGTATACTGGGTTGAGGATCCAGGGTCTCCCTGATGTGACTGGGGAAGAGAGGCTGTCATGGGGTGGAGCACTGATGCCCTGTATCTGCTACCCCAAGGTTCCAGGACGAGACTGAAGTTTCTAAAAGATAAAAAGCAGGCCCCATATCCTTTGAATCTCACCATAAAAGTCTAACGCCCTGTGTTCTAATGCCAGCCGTACCCTCAGCTAGTTCATGCCCTTGTGTAATTCCAGGAGCTTCTAACCAGCTTACTTTCCCCAAAATGAGGATGCTAATACATGCTTTATCTATATCTAGGGCTCAGTTACATCAGATGAGGTAATTAACATACAATGCTTTAAAAAGTGAAATGCTACCCAGCCAGCATGGCTCAGGGGTTGAGCATCGACCTATGAACCAGGAGGTCATGGTTCGATTCCTGGTCAAGGCACATGCCCAGGTTGTGGGCTGAATCCCCAGTGTGGGGCATGTAGGAAGCAGTGATCATTGATTCTCTCTCATCATTGATGGTTCACTCTCCCCCCCCTTTCCTCTGAAATTAATATACGTATATATACCTATATAATAATAATATTATATTAATTTTCTCTAATAATAAAAGCATAATATGCTAATTAGATCGGACATCCTTCTGGATGACCTTCTGGAGGAAGCCTCGGTGGTGGGGGCTGAGGCAGAGGCAACCACTGTGGTGGTGGGGGCCGAGCCCCTTGCACAGATTTTGTGCATTGGGCCTCTAGTATATATATATATTTTTTATTTTTTTTAAAAGTGAAATGACCACAGGAATGTATCTTGCCTGTGTTACCCCTCAGATGCTATCCCCTGTATAAAATCTTAGGTTTTCCCAAGATTTTTCACTGTGATCTCTTCCTTCTATAACCTGTCATTTGCTGACTTATATTCAAGCTATTATGCACTTTAAAAAATCTTTCCTGTGGCATATCTCACACGTACACAGCTACCCTAAGTAGGAGGCGCCCACTGGACACGTATGGAGTGCCCTGTATAGAGGCTTCACTGCTTCTGTCTTAATCGGTTCTGTGTATAAGCAGGTAGTTCTGTAAGAATGGGAAGCCACCTAATAACTTTAAGTAGCATAGTTTTATATTTCAGAAAGATATTTCTAGAGGCAGTGAAGGGTGGGCTGAAGACCTGGGGAGGGAGCGGGAGCAGTGGTGACAGTGCAGAAGAGGACTTGGGGCCCCTTGCGTTCCATCCACCACCCTGTTCTCCAATATGGACAGCAGGCGTGGTCATTTTGAGGCAAGGTGACCTGCAGCCCACCATCCACCCCCTTGAAACCGGGTGACCACCCCCAAGTGCTTCCTGGATAGAGAGTCTGGAGTCAGGAGACCAGATGCAGACAGAAGGCAGCTGCCATGGCCAAGCCACAAAATAGGGAGTCCCCGAACTCCTAGGCTCTAGAGCAGTGGTCGGCAAACTCATTCGTCAACAGAGCCAAATATCAACAGTACAATGATTGAAATTTCTTTTGAGAGCCAGATTTTTTAAACTTAAACTTCTTCTAACGCCACTTCTTCAAATTAGACTCGCCCAGGCCGTGGTATTTTGTGGAAGAGCCACACTCAAGGGACCAAAGAGCCGCATGTGGCTCGCGAGCCGCGATTTGTCGACCACTGCTCTAGAAGATGCTGAGACTCACAGGACTTGCTGGCCAACAGTAGGTGGAGGAAGCAGCTAAAAGACATAAAGGTCTATTTTGAAGTTTCTCATTGGGTCAACTAAAGGCACAGGTTTCGGTGATGAAAATAACTAATCTAGGGCAAAGGAAACTAAGGACAAAATGAACAAAGGGGACTCCATGAAAATAAAAGGCTTCTGCACAGCAAAAGAAGCCATCAACAAAATGAAAAGGGAGCCAACTGTATGGGAGAACATATTTGCCAATGAAGCATCAATAAAAGGTTAATTTCCAAAATATATAAGGAGCTCATACAACTTAACAAAAGGAAAACAAACAACCCAATTTAAAAAATGGTCAAAGGACCTAAATAGACACTTCTCTAAAGTGAACATACAGATGGCCAAAAGACATATGAAAAAATGCTCAAAGTCACTAATCATCTGAGAGATGCAAATCAAAATGACAATGAGGTATCACTTCACACCTATCCGAATGGCTACCATCAACAAACAACCAGTGTTCGCAAGGATGTGGAGAAAAAGGAACCCTCGTGCACTGCTGGTGGGAATGCAGACTGCTGCAGCCACTGTGGAAAACAGTATGGAGTTTCCTTAAAAAAATTATATAGGGAACTGCCATTTGCCCCAGTGATCCCACTTCTAGGAATATATCCTAAGAAACCCGAAACACCAATCAGAAAGAATATATGCACCCCTATGTTCATAGCAACGCAATTTACAATAGCTAAGATTTGGAAAAGGCCCACGTGTCCCATCAGCAAAAAAGCTGTGGTACATTTACACCATGGAATACTACGCAGCTGTGAAAAAGAAGTCTTTACCATTTGCAACAGCATGGATGGATCTGGAGGGTTATTATGCTAAACGAAATAAGCCAGTCAGAGAAAGGTAAGTATCACATGATCTCATTCATATGTGGAATCTAATGAACAAAATAAACTGACAAATAAAATAGATCCAGAGACATAGAAGCATGGAACAGACTGTTGAATTTTAGAGGGAAGGTGGGGGGTGGAGGGGAGTAACTAATAGGGGAACTTACATGCATACGTGGACTCAGACAGTAGAGTGGTGCAGGTCTGGGAGGGGCAGGTACAGGGTGGAAGGGGTCAATGGGGAAAAAAACGCACAAACAAAGGGGATATCTAAAATACTTTCAGAAATAAGGACACATTTTTTTTAAAAAGGCTTAATCAAGTCATACACACGACAGTTTTTTTCATGTCTATGAAAGGCTTAAAAAAAGTGGCATGTTTATCTCTAAAACAAGGTAATAAATCTAAGTTTAAAAAAAAAACTAATCTGAGGGTTACTTTTAATAGCTTTGCTTACTGTTGCAATGGTCACTGTAAAATTTTCTGAGGAATAATAAAAGCACAAAGAAGAAAATTGCCTGAAATGCTAAGACCCAGTGAGAAAATTTCGATGACTGTCATTCCGAGTTCTGCAACTGGCTTTTCTCACCAAACAGTTTGCCCAGGACATTTATTTGGGTCCATAAATGCTGATCAACCAGGGGGCCCACGGAACCTGAAACCGCAGTTGAGGAGAGGGGGCTTCCAGGCGGGAAACGGGTTTCCCCAGAGCTGCCCGATAAGATGAGGCCTGAGAGATGCCCGTAGGATTTGGCAGATAAAAGGTCAGTTGTCTTTATTTTCTTTCTCAAGTCCTCAGTGGTCTTGCGGTAATGGAGGCAGAGTGACTGGAGTGGAAGCCAGTGGTGAGGAAGTGGAGTGGTCTGTGTAAGGAAGGGGGCAGGGAAGGAAGGAGAACGAGAAAAAGCGGCTGTGGACCCGCTGGCCTGTTCACCCAGCCATCGCAGGGCTGCTGGGCTCTCCACCTCCTCCCTCCCTCCCTCCCACCCACCTATCAGGCCTGCCCTTGTTCCATAAGAGCGAAGGTCATGTGCAGTAGAGGTTGCATGGTCCTTTGTGAAGTGTGAGGAGCCACAGAGATGCCCTCCAATGTGTATCAGCCCAGTCTGCTCCTGCACCTGCAGGTTTCTCTCTTTTTCTTGTTACTGATAGGGCAGAGACAGAGACAGACATTGGTTTGTTGTTCCGCTTATTTATGTATCCATTGGTTGATTCTTGTGTGTGCCCTGACCAGGATTGAACCCACAATCTTGGTGTCTCAGGACAACACTCCAACCAGCTGAGCTACCCGGCCCGGGTTACACCTGCAGATTTCACTCCCACTCTGTCCCTCACCCTTCCTCTTGGCCACACACACATTTTTTTCTAGCCTTCAAATCAGAACGTGTACATTTGACAGTCTCCAGCCTCACTTCAAATAAGAGAAATGGGAATTGAGACGACAATGAGCTACTTTTCCACCTGTCCATTTGGCAAAGATCCATGAGCTCATAACACTGGGTGGGCATAGTTATGGGAGGTTTAAGCTCTCTCGTGTTGCTGGTAGCGGTGTAGACGGTGAGCTATTTGGTAATACTCCTCAAAACCTAAACGTACCTACCTCTGACTTAGCAGTTCCCCTCCCAGCTGGGAATGGATCCTACAGCTGCATGAACAAAATGATGAGTGTTTGAGGATGTTTGTCACAGCAAGAACCCGGGACGTGCCTCCCTGTCCGTGGATGTGGACCTGTCTGGTAGCCATGGCACCTCCAGGCGGTGGGGACTGTGGAGCTGATCTCTGAATGAGGCAGCCCTCGGTACATTCTGGAAGCAGCTCCATGTTGCTAGGTGAACAAGGTGAGGTGTGTGCAGGCCAGAGACCAGGGCAGAGGCCAGTGGGGCCGGGGCAGACGGGCCCACCTGATGGGAGGGCGTGCTGTCAGTATTCACCAGACATGGCCATGACGAGGCCCACGCCACAGGGAGAGGAGGAAGGGCCAGTTCCTACCGAGCATGTTCATTCTAGTCAGTGAGCACAGACATGCCAGGAAGACCTGGGCCCACTTCAGCCGTGGACCATGTGTCAGCCTTCCAACGCCATCTGAGCAGAGCTGGCAGCCCCCGCAGCAGGGCCTGATACCCCGCCCGGCTCCTGCCCACAGATGGTCTGCTGCACCGAGCCAGCTGCCACCCAGCTGATGGTTAGCATCTCTCCCCTACACCGCTTGCAAGCGCTCCCACGGAGACTGGAAATCATCCGTGGTGGGTTTGCTTGCCCCGTGGATGCCAGCATGTGCCACAAAGCGGGGTCGTACTTGTGTTTTTGCTTCGAGGGCCAGCTGTTTAGCATTTACTGACATGCCACCGAACAGGGCCTCGCTCCTCAGAAAGCACCTACAGATGAGTGGGTGGGCTTCCCTATGCTGGGGTCAAGGCTTGTGGAACAAAAAAAAGTTTTATTGACTAAAATCCTATTTCTTTTCTAAGAGAGCGGGGGAGGGGCCTGGCCAAGTGCTTGGTTGTGGGTTTGATTCTGGGTCAAGGCACTTACCTAGGTTGTGGGTTCGATCCCAGTCAGAGTGTGTACAGGAGGCAACCAACAGATCTCTCTCTCCCTCCCTTCCTCTCTCTCTAGAGTGAACATATCTGAGGGTGAAGATAAAAAAAAAGAGAGAAAGACATCAATTTGCTGTTCCACTTACTTGTGCATTCATTGGTTGATTCTTGTATGTGCCCTGACTGGGTTTCGAACCCACAACCTTGGCATATCAGGATGACCTCTAACCAACTGAGCCAGGACCTAAACACGTACTTTGTAAGAGCTCACCCCGTGCCCAGCACTCTGCTTGGGGCTCTCCTGGGGGGCTGACATTCTTGATATAATTGTCCTGCCAGATGGGAGGTCCTGCTCCTCTCATGCTACAGGTGAGACCCCGGAGTCCTGTAAGGGGAGGTCACTTCCTCAGGTACATAGTTTCTATATGGGATCGACTAGGACTCCTGATTCATGTTTACTGAGCACCTCCACACGTCTCCTCTCCCAGGAGCCAGCCTGGTTTAGACACACAGCTCAGCTGCATTTGGTTCTTTTTCTCCACAGGAGGCCACCTGGTCCAGGTCCCTGCCTCCAGGCCGATGAAGTAAAATGTCCCCATTTTACTTACTTATTTTTGTTGGTTTCAGAGAGAAAGGGAGAGGGAGAAAGAGAAACGTGCATGATGAGAGAGAATCATTAATCTGCTGCCTCCTGCATGCCCCCCACAACCTGGGCATGTGATCTGACTGGGAATCAAACCGTGACCTCCTGGTTCACAGGTCGATGCTCAACCACTGAGCCACCATGGCCGGGCAAAATGTCCCCATTTTAAAGGTGAGATGATTGAGCCTGGAGCCCTGGTCTCCTGCCTCTGTGCACTGTCCTTCCACCACTGGACAGTGGCCTTGGGGAACACAATGTTAAAAGCAAACTTTTGGCAGGCAACGTTGGCAGATTCTCTGAAACAAGAGGAGAGAATACTTTGAGGCCATCCAGGAAAGAAGGAATTATTGGTGGAAAAGAGGAAACAGAGGCCCAACCAGCCCCTCTTCTCCCTCAGTTTACTGTTCCGTCACAAAATTCGTTGGAGTTCCCTGTCGCCAGGGACTCAGTGCTGTGACCAGTGCCGAAAGAAAAAGTCACCTCAGTATAAAATACGACAAAAATGTGGCTCCAAAAACTTTCCAAGGAAAAAGATGTGTCGTATTAAATTGAAAAGTGGCTTATTTTAGGGGGTTATGGGCTTACTGAGCAGGTTCATTTCTAACAACTCCCCGATCATCAAAATCTCAAGAGGGAACCCGGCCTCTGCACCTGAGTGTGGGGACTCTTAGAGCCACAAACAGCACATGCAGGAACAGCTCACCGGCAGAGAAGGAAGTGAGGGATGGGAGTGAGTGGAAACCTCGTTTTCTGTGCTTTTGCTCCTGGAACTCGGTCTAATCCATCATGTTCGGGGACCAGTCCTAATACTTTCACTTTCTCTCCTTCGGTGGCCCCTAAGAACTAAGCTCTTGTTCCCACTTGGGAAAGCCTTTCTGTCTCCTCACTGATGAATTGGTTGCTCGGTGTTGGTATATTTTCACATTTAAATCAACTCATGTCCATTTTGACAAAAGACCGAGGATCTTAAACAGGCCTCCAGAACTGGCAGGGTGGGGGCCCCGCCTCCAGGCTGCGTTCACAAAGTCTTGGCTCTACTAAGCCAGTGAATGTGAGAGCCGATCGCTCACGATCCACATCTCCGAAGGATTCCGACCGGGCGGGGCAGTCCGTGTTTGGGATGTGGAAACAGGGACTCACCACAGTGATAACATGCTGAAACTCCAGGTGGGGCACATCCTGAGTGTTGGCGTCTGGGTGAGGAATTGGGGGTGCAGGCGTGACCCTGAGGAGCTTACAGTCCAGAGGACAGACCGTGTGCAAATGGGTAACAGCACCTCGTGCTGAGTGCCATGGCAACACCCAGCACAGCTGTGGCCGAGAGAGTGGCTGACTTGGGGGGAGTGGAGGAGGCTTGTCCAGGAAGGTGGCCTGGGCACTGGGTTTTGAAGGAGGAATAAAACTTTCCCACCAGTGAAGGCCACACCGGGCCGGGGCTCCTTCAGTTGTAAGAACATGAGTGCAGCTGGTGTCGGGGTGGGGAGCTGGGAGGGTTGAACCTGAAGGGTAGGTTGTACCAATCACTGGTGAGTACCCCTTGACCCAGCAGCCAATGAGGGAAGCATTTTTTTAAATATTTTTTTTTAGAGAAAGAGGAAGGGGGAGAGAGAGAAATGTCGATCAGCTGCCTCCTGCATGGACCCACACCCCCTCCTGGGGATCAAGCCTGCAACCCCGGGCATGTGCCCTGACCAGCAATCAAACCAGCGACCTCTTGGTGCATGGGTCGATGCTCAACCACTGAGCCATGCCAGCCGGGCCCAGGGAAGCATTTTAAGCAGGGAAGAGATCTCATAGGATGGTTTTTAGAAGTCAAAACTCTTGGCAGAGTTTGGGAAACCAAGGCAGTAGTCTTGGTGAGAAATAATTTTGTCCCCAGTTGTGGCGAAAGGAGGGTAAGGAGAAATTGATCATTTGTTCACTTTGACATTAATATATATTACGATTCTCGGTATTAAAAATTGCCTTTAAAAGGAAGTGGAGCCCTCGCCATCTTGGCTCAGTGGATAGAGCGTCGGCCTTAGGACTGAGGGATCACGGGTTTGATTCCAGTCAAGGGCATATGCCTGGGTTGCGGGCTTGATCCCCAGTGGTGGCGGGGGGTGTAGGAGGCAGCCGACCAATGATTCTCTCTCATCATTGACGTTTCTATCTCTCTCTCCCTTTCTCTCTGAAATCAATAGAAAAAAAATTTTTTTTAAGGAAGTGGAGAGCATCTTGCACATGTCCTCATGCCTGTGTGGTGGTGGTTCTGTTTGCGGGGTTAGGTTTCTAGCCTGCTCTCCTGGATGGCTGCGTGCCCCACGGTTTTCTGAGAGAGAGGTCTTCATTACAGAGAGGGGCCCCAAGGTCTGTTTACCATTGGGGGCCAGAGAGGCAGGAAAGACTGGAAAATGAGAGAAAAGGGCCCTTTCTTTCTGCACCAGGCCTGCCCCTCCCACCAGGAGGCAGCAAAAGGGATTCTGAGGGGCAGGCGGGGTTCTTACCTGGGAAGCTTTGGGGATGACTTGTTTCTTTGCTTCCACTATCACCCTCCCAGTCTGGCACTACTGCAGTTGATTGTTACACGGAGCCTCGCTCCCTCCCTCCTCGGCCCTGCTTGAAGGGTGTCCTGTGTGAGCCTGTGAATGGGGAGAATGTGGGCGTCTTCACCCACAGCCCAGTCCACACCAAACCAGCTGGGGGGTGGAGGGGAGGGCCTGACCCTGCCTCCTGGGAGGCGGAGGGTTAATCCCCATAGCTCATTGGCAGTTCTGCCTCTGTACGGGGCATGCTGGGATTTCCTCCCAGCTGTTTTACATCATGAAGATTTGTATGTTGGGGAAATTCCAGGGCACAGCTGCAATTAATCTGCACAGCCTCCATGCTAAGCAGAGAGTTCTGGAGGACCTGGTCTCCGCCTCCCTGCAGGATGGGGGCTCTGGCTCCCGGGCAGCTCCCTTCAGAGGGACCCTGGCTTGGGCCCGAGTCCCACATGCCTGGCCCAGGGTCACCCCAGGAGGGCCCTGCGCAAGGGCCCTAGACACAGAAAGGGACCCAGAACATTAAGTAGAAGAGGAGTAGCACCCCTTATCCTCCTCCTTCCTATATAATAAAAGGGTAATATGCAAATTGCCCTAATGGCAGAACAACAGGTTGCTATGATGTGCGCTGACCACTAGGGGCCAGACACTCAACGCAGGAGCTGCCCCCTGGTGGTCAGTGCGCTCCCACTGGTGTGCCTGCGTGTAAGGCCTGTAAGGGAAATGAATGCTACATGATTATAGTAATCAGTCATTAGCGAATGTTGTAGTTCGTTATTAATAATCCTATATAATAAAGAGGTAATATGCAAATTGACCGTCCCTCCAACACAAGATGGCTATCCCCATGTGGTCAAAGATGGCCACCCCCATGTGGATACAGATGGCCGCCACAAGATGGCTGGCAGGGGAGGGCAGTTGTGGGTGACCAGACCTGCAGGGGAGGACAGTTAGGGGCAATCGGGCTGGCAGGGGAGCATTTAGGCATCCATCAGGCTGGCAGGGGAGTGGTTAGGGGGTGATCAGGCTGGCAGGCAGAAGCCATTAGGGGCTTCAGGCAGGCGAGCAGTTGGGAGCCAGCAGTCCTGGATTATGAGAGGGATGTCCCAGATTGGAGAGGGTGCAGGCTGGGCTGAGGGACACCACCCACCCCCACCCCCCCTCCCATGCACAACTTTCATGCACTGGGCCTCTAGTTATGTATAACAGACTATTATAAAAATTAAGTTAGGAAATTTTTATTAAAATGTTTCTTACATACCATTATATTGGCTGGGCCACAAAAATATCCATTGTGGGCCACAAGTTTGACATGCTTGCTTTAGAATAAGTATTTCTTTCCCTCAGAACTGCAATTCCATGGCTAAGTTGTAGGGGGCTCCAGCATTTTTATAGGTATTTCTCCCCACCCCCATCCCAATACTACCACCTTCACTTGTTTCAAAATCTTAAAAAGGCAGAAGAACGTAAAGGGGTCCCTAGCCAGTTTTGCTCAGTGGATAGGGCATTGGCCCGCGGACTGAGGGACCTGAGTTCAATTCCTGTCAAAGTCGCATACTTTGGTTGTAGGCTGATCCCTTGCCCTGGTTGGGCCCATACGGGAGGGAACCAATTGATGTCTCTCTCTCATCGATGTTTCTCTGTCTCTCCCCCTCCCTTCCACTCTCTAAAAATCAGTGGAAAAATATCTCTGGGTGAGGATTAACAACAACAACAAATGTACAAAGGGGGCAGTGACAGCCTTCCATTTTCCTACCTCCCAGAATGCATCCCTCTCTGCACATACCCACACACCCAGCCCCCAGGGTGGGTTGGAGCAGGAGGGTCCTGGGCCAGATGTACAGCCTCCCAGAACCGCCTGTCCCCACCTGCCTGGCAGTCCTGCAAGGTCCTGACTTCAGGGGTGAACAGGCCTGAAGATTTCCACCACCTTCCAGCTTCCAGGTTCTCGAATAAAGTCAGTAGGTGAACACAGGCGCAACCTTACAGATGATATGTTATAGCATTGTACACTTGAAACCTATACAGCTTTATTAACCAGTGTCACCCCAATACATTTAATAAAATTTTAAAACATAAAATGAGAGTGGACCCTGAAGAGAGAAGAGGCCAATGTGGCCGCCTCCTCCCACCAGAATTCCACTCATCTTGGTAGGCAGGTGAAACACAAGCAAATGATAAATAACCAAAAGTGGTGGCGATTAGCCTTATAGTGAGTGCTGTGTGTGTTAGTTATTACATGTTCGTACCTTGAAGGCCCCAGGACCAAGGCCAACAGACCGTTGTCATGCAACACACAGTCTGTTCATGCAACACACAGTCAGGAGCTCCTCAACCTGATGAGTAGGTTCTCACGGGGCGGTTTTGCCCCTCCAGGAGGCATTTGGCAAAGCCTGGGGGCATCTTTGGTTATCACACGTGGGCAGGAGCGTGGGGGCTACTGGCATTCGGTAGGTAAAGGCTGGGGATGCTGCTTAGCACCTGACAATGCACAGGACAGCCCCCACTGCAAGGAATTAATTGTCCAGCCCAAAATGTCCTTAGTGCCAAGGTTGAGAAACCCTGCGTTAGAATCCTGCAAGCCTCTATGCCTGACACTCCACAAGGTCAGCTGATAAGATCCAGTACCAGCATTGTCCCAAACCAGGTCCAGGCAGCTCCTTCGGGCCCCCCCACATGATCAGGAGCCTCCTTTGTGAGCCAGCGAGAATGAAAAGTGTTCAGCGTGTCTTTAAGGCTCTCAGTAGGGGACCAGGTACTGGTAGGGCTGATGGATTCTGGGAGCCTTCTGCTGTGTCTTGCGGGGAGTGGGGGTTGGGGACACCACGTTAGCCCCTGATATTTGTGATTGTCGTTCAACTTTTAAAAACAAATATTCTAGTTGTGGCTCCTAGAGAAATGAGTGTGATGTGTAGCACTCAGGAATAAGCTCTGGCCCCCTCGGGTGTCCCTACAGGAGAGCACCGATGTGTGTGCTTTCCTTCAGCTTCGGGTGGGCAGCCCCGTTCCAGGCACAAAAAGGAGAGAGAGAAGCCCGCCAGCTCTGGCTGATGGCTCAGCTGGTTGGAGAGTCATCCTTTACACTAAGAGGTGGCAGGTTCGATCCCTGGTTGGGTTATGTTTGGGAGGCAGCTGATCTCTATCTCTTCCCTCTCTCCCTCCCTCCCTCCCTCCTCCTCCTCCTCTTCCCCCCCCCCCCCCCCCGTAAAATTCAAAAAACAAAACCAAAACCACCAGAGTAAAGAAAAGTCTGGGGGTGGAGCTGCAGTGTTGAATAAGTTGTTGTTTTGAAGAGCTTTTCGGCTCGAGTTGTAGGGAAAAGTGTGGGATATGAAGTCAGGAGACCTCTGCTCCAGCTCCAGCTCTCTTCATGAGGGCCGGTGAGCCATTTACCCTGTATTTATCTCCATCAGCTCATCTGAAAATTCGGACAGTCATCGGACTTGGCATGGCCGGGTTACTGTGCAGACACCTCCGTTACGTGCATCAAGTGCTCTGAAACGGCCCGTGCCACACAGGTGTCATTCGCCGAAGAAATTGGTTTTAACTAATGACACCGGTGTGTGTCGAGGACACGTCCCATGACTGGGGATGGAACCTGCAACCTTGGTGTATCAGCAGGCTGCTCTAACCAACTGAGCTGCCCAGTCAGGGCTGTGAGGGCTAAAATGCCGGTTAGGCTCTGGGTAGAGGAAGAGATGGTGGGGGTGGGAAGAGTGGGAGAAGATGAAATCATCAGCGGGCAGGGAGGGAGCAGACGCAGTATGAGGCATGGGGGTGTCGGGTACCAGAGGACCCAGTGGAAAGACTGTCCCCAGGTCTCCTGTTGCCAGGCCTGCCTGCCCACCCCTTCCCCCGCTGTCTCTGTGCTCCCTGGCCTGGGGTAGATGTGTCCTTGGATTGTTATTCTTCCCCCATCGCTGCCCTTCTGAAAGCCCAACCCCTGTCCTTAGTCTTTGTGGTCAATGAAAAGCAAAGGGCCTCGGGTCCTCTCCTCAGCCCGTGCACAGCCCAGGCCAAGTCATGCCTCTCTTCCTGGAATTGTGCGACCAGAGCGAGGATGAGTCAAAGATGTTTTGTCTCTGGGAGCCTCTTCCTGGAGCCACCATTTCCTACGAGAGATTTAATTTTCGGAGTAGCCTCAGGACGTGGCAGCCCCCCGAGCTGGTCTGCTGCCCAGGAGCACCGTGTCAGCGTTGACACTAAGACAACATGGGCTCTGGCTCCTGGCAGAGACGAATGGTTTGCTTATGAAAATTATAGTTGCCATTTGTCCAACGTCTCCCACATGCAAAGCGCCGTGCTTAATCCTTGACATTGTCCCTAATCCTCCCCACAACCAGGAAGGTGAGTGACTGTAGCCTTGCCTTGCCGCGTCAGGAGTGGAGGCTTGGTTAGGATGCTTGTCTGGGTCACATCGCCTACACTGGTGGAGCGAGAACCTACACCGCGAGTGCTCAGCTCCAGAGCCCAGAGCCAGGCGCCTCTCCCAGGCCCTCACTGCCCCTGCACTGGCACTTCCCAGAGACTGTGCCAGGCCAGTTAAGGAGAAGCATTTCACCTGAAGAGTGTGTGTGCACACGCGCATGCTGGTTTTTTACAGTAAAACCTTGCAAGAACGAACTAATTCAGGCATGAGGGGAGTGTCGCTTAAAGCTGAAAGTCTGCTATAAAATCAAGTAGGTTTTGAGAATGCGTATGTTAAAAAATTGGCAAATTGGTTTACCTGTTTTTACTTATGTAGACACGTTTGTGTTCTTTAAATGATATATAAAAAGTTTACTTTCACAGAGAAGCTTTCTGTATGTGTTACTGTGATTTTAAATTTATACTGAATAAGTCTAGTGAACGAGTGCATTCAACCACCACCAAGAGCAAACAAATGCACATGGCTGGCGCGTGGCTTCGCCCACGTGGGAACGTGGGCTAGCCATTAAAACTGCTGCAGGAGCCGGCCAGCATGGCTCAGTGATGAGCGGCAGCCTGTGAACCAGGAGGTCACGGTTTGGTCCCCAGTCTAGGGCACCTGCCCAGGTTGCAGGCTCGATCCCCAGCGGGGAGCAATCAGGAGGCAACCAATCAATTATTTTGTCTCATCATTGGTGTTTCTATCTCTTTTTCTCCCTTCCTCTCTGAAATCAATAAAAATATATTTAAAAAAGAAAAAGCTGTTGCAGAAAGTTACACAACTCGCAGCAGAACCAATTACCACACTCGATGTGGTGTGATCACGAGCTGATCATTTGCTGAACACTGTTTATGAGCGGTGACGCTTGGGTTTAAATATGTAGACTATAGTTGTTGATATGTAATATTTATGTCAGCTAAAAGAGTGTCTTTTCCTACATATGGCCTATTGGCTAAAATTTTCTTTGAATGACAGTGAATTAATAAGAAATAATCTGTTTAATTATAAACAAATCTTGGTTAAAAGCACTTTAAAATTAACAGGATGTTAATTTTCACATACAACATACCGACCGGATATTTTGTCCATTAAATCCAAAATCTGTTAAATCGAGGTCCACAAAATCAAGGGTTTACTGTACAGTATTTGGTTTGGATTTCTACAATACTGCAGGAAAAGACAGGGAGTATACTGCATAACCTTTTCAGGGCTGATAAACAGTATAACGATGTGAAGATCAGCACTTGAGCCCTGGCCAGGTAGCTCAGTTGGTGAGAGTGTCGTCCCAATACAACAAAGCTGTGGGTTTGATCCCCGGTCAGGGCACATACTAGAAGCAGCCAATGAATGCACAAATAAGTGGAACAACAAATCAGTGTTTCTCTCTCCCTCCCTCTCTCTAAAATCAATAAATTAAAATTCATTTTATTAAAAAAAAAAAGTTTAGCACCCTGAGTATGAACATATATTGCCCATGTCCCTGCAAGTGTCAGGCAGATGGTTTCCTTCCATCCATCCATCCATCCATTCACCAGATTCTTCTGAAGAGGCTGTTTCATAGGAAGCGTTGTGTGTGATGGAAAGGAAGGGCATGGGATCGCCGTCTGGGCCCTGCTTGTCCCACGACTACAGCAGGCAGGACCTGGCCCTCACCAACAGGCTTTTTGAATACTCGGTTGCTCGTAGGGTTGTGTGTGTTCCCCCAAAGTGACAGGGCTGTGGGTGGCAGTGGTGACTGTACATGTATGCCCTGCCTGGTGATGACCATTTGGACACTAAGGAGCATGTGTGGTGAAAATGCATCACGTCTCTGATTCGCCCATGGCTCAGCCACGGTGCCTCTCCTCTGCTTGCAGGGCGCCTGGGGCCTGCTATCACCAGCCACTTCTGTTTTCTGTCTCTTTTCAGTACCTCCAGATGAAATGGCCCCTGCTCGATGTCCCCTCCAGTGCTACCGTCAAGGACACCAGGTCACCGTCCCCAGCACACTTGGTAAGTCTGTTTCTCCTTAAAGTGCTCACCTCGGCAGTCACTGCTTCCCCGCCCCCTGCTGACGCTGCTGGTTCTGGTGGTGTTGCCTCCAGTGTGTGGGTCCCCTGAGCTGTTGGGGCTGCACTTCCCTCCCCCTCCCGCCTCAGCGCGTACACACCTCCTGGGATAGTGTGTGATTGGAAATGCCATCCTACCCTGGCTGGGAACCCTGGCCCTGTCCGCTGCCACTGGAGCCCCGCTGCCACTGGAGCCCCGCTGCCCAGAAATGGTGTCTGCCTCCCTCTGTCGCAGCTCATTCAGCCTCTGCTTCCCCCTCCAAGCATGAGGCGCAGTGGAAGGGGCTCTTCTGTACGGGATGTTCTAGGAAAGAATGAGGTGAGGTGTGTGCAAAGGGAATCCCTGCAGGGCAGCTGAGGCTCCTCTGCTAAGCCCTGTGGCTACTCGGGCTGCAGAGGGTGGTTGGAATGGTCCTGGGGAGCCAGAGCTTGGGGCCCAAGCAGGTCTCACCTCCTCAGCACTTGCCACAGACTGAAATTGAAAGCAAATAAGAGGTGATCCTTGTGTCGAGCTCAGCACGGACAGGGGTGAACCTGATGGAGGGGCAGTGCAGGATTAAAGAAGACAGACAAGAGAATAAAGCTGAGGGTAGGTGGGATGCTGCTCTCTCTGATGGAGAAACAGTGCCACGGCCTGCAAGCCAAGCCTTTCTTTAATAGCCAGATTCCACGAGGCAAAGTAAGGGCGTGGTCAAGATGTTTACAGTGTTCCCGTGGGTTTCAAATCTCCTCAATTACATGCACCTGAACTCTATCAAGCCCACATCACTCAGCCTCCTGGGACCACAAATTTGGACCATAAGGTCAAGCTTACAACTACAGCCTTTGGCTATAATTGTACTGGGACTTGCACGTGGCTTTGCCATGAGAGGATCGTGCCCTCTCATTAGTCCGAGGCTTGAACCTGTCCAATTGCTGTAGCCGCTCTCCACAGATCCTGGCCTAGCCGGTTTGGCTCAGTGGATAGAGCGTTGGCTTCCGGTCAAGGGCATGTGCCTTGGTTGTAGGCTCCTTCCCTGTCTGGACGAGCGATGTGTCTCTTACATCCATGTTTCTCTCTTCTGTCTCCCCCTCCCTTCCACTCTCTGAAAATCAATGGAGAAAAGACCCTTGGGTGAGGATTAACAAAACAAGATGATCCTGGAACCTTGCATTCCCCTTTCCTGGACTCTTCATAAGAGCAGCCCTTGCCTTAGGACTACCACCCCACAAGCTAACCGGTGTTACCCACTGTACAGAGAGTCTCAGAATCGTGGCAGGTGCAGCCAGAAGCAAGCCCAGCTGGCACGGCCTGTCCATTAACAGATAGGGAGACTTGGAACACTTGGTGTTTATTTAAAATTTATTACGGAAAATCTCATGTCTTCCCTTCACCCACTCTCCCTGTCCCACCAGCTCTGGGTTGTTTTAAAGCAAATCCCACATACATGATTTCGTCGCATTCAGGACATGATTACATCCTGATGGTACTTTTTCATTGTAAGCTTTGAGTCCAGTTGAAGAGGAGATACATAGAGATATAATGGTGCCACGAGCCCTTCTGATTCCTGGTTATCCTTAGTGCCCTCACAGGAGCAGGGCCCTTGGTAGCTGAGAAGCAATGTCATGTGCAGTTCTCAGATGACTGTCACAGCCATCTGTGGAGGGACAGCTGGAGAGACTAGTGTCTGTAGGGAGCAGTGAGTGGCAGGACCAGCCGTCTGGGGCCGGCTGCTCGAAGAGGTTCTGTGGCTGATCACTAGAAATGAGCAGCCCATTGACCAAGCATCCCAGGAATAGGCCACGGTGACTGCCCCTCCAGATTCCTATTTCGGATGGCACAGCACAAGGTCCAGGTGCCCTCTAGTGGTGCAGTCTGTCACGGTGGAGGTCACAGCCTCCCGCATCCACCCTACCATCAACCTGGCTGTTCCCTCCCTGCGGCTCTTGCTGTTTCAGATCTCTGCAGGCCCCACCCATCCTGTGGCATCCTCCAGCCCACTCTCTCTGCTCTTCCCTCCACACACCGTCTCTGCACACTGTCTAAAATCTCCATCCACTTTTAGAGGAAGTGAGTTCCTTTAAAACTAGCATGTCCACTCTGAGATTCCCATCCTTCCTGTTGCACAGCCCATCTCGGAAAAATAAACTGTGAAGCCTGTGTCCAGCCCTCCTCTGCCTGTGAGCATGAACCTGTTTCCCTCCCAGTTTCCTATCCAGCTTTTCACACAAGAGTTAGACCTGTCCCCTCCTCCTTGTACCATGTATTATGCCAATCCACTGCAGCCTGGCTCAGCTTCCAAACTGCCATCTAATAGCCAAATCCAGTCATTTACCCTGCTTTTTCTCAACACAGGTGACACCTGATAGTATTCACAACCCTCTGCTATCTATGGTCCTAGTATCATTTGTTTTCCTCTCTAAGCTTCCATTTTCTTTCTAGACTCTTTTCCTCAGTAAATCAGCTGCTCATCCTCACTTACCTTAGTGTGACCCAAAAATACATGAAGTCCTGCTGGACTGGTGTGGCTCAGTGCTTGAGCATCGACCTATGAACCAGAAGGTCATGGTTCAATTTCTGTTCAGGACACATGCCCAGGTTGTGGGCTCAATCCCCAGTGGGGGGCATGCAGGAGGCAACCAATCAATGACTCTCCCTCATCGATGTTTTTATCTTTTTATCTCTTTCCCTCTCCCTTCCTCTCTGAAATCAATAAACCTATGTTTAAGCATACACACACACACACACACACACACACACACACACACACACACACACACTAGTGACCTGGTGCACGAAATTCATGCATGGAGGAGGGGGTTCCCTCAGCCCAGCCTGAACCCTCTTCATTCAGACATCCCTCTCGCAATCTGGGACCGCTGCCTTCTAGCCTCTCACCTGCCTGCCTGCCTGATGGCCTCTAACTGCCTCTGCCTACCTGCCTGATTGCCCCTAATCCCTCTGCCTGCCTGATCACCCCTAACCTCTCTTCCTGCCAGCCTGGTTGCCCCAACTGCCCTCCCCTGCCAGCCTGATCCCACCCCCAACTGCTCTCCCCTGCCGACCTGATCTCACCCCCAACTGCCCTCTCTTTCCAGCCAATGTGGTTCTGATTGGTCGGTTTTCTATGCCAGTCAGCATCAAAAGCTCAGCCTCCTAGGCAGCCGTTGGCTCCTCACAGTTCACTCAGATTTGGTTCTGATTGGTCAGTTTCTATGCCAGTCAGCATCTCTGGGCCTATCTCTGGGCCTGATCAGATAGGCGGGGCTGATCAGCAGCCCCCAAAGAGGCCCGGAGAGAAACAGAGGTGTGACTGCTGGTAAAGCCCAAAGAGAAAGAAAGAGGCAATGGCTGATCAACAGCTGCCACGGAGGCTGCAGATCAGACCCTGACTCTGGCTGCGGATCAGACCCTGACTCTCTCTGGGCCTGGTCCGCAGCCCCCTCAGCAGTCAGTGCTGGGTTGCCATGGCAACCCAAACTGCAGGACTGAATTCTGGTGTTCGGTCGAGCCTTCAGTTGGTCATTACAGACCCTGGGTTTTTATATATTAGGAGAGACAGACACAGACAGAGACCCTAAACTCTCAGAAAGGTTCTGTACTCATGACTGCTGCTAAACAAACATCAGTCATTGCAAATGTGTGCTTTGCAGATCCTCATTCAGCACTGTGCTGGACAGGGGAAAAGCATGGACAGTTGATAAAGTCCACTGTAGATAGCAAAATGGATAATTTTCTAGTAAACTGTATATCATGTGTCAACATAAGAAACATTCAAACCTGTGGAGAATTTTTTGAGTTTATTTGAGCCAACCTGTCAACAATTGCCAGGAAGCAAAATCTCAATGGATTGAGGAAATGCTCCAGAGATGGGCAGTTTTTCACCTTGTTTTATACATTAGAATCAAAAGAGAAGACTTAAGTGGGTTACATGAAATTCATTGGTGATAGACTAGGAAGGCAGGATAAAGCAAAGCAAGGAAACCTCTGGGATTGGATAAAAAGTAAAATGATAGACATATCTTTTACATAGTTGAGTACAGGATAGTTAACAGTCAACAGTTGACATGATAAAATTAGCAATGAGAGGATTCATAGTCTCTGCCCTGGTGCATTGGTTGTGCCCTGAGGGGTCTGGGAAAGGGGAAGTTACCCTGACATTCCAAAAGTAAGTTATCGTGGATGCAAAAGACAATAGACAGAAGATTCTAGCCTAGGACATGATTACCTGCCATAAATTGCTTTTAGTTAAAAAGTTTCATTTCAGACCGCCCTTTATGGTTATTTTAGATGTCTGGGTTTTCAAGGCCACCACACAGGCCTTCCCTGAGCTTGTCAGGTTAGCACGTGGCCCCTTTTCATCCACACTTATTCTCTGTATTCTCCTATGAAAAACTGGAAACAGGCTTCAAAAGCTTAAAGAACATTTATGGGAGAAAAGCTTACCATTAACTTGAAGTTCCACTGGTTGGAAAAAGAACACCATTTTCAGTTTTCGAATCCGAACTTCTCATTCCCACTTGAGCTACATGCATGTGTAGGAGCAAAGCCTGAGGTACACGGGTGTGTGTGCTGCAGCTGTATGATACAGTGGGTTTGAATCCCAGCTCCGCCTTTATTTGTGCAGCTTCAGGCAGATTACCTCACCTCCCTTTACCTTGGTTTCCTCATTTATAAGATGGGATTCAGAAAAGGATTTGAACTTAGAGTTATGCATAACTGAGTTTACAGTTGTGCCTAACACGAAGTAAGCCCTCAGTAACTGTTAGCTTACCACCATGTTTGTTGTGAAGAGAGGGAAAGACCACCCTAGCCGGTTTGGCTCAGTGGATAGAGCATCAGCCTGTGGACTCAAGGGTCCCAGGTTCAATTCTGATCAAGGGCATGTACCTTGGTTACAGCACATCCCCAGTAGAGGGTATGCAGGAGGCAGCTGACAGATGTTTCTCTCTCATCGCTGTTTCTAACTCTCTCTTCCTCTCCCTTCCTCTCTGTAAAAAAAAAAAAAATCAATAAAATATATTTTTTTAAAAAAAGAGAGAAAGGGAAAGACCATTAAAATACCATTTAATTAGCAGACTAAGAGGTGATGAGGTTCCAAATTAGTTGCATGGATTGCAAAGGTAATAGAGATAATGAGCCTGTGGAATTTAACATCTACTCTTTGAAGAATATGATTTCATTGTCTGGGATGGGGCTCGTATCTTAGTTGTTTTTTGGTTGTTTGTTTGTTTTTAATATATCTTACTGGTTTCGGAGAGGGAGAGAGAGCTAGAAACATCAATGATGAGAGAGAATCATTGATCGGCTGCCTCTTGCCTGCCCCACACTGGGGATTGAGCCTGAAATCCAGGCAGGTGCCCTGACCAGGAATTGAACCATGATCTCCTGGTTCACAGGTTGATACTCAACCACTGAGCCACTCCGGGCCAGGCTTAGTTTTTTAAGCTCTGCAGGAGATTCTCAGGGGCCATCGGAGTTGAGAATCGTTGCCCTGATTGCAAATCAAAGGCAGAAGAGGAAAGAGTTTAGAGATGATCCAGGTTTACTCCTGTGCATTCTCTAGGCTAGGGGCAGAAGCAGGACTCGAGGTTACTGAAGTAGTCATGGAGTTTTTTTATTAGAAAAACGAAAATATTTGATTAAGAAATTTATTATAGAATCATGAGCAAAACATTCTAAGATGAGTTTTGCCCTAGGAGAAGGGCGATGAATACCTGGAGAGATTCAGTGAGTCAGGTCAAAGCTACCTTTCACGGAGATGTGTTGAAACAAGTCGTAACTGGGCCAGTGTGGGGATGGAGTTCATTATGACTTGGATTTTATGCCTTCTAAACAAGCTCTCAAAGCTAAGCAACAGGCCTGACTGGGTGACTCGGTGGTTGAGTGTTGACCTATGAACCAGGAGGTCACAATTCAATTCCTGGTTGGGGCACATGCCCGGGTTGTGGGCTGGATCCCCAGTTTGGGGTATGCAAGAGGAGCCGATCAATGATTCTCTCTCATCATTGATGTTTCTATCTCTCTCTCCCTCTCTGTTCCTCTCTGAAATCAATAAAAATATATAACAAACAAAAAAAGCAGCTAATTAAGTAACAGTGATATTTTCTTAGGTAACCCCTCACCCGACCCCTCACAGCCCCGTCTTTCCCTCCACTCTCCCTGGAGCTCTACGCCCAGCCTTGCAAAACAAATAGACACACTTCCAGACTATAACCAGCTTCAAGATAGGAATCCCATCTGTCTCTTCACATTTGTTTCGCCCACCACCTGTCGCCATGCCTGGTGCAGAGGAGTTGCTCCAGGAGCATTCATTGAATGACTGGAAGAATAAATGGGCTGGTGCACCCCTTCTGAAGCCCCTCTCCACCCCTGTGTCCAATCCCTCTTCTCATTCAAGATTTTTTTTAAATATATTTTATTGATTTTTTTTTTTTTTTTACAGAGAGGAAGAGAGAGGGATAGAGTTAGAAACATCGATGAGAGAGAAACATCGATCAGCTGCCTCCTGTACACCTCCTACTGGGGATGTGCCCGCAACCAAGGTACATGCCCTTGACCAGAATCGAACCTGGGACCTTTGAGTCCACAGGCTGACGCTCTATCCACTGAGCCAAACCGGTCAGGGCTCAAGATTTTTTAAATTAAAACTTTTTTAAACCATGAAATGGCGTGTGTGCTGTGTAGAATGCTTGGGAAGATGCCAGAGTACACAGAAAACAATGTATAACCCCACAACTGCATTTTGTTATGCAGCGTTTCCATCTTGTCTTTGTGTGCATGTGCACTTGTAACTTGTCTGCTGGGTGATGACCGCGTGCTTCCTTTATGAGAGCGAGCACCTGCTTCAGCAAGGCAGTGGGCCACTCTCCGAGGCGTGTTGCGCTTCCTGTCCCAGGAGCAATGTTGAGCCCGGGCCTGGAAACCTCCTGCTAGAGAGTGGCTGCCTCGCTGCTCCACCACTGAGCTGAGAAGCCTGACCGCCTAGCACGCCAGTTCTCAAGTAGAAACACTTTGGAATTGTAGTTTCTCCATCTTCTTAGCAGTCTACCTGTGTAGACTAGAAAAACATCCAAAACTCATCACATAGCCCGTTACTGCTCTGCTCTGCCTCCGGTACTGATTTCAATTCTTATCATACAGTATTAACTTTTTTTTAAAATATATTTTATTGATTTTTTTACAGAGAGGAAGGGAGAAGGATAGAGAGTTAGAAACATCGATGAGAGAGAAACATC
The DNA here is from genome assembly GCA_026230045.1 of Corynorhinus townsendii. Lineage (NCBI taxonomy): Eukaryota > Metazoa > Chordata > Mammalia > Chiroptera > Vespertilionidae > Corynorhinus > Corynorhinus townsendii. The sequence goes on along the minus strand of JAPDVU010000007.1, from coordinate 113,354,220 downwards.
GATCAGCTGCCTCCTGTACACGCCTTACTGGGATGTGCCCGCAACCAAGGTACATGCCCTTGACCGGAATCAAACCTGGGACTCTTCACTACACAGGCCAAAGCTCTATCCACTGAGCCAAACTGGTTAGGGCAGTATTATTTTTTTAAATCACTTTCATCAAATGATCAAATTTCTTTTTTAAAAATATGTTTTTATTGATTTTAGAGAGAGAGAGAGAGTGTGAGGGGGAAAGAGAGAGAGAGAAAGAAACAGAAACATCGATGTGAGATAAAAATATCAATCAGCTGCCTCCTGTACAGACCCCAACCAGGGATCGAACCCAAGACCCCTCGGTGCATGAGACGATGCCCAACCAACCGAGCCACACCAGCCAGGGCAGTATTATTTTTTTTATTTGGGAACAAATTTAAACATCTGGGAAAATTGTAAGAATAATACAAGGAACTCCCATATGCACCTTATTCAGATTCAGAAGTTTTGCCCCATGCTTTGCCTTTTTCTCTCACACATGGATGTTTAAAAATATATATATATATATTGATTTTAGAGAGGAAGGGTGAGAGAGAATCACTGATTGGCTGCCTCCTGCACGCCTCCCATTGGGGATCGAGCCCACAACCTGGACATGTCCCCTGACCAGGAATCGAACTGTGACCTCTTGGTTCATAGGTCAACATGGGATCTATATACTATATAATATACTGTTACTGCTCTGCTCTGCCTCTGGTACTGATTTTAATTCTTATCATACAGTATTATGATAAGATACCACTGAGCCACACCGGCCCGGCCACACACGGATTTTTTTAAAAACAACTTGAGAGTAAGTTGGAGACGTTGTGCCCCTTTAGCCCTGAACACTTTAGATGTATTTCCTGTGAGACCACAGCAACCACAGCACAGTTATCAAAATCAAGAAATTGGCATTCCTTAGTATTACCTGATTCACAGTACACAGTACATCCTGGTTTTGGTAAATGTCCCAGTCATTATTTGTTACAGCCACGTGGTTACTTTCTGCAGTTCAGTCCGTGACTACACATTGCATTTCATGCCTCTTCAGCCTCCTTGGCTTTAGTGAGTTCCTTAGCCTTCGTCTTTCCCGACCTGACTCTGACATTTTTTGAGAATGTCCCTCCGTTTGGGTTTGTCTGATGTGTCCTTGCGGTCACAGTTCAGGCTGTGTGTGTTTGGCAAGAACATCCTGCGCTGAGCTGTGTCCGGAGTGCATCACGGGGGAGGCAGGCCCACGGGCAGGCGTGCCCACGGCGTACGTTTGTACAGTCCCAGTGATACTCGCCTTGCTCCTTTGGTTCAGGGGGTGTCTGCCATGTTTCCCCCGTGGAGTTACTTTCTCCCTTTGTAATAATAGGGGTCTGTCAGTAACGGCTTTGATGCCATGTAAATGTCCCTTTTCTCGCCCAGTGTTCCCCCACTAGCTTTGGAAGGCATTGATGGCTGCCTGCCTCCTTCATTCCTTCTATTAGTTTCTGCTGTTGAGATTTAGCTTTGGGAAATCCTTACTCCTATCTGGGCTGTTAGAACAAAAGCTTGAATTTATAGATTGAAAGAACTCACCCGAATTCTACAAAGTAAGTGAAAATTGACATTTACCTAGACACATCCTAGCAACCATTTGAATTGTGAAGATTTTAATTTTTTTCCCCCTACAAGCATCTTACGTATTTAAAAAAAAAAAGGCAGTTGCCAAAGGAACAAAAATAAAGTTAACCTCAGTGCGCTCTTTTGCCATCGTCAATGTCAGCAAACAGTGGAAAGGGAGAGCTTTGATAAGCAAAGCTGAACCCAAGAATTTTCTGCCCAGTCCAATTTGCAAAGACCTCAGAAATGTACTGCCGCTGCCCCCCTGGTGGGGCTCAGTTTGTTGGAGCGTTATCCCGTGCACCAAAGGATCGCGGGTTCAATTCCCGGTCAGGGCACATACCCAGGTTGCAGCTTTGGTCCCCAGTCACACTCCGATTACTGTCTCTCTTTCTCTCTCCCCCCACGCCTCTCTCATTAATATTTTCATTTAAAGCATTGCTGCTTAGAACCTGGAACACACTCCAGTTCCCTGAGCTTTTTATCTCTGCTGTTATCCTGCTGAAGAGGCTCTTGATTAACCTTTATGTCTGTATCACCTGTAGCACACTGCTTGTCATATTAGGAGCTCAGAAAGTATTTGTTATATATTAACCAGAGGCCCAGTGCACGAAATTCGTGCACTCGGGGGGGGGGGTGCGGGATCCCTCAGCCTGGCCTGCGTCCTCTCGTCCTCTGGGAGCCCTCAGGGGATGTCTGACTGCAGGCTTAGCACTGCCCCGGAGGCAGGAGAGGCTCCCGCCACCACAGCTGAGCTCACCAGCTGTGAGCCCGGCTTCTGGCTGAGTGGCACTCCCCCTGTGGGAGTGCACTGACCACCAGGGGAAGCTACTGCATTGAGCACCTGCCCCCTGGTGGTCAGTGCGCATCATAGCAACCAGTTGTTCCACCATTCGGTCAATTTGCATATTAGCCTTTCATTATATAGTATATAGACCCCCATTCTCCTCGTTTTTCCCTCCAGTCCACAGACCTCTTTGTGGTTCCTCAAATGTGCTGAGCACACTGCCCACCTCAAAACCACTGCACTGTGTTCTTTTTGCCCAAATGCTCTTTCCCACCTACCTACACATCCAGCTCCCCACTTCCTTCAGGTGTTTATTCGAAAGTCATTTCTCACTGAGGCCTTCCCTGGTCAACCTGTGACTTCTAACCCACTCCCCACTTCACTTCGTACCTGCCTTTCCTGGCTTAGTTTTTCCCCTTAGCATTTATCACTATTTAATACTAGATGCACGAATATGTGCACGGGTGGGATCTGGCCAGGACACTCTGATGGGGGCCCATCCGACTGGGCTGGCAGGGGGGAGGGGCTGCAGGTGGTTGGCTGGCCAGGGGGGTGGGAGCGATTGGGGCCTGGATCAGGCTGGTTGGCTGCTGCAATGCACATCATAGCCTCTGGTCATTCTGGTCGTTCTGTTCCTGCCGCTGGGCTTTTATATATATAGATATTATTTAGTTGGTTTATTGTCTTGTCTCTTTAACTAGGATCTAAGTACCATGAAGACAGGTATTTTTGTCTAAAATAGATGAGATTTTCTAGTGCAGTCACAAGACCTAGAACACTGCCTGCACATAGTAGATACAACACAAGTACTTGTTCTTATTGTTGTTACCTGCACTTCCTTTACTTTTTACAAAAAGTTATATTGAGGTATAACTGACATAAACATTACATTAGTTTCAGGATTACAGCACAATGATTCGATGCTGTACTTGTATATGTTGCAAAGTGATCATCACACTGAGTCTGGTTAACATCCGTCACTGTGCCCGTGTCAAACAGAAACGTTCACAGCAGAAAGTTTTTCTGAAAAAAAGGATTTTATTGAGCCACTTGCTGGCCAGGAAAGGGCCAAGTCCCAGGACACACGAAGTCTGAACCAGCACAGTGTGTCTGGATGGAGAAGACCTGGCCACAGTCCTGGAGCAGATGATATGTGTGCCCCATAGGGCAGTTAGTTCAGCAGCCCCACCCTGTTATCAGACGGGGCTTCTGTCCATCTGCAGTCAGCCTCCAGCCTTCTGGCTGTGCAGTCTGGTACCTGTGGCGTGAACAGTCTCTGCGTTGACCCAATAAATAAAAGTGAGGATCTCCACTTCTCTCGGAGGAGGGAAATTCTGTATGGGGGACACATGTTCAACTCTCCTTCCCCTAATAGGATGACAGCATTTTGCCTTTAAATAGTATCTGTTAAAGAGTGGGGTGTGTGTGTGCGTGTGTGTGCGCGCGCGCGTGTGTGCGCGTGTATACAGAGAGAGATTTGGGTGGGTTATTGTTTTCCAACTTTAAGTTCCTATTTGCCCCTGCTTCAATCCCGTGTAAATCCTTTTACTTTATTTGCTGCACCAACCAGCCAGCCAGCTCCCTCTGGAATACTTTGCTAAGTTTTAAGAGAGACAAGGGGGTGATTTAGAGACAGGTGGCCAGACTGAGGAGTCCAGAACTGGCATGGGAGGGAAGTAAAGAGAGGCCTCGGGGAGCAGGGAGTTATCTCCCAGTGCTGGATGAGCTCTCACGAGGTGCGAGAGATGGTTGTTGCAGTGATGTGCCACGATATGGGGCTAGGGAAGAGACAGCTGAGGAATGTAACTGGGAGCTGGGATGGGACACATGCAAAGAAAGCTCTTCTCCGAGCAATGAATCTGATGATCTCTAAGAAGGAGAACAGACACTGGATGTTCTCGAGGTGGGGGCGGGGGGCACTGTCATTTATGTTTTCATCGCAAACATTAGAAAGAACTTAGCCTTTGCTGTGCGGAATATGAGGGGATTTGCTTACAGGGACTTCACTTATTTGTCGGCTTTCAGGCTACCTGGCCCCAGCTACAAGAATTTACAGATTAGTTCTACCTAAATTAACCCAAAAGGAAATGTACAGGTAGCTTCGAAGATTCCTGCAACAAACCTTAGGTTGAAATACTAATAACAGCATAAAACAAAAAGAACATGGCAGAGCCAACACTCTTTATTGATTGAGTTGCATGATGAGAAGCATCGAGAGCCCCTGGCCTAGCTGATGGTGTGTCCCAGGGATGAGAACCGGAGTAGCACCGAGGGTCGCCACTGGAGCTGAAGCCCCTGGAAATCTCGCTCTTTCCCAGCTGAACGGTCTCAGCAGACTGCGGGCAGCAGGTCCTTTGGGCCTCTGGCCACTTCGGATCCCACCCTCTCCTGTGTGTAGTATTTCAATGCTGTGAGTGAGCTGAAGATTTGGGAACAATCCCTTTTCCCCCCAGCCCTGTGTTTAAGCATAGACTCTTGAAAACTCTTCTGGTCGCCAGAAAAGAAGTTTGCTTCTATCAGTAAATAGACAAGTGACTGCAGATAGAACAGCTTTCTTAAATATGTGAAATCAGGTATAGTTAGCGATCCACTGAAACTCCTAGTGTTTCCTGGGCCGTCTGCTGGCTGGTCCCATGCACCTAAGGGCTGCCTGCCAGATTGCGGGTTTGATCCCTGGTCAGGGTACGTGCTTTGTGAGTGATGCCGCTAAGTTAAGGCTCATCTTGGCCTGAGCTACAAACCCCTAACATTCTGCTCCCTGAAATCAGGATCAGAAAGAAAAGGGAACAGTGAGTGATCAGTAGCAGCAGGAGGTTTGTGGGGACCTTGAACAAGCTGCTGAGAGCAGCAGCGCGATTCGGGGAGGCAGCTCTGGGGTCTGGGTGGAGCTGAGGCTGTGGGCTTTCCTTTGAGCTTGGAAGTAAGTCCTGAACAGCGGGGGAGGGGATACATCGCTTCCTCCCTGGGGAGCAGGAGTTTGAAGACTTGGGCTTGGACCAGCTCTAGAAACAGACGGAGTCGATGTGAAACACTTGAACTAGGAAAGCGTTGGGTGTGCTTGACTAGACAGAAGGATTTAGGTCCAAGGTGGCTCTGAGATGCTCTTCTGTGAAGAACTCTGGCTTTGGCTGCCTTGCTGGGTGAACACCTGTGCCTTTGCTTATATTCTTAAAATATATTTTTGTTGATTTCAGAGAGGAAGGGAGAGGGAGACAGAAGCATCAGTAATGAGAGAGAATCACAGATTGGCTGCCTCCTGCACACCCCCCACTGGAGACTGAGCCCATAACCTGGGCATGTGCCCTGACCGGGAATTAAACCGTAATCTCCTGGTTCATAGGTCAGTGCTCAACCATTGAGCCATGCCGGCCGGCCAGGCACTTATGTGATTATTTTTACTGTGTTACCGGCTGTGAAGTGGAGAGGGGTGGGGTGTTCCAGCATTTCTACTCTGGGCCTGAGAAAAAGCAAGAACTTTTATTGGGGTTAGGGTTAGCCCCAAATAGCCCTCTTGTTTACTAGCCCAGGGACTACATCTGACACTTTGCCTTCCTTGCTCTGGGCAATGCTGCCACCTTCTGGGAACCAATGATAATGGTGTTTAAGTTAAGATACTGTACCTACATTTTCAAATATAACTCATATTTTCCTGCCTTTACTTAACTCTGCCACTCCTGATGAGGCCACTCAACAGCACATGGGCAGTCGAGATTTCATAATACCATTAAATATTTTTAAGTGGGTGTATATGTCACATCATTACCTTGTACACTTTAAAGATATTACAATTTTATTTGTCAGTTATACCTTAGTAAAGCTGAAAAAAATCTTTTCGTTAAAAAAATGATGGCCATAAATGATGTAAATGAAAAACATGCGCTCCCTGGCTGGATGGTTCAGTTGGTTGAACGTGGTCCATGCACCAAAGGGCTGCCTCCCGGATTGCGGGTTTGATCCCTGGTCAGGGTACATGTGGGAGGCAGCCTGTTGCTGTTTCTCTCTCACATTGCCGTTTCTCTTTATACATATAAAATTTAAAATCAAAACATGCACAGAGTCTTAAGGAGTGGAGATGTACCACAGTGATAATAGTGACTGGATTGGGCTGGTGTGATTGTATTTCCTAATGCTTTACAGCATACTAGTAGTTTCGATACAGAAAGGACAAAACAAAATCACCCATGGTTCCACCACTCAAACATAACTACTGTTTACATCTTGGTGTACTTCCTTTTAGTCTTTTTTTTTTTTCATCATGGAGTTTATGTATTGATTTTTATTGTAATCATTCTGTAATTATGAGCCCGCTGTAGCCAGGTGATAGGAAGTTGTTCGTGGTCAGGTACCTGCAGGGTCCAGCCAGCGCCACCTAGTGGTTGTGGTTCAGCACGGCCTAGGAGCTGGAGCCCTGGATTCCTGTCCTGCTCCAGGACTCCGCCTCTCATCTCCGCTTAGCCTACTGAAAATGGAACACGACTGCCCTCAGCACACAGATACTAGGAGATGCACAGGCCGGAGTTTTCGTTATGAGTACCAAATGGGCACCATATGGAAGGGAAAAAGGGCTCGTAGAATCTATGAAATGAAAGTTCAAACTGTAAGACAGCAGTTTGGCGTTCCAGCCCTGGGGCTGCCTCCAAATCGCCATCCTTTTTACAAGTCTCTTTGTTAAACAGATCTCTTTTCTACTTGCAAATCTGTCACCTTATTTTAAAAATTTATCTAAAAAGCTCTAGCTGGTTTGGCTCAATGGGTAGAGCATCAGCCCGCGGACTGAAGGGTCTCGGGTTCGATTTCGGTCAAAGGCACATGCCCAGATTGCAGGCTCCATCCCCAGTAGGGGGCGTGCAGGAAGCAGCTGATCGATGACTGTCTCTCATCATTGATGTTTCTATATCTCCCTTTCTCTCTGAAATAAATAAAAATATATTTTTTAAAAGATATTATAAAATTTTTTAACCTAAAATAAAAGGTATTTCTATCCTTTCTCTCTGACCGAGATGTTTTGACCAGGTTCTTGGGGAGGCCAATAGTACAGAGAAAGGGGAGAGATGGGTCCAGTTCTGCCACTTGCCAGCTAAGTCCCCTAACCTTTCTGAGCTTGGTGTCTTCAATGGCAATGACCATCACTGCTTTGCCAGGTTATAATAAGGCCTAGACAGTATGCCTCACTCTGTGCTTGTATAAGGAAGATCCTGTTGTTAAGTTAAATTACTGTAAAGCATTTAAAAAATTAATTCATTTTACCAATACTAGGACGCACAGGTTTTTCCCATTTTAACATGTCTGAAATCAGGATATGTTGATATGCAAGGGTTTTTACTTTCTTAATAATTATATGAAATAATGGTACTCCTTACATAGCTAGTGTTTGCAGTGAAACGGTGAGGTAACTAGATCGGCACAGTGAGGCTGGGAGAGGGGCTCTGGGGCTGTGTCTGCGCATCTGAAAGTGGCACCGGTTATGTGAGCTGAACAGACGTTGTACACACATGTGTTTAGAAGAGGGTATGTTTGGAGGGTGGGCATCATCCCTCCTGCTCCTGCTGGTCCTTTCCTGCCATGTAGCCCGCTCCTTTCGCTCGAGGGCTGTGTGAGGACTGAATGGGGCGGTGCACGGAAAATACCTGGCACTTACTCGACTCAGTGACTCTCAGCTGATTTCACTCTCCATCTCCTTGGCAACTGTCCCTAGTCTTTTTCTCCATGTCTTTCAGTCGAATAAAGTTCCCGTCGTTCAGCACCCGCACCACATGCACCCGTTGACGCCCCTCATCACCTACAGCAGCGACCACTTTCCCCCGGGCTCCCCGCCCACACACCTCTCCCCGGAGATTGATCCAAAGACAGGTGAGTCTGCTGCTGTGGGAGGGGCTGCACCCCGAGCAGAGCTCCGAGGGGAGCAGGAGGGGCAGGCTTCTCCTCGGAGCACCCACTGGACCTGGGTCCAGATCGCGTCCTCAGCTGTCTGCAGCCTTGACCACTGGCGTTAGCCTCTCTGGTTTCCCACCTGTACATTGTCTGTGCCTTCTGTGCCACAGGCTTATCGTCAGGGTGAAAGGAAATTAAGGGAGATAATCCACAGCGAGCATGTGGTATGTCTCTGTTTCTGTTACTTTAGAATCTCAACACTTTGGGAGTGGAGTGATCTGGCGGGGGCAGGGGGATGACCTCTCTTTTTTTTAAAAATTAACTTTGAAGTCTAGCACAGTGCCAGCTGTGCCTCCCCGAACGAGACTTCAACCCTAAACCGAATGTTTCAAATGGAGTACCCACGTCCGCCAGGCTATCAGGCAGCAGGGCTGAGCTGGCTTTTTTTTTTTTTTTTTTTTTAGCTTGTTCACCCAACCTGCCTATCCCAGGGAGCCACAGTCTTAATAAAATTCCCATTTACCATGGCTCAGAGTATTTGGGGGTCCCGCTTAGAGAAATAGTTAGGACAAGTTGCAGATAAGGAGGACACCTGTGGACTTGGAGTCCAGAGTTTGTTTCTCCATAGACGAGGCAGGTTTCCTAGAGAAGCACTCAGTTGATGTCTGGGGGTACTGGGGTCTGTGGGTCCAGACGTTCTTGTCCCTGCCTTGGCCACTAACCCCTGTATCGGCAGCTGGCAGTTAATCCTGCCAACAGAAATGGTTTCCACGTAGCCAGAGAGGCTGCACTAGTCCTGCCTCCATGAATGTCCTTGGCCAGCGGGCCCATGGAGCTGGGAGGTGACAGAGGACAGGGATACGAAAGAAAGAGGCTGCCAAGCTCCAGAACTCCTGGGGACCTGGGACAAGGAACCTTCCAGGTGATGTTATTTTAAGGCGGTCCAGTAGGGCCGGGCGACAGTCTGACACCTCTCTCTTTGAAAGCAGGAATCCCCCGGCCCCCTCACCCATCGGAACTATCTCCGTATTACCCGCTGTCTCCTGGAGCTGTCGGACAAATCCCCCACCCCCTCGGCTGGCTCGTCCCGCAGTAAGGAAGCCTGGAGCCTCTCTTACCCTCGTTCCATCCTCAGGCTGAGTTCTGCTCTGCGCCTCCAGCTGCCCCACCCACAGGGGCACCCTCTCACCAAAGCCCCAAGCTCAGACTCCCTCCCCCCAGCTTCCTCCCAGTTCTTACTCCTACTTCCTGCCCTTTATTCCTCACCCTTTCTTCCCAGCCCTGAATGTTGCCACTTTAGCCAGTATGCTGACCAGTTTTCCTTGCTCCTGGCCCCTGCAGGCAAGGACAGCCCATGTACTCCCTTCCTCCTGGTGGCTTCCGGCACCCCTACCCTGCCCTCGCCATGAACGCCTCCATGTCCAGGTGAGTCTGGGGACGGGCTGTGAGCCTGAAGTGGCCGTGCAGGGAATGGCCGTCTGCTAGTGTCCTTGCCATTTCTGCCCATTAAGCAGCTTTCTTTTGAAAGCAAATGAGGAGGCCCAAGCTCACTTCTCTCCCACCTCTCCAATAAGGCTCCTGCCCCATGGTGGGAAGGACCCCCCACACCCACAGGTTCCCTCTTCCCCAGTGTCTCTAAGAGAATTTCCAAGCCCTGCCACTCAGCCCTCTGGTCCTGCCCACTGGGCTTTGTGGTTGTTTTTATTTTTCTACCTAGTTCCTGGTGTGTCTGGTCTGGACATACTCTGAGAACCACTTGTAAGGGGTTTTATAGTTTTCCCAGATTGTGTCTGGCGGGCCTTACTTATTTGTATTACCTGCCTTGCCTTTGAGTTTGAAAGCTCTGTGAATCTATTTCTGGTAAAAACCCTTTTTCAGCCTGATTCATGGAGACGATTGTGTAACCCACTTCTTATTGAAGTAGAACAAACATAATAGTACACGCATCGTAGGTATACAACTCATTTCACACTGACGCCAGAGACGGAGGAAAGTTGATTTTCCCTCAGAGATGTCAGGGGAGGGCAGAGGGAAAGGAGATTTATGTACAAGGCCAACTCGGCCTGACCATGGTACCCCCAGTGACAAAGGAAATGCAACCCACATAAGCCCGTATTTTCCCGTTGTACACCCTGGTTTTCCTCCTACCCGCTTCCAGCACCAGAAATAGGAACCCTGTGCATTTGTCGGGGGAGGGCAGGCTTGTTGGGTGTTTCCCAAAGCTGGTTGCCCCGAAAGGTCAGTGATGGCCTTCCCTTCCTCACACTTGGCCACAGCAGAGGTGCTGACCTGCCTCTGCCAGAAGGGCAGGGGCCACCCACACCCACTGCTGACAAGCACCCAGCCTGAATCCCTCTTTCGTCCTCTCCACCTGCTACACAGCCTGGTTTCCAGTCGGTTCTCCCCTCACATGGTGGCTCCGGCCCATCCTGGTTTGCCCACCTCAGGGATTCCCCACCCAGCCATCGTCTCCCCCATCGTCAAGCAGGAGCCAGCACCCCCCAGCCTGAGCCCAGCCGTGAGCGCGTGAGTAACAGGCAGCCTGGGCTGGGTCACCAGCCTCTAAGCAGCAATTGCAGTTTCTTTCTCTCTCCTGGTGGCACTGAGCAGGCAGCCCAGCAGCCTCCCTCAGCCAAATCCTCTCCCCTGGAAATTGTTCCCTTTGACTCTCAGACATTCCACATCTTTTCTCATTTAAAAAGGTTTTACAGCCCGGTGTGACGCAGTGGTTGAACGTCAGCCTATGAACCAGGAGGTCACGGTTCGATTCCCGGTCAGGGCATAGGCCCAGGTTGCAGGCTCCATCCCCAGTAGGGGGTATTCCCCAGTAGGGGGCATGCAGAAGGCAGCAGCAGATCAGTGATTCTTTCAGATCATTGATGTTTCTATATCTCTCTCTCTCTCTCCCTCTCCCTTCCTCTCTGAAATACATAAAAAATAATTAAAAAAGAAAGATTTTACAGTTCTGGCCGGTGTTCAGTGGTTAGAGCATTAGCCCTCAGCCCAAAGGGTCCCAGGTTCAATCCTGGCCCCAGTTGGGGCGTGTGTGGGAGGAAACTAGTTGATGTCTCTCTCTCTCTCTCTCTCTCTCTCTCTCTCTCTCTCTCTCTCTCTCTCTCTCTCTTCCCCTCTTCTCCCTCTCTTCCCCTCTCTAAAGACCAATGGGGAAAAAATCCTCGGATAAGGATTAAAAAATAAATAAGTTTTACAGTCAGGATTTAGAGGCTACAAGAGAATCAGAGAAAGCCTTTAGCTTCCCTTCCTCCATGATGCACTTGAAAATGTGAGGCCCAGAAAGGAGGCTTTTCTTAGGCCATAGGGCTTGGTGGCAGCGCTGAGACCAGCCCCAGGGCTGTAAAGGGCAGGAAAGCCAGTCAATGCCTCCTGGCCCAGGAGAGCCTACCCCTTGTTTCTGCCCAGGGCGCCCCACCTCTTCATCTGTATCACCTGCGGCCAGTACAGCCCAGCCGTCACCACCCCCTGCTCCTCCATCAGGGAATTCTCCTTCCATAGGGTGTGGCCTAAGTCAGTGGTCGGCAAACCGTGGTTCGTGAGCCACATGCAGCTCTTTGGCCCCTTGAGTGTGGCTCTTCCACAAAATACCATGGCCTGGGCGAGTCTATTTTGAAGAAGTGGCGTTAGAAGAAGTTTAAGTTTAAAAATTTTGGCTCTCAAAAGAAATTTTAATCGTTGTACTGTTGATATTTGGCTCTGTTGACTAATGAGTTTGCTGACCACTAGCCTGGGTGATCCAGAGGGTTGGGTTGGAACTACTAGTGGGAGGGGCTCAGGTGCTGAGAGCAGCCACTGGCCGCTGGAATTCCCTTCGAGCAGCTCCCCTCCCCTCCCCTCCCCAGAGCAACAGCTCTTAGTCACAGTGGGAGGCAGGGATTGGAGAGTTGGACGACGGCTGACACCTGCTAACCCACTTCCCAGGAAATCACCAGTCACAGTGAAAAAGGAGGAAGAGAAGAAACCCCACGTGAAGAAGCCTCTTAATGCCTTCATGTTATACATGAAGGAGATGAGGGCCAAGGTGGTGGCTGAGTGCACCCTGAAGGAAAGTGCCGCCATCAATCAAATCCTGGGAAGAAAGGTAAGACCGGCTCGACCCGCCAGGCTGCATGGCGGGTGTCCCTGCGTCCCTTGCTCCGTCTCTGACCCTCTCCGCTCCCTCCCACAGTGGCACAACCTGTCCCGAGAAGAGCAGGCCAAATACTACGAACTGGCCCGGAAGGAGCGGCAGCTTCACTCCCAGCTCTACCCGACCTGGTCAGCCCGGGACAACTACGTAAGTGCTGCTCAGACCCCAGAACAGCACCGGCTCGCCAGGGGATGCCTGTATTTCTCTAGAAATAAGGAAGGCAGGTCCACAAGGACACGCTTCTGGTGTCCTGACAACAGACTTAAATTTGGGTCCCTCCCGTTGGATGGGACTCGGCCTTTGACTCCCTACTTCAGGGCTAGCGCTGGCGATGGAATGTGGCCAGTGGCCAGCGCGTGACCTCCGCTGGCATGTCTGCGTCCCTGAAACTAGGCAGGTTTTTGTGTGTGCATTCTTATTTGCTTTCTTCTGCTCAGAGGGTTCGTAGCTGAATTAGATTTTTTCAGTGGGAACTAGGACACCTCCCAAAGGTCAAGAACACTGTTCTAGGGAGAGAAATGGAAAAACAAGCCTGACGTGTAGCGACAGGGTGGGGCCTTTCCAAAGACGGGGCACCCGAGCTGGAGGGCAGGAATCTATGGGGAGGGCCACTCCACGAAGACACACTTCTGAGACTCCAGGGGGTTGAGTGGCCCCCCTTCTTATCTGGGCATCCCCCTGAAAAGCCAGGTGTTCTGTCTCTGTGGCCTCTTCCTTTGGCCGTGTTTTTTAGGGTAAGAAAAAGAAGAGGAAGAGAGAAAAGCAGCTGTCGCAGACACAGTCCCAGCAGCAAGTCCACGAGGCAGAGGGTGAGTCTCAAGGAGCCGCTGCCTCTTTCCTTTGCCTCCCGCTGTCCCAGCTGCACTGCCTGCGCATGACACTGCATCGGATGGACACAGTGACCGTGCTGGGTAACAGCTGCCTGTCCAGGGCCCCCGCCTCGTGTGCTCACACGGGCATTACTGTTATCCTCATGTTAGAGATGACCAGCGAAGAGCCAGGGAAGTTCAGGGATTGGATCCCAGCACTTTCTCACTTTGAACCTTGGGCGCTTTGGAACGCACTTCAGTTGCGTCTCATTGGGGAGTTAAGTCCTCAAATCAGTATATAAAGCAAAAGCTGAATGTGGTGGAAATCCCCTCAGGGAGGCGGATATTAGGAGCTGTCGGTGGACCCAGCAGAATCAGCTTTGCTGCCAGTGTCTGGTTGGTCAAACACCAGAAGAAATAGTTGGCTCAAGTTCAGGGGCCACCTTGTGCCAAAAAAAAAAATGTGTGCACCAGAATCACACCTGGCACAGATGTTCACACTGTGACAAGCACTTAGTCACACCTCTCATCTCATGCTCACTCCAGAATGGGTATAAAAAGCCACCACCATCTAAGTGCTCTTCCTTCCTTCCATTCATCTACATATAAATACACATACATAAATTATGAATATGCTGCAAAAATCCACTGCATGCCATCCTGCTTAGCAGGTGCCACTCTATTGCCGATAGTACCATAAACTAAAGATCATCCCCCAAATGATGAGATGTGGGCAGGGAAGACAATGACGTGGTAAACGGAGCTGTCTGACCGTGGTGGTCACTGGTGTTGCCCCTTCTCTCTGCTCTAGGCATCCCTGATGCAGCTTCCTCATCTTGAAAGCTTTGGATGCCATTCCAGGCCCTCACTTCCCTCCCAGGAAGGATTCTTGTGTTTCCAGAGCTGTGCACAGCCAGGCCTCTTCTGCAGCCTCTGCCTCGCCAGAGCTACTAGCTGCTCACTCTTCCTTGTGTTTTTCCCCCAGGTGCTCTGGCCTCCAAAAGCAAGAAGCCGTGTGTTCAGTACCTGCCCCCCGAGAAGCCCTGTGACAGCCCTGCCTCTTCCCACGGCAGCATGCTAGACTCCCCGGCGACGCCCTCCGCAGCCCTGGCCTCACCGGCTGCCCCTGCTGCCACCCACTCGGAGCAAGCCCAGCCTCTCTCCCTCACCACCAAGCCAGAGGCCCGGGCCCAGCTGGCTCTTCACTCGGCTGCCTTCCTGTCAGCTAAGGCTGCAGCCACGTCCTCTGGCCAGATGGGCAGCCAGCCCCCACTCCTCTCCCGGCCCCTCCCCCTTGGGTCCATGCCCACAGCTCTGCTGACTTCTCCCCCTTCCTTCCCGGCCACGCTCCATGCACACCAGGCCCTCCCCGTGCTCCAGGCCCAGCCTCTTTCCTTGGTCACCAAGTCTGCCCACTAAGCTGCCCTGTGACCTATGCAGGCTGTCAAGTGACCCATCAAGTAGTAATGATTCAGAAGAGGAAGAAAAAAAAAGGAAACTTTATTGGTCAATATTTGACCACCCTGGACTGTTCTGTAAAGTGACTGGTAACAGCAGCACTTTACATTTTGTAGATGTAACCAGTAGCTGACCTTAAGGCTTTTTTAAAAAACAAACAAAACCCACAAAAAAAAAAACCTTTAAAAGAAAGAACTGAAAAGTAGTGTGACATTCTTCCCGTATGTGCAGTGGTGGATGGACCTGGGCAAAAGACCCTCCTCTCTCTACCTCTGAGATGCGCCTCCTCCCTCCTCTTGCCTCCCCATGTGCCCCAGCTCCCCACCTGGGCTACATGGCCACTGCTGCGACTCCTAGCCTGTTGCTTCTTCATCTAGATCCCATTCCTGGACATTTCTTTTGATCTTGCCCCAGTTCTTTGCTCAGCTCCATGGGTCCCTGCCTCCATCCTTTCATCCTCTGCCCAGTGTAAGGCTGTCACCATGTGAGAAGACACTGCCTGGTTTGTCTCCACCAGCACCCCTTCCCCCAGCGGGCCCTACCCTCCAGCCTCCAGCTTTCAAGGGGAAAGGTCCTCTGAAATGGTTCTTCCCTACACACAAAGGGATTCAAGGTGCCTGCCACTTCCTTAGTGACGAAGTCCATGTTCCACCCTTAACCAGTCAAGATCTCCCCCTCACAGTCCCAGAGCGGCAGACAGGAACTGCTCCAAGGCTCAGTCTAGCCGTCTGCCAAAGTTCTAAACACCCTCCCTCCCTGTCACCTCACATGCTTCTGTGTGTATTTCTTTTTGTTTTTATGGGGTTTTTGGAGCAATTTGAACTCCCAATAAGCTGTTTATTTTCACAAAAGAAAATAAAATTGCAGTTGCAAGACCTTTTGAGTGTCTTAATCCTTTTGTTGAATCCAGTCCCCTTCATTCCAAGCCCTGTGCTAGTTTTGCGGACATGCTAAGATGATGAGCACTTTGGAGAGGGATATAAAAGATCTCTGACACAATCGGACAAATCCAGCCCCGCCTCGAATGTTCCATCAACCAGTCAGTATCAATAACTGGTCCAAAGGAAGGAACCTTTGCCTTCCCTTTGCCTTTTAACTGCCAAGACATGAGAGGCATCCTTTGTCTGCTTTGCATGGTACCTAGCACTGCAATTAATTTTTCTGTAACAGCTTTATTGAGATACTAGGGGCCCAGTGCACCAAAGTCGTGCACTGGGGGGAGGGTGTCCCTCAGCCCAGCCTGCACCCTCTCGCAGTCCACTAAGCCATCAGTCGACATCCTTAGCACTGCCACAGATCCTTTCCCGCCACCACTGCTGTGCTTGCCAGCTGTGAGCCCTGCTTCTGGCTGAGCAGTGTTCCCCCTGTGGGAGCACACTGACCACCAGGGGGCAGCTCCTGCATTGAGCGTCTGCCCCCTGGTGATCAGTGCACGTCATAGTGACCGGTCATTCCACAGTTCGGTGGGTTTGCATATTAGCCTTTTATTATATAGGATAATTCATATAACATATAATTTACCCATTTAAAGTGTATAAATTGGTTTTCAGTTGTGTTCAGAGTTGTGTACCCAACATTTGCATCACCTCCAAAAGAAACCCCATACATACCCTGTGTACATCACCCTGTTTCCTGCAGCCCCAAACAACCACTGATCTACTTCCTGTCTCTGGATTTGGCTATTA
Organism: Corynorhinus townsendii; assembly: GCA_026230045.1. NCBI lineage: Eukaryota > Metazoa > Chordata > Mammalia > Chiroptera > Vespertilionidae > Corynorhinus > Corynorhinus townsendii. The sequence goes on along the minus strand of JAPDVU010000007.1, from coordinate 113,337,861 downwards.
TGGACATTTCATATAATACGTGGTTCTTTCTCACTGAGTCAGCACATTTCATGTTCACCCATTTAGTATGTATCAGTACTTCATTTTTTTAAATTATGGTAGTTATATGTAACAAAATTTGCCATTTTAAGTATACAATTCAGGAGCATTAATTATACTCATAATGTTGTGCATCCATCACCACAAACTCCGAAACTTTTTATCACCCCAACTTTTTATGAGTACTTGCCAGGTTTTTTACTCTTCTTGGATATATAGCTTTTTAAAATTGTGGTAAAATACATATAAAATTCACTATTTTAACTTTTTAAGTGGACAATTTAGTGGTATTAAGTACATTTACAACATCATGAAACCATAATCACTATTGACTTCCAGAACTATTTCATCTCCCAAACAGCAACTCTGTACCCACTTACATAATAACTCCCCACTCCCTTCTCCCCCCAGACCTCAAGAACTTTTAAGCTACATTCTAAATTATAGATTTGCCTATTCTAGGTACAGCACAGAGTTGAAGTAAGATAAGGACTTAGAATTACCTGTTTAATAAATAGATTCATATAATATTTGTCCTTTTGTGTCTGGCTTATTTCACCTAAATAGTAATGCATATTTTGCAACATACCATGGGTTCTCTTGTGGATCACCTATGCTGTAGCCAAGAACAGCTATTCACAAATGAAAAATACTTCTTTTAGGAGCTTCCATCAGGAGTCTGAAGGAGGGCAGCCATGGTCAATATCCTATGTTGCAGAACAAACAGTATAAGAACACTTGGTGAGGTGAGAGGCATATGGAGAAAGATGCCAAGAAAGCAAAATATGTACACTGGAGAAACTCTTGCATGCATCAGCACACCAGAAGACATGAAAAACAAGTGTTTGGCGCAGCATTGTTTACAAGAGCAAAATCAGAACAAACCAGCCCAGCCAGTGTGGCTCAGTGGTTGAGCATTGACTTATGAACCAGGAGGTCGAGGTTCGATTCCGGGTCGGGGCACATGCCCAAGTTGTGGCTCTATCTCCAGTTTGTGGTGTGCAGGAGTCAGCTGATGAATAATTCTTACTGATGTTTCTATCTCTCCCTTTTTCTCTGAAATCAATAAAAATATATTGTAAAAATTACATGGAGGCCAGTTGAAATGTTCTATTTTGATCTCCCATGTCCCAACCTAAATATCCATCCACTCTCTCAACATTCTGCCCTACCATAGGCCTCAAGGTCAACCCCTGATTCAACCCAAAGTCAACTGCTCTACTGTCCCCTAGACCCCAGCCCTTCCACTCTTGCTACCTTGTTCTACCAATCATATCTGTCTTGTAATCTTGGTCATTCTGTCATTAGCTCTCCCCCTCAGTCAACAAAACTGTTCAATTCTTTCCCATATTAGAAACCCTATTTTACATGCAAATTCCCAGAAAAGGTACTTTCTACATACCTTCCATTCACTAATCCAACTGCCACAAGGTTTTGCTCTCACCACTCCATTGAAATATGTAATTCTAAGTCCTTATCTTCCTTCAACTCTGTGCTGCATTTGATTTCACTTTCCTTCTAGAAACATTCGGTTCTATAACAACTGGGATCCCTCAAAGGATGATGAATAAAGAAACTGGAGACAAGATGATAGTGTCCCAGAAGACAAGTGACATGACTAATTGTAGCACTAATGCTACAAAAAAGCCTGCAGGATAAAAATTGTACATATGGCCCTAAGTGGTTTGGCTCAGTGGATAGAGCGTTGGCCTGCAGACTGAAGGGTTCTGGGTTCGATTCTGGTCAAGGGCATGTACCTTGGTTGCAGGCTCAATCCCCAGTGGAGGGCGTGCAGGAGGCAGCTGATCCATGTTTCTCATCGATGTTTCTAATTATCCCTCTCCCTCTCTGTAAAAATTGATAAAATATTTTTTAATTGTACACATGGTTTTATAACTTAATTTTCAGGTAATAAGCTATCATAAGCATATAGATGTCTATAAAATAAGATCCAACAATTTTTTCATGATAATAACTCTGGATTACAGGATAGTTTTATTGTCTTACTTTGGCTTATCTTTACTTTTAATTTTTGTATAATAAATAAAACAATAACTTTTGAGAGTTTTAATTATATGTTACTGTGTTAAGTACTCTAAATGAATTATCCAATTCTCCACACTTTTATTTCCATTTAATAATAAAGAAATTGGTATTTAAAGCATTTAAGTAAATTGCACAAAGTCATGTGAAATACTTGTCCAATAAACATTAAAGAGTAACCGGGACTATTTTTGTCCTGTCAAATTGGTGAATTAAGAATACTCACTGCTCTCAAAGATTAAGATAAAATAGCATGACCTTAAGCAACTTAATATGTTTTTAAAAAAAATTTTTTTATTGAAAGAGAGAGGAATGGGGTGGGGGAGAGAGAGAGAAAAATTGATTTGTTGTTCCACTTATTTATGCATTCACTGGTTGCGTCTTTTGTGTGCCCTGACCAGAAATCAAACCCACAATCTTGGCATATCCTCACGACGCTCTAGGACAACACTCTAACCAACTGAGTTACCTGGCCAAGGCCAGCTGCTTAATCTTTCTGCGGTCGGCCTCTTCTTAAAATGCACCTAACCAGTACCTGGTAATAACTGTTACTAGCATTTAAAAAAAAAAAAAACCGACCTGAAAATAATCCAGATCTCCAATAAGAGAACTGTCACAAAAAATTATGATAAACTCATAAATTACTTTTTATGAAATCATTAACAATCAATATTTTTAACAATATTTAAATTAGTTAGGAAAACAGTTCCTATATTTTACCTTTGAACTCCATGCTCGTATTTCCAACTACCTCCCTGACATCTCCACTTGACTCTCACAGGCATCCTAAACACACGACCCAAAGCAAATTCATTTTCTATGCCCCACCCCTATCAAATCTGATTCTCCACACCAGCGATTTTCTTTTCTAAAATGTATTTTTTGTTGATTTCAGAGAGGAAGGGCGAGGAAAAGTTAGAAACATTAATGATGAGAATCACTGATTAGCTGCCTCCTGCACGCCCCCTACTGGGGATCGAGCCAACAACTGAGGTACGTGCCCTGACCAGGAATTGACCTCCACCTCCTGGTTCATAGGATAACACTCAACCAGTGAAAACACTGGCCTGGTACACAAGCGATTTTCAACCGGTGTGTCCTAACAATTTTTAAAACATGCAATACCTGACTATTTAATCAGGGGCACTGACCTCTTTTCCCTTAGATTGTCAAATTAAAAAAAAAAAAATGAGCCCTGGCTGGTTTGGCTCAGTGAATAGAGCGCCGGCCTCCAAGTCCCCGGTGTGATTCCAGTCAAGGGTACATGCCTGGGTTGCATGCTTGATCCCCAGTAGGGGGCGTGCAGAAGGCAGCCACTCAATGATTCTCATCATTGATGTTTCTATCTCTCTATCCCTCTCCTTCCCTCTCTGAAATAAAAAATTATTTTTAAAATAATAATAATAAGTCTTAAAAAAATGAAAATAGTCAACACAACAATAGCCATCTGGTATGAATTAATCAAAATTATAACTATTTTTTATCAGATCAGCAAAAGGTATGTTTTTTGGTGTGCCACAGAATTTTACTAATTAGTTTATGCATGCTATGGAAAAGGTTGAAAATCACTGCACCACACCTTCTTCCCCAGCACCCCTCCCCCCACATGCAATCCATTTTTAAGGCCTGTTGATATTAACTCCTAAATTTATCTTTCTTTTAATATACACTGAGTGGCCAGATTATTATGATCTCTGAATGCATAATAATCTGGCCACTCAGTGTATATCCTATATAATAAAAGGTTAATAAGCAAATTATCCCCTCAACCAGGAGTTCAACCAGCAGGCAGGCCAGCCAACCGCCCATGTCCCCTCCCCCTGGCCAGGCTGACCAGGCCCCACCCATGCATGAATTCATGTACCAGGCCTCCAATATACATATGCATACATACATATACATACATACATACATACACATATATATATCCTATCTAATAAAAGAGAAACATGTAAATTGACGTACCTCTACTATGCCCACAAGCTACGCCCACCAGCCAATCAGGAGCAACTATGCAAATTAACCCAACTAAGATGGCAGCGGCCACAGAGCTGGAGCAAGCAGGAGGCTTGGGTTGCCCCCGGTGATGGAGGAAGCCAAGCTTCCCATCACTCTGGCCTGCCCTGGCCTCCGCTCAAGGCTATAAAGTTTCAATTATAGAAGATAAGTAAATCCCAGATACCAGGGCCTCTGCTTGGGTCGCTGGGAGGTGTGACCAGCCTGCAAACTACCACAGGCCTCTTGCCCAGGCCGTCCCATGCCCCAAGGGAACCCCCACCCTGATCCGGGACACCCTTCAGGGCAAACCAGTGGCCCCCCACCCATGCACCAGGCCTCTATCCTATCTAATAAAAGAGTAATATGTAAATTGACTGCCACTCCAACACACAAGATGGCTGCCCCCATATGGACACAAAATGGCTGCCACAAGATGGCCAGCAGGGGAGGGCAGTTGGGGGCGATCAAGCCTGTAGGAAAGGGCAGTTGGGGGGGACCCAGGCCTGCAGGGGAGGGCAGTTGGGGGGGACCAGGCCTGCAGGGGGGGGAAATTTGGGGAGATCCAGGCCTGCAGGGGAGGGCAGTTGGAGTGGGGGGACCAGACCAGCAGGGGAGAGCAGTTAGGGGTGATGAGGCTGGCAGGGGAGGGCAGTTAGGGGTGACCAGGCTGGCAGGGGAGGGCAGTTAGGGGCAATTGGGCTGGCAGGAGAGCAGTAAGGCATCAATCAGGCTGGCAGGGGAGTGGTTAGGGGCAATCAGGAAGGCAGACAGGCGAGCAGTTGGGAGCCAGCAGTCCTGGATTGTGAGAGGAATGTCTGACTGCCTGTTTAGGATCCCAGTAGGATCGGGCCTAAACGTTCCGTTGGACATCCCTCGAGGGGTCCCAGATTGGAGAGGGTGCAGGCTGGCTGAGGGACACACACACCTCCCTGTGCACAAATTTCGTGCACCGGGCCTCCCATATATATATATATATATATATATATATATATATATATATGCGCGCATGCTGAGTGGCCAGATTATATGCGTTCAGAGATCATAATAATCTGGCCACTCAGTGTATATTTTTACTGATTTCAGAGAGGAAGGGAGAGGGGGCAAGAGAGATTAGAAACATCAATGATGAGAATCATTGATCGGCTGCCTCCTGCATGCCCCTACTGGGAACCAAGCCCACAACCCAGGCATGTGTCCTGACTGGGAATGGAATCATGACCTCTGGTTCATAGGTCGACGCTCAACCACTGAGCCACATTAGATGGGCTCCTAAATTTATCTAAGTCCTACCATTTCTCACCATTCTTACTGCCTCTATGCTAATCCTACTTGGACTACTGTAATAATCTCCTAATTCATTAACTCCTAAATCTATTCTTCTCCCTCCACCCCAGATTTATCTTCACAAATTTCCAATTTGGAGCCCTGGCTGGGTGGCTCAGTTGGTTGTAGCACCGCCCCATACACCAAAGGGTTGCAGGTTTAATTCCCAGTCAGGGCATATAACCTAGGTTTCAGATCTCTCTCTCTCTTCTTCCCTTCCAGTCTCTATAATCAATAAAAACATATCTTTGGGTGAGAATTTTTTTTAAATTTCCACCTAGGATTATATCCTTTTCCTATTTAATCCTCTTTGATGGCTTCTCATTACTGTTAAGGTAAAATGTAAAACCTGGGCATGGCTCACAATCTGTAGGATTTGGACCCTTCTTTCCTTTCCTGCCTAGTAATGTGGACACACGATCAGGCTTAATAATTTGCCTTTCCCTTCCCTGAACATATCCCTACTAAACCACTATTCTTTAATATTAGCCCAATATTTATGGGAATTGGAGAGAATTTTCTTTTAGATACAAATTCATTTACCAATTCCCTTCCTCTTGCCAAAGCAGAGTCAGCGTTCTGAAATAATTCAGTAATAGATTTCTCGCTTCTCTCTGATCCTCATTCTCTCCTCAGTAATGAGGGTGTATATAAGAGAGATTTTCTTACAACAGAGAAATGTTGAGAAGCACTATTAAGGTGTTTTTAAACAACAAACTATACTTATGCCATGTACAGAATTACAACGAACTAAAACTGCATGCAATGTAACCCAAATATTGTACTCAGTAGACTACAGAGGAGCGCTATTGCCCTGGCAACTGTAGTTCCTTTCGGTGGGATTATATTGCAGTCTGAGTTAACTGGCATATTTTCTGATGCACTTTTGTGTCCCATAAAGATTTATGTTCTGGACAGCTCCCAGATCATTTACTCTTTAACCTGACTCTCCCCTGCCATTCTTTTTGTTCTTTGTTATCTGACAATCCTATCCTCATCTTTAGACTTACACAAAACATCAGCGTCTCACCAGCCTCCTGGCCTTGGCACATCCTGTACACTCAGCCAGGAAAGCATCCCCTCCTCCTCCCTCAGCCTCACCTGGGAAACACCTACACACTTTGGTCCTCAACTCAAAGGTCTTTTTCAGCAGAGTTCAGTTTCTGTACTTTATTTCTTTGAGCGCATACTCATTTGTGTAAATATCTGATTAATATTCGTGAGTCCTCTAGATTACATGTTCCATTAAGTTAGGACCTGTCTTTTTTTTTTTTAAATCACTGTCTACAAAGCACCTAGCCTGACCAATGTTCATAAAATGATTTCAAGCAAGTAATGTATAAACATAAGTTATTATAAACAGTGGGATACAACACTATTTACCCAATGATTATAATTTGGGAGAAAATGAATATGCATAGAAAAAAGACCAAAATATTACATTTAAGAAGGGGAAAATAAGTACATTTGTATTTTTTTTAAATACATTTTTATTGATTTTTTAGAGAGGAAGGGAGAGGGATAGAGAGTTGGAAATACTGAAACACGGATCAGTTGCCTCCGCACACCCCCTACCTTGGTTGTGGGGATCACTCCCGCAACCAAGGTACATGCTCTTGACCGGAATGGAACCTGAGACCCTTCAGTCTGCAGGCGGACGTTCTAACCAATGAGCCAAACGAGCTAGGGCTGTATTTATGTTTTAAAAACACACACAAAATGGAAACAATAAACTAATGTAAGTGGTACCCTGTGGAAGGGTAGTTTTCTAACGTATGCTATTTTTTAGAAATCCCATTTTGATTTTTTATATCATTAGAATGTATTACCTAATCAAAAAATGTTAAATGTTTGCAAGACAGGAAACAAACTAAAACATAAATAGTGACTATCTCGGAATTGTGGGGCAAAGATTTTGCTTTCTATTTCTACACGATCGCTACATTTTCTACAGTTTACATGAATAGCTTTTATCGTCAGGAAAAGGTTGCTCTTTAGGAAAGGCCTTTGGCGACTTGAGGGCAGTTTCCTGGAGCTGGGGCAGAGGGGAGCTGTGAGGCCAAGGTAACGGGATGGCTCTGCTTGGGTGGGAGAGACCTGAGCCGGGCACGTCTGTGCGCTGCTGGAAAGAAAGGGAGACGTTAAAAAGGAGACCGGAGGATGGGGCGGGGAGCCACCCGGCCCGGGCGGCGTCACTGCCGTGGGACCGTCCACAGGCCAGGGGGCCCCTGCTCAGCCTGTATGGTCTCGGAAGCACGATGGGAAAGAAGGAAACGGGGACTGACGGTGGGTTGTAAATGCTACGGAGCAAAGAAATCAGGCAAAGGTGGACGCACCCTCAATAGGGACCGTAGGGTGCAGCCAATGAGAAAAGCTGCACAGCGGGAGAAAGCGCCACACTTCCCGGCCTCTCCCCAGACCCTCCCTTCCGCGGTGGGGGGACGCGCGCAGGAAGGGGCGGGGCTATGAGTACGGCTTCCGTGCGCGATCTCGCGAGAGCAGCAGACGACGGAAGTACGGTTTGCAGGATGCGGTTCCTGGTTGCGTTGGTCCTAGTGGTGGTTGCAGCGGCGGGTAAGACCCCTGCCCCCAAGAAAATCCTACTCTCTCCCACCAGGGCCATCATCCTCACCGTGGCCGGTTGCCTTCTGACTTTGCTTCACCCCTGCCGGACTCACCCTTCCCCTCGCCATTAACCCCACCACCACCGGTTGCCGTTTGCCCCAGTCTCTTCCAGCTCTGAGGTATCCTTTACCTCTCTCCTCCCTCCCTCACTCCCTCCCTCCCAGAAACATCAATGGTGAGAGCCTCCCTCCCTTCCTCCCACCCAATGGTGAGAGAGAATCATTGATCGGCTGCCTCCTGCACACCCCTTGCTGGGGATCGAGCCGAAACCGGGCATGAGCTCTGACCGGGAATGGACCCCTGACTACCTGGTTCATAGGTCCACGCTCAACCACTGACCCACGCGGGCGGCCACGCCCTGCCTCTCTTGAGGGCCAACTGGTTTCTCTCTTTCAGAAGCCGCAGAGACCACTTCTCTTCCATCACCCAATCAGAAGGAAGTAAAGACTGCAGAAAGAATCTCCAACCAGCTCTCCTCCAGCCTCCTGCCTCAGAATGATCCACAGGCTCCGAAACAGCTCATGACTGTCAGCTCTGCTGCGTCAGACCTGCAGCAACAGTTCACGGGAGACAACTCCAACCAGTCAGATACCAACCACCAGTCCATGGCAAACAGTTCTGACAAATCAGATAAGGAGCACCACTCCACAGAAAACAGTCCTGGCAAGTCGGATAAGGAGCACCACTCCACAGAAAACAGTCCTGGCAAGTCGGATAAGGAGCACCACTCCACAGAAAACAGTCCTGGCAAGTTGGATAAGGAGCACCAGACCATGGAAAACAATCCTGGCAAGTCTGATAAGGAGCACCAGACCATGGAAAACAATCCTGGCAAGTCTGATAAGGACCACCACTCCACAGAAAACAGTCCTGGCAAGTTGGATAAGGAGCACCAGACCATGGAAAACAATCCTGGCAAGTCTGATAAGGACCACCACTCCACAGAAAACAATTCTGACAAGTTGGATAAGGAGCACCAGTCCACAGAAAACAGTCCTGGCAAGTCGGGTAAAGAGCACCAGTCCATGGAAAACAGTCCTGGCAAGTCGGATAAAGACCACTCGTCCACGGAAAACAGTCCTGACAAGTCTGATAAGGACCACCAGTCCAGGGAAAACAGTCCTAGCAAGTTGGATAAGGAGCACCTGGCCATGGAAAACAGTCCTGACAAGTCAGATAAGGACCAACCGTCCACGGAAAACAGTCCTGACAAGTCAGATAAGGACCAACCGTCCACGGAAAACAGTCCTGACAAGTCAGATAAGGACCAACCGTCCACGGAAAACAGTCCTGACAAGTCAGATAAGGACCAACCGTCCACGGAAAACAGTCCTGACAAGTCAGATAAGGAGCACCAGTCCATGGAACACAGTCCTGACAAGTCAGATAAGGACCACCAGTCCATGGAACACAGTCCTGACAAGTCAGATAAGGACCACCAGTCCATGGAACACAGTCCTGCCAAGTCGGATAAGGAGCACCTGCCCACAGAAGAGAGTCATGACAAGTCAGACAAGGAGCACCTGGCCGTGGAAGACAGTTCTGGCAAGTCGGATTGGGAGCAGCAGTCCACGAAAGACAGTTCTGAACCCAAAGAAGAGAAGGAAATTCCTGGCCCTGCCTCTGGAGAGAACCTTGAAGGGACACTTTTGGATCCCATAAATAGGAAGAAGGATGACCTTTATAAGGACAATCTTGGAAGTGCGGAGAGCAGCCACTTCTTTGCATATCTGGTGACTGCAGCCATCCTTGTTGCTGTTCTCTATATTGCCTATCACAACAAGCGGAAGGTAAGTCAACAGTTATCTTAAGAAGAGGAATGGGATGTCTTTCACCCTGAAAGCTTGGTGTATGGGCCAGTATTCATCACTACCCTGCCTGTGAGCACTGGGTATTTTGTGACATGTCAGGTGTTTTTTTCCAGAACCTGCTAGGGCTCTACTCTTGTTTTATAAATCATTTGTTTTCATGACTGTTTCCTCTGAGTGCTCTCTGCTGCTGTATTAGGTGCCAAGTTAGGATGTTATTACAATCTGACCTGCTTTGGGATCTCTTGTAATCTTGAACTTAGATCCTTCACAGCCTCAGAGGACCTGAGTACCTGACAGTTTGTAAGTTGAGCACTTACCTTCTTGTTTCTACTTTCAGTGCATCATTTCTAGCTTCCTTTGCTAAGTTTTTGTCTTCCCCCTACAGTGGCAGAAAGAATGATTAGATAATCTTTGACATCAACAGCAGAGAGCCCAGGGATTATCTTTGCAGTCAGTTGAATTTCTGATTGGAAGAAAGAACAGGAATTGCATAGATACACTCATCTTTTATTTCTTTAGCAAGGTTTGGTGTGAAGTAGTATCTGTGTCAGCAATCACTCCAATGACTAAATAATTGCATTTCATTTTTTAAAAATATATTTTATTGATTTTTTACAGAGAGGAAGGGAGAGGGATAGAGAGCTAGAAACATTGATGAGAGAGAAACATCAATCAGCTGTCTCCTGCACACCTCCTACTGGGGATGTGCCCACAACCAAGGTACATGGCCTTGACTGGAATTGAACCTGGGACCTTTCAGTCCACAGGCCGCACTCTATACCCTGAGCCAAACCGGCTAGGGCAACAATTGCATTTCTTATTGAACTCTAACAATTTAGTAGTTTCTGTAGCCTGGTCAAAATTGGAGAGTTCAATTCATGATGGACATAAGGCCTGTGGCTATAAGAAATGAGGGACTCATTTAGTTAAAATGGAACATTCCTTATTCTACATCCAACATCATGGAGAGTAACTTTAGGCATGAAATTATTGTAAAATTAAGATGAGGCAAAGTGTGGAGTGAAAAAGTGCATTTGCAGAAAAGAATAATTGCTTATTGTTTTTCTTCTTTAAAAAAAAAAAAGGAAAGAAAAGAAATGTCTTAGCTTACAGCTCTCCAGGGAGGAGTTGTCAGATCTTTGAGTATTCTTGAGTAAATTAGCAGACACCCACAAACTAGAACCCAGAACAGCTTTCATCCTTCTATCATTGCTTGATTTAGCAGTATACAGGATTGTAATGGAACTAAGCCCTGTTCTTAAAATTGTTACAGTTTAAACCAGGAGCCCAGTGCATGAATTCATGCATCTTGAAAGGAACTGTGGGCTGTGAGGCTGCGGTCAGCACAGGGGTGGTTCTTGGCCCATCACACACCCCTGCCTGGCCCCTCCCACCATGGTCTGCCTCCCTCCTCCATCCCCTGTCTGTGGGCAGCCCCGCTCCCACCGCTCCCATGTGCTGATGGCACCGGCCCCACTTGCACCTGCTGACAGCACAGAGCAATTGGGACTGGCACTGGGTGCTGGCAATGGATGTGAGCGGTGGCTCTGGTGCCAGCTGCGGTGTGAGCTGGGCTGGCGCCAGCAGCAGGTGCAAGCACTAGGTGGGACTGTGGCGTGCAGGAGCAAAGAATTTTCAGTAACCACCAGAGGCTCACCCTGATGACAGCAACCAGTGCCCCACCATGGTCTGGCACCCCCGCTCACCTGCTCCGCGGCTGACGCCCGCCATGTTCCACGCTCTGCCACCTGCTGCTGACACCCGCCATGTTCCATGCTCTGCCACCTGCTGCTGACACCCGCCATGTTCCGCGCATGCCCCCTGGTGGTCAGCATACATCATAGTGACTGGTTGTTTGGTTATTTGGTTGTTCTGCCATTTGGTCTATTTGCATATTAGGGTTTTATATATATAGATAGGCCTCTTTATGGGTGTACTGCTCTTTTTACTTTCAGGGTTATGAACAAATGTACTATCAGGTGATTATCTCTGATTTCAGAAACATAAATCATTATGGAGTCAGTTGTTAATAATTTTCTTTTTCCTTTCCCCAGATAATTGCTTTTGCCCTTGAAGGAAAAAAATCCAAACTTACTCGGCGACCAAAGGCCAGTGACTACCAGCTTTTGGACCAGAAGGTAAGGAAGGAAAACTCAGGTCCATGGGAGGGCTATGCAGTCTCAGCTGGGCACAGCAGTGGGCTTGCATTTGGCTCAGATGCAGCAGCTGGTTCTGGGGGTGCTGCCACCATCACCCCTACCCTTTTCAGATCACTAAGTAGAGACATCATGTATACATGTCTATAGTGTTAGAGCTGAAGAGACCTTTAAGTATGTTACAACAGCTCCCTCCCTTGACAGATGAGTAAACTCAGGCCCAGAAATCATGATTTCCCCCCCCCCCCCCCACTTAAATTCCCACCACAAGTATGTGTCAAAATCAAGACCTGATGGGAATGCCCTAGGCTTCCATCCTGTGCTTTTTGTACTACTCCAGCACTTCACAAATTTTCATAGGCATTGTGATAGAAAGCAGAATCTAATTCACTAGCTGTGGGGTGGAGCCTGTGCTTCTACATTTGTAAGAGGTTCCTAGGTGATGCCAAATGCTGCTAGAACCACATGTTAGGGAGCAAAGCTCTAGACTACACTCCCTAGAAATAAACGAGTTCAGAAACATAGGCCTCCAACTTCCCAGATTAGCCCTGCTAAGCATTATTGACTAGATTTCCTTAATGCAGCCAACCCATGCCTCTGCAGAAAGCAAAGCCCTCCTTCCACCCCACAGCAGCAAGAGCTGGGTAAGGTTCTCCCCAAAGGCAGCCTGACTGAGCTCAGTGTACTCCCACGGCCTTGTTGCCAGCATGCACCCATCTGCAGCTCAGCAAGGGCGTGGGTGAAGAGTTGCTGGCGGCCCAACTGGGAGTTGTTCCTAGACTCCTACAGGAACACAGTTCATGTGTACAGCTCACACCAGCTGCAGAATAGGCTACTCAGCTCAAAACATCTTGCTGACTGGCCCAGCAGATCAGCTTCACAGTATAACCCTGGCCAAGTGCCTTTCCAGATAATTGACTTTAAGGATTGTCATCCCTGTTCATTATAATCTTTTTCTGATTTAAAAAATGCACATATAAACAATTCAGAATACAGAATGGTACAAAACAGAAGCCAAGCTTCCCATATTCCCTCCACTAAGTGTGGATCTGTCTAGTGTATGGGTTGTTTTTTTTTAGCTGCTGTTGTTTTTTTAAATATATTTTTATTGATTTCAGAGAGGAAGGGAGAGGGAGAGAGAGAGAGAAACAACAATGATGAGAGAGAATCATTGATCTGCTGCCTCCTGCGTGCCCCCCGCTGGGGATGGAGCCCACAACCCAGGCATGTGCCCTGGCTGGGAATTGAACTGTGACCTCCTGGTTCGTAGGTCAGTGCCCATGCTGGCAGGGCTCTAGTGTAGGTTTTATTTCAAACTGAATTTTTAAATAACTTTATGTGCTTTTATTTTATCAATTACTGTTTGTATGGTGGAGGGTCAGTTTGTCTTAATTCTGGATTTTTTTTTCTTTGAGCTGCAACTCGTATGAAGATCTTTTTTACCTCCAAAAATCATAGCAGTAAGATACTCCTCTGGAAGAAGGTGAACGTCACCAATGCATTGTGTTACTCTCATTTCAGATTTGATCTTTCTGTTTTTGAGAACCTCATCTTCCCTGCTGATTTGTTTCTAAATCAAGATGAATGAAGATAACAGTACTGTGAACTAAGAGATACCCTCTAGGATTTGGTGGCAAGTCCGGGCTGGCAGAGATCGGGGAGCATGGCTTTGGTTTTCGCGCCTGCACTTTAGTGACCCTGTACCCCTTTGTTCCCGTTATTTACGCTGGTGTCTTCCATCCTTTCCCCCTCTGAGTGTGAGTAGAAGGAGCGAGCAGGTGGGCACCCAGTTTTGACCAAATGGAGATCCCAGCCCCTGGCAGGCTAGTGCTGCTTACTGCCCTGGGCGCCTTGGGCCTTGGCTCTATAGCGAAATTACTCCTAGAAAGTAGCATTGCACTTGCCACTATTTATTTTTGCAGACCCAGGAGAAAACTCAGCTGCTTGAGGTGCTTTCCACCAGGGCCTCTTACTTTGGGGGGATGTGCCCTACAAGAGATCTACAAGATGAATGCTGATGGGCAAAGAGCTACATTAAACACATAGTTCTTTTCAAATGCTTCAGCAGCAAACCAAAACAATAGCTTTAAAAAATGCTTTACTGCCTGCAGGTTCAACCTGTCTGCACATTTTCATATTATGTAAGACAAAGTGAATCAGCTTCCATTTGGTTGTACTGAGTATAAAAGTGAACTTGGGGCTCTGGGAGTTAGAGCTATAAAGCCACTGTTCCCATTGCACATTTTTAGAAATAAAGTTGTGATTATTGAAGCACTGCTTTTCTTATAACCGTAACAGGAACTTTTTGAAATAGAGTAAGTTCATGTGCAAGAAAACAAATTGAAGGGTTTTGGTTTGGGTCTGTGTTTTTTGCAAAGACCTTTTATGAAATCGGTTCCCCACAAACTCTATTTTGCCTTTGTTGCCTAAAACAGACAAAATAGACATTTAGAAACTAACCAGGCTCTTTCTTTTACCTTAACCTAAATAATGGTACTCTCATCTATATAATAAAAGCTTAAGTGACCATTACGGTGGAACGACTGGTCATTATGATGTGCACTGACCACCAGGGGGCAGACGCTCAACTCAGGAGCTGCCCCCTGGTGGTCTGTGCACTCCCACAGAGGGAGCACTGCTCAGCCAGAAGCCAGGTTCACAGATGGCGAGCCCAGTGGTGGTGGTGGGAGCCTTTCCTGCCTCCATGGCAGCACTAAGGAGCAGCAAGCTGAGTGGTAAGGAGTGAGAGGTCCCGGACTGGAGAGGGCACAGGCCAGGCTGAGGGACCCCCACCCCCAGTGCATGAATTTCATGCACCGGGCCTCTAATATAAAATGCTAAGTAAGTGTAGTTAGTAAAAATTCTTCTATCTCATGGGAGGGATTACTAAAATTTAAATTCACAGAGTTCTCCTGGGATAACTGAGAGTAGTGTCTTAGGTCACACTGTTTGAAGTTTTATGTAGATCTAGTCTTGTTATCCTATTATAGAGAGCCTAAAGAGTTGTTCTGCAAAGGAAAAACTGAAATAGAGTAACAGATCTCAAGAAATACAAAGAATGTGGGAAGTGAGGGGAATATGACGAATTGTGTGCTATTGAAGAAGTAAGTATAAAGAAGGGACCACATGTTTGCCATATTATCATCCACCTTGCTTAGAACAACAGCTCATGGCTTTGAGTTGAGATTTTTCATTCATTGCAGAACCTGTTTGTGGAGATCAAGAATGAATGAATGTTCTTGTCATCATTTCTTTACTTGTGCACCAGTCTTACAATACTTTCCTCCAATCTGAGGAATCTTCTGTCAGGCTCCCCTAGCATTCCCTAAGACCATGGTTATTGTATTCCCTTTTCTGTCTCCCCTGTCCCTGCCTTTCCTCCTCTAATGTTTTCTATTTCTGCCTGTCTACACTAACACTTTTTCCCCAGCCTTCATGCTTACACAGTGCCCCCCCAACCCCCCACCCATCCTATTTGGTATTCAGTCTGCTCTTCAAATTCTAAAGTAAGTGTTGCTTCCATTACTTTATCATTCACTCTCTTCATAACCTTTACAAGCTCACTTTGGTCCCTGTCTTTCTACTAAGTGTTGTTTCATAGTTTCACATCATCAAATCCAATGGCTTGTTCTCAAAACTTAGTCTTGATCTTGATATAATTGGACACTCTTGACCATCCAAATAGAAATTCCCCTCTTTTGGTTTCTTTGACAAAGTGTCCTGATGTCAAGAACTCCTTTGTCACCCTAGCCGGTTTGAGTCAGTGGATAGAGCGTCAGCCCTCGGACTGAAGGGTCCCGGGTTTGATTCTGGTCAAGGATACATAGCTCAGTTGCCAGCTCAATCCCTAGCCCTGGTCGGGTCATGTGTGGGAAGCAGCCAATTGATGTGTCTCATCAATGTTTCTTTCTCTGTCTCTCCCTCCTTTCCAATCTCTAAAAATCAATGGACAAATATCCTCAGGTGAGGATTAACAACAAATTTTTAAACAGAAAAAAAGAATTCCTTTGTCTCCTCAGAAATTCATTCATTCTTCATCCTGAGTGAGTGACTCCCAGGTCTTTATCCTTGGCATAGTTCCCAAGGAAACAGTCCTGTTGTGTGCTATTTCAGCATGGTTGTCCTAAAAATTCTAAAACTTGAATTTTTTCTACTGATCAAACTGTCCCTTTCAACTGCCCAATTTCTTTAATCTTCTCGGCTCCAAACTACAAACTTTTACCATTTTTATCTCGTCACAAAAGTCCTATGCTTTTTAAAAAAAAATGTCTCAAGCTGCCATCTTTCTTTCCATTGTCCTTGCTTCCCTGTCCCACACCCATTTCACCTCTCTCCCAGATCTTTTTCAGGAGCCACCTTTATTGGTTTTCCTGTCCATCTTCTCTTGTGTGCAGAGACCAGATTGACCTTTCTCAAACACTTGCCCTGATCTGAAGCTTCTCTCTGGGTCCCTCATGGCTTAGATGCAAGTTTATAGGCTCTTTATGAGTCTGAGAAATATCGTTTCTTGTGGTGAGAGTATAGAATTTAAGTTTCACTTTAAAAATTGCGCTAAAGTAAATCTCTCACACCAAAGGAAAACTTGTTTTCTGGGCAATTGTCTTTTTGAAGATTACTTGAAGCGTTTTCTTAGAGATTTTTTGGATGAAGGCAAGATGGCTGAGGCATCTCTCAAGCCGAGGTGGGGGTCAGGCAATGAGGTACAGGGAGCCGAGAGAGGCACCCCTCTAGGCAGCTGTGTGCTTCCTTTCCTGCCCCCAGCCTTTGGTTGAAGGGTGATTTCTATTTAGAGGAATCTATGCTTCAGTTGTGGATGTAATAGAGGAACTTGTTTTCCTGATAGATTACTGAGTAGAATATTTAGAGTCCATTTCTGGACTTTGAGGGAGTGAAAGGCCAGTCGTTAAAATTATTTTTGAGAGGAAAGGAGAGGTGTTGTGAGAACATCAATTTGTTGTTCCACTTATCCATCCATCCATTGGTTGATTCTTATATGTCCCCTGACTGGGGATCGAACCTGCAACCTTGGGTGTGTGGGGACAATGCTCTAACCAACTGAGTTACCCAGCCAGGGCAATGGAAGGCCAGTCTTACCTCAGAAGGCTAAAACAACTTGGAACGACCTGACAATTAGTTATATATACTTTGACATTTCTTTTCCCATGATGGCTTTAAAAAAAATTTTTTTTTAATTGATTTCAAGAGAGGAAGGGAGGAGAGAGAGAAACATCAATGATGAGAATCATTGATCGGCTGCCTCCTTCAGGCCCCGCACTGGGGATCGAGCAAGCAACCTGAGCATGTGCCCTGACGGGCAATCAAACAGTGAACTCCTGGTTCACAGGTCCACGCTCAACAACTGAGCCACACCGGCTGGGCTTCCCATGATGGCTTTTAAAGAAATATTTGGTGATAGAATTCTAAACCTCTAAAATTATCCATGGTGATTCTCATTTTATTCTCCAATTCATGTCCTTTTAAAAAACGGAAACCTGTCCGTTTCTACAGGGTAACTCGATATACCCAGTGCCTCATGTGTGATGAAAGCTAGCATGCTTGAACATGCTGAATCATATGAACAGGGAAGAAAGTGTGCTATATATCAATCCTTGTAGTTCTGTCAACTGTTTTCTGAAAACTTGCTTGGAAGGTTGTGTTTGCCATGGTCTGGCTTAAGTAAGGATCCTGGGAAGAGATTTTCAGTTTTAAGTGTATATCCAGAGCCAAGACTGAATCTCAATTCAGCTAGTTCCACAAGCCACATGTACATTTCCTAAGTATCCCGAACTCTATTAAAAGGTTGAGTCTGAGCTGTGGAGTTTTAAGCTGCCATCAAAGCCAGCTGCCTCACGCTGATGTGTATATATGATAGATACTCCTTGGATTCCGAAATCTGCTGTGTTAATGGTTGTTGTTTCCCTTGTTTATCCACTTAGTAGAGTGCCACTGTTTTGCAGTGTTTTATATTTTCAGCGTTTGTAACTATAATTATTTTTAAAGCTTATTTGGTCTAATGATAAGTATTTTTCAGTATCTAATGTTTTACAGAGCTGCTGTGAATGCCACTTGATGTAATTTTGTATCGTTGCAGAAACAAATAAATTTCAAATTGTAAAGCTATAAAATCATTGAATTTATTAATATTGTTTTAGAATTGACTGATATAAGGCCTAACACAAGTGAAAGGTCATTTTATTTTTAACCTTTAGTCTTCATTTACCTTCCCACCCAATCTCCAATAAACGGGAAATGCCATTCCAGGGTTTGTACACATCCTGTAGCTTTGTGTGTTGTGATGGTGACTGATTTCCAGCCTGAGTCCTCCCCACCATGGACTAGGTCTATGAGGTAGCTAGGCCCGTGGTCATCATTCACTTACTCTTGGCACTTGTCTTCTACTGTCCCCTTGGCCTGGAATGTTCTTGCGGCCTGCTTCAACCCCGGTGACATCACCTTTGCAGTCCTGTGCCCTGGCTACCAGTGTCACCCTTTGCTGTGTATCTTTGAAAGATAAGCCTTTAGGCTCAGGTATAAGCTCCATAAGGACGTGTCACACTGAGCATGATAAGGAAGACAAATCTAGGACCTTGGCTGCATTCGAATTGAATATTAACTTCTAAACACACACCTTGCAAACTGATACCTTGTTATTCTTCCAGCCCCCACAACCACAATGAGCCTGTCGCAGGCATGTGTCCACCCCTGAGCGAGCCATTAGAACTAGCAAAAAATGGGGTATGGAGGCCTTTGAACCTATAATCAAAACCATGCCCAGGCTTTGACTAACCCTTGTTAGACACCCTTTTTCCTTAACAGTGTAGACTGCTGCAGAACACTTCGAGTGCTTAGAGAAGCCTCAGGACAGCTGGACCAACGCTTTCAAGAATACTTGGTTTGCCCTAGCTGGTTCGGCTCAGTGGATAGAGTGTCGGCCCGAGAACTGAAGGGTTCTGGGTTCAATTCCAGTCAAGGGCATGTACCTTGGTTGCAGGCTCGATCCCCAGCGCCAGTTGGGGTGCATGCAGGAGGCAACCAATTGATGTGTCTTTCTCACATGGATGTTTCTCTCTACCTCTCTCCCCCTCCCTTTCACTCTTTCTAAAAATCAACAGAAAAAAAATATCTTCGGGTGAGGATTAACAACAAAAATTAGTATTTGGTTTGCCTGTTAGGAGGTATGGGTGTGGGGTGCAGAGCGCTGCTGGGTGAGACATTAAGGCTATCCAAATCAGCCCACACCGGTCCTTTAGTAGCTAGTGTGTTGTGAAAGGTGTGGAAGATCATCCCCTGGCCCAGCTGGAAGAGCTTCAGTTAAGAACTGATCTGTGGGAGACCTGTGGGTTGGAGCTCCATTCAGAAATCAAAAACGAATGAGAGTGCTTCGTGTGAGCAGAAACTAATGCTGAAAGACATGGCTGAGTCAGGCTGTGCCACAAGCACCGGCCAAATTCATCTAGCGCCTCCCTGACCCAACTAATTCTTCTTTTTCTGTGCCTGGATCCTTGAACCAAGCTTCTTCAGGTCTAAGTACAGGTTCCGCTTCAGGATGGCACTGCTGCACAGAAGGGCCCCGTGTATGGCCCCCATCAGCCCGCAGATGAAGACGTCTTGGCCTAGGAGACAAGAGCAGAGACCCATGAGCAGCCGCAAGTGAGAGAGGGCTAGGGCTCTCGTGTTCATCCCTCTGTGCTGGGGTCACCCAGGGGCAGCTTCAAATCAAGCCCAGGTCGACAGCCTGCAGGTGTGGGAGCTGCAGGGGCAGAAAGACCTGAGGACAGGAACAGAGGACTGTGGGTGATAAGGAGGCCTAGGGGCACAGCTCCTGGCAAAATGGGGCAGTCAGTGTACCTGTCAGGTAGAGGTTGGGGATGGGGCTTTGGGCCCTGATGGAGGCTATCGCATAAGGATGCAAACGGCCCAGGTCGTGGTCAGCCCCATAGCAGGCTCCCTGGAAAGCAGCCAGATAGAACTGATTGGTCAGCGGGGATCCTCCAGTCACAGTGTCCACCTAAGAGGCAAAAAAGGCAGCCACAGGGTGGGAGTGAGACCTTGTGAGATGCTCATCTTTCCTCTTCGGCTCTCCTTGAATGAGATGATGGCCTGCATGGGTTCCCTGCCTTCCCCGGAGCTCAGTTATCTCAGGGTAATATTTCCCTGACCCAAAGGAAGGAGAGAAATGGTATAATCATGTGGTCTACCTACCTTTCCCTTGAGCTGTGGGAACACCTTCAGGACAACCGACAGAGAGGCTTCAACAAAGGAGGACTTGAGGGTCTCATAGTCGCTGCTCCGCTTTCCGTTGGGCTCCTCCCGCCATTCCTCAAACCACTCATAGCAGGTGGGCACCAGCAAGACCATTGTGGACCGGTCTGGGGAGACAGAGCTGGATTACTGCTGCCTGGTCCTTCCCGCCCCAACCCCTTCCCCGGGACCTCAGGACCTCAAGCCCCACCTGGGAATCGGTCCTCCCAAGTCGGGTCCTTAGCCGATGAGGGAGCAATTATGAGAAAGGGCATGTGTGCGGCAGCCTTTTCCCTCGGCATAGACAGGTAGTGCTCCATCCTGAGGGTGAGAGGAGTGTGGCTGCCCAGCCTAAGACCTTGGTCCTCACAGCCACCAGCACTCCCCAAGGACAGTTCATCCTCATGGACACCCCCTCACCACCAGGGATGGAGCGGAGAGACAGCCAAGGTGCACAAAAGCCCTTCCTGGAGTCAGTGCTTGCCCACTTTCTCCCATTCCATCTCCTGCACTGACTCCGCGGCATCCCAGGAAGAAGCAAGGGTCCTATGGGCTGTGGGCCCATGCTGACACCCTCTCCCCCCACATGCACACACACGCCTTACGCCTTGTCCATGTCTGTGTCAAAATAAACATAGTGGTTGGTGGCCTGCAGCCCCAGGTCCTTCTTGGTGCCTCGTAGGCAGATGAAGACAGAGAATATCCCCAGGCCGGGCCGCACCATCTCTAGCTGCTGCTTCACACCTGCCAAAGAGAGCTGGTGAGTGCTGTGTGCACGGTGGCCAGCGCTGGTGCCCTGCCCCAGGATAGCCTGCTGAGCCTGCTCGCTGTGTCTGCAGCCTCAGCTGCCAGCCTAGCGCCTGGGCCATTTTTATAGCATCATTTCAACTGCAATTGTTGAAATAACAAGTAATTGGCAGGGGCGTGCTCTCCTTTCTCCACCTGTGAAGGCCACAACGCAAGACTCCTACTCTTCTGCCTCTACCCACTTCTGCTCTAAGCACCTTTAGAAGCAGGTAGCGCCCAGCCTCCCCGAGCTGGCTCACAGTGCCTGCAGGATAGTCTCTGGCTAACTGCCTCCAATCTTCCCCTAACGTCTCAATTAGGAGTAGATGACTAGGCTCCATGCTACGAAGACCAAGATATGAACAGTACTTCCTTATGAACCTTAATTTCAGTATGAACTTGAAAATAAGCCACCTAATAAATGAACATACAAAATTCATAATGTGCAGGACAGTCAGTACAGGGCCTCAAAAATGATCAGCAATGCAGATGGACAAAAGCAAACAGCATTCCTGGCACCTGGCATTTCAGGATTCAGCCAGGAGAGGGAAGAACAGGAGGGAGGCAACAGCTATCCGATGTCCCCTGGACTAAGCAGCTGGCCTTCCCCACCTCTTAACAAAGCACCCCAGACCAGTTACCCAGAAATTGCTCTTACAGATTCTTATCCTCTGTTCTCATTCCCAGGACCACCCTACCCCCTGCTTGAGGGTAACACTGGCTGCTCTGCCCGTTCATTTAATGACTATTTGTGGAGGACCCAAAATGTGCTGACTCCTCTGTAGGTGCTGGGGATGCTTCAAGGAATCAGATACGCTGCCTGTCTACTGGAAAAGAGACTTTTCTGAAATAAGCTGGATACCCTCCTATAGGCTGCAAAGAATGAGTGCTGTGGGCAGCGTAACATAGAATCTATCAAAAACAGGCCACTCGAGTGTCATAACAATTACAGTAGGACAACTGGCCTCGGACAACCCAGCCATGAGGAGGGAATGTGGGTTCCCCCAATCCCAGTATGGAGCAGTGGACCGCCCTGGAGCTGCAGGAGCTCACCACCTGGGTCCCAGCCTCCAGGGGTAATCTCACTGCTGGCACGCCCTGTCCAGGTTATGTTGGGTGAGCACAGAGAGAACCAAGGGCCCAGAAATGAAACCTCCAAGGTCTTATGAAGCCCCTTAGAACAGCAACCACCTCCACCTAGCCCGCTTTCCCTCTCCCCACTAGAAGGAAGAGGTCCAGGGACCATATACCTGGCAGAAAACATAACCTAGGATCCCAAGCAAGGCACAGTATACCCAGCCTTTTTCTCTATGCCAGCCTTAGCTTCCCTACTGACATCATGAGACCAGTCTTTCCCACTCAAAAAACTTCCGCTCCAAACCCCCTCAAGGCTCAGCAGTGGGATTTGAGAAAGGTGCTTCCATCCACAAAGGTTCCCTCTGCCTGACCATCTCACCTCCACCCTCGACCCTTCCTGCTCTACCTGTCCCACAGGCCAGGAGGTGTCTGGTTCCCATCTCTGAGGGGCAGATGGAACTATGAAAACGTCCACCCCAAACAGCTGGAAACTAAGTAGTCCCCGCACAGGGGCCTCTGAATTAAGCATTATCCTGCCACTACCTGAAATGTTCTCAAATTGGAATTCATCTGGAATTCAGCCAGGTGGGGCTCGTGTCCTTAGCCTGTTTTCAGGGCTGAGCTACCTAAGAGCAGTGACAGCTATTCCCATACAGTGAGGGAAGGCAAGCTGGATAGGTAGCATGCAGCCTGGAGAGAAGGCAGGCCTGGGTGGGACCCAGGATCAAAGGTCCGGGGAGAGAGAGAGGCAGGAAGTACCAAAGGCAAAGTCTGTTGGTCAGTCCACCCTGCCCCGCCCCACTGCCCTGCACCGGGCACTCTCAGCCTCACCCCACGTAGCTTACCCAGTCTGAGGGAGGAGACCTTTGCTGGCAGCAGATGCTGGCGGAGGCCCAGCTAAGTGAGGCAGAGGAATGAGAAGGCTGGTTTTCATTCGAACACATACCATAGAGACCATGAAGACTGCCACCCACCCTCTCCCCGATGAGGAAATCCAGGCTCTCACTTTTCTACTGAACCCACTCTGCTGCCCACCTTCCCCAGCTCCTCAAAGAGCAGCCGCAAACCCCACTGTGAGGTGGAGCGCTCCTTCTACTGGCTCCCTGGCTCCTCCGTGCCTTTCTATCGCGACGGCATCTGAGCTGATCCTTTCTTTCCACCCCCAGCCACAGCCAGAGGCCTTCAGCTACACCCCTCCCTACCCCCCTGGGTCACTGGTCTCCTCCAGGCCTGCGGCCTCCTCTCCTCAGATCACACCAGTAGCTTCTAGTTACACAACATCCTAAAGTCCATTTCAAAACAGTTACCTCTCACCTTATTTGGCTGAGCCCCTGTGTTCCTCATGGCTGACCTGCTCTCCACCCCTTAGTGAGGCCTTTTCTCTGGAAGCCCCATGCCTCTCAGCTCAGAGCCTCTCAGCTCAGAGCCAGGTACGCGAGCATTCTCATCCCAGCTTGCCACCTTCAGATAGGTGGCCTTGAGAAGTTACTTCACATGCATGGCCTCAGTTTCCCCACCCATCAACATTAGGATGATGGCTCTCTCCCAGGTAGCTATGAGGATCAAATACAATGACAAAGCCTCTTGCACAGACCTACCCAGGGCCAACCACAAACAGGTCTACCTCCTGCCCTGGTTGGGTAGCTCAGGTGGTTAAGAGCGTTGTCCTGGCAATTTACCAAGGTTGTGGATTCGATCCCGTCAGGGCACATACAAGAATCAACCAATGAATGCATAAATAAGTGTAACAACAAATTGATATTATTCTGTCCATCTTTCTCTTTCTCCCTTCCTCTTTCTAAAATTGATTACAAAACAAAACACAAAGACAAATATGTCTACCTCCTCCTCCGCAAAACCAGGCTTTTCTTTTTTAGAATATATTTTTGTTGATTTCAGAGAGGAAAAGAGAGGGAAAGAGAGAAACATCAATGATGAGAGAGAATAATCCATCAGCCACCTCCTGCACGCCCCCTACTGGGGAAGAGCCCACAACCTGGGCATGTGCCCTGATTGGGAATCAACCGTGACCTCCTGGTTCATGGTTGACGCTCAACCACTGAGCCACACCAGGTGGGCCAGGCTTTTCTTTGTAGGCATGATCTATAAGAAAAGATGGCTACATTGAGGCTCATTTCTACCTGGTGCCCAGATTTTGGGCACAGCGTTCAAGGAACAGAAGAAAGGCTCAGCCCCAGTATGATTCCTGAGAGTGACAGAAAAATATAACCTTGGTCCCAATAGGGCACACAACAATTCTATGAAGCCTTTCTTCTCCACGCCAGCCTGAGCTTCCCTCACTGATAATGCCTGACCAGTCTTCCCCACTCAAAATAAGTAAGAAATTAAGGAAGGAAGCAGGATTCATGCCACAAACTTAGTGAAAACCCAAGCAATGTTCCTTTTGGACTCTACCCACCATCACTCCCCATTAGAGAGATGATTTAAGATGTAAGAAAACTGAAAATGGGCAACTTGGAACGGAATCTTAAAAGAGGAGAGGGGAAAGTGATTGAGGTTATGAGGGGGGGTGACTATGCCAAGCATGAAGAGATAAATAAGGATCAAAGGGTCTTTGGGGTGATGTGATACAAATGAAGTTTTTCCCCAACTCCTACACAGAGGAGCAAGTTAGAGACCAGTGTGTTCACCTATTCTGCTTAAGCACAGAGGGCAGCCATCACCCTGGGAAAAGCATCAGCCAGGCTGCGTGAGCTGCTCTAGAACAGCGATGCTGGGGAACTCAGGAGAGAGCCACACAGCCCGTCTTACCTGGCAGACAGCGGGCGGTCTCTGGCAATAAGCACTTGTAGGTGTTGAACAGTCCTGCGTCAGAGATCACGATGGGGCAGTGAATATTCACCAGCTCTTGGCCCTTCTTCACACTGACACCTGCAGGCACACAAGCACGACTGAGGTTCTGTGCGCCCCAGGAGGGAAAGAGGCTCACATCCCACACAGGTCTCTCCCAGCCTCCACTTCATTTTCTCAGACTTGGGTATCTGGGCCACCTAGGGCCAGACGGGCACACCCCAGGCAAAACTGCAAAGTCCTCAAGCACTCTAAGCGTGTCCCACAATTGTTCTGCGCTCACTTTCCCCAGCTGCCTCCCCACCCTGGGTGGGCTCCCTTTTCTTGAGCTAAACCCAACCATCGTCACACTGACCCCTCCTATCAGCCTTCCACCATCTGGTTCCTACTGTGTGTCCACCTCATTTCTGACAACTCACCAAACCATAGGTACATCCATATGAAACAGCTGATGGTCAACCATTTCTGACCTATGAAAATGGCCGTTTCTAATGCCTAAAAACACTCAGCTCTTTCATACCTCGGTGCCTGCCTTTGCACCTTCTGTTCCCCTTGCCTGAAATAACCTCCCCCAACCTCTGACTAGCTTCTTCTGACCCTTTATGTTTTATATATATATTTATGGTTGACACTAGTACAGATGTACCCCCCCCATCTTCTGACCCTATATGACCTGGCTCGAGCACCCCTGCCTTCTTCTGAGGCCTTCCTTGTTCCACCATCCTTTACTTCACCTCCAGCTTTAGTATGTGCCTCTGTATGGCACTTAAATCAGTGATCTTCCTTTGAGACCTGAGGCTTCATGAGTTAAGAGATTAGGTCTTGTCTTTTTATTTTCATCTTTTATCGCCTAGCACATGATATGCTGAACTGAATTTAATTGAACTGACAAAGCCACCTTGCTTCATGGACCTCTTCAGGCTGGAAGAACTTGCTCTTGAAGATGAGAGAAAATCTCACAACTACTGACCGCCACCGCTTTCTTACCGCCAGCAGCTTCCTACGCTCTTGTACGAGTGTGTTAGCGACTGCTGATGGCCTCTTCTCCTGGATTTCCGTGGGGCACTGGCCACCCACTGGCCACCTCCGCCTTGAAAGGTTCCTCTGGGGAATTCACCGGCACACCAGCCCTGTTTTCTCAGGCCTCTCTGGCGCCTTCCCTGATGCTCCTTAAGTACCCAGGAATCGTGGATGGCCTGCTCTGTTTCCCAGCGTCCTTCTTTGCATTGGCCTCTCCTCATGAAGTCCTTCTATAGTGGGATTTTGACTTTCTGTGCAGATTACAGCAAAGACCTGAGCCAGGATAACAGAGTTCTAGGCCCCACTCTGCATTGTCAGGTTGAGGGCAGGGTATCCTGCTGGCCCCACACTACCCTAGGGAGTGCCCAGATCACGTATTCATTCCCTCAATCACCGATACACGTTTATTGAACCTCTATTATGTGCTAAAATCTATAGACAAATATTAAAAAGACAGCCCCTACACTCAAGGAGGTTGTATATTACCAGAGAACTATTCTTATCTATTGAATACATGATTAAATACTGCTCTTTGCAAACCATGCAGTGTTTCCTATGTCCTCTTTATCTCCAGATTAATAACTCCCCGAGCCCTACTCTGGGGCAGATTCCAGCCTTTAACCCCCACGAGGAAGCCAGTCCTGCAACACTTTCTGCCCTCAGTGCTTTCTTTTCCCTGCAGCCCAGGTCTCTCCCACCCCAGCCCAGGGCCCATGAAACGCGAGGCAGGACTCTCACCACAGGCTTTCCCAGCTGAGTCCAGCAACACACTCTGCACAGAAGCCTTCGTCAGGACAGCGCCCCCGGCCCGCTGAATCACAGGGATGATGTGAAAGGCGATTTCACTAGAACCTCCTCGAGGATAAAAGGCCCCTTTTATGTAGTGGTCAACCAGCAGAGCATGCATGGAAAAGGTGGTGTGGCTCGGGGTCACACCTACAGAAGGAAGGAGGGGCGATGAGGCAAATGCAGCAGCAGCACCAGTCAGAAGGGAACACCGACTCCTGGCAGAGAACATGAAGCCTGAGTCTCTCCTTCCCAGGGTGCAAATGACGCCCACGGCAGCCAGAGGGCCGGTCTCCATGCAAATATGGGGTACCTTACAGATCTTGGGGGGCCACTGGGAATGTCCTCCCTGCAAACTGCCACACAGCCAAGACTGGGGAGGACAGTGCTGGTAGAAAAGGACAATCATCCCGTGTGTGGATGATGGGATTTCACCAGGGAGCCCTGCAGATAGGTAGGCAGACTTCTCATCCATAAACTCCAGAGGGCCTGGGGTTTATGCTGCATTTCAGCCAGCCAGGTACATTCAGGGAGAAAGATTGAGAGACAGGAGGGCGGTGCCGCCTCCTCCAGGAGCTGCCCAAGGCCAGTACCCACCATACGTGGGGAAGATGTAGCTGAGCACCGCCTGGAGCTCCCGGGAGGCCGGCAGCTGCTGCAGGGCCTCGGCCAGGCTCTGCATGGACCCGCGAAGGAATGGAGAGAACCAGGTGAGCAGCCCACAACTGCTGAGGAACTGAGCCACAGGCAGTGGGAGGGTCTTCAACAAGATGGCATGATAGGCTCCCCTGGATGCCAGCTGGAAAGAAAAGGAGCATGAGGAACAGGTCTCATTTCCAGAACTGCTGTGACAGAATCACCACTCCATCAGCTTGTACTTGCAGCAGGCCCAGCAATACTTTCCATGGCGGAACCTGGGCTGAAGTTGGATTTTTAAAAACCTCTTCTCTGTGAATTCTTCCCATTCTACACTCAAATGAGTCTTTTTGTTTTTCACTTACTGCCTAAATTCCTTTAGGAAAATCCTAATCTTGCCCAGCTGGTGTGGCTCAGTGGTTGAGCATTGACCTTTGGACCAGAAGGTCATAGTTCAATTCCCAGTCAGGGCACATGCCTGGGTTGTGGGCTAGATCCCCAGTGTGGGGGCTGAGGCAGCTGATCAATGATTCTCTCTCATCATTGATGTTTCTATCTCTCTCCCTTCCTCTCTAAAATCAATAAAAATATATGTATTTTTAAAAGAAAACCAAGATCCCAATCTGATCGCAGATGAAGTAAAAAAGAGTAGTAATCTGAGGACACAGAAGCCATCCTGGTCAGGAAAGAGAGCATGGCGCCCCGCCCCCAGAGGTCAGAGTGAGAATGGCAGCTTCCAACCCGCTGCTCCAGAGGCACAGAAGTCAGCTCTGGAGGGGACTGAGTTCAGGACAGACATGACTGTTCCTCCCTTCCTGCCTCCCCACAGTGACTCCACAAATGAAGGTCAGCCTTGTCAGGAATAAACAAGAGGATCCTTAGCATGTCCATGTTACCTTAACCAGCTTTATATACTTGTCAATGGCAGCTTCTTCCTGGGGAAACTTCTCCTTGAGACCCTTGATGTAGGCTTTCTCCCCGCTGTACATGGGGAACTCCTTTCGACCACTGGGCCCTTCTAGTACCATGACATCAAAGGGAGAGGACAAGGCAGCCCAGTCCAGCTGCCCCTCAGTGATCTGGTCCAAGATAAAACGGTTAAAACTGCCTTCCTGCATCCTCCCAATATAATGGATTCCTGTGGGGAGACAGACAAACAAGGTGTCTTAGGAATAAGGGGATTGAGCCTCAGACCAGGAAGCAAGGTGAGAGAGGTTGTCCTGCTTGGCTGAATCCACACCCAGAGGAGTCTACCCACCCTTGCTGTAGGGAGGAGTTAGAGCAGAAACCACCAGATCCCTGCCATTTCAGCTCCAATGGGTGTAGCTCTCAGACAAGGAAAGAGGTGCCCAGAGAGAAAACAGAGCCTCCAAAACAAGAGAAAAGCCATCATCCCATGATGCTCCAAGCCTCCTGAAGACAGAGCATGCACCCAATCCTTTTCCACGTAAACCTTACCTGTGTCAAATTCGAGGCCACCCTTTCCAAAGGTATGACAACAGCCTCCCGCCTTGGTATGCTGTTCCAGCACCAGAACTCGCTTGCCAGCTTTGGCCAGAATCACGGCTGCAGCCAGGCCCCCAATGCCACTGCCAATCACCACCACGTCCAGCTTCTCTGGCACCCGGCTGGCTGAGAAAGCTGCAGCAGAAGGAGGAAATGGAGGGTGGGCTTTTCAGGAAGGGTAGCAAAGATATGGAAATCAAGGAAGACCTCTCTAGCTTGCCCAATGCTAGAAGTCTAGAGCAGTTTGGCAGAGACTCCTTAGTAGAATATTACAAACATTTTCCCTGGGAAATGCTCAGAACCAGCAAAGTGATTTGGTTTACTCTGAACTGATTTAACCAAAGTTGCTATGTACATGGGGATTTTCCTTACTTTCAAAGACAGTAAGAATCAGTAAATTTTTTAAAATGTATTTGAAAGGGGGGGGGGTGCGTGTGTGTGAGAGAGATCAATTTGTTGTTCTACTTATTTATGCACTAGAGGCCCGATGCACGAAATTCGTGCAACAGTAGGCCTTCACAGCTGCGGCAGCTGCCTGGATCCGTCCCTTGCAGCCACAGGCCAGCTGCCTGCATCCCTCCCTTGCCAACTTGGTCCGGAAGGATGTCCGGAAGGCCATCTGGTCTAATTAGCATATTAACCTTTTATTATATAAGATTCTTGTATGTGTCTTGACTGGGGATCGAACCTGCAACCCTGGCTCATTTACTGATTCCTGCCCTGACTGGGTAACTCAGTTGGTGAGAAGAGGGATCGGTTGATGTTGACACACATTAGCCACCTCGGCACAAACACACTGTGGTGTGGTAAAACTGAAAATCATTTTTCCTTTTCTCTCTCCATTTTAAGCATAGACCTGACTCCCTTAAGCCCAGAGACCCCTTGGGACATGACCCCAAAAAGCATGTTAGGCCCTAACTGGTTTGGCTCAGTGGATAGAGCGTCGGCCTGCGGACTGAAGGGTCCCGGGTTCGATTCCGGTCAAGGGCATGTACCTTGGTTGCGGGCACATCCCCAGTGGGGAGTGTGCAGGAGGCAGCTGATTGATGTTTCTCTCTCATCGATGTTTCTAACTCTCCCCCTCCCTTCCTCTCTGTAAAAAATCAATGAAATATATATATTTTTTTAAAAAGCATGTTAGGCTAAGAAACCAAGATGGCGGCATAAGCAAGCACCTAAACTGTTGCCTCACACAACAATTTCAAAACTACAACTAAAAGACAGAACGGACACCATCCAGAACCACAGGAAAGCTGGCTGAGTGGAAATTCTACAACCAGAAGGAAAGAGAAAAGCTCACGGAGAATTAGAGGAACAGCAAAGGGTTGAGGTACGGAGACACACAGGCAGAGAGGAAGGGCGGCTGAGAGCCTGGCTGACTTTCTCTGGCGGGAGGGGAAAGGAAGGCCCCGACTGCACTGAACCCCAGTTCTGGGCGATGCCCCATGGACCCAGGCTCATACACGGGGAGTCTGGACTGTCAGGTAGAGAGAAAGGCACTCAGAGACTCGGAGACCTGGGGGAGCCCCGGCAGGCAGGGGTCTGGAGGCGTGCACGTGAGTGTGCACAAAGACTGCAGGGGTTGCCATAGGCTTTCCCTAGCGGAAGGGAGACGGAAGCTCCTGACTGCACTGAACCCCAGTTCCAGGTGAGCCCCTGGGGACCCACACTCTTGCGGGGGGAATCTGGACCCTTGGGCAGAGGCTCGGGAGCTGGGGAAGGCAAAGCACAAGGGCAGAGCTGACTGGAAGCCAAGACTGTCTGCTCCGCCCTGAGACTCCACCCCATCCAAGCTTAGCACAGAGGCTTTTGCAATTTGGCAAGCCTAATCCTATAAGGCTGTCTCCAGCACCAAACTTCTCCCAGAGTAGACACAGCTGATCCTCACAGCCAACTGGCCTGGAGGTCAATTCCTCCCAGTAATACCAAAAACAATCAAGATTTAACTACAACAAGGCTGTACACACAGTCCACAAAGGGGTGCACCAAGAGTGTCCACCTCAGGTTAACTGGGGAGGTTGACCCACTGGGCCATATAGGAAACCTAGCACACAAAGCTACCCTACCAACTCAGGGAAGCAGCGAAAATGCGGCGACAAAGAAACAGATCACAAATGAAAGAAATGGAGGAAAACAAATGACTGGATATAGAATTCAAAACCACAGTTATAAGGCTTTTCAAGAATATCCTAGAAAAGGCCGATAAATATAATGAGACTCTCGAAGATATGAAAAAGGACCAACTAGAAATTAAACATACACTGACTGAAATAAAAAATATTATACAGAGACCCAACAACAGACTAGAGAAATGCAAGAAGCAAGTCAAAGATTTGAAATACAAAGAAGCAAAAAACACTCAACCGGAAAAGCAAAAAGAAAAAAGAATCCAAAAAGTTGAAGATAGTGTAAGAAGCCTCTAGGACAACTTCAAGCGTACCAACATCAGAATTATGGGTGTGCCAGAAGAAGAGAGAGAGCAAAATACTGAAAACCTATTTGAAGAAATAATGACTGAAAACTTTCTCCACCTCGTGAAAGAAATAGACTTACAAGTCCAGGAAATGCACAGAACCCCAAACAAAAGGAATCCAAAGAGGACCACACCAAAACATCATAATTAAAATGCCAAGAGCAAAAGACAAAGAAAGAATATTAAAAGCAGCAAGAGAAAAACGGTTAGTTACCTACAAGGGAGCACCTATACGATTGTCAGCTGATTTCTCAACAGAAACTATGCAGGCCAGATGGGAGTGGCAAGAAATATTCAAAGTGATGAATAGCAAGAACCTACAACCAAGATTACTCTACCCAGCAAAGCTATCATTCAGAATTGAAGGGCAGATAAAGAGCTTCACAGATAAGAAAAAGCTAAAGGAATTCATCACCACCAAACCAGTATTATATGAAATGCTGAAAGGTATTCTTTAAGAAGAGGAAGAAGAAAAAAGTAAAGATAAAAATTATGAACAACAAATACATATCTATCAACAAGTGAACCTAAAAATCAAGTGAAGTAAAAACCTGAGGAACAGAATAATCTGGTGAATATAATAGAATCAGGGGCCTAGAAAGGGAGTGGACTGATAATTCTCAGGCGGAAAGGGGTATGGGGGGGTGCAGGAAGAGACTGGACAAAAATCGTACACCTATGGATGAGGACAGTGAGGGGGAGGTAAGGGCAGAGGGTGGGGTGGGAACCGGGCAGAGGGGAGCTATGGGGGGGGGGGAGGAGAAACAATTGTAATAATCTGAATAAAAAGTTATTAAATTTAAAAAAATTTTAAAAAGCATGTTAGACTGTGGATCTACAAATCTGCCATTTTCCTTTCATTTCCTGTGAGGATTGGTTTGTGAAAAGTTGTTAAACAACATGCTTAATGTGAAATGTCAGCCCTCACTCTAAACTTCCCTTGTTCTGAGCATCAGATGAAAACCTCATTGGGTTTTATAGTGGCTTTCTGATTTTGGTAGTCCATTGACAAGGGGAGTTTGAAAGTTGTTATATACTGCTAAGGATTGTCGACCCATGTCCTGCCTTGAAATACAGTGATTATTTAAGAAAGCATCTTTAATAAAGCTGGATACAGTTTGGCTTGGGGGTAGGGGGGAGACAGAGACTTGACATTGCCAAGACCTTGGCACACAGAGGACAGTGCGCCCGTCCATGGGTCCACTGTTCCCCAGCCGGACCAGCAAAGGCTCTGGTTGGTGATGGACACTAAAGCGGGGCGCCTCCACGTGCATCAAGCCTTCCCATCATTTTGCATAGGGAGAAACTGAGGTCCAGGTCTGGCAGCAGCTCGCCCTGCTAGAAAGAAAGCGCAAATCAGGGCAGCCTCAGATCCCAAGGTCCCTTCCACTGACCTTGTTTCAGAACCTTCTTCCGGGCCTCCCTGTCAGTCACCAGGGGCGCGGGGGGCCGTTTGACGTCCTCGGAGAAAGGGTTCGGGGAGCTGCCTGAGAACAGCCCCAAGTAAACTTGGCGAAGGACGGCCAGCAGCAGCATGGCCAGCAGCACTAGGGTGAGCCACATGGCGCCTGTCTGAGAGCTAGTTCGCGCCGTCTCAGGTCCTCGGCAGGCGCCCAGATTTGTGGCGGAGATCCCACCCTGCAAGTTGTCCTGCCCAGCGGGAGGCGGAGGCAACTTTGCCCCTTGGCCCGTGGAGCAGCCTGGTGTTTTTGGCTAGAAGCCCCGACTCCCACGCAGGTTGGCCCTCCCTGCCCTCCGTACGGGTAGGAGGCAGCGCTCGTACACCACGCCTGCGGGCGGCTCGCTCCTCCCCCGCCAGCGCGGGGCGGGTGGGCGCATGCGCGGAGGAGGCCGGAGGCAGCTGCGGTGGGAAAGCTTTGGGAGCGCGTCGGGCCTGCTCGGGGGGCTTTAAGGAGGGAATGTGGAGTGCCAGAGATGGTCCCGGGGCGAGGCGAGGCTGAGAGGTGCAGGACTGAGAGAGAACCCCGACTGGGACGCCGGCGACTTGGGTTCTGGTCCGCGCTCGGCCGAGGACCTGAGGCAAGTCGCTTTGCTCAATTTCCCCACCGGAGAGAGCGTGTCCGTGCGGAACCCACTCCCAGCCTGGCCGCGGCTGGCTGCCTTGCTGGATGGAGGTCTCTCTTGGGATCTGCGCCTCACAGCCGACGAGCGCCTGGCCCCTAGCTCCCCAAACGGGCCCATGGTTTTTGGCCGCGGCGCCCCCAGGGAATGGCGTTGTCGTGGGCGGGGCCTGCGGGCGCCCCGGGCCTCTGGCTGGTCCCGTGGCACCTCCCTCCGTGGGGGCAGCCAGGGGATGGGGGAGAGACGGGGGCGTCCAGCGACAAGCCTGATGAAAGGACCAGAGAGCTGTCATACCTGTGTGCGCATTTGTATTTCAGGCATGGACCCCGTTTCTAAATTAAATACCTATTCAGAGAGTTTAAGCTCCAGCAAGCAGTTAGAAAGTCAAACCCTAATGAAGCCCCTTCTCTAAAGCGGATGCACCATAAATTCTTCATTTAAAAAGGATCCATCTTGCCTGCTGGGGTGACTCAGTGATTGAGCGTGACTTCTGAACCAGGAGGTCACCGTTGGGTTCTGGTCAGGGCACATGCGCATTGCGGGCTTGAGCCCCAGGGTGGGGTGTGCAGGAGGCAGCGACCAATAATTCTCATCCTTGATGTTTCTATCTCTCTTCCTCTCTGAAATAAATAAATTACATACACACACATACACACTGAGTGGCCAGATTATTATGATCTCTGAACGCATAATCTGGCCTCTCAGTGAAAG
Source organism: Corynorhinus townsendii (assembly GCA_026230045.1). NCBI lineage: Eukaryota > Metazoa > Chordata > Mammalia > Chiroptera > Vespertilionidae > Corynorhinus > Corynorhinus townsendii. Next base: position 113,303,737 of record JAPDVU010000007.1, on the reverse strand, counting down.
ATGAGACAGAGGGCTGGAGACCAGGACACAGGCTTTATTAGAGGAGAAGACCTTGTCGGGCTATGTTCCAGATGGAAAAGAGCACATGTGCCGGGGTGAAGGTGCCTTTTGAGGGGAGGAAAGGGAAGGGATGGGGCTTAGGGTACTCCGCACACGCTGATTGGTGGTTTCATATAAGGCACATAATTAGGAACTTAGGAATCGGGGGCTTAGGGTATTTGGCAGGTGCTGATTGGTGGTTCAATGTACAGTCCATATAAGGTGCCTGGTTAGGTGTTCAGGAATGTTCGGCTGCAGGTGGAGTTTATGTCATTCTCTGTCCATCAGTTGGGGGAAGGGAGGATCTATCACTCAGTGTATATTTAAAAGGAAGGCCATTTCCTCAGGTCCAACTCTAACGAACTTCCCTAATAGAGGTGGGAGTGACATAAGAACTAAGAGTTGTGCGTTTGACAGTTTGCTCCTTTCTTTCTCTGATAAGATAGTAACTGTCCCTATTGAAACCCCCAGCAGTGCTCCAGCCAGAACCCAGGCCCTAGCAGGCGTGTAAAGCTGCTCATGCTTCTACTCTGCTTGGCTCATTTCATGCCGGTAACAGAAGGGCCTTCCTGAGATTGCTGTTACCATACCTGCCTCTCATCTTCCCAAGGCTGGCCGATGTATGAGTGTTTTGTCAGTCGATGTCATGGAGGTCAAGGATGATGGGGGAAAGGGAAGCAGATGCTGAGGCTCCAGAGGGAGCTAGTTCCCGAGCTGCCATGAGTAAGGGGCACTATCCTCTCTTCTAAAGTACAATGAGCCAGATAGCCAGCCCACGAGCCAGGAGGTATTACTGCTCCTTGGGTAGGAATCAGTGTGTCCTACCCCAACAAAGAGTCCTGTTTGTTACTGGCAGCCGGTTCTTAGGGAATCCAAATTATATTCCCACAGTGAGGCTGACCTAGAGATGAGGCCCTCCTTCCTTAGACACTCGAGTCTGTGAAATATGACGGTCAGTTGTGTGTGGGCCATCTGTCCATTATGATCTGGCTTTTTTTTTTTTTTTTTAATAATGAAGGAGGAAGATGATATGAAGCTTGGATCAAAGGCAGGTTTTTTTTAAGTTTTTTGTTTTTGTTTTTTTAACTTTAGAGAGGGAGAAGAGAGAGAAACATCCATCGGCTGCCTCCTGCATGCCCACTACTGAGGATCAAGCCAGCAACTCAGGGCATGTGCCTTAACTGGGAATCGAACTGGCAACTTCTTGGTGCATGGTGCATGGGATGACGCTCAGTCAGCTGAGCCACACCAGCCAGGGCTGACCTGGCTTTTTGTTGTGACGCATCCGTGGGTCCCGTTCCCCTGTGATGGAAGTATGGGCCTGTCCAGCCCTCTTCCAAAGATGGCTGTAGAATGAAAGACTGAGTTAGCCAAACTGGCTAAGCAGCTGCAACATGTGCAATATTGGTGACAACTGAAGAAGACTAACATTGTGTTGCATTTTAAGTTTCTACCATCATAGGAACCAGATCTTATAAGCCCTTAGACCCAAGCCTGAGCACTTCAGCAAAGACCACCCCTCAAGATGCCACCCATTAACCTCACCTCTTTGATAAACTTCTCTAGATCCCATTAACTGCACTGTCAGAAACAGAACCCCACCACTTACAGTGGTGCTGCTACCTTCTGGATTCTGAGAACCCAGCCCTTAGACTCTTGCAGGGTCCCCTTCTTTCCATCCAGTGGTAGGGGTAGTAAGAGGTAGGCATTTGACTAAGGCAGCTTATTTATTAAGAATGAATTTACAGCCCAGCTGGCATGGCTCAGTGGTTGAGCGTGGACCTATGAACCAGGAGGTCTCGGTTTGATTTCCAATCACAGCACATACCCGAGTTGTGGGCTCGATCCCCAGTGTGGGTCATGCAGGAGGCAGCGATCAATGATTTTTTTCTCATCATTTATGTTCTATCTATCTCCCTCTCTGAAAAAAAAAAAATCTATTTAAAAAATAAAATATTTTAAAAAGAACTAACAACAGATTTTTAAAGTCAGTTTTCTCAACAGAGGCATAACTGAATGATGAAACCAGTTTTCTTTATTTTTATTTATTTTTTTTTTACAGGGCCGAGGCTTCAAAGACCTGAGGGACTTCTTTCAGTACTCACAGAAACCCACACCCTGGTGATGGCACATAGGGACTGTTTTCTTGCTCTAAGTCTGAATGACTGCCAAAAAGGAAGGCAAAGGTAGAGCAGTTGGATTTCTGGCTCTCCCTATAGCTTCTAATTGCAGATCTTAATAAACTCCTTTCTGAGCCCACGGACAAAGCTCACTTGAACAAATGATTTTGAGTCATGAATGAAAAATCTTGCTCTTTCCATAATGAGGAAGAATTAAGAGATGGACAGGTAAGCAAGCACTTCTATTTTGGGGGAAGAGTTTTGGTGTGCAGTATATCATTAATAGTAATAAAAGCATATATCAAGAGAATGTGGAACTTTATGTTTAGGAAAAACCCTCATTATATTCTCTTTGTTCTATTAGAAGAAACTTCTGTTCACCTCTGGGTCAGCTGCCTTTCCTGAGAGCTTATTTTCTTAGTGGGTTATGGGATTTGAGTTTGGATTTGCTTAGTAGAAGGATAATTTCAGTGAGGAATCTTCCTAGACATTTGTATTTCATTGATTCGGCCTGATTATCCTCAGGACTCTTGGTTCAGTGTGACCTATCTCTGTGCAAGTCTTATCTTTTCCACTACCTTGCCTAGAAATGTATTCTTCTTAGGGAGAGGAATGGAGAAAGAGATCGAGATTGATTTCTTGTTCCACTTATTTATGCATTCATTGGTTGATTCTTGTATGTGCTCTGACCAAAAAATGTATTCCTAAGTGCAGCCTGTGGGATTTAGTGGTAGGAACTAGGACAAAGGCTTTTTGCTGTGGGGCTTGCCTTCACTGAATTAAGACAGGTGAACTGTGTTTCCAAAGGGAAGTCTTTGGACACTGGAGGGGACTGAACTGGACAGGGAAAGGAAGGATGAAATGAATTCTGAGTACACAGACCCCTGCAGGGAGTTGTTTAAGCATGGTGAATCACCAGATATTTTTGATAATATATTTTGTGCCTAATACTATGTGAATGAGTATGGGAAATATAAAAGAAGTATAAGAGAAGGTCCTTATGCTCAAAGCAGCAGATTCTGATTGGGGAGATAAGCCTTGGTACGTATAGAAAGGCTTTAGGATTAAGGTAACTGAGATACCATTGTAGCCCCAGTTGGTAAGGTAGGCCACCTTTAGGAGATAGAACTGGTTTTGAAGGGAACAGAGGACACAGAGAAGTTGGAGGTAGGTGTGTATTCCAGAGGAGAATCACATGACCCCGGAAATAGAAGTGAGAGTAATTGCAATTGTGTGTTCATTGGATTGAAGTGGGAAATACTAGTACTTAGGCATCATGAGGCCAGTTATGGAGGAGTTGGCTCAGTTCTGGTGTGTTAAGGCAGTGGTTGGCAAACTCATTAGTCAACAGAGCCAAGTATCAGCAGTACAACGATTGAAATTTCTTCTGAGAGCCGAAAACCGACTTCTGTGCATGGGCCACTAAGTTTCAATTGCACTGTACGTGCGCACCCACACGTAGTATTTTGTGGAAGAGCCACACTCAAGGGGCCAAAGAGCCACATGTGGCTCGCGAGCCGCGGTTTGCCGACCACTGTGTTAGGGGGTTCATTCTCATCTCCTAGGGATAAAAAAAATCAAAGCTGATTTTAAGGAGTATTAGCAAAAATATGTAGGAGGGATTAGAGTAATGGGATAATCTAGGATTATAGGGCTTTGACTTCAGCAGTGATTCCTTTATTAATTATTTTCTTTTGATTATTTTTATTTATTCTGCAGAAAATAATACATTCACATAATTCAGATTTCAAAATGTACGGAGGATATGCTATGAAAAAATTACCTTCTAGCCCTAGCTGATTTGGCTCAGTGGATAGAGTGTCAGCCTGCAGACTGAAGGGCCCCGGGTTCAATTCTAGTCAAGAGCACGTACCGGTTGTGGCTTGATCCCTGGCCCTGGTCAGGGCACATATGCGGGAAGCAACCAGTTGATGTGTCTCTCACATCGATGTTTCTCTTTGTCTCTCCCCCTCCTTTCCACTCTCAAAAAGTGAATGAAAAAATACCCTTGGGTGAGGATTAACAACAATAACAACAACAAAAAATTGCTGCCCTAGCTGGTTTGGCTCAGTGGATAGAACATCAGCCTGTGAACTGGAGGGTCCTGGGTTCGATTCCAGTCAAGAGCACATGCCCAGGTTGTGGGCTCGATTCCCAAGAGGTGTGCAGGAGGCAGCCGATCAATGATTCTCTCTCATCATTGATGTTTTGTCTCTTTCTCCCTCTCCCTTCCTCTCTGAAATCAATAAAAATATAGATATATTTTTAAATTACCTTCTACCTTTGTCCCCTGGCCACCAGTGTTTCTATTGGAGGCAAACTTACCACTTCTGGAAATGGTCTCTGCAGACAAGCAAATACGATTATGTATTATTTTAAAATATAAATAGTAAAACTGTATAATCTGCCCTTTGTTTTTTCACTTAATATGTCATGAAGATTGTCCCATATTGTCCATAAAGCACTTTCTTATTCTTCTTTATGTGTATAATTGGCTCTCACTGAGTGAATATGCTTTCATTTGTTTAATTAGTTCATTAGTGAACATTTACTTTTTTTACCCTTTTGCTATTATAAACAGTGCTACAGTGAATGACACCATAAGCATTTTATTTTGCACATGGATGAGTATATCTCTTTCCAGAATGTACAAAGCATGTAAAATTTTGTCAGGTATTGTCAAGCTATAGAAATGGTAACAATTTACTCTCCAGTATTTGTTGTTTGATAATACACTAAGTGAAAAATATTATTTCAGAGTAGTTTTATTTTACATTTCTCTTATCCCGAGTAAGGTAGAGCATCTTTTCATATGTTTAAGAACTATTTGTGTTTCTTTTTGTGTAAAATAGCCATATCTATGCTTGTTTTTTCTACTGGTCTGGGTTATTTTTCCTTACTAGTTTTAGAACTAATTTTTAACATATTAGGTAAATTAGTGCTATATGGGTGGTATGAGTTGCAAAACGTTTGTCAGGTGTGTTTTTTTTTAAGCTCTCACAGGGGAAAGGTTTGGCTGAGCAGAAAGGCCAAAAGTGAGGGAACTGCCTCTTTGAACTTCACTTAGTCAGAGACCTTTAAACAGAGCCAGGAAATCTGTCTAAGATTTCTGAGATAACATTAGCTCAGCTTTTTGCAGTTTTTCTTAACATTAGATTAAACAGAAGCTTTCCCTTATAGTATTTCTTGTAGTTAACTTCTTAGGAGTTCATCCATTTGTGTGTGTGTGTGTGTTAATGGGAAAAGGTGTGACATTTAAGCTGTCATCTTTGGGGCTGACATGTGCCTGGGAGAGTGACTCTGGTTTGTCTTTCAGGTCAAAAGTGTGTCTGCTGGGAACTCTCCACCAAACGACAAGGACAGCCATGCTCTTCTGGCTTTCAGAGGAATTCCTGTACATATTGCACACACTTTAGTACCTCCCGCCAATACAAGTTTTTGTTGCATGCCATTAGGTGGTGCCAGGAATCCATGACACAGGATGGCATAGACCCTGCCCTCCAGGAGCTTACACTAAGGAGAAGGGGTGTGGGGTACAAACAAGCAAAAAACAACCTCTTTCTAGTAAGATAATTGCTCTAGTGAAGCAAAATATAAAGTGCAGTGGGAACACCAAAGACACACCACAGCCTCATTGAGTTGTGTCGATTTTGATTGTTTACTATGCATGGAAGGCACACACGTCCCCACATCACTCAACTTCTACATCAGAGTTGGAGTTTTCCAGGTGCCTCTCTTTAAGATTGGCTTTAATCAACCCGTCAAGGTAGACTAGATCCTTCTGGCCTCCAGTTTCAGGGATACTCAGTACAATGGTTGGGGCATGTTTGTGTGGTTGGGAGGACATGGATCTACCCTTACACTAAAAATAACTGCCCTGCAGATCTCGGAGTTGAAGAACCACAGCCTCCTCCGAGCCCTGACAGCAGAAGCTAATGGATGGACGCCAGGTGGTAAGTCCCCTTCAGGGCCCTTGGAGCCTGGGTGGGGCCCAAGTCAGAGTTGCACATGGATCTGCTTTTCATCATTTGAATTTCTCACTACTTGTCCTACAGTATTTTGCAGATTTATCATTATTCAAGGAAAATTAGAATCAACACTGGAGAAGTCACAAGATCTGAGTTATAATCTAGCCCCACTAGCCCTGCTAGTGACTGACTATGTGCCTTTGGGAAAATCATATAATCTCTGTGTCTACAGTAGAAATATTAAAACCTCCTTTATTCTCAAAAGGATATTATGATAATAAGACAGTATATGCAAAAGAGCTTTGAAAAAGCATCCTGTTTTATCTGCTTTAAATGGTTCTTCCTACATTACTGGGTGGGCAAAAGCAGGTTTACAGTTGTTCGTATGGAAAATAATACAATAATCTATGTATATAAGCGCCTAATATGCAAATTGTCCCCTCGGGAGTTCGACCAGGAAACCAGGAGTTTGATTGCTTGCTATGACGTGGGCTGACCACCAGGGGGCGGTGTGGAATGAAGAAAAGCCCTGGCAGGAAGCCAAAGAAGGGAGGCCCCAATCGGCCCTGATTGTGGGCCAGGCCTAAGGACCCTACCCGTGCACAAATTTTGTGCGCTGGGCCTCTAGTCTATATACATAAAGGCCTAAGCGACCAGCCTACTGGCTGATAGCTATGATGCGCACTGGCCACCAGGGGCCAGACATTCAACACAGGAGCGGAAACCACAGGCACAGAAACATGGAATAAACTGGTGAATCTCAGAGGGAGGAGGATGGGAAGAGATTAACCAAAGATCTTATATTCATACTAGAGGCCCTTGGCCTGGCCTGTGTGTACCCTCTTGTAATCCCCCCTTGGGGGATGTCGGAGAGCCAGTTTGGCCTGATCTCTGAAGGCCAGGCTGAGGGGCCCCACTGGTGCATGAATCCATGCACCAGGCTTCTAGTTGATAAATAATAATACAAGTATAAACTTTGTTTTGCATACTTAAAATTATAAACCTACTTTTGTCCCACACTGTTTATTGTGGGGTTTTTTTGTTAATCCTCATCAGAGGATATGTTTTCCAATGATTTTTAGAGAGAGTGGAAGGGAGGGAGGAAGGGAGAGAGACGTAGATGTGCAAGAGATACACCAATTTGCAACCTAGGTATGTGCCCTTGACTGGGAATTGAACCTGCAACCCTTTGGTGCATAGGGTGGTGCCCTAACCATTGAGCACACCAGCCAGGGCAAAGGGGAGGAGGTGTTTGTTTTTTTACCATCCGTGGTCAAGTATTCTGTATTCTGTTGAAGTTATCCAGCTTGGAAGCCCTGAGGTTCTGTGTCTGCTGACCCACCCAGAGTTTGGGGCTGGCAAGATTGAGTTTCCCAGAGTTCCAGACATTCAGGACCCTGGATCCATTTCATCTGCCACCACTCTTCACTGCCCTGCTGGGCCCAAACCCACGACTGTGTCCATAATACTAGCTAACATGTGTTGAGCACTTACCTTTGGGCCACATATTCCCTGAAGAGGTCGAAGAGTTACATCGTCCCCATAGTAGTCCATGAGTGATAACCGATGATTAAGTAACTGGCCCAAAGAACAGCTAATAAGTGGTGGAGATGAACTATTCACCAGCAGTAGGCTCTAGAGCAAGCATGTCAAACTCAAAGGCTAACATGGGCCAAATAAATGAGGCATGTGGCCAGTGGGTCACGAGTTTGACATGCTTGCTCTAGAGTGTGCTTTCAGCAGCCATCCACTACTGCTTCCCAGCTGCTTTCTCTTCCTCATTAGCCACTAGTGTTTTGAGTTCTTGGAAGAATTTTATTTTATTTGCAAGTATGCTTTCAAAACAGTTTATTGTCACGTGATGTCCTCAGCCGTCAGTTCAAGGCAGAGAGGAACTGTCCTAAACTGCCTTTACCACTGAGGCTGGAGGGATCACAATTTTTGGTATTTAACTGAAGTCTCTTCATCCTTTCCACTATTTGTTGACATCCTCCATAGCAAATGGGAAAAGCCAGTGACAGAACACACCACTAGCAATTTGGGCCAGAGAGTGACAGCTGTGGTTTGGAGAAAAGGGCCATGTAGTGGCTATAGAGAGCCTATCCTGCTGGCGTTTTTTTTCTTCTACTTTTCCCCCCTCTTATTGTGCTTTATTCATTCATCAAATATTGAGCACGTGTTATGTGTCAGGTACTGTACGAGGTTCTGGAGAGCCTCGCCCTCATGAAGCTCCCAGTGCAGTGGGGGAAAGATGGTCACAACACTGATAAGGCATCCAGGTGAGGGTGATAATCAAAATTAACTGAAGGATGAGAAGGAGTTACACCAGAAGGGGTTTCAGTAACGGGGCTTGCTGACTATCAGCAGAGGGAGAGCATTCTGTGCCACGGCACTGAAGGTGGCAAGCATAGAGAACCTTTAGGTATCCTTTATGTCCTACGGCAGAGTTAGAGAGGTACAAAGGGTCCATATTGTAAGAATACTTAGATGCTGTGCTAAAGAGTTGAGTTTTACCTTGAGAGTTATGGAGGGTCCCTGAAGGGTTTTGACTGGGGGAGCCAGGGTGGGACATCAGATCTGCCTTTCTGAAAGCTCACTCTGGCAGCCTCGTGAAGAGGGTATGTGAGGGCAATAAGACCCAAGGCTGAGGGCTGACGGTGATGCAGACTAACCCGAGCTCAGAGGGTCTCCTTTTCTCACTGTTGCAGTTGTGAGCCCAGAGGTGCTCAGAGCCCAGGAAGAATGGGAAGCCGTGCAGAGCATCCAGCCAGAGACAGGTAACTGCAAGAATGGCACTATCTCCACACAATCTGCTGCTGGTAAAGGCACTGTCCACACATGAGGCTAATGTTTCTGTGACTCTGAGATTAGGAGACAATTCCTGAATGGTCTTATTTTGGCTGTGTGAAATAGAATAAAAACTCTTTCCAAATCTAAAGACGACTTTCTGGAAGAAATGGGAATGAATGCCATGGGGAAAGGGCTGCCATCTACCCAGCCCTGAGAGAACTCAGGGAGGACCTTGGCATGTCAGCTTCTGTAGGGAGATGAGGTTAGCAGAAGGATGGAGGCGGTCAGCCAGGGCCCCTGCATAAGGCTGAGCAGGTTGTTCACTGTACAAGGAAATCCCTGCAGTTTGGGGCTGAAGCCATCTGCTGGAAGGCTCTGAGCTTGGTAAAAATTGTCTTACATCTCTTTCTGAGAGCTACAGGAAAGCAGAACTAGGACCATATGGAAGAGACATTATTGTTAACTGATAAGTTAATTGCCTGTGGACTGGAACAAAGAGAGGGCCATTCATATATAGGGTGTGAGAAGGGGCAAAGTAGGAATTAGGAAATACCCCTAAGCAAAACTGTGGCATACTCTTACGTGTGTACCCACTCCAGTCAGTGACACCCCCTCACAGATGAGTGGAATTTAGAGAGCCCCTGAGGGGCAGATCCTTCCCTACTCACAGCATAGATCAGCTTGCAAGCCTCTGACCAGCCTGGTCTGAAAGGGAAGTTGATCCAGCAGCTTTGGGTGTCTGATGTTTACAGCTGGAATCTGAGCTTAGAGGTGACAACTGGAAGGCCTCAGTGAATGGCTGCTGACACTGACTACTGTTACAAATCCTGGGGTTTCTGCCTCTTCCCTTTTGCCACAGGAAGCCAGACAGACCAGCCTGCACAGCTGATCTCCTTCAGTGAGGCCCTGCAGCATTTCCAGACCATCGACCTCTCCTCCTTCAAGGTATGACATAGGGAGGTTTGGGATCTCCAGCAAAGCACTTCTTCCCAGGAGCCAGGTTTCTATCCCACCAGGACAGAGCACAAGGCAAGCAGATGGAAGCTTCCAGTTGAAGGTCCTATGTCACCTAGAAAGATCTTGTGGTACAGGGTCTTGGCTGCCAAAGACCCTTGTTGCATGCAGGGCCCCCATGGCATTTCTGGGCCTGTGTCCCAGAGCTCTGTTGTCCCTGTCATAAAGAGGTCCATGTAGCTGCTCCCTGCTCTTCCCTTTTAACAATGGGGAGGTCTGGAATCAAATGCTAGGTAGTTCCTTGGGGAAGCAAGGCAGCCTGTCCAGAGCTGAGTAATTAATGGCTAATGTAGGAAAATCTTCCATTCTCTAAAGGTATTAGAAGCTATCTGGGAATTTTAAAAATATGTAGGATTGGAAAAAGAAATAATTTTTCCTATATAATAAAAGGCTAATATGCAAATCGACTGAATGGTGGAATAACTGGTCGCTATGATGCATACTGACCACCAGGTGGCAGATGCTCAATGCAGGAGCTTCCCCCTGGTGGTCAGTGCACTCCCATAGGGGGAGCCCCGCTCAGCCAGAAGCCAGGCTCACAGCTGACGAGCGCAGTGGTGGTGGTGGGAGCCTCTCCTGCCTCTGTAGCAGCGCTAAGGATCCCTTGGGGGGTCCTGGACTGCGAGAGGACGCAGGCTGAGCTGAGGGACACCCCCTCCCCTTCCAGTGCACGAAATTTTGTGCACTGGACCTCTAGTATTGAGAATAAAAGCTGGCAAGCTTTCTGGGGCATCTTGAGTGACCAGTAGTAAGTTTAGAGGAATGTGATTTCAGATCTTGTACCTAAAACCTGGCTCAAAAGAGAGGCTGAGAAGATAGGAATCAGGTTGCCAGAAGCTACCCAGATCAGTTTGTTCTAAGTCCCTGGCAGCAGCCCTGAGCAATGAGAAGTCAGCATGGCCTGGTTTAGGAAGTGCTGGTTGTATTGGTAGCAGAAGGCTCTAGCTCCCTCAGAGGATTCCAGCTCCAAAAAAGTCTCCACTCAACTCCTGTCCCCACTGGCTGTCTCATCCTAGAATTTGAGAGTGGTGCTAGACTTTATAAATTATGTCCTTTATGGAGAGAGACAGAGGCAGACATACAAAGGCTATGCAGAAGCAGCCCTGCTAGGGAACCTGGTCTGGTGTTTGTGAGACCACATGGGGGAGTCCCCACAGCCAGCTTCCTTGATAGTCAATGGAATAGCTAGTTCTGGAAGAGCCCGAAGGACCAAATGTACACAGCTGACTGATAATGCTTGGGGACATCTCTCTCTATTTACAATGAACTTAAGAGCTGGGAGAGCCTGTCTCCAGAGATTCCACAGATGCTTCACAGCATCTGCCCCCTTTCCCTGGCCCAGAGACCAGCCACTTAATTGGGGGAACTATGTCTTTCTGCAAGAATAGTCCCTGTGCTCAGCCTATTGATAAGTTCATTAAAGTGGGTGAACCCAGCATGCTACCCATTACCTGCAACTTTCTCCCTAGAAAAGAATCCAGCCAACGATTCGAAGGACTGGGCTTGCTGCCCTCCGGCACTGCCTCTTCGGGCCTCCAAAGCTCCACCAGGGCCTCCGTGAAGAAAGGGACTTGGTCCTGACCATTGCTCAGTGTGAGTGCACTGGTGCTGCCACAGAGCAGGTGCTGCAGATGAAGTCAGGCAGAGAGCACTGTTTACCCACCCTGTTACTAAGCCTCACCCAAGGGTCTTGCATTTTCCGTGTTGATGTGGGGAGCAGGGACTGAGAGGTAAAAGTCTGGGAGAACAGGGTGTCTTGAGTACAGTCTGGATCTATCTTGAGAAGCACTTAGTCTTCCCTTGAAAGGCAATCCAACAGAAACATGGGTGTGTTTTGGGGCAGGTGGCCTGGATAGCCAAGACCCAACACATGGCCGAGTCCTCAAGACCATCTATAAGAAGCTGACCGGCTCCAAGTTTGACTGTGCCCTCCACGGAGATCACTGGGAAGATCTGGGCTTTCAGGGTAAGAGAGAGGAATGGTTCATCTTCTTTTCTTGGATCCCTGATTCCGGGACTAGAGTGAGAGCCCAGCCCCATGCGAAGAGGTATCAGGGAAAGCCTTCCAGGAAGAGCAAATGCAAGGGCCCTGACATGACACTTGCTTGTCTCGGTTAGAGAAACAGTGTGGCTGGCGTGAGAAGAGAGTGGCAGGAGAAACGTTGACTTGTGGCAGTGCAGAGCATTGTCAAACACTTACTCTAGGGTGGAAACTGCTGGAGTGATATGGTTTGGAATCTGGTTTTTTCTTTTTCCTCTTTTCCATTAATATTGATAAAAAGTTTGTTTTCTTTTTGAGTGAAACAAAATTATTTCACCTGCTTTTGGATTGTGCTACTCTTTTTTCAAAATCATACCAAATTACACTTGTATAGAATAGGAAAATATCTTAATTTTAAAAGGAAACTTTATAGACCCATAATTAATTGACAGTCTGTTGGTATTGACAACATGTTTTAAATCCCTTTATCCTCCCTCATGTATGTCCTCTATATACACTGAAAACCATGTGTGTTTGATTTTTGTTTCAACCATTAAACAACATAAGAATCTCAAGAGGAGAGGCAAAATCCATTGTATTTACTTTTCCATTGTTCTTTCTTCCTTTCTGATATTCTGTGATTCTTTTTATCATTTCCTTTCTGTTTCAAAACATCCTTTAGGCATTTTCTTGTATAGGTCTACTGGTGATAAATTCTCTTACCCAATCTGAACAATGAGAGAAACAAGTCATCTGAGAATGACTTGATTTCCCTTTTACTTCTGAAGCGTAATTTTCCTGGATATAGAATTCCACGTTGACAGTTCTTTTTCAGCACTTGATAAATGTGCTACTGCCTTGTGGGCTTCATGGTTTCTGATGAGAAAGCTGCTATAATTTTTTTTTAATGTATTTTTATTGATTTCAGAGAGGAAGGCGGGGGGGGTGGAGGGGGGAGAGAAACAATGATGAGAGAGAATCATTGATCAGTTTTACCTCTTGCAAGTCCCACACTGGGGATCGCGCCCACAACCTGGGCATGTGCCTTGACCGGGAATCAAACCATGACCTTGTGGTTCATAGGTCGATGCTTAATCACTGAGCCACGCTGGGTGTGTGTGCGTGTGTGTGTGTGTGTGTGTGTATATATATATATATATACACACACACACACACACACATATATATATTTCAGAGAGGAAGGGAGAGAGAGAGAAACATCAATGATGAGAGAGAATCATTAATTGGCTGCCTCCTGCACACCCTCTACTGGAGGGGGGATCAAGCCCACAACCCAGTTATGTGCCTTTGGCTGGAATCAAACCTGGTACCCTTTAGTCTACAGGCCAACTCTCTATCCACTGACTCAAACCTGCTAGGGCACTGCTGTCATTTTAAAAAATATGTTTTTATTGATTTCAGAGAGAGGAAGAAGAGGGAGAGAGAGATAGAAACATCAGTGATGAGAGAGAATCATAGATAGGCTACCTCCTTCATGCCTGCTATTGGGGATTGAGCCCGCAACCCGGGCATGTGCCCTGACCGGGAATTGAACCATGACCTCCTAGTTCAGTTCACTGAGCAACACCGGCCAACAAGCTACTGTCATTTGAATTATTTCTCCCTTATAGTTAAGGGGTTGTTTTTCTCTCTCTGTTTTCAAGATTTTTATTTTTTGTCCTTAGTTTACAGTGTTTTGATTATGGTGTGTCTTGGTGTGAATATCTTTCACTTTATTCCATTTGGGGTTTACTCAGCTTCTTGGATCTGTAGATTTTATGTCTTTGCCAAATTTAATAAATATTCACCCATTATTGCTTTTGAGTACTTTTTTCAGCCCCACACTTTCTCCTCTCCTGTGGGACTCTAATGGCACAAATGCTAGGTCTTTTGTTATTGCTCCACAGGTCCCACGGGCTCTGTCTATAGCTCATGGATCTCTGAAGTGCTCCTCGTTTTGTTTTGTTTTTCCCCTCATTGTTCAGATTGGGTAATTTAAATTGTTCCATCTGCAAGGTCACTGATTCTTTTCCTGTTATAGCTATTCTGCTGTTGAGCCCATCCAATGGGTTTTTAATTTTAGTTATATATTTTTACTGAGACTTTCATTTCTTTTCTAAGTGTGTTAGTAATTGCTTATCAAAGGCATTATCCAAGGTTTAGTAGCTATAAACACAAATCGAGGAGTTGTCATTCAGGTCTCACTGGGGTAAGATCAAGGTGGCAGCAGAGCTGCATTCTTTTTTTTTTTAATTTTTTTATTTTACTGATTTTTTACAGAGAGGAAGGGAGGAGGATAGAGAGTTAGAAACATCGATCAGCTGCCTCCTACCTCTCCCCCCCCCCCCCCCCCCCCGCCACTGGGGATATGCCCGCAACCAAGATACATGCCCTTGGCTGGAATTGAACCTGGGATCCTTCAGTCCGTAGGCAGAGGCTCTATCCACCGAGCCAAACGGGTTAGGGCCGAGCTGCATTCTTTTGGGGTTTCAGGAGAGACTGTTTCCTTGTCTTTTTCACCATCTAGAGGCTGCCTACATTCCTCCTTCATAGCATCTCTCTGAGCCCGATTCTATTCTCACATCTTTTTCTAACTCTGTTTCTGTCTCCCTCTTTCACTTTTTACATTGGGCCCTTCCAGATAATCCCGGGTAATTTTCTTATCTGCTAATTAGCAACCTTAATTCTACCTGCAATCTTAATTCCCTCTTGGCCTGCAACATTACATACACATAGGTTGTGGGGATTAGGACAGGGACAGTTTTGGAGGGGCCATTATTCTGCCTACGGCAGCTGCTTAAAAACGCTTATCTGGTGTTGCTAGCTACTGATTGCCTTTTCTCATCCAAATTGTGATTTTCTTTGTGTAACAAGTGATTTTTTTTATTTTGTCCTGAACATTTTGGGTATTGTGTAATGAGACTCTGGATCTTCTTTAAGTCTTCTTTTTTAGCAGGCCTCCTCTGATACTGAGCCAATGGGGCGGGGGGAGGGGGGGTGGGTAGGCTGTGACCTCATTATTGTCAGATGGGGTCCACTAGTATCCCACTTGGCCTCCACTAGTACCGCTGGCTGGGAAGGGCAGGGGTACCTCATTACTATTCCCATGTGGCCTCCAATTCACTTCCAGTGCCACAAGAGGGAAGGGGCTCCTTAGCATCAGGAAAGGATAAAGTCCCACTTCTCTGACTGCCCTGCTAAGGGGTGTCCTGTTACAGTCAGTCAGGGAAGTCTAGGCCTATAACTAAGTCATTGATGCTCCCAGGAGCAAGCATTTCATTAAGTATTGCTCTCATCACCCTCAATTTCCTCATGGTTTCTGCTATAGGAGCAAATCCAGCCACAGACCTGAGAGGAGCGGGCTTCCTTGCCCTCCTGCATCTGCTATACCTGGTGATGGACTCAAAGACCTTGCTGATGGCCCAGGAGATTTTCCGCCTGTCTCATCACCATATCCAGGTGGGGCTCTGGTGGGAAGCCAGCAGAGAGGGCTGTGGAGCTAGGACCTGGGCTCAGGGCTCTTTGAGCAGCCAGGCGGGCCTCCCAGGTAAATTTCTCTCATTGCTGAGGGCTCTTAGGACAACTGGGGCAAATCAGGATTGGTCTTCCCCTGTCAGGGCTGGAATCTGAGCTCTAGCACTCATTAGCATGAGTCTCAGGCATTGCCTCAATTCCCCAGAGCCTCAATTTCCTCATCTGTAGAATGGAAATCATGGAAACTTCAGCTGGGTAGTTGGAAAAATTAAAGGAGATGATGTACAAAAGCACTAGGCAACTCACCACCCTTACTGGGAAATCTTAATTCTGAAGGAAAAGAGTCTGCCTTGTGTGCCCCAGAGAAGGTTTGCCTCTGGGTCAGGAGTTACTGACAGGCCGGAGGTGGCTTTTGTAGCCCTCAGTCTCTGTCCTCTCTGGGGGTGGGTTTGATGGTTTTCCCAGTTAGTTAAAGGTGGTAGGTATTCCCTCCATTTTAGAAAATGAATTTGACCTGTTTTTTGCCATGCATCACCCAGATTTGTGGGACCTGGAATTCATTCACTATACAAATATTTATTCAGCACCTCCTGTGCTAGTTATTTTCTTGGTGCTTGAGATACATCAGTGAGCAAAACAAAGATCCTTCCAGCAGAGAAGACAAGTAAGCATAATGCATACACTAATGATAGGACATGTTAGAAGGTGATGTGTGTGCTAAGGAAAAAGCACAGGTGGGCTAAGTTTGGAGAATGTGGGGAGGGGTTACAGTATTTTATGGGATGGTCAAGGTATCTCCCATGAGAGGGCAAGACTTAAACCAAGCCTTGAAGAGGTGAGGGTGTTAGCCAAGCTGGTTTCTGGGGGAAGAGCATTCCACACAGAGGGAGCAGCTACAGCCTGCTCCTGAGGAGAGAGTGTCTGGCATGTGAAGAACAGCAGGGAAGCTGGCTGGAGCGGAAGGAGGAAGGGAGGGCAGTAGGAAAGGAGGTCAGAGGTTAATAGGGACCAGATGGCGTAGTGCCTAGTAGGTACGATAAGGGCTTTTGATTTTACTCTGAGCAAAATGAGGGTTTTCAGCAGCTTGGAGTACATGATCCAACTTGAAAGGTTTAAATGGATCCTACCAGCTGCCCAGTGGAGAATAGTCTAGAGCAGCAATTTTTAACTGACATGCCACAAGAATTTTTAAAACATGTCATACCTATTTAGTCAGGGGCACTGACTCTTTTTCCCTAGGTTCTCAAATAAGAAAATGACAACAGCCAACACAACAATCGCCATCTGGTGTGAAGGATTCAAAATTATACCTTTGTCAGCTCGGCAAACAGTGCAGTAATATACTTTTTGGTGTGCTACAGAATTTTAGTAATTAGTTTAAGTGTGTCACAAGATGAAGAGGTTGAAAATCTCTGGTCTAGGGCTTATAATCAAGTTGTAGATGATGGTGGTGTGGAGGGTCCTCTCAGAGGAGGTGGTGTGAAGTGGTCAGATGCCAGATATAGAATCTTGAGCATATGGGCTTAAGAGAGTAGAGCCAGCATATTTTTCTGATGGATGGGATAAGAGTGTAAGGAAAAGAGAGGAATCAATGATAATTTTTTAAAATATATTTTTATTGATTTCATAGAGGAAGGAAGAAGGAGAGAGAGATAGAAACATCAATGATGAGAGAGAGTCATCAATCAGCTGCCTCCTGCACACCCACCACTGGGGATCAGGCCCTCAACGCGGGCATGTGCCCTGACCAGGAATCAAACTGTGACCTACTGGTTCATAGGTTGGTGCTCAACCACTGACCCACCCGGCTGGGCATACTCATTAAATTGTAAGGCTTTACGTATGCCTGTCTATTCCAGGAAATACTGGAGGAGGCAAGAGTGGGACTTCATGAGTATCTGGTCTTGAGGTATATCAGACCCCACAAGTGGAGAATGTGGGCACGTTCTGTGGTCTTCATGACTCAGGGAGGCAATGTCTGGGTCAAGTTTGAGAGCTGTACCAGTTAGCTTATGAAGCAATGCGGCCTCTTGGACCAACACTGCTTTGTTACAGCAGACTCCCAGAGGTTGAGGAGTATCTTAGCAACCATTGGTCTGGCCCTCGTTTTAAAGGCAGGGAAAAGGAGACCCAGAGAAGAGAAATGGCTTGCCCAGACTCCCACAGCTGGTGATTCCCTCTAAATCTTCTCTAATCTCAGATTCTCCCTTCTTGTGACTTATGAAGACTCTTGTGAGACCTTCCTACAGAAATACAGAAGCCAGGGCAGAGAGTTATTGCCAACTCAGAACCCCTCATTTGTTTTCAAGGACAAGCTCCAATGAAGTGAGGGTGCAAACCATGCAAACAGCTGAGGGAGGAGCAAGATGAGAGAGGGAGCACTGGGCACTGTATCTTCACAGACCCGGACTGACCACTTTGACCAGTCTCTTTCTTACCCTTTCGCTTGCTGGCCTTTGTGGCATTTACTGGGGATTTGTATTTATTCCACAGGAATGGCATCTTAATAAAAAAAAGAGGGCTGGTGTAGGTGTCAGGGAACTAGATGCTAGTTCCATCTGTGGTATTATTATTTAGCTGTGATTTGAGGCAAGTCTCTAAACCTCTCTGTTTGCCCTTTTATGAAATAACTAGAGGCCCAGTGCACAAAATTGTGTATGGGGGTTGGGGGTGATGGTGTCCCTCAGCCCAGCCTGCACCCTCTCGCAATCCGGGACCCCTCAAGTAGGGTCCCTAAGCCTGGCCAGTGATCAGGGCCTATCGGGGCTTTCCTTCCCCCAGCTGTCAGCAGCTGGCCCCGCCCCCGCTACAGCCACTGTTTGCCATCTGTGGCACTGCCCCCACCCATGCCACCTGTTGCCTCCCTCTGCAGGCGTCAGGTGTGGGGTGCGATCGCTGGGCTGGCCTGGGCCTCCTTCTGAGGGTCGATCGCTGGCCACCTGCACACTTGCCACAGCATCGCTGACTGGTAGCCTGGGCCTCCCTCTGTGGGGTGATTGATTGCGGGGGGGCGGGGGGCCAGATCGATGTCCCCAAAGAGGGAGGCCCTGCCCACCTGGCCGGGGCTCTGCGATTGATCACAGAGCAGAGGGTGGCCTGGGCCTCCCTCTTTGGGAAGATCAATTACGGAGCCAACCCTATCGATTGCCCCGCAGAGGGTGGCCTGAGGCAATCATGGGGTGATGGTAGGGGGGTCCCCCCGCCAATCGCATCGCACCTGCCTTGGCTGGCCTGGCGCCAGTGCGTGTCATAGTATGGTTGTCTGGAAGGTCATCCAGACAGTCGTTCTGCTGTTCAATTGTTCGGTCGATTTGCATATTACACTTTTATTATTATAGACGAGGTTTGACCTAAATAATTCTAAGATCCCATCTAGCTTTTTAAAAATATATATATTTATTGATTTCAGAGAGGAAAGAAGAGGGAGAGATAGAAACATCAATGATGGGAGGATCATTGATCAGCTGCCTCCTGCACGCCCCCTACTGGGGGTTGAGCCCGCAACCCAGGCATGTGCCCTTGGCCGGAATCAAACCTGGGACCCTTCAGTCTGCAGGCCAACTCTCTATCCACTGAGCCAAACTGGCTAGGGCTAGCTTTTTATTTTTTTTATTATTTTTTTAAAAATATATTTTATTGATTTTTTTACAGAGAGGAAGAGAGAGGGATAGAGTTAGAAACATCGATGAGAGGGAAACATCGATCAGCTGCCTCCTGCACATCCCCTACTGGGGATGTGCCTGCAACCAAGGTACATGCCCTTGACCGGAATCAAATCTGGGACCCTTCAGTCCGCAGGCCAACGCTCTATCCACTGAGCCAAACAGGTCAGGGCAGGGCTAGCTTTTTAAAGAAAATATGTTTTTATTGATTTTAAAGGGGGGGGGGGAGAGAGAGAGAGTGAGAGAGAGAGAGATTGATGAGAGACAAACATCAGTTGCTGCCTCCTGCATGCACCCTATTGGGTATTGAGCCCACAACCCCGGCATGTACCCTTACTGTGACCTTTGGGTGCAGAGGACAACTCTCAACCACCTGAGCCACACTGGCTAGGGCCCATCTAGCTTTTTTTATAATTCCTTGAACTATTAGTAATTCCAAGGTTTTAAAGTAAAACTTAATCTCAAGAGCTTCTGGATCTCGAAAACAATTTTCCAGGAGGCATGGATGAGATCCGAGTAACAGTTGGGGGACATGGCCCTGCCAACAGCCACTCCTGTTTCTCTCCAAAGGGGAACTGATGTTTCAGGGACCTATGTACATCCTGCTAAAGGGGAATTGGCCCAGAACTAGAAATGCTGGGGGAATGGACTGGCCGCCCATGAGTCCGGGCAGTGTGACTGCTCAGCCCTCACTGTCCTGAGGAGGAGTGCTGCAGCAGACGCACTGAGAGATGCCAGCCACTGCGGACTGGCCCTGGCGTGCAAGGAGCACCTTAGAGTAAGGCTGACTCTCACACAACAATTTGCATAGCCTTCCATGTAGTTTCCATCCTTTATTTCATTCCGTCAGCACAAGCCTGCGAAGAGGTAGGGCAGAGATGATCCTCATAAATCTCCTTTTCACAGTAAGGAATGAGAGGATCAGAGAGTGTAAATATCTCTGCACAAAGCTGGGTAGCCAGTAAGAGGTGAGGCTGGGCCTAAGACCCACGTGTCCTGACAGCTAGGGGGCGGGCTCCTGACACAGCGGTTCTCAGCCAGCAGCACTCTTCAGTCACCTGGGTTGGGGGGTGCAGACTCCGAGGACCCTCCCCAGAACTGCGGGATTGGAATCTCCGGGGGAGGCCATGTCAGCAGCAGCCGTCAAAGACCATCTGGGCTTCCTGTTCAGTTCTCAAAGGTGCTTAAGCGTGAAGAGAAGGGAAACTTTAAATGGAAACCCAAAAATGCCCAAGTCTGTTTTCCTCTACTGTCTGCTATTCCCCTAAACACAGCCTCACTGTAGTATTTAGCTTAAAGGAACACTTTTCAGACCCAAAAGAACTGCTGAAGGGACAGAGACACTGAGATCTGAATTGCAGTGAAAACTACTTTTTAATAAGTGGGCTTTTAATGAACGTTCCTGAGAGTGAATTACTAGGTTTAAATCTTCTCTTCATTATGTTGCTACCATATTCTTGTTCCCAAATTTATCTTAGACTGAAAAAAATCAAGGGAAGGGCGATATTATGCAGGTATATATAATTAAATATGCAATACAAGAAGGTATAACCCCCTGTCCAGATGGCTCAGTTGGTTGAAGTGTTGTCCCATACACCAAAAGGTCGTGGATTCAATTCCCAGTCAGGGCACATACCTAGATTGCGGGTTTGATTCCTGGTCAGTGTACTGGAAGCAATGGATCGATGTTTCTCACATTGATGTTTCTCTCTCTCTCTCCCTTCCCCTCTCTTCCTCTCTAAAAATCAATAAAAACATATTCTCAGGTGAGGATTTTAAAAAAAGAAAGAAAGAAGGTATAAATGCATTGCTGCTTACCTCAGCCACGCACATTGAGGCAAAAATAATAATTATGAACGTTTGTTAGCACCTACTTAGACTGATGCTATACTTAGTATTTTGCATATAAGATCTAAATTACTCCTTAGAGCAGTGGTCGGCAAACTGCGGCTCGCGAGCCACATGCAGCTCTTTGGCCCCTTGAGTGTGGCTTTTCCACAAAATACCACGTGCAGGCGTGCACGTACAGTGCGATTGAAACTTCGTGGCCTATGTGCAGAAGTCGGTTTTCAGCTCTCAAAAGAAATTTCAATCGTTGTACTGTTGATATTTGGCTCTGTTGACTAATGAGTTTGCCGACCACTGCCTTAGAGCAACTCTGTGAGGTAGGTTGTGGGATAATAGAAAATGTCAACTGTAGATAACAAAACCTATCTCAAAGAAATTTTGTAACGATTAGTGTCTTGACTCCACCCAGCATGGCACTTGGTCAGGGTCCCCAGGAACCTCCAGGTTCTATGATTCACTGGAGGGTTCACGGGACTTGGAGTTAAGCCAAAGCAGAATCAGCAGTGGAAGAAATGCATGGGACAAAACCCATAGGAAACCAGGTGCCGGCTTCCAAGAGTCCTCTCCCAGAGGAATCGCACAGGACACACTTAATCCTCCAGCAAGTAAAATGGTGCCAACCAGGAAGCTCTTAGAAATTCAGAACCTAAGGTTTTTACTGGGGGATTGCCATGCAGGCCCCATCTGTAGCACATACCAGAATTCCAGAGTCACAGAGGGGAAGCAGGTGTTTAACATAAACCATATTATTTGCACAGAGTTTACACAGTGAGTCATCCTGAGGGAATGGTGGGTGTCTCTCACAACTCAAGTGCCCAGATGCCAGCCAAGGGCTAACCTTGTATGCAGGCTTTTCTAAGGATAGCAGTCTCAGGCTGCTGTGTTATCTCAAAGTGCATTTCCCTTTTTATTTTGAGAGACTAGAGACCCGGTGCATGAAAATTCATGCACTGGAGGGGGGGGTCCCTCAGCCCAGCCTGCCCCCCTCACAGTCCGGAAGCCCTCAGAGGTGGGGGATGACCCAGCAATCAGGGCAAGATGATGCCCCATCACACTCTGCTGCGCAAGCCTTGGCTGGCCCTGGTTACCTGAGCCTTGGCCAGCCCTGGGCGGCTGGGCAGCTGCCATCCAAAGCTTGCCTGTGTCTTGGGCCAGCCCTGGATGGCTGGGGAGCTGAGGGGACTGGGTGTTGCCATCTTTGAGGGCATGGTAGACAATTAGCATATTCCCTCCTTATTGGCTGTGGGCGCCACCATCTTTGCCATGGCATGAGGGTCAATTAGCATATTCCCTCTTTATTAGATAGGATAGGAAAGCTGTATTAGCGTTTGGTCGGCTTTATTAAGGACACACAGCTAGCAGGTGGCCAGGCCAAGATCTGGAACCCAGGTGTCATGGAAGACACTGGGAAAAGCTGGGTG
Organism: Corynorhinus townsendii; assembly: GCA_026230045.1. Lineage (NCBI taxonomy): Eukaryota > Metazoa > Chordata > Mammalia > Chiroptera > Vespertilionidae > Corynorhinus > Corynorhinus townsendii. Next base: position 113,281,420 of record JAPDVU010000007.1, on the reverse strand, counting down.
GGGCCAGAAGACCCTCAACAGATCAGGCAGTGATGTCCACTAAAACCTAGATCTGCACTGCCCACCACAGCAGCAGAGCACGTGTCGTTATGAGCACTTGGAGTCATACTAGGATGAGCTGAAAAGGTGTGCATTTTAAATTTTATTTAATTTTGAATTTAAATTTAAATAGGTGCATGTGGTTAGTTGCTACCATACTGGAGAGCACAGTATATCATAATGTAATGAGTTTTCCTCTTGGGGGAAGTAGATGAGATAAACAGACTGTGACTCTTGTTCTAAACTATGGAATGCACTGATCTGTCTGTCCTTCTCAGAGGATGCCCTTGTGTACGTGCAACAATGAAAACTAACGTGACATTTACAAATCCCCTGCAAAACATTTTTCATTTGCTTTTGCTTTTATGTTTTGTTGTGTGCTTGTGTGTGTGTGTGTGTGTGTGTGTTTCCACTGCATTTATTACTAATATAAAAAACATTAAAAAGAAACAAAATTCATTTTCAGTTCTCCAACGACTCTCACCCTCCCTCTTGTCCACACAACTCCTGATCCATGTCCTCAGGGCCAGTTCAAGACTGAGTCTGCTCATTGCCGTTTTCACAGAACACAACCAGCAGCAGCGACGGAGGTGGGGAGAGGGTGGCAGGACTGTCCAGGTGGAAATTCACATGAAGGCCTGGGGCCTCCTAGGGACTAGGCTAAGGAACACGACTGTGGAGGAAATGGGGTAGGCCCACCAGAGGCTTAGAGCACACCTCATGTGCCCGTTCAAACCCAGAAAAAGTGGCACCAGAAGAATGGGGGGCCAGGGCGGCAGTCTTGTGGGAAGTTCCCAGTGCTCCCTTGTTGGGGTGGGGAGAGCCTAGAGGCACCCCAACCTCACTTGTTTGGGCAGAAACACTATAGTGCAGAGAAGCCACAAAAATGCCACGGACACTGAGACAGGCTACGAGGTACGTTCACCCCGCACAGCGATCCCCAGCCCCGCTACCGGCAGCTAAACCACGGGATCCCAGAGCAGGTGGGCAGCCTTTCGGGAAGGGCCCGGCATCATCCAAACTGGACCCCAGGCCAGACAACCCGGGGTTCCTCCAGCAGCCCAGCACTGGGGCAGGCGCGCACAGGGGGGACTGGAAACAAGCAGCAGAGGGAGTGGGAGGACACTGCTCCAGGCTCAGGTCTTGAGGGCAGCACTGCGGCTGGTGGACAGACACACAAGAGGCGGCACCTAGTCCGTCTCCTGCTCAGCAGTCAGTGGTGAGGGGAGAGGACCCAGGAGGCAGCCGAGGGAGCAGAGATGGGGGCCTGAAGGCAAGGCTCCGGAGGCCGGATCAGCAGAAAGAATGCCCACCTACCCCAGTGATGAAACACAACTCTGAACCCTGAATGGGGGAGGTGATAGATGGGGTGGGAAATACATGGCTGCTAGGTGGCGGGGCTCCCTCCAGCTCCGCTGGGAAGGCAGTCTCACAGAGGAGGTCCGTTGATGCCTGGGTGGTAGAAGGCACAGAGGTCCTCATAGTGACAGTGGCCTTTTTTGGCAAAGTGTCGGCAGATTGGGCGGTTAGATTTGTCTTCCATAACCTGGGGTTCATCCTTGAGGGGGCAGGTATTCTTGACAAGCAACCAGCTTTTCAGCCTTCAAGGATATCGCTGTTCTTTGTGAAAGCCTCCCCTGGGGGGACTATCTTGGTCTGGCCCAGGAAAAGGAGGCTCAGCACTGACTCCCCAACCTTGACCATATGGGTGAGACCTGGGGCCTAAGCCTCCCCACAACTGGGCCTCTGCCCTGGGGAGGAGGTGAGAGACTCAGCAGTGGTGGAATCATCAGTCCCCTTGATCCTGGGGGACCTCTGTGAAGAGCTGACTTGGGGTCACCAGGCTTTCCATTGGCCATGGGGGGAGGGCCCAGAAGGCTGGGCGGTCCCGCAAGCCGCCCGTCGCCTTGGTCCCCAGCCTCTTCCCGCTCAGGCACCTGGGGCGGTGGCTGCAGCTGAGTCTGCTTCTTCCGTTTTGGCCTGTGTGTGTGTTTTGTTTTGTTTTGGTTATTAAATAGGAAAGAATTTGCTCCTCTAAAAATAGAGCTTTGAGGTGGACCCTGCAGGGCATCCTGAGGCCCACCCTGGTGAAGTGTTGGTGGGACTCCATGCCGCCTCTTGGGAGTGCTCAGACCTCTGCTACTGAGAGATGGTGTGTCCAGCAAGTCAAGGCTGACTTTCTACGTACTTACACCTTCTCTGTCTGATTTTGGATGAAGTGCTATGAGCAAATAACCAGAAGCCTAGGGAAGGGAAGAAGAGACTTTAAGAACCTATATAGTTCGTTAGGTACCTGGGCCTCACTCTCCCGTGTTCGTCCTAACCCCAGGGTTGATGTGGTCCCTGGCAGCATGTGGGTAGGTCTGGTGAAGGCCAACAAGAGCTCATGGGTTGGGATGTTGAAGAGGCGGGAGAACTCTCCCAGGAGTTATGCAAACCAGCTTTGGAGTGATTAACCCAGTTGGAATCCTGGTTCTGCTGCCTTAAGAAAGGTACTTCACCAAAGCTTCCATATCCTCATCTGTGAGATGGGAAGATCATTGTGAAAATTCAGTGGAAGCATCCATAACATCCACGCTGCCTCTGGGCTGTGCTGTTAATCCCTGTAGGCCAGGCTGGGTTATGGAAGAGGGAAACACAGAAGGCAAGACCTGGGTTGCCACTGACCTGCCACTTCCATTCCAGCAATTCCCCTTCTGTTTGATGTCTGTGAATATCACCCGGATCGCAATCCAGGCCTTAAGAGAGGAGTGTCTCTCCAGGTGAGTCCTCCCAGTGCTCATCGCCCCGCCCCCATCACCCCACCGGCTGATTATAAGGACCCAGCAGAGTCTGGTTCCTTCTCCCCAGCTTCCTTCCTCACCTGCTGGCTTCTGGGGGCAGTAGGCAACATCCATGTGCACTGTACCCATCTGCCAGCCCATCTCAACCCTGAGCTCAGATGTGAAGGCTGCCTGGGGAATGGCTCCCTGGGAGGGTAGTGGGGAAGAACACCCAGGTGCCATGCTTTGTCCATCATCTCCCTTCCTGCAGGGAGTGTAATCGGCAGCAGAAGGTGATCCCAGTGGTGAACAGCTTCTATGCTGCCACTTTCCTCCACCTCGCTTATGTCTGGAAGACGCAGCAGAAGACCATTGCAGACTCAGGCTTTGTCCTCAAAGGTGTGCTTTCTTCTGGGGAGGCCTAGCTCTTCCAGGGCGTCCCCAGGCTTAGGGACCTCAGGGTGGTGAATAGACTGGGCTGCAGTTCCCTTCCAGCCCACCCTCTGGAGCCTGCTATCTCTCCCTTGTCTGCCACCCCTCCTCTCTTTCTGCCCTTATACCAGTGGTAATATTTTCTGAATCAAAAGCTGGGTCCGACAGTGGACTGACTATTCTAAGTCCCAGTTATCCTGGGCAAGGTTGTGTGGTCCCTGTGGATCCTGTGGTCCCTTGATCTCCCTCCATGGTGAGCTCCCCATCTTAGAGGTCTCTTTCACCTCTCTCCATAGGACCCGGCTGGGGGTACTCCCTAGAGCTGCTGGGCCCTGGACTGTGCATCCAAAGCCCCCTCAAGCCTTTTGTTCCCAATGCTCTCTGTTCCAGACTTGGAAGTGTTGGCCAAGAAGAGCCCACGGCGGCTGCTCAAGACCCTGGAGATCTACTTGGCTGGAGTATCAAAGGGACAGACCTCCTTGCTGGGAGCACAGAAGTGCTGTGGGGCACCAGCCCCTCACTGCAAGGACCTCACTTTCACAGGCGTGTGTGACCTGCCACCACACTCATCCGAAGGCACGTGGCCCGTCTGACCGCCGAGGCAAACCATGTTAGGAACACCTGGCTGGACCATGCCCCTTCCCATCTCAGCAGAAGGGACGTGGAAGCTCCCAGGCCTGGTCGAGGGAACCAAGGACCTCCTCCTCATGAGACACAGGGGCAGTCAGACTTGACGCACTCCCTACAGATCTGCCTCCTTTGCTGTCATCTGAGTTGGGCTCCAGGTCATCTCGGTGAGAGTGAATGGATCGTGAGGTGGGAGAGCCCCATCAGGATATTCCACACGCCCCCAGGTAGGGCTTTCAGACCGCTGGTAGCCATAGGACAGGGACCAGACAGGGACATAGAGTGTCTAGTTAGAATATGAAGGGAGGTGGCAGTGGTAGCAGCCAACAGGGGGCAGCATGAACCAGAGCAAGACACCTGAGGCCACGGCTGGGCCCACTTTCCTCTCCTCCATCCACCAGGCCAGTGTAAGAACCAGTCGGGGGGCTTCTGGCCTTGCATTTGCCCCATCTCCTCTCCTCTCCGCTGTTTATGATGCAGAACAGGGCCTTTGGCCGAGTCTCCATTGCTGCCCATCCTAACTGCCTGCCAGCTGGGCTTCCCCAGGGAGGTTGTGTGGTGCCCATCACAGATGGTTTTCTAGCCTGGTTGGGGGAAGGAGGAAATCAGCAGTTACTGAATAAAAGAATTGTTCTGGGTTAAGGTTTCCACGTGTTTCCTCCAAGACAAGCCTTGTGCCTTCCCCAAGCCCTGCTAGAGCTAGGCACTCCTACCGGGTGAAGGCCCTGGTCAGGGCTCCCGGAGAGGGCGCTGTGCCCTCACCAAACTCCACTTAGTTCACTGTGAGGTCCACCCTGCACTTGCAGGTCCAGAGACTTTTGCACTCTAACCAGTGGGCGAGGTGAACCTAGCCCTTGTTAAGATTGACTGGTGTGCCATAGCCAGTTTGGTTCACTGTATAGAACATTGGCCCATGGACTGAAGAGTTCCCGAGTTCGATTCTGATCAAGGCATGCACCTGGGTTGCAGAGTGAATCCCCGGCCTGGTCAGATACATGAAGGAGGCAACCAATTGATGTGTCTCTCACATCGATGATTCTCTCTGCCCCTCGCACTCTCTCTAAAAATCAGTGGAAAAATATCCTTAGGTGAGGATTAACAACAACAAAAGCTGGACGTGTATGAAGTGCCCACACTGTTTTTTTCCTGCACAATTTGTTTCTGGGGAAGCTGGCTGTTCCTTCATTCACAAAAAGGGTATCCTGACCTGCAGCGGGATCCCCACTACACTGCTCTCCTGTCCTCTGCCCTCCCTCAAGTAGAGCTTGGAAGATCCTGTCTAGCCCCTTCAGGCCTCTCCAAGGCTGACCCTCTGGAGATGGGGCCATCACAGGGGTGGGGTTGACACATGGCCACGCCAGGGTGGAAGGGAACTTGTCAGTCAGCAGGATGCCGGTGGGGCTGGCAAAGGGCTCTGCAGTGTGCCGGTGTCATCTTTGCCCAACCTGACTAATCCTTCCTCCAGTCCGGGCTTAGCTGACAAGCAGAGATGCAGGGAGATTGGTGGGTTGGAATGCAGAAGGGCCGCAGCCCAGCCTCCACTTCGGAGTCAGGTTCAGTGGTTCCTTCCTGCAGATTCCTTCCACCTGCTCTGAGACCAGGCTTCTCAGCAGACCTGACTGCACACTCAGCCCGAGCACTGCCAGGGCCCGGCCAAATGGGCCTCTCGCTGGAGGGGAGGCCAGCGGCCTCGCAGCTGCCCTCTTCCCACACCCGCCCTGTGCAACACTCTCCAGACAGCGGAGCACTCACAGCTTCACAGCAGTAACACAGTCCAGGGATCAAGTTCTGTTGATGGACTGTTTGGAGTGGGGGTGGGTTGTTAGTCTCTAAAAACTCTGAAAGAAGATGCAAAGCCCTAGCCAGTCTGGCTCAGTGGATAGAGCGCTGGCCTGCAGATGGAAGGGTCCCAGGTTCGATTCTGGTCAAGGGCAAGTACCTCAGTTTCAGGCACCTCCCTGGCCTGGGCCCTGGTCAGGGCTCGTGCAGGAGGCAACCAATCGATGTGTTTCTCTCACATTGATATTTCTCTCTGTCCTTCCCGCTCTCTTCCACTCTCTCTAAAAATCAATAAAAAAAATATTCGTCGGTGAGGATTAAAAATAAAAATTTTAAAAAATGAAAAAGTAGATGCAAAAATCTTAATCTGTATTTTTTGGCAGGGAAAGGCCTGCCTAGGCCTTTCATGGGAGACTTAAAATGTTTCACAACCCTAAAAATGTCAGAACTACAGGTTTGGTACAGCCCCTAACTCCCCCTTTTAAAAATCATCCCTGAAGCTTCAGGTCAAGAAAGCAGAGTCGTGCTCTTTAAAAAACTTCCTCCTGGTACATGCTCTGTGTCGGCTGTCAGGTGGATGACTGTGCAGAGAAAGGTGGATATTCAGGGAGCTGGTTTTTTATGCCTCTTGGCACAAAATCAACAAGATGAACTTGATTAGAATTTCTGTTTAGAATGGAAAGAGCAAGCATGTCAGCTCAGAAGCCACATAGCCCCAAGGGCCTAGGGGTGAGCTGGGTCAGCACAAATGTGCCCGGCCAGGCCTCTCACTCTGGTCTAGGCTCACATAGCCCTGCCTCCCTGTCGTCCCCCTGGGTCATGCGCTCAGGATGGGACCGCTTTGGGGCAACTCCATTCTCCCCTTGTTTAGCTATCTAGCCTCTTTGATATTCCAGCCACCACCTGCTACACAAGAGCATGAACTCAGGGGCCCTAGTAATACATGACACAATGTGCCGTGAAGTGACAAGCCAGACTTCTGCACAGGAGGAAGAGTGGTGCTGTTGCCTGGTGAGCATGCGTCATTTGGAAGCAGTGGTTTATTAGGGCAGCTGAGGAAATGCTGGCTCGAATGGAGAGGCAGCCCCAGACGGCTGCCACAGCCTTCTCCCAATTGGGAACATGAGACCGATCTGAAGCCTCTGGCTGCAAGTGATCCTGAGCCTGGCGCTGTGCCACCTCCCTATAGGGTTCACAACAGTACCTGCAAGGCCCACTGGGACTCCTGGCCCCTCTGTCTTAATTCTGCAAAGCCAGCGCTGGCCCCTCGGAGGGGAGAGATTGTCCCCTGGGTCCCACTCCCCCCCAGCATGGGAATGAGCCCAGGTGAGCAGGTGGGGTGGGGAGAGGGAGCCCAGGGCAGCAGTGCAGGTGGAGAGCAGGGAAAGCACTTGTCTCCTTTATTGAACATCTCGCAGGGGCACCTCGGCACTGACCAGGCGGCAGGAGGAAGAGCAAGCAGGCAGGGGGTGTGCGCAGTGAGATGGCCCTCTCACTTCCAGTTCTTGAAGAATTGCTTGAAGATGAGACTCTCACGGCCCTGGGGCAGGATCTCCACCTGCAGGGACAGCAGGGGGAGACTTTCTCACAAGGATGCTATCTCTGCCTCCGCCAGGGAAGGGCGGGGCCAGGGAAGGAGGGGCTGGGCACCAGGCCTCAGTGCACTTGCTGTCCAGGCCAAGGATGCTCCTCCCAAGGAGATAAGAACTGAGAAAGATTACAGGTCACGGCTGTGGAAAAAGGCTGCTTCCAGGATATAGGCAAACAGTTTGCGCGATGCACCAATTACAGATGAGCCTTATCAGCTCCCCTCAAAATGATTTGTGGAGTCACCGAGCTGGGGTGACAAGGGGTGGTACCAGCTTGGGACAGTGTCCCAGAAGTGCACAAGCTGTTCAAAGCCACACCGACTCCCAGGGGAATGCTGCCCAACATCCTCTTGGAAAATAACATTTAAGTTTTTCAAGGATTGAGAAGAGCTTCCCCGCTGGGTGGGTCTGGTAGGGAGGCCGGACTGTCCCTCACTGCCAGAGGCTTTCCTGCCCTTCTTGTCCCGTCTGAGTGGCAGCAGGTCAAGGGAGGTGTCCCAGGAGGAGGGTCCGGGGCACGGGTGTCTCCTCACCTGCGTGTTTGGGGCGTACCGCATGCGGGAGATGAAGTCCTCGGCCACTCGGAGGGCCGCCTGCCGCTCCTTCTCATTAGCTTTTCGCCCTGGACCACAGATTTTTCAAAAGATCAGGAAACCTTTCTAGCCCACTTGCCGTTTTTTTTGAGGAAACTTCAGGGGGTCCCCAGAATAGCTGATAACTTTAAAAATAAGTGGGCCAGGAGGTGATAGGATTGCTGAGCTCTCTGGAGGTATAAAGCCAGCCCCTGAGGCTTCTCCCAGCCTGGCAGCTGAGCCAGATGAAAAGTGCCCTTCTGCCCACTCATCAACTCTCCATCAGACCTGGGGATATTCATGGGACATTCGTGATGTTAGAGCCATGGCCGCACCCCAGGACCCCTGGCCTCCTGGGCCTGCCACATTCTGTTATCAAGTCTTCACTGTACAGCCAACTAGGACAAAGGGTGTGATTGACTGCAGTCTTACTCCCATAATGCCAGATAGCCGACACAGGCCTAATAGTGATGCCAACTAAGAGCACAAGAAGGAAGACCCAGAGCCATCCAGTCTCTCCTAGAGGCAGTCCCTTAACACAAATGGGCCCCAGCTTTTAAGGCATTTTCCAAGGCAACAATATTTTCAACCGTGGTTGGCTCTCCAGTGCAAAAGACAAGCAGACCCAAATGGAATCCCATGTGGTAAACCCCACGAGACTCAGTGCCTCGCCTCACTGCAGTGTCCGCCTCTCCCAGGTGTGGAATTCGGAAGTCAAGAGTCCTGAATTTCCTGGTGAGCACTAGTGAGGCATCTGCTGGATAAGACCCTGCCCCCCCAAGAGAAGGCGCCCTGGCCTGGGATAATCCACTCTCCTCACTTTCCTGTCCCCCGAGAGAAGCGTTCCATTTGCACAGCCTTCCATTTACTAGACAGGATGCAGCCTGATTCACGTCTTGACATCAACTGCGTTGACTTTCCCTCATTAACACTGTAACTGCAGAACCAGCTCAAGCTGGCCTTACCCTCTTTCTAACCATACTGGTGTCAACAAAACAAAATCGTTAAGTCATGCAGCCGAGGCATGCACAGGAGAGTATTTTGACCTGCAATAACACCCAGAACCAAAGTTTCACCCCCAACCTCATGGAACCAAAAAGCTGAGACTTGACGGGAACGTGATCATCTGAATCCTTTCAGAATCTAAGGGTCTGTTGTCCAGAATGATCTGGTGCTGAAACCCTCCTATTGAAACCTGCCAGCCAGCGCTCCACACGCCAGACTGTCCTTCCCTTACAGCCTCCTGCCCACCCCCTAACTTCAGTCTGGGAGGCCTCCCCCCAACCTCCACCCCCGCCCACAAACTTCGATCTGGGAGGCAATTTGAGGCTTGCTTCCTATCTCCTTGCTGGTTGACTTCCCAATAAATCTTTTTTTTAAATTTTTCCTCAAAAGCCAGTGCTGCCCTGGCTGGTGTGGCTCAGTTGGTTGAGTATGCACTGAAAAGTCATGAGTTCGATTCCCAGTCAGGGCACATACCGGTTTGTGGTTTGATCCCAGGCTGGGGTGCATACAGGAGGCAACCAATCTGATCAATGTTTCTCTCACATTGCTGTTTCACTCTCTCCCTCTCCTTCTCTCTCTCAAATCAATAAAAATCATATATATATATATATATATATATATATATATATATATATATATATTTAAAAGCCAGTGCCATAGTCCTGGCTTTAGTCCTTGGTAACACCACCAACCAGGCTATACAATCCAGTTAGCTACAAATTATCTAACTTAATGTGGTGTATCCTTCTCTGTCATTTGACCAGCTACCCTCCAAATATCTTCCTGGCTGGCAAGTTTGTTTTTTCTTCTCTGGTTTCTCTTCCCTAAATTGCTTGGTTCTTTGCTTGGGGTTAATTACACTCCCATGGAGGTCTGCACACCAACCCCCCACCCACCCCCTCCTCAATGCTTGGAATTGGTTCCATAGGAAGAAACCCTGTGGTAGGAGGGAAAAGGCAGCCCCCCTCTACACACACACACACACACACACACACACACACACACACACACACACACTTTAACTCAGAAACCTGCCAGGCTGCTTGCTGCTCCAGGCCCTTCCCTGAAACAACAGCATTACTGCTCAGCAGCAGCCACACTTCGAACACCCAGCACCTCTCCATCTTCCTGGCCAGGCTGGGACTGCGAGTGTCTCTTGGCCTTGGTTGACCCTGGGTTGAGCAAATATACCATCAAGACACTAGAGATTATATGGTTTCTATTTTCAAGACGTTTATAACCTGGCCAGGGAGGTAAGGCGCGCTCATGAACAGACAAGTGCGGAGAAGATACGGAGCTGCCAGTGTCGCTCAGACACTCAGCTCTGTCTCAACATTGCAGAGTCAGACGAAGGAACAGGCCTCTGCACAACAGTGCTTCTATGTCCAACCAAAACAATCTCTTGGAAAAACAAGTTCTCCCAGTTCACTGCCCACTGCATAAAGTGAGTCAATTTATCTAAAGTGTCTGTCACTCCTCAAGGCAGAATGGCAGGACCAGGGTCCTGGGAGCTTCCCACCCCCCGCCCCCCCGCCAGTCGACCCCCCTCCCCAGTGCCTAGTGAATCAGAATGGGGGGAGGGGGTGTCCAGCCACCTGTTTTCACAGGCCCTCAGCCCTCTGGCAATCCTGAGGGATGCTCAAGTTTTAGAATTAGGGGGTGGGAACAGAAAAGAGAAAGCCAGAGCCTGGAGGCAGGCCCAGAGTATTGGGTCTGGAGGCTCTTTGGAAGCAGGCAGCTGGGGGCCCTCCAGCGGGGAGCCTGTGGGGTCAGAGCAGGCCGGCCTCTGCCTGGCGTGGAGACATCGCACGTACCCTTCCAGATGTAGATCTTGCCGCAGAGCCCGTTGTCCAGCACAAAGCAGTCATCAGGTATCAGCAACTCGACGGCAAAGGGGCTGGAGTCGGCCACCTTGGTCAGGTGCATCTGTCCAGTGGCGTCAGAGACCTTGGGGAGGATGTGCCAGAATAGTGTCAACACAGCCCCGTTCACACAGAGCCGAAGCTGAGGTCCCAGAGGAGCTGCCTCACACATATACCTCAAACCTTCAACAGGGCAAAGTAACCTTTAGGCTGGCCCACACAACACTGTTCCAAAGAACCCTTTGCAAAGGTAACAAGAAACCAGATATGATGGGGACTGGACCAGTGACTACGAAGACTGAAAATTAAAACGTTCAGAATGAGCATCACTGACATCTGTCCCAACAGAAATGCCTTCTTTGTCTACTAATCGGAACCCTATTTGGGCTTCTGCCTGATCAGTGTATCCCAAATAGTTATTCTTTTGATCTCAAATAAAATGCTTGTTGCCTCTCAGTTTGAAAGGCTATTTTTAGACTAAAAGAGCCGTGTTGGATCACCCTCCCCTCAACACACAGTCCTAACCTCCATCCAGGGCCCAGGGAGGAAGCTGCCTCCCTGCACCACAGCCCCACCCACTGCCCAGGCCGGGGAAGCAGACAGGACAGGGAGGAAGGTTCTACCAGGCAAATCCAGGCAGCCCCAGGCCTCCCATCACCCTCACCACTGCAGCCCAGAGGCCCCAAATCCATTTGGAAATTAAGTGGATTCCACATGACAAATAAATGCGAAGATTGAAAAAGTAAAGCTCAACATCTTCAGATGTCCTTCTCCACGAATGGGCTGGAAGTGGAGTAGCATTTATCTCCTCAGGAGGGCCCAACATCCACCTTCCCATCCTCCTCTCACTCCAGCCCTGGGTAAACTGCCCCGCTGCCCGGACCAGACTTCCCACTGCGCTCTCCTCTCCCTCAGCCCCCGCTGCACCCACCCCTGCCTGGTCCCAGGGCAGGCCCTGGACGCCCACCTTATACAGAGCCGCAGCGTGGGCATTAGTCTGGTCAGCTGTGAGGTCTTCCTCAGGGTTGCCCTCCTTCAGAGCAGGCTTGGGGCCCAGGACCTGCAGGAGTCAGGGAAGACTAGGTTCCCAGGGATTCCTGGCACCTGTCCCAGACCTTCCCAACCCGTTACGCCCAGGGCCACAGCCTCGGGTGGGGCAAACTGTCCTGCACAAGGGCACCCAGCACAGATGAGGGCTGGGACCAGGCCACCCCACCAGCCAGGCCACTGGTCCATCCGCCCACAGGGGTACCTTACGCTGAACCACACCAAGGCACCTCGTGAACTAGCCATGAGCAGTGGCCAAGATGGCCCCGCCCAGTCCTCCAGTGACCGCCCTCTTGCCCCCAGCCAATCACAGCTACCCTCCAGCCCCCAGCCGATCACAGCCTGTCTCGCAGCTTCCAAGCAGAGGCCTCCCATCCCAACATCCCCTCCACCTGGATCATCTCGGCAGGCTCCTCCCCATCGGTGACGATCTCCACCTGGGCCTTGCCCTGCCGCTCGCTGTCCCGGATGGCCAAGGCCAGGTCCCGCGCCTTGTTGCGCTCCAGGATGTTGGATTTGCCACCGCACCAGGCAAAGATGTTCTGGCAGGAAGGGGGAGGCCCGGTTAGAGAAGGCTTCTCTGAGCATGGTAATGACAACACCTGCAAGAGTGTTTCTCTGCCCAGCCACCCCCACCCCTGTCTCCCTTCTGCTTTATTTTTCTCCAGATCACTTATCAGCATATATTTCCACATCTCTATCTTGTGTATAATCTATCTTCCCTGACTAGAAAGTAAGCTTCATTAGGACATGAGTGTTTCGTTTTGTTTTGCTTTGCTCATTGCTGTATGTCCAGTGCTAAAACAGAGACTGGCACATATTTAGGCACAAAATGAATGAATGAATGGGTGAATGCCATCCTTGAGCATCCTACCTGCACCCCTGCCAGGCACAGCCCTCATCCCCTCTCTCGAGCTGGTCCTCCTGCCTCCATCTCATTGCTTCTAGTCCTCCTTCCATTTCTGCCCACAATCTTTGGCACCACAAGATGCGGTCCAGCCCTGGCCAGGGTGGCTGAGTTGGTTGGGCATCGTCCCATGTGCCGAAAGGTTGCTGGTTCGATTCCCAATCAGAGCATATGCCCAGGCTGTGGGCTTGATCCCTTATAGGAGGCAGCCGATTGATGTTACCTTCTGACATAGATGCTTCTCTCCCTCTCCCTCCCTTTCTCTCTCTCTAAAAAATCAATCAACTATTTAAAAACAAACACACAAAAAAACATGGTCCAGAATCTTCCAACCATAGTCAGATTCCTCATGACCTGGGTCTCACCCTTCTTAGTAATTTTTGATCCCATGGCTCCTGTCCCCACCCTGTCCCTCCTGTGGGCAGGCATGTCTATAACCTTCCCTGCCTCAGTGCCTCAGCTCATCTGTCCCTTCACCTGGAATGGCAGTTCCCCTCCATGAAGGCACCTCCTGGGTCAATGGCTTTGGCTCAGGTTTAAGAGCCCCACCCTTCCCAAGCTCCCCCAGCACAGTCACTGCCTCTCTCATCACATCCTGCCATAGATTACTGCAAGTGACAGGCCAGGCCGTCATGGCTGCCTCCCCAGGGCAAGCAATTAGTGGAGCCTGGGCTGGCTCAGAGCGGCCATCAGGACTCACTGAGTGAAAGGATGAGTGAGGAAGTGAATGAATGGTCTGGCAGCAGCTAACTCAGAGGCCCAGGGGCTCTAGGAGGAGGGCCCGCTCCGTGCCGAGGCATGGCTAGACCGCAGAGGGAGGTTTCTGTCCTGAGTACATAGATGCTTCTAATGGCTGCAGTGGCCCCACTTGGAATGGACTTACAGCAGCTCAGCTGCTCTCCCGCTCCCCTGGGCTCCTGGTCCCTGCCCTTTCAAAAGACGGTGCCAACAGAGCGGTCCACCCCGCCCTGCCTACCCACCTGGCCCAGGTCCAGGATGAAGCAGTCCCCGGTGTTGAAGCTGTCCCAGCTCAGCACCCGCTCCGTGGCGCGGATATTTTTCTTCCCCTTCACCTGGTAGAGCTTCCTGATGGCCTCTGGGGTGGCCTCTGCGGAGATCTTGTGAAATGCTGACTCCACGCCGCCTTCCTGCAGCCCAGGTGGCCAGCCTCAGTGGGCTGGTGGGAGGCCCAGCGCCCTCCACACCCCATCCCACTGGGAGACTGGCAGACAGGTGGGGAGGACCCAGCCCCAGAGGACATCTGGGCCTCCTGCAGGGTGAGGACCAGCCGAAGGGGCTGGGCTCGGAGAGAAGCCGCAGGGCAGGCTGACCTGGTACTTGAGGCCCCGCGGGAAGTAGCTCATGAAGAGGTCCGACTCGTTGCCCTGCACCTCGCGGTGCTGCACAGGCCGCTCCCCCAGCAGGGTGTTGAGGTGCACGGCCAGCACTGCGCAGGCTCCCTGCTCATCCCGCGAGGACTGCTGGCCTGGGGCGGCGGGAGGGGGCGGGGCCAGGCCCGTGAGACCCTCGCCAGCCTGGGAGCCCGACCCCCCTACCCTGCAGTCCCTCACCTATCCACAGGTGCAGGTGGGAGAACTCCTCCGTGCCATTGTACAGCACCAGGTAGGAGTCCCCTGAGAAGAAAACGCCCTGGTTCTCGGGGGCCACAGGCACCGGCTTCATCTTCTCCACCCGCCATACGTACAGGCCAGGGTCCTGCACTGATGTCGAGAATGGAGAACTGCTGTGGGAGGAGAGAGGGTTGGCAGTGGCCAGAGCCTGAGAGAAGTGTCCTGGGGCAGAGAGACCTGGGCAGGCCCGGGGACTGCGATGTGGGGAGGAGGGGTGCTGGGAGGAGAGGCAGCCTTGGAAATGAAGGAGGGGAGGGGCGGGAGAGGATGGGGTGCACAGCCTACCTCTGGGGGATGGGTGTGTACATGCTGTTTTCAGATCTGGAAAGAGAGAAGACGCCGTTATCATTACAAATGTCATGACGGCCACCCTTCACAGTGGTCCGGAAAGGCCCTCCGTGCTGGCCAAGTAGGTTCATGTCCGTCAGCTACGTCGTCTCCAAGATTACAGTGTCACACATGGACACCTGGCCCATGATGCTGGCAAAGAAACGGATGCTCAGCGAGCCTAAGTCCAAAGACACAGCTAGCAAGTGGCTAGGGAAACTGGGTGTCTGGCTCCTGGGCCAGTGTCTTCCCCATGCTGTGGCCATGGAGCCACACCTCTCTTCTGCTTCCAGACCTGGGCATGGCATTGGGGCTGGAATGCAGCTCTCTAAGCAACAACTGCTTATGTTATAAAGTCTAAAATCAATGACTTAAGTTTCCACCAAAAAAAAAAAAAAAAAGGCAAATTAAACCCAAAATAATAAAAAGAAAATCTATACTAATAAAGGGTAATATGCAAATTGGTCACAACGCCCTCACAGTAACAACTGAATAGCAGGCTGCGTGGGGTGACCAGGCCGGCAGCGGGGGGTAGTTAGGGGCGATCAGGCTGGCAGGCAGGTGAGCAGTTAGGAGCCAGTAGTCCTGGGTTGTGAGAGGAATGTCTGACTTCCGGTTTTGGCCCGGGCCTCTAGTAAATAATAAAAATGAGAGCAGAGCTGCCTGGCGTACTCAGTGGTTAGAGTGTCAGCTTGCACACCAGAGGGTATCGGTTAGATTCCTGGTCAAAGGCACGTACCTGGATTGCAGGTCCAAACCCCACCCCTGGTCAGGGCGCATGTGGGAAGCAACCAATTGATGTGTCTCTGTCACATCGATGTTTCTCTCTCTCTCTCTCTCTCTTTCTTTCTCCCCTCTCTCTTTTCCTCCCCATCCCCCCTCTCTTCCACTCACTCTAAAATCAATGGGGGGAAAATATCCTCACTCATCTGGTGAGGATTAATCCTGTCTAATAAAAGAGTAATATGCAAATTAACCATCACTCCACTACACCCACAAGCCATGCCCACCAGCCAATCAGGAGCGAGTATGCAAATTAACCCAATCAAGATGGCTGCAGCCACAGAGTGAGCAGGAGACTTGGGTTTCCCCGGCAGTGGAGGAAGCCAAGCTTTCCGCCTTCCCTGGGGGGCCCAGGCCTCCACTCAAGGCTACAAAGTTTCAATTATAGAAGATAAATAAATCCCAATAAAAATGGCGGCAGCCATGGAACTGGAGAGAGCAGTAGGCTTGGGTTGCCCCCTGGCAATGGCGGAAGCCAAGCTCCTGCAGCCCTGACCTGCCTTGGCCTCCGATACAAAGTTTCAATTATAGAAGACAAATAAATGACAACAAAAATGGCTGTGGCCATGGAGCAAGCAGGAGGCTTGGCTCTGCTCAAGGCTACAAAGTTTCAATTATAGAAGATAAATAAATCCCAGATCCCAGGGCCTCTGCTTGGGTTGCCGGGGGGCGTGGCCAGCCTGCAAACTACCACAGGCCCCTTGCCCAGGCCGCCCCACACCCCAAGGGAACCCCCACCCTGATCCAGGACACCCTTGAGGGCAAACCAGCTGGCCCCCACCCATGCACCAGGCCTCTATCCTGTCTAATAAAAGAGTAATATGCAAATTGACCATCACTCCAACACACAAGATGGCTGCCCCCATGTGGACACAAGATGGCCGCTACAAGATGGCCAGCAGAGGAGGGAAGTTGGGGATGACTGGGCCTTCAGGGAAGGGCAGTTGGGGGGGTCCAGGCCTGCAGGAGAGAGCAGTTGGGGGGGACCAGGCCTGCAGGGGAGGGCAGTTAGGGGCAAACAGGCTGGCAGGGGAGCAGTTAGGCATCAATCAGGTTGGCAGGGGAGTGGTTAGGGGGTGATCAGGCTAGCAGGCAGAAGCAGTTAGGGGCAATCGGGAAGGCAGGCAGGCGAGTAGTTGGGAGCCAGCAGTCCTGGACTGTGAGAGGGATGTCTGACTGCCCGTTTAGGCCTGATCTTACTGGGATTGGGCCTAAACAGGCAGTCGGACATCCCTCGAGGGGTCCCAGATTGGAGAGGGTGCAGGCTGGGCTGAGGGACACACACCCCAGTGCATGAATTTCATGCACTGGGCCTCTAGTAAATAAGTAAATAAGAGCAGAAATAGAAAACCAAAAAAAAAAAAAAAAGAGAGAGAGAGAGAGAAAATCATTGAAGCTGGTTTTGGGAAAAATATCAATAAAAAGATGAACTTCTAGACAAACTGGTTAGGAAAAAGGAGAGACACAGATTCCCAATACAGAAATAAGAAAGATGATATCACTACAGATTCTGCAGATATTAAAGGAATAAAGAATTACAAAAACTTTATGCTGATATATTCAACAACTTATATAAAATGGGTAAATTTCTTGAAGGATACAAATTATGAAACTTCACTTAAGAATAAGTAGATTACCTGCATAGTTCTAATATCTACTAAACAAACTGAATTTGTACTTAAAAAGTCCTCTCCCCGCCCCCCCAAAAATAAATTCCAAGTCCAGATATGTTCTACTAAAAATTTAAGGAAAACATAATACCAAGTATACAAACTCTTTCAGAAAAGAGACCACTTCTCAATTTATCCTTTGCTGCCAGCATTATCTTGATACAACAAAATCAAATAAATATATTACAGCAAAGAAAACTAGATCAATATCACTCATGAACACAAGGCACAAAAATATTAACAAAATTTTAGCATATGGAATTCCATAATCCTATCTAATAAAAAGAGAATATGCTAATTGACCATCACTCCATCACAAAGATGGTTGAACCCACAGCTGAGGCCAAGTTCCCATAAGGAGCCTTAACAAGCAATCAGCAAGGATCTGAGGCTACACCCCCCCTCCCCGCCCCCGTGTGGTTTGACCGGGTATCTCAAGGTGCGCTTCTGGTCCTGGTGCTCAGCTAGGGGACCTCAGACTGCTCCCCCAGCCCCAGCGCCAGGCCGGGGGACCTCAGGCCGTGCCCTCCACCAGGTGGGGCTTGACAGGGGATTCAGGCCACGCCCCCCACTCTGGCACCAGGCTGGGGGACTTCAGACCCTACCCCTCTCCTGGCAAGGCTCGACAGGGGATCTCAGGCTGTGCCCCCCACCCAGCTGGGCTTGACAGGGGACCTCAAGGTGCACCCCCAGTGCTGGGTTGGGGGAACTCAGGCCATGCCCCCACCCAACAGGGCTTGACGGGGGACCTGAGGCTGTGCCCCCCTCCCAGTGCTGGCCTAGGGAACCTGAGGCTGCGCCCCCGCCGCCTGGCGGGGCTTGATGGGAGACCTCAGGCCATGCCCCCCACCCAGCGGGGCTTGACAGGGGATCTCAGGCCATGTCCTCTACCTGGCAGGGCTTGATGGAGGACCTCAAGGCATGCCCCCTGCCCGGTCTGGGCTGAGGGACCTCAGGCCATGCCCCCCGCCCCCCCCTCCCCCGGGCCTGGTGCCAGGCCAGGGGACCTGAGGTTATGCCCCCTGCCTGGCAGGGATTGACAAGGGTGGAACTGGCCGGGTCTGGATATAGTCCAATGGGGGGGGGGGGGGCAGCCGTGTCTGGGTCTCACGCGATTTTGAGGTGCATGTGGGTGGGCGGGGACTTGACTCTGGGTCCTGTGGTGTGCCCCAGACTCTGACAGGAGGAAGGTTTTCATATACATTCTACTAATTTTCTTTCATCTCTGACACTTCTATTATAGAGAAAGGGCAAATAGCAATATTAAATTATTTCCTTTAATTAACCCCCTTTTAATGTGCACCGGGTCACTAGCATAAAGAATAAAACATATGACTAAATGGAGGTTTATCCCAGGAATGCAATGTTTGTTTAACATCTGAAAATCAAGCAATGTAATACACCCTATTAATTATCTTTATTTTGATCTCAATAGATGAAGAAAAAGCAGTTAGCAGAATTCTATATCCATTCCTGATTTTTAAGGAAAAAAAAAAAAAAAAGTTGCCCAGCCGGTTTTAACTTATGAACCAGGAGGTCATGGTTCAATTCCGGTCAGGGCGTATGCCTGGGTTGTGGACTAGATCCCCACCCAGTGTGCGGCATGCAGGAGGCGGCTGCGATCAATGATTCTCTCTTATCATTGATGTTTCTCTCTCTCTCTCTCTCCCTCTCCCTTCCTCTCTGAAATAAATATAAATTTTTTTAAAAACAATTTTCAAAGCCCTGACACAGTAGCAAAACAAAAAATAAACAAATGAAAAAAACTTTTAGCGTAACCTGATAAAAGGTATCTACCAAAAACAAACAAAACCCAGAAAACAAAAATCCCTAAAGCTAACATTAAACTTAGTACCGTCTCTAAAGTACTAAGTCTAAACTCCCTCTGAGGCATGTCGCCCATCCTGGGCATCAGCTACCGTTTCTCTATGCCAGGTCCCTTCAAATGCCAGAATGAACAGCATCTTTACTCTGTAGGTCGGTAACAGCAACTTTTTTGGGACAAAAATTATTCAAAGGAAAAAATGCTAAAGGCAAGCACTTTAAACATATATTAACTTTTTAAAAAAGAGCGTCATCCTGATATGCCAAGGTTTTGGGTTCATTCCCTGATCAGGGCACGTATAAGAATCAACCAATGAATGCGTAAACAAGTGGAACAACAAATCTCTCTCTCCCCTGCCTCCCTCTCTCGCTAAAATCAATACTTTTCTTTTGGATAATACAAATAAAAATTCAGCAAATGCAGTCGCTACAGCTTCACTCACTGTCTCTTTCATATGTTCCCATTACTAGAGGGTTTCTTTTTTTGGCTTAAAATGCAGAGCCCACACCAGCAAGTACTGCAACACAATTAGCATTTTAAAACATTGACTTGAGAGAGAAACATCAAATTGTTGATCCACTCATTTATGCATTTAAAAAATTTTTTAATACTCACCGGAGGACATGCCTAGAAAGAGGCGGGGAGGGGGGTAAGGAGAGGGAGAGGGAGAGGGGAGAAACATTGATGTGTGAGAGAAACATTAATTGGTTGCCTTCTGTACATGCCCAACCGGGGGTCGAACCTGCAACCCAGATATGAGCCCTGACCGGGAATCGAACCGGCAACCTTTCGGTGCATAGGACGATGCCCAACCAACTGGGCCACTCCCGCGGCTGAATAGCATTTTTGTAAGGCAAGCCCCAGTGGTGCAGGGTAAGGGACCAGGAATTTCAGGGTGAAGAGGCAAACTGGCACCATCAGGACATTCTTGGGGGCTGGGAAAGCAGAGGAAAGTCTTTTGGCGGGGCGGGGGGATAGAAGAGCAGGGGGTGTTGAGTCTGAAGAGCAAACAGAGGGAGAAACAGGAGCAATGGCTGTCAGTGGAAGATACCATGTAAATTATGACTTTCCTTTTCCACTCTTTAACTTACAACATAGCTGAAGGCATTTTTTTGGAACCACACTTGCCCCAAGAGGGGAGGCAGTGAGGGGGAGGTTTGGAGCAGGAACCTGTAACACTTCTCTGTCCCACAGGGAGTCACATGCTGTGCCCACATCCCCTGCAACAGACAGCCAGCCTGTGACTCAGGCCTGAAGTGGTGAGGCCATTGCCCTAGCCCCAGCCAGTGGGGTGAGGTGGAACCGAGATGGTGTGACCAAGAGGACCAACGTCAGCTTTGCTACTTTTCATTCTGAGATACTGATCTGAGAGCTCAGGCCACAACTCAAAAGCAGGCAGCCCACAGGCCTCGGGGAGCCACTGCAGCGTCTTGGTGAAAGGGGCTTGGCTGCCTGCTCCGTCATCACCCTCGCTCTCCACTGTGCTGCCCGTTAGGATTACCTCAGGATCTTATAAAAACAGGTGGCCGGCCAGCCAGCCAGTGTGGCTCAATGGTTGAGTGAGCATCAATCCATGAACCAGGAGGTCAGAGCTCGATCCCCAGTAGGGGGCGTGCAGGAGGCGGCTGATCAATGATTCTCTCTCATCATTGATGTTTCCCTCTCTCTCTCCCTTTCCCTTCCTCTCTGAAATCAATAAAAATATTAAAAACAAAACAAAACAAAAAAACAGGGATGCCCAAACCCCAGGCTGGAGACTTGGATCCCACAGGTCCGCAGGGGGGGCCTGTGCGCCAGCACTTTGAATGTATGTTCCAGGTGATTCTGATGCTGCCAGTGAACTGCCCAGAGCTGCGTCTCACACTTACCTGCACATTAGAATCACCTGGAAGGCTGTAAAAAATCCCAATGTCACAGGCCACATAGCAGACCAGTTAAAATCAGACTGAGAAATTCCAAGTGCCTCTTGGGCACCCGGTCAGAGCTGACAGCCCCACTGACTCCTCAGGCCCCCGCCCCCCAACCTGCTGCTCCAGCCTCACCCACAAGGTCCACCTCACATCCGGCCTTTCCCTCTCCCATCTCTCCCAGCCCCTCTGCCCAAGCCCACAGTTCCTGGAGCCTCCTCAGTGTACACCTCCTCCCTCATGCCCATCAGAGCCGCTCCACACCCCAGCCCCATATCAAGTCCCAGGAGCCTTCCAGGGCATTTGGTGGCCTGGGCCTTCTCTGGGAGTTCTCCCAGCCTCTCACCTGGTCCCATACACTTCAGTCCCTGCTTCTAGGCTCCCGTAGAGCAGGACCTGACCGCCTCATGGCTCAGCCAGAGTAGGGGACAGGCCTGAGGGCCCTGCATTCCTCAAGCAGCCCAGGAAAGGCTCTACTCAATTCCATTCAAGGTCCGAGCTGGGAGTTTGGCCCGGGCAGGATGGGAGGGGCACAGAAATGAAGACAACCTGTGGCCCTGGTCTGCCCGGAGGGCCCGTGGAGCAGGGAGCCATCACAGCCAGTGGGACTGCAGACAGACCGCCCTGGGTGGGGGATGGCGCAGAATCCCAGTCGTCAGCCTTAGAAGGAACCTTACTGCTACCCTGCAGGGGCTCCAACTATTAGACCAGACGGAGCCGGAGAGCACAGGACTGAACAGAGTGGGACAGGCCGGAGCAGGCGAGGCAGAAGGCAGGACCAGGATCCAGTCAGACTGTCATGGGTTGGCATGGGGGTGCATGCCCTGGAGCCTGGGGTGGGGGGGCTTGCTGATATGCTTACATTTCGGGCAATGCCTGGAGGCTGTCAAATGACAAAAGTCCTCCATTATATCCTTGCTCCCTGATTCCACTGACCCCAACAGGCTCCTTTGCCTCCCAATCCCAGTGTGTCCCTAGCTGTGAAATGGAACAGTCCCCACCACTCCCCCAAACAACACCAGACCCTCCAGTCCGGGAAAGCGGCATTCTCACAAGCTGGGTCCAGAGGCTCCTGGGCGGTGCGCTTTCCCCTGATACCAATAGGACCCCTTCCACCCTCCCCCCTCCCCTCTCCCCCCTCCCCCTTCACCCCCACCCCTCATCACACCCCAGGCAGCCAGCAGGTCCTCAGCAGGATCTGGAATTCAAATGCTTGGCCTGCTTGGGCCCCTCCCCCAGCCACTCTACAGTCACCCCACAGTCGATCTTAGGGACAGGTGTCCTCAAGTCTGGATGCATTTCCAGACCAGCGGAGGGCCTTCTGGGGTTTGGCCACTCGGGGAGGTGGCCTCATTCAGGAGGCTGTCGCCAGCACTCACACACCAGGACGAGCCCCTATGAGGAGTTCCCCATCAGGATCCTGATCCCAACCCATCTCCTCCGGGCGGCTGCTGGCTCCTGTCAGGTGAGCGCACCTGGCACCTGGCAGAAAGCTGCAGGGCACAGTGGCTCCCAGCAATGAGCGTCTCCTTCCAGACCCCGGCAGCCAGCCCGGTGCCCGCCAGAGGGTCCCGGCCAGCCCCCTTTCACCTTTCCGCAGCGCTGCTCCTACTTCTACTTTCCACGCTCTGCTTCCTCCCTTCCTGCCCCACCCCAGCCTCTCACTTCCTTCTGACTCCTCGGGGCTGCCCCACCCACCTGCCCCACCCCACTCCAACCCCGGCTGGTGCAGAGGCCCTCGGGTTCCAGAGACACCCACAGAGAAGCCGAAGTCCACCCCAGCCCGGGGTAGGGGTGGGGGGCTCCCTGGGGGCCAAAGCCAGCTGCCAGCCCCTCCCCAGGATCGGCATCCACCAGCGAGAAGAGCCACTCGGACAGGAAAGCCACGCTGGCTGGCCTGTTGCACTCATCAGCCTCAGGCAGGCCATCTGCCCCGAGCCAGCCTCCACGGGGTTAGTCACTTTTCCTGGGTGGGGTTCCTGCCTCTGCAGGGATTTTTTCCTCCTCCCTGACTGATCTTTTTCTTTGCCTTGAATGCATTATTTTTTCTTTCACCTCCAACGGGTAATGGGAAATGTGAGCCTGTGGTATACGAGTCTATACTGTGTCCTGCAGGCTGAGGCCCTTCAGGTGTGCCTGGCCAGCTTCTCCTCCCTCCACCGACCGTTACAGTCCGCTGGTCTCCTTGCCGGGCCCTCTGGGGCAGCAGTGACAAGTGTGGTTCTGCCTGCACCCAGGGGCCGTCCTCTTGCATATATCATATCAGAGGGCCCTGGACTCCTCGGGTCTAACTCGCTCACCTCCCAGAGGAGGAAACTAAGGCCTGAGGCTCAGGTGACATGCCCACGGTCACTCAGGGAGCCAGAGGCAGAGACCAGGAGCTTCCATTTTCTCTAAGGCCACGCAGAAAGATGCAGCAGAGTCCGTGTGTGCTCCGGGAGAAAGTGAGCACCCAGTTACACAGCCACACACGCGTGGCTGCTCAGCCAGGGCTGGCCCCCCTGTCGTGGACAGAGGCAGGCCCCGGTCCAGGGCCGGTCAGCAGGCCAGTTAGAGATAATAAGGCTCAGCCCTCAGGGTCCAGGCCCCATGTAGGAGGAAGCAGTGTGAGCAGTGAAACGAAATCAATGCATGTGTTAAAAATTTCTGGACCAGAGCAAGAGGGGAAGTTAAATGTTCTCTTCAAAGAAATGCAGTCTGGGAAAGGGGCAGCTGGTATCTGAGTGTCTCAGCGGCCAAACTGCTGGCATTAAAAGTAGGGTCATCTGGGTTGGCACCCCAGGGGAGCCAGGGGCTGGGGCGGTAAACTGGTGCAGTGGAAAGAGTTGGACAGTTTGGCTACTTACTGGCTGTGCTTCCTGGGCCAAGTGACTTAATTTCCTGGAGCCTCCATGTGCCCTATCTGTTAAATGGGCATAAAGATAAGTGGGAAGATTAAAATAGATCCTATAATTAATGAGCAAATAATAGATGCTTAATAAACCTAGACTTTTTCCTATTCCCAACACTGACAATTTGCTAGGAGGACCCTGTTAGGTCTGATTAAATAATTGAATCAATACCCCTGTCCCTGGGAACTGACCTTTAGGCCACTTCACAACCGGCATTCCCTTTTGCTTAGGCCACAGTCCACTTGCTAAGACCATTACCTTTCCCCTTCAGACCTTCCCAGGATCTGGACCCACCGAGAGAGTGTCCCTCGAAAAAGCCCACCTAGAGTTCTTTAAGCCTGGCTGGTGTGGCTCAGTGGTTGCGTGTGGACCTATGAACCAGGAGGTCACGGTTCAATTCCCGGTCAGGGCATATGCCCAGGCCGTGGGCTAGATCCCCAGTGTAGGGCATGGAGGAGGCAGCTGATCAATGATTCTCTCTCATCATCGATGTTTCTATCTCTCTCCCTTCCTCTCTGAAATCAATTTAAAATATTTTAAATAAATAAATAAAGCCTATGCCTCCCCATCCCTGGGTGCCAGTACCATTTGGGGGCTCAGCCCACCTGGTATCCAGAGGACCTAATTGTTAGGTCGAGGCAGGGGGGAAGTCCAGAAAGATTCTAAAACTTGTTTATACTAGACTCACATTCCCCCCCCACCCCCCCCACCCCCCCGCGTCTGGTCTCCCCCAGCAGGAATGCTCAGATTGTCCCAAACTTAGTAAAAGCTTTCTTTAGCACGGACCCGCCTTCTCCCGCCCCTCCTGACTGGAAGCCAGGAGACTGATTAGTCATGCGGGGGCGCCCCGAGGGGATGGCCCTGGAGCAGCCAACGCTCTCCTACCCTTAAAGGGGAAGCCCTGGCAGGCACCCTGGCGGTCAGCCCCCAAAGTGCTGTTTGCCTACCAGCGCCTGCTCCTCCCCTCCCCCACGTGAGCCAGCAGATGCCACTTGGAGTGAGTTGGAGGGAGGGCGGGTGGCTAAGCCTGCTGGGGACGCTGCTGAAAACAGGCCGCCTATGTGTGCCCTGTCCCCCGAATCGTCCCTCCTGGGTAGGGAAACACAGGTAGAATTGCGGCGGGTACTGGGAAAGCTGAGATAACCAGGCTAGGGTAACTGTCTTCAGAGGGCTGCTGAGGTCACAACCTAGTCAATCAATGGATGCATCTTTGGCTTCAATCAAGCTTGATTAGTTACTGTCTTGAGCGCCCACTACGCTTTAAAAATTATCTTGGTTGCTCCTCACACCCACCATCATTATTGTGCTTAATTAATACATGAAGATTCAGGGAGGCTCAAGCAGGTAGGTGTTGCTGTAAGGAACATCCAAACTTGTAGAGACTTTTTATGAGTTTATCTGAGCCAAATTGAAGACAATTGCCAGGAAGCAAAATCTCAATGAACTTAGAAAATGATCCAGAAAATGGCAGTTTCACAGCTTAGTTTATCCATTAGAATCAACGGATATGTGAGGGGAGTGAGGTCCATGCTGAGAAGAGCCAGGCCAAGAGCCATGGTGAGAGTTTAAGAAGAGAAAGGTGGCCCTAAAGGTTGGCTCCGTGGATGGAGCGTCAGCCTGCTGACTGAAGGTCCCAGGTCCAATTCTGGTCAAGGGTACATGCCTGGGTTGCGGGCTTGTAGGGGATGTGCAGGAGGCAGCCAAGCAATGATTTTCTCTCATCACTTTTATATGAATATGGAAATTTATTATGATAGAGGCATTCAAATAAGTAGGGAAAGATTGCTCAAATGTTGAGACAGAATTGGGTGAAAACAATCTCTCTCATCATTGATGTTCCTCTCTCTCTCTCTCTCTCTTCCCTGTCCCTTCCTCTCTGAAATCAATAAAAATATATATATTTTAAAAAAGAAGTGGAAGGTGAACATGGTGGGTGGTGCACAGGGGTAGGCTAAGTAGCCATCTCTGACGGTGATTAAAGAAAATGGAACTTATTTAGGGAAAGGGGGTGGGGGATGGGATATCCACAGGGAAGGCCTGAGCAGCACCGAGCCACGGGACACTGGGTCGGTGATGGCAGCACAAGAGCTGGAGTTCCATCCCTATGTGCAGTCACTGGCAGGAAACTGTCTTCAGTGGGTTGGGGGCTGAATGGAATTCCATTGCAATGCGGATGGAAAGCAGGTGTGAGTCAGGTGCCTTCAGGACAGTGTCCATTCCTTGTGTGATCTGACTCCTGGTGGCCAGTGAGTTTTTCCTGGTCTTTGTTCTCCTATGGCAGAAGCTTACAAATGCCCATTAAGGATTGTATTGCCCTACAGTCTTAACTAGACATGTTACATGACATTTATTGGTGGTAGATTAGGGAGGTGGGAGAAAGCAAAGTGGGGAAATCTCTGAGATGGGACAAAGGGTAAAACAGAGAGACACATACTTCTCTTACATTGATGGGTATGCTACCTGTGAGACAAGGAGACCTTGGCTCTTGTCTTCTCAAAGGGAAGAGTTCAATTGAGAGGCAAAGTGCAGCCCTGGCTGGTGTGGCTCAGTGGTAGCCCCACTGCTCCCCTGGTTGCAAGTCCCTTAAAGGGGAGACGGGGAAAGGGAATGTTGTGGGCATGCTCCCCTGGGGAAGAGCCTGCCCTGGGTCCTTCATTCTGAGCACATTTATCTCTCTTGCAGGTGGAAATCTCAGGGGAGGGTCTCAATAGAATATTCATCAACTTTCCAGGTGTGCTTTTTCAGGGTCATGGTCTCCACTGATTGGTCAGTACCATGGGAGGGGGTCATTAGTCACTGCAGCTGGTCCTGAGGCTGCCACCTTGTCATTTGTCTGTTTTTTTCTGCTTTTTGGGGCCTGGAGCTGAAATACAACTGAAGCCTAGATGTTATCTCTAGGGAGGAAAAGGTCAGGGGGTCCAAACTGCATGACCAGCCATTTGCTAGGAGAGGAAAAGTCACCCTGGGGGTGAAGTTCTTGTTTTCCCAGTTTTGCCCCTTGCTAGGCATCCTGGGCTTTCTGGCCTGGTAAGTTTCAATACCTGGCCCATCATCCTTGCTCTGCTCATGTCTGTCTAACTGCCTATAACAGGTATAGGACAGTTAGCATTTATAGCACATAAAGATAGTATTTGGGGGATAAGATAACAATGAGAGGTGCTGTGGTCTCCAGCTTCGTTGTCGTGGGTGTGCCCTGAGAGGTCTGGAGACGACTCTGACATTTCAAAGGAATGTTATCTTTGATGCAAAAAGACTAAAGGCAGGCTCACTTAAGGTAAAGATTGACCTTTGTCAAGGAAGCTCTAGGCCTGGGTGTGATTACCTGCCATGACTTGCTTTTAGTTAGAAATCTTTAGGTTTAGACCATCCTATGTGATTACTTTGGTCTCTGAATGTGCAAGGCCTGCCATGCGGGCCTCCCCTGAGCTTGTCCTTCAGCATGTGCCCCCTTTTCGTCCACACTTCCCCCTTTTTGTCATAAGTCATTCTGAAGGACACACTAATGACCAACCTCCTGGCTGGATCATGTGGTCCCACAGTCCCTAGGAAGTTTCAGTGTCATTTGTGTTGCTGCAGGGTGGACCATTTGGGATCAGACAAGATCATAACCTTGGATGAAAGTCAAGGCTGAATTTTTCTCCAAAGGAAAAGGCATGTAAATGGGAGGCAGTCTGTCTTATGGGCCTTCATTAAGAAAACACTCTGGCGAGCACTCTCCCTCCGGGGAGCACTCCTGCTCCCTTCCCTTTCCCCTTTCCTCCCCCTGCCCCCTTTCCTCCCCACCCCAGGCACAATACCACTACCCTCCTCACTCCCAAGCTCCAAGGGCCCTTTCTTTACCCCTGTGATTTTATAAATAAATGTTCTCTTATAAAAAAAATAATAAAAACACTCTGGGTAATTTCTAACCTACAAGTATCAGGATCCAAGTGTTGCTGTCTCACTTTTCTGTATTTGGCATCTAATACAGTTTATTTGTAGTTTGAGGGCACACCATACACCTCTTCAGTTTTCACAACAGAAACACAAGATGGGTTCTCATTTACTGGTATTATTATTATTATTATTATTATTATTATTATTATTATTATTTTAATGTGACCCACCTATTTCTCATTGGAAGCCCTCAAGTGTTGTTCATTATTAGTCTGATTCCTGCTAGTTGTGCAATTGGGAATTGTAATGTTATGGTTTAATCAGGCCAAAAGCTGTAAAAACACAATGGTATAAATGACAATTACCATCTAAAAGTTTCCAGAAGCCGAAATATTGATAAAGAGAAACCAAGATGGCGGCATAGGTAAACACCTAAACTGCTGCCTCGCACAACAATTTCAAAACTACAACTAAAAGACAAAATGTCTATCACCCAGAACCATGGGAAAGCTGGCTGTGAATGGAAGTTCTACAACTAGAAGGAAAGAGAAAAGAGCATTGAGACGTGCACAAGCGCTGAAAAGCTGAGGTACAGAGGCGCGTGAATCGGGCTGGCAGTGGGCAACTGTTTGTGCTGCTTTTTTCAACCCAAAGGGAGACAAGCTCCCGATTACTCTGAACTCCAGTTTCTGGGGAGACGCT
The DNA here is from genome assembly GCA_026230045.1 of Corynorhinus townsendii. Taxonomy (NCBI): domain Eukaryota; kingdom Metazoa; phylum Chordata; class Mammalia; order Chiroptera; family Vespertilionidae; genus Corynorhinus; species Corynorhinus townsendii. The sequence continues at coordinate 113,253,187 of JAPDVU010000007.1, read as the reverse complement.
GGGGACCCAGACTCCTATGGGGGGAAGCTGGACTGTCTGCCATCGGGTCAGAAAGTGAGGGTGACTTTCTTGCAGAGATGCGCGAAGCAAACATTGTTTACTGCACTGGGGCGCGGGTCGTGGGGACTTGGAAAGGCGGAAAAGCAGAGATGGCTGACTGGCAGCCATCGCTGTTTGCCACGCCCTAGCTGAGTGACTCCCTGAGACCCCGCCCTGCATAATCTACAAACCCACCCAAGCTCCACACAGCAGCTTTTGCATACAAATGGCCTTCCCTATCGCAGCTTAACCTAACAAACTGCAGCTCTGGTCAGACAGCTCCAAAACCTCCAAACCCCAAGCAAAGAGGAGAAAACTTTAGTTCTCACTGTAGCTCTTGCTGGGTGGCCTCAGATAGTAGCTGACCTGCACCCCATTGGAGATCCAGAAGCTAGTGTATCTAGTGGTCAGTGTGAGACGACACCAGATTTCAACTACTCACATCCATATGTCACACATTCAAGAGGCAGACTCAGTGAGCACCAAAGCCCCACTGAAGCAAGTCCTGCCCCATAAGTGTATCTCTAGCACAGCATTTCTTCCATTAGAGACACAGCAGGTCCTCACAGCCAATTGGCCTGAAGGTCAATTCCTCCCAGTGACACCAACAACAATCAAGACTTAACTACAACAAGGCTGTACACACAGTCCACAAAGGGGTACACCAAGAGTGTCCACCTCAGGTAACTGGGAGGCCGACCCACTGGGCCATATAGGACACCTAGCACACAAAGCCTCCCTACCAATTCAGGGAAGCAGTGAAAATGCGGCGACAAAGAAACAGATCACAAACGAAAGAAATGGAGGAAAACAAATGACTGGATATAGAGTTCAAAACCACAGTTATAAGGTTTTTCAAGAATTTTCTAGAAAAGGCCGATAAATTTAGCGACACCCTCAAGGATATGAAAAAGGACCAACTAGAAATTAAACATACACTGACTGAAATAAAAAATATTATACAGAGACCCAACAACAGACTAGAGGAACGCAAGAATCAAGTCAAAGATTTAAAATACAAAGAAGCAAAAAACACTCAACCAGAAAATAAAAAAAGAATCCAAAAATTTGAAGATAGTTTAAGAAGCCTCTGGGACAACTTCAAGTGTACCAACATCAGAATTATGGGGGTGCCAGAAGAAGAGAGAGAGCAAGATACTGAAAACTTACTTGAAGAAATAATGACCGAAAACTTCCCCCACCTGGTGAAAGAAATAGACTTACAAGTCCAGGAAGCACACAGAACCCCGAACAAAAGGAATCCAAAGAGGACCACACCAAGACACATCATAATTAAAATGCCAAGGGCAAAAGATAAAGAGAGAATATTAAAAGCAGCAAGAGGAAAACAGTTAATTACCTACAAGGGAGCACCCATACGATTGTCAGCAGATTTCTCAACAGAAACTATGCAGGCCAGATGGGAGTGGCAAGAAATCTACAAAGTGATGAATAGCAAGAACCTACAACCAAGATTACTCTACCCAGCAAAGTTATCATTCAGAATTGAAGGTCAGATAAAGAGCTTCACAGATAAGAAAAAGCTAAAGGAGTTCATCAATACCAAACCAGGATTATATGAAATGCTGAAAGGTATTCTTTAAGAAGAGGAAGAAGAAAAAAGTAAAGATAAAAATTATGAACAACAAATAGATATCTATCAACAAGTGAATCTAAAAATAAAGTGAATTTAAAAAATCTGAGGAACAGAATAAACTGGTGAATATAATAGAATCAGGGGCATAGAAAGAGAGTGGATTGATAATTCTCAGGGGGAAGGGGTGTGGGGGGTACGGGAAGAGACTGGACAAAAATCGTATACCTATGGATGAGGACAGCAGGGGGGCGTGGTAAGGGCAGAGGGTGGGGTGGGAACCGGGTGGAGGGGAGCTAAGGGGGGGGCGGGGAAGAGAAACAATTGTAATAATCTGAACAATAAAGATTTATTAAATTAAAAAAATAAATAAAGGTTTCCAGAAGCCAGGAGGACAGTAAGAGTTTCATAAGTAAATTTCCTGTCCTTCAGCAGCCATTATAGAAGGCCATTTTTTAATAGCCACTTTGTAACTGGACAACCAAGAGGTTTGGGATGCCTGATTAAGCAGAGACAGGATTGAATCATATATGAGCGTTTATTCTAATAATGCTAGTAGTATTGGAGAGCAGCAGGTCATATATAAAAATTTGCTCTAGCCCTCCCCATAAGCCAGCTGCTAATACTGGGTGGAAGGGCAAAGATTATATAAAAAAACATCCAAACCCATACAGATGGCCAAGAGACATGAAAAGGTACTCAATCTCACTAATTATCAGAGAAGTGAAAATTGAAACCACAATGAGATATCCCCTCACACCTGTCAGAATGGCTATCAACAATAACTCAACAAACAACAGTGTTGGTGAGGATGTGGAGAAAAGGGAACCCTTGTGCACTGTCGGTGAGAATGCAAATCGGTGCAGACATTGTGGAAAACAGAATGGAAGTTCCTCAAAAAATAAAAAATGGAACCGCCTTATGACCCAGCAATTCCACTTCTGGGCATATATCCAAAGAAATCCAAAACAATAATTTGAAGAGATATGCACCCCTATATTAATTGAAGCATTATTTACAATAGCCAACATATGGAATCAACCCAAGTGCCCATTAATAGACGATTGGATAAAAAAGTAAAATATATGAATATGATTTAGCCATTAAAAAGAAGAAAACCTTACCATTTGCAACCGCATGGATGGACCTACAGAGTATTATGCCAAGTGAAATAAGTCAGCCAGAGAAAGACAAGTACCATATGATTTTACTTAAATCAAAATCTAAAAAACAAAATAAATGAACAAACAAAATAGAACAGACTAGACTCATAGATACAGAGAACAAACTGATGGTTGCCACAGGGGAGGGGTGCTGGGGGACTGGATGAAAACGGTGAAGTGACCCAGCTGGCCTGGCTCAGTGGTTGAGCATCGACCTATGAACCAGGAGGTCACAGTTTGATTCCCACTCAGGGCACATGCCCGGGTTGTGGGCTCAGTCCCCAGTGTGGGGCGTGCAGGAGGCAGCTGATCAATAATTCTCTCTCATCATTGATGTTTCTCTCTCTCTCTCCTCTCCCTCCTTCTCTGAAATCAATCAATAAAAATATTTAAAAAAAAGAAAAGAAAAAGGTGAAGTGATTAAGAAGTACAAATTGGTAGTTACAAATAATCATGGAATGTAAAGTACAGCATAGGGAATATAGTCAATAATATTGTAATAACTATGTATGGTGCCAGGTGGATACTGGAAATACTGGGGGATCACTTTATAAATTATTTGATAGTCTAACCACTATACTGTACACCTGAAATTAATATAAAATAATATTGAATGTCAACTGTAATTGAAAAATAATTTTTTTTAATGTCCAGACCTGTAAAGAATTTTTGTGATTTTACTTGAGCCAAACTGACAATTGCCGGGAAGCAAACTCTCAACAAATTGAGAAAATGATTCAGAAAATGGCAGCTTTATACTTATTTTATACATTAGAATCAAAGAAGATGTAAGGAGGTGGTTACATGAAATTTATTGGTGGTAGCTTAGGGAGGTGGGAGAAAACAAAGTGGGGGAACCTGTGAGATTGGATAAAGAGTAAAACAGAGAGCACTCCTTTTTACATTGGTGGGCGCAGGATTGTTAACATTGACAGCACGTGGCGAACAAGGTAACAATGAGGGGTGCTGTGGTCTCCAGCTCTGGTGCAGTGGTGTGCCCCAAGAGGCCTGGAGATTACTCTGACATTTCAAAGGAATGTTATCTTCGATGCAAAAAGATACAAGACAGGCTCACGAAAGGTAAAGATTGACTTTGTCAAGGAAGCTATAGGCCTTGGATGTGCTTTTAGTTGGGAATATTTATGTTGAGACCATCTTACGTGGTTACTTTCAGTCTGAGTTTGTAAGGCCTGCAATGCAGGCTTCCCCTGAGCTGGTCAGGCACAGTTTGTGTTCCCTTTTTCATCCACATAGGTCACGGGAGCAGGGTCACACTGCCAGTTCAATAGTAGAACCAGGATTCTAACCCTGTCTGATCTAGCGTCAAAGCTGGTGCTAGACCTGCAACACGTCACCCTCCTTCTCTTCATCCGGAAGAAAACAGGCCAGACAGTGTCTGCACAGGAGGCCGGGCATTCTGGAAGTAAGTCAGACAGCAAGTGATCTGCTCTTCCACCTTGGCTTCTACTAGTACATGGAAAAAGCCAGGAGCCGCAGGCAAACTCCACAAGAGGTCAGGCGACAACAGGCATGGGATCAGGGCATGGCCCTGGCTCCCTGACACAGTGGTAATAGGATGTTTTTCTTTCTTGGGAAACAGCTTCAAAATTTCTAACCAGCATGAGTTTCTCCAAAGCCCACTGATGGGACCTGGGCTAAGGGAATCCATTCAAAGCTTGGTTCTACCCCTTTCCATCTGGGTGATGCTGGGCAACCTCACTCCACTGATCCTCCCTCCTCTAACCAACTGCTCTCCGGCAGATTCCACTCATAAATCCCTCCTCTGAAACATGTGGTGATCCCTGACTCCCTCCTCAGTGCTACCCACATGCTCTGGGCATCAAGGCCACTGGACTACCTGGGTCTACAACCTCCAGGAGGAAACTTTTCAGCCACACCCCACTAACAAAGGTGGAATTGTACTGTTTCCAGACAGCTACTAAGGCCTTGCTAGGCACAGTCCTTCCAGAGCATTTCTATTTCCTACACTTTTTAAAAAATATATATTTTATTGATTTTTTACAGAGAGGAAGGGAGAAGGATAGAGAATTAGAAACATTGATGAGAGAGAAACATCAATCAGCTGCCTCCTGCACACTCCCCACTGGGGATGTGACCGCAATCAAGGTACATGCCCTTGCCCGGAGTCGAACCTGGGACCCTTGAGTCCGCAGGCCAACGCTCTGTCCACTGAGCCAAACCAGTTAGGGCTTTCCTACACTTTTTAAGGTAAAATTTACAGTGAAATGCACAAATCATCAGTGTATTGATGGAAGCCAATTCCAGCATGTCAGCAGGGCTGAATCATCTGGGACAGCTAAAAAGCATCTCCCCCAAACCTAAAAAGGTAACAGCTTAGAGCATCTTAATCTGCATGTTATTGCCTCTTGTTGGCCAAACGCCTGAACAGCTAGCTGTAGGCTATTCCCCAAACTGACAATGCTTCTGTAAACCTTACCCTTTGAAGTGTCTGTCTCCACCTTGCCTTAGGACAAATTGTGTTAATAAAAGCAGAGTCCTGAGTCAAGAAGGTAGCTTTAGCTCCGTTAGCTGAAGCTCCTCTGATCCCCAATGCCTTTCAAAACTCTTTCCTCCTTGGACTCCTTATTGAATCTACGCATCAGCCCTTTCTCCAGATTGCTGAACCCTTTGTAATGCTGGGACAAGAACCCCAGCAGTGTACAGTTGAAGGAATTTTGATGTATGCAAACACCCATGTCACCCAAGATATCCCTGTCAAGATAGAAAACTCTCCCACCACCACCCACAGAAGGTGGCTCTTCTGCCACAGCTTCTCCAGCACAGGGACCATGTCAGCTTATCTGTGTGACCCAGCAGAGCACTCAGCAGGTAACAGACACTCCAAAAAAGTATTTATTGATGTTTTCAGATTAGAGAGCAAAATCACATTCTAGTTCTGCTCCAGCCTCTGTCGCCTGGGGGAAGTCGCTTAAATAGGTTCCTTGCCCGTGAAGCAAGGACAATACCACAGCCCTCCTACCTTGAGGAACTGAAAAAGGGCCTGGACATGCGCAAGAAAGGTGCTGTGACCATTATTATTATTATTATTATTGTTGTTGTTATTATATTTTAACAGTTTTTAGTGAAAGCAGTATATAACTTATTTCCTGTTACATCTCAATTATTTCTTCCTTGTATTTGCCCTTTTCCTTTCCTACTCGGCAAGATTGGCTTTATGTTCAAGGGTCTTTTTGTGGTCTTTATCCAGCTTTAGTCTAGTGGTAACCACCTTGCTGGGGTGAGTGCCCCCATGAACAGCTGTGCCATTAGCTGCACTCGTTCGGTGTAGATGGCATATTTCTTCCTGTAAACTGGGACTACCTGCCAATTTGCTGCCCTGTGTAGTGTCCTTGCGCAACTGAGCCTCATCGTGCTTTCGGATGGGCATGGATTGAACATTGTACTTCTTTCTGTCTCAGCTCTTTGGAAAGAGAAGACATAACCTTCCTGCAAATGTGGGAAGGTGCGCACGGAAAGGCCCTTTATGGTTCTTGCTTCGGTCAAAAGTCACAAAGGGATTGAACTTCATTTTGGCCACTGGTGCTTCAGCAATGGTCACAAAAGGAAAGAGTGACCATTATTATTAATAAACTCCTAGGATAAACATCTGGCTGAAATAAACCAGGACAGGAAGGCATCAGATACTGACTTCCAGGCTTGGCTGCTTGGACTCTGGCCAACGTCTGAGGGTGCCCAAAACGGACAGCTTTCCGCTTCTGTGTCCATGGACCCAGGCTATGAACTGATTTCCAGGGCTAAGAATTTTCTGAAATTGCAAAGGATTCTCCTTAAGTGATTTCCCTCCCTGCCACACAGCCCTCTGTGAACCTCAGTTTCCCAGTAAAATGCAGGCGCTCGACAAGAAGGGCCCCTTCTGGCTGCTCTGACCCCAGCCGAGAAGCACAGTTCAGGCTGTGCTGTTGCATTTCCTCAGCCAGCAGGGCGGGCTGACCGGGATCTGTCACAATACCCCAGAACATTCCTTTGATGGCACTGACTCGCAATACTGCTAGTCTTTAAATCTGATCTGCAATGAATCTTTCTAGATCATTTCAACCAGTTTTGAGGAATGGCCAGGGATCTGGAACACCATTTTTTCTGCATAAAGCTCAAGATTTGAAACATTTTTTGTTTGTTGTTATTTTGTAATCCTTACCCGAGGATATTTTTTCATTGATTTAAAAAATATATTAATATATATATATTTGATTTCAGAGAGGAAGGGAAAGGGAGAGATAGACATATCAATGATGAGAAAGAATCATTGATTGGCTGCCTCCTGCATTCTCTACACTGGGGATCGAGCCCACAACCCAGGCACGTGCCCTGACCAGGAATTGAACTGTGACCTCCTAGTTCATAGGTCAATGCTCAACCACTGAGCCACACTGGCTGGGCTCCCTTGATTTTTTTTTTTGGTTTTTTTTTTTTAGAGAGAGTGAAAGGGAGGGAAGAGGGGGAGAGAGAGAGAAACATAGACATCAGAGAGACAGATTGATTGGTTGCCTTCTGCACATGCCCGACCAGGGCTGGGGAACCTGCAACCGAGGTGCAGGGATCAAACCTGAGACCTTTTGGTCTGAGGGCTGATGCTCTAACCACTGAGCAACTAGTCAGGACTGTTTTTTAATCCTTACCCAAGGACCTGGAGAGAGAGAGAGAGACAGAGAGAGAGAGAGAGAGCGAGAGAGAGAGAGAGAAACATCAATTAGTTGCCTTCTGTATGCTCCCCAACTGGGGATCGAACCCAAAACTCAGGTATGTGCTGACCCGGAATCGAACCGGCAACCTTTTTGTGTGTGGGACGTGGCTCAACCAACTGAGCCACTCCAGCTGAGCTGTTTTGTTGTTGTTACTGTTGTTGTTTTAAATCCTCACCTGAGGATATTTTTTCCAGTAATTTCTAGAAAGAGTGGAAGGGAGGAAGGAGAGAGAGAGAGAGAAACATCAATGTGAGAGAGACACATTGATTGGTTGCCTCCCACATCAGCCCCTACCAGGGCGGAGCTGGAGAACTTGCAACGGAGGTAATGCCCTTGACCAGGAATCAAACCCTTGACTCCTCAGTCTGTGGGCCAATGCTCTAACCACTGAGCAATTGGCCAGAGCTGTTGTTTTTTATTCACTCCTGGATGCTCAGAGGAACCCTGGACATGACATTCTGGAATTCTGGTGACCTCTAAAAATGGGCACTGTCCAGTACAGTAGGAATGAATGGACCAGGAGGAGCAATGTGAGGGCAGGGGGGATGCTGAATGATTAGGGCAGGAGGGATTAGTCCCCAGGGAGGACACAAGAGGGCAAATTTACCCTTCAAGGTCAGGGTCACAGCGGATCCTCATCACTACTGTAAGGTCATGATAAGAGCTAAACTATTGAATGATGGCACTATATGCCAGGCACTGTCCTTTATAGTATTTTCTCACGTAACCCTCCCATTTACCCTCTAAAGTAGATTGTCTTGTTTTCTTCATTTTATAGACAGGACCCACTTAGTAAGTGGCAGGGAACGGGTTGAAAGCCAGGTGGTAGGACCCTATGCCTCCCCACCCCCCAACACACACAACCCTCACTGCCCACAGCCTCCTGAGGTGGAGCTGAGCTGAGATGGGCCCCCTCCTCCCTGCCAGGCCCTGCTCTCCCTTCTCCTCTCCCAAGGCCCACCCTGCTCTCAGCATTGAATGCTGAGTCATTTCACATGTAAGGACATTTTTTAATTTCAAAATATACTCACAAGAAATTGCAAAAATAATACAGAATACTGATACATGCTACAACCTGGACACATTTTTAAACATCATGCTAAATAAAAATTTAGTCACAAAAGACCATATATTATATGATTTGACTTATATGAAATGTCCAGAATAGATACCAGTAAGTCTATAGAAATAGAAAGATTAGGAACAGAAACAGAAAGATCGCCTAGGGCTGGAGGGGTGTTAGGGGGTGACTGCTAATGGATACAGGTTTCTTTTGGGGGTGATGAAGATGTTCTAAAATTAGATTGTGGTCAAGGTTGCACTGTAACTATACTAACAAACATTGAATGGTAAACTTGGTAAAGCTGTCAACAAACAACAAACAAAGGGGCTTTGTAACATTTGAGTGCCAAGGCCATCCTTGACCCATTTTCACCCCAGTTAAAAAAACAGTATAGGGCCCGGCTGGTGTGGTTCAGTGATTGAGCGTCAACCTATGAACCAGGAGACTTCCTGGTCTTTGTACTAGTACATGCCTGTGTTTCAGGCTCATTGATCAGCTGCCTCCTGCCCGCCCCCTACTGGGGGTCGAGCGCGCAGCCCAGGCAATGGCCCTTGGCCGGAATGGAACCCTGGTCCTTTCAGTCCACAGGCCAACGCTCTAGCCACTGAACCAAACGGGCTAGAGCTCATCATTGATGTTTCTAGCTCCCTCTCCCTTCCTCTCTGAAATCAATAAAAATATATTTTTTTAAAAAAGAAAATCTATTAAAAAATAGTATAGGGAGGTCCCATGTCTCTATTGCCCAGCTTCTCCTAATGATAGCAAGCGTGCCTTCCCCTTTAAAGTGGGCTCCCAAAGACTCCAGCCCTTACTCCAGTGCTTCAGGTTCAGATGCTGGCGGTGACAGTTTACAAAACACCCCACCCTACACACAAACCCCATTCGACCCTCAAAGTGAACCTGCGAGCTAGGGTCGCCCCATTGCTTGGTTTTCACACTATACTTCCCCCCACCCCGAACTTCCTCTGAAGAGTTGCCCAATTTAGTAAATAATTTTATCTGTCAACCCTGTAAGGTAATGAGCTCCAATGTGCCAGCCAGTCGAGGGCAGTTCTGTTCTTCATTATAAGGCGGCATTGATCACAGACGTAAGAACTGGAAGGGCTCTGGACCCTCTCTCTCTGCTAGTGCAGCCTCGCCCGCCGGGCTGGCGCTGGGCCTCCCAGGCCACGGCCTCACTTGGGCCTTTTTCTCCAGCTTTTCCACTGGGGCTGGCTCCGCCTCCATTGGTGCCTCAGTTCGCCCACCTGGAGGCTGGTCCCGCATTCACCTGGAGGCAGCGCAGGCCCGCGGGGAAGGGCCAAAGGGAGCCCGGCTGGAGTTGCGAACCCGTGCCAGACCTTCGTCCAGGTCCAGGCATGCAGGAAAACGAGGACTAAGGATGGCACCGCTCTGGGTTGGGCTTGGGTGGGCCCAGGCGCAGGGGATCATGGCGGGCGCGATCAGGAGACACACGGACACAGGCACGAACCGCACCGCCCCCACGAACTACACTTCCCATCAGGCGTGGGCTGCGGGCGGGGCCACAGGAGTGAGCGGCACATTCGCAACCCGAAGACAGCTTTCTGCGCGGTGGGATCCCCGTTGCCGAGTGGGGCTCCCCTGCTGTGGAGAAGGGGGTCTGCTCTCCGCGCAGGCCGCTCCCCGCCCCTGCACACGCTGCTCCGCGTGGGGTAGCGGCCCGAGCCCAGCCCTCCTCCGCGAACCTGAGCCTCGCCCACCCTCCCATCAGGGGAAGGGGATGGCGTGGGGGCGTGGGGGCGTGGACCCGTCGCCCGGGAGATGGAGAGGACGCCTCCCTGACCTCGTCTCCATCGTCCCCAGCAAACTCCCTTCCCTGGAAGGAAGAGCAGCCCCGACCCGAAGAAGGACCAAGCCTGTGAGCACCCCTGGGTGGCCCCCAGGTCTCCTGGAGACGCCCGGGGAGGCGTAGTCCTCCGTGTCCGGGGATGTAGGTCCGGATGTTGGGCGCTGTGTCAGACCGCTCAGCGCCTGGTGCCCAGGCATCAGCTTTACCTGGCAATGCCCCTAAGTCTGGGGGAGGCGGAGGGGGGTGGGGCGGGTGCCAGGAAGTTACAACCAGGCCCTCTCCTTCAGTGTGCGCTCTCAGTGCCCTGCTCACTCCTCAGGGCCAGCGCCAGAACTCTTGTCCTAACTCCCCAGGCTACTCAGCGACCCTCCGTGGCGCGACAGAAGGGACTTACCCAAACCCTTCAGTGCCAGTCAGAACTCCGGGTCCAGCCTGCTCGGTGGGGTGGGCTGTGCTGACGCCCCACTTCATTCACCGTCTCTCTCCAGAGGCCTCTTCTCAGCTGGTTTCTGGCTCCCAAGTGAGGATTCAGGTTACACCGGTATTGGGAGCAGTGACACCACAGTGGCCAGCAACACGTTGGACTTTGTGTCTCCAACCCCGTTTTCCGTTTTTGCGCTTTCTCATTTGGTCATATGCTGCCGTGTCCCTGACCGCCGAGGTTGATAGGAAGAGGCCTAGTTTATGAAGGTATAGCCAAGACCCTGTAACATCGATGAGATGTATTCTGTAGTTAGGTCGTGACCAGCTACTTTCTAGAAATACTCCATTTAATCTTGCAACAGTTAGAAACAACCCCAGAGAGGCTATGCCGAGTGGGTTGCTCAGATTCCCTGGGTTGCAGGAGCGGAGGTCGCCTACACGGTCAGGTGGTCTTCTAAGCAGGCCCGTTTTTGCCTGGGAGGTTCTCAAAGGCTTGGTTTTCCAAGTATTTCTGTTAAGACAACCAGCCTTTTGTTCCATAGCCTCTCTGCTTAGACAGAAGATAGATACCACTGAAACTTGGAGCCACCCTTGCCCCAGTTCCTGGGCTCTTTAGTAAGAGCCTAATCTCTCCCTCCACCAGGAGCTGACAGTGAGCTTCTGTGTCCCAGGACTTAGCACCTCACTCACGAATCAGGAAGAGCCCGCGTTACTTGCACGTGATGGGCCAGAAGCCATTGAATGCCTATTGCTGCTTCCTGCATATATATACAGCCATCAGGGTGCAGTTAAAGGCACAGGGCAGGATTATTAGGTCATTACCGGGAATGTGGCTAAGGGGATGGTTTCCCAAAAGTTGGGTTCTTTCCCCTTCAGGACTTAGGGAGCCACTCAGGAGCACCCATATTCTGTACAAGGAAACGCCTGCACTACACTGGTTACACATCCTGATGCAACAGCAGGGTTCCCATTTTAGCAGGAATGTCTTTAGCACATGAATGTTTTCAACGCGTTTGTTAAAACTGCCGTTTTAAAATCACAAACAGAAATTGAGCTTTTTCATAACAGCTTCCAGGTATAGTGGAGTTATGGTTGAATTTTTGCCTTAGAATTGTTTGTACATATTTTTTTAAATCTTGCGTTTGTATGGGACGTCACAGATTTCTGCCATTGGAAGCAAGGCCTTTGTATCCATAACAGGTGGTAATGAAAGCCTGTGCCTCAGGTCCTCCCTGGAAAGGGACAGGCTGCCATGCTTCTCCTCACCACCAGGGATCGCCCTTTCCCGTGAAACCACTGCTCAGGGCCCCACAGCGCTCTGGGGCTAGGGTGAAGGGACTGAGGGCCTTGTCCTGTGTACACAATTAGATGGCTCCGGTCCAGCAATCATGTCCGCTTTAGTCTCAGTTTTTTCCGGTGGTAAAGGTGGGGAGGGCCCTCCACACCCATGGAGGAAGGATGTGGGGATGGAGACACATCCGGAACACCAGTGTCTGGTCTTTCCTAAGGGGGAGGTAGAGGGCCAGGCCGGTTTTCTGGTCTCTCTCTGGTCTCTCTCTGCTCACCCGCTTAAGACAAAGGAACAAGGACTAGGAGATGCCTGGCTCCCAGGCTCTGAGCTGAAGAAGGAAGCCTAAGCAGGGCCATATTACATCTGGCCAGGAAGTTGGGGGGGGGGGGGGCGAAAAGGGGGTGGAGTGCCAAGGAGGGTAGGGAGGAATGCATGCCTCCCTCGTCTGCTCAGGAAGGTAAATAGAGGAGAGGGTCCAGTAGAGTGCCGATAAGATTCGTCACAGGTCCCCAGAGAAGAGTCCTTGGTAATCCACCTGCATTTACTAGTAGAGAAGGGGATTGTTTGCAGATAACAGGAATAGGGGCTCAGGACTCTGTTCAGTCTAGGGCTGGTGGCTGGTGTCCCATGGGCAAGAAAGGATCAAATCCTGGGTCTTTCAGAAGAGAGAAACCAAGGATGTTTGCAGAGAGGAGAGCTTTGAGTCAGATTGGAATATGCAGCTACAACAAATATTTTTTGAGAGCCTGCTGTGTCAGATGGTGGGCTGGGCCTTTGGAATTTGGCCATAAACTAAATAGACAGAGTTGCTACCCATCTAAAGCTTACAGTTAAGTGTGAGTCTAGATTTCATTGTGATAGGAGCCCTGAGAGTTTGGGGGGACAGACTGCCCTGGTCTGGGACCCTGCTTAGGGTCACTTTAGCTGTGGACTAAAGAGGGAGAAAGGGGACCAGAGTGTTCCAGTGAAGAATGGCAGACACACAGTCCCCTGAAAGAAGAAGCCTGCTTGAGACTAGAAAGGGATGAAAGAAGCCACGTAACATGTGCTTGCACCTTACTCAGGCTTCCTGAATACTGGGACACCTCCTGGGCTCTCTCCAGGGTAGATCTGGGCAGTGGGCTAATGGATCAAGTTTTGTTTTTTGTTTTTTTTAAATATATTTTATTGATTTTTTACAGAGAGGAAGAGAGAGAGAGATAGTCAGAAACATCGATGAGAGAGAAACATCGATCAGCTGCCTCCTGCACGCTCCCCACCGGGGATGTGCCCACAACCCAGGTACATGCCCTTGACCGGAATCGAACCTGGGACCCCTCAGTCCACAGACCGACGGTCTATCCACTGAGCCAAACCAGTTTTGGCAAATGGATTAAGTTTTAAAACAACTACAGAAGTGCCTTGCAGTATGTAGGTATTTCTCTCTTTCCACGTCCAGCGTGGCTAAAGAGTGGGTCCAGTTCCTGAATAGGAGCAGTTGGGGAATTGAGAAATAAAAGAAAGAAAAAGACACAGAGATAGAAGAAAAAGCTGGGACCGGGTGGGACCACCGTCTTCTTCTAATGGAGAGACAGGGACCCAGAGCCAATCCAGCGAGTTTATTTTATACCCCTACATACCAGGAAGTTTCACCAAAAGTCAAGACAAAGGAGATTATTTGCATTCTTGAGTAGACACAAGCATTCCTGGTGCTTGACTGGATTTACACATCAAAAACCCACTACCTGGGCAAAGGTAAGAGTCAGTGCTGATAACACATCTGCCTTTTTGGTAAATGTGTATCCAAGACTCAGCTTTGCCTGTCGCCTTGGGTTCAGCTGACAATAATTAAAGAAATGCCCATGTGCCTTCCCAGGGGGCTCTCTATAGCAGTTGTTTAGAGCATTGTCCCAATATGCCAAGGTTGTGGGTTTGATCTCTGGTCAGGGCACATATAAGAATCAATGCACAAATAGGTGGAACAACAATTGATGTCTCTTTCTCTCTCTCTCTGTCTCTCTCTCTCCCCCCCTCCCTCCCCCACCCCAAGCAATTTTTAAGAAAACAACTGAAGGAGCAATGTGATCTGCATGGTAAGGAGCTGAGATGGAGAGGCTGGGCTCTGGGGGAAGGAGAGTATGCTTGCACCACCTGTGAAGAGGGCATTGCCAGGTGCGGGGATAACGAGAGTGGATTTGGGGTGGGTGGCAAACTTTTTTGAAGCAAATATATATATATATGTTCTTTTTTATTTTTACTGTGTTTTGCTGTACATTAAGATTAAAGTTCTACATTTCTTCCAACTGAAATTTACTTAAGTCAATAGGGCGCAGAATGGGCCACCTGGAGCCCCAATCATGTTGGAACCACAGAGAGAAGGTGCCTAGGAGTGAGTCCACAGGGCGGGGGGAAATGGAGGAGCTGGGGTGGGAGAAGAAGGTCGGGGCCTGATCTTAAGAGGCAACAAGAAACATTTGGTCTCCAGGGAATCAGGGGCAGTGACTAAGGGTTTTCGGCAGAGCTGTCACAGGACATAGTCTGCTGTGAGTAAAGGTTCCGGAACAGGGAAGGGCAGGGGGTGTGGACGGGTACACCACCTGGCAGGGGCAGAGGGAAGTAGGGTGGTGCCAGCCTCTGCACTCTACCCTTGAGGCCAGAGAAAGCCAACCTCAACTTTCAACCCCAACCCTAACCCTTGGACTCTGTTGAAAGCTAGTGTGCTGCCTTCCAGAAAAACAGGTAAGTGTGTCTACTTTCAGGAGAGATGGTGGGAGGATCTGTTACTAAACTCAGAAGCTGCAGTAAAAAATGATAATGCACCAGGGAGAAACATGCCGGAGACCCATCTTAGGAAGCTTGTCTGGGCCTCTAGTCCTCCTATGTCCATTGCGGCTGCCACCAAAGTAAACTGACTCCGCGGGCCTGAGAGGCAGAGGGCTGCAGAGGAAGAGGGGTTTCTGCCAGCTCTGGCTAAACCAGCCCAACATTCCCCTTCAGCCATCAGCCCAGGAGGGCCCTTTCTCTCCCTATTGCCAACCACCTTACTTCAAGATTGTCCCTGACAGCCCTGGCCAGGTAGCTCAGATGGTTAGAGCGTCATCCCAATATGCCAAGGTTGTGGGTTTGATCCCCAGTCAGGGCACACACAAGAATCAACCAGTGAATGCATACGTAAGTGCAACAGCAAATCAATGTTTCACTCTGGCTGGTGTGGCTCAGTTGGTTGAGTGTGGTCCTGTGCACAGAGAGATGGCCAGTTCGATTCCTGGTCTGTCAGGTCACGCGCCAGGTTTCGAGTTCCATCCCCTGTTGGAGAGGCAGCAGCCCATCAATGTTTCTCTCTCTCTCTCCCTCACCCCTCTCTCTCCCTTCCCCTTTCTCTAAAACCAATAAGAACATATTAAAAACAAAACAAACAAATCGCCTGGCCATCGTGGCTCAGTGGTTGAGCGTTGACCTATGAACAGGAGATCACAGTTCGATTCCCAGTCAGGGCACATGCCTGGATTTGGGGTTGGATCCCCGGTAGGCGGTGTGCAGGAGGCAGCCGATTAGTGATTCTCTCTCTTCATTGATGTTTATTTCTCTCTCCCTCTCCCTTGCTCTCTGAAATCAATAAAAATATATATTTTAAAAAACGATGTTTCTCTTTCTCCCATCCCTTCTCTCATACTCTTGCTCTCTCCCTTCCTTCCTCTCTCTCTTTCTAAAATTGATAAATAAATAACAAATTTTAAAGAAAGGATTGTTTCTGACATTAACTAACCCAACCACAGACTAAGTTCAACTGGACCTTGACCATCTGCTCAGGTAAAAACATCCTGAGGGACTCCTTCTCCTTCATCCCTCCCAGGACCTCGCTCTTACTCCCAGGTCTCCCTTTGGTTCAGGCCTGTCCTGTGCCACCCAATTGGCCCTAAGCTCTTGTTCAGAAAGTTCTCCCTTCCCTCTTCCTACCCCACCCCTTCCCCTGGCCCCTGCAGATTCCCCATTCCTCTAGGCCAGTGGTCGGCAAACTCATTAGTCAACAGAGCCAAATATCAACAGTACAACGATTGAAATTTCTTTTGAGAGCCGAAAACCGACTTCTGCGCATGGGCCACGAAGTTTCAATTGTACGTGTGCGCCCGCATGTGGTATTTTGTGGAAGAGCCACACTCAAGGGGCCAAAGAGCCGCATGTGGCTCGCAAGCCGCAGTTTGCCGACCACTGCTCTAGGACAATGGGATTCTATACCTATTCTTGTAGTCTCAGCATCCTTCCCCCCTGCTCCCTAGCTAAGGGAAAGCTGGCTGTCCTGTGGTGGCCTCACACTCCCAGACCCTGCCCTTGGCCTCACCTCCCACTGCCAGGGCCCCTCCTGCCCCAAGGACATCCTTCTTCCAGAGCTTCCAGTTGGAGTGCATACGGGAGACAGCTGATCAATGTTTCTTTCTCTCTCTCTCTCCCTCAAAAAAAAAAAAAAAAAAAAGAAAGAAAAGAAAAAAAAAAGGGAAGGAAAGGAAAGAAGTCAGTAAAAACATATCCTCTGGTGCGGATTTAAACAAAAATAATTCTGTAGCTCTGACCGGTTTGGCTCTGTGGATAGAGCGTCGGCCTGTGGACTGAAGTGTCCTAGGTTCAATTCCAGTCAAGGGCATGTACCTTGGTTGTGGGCACATCCCCAGTAGGGGGTGTGCACGAAGCAGCTGATCCATGTTTCTCTCTCATCAATGTTTCTAACTCTCCCTCCCCCTTCCTCTCTGTAAAAAATAAAAAAAATATAATAATAATAATAATAATAATAATTATTATTATTATTATTCTGTAGCTCAGAGCATTTCTAGGAGGGCCAGAGAAGCAGCCAGGAACAATGTCCTAAGGGTTACAGCTGAGCTGGCCTAGTGGAGGTGCCTCTGAGCACAAACACCCCCGTGTGCCCACACCACGGACCCAGGCCCTGGGTGGTACCACTGGGTCTCAGCCTCCTCGGCCTCTGGAAGCAGAATATAGCTGTCACCTCTCCCATTGTGGATTCCTCTGGGTGCCTGTTTAAGATTCAGTCTTGCATGAGGGCTTCTGACTGGTAGAATGCCCATAGCCCAGCTGCAAGGGAGGCTGGGAAGGCCTCATTTGGCTTCTGTGACAGGGAGCAAAATTCATAAGATGGAGATGCCCCAGATGTAGGCAATGCTCAGCGACCAGGAGGAATGGCAGGTGTCCCCTCCAGTTCTTTAGGAGTCAGTCCAGCCACTTCCATTTCAGCTGCTCCTGCTCTACCTGTGCACTCTCCCACCTCTGAGTCCTCTGCCTACAGCCTGCTTACCTGTCCTCATTCAGGTCCTCAGAAACACCTCCTCCTCACAGGGCTTCCTGCTGCACTCACACCAGGCATCCCAGGTAGAGGGCACCACCTCCTCAGTCTGCTGACAACGACCTCAATCAGGGCACCACCACCTCGATGTTTACTGTGCACACACTGTGTGTTTCATGAGTTGTCATCCCATTCGACCCTCAGACCCACCCCCATCCCCTGCCAGGAGGAACGCCTTATTAATATCTCCATTTACAGAAGAGGACATGGGAGACCAGAGAGATGAACATCTCCCTGGGTTTGTCCTCTCCGTCACTCACAGCGGTCTCTTGAGAGCAGGGTCTGTGTCACTTTCCTTCCCTGTGTTCCCAGCAAGCTAAAGGCTGCATGTGATTCTCAGGGTCCCGGGAGACACATCCTCTCAGACTCCTGCAGAACAGCATTTCTCAAGCTTGACCAATCACAAGATGGATCCAGGATGCTTGTTAGAAATAACCTAGATTCCTGATTCTCTCATGCAGCATCCAGCTCTTAAGATCTCAGGCATCTAAGACTTAGCAGCTCCCCCAGTGACTCTTGTGATCCTGCCAATCGGGAAATACTGCCTTAGATAGCTGTTTCCTTAGAAGGCACTTAGACCACCCTGGGCCTGTAAATGGTGGGTTGCGCTCTGTAGAGATCAGTACCTGAGATCTGAAAAATGTGCTTTGAAGGACCATACATCAGGCGGTCACGTGCTGTCACACAGTGCAGCACGGAAACCTTTAAAGTGTTCCAGAAATTCTCCTTCTAGAAATTCATACCAAGGCAATAGTTATGGTTGTGCGCAAAGCAATCCTGTGCCAAAGGTGGAGAAAGGATGCCCAGGTCTGCTTGTGCAATTAGCAAGAAGCAGTCCTGCGGGCACAATGCTGTGAGGCAGGCCTCCGTCCTCTCCCTTCTCCCTGACCTGTCCAGGCCAGTGACCCCACGGAGATGACATGGATTCCATCCTCTGCCTGGGGCCCTTTTTCTCACACAGACCCTGCATTTGCCTACGCAAAGCCCTGAACAGAGGGAGGTGTGGCCCAGGTGAAGGCAGTGTGGACTGGGAAAGCCTCCTGCTGACTTCGACTTGCTGACTCTGGTCCCATAGGAGGTTTCCTTGGGTGAGGTCAGTTGCCCCCTGCCTTATGGTCCAAATGTGGAACAAAGGCCAGCTGGGGAGTAAAGGTCAGGGAGGAGACCCCATGACTCCAGGCCTGGGCTGTTTCTTTGTTCTTGTTTTCTTAGTTTTTCCCACTGCACCAAATGGCTCCCTGTTAACCATCTCAGTGCCCTGTTGCCTGCAGGTCCCAGGAGTCACCTGGTCTTCCTCTCTGAAGGCTGTGGCCAGTGCCAACCCTGGTGCTCTCTCTCCGGTGCCCTCAGCATCATGGCCTCCAAAGATGCAAGCATTCGGCCTTCCTTTCTCCTCTGTGCCAATAGCCAGGGCCTTCCAAAAATAATAAAGACAGGACAGTTACAGTGCCCCAGAAATGTCTTACATTCATGATCATGGTCTGTGTTTCCTCCGTCCTTGGTTTAACCAGAATTGGACACCAGGCTCCAGCCCTACTTTTTACCCCAACACTTCTCAGAAGTCAAAGTTTTACAATTCACGCAGGTGACAGAGCACCTGGAAGTCACGGGCTCCTTCGGGGAGCCCGCAAGGTCTCACACGTGTAAGTCCATCACAGGAAAGTTGGGCCAGGACCCAATCCTTTCCCAGCCCAGAGCCTGTGTACAAACAACTGGATGGCTCAGTTGTTTGTACACAGGCTCTGGGCTGGGAAAACTTTGGGTTGAATCCCATGTTCAACACTCAACTTCTCAGCCTCTCAAGGCTGTGGACTGAATTGTGTCCCCCCAAAATTCACACATTGGCACCCTAACCCCCAATGTGACTGCATTTGGAAATAGGGCCTTTAGGAATGTACTTAAGGTTAAGCGAGGTGATGGGGATGAGGCGTGATTCAATAGGACTGTTGTCCTTATAAGAGGATGTGACACCAGAGATGTCTCTTGCATGCTCAGAGAAAAAGCCATGTGAGGACACAGCAAGAAATTGTCTGCCAGCCAGGAAGAGCTCTCGCCAGAAACCAACCCTGATGACACCTTGATCTTGGACTTCTAGCCTCCAGAACAGAAAATATTTTAAGCCTACAAGTCTGTGGTATTTTGTGATGGCAGCCCGAGCTGACGCATACACTGAATTTCCTCATCTGAAAAGCAGGAATAAAACTAGTTCTTGCATCATGAAGCTGAGGAAATACCCATGTAATGCCTGCCTGTTTAGTTTTCTTCAGCACCTGGAACAGTGCCTGGCATATAGTGGATGTTCAGTAATACCCACTGAAGGAACAAATACATCCATCAGAAAAGGAAGCTGTCAAATTAAATAGGAGTGCATATCTCGGAGCTTTTCACTAACCTCCGTTTCATTGATCACTGATCACCAGCAAATGACAGCAGGAATAAAGGGTTTAAGGAAAGTGTCTGTGCCTGACCGGTATGACTCAGTAGTGGAGGGTCAACCCATGAACCAGGAGGTCACAGTTCATTCCCGGTCAGGACACATGCCCAGGGTTGCACGTTCCCCAGTCGGGGCCATGCACGAGGCAGCCAATGGATGATTCTTTCTCATCTTTGCTGTTTCTGCCCCTTTCTCCCTCTCCCTTCCTCTCTCTGAAATCAATTTAAAAAAAACAACATTAAAAAAAAGTGTCTGCAAGGACAGTTTCCTGTTTTTAATTGAATCTGCCCACTAATTGTCATGTCTCCTGTGAATTGGGAAAGGGCTTGGTCCGGCTGACCTCAGGGCAGTTTGAGCCTTTTCCAGGAGGAGGGAAATGGATCAGAGAGCTGTAGGAAGCCTTAGAACCCTGGCCTCACTTTCCAGGCCTGGGCATGGAGGGGAGAGCTTTCTCTCTCTCTCTTTTTAAAAAATATATCTTTATTGATTTCAGAGAGGAAGGAAGAGGGAAAGAGAGATAGAAACATCCGTGATGAGAGAGAATCATGGATTGGCTGCCTTCCGCAAGTCCCCCACTGGGGATCAAGCCCACAACCTGGGTATGTGCCCTTGACCGGAATCAAACCTGGGACCTTTCAGTTCTCAAGCCGATACTCTATCCACTGAGCCAAACTGGGTAGGGCTCTCTCTCTCTCTTTTTAAAAAAATACTTTTGGCCCTAACCAGTTTGGCTCAGTGGATAGAGCGTCGGCCTGTGGGCTCAAGAGTCCCAGGTTTGATTCTGATCAAGGGCATGTACCTTAGTTGTGGCCACATCCCCAGTAGGGAGTGTGCAGGAGGCAGCTGATTGATGTTTCTAACTCTCTATCCCTCTCACCTTCCTATCTGTAAAAAATCAATAAAATATATTTAAAAAAAAATACTTTTGGGAGTGGCAGGGGTGAAGTTGGTCTGGGGTTGGAAGCCACTGGCAGGCCCACCTTCCAGGAGCTTATGAGATGCAAATGATGGGAACAATAGGGCCCCTGTCCCCAGGACATTTGTGCCTGAAGACTGGGCTTGGGGAAGCATAGCTCCTTCTTCACCTTGGTCATGGTGAGACTTGGTTGGGGGCAGCCCCAGGTGCGCAGACCTGCCCACCACTGGGGGCCCAGGACCCTGGGCAGGGAGGGGCCTCCAGCTGCACTGACCACCCCCCTTGTCCTCCTCTTTCCAGGACAAGCTCAGGGAGAGCAAGCCCCGGTGAGTACTCAGCGCCTCGATTTCCCTTTGTGCCTCTCTTGTCACCACCTCGCCACCCCTGTCCCGGGAGCAGCCGTCTTGGAGTTGCGCTGGCTATGCCTGGGCCTTCCCTCCCTACCCCTCCCCCCCCCCCCCACCCCACCCGGTCAGACCATGCCTGTACCTCCACCACCCTGTGAGCACGAGGGCTCACCCTCGACTGGCTTCCCTTGGGCACCAACTCATCCAGCTACGTACTCGGGACACTAGCTCTGCCCCCAGATTCTAACCCCTGCTGCCCTGTCCCAAGCTGCCGTCACACAGCTCCAGGGGGCTCTATCCACACTGTCATGGGTGTGAATGTCTTGGAGCTGTACAGTGTCTGGCTGATGAAAACTCAAGGGCCCCTTGGGCAGAGTTGACTAGAGTCTGATTACAGGTTGAAGACACCCCTTTCACCCCCCAATTGTGCAGGTAAGTGACACAGTGGGCAAAAGGGGCGCAGCAGAACAGGGTCCCTTGGGATTTGAGTCTCCCTGAGTGGCCTCTCCCCGACCTGCGGCCATCACAGTCCAGCACCGCTAAGGCACCAGGGCCCAGCCTCCCCGAATCCTGGTCAGAATCAGGAGTGCTTGGGGTGGGAGACTGGCCCAGGGGCAACAGGCAGCTTGCTGGGCGGCGACCTTTTTTCCAAAATGCCTCTGCCGTCCACCCTGCTGCTGTGAAAAGGCCCCCTGAATGGGCCTTTGAGCTGAGTGAAGCTCTGAGGCCCACTGTGGAACTGCAGGTGGCTTATTATATTGGGGAGAGAGAGAAGGTCTTTGTGCTGGAGAGGGGGTGGGATGGGAGGAGATACGGGACCCTCTCATCAGTCTCCCATCCAGAGTCTCCAGCTGGGAGAACAGATGTCCCCCGCCCATCTCCTCTGCCTGCTCCAGGGACCCAGAGACCCAGGGTAAGTCCAGCTGCGGAGCCTGGGGTTGGGGGTTGGGGGTTGGGGGCGGCAGGGGCCACCACTCCTCCTGCACTTCTTCCATCTGCCCTGTGCTCAACACTCCGTCCCAAAGGCCCAGGAGGAGGAGGAGGAAGAGGAGGATAAGTATGAGCTGCCTCCCTGTGGGGCTCTGCCCGTGAATCTAGCCCCTGCCCACCTTCCTGGCACTGAGGAGGACTCTTTGTACCTGGGTGAGGACTGGGAAGTGGAGGCAGAAAGTATGGGGGGCCGGGCAGGGCAGGAGGAGGGTCCCCACAAGGGAAGAAGGCCCAGGCCTGGCCTCTTCTCCATCTGTGTTGGGCAGTGAGGGGAGGCCTCAGCTGGCTGGGGGTGGGGGTGGGGTGGGGAGGTAGGGGGCAGAGAGGGAGAGGGAGAGGGATAGAGGAAAGGGGAGGGAGGGGAAAGGGCAGTGTATCCAAGGCAACAGTGGGAAAGCAGGAGGCCTGAGGCCTGACTTGGTCCCCGGGGCCTGGCGTTCCCCGTTCTGAGATCCCAACAATCTCAGAGCAAGGGCAGAGGTGCCAGGAGAACCCCCTGTCATCCCACCCCCATACCTCTCCAGGCTGGGCCGGATGGGGGCAGGGAAGCTGGCCACTTTCAGTTGCCATGGAGACGGGGCTGTCGGGGAAAGCATTGAGCTGGGAGGGCAGGGAGGGAGGGAGGAGGAAACAGAGGCTAGGTGGGGACGGGAGGAAAATGGGAACCTACATGGGAAGAACCTAGAGATTCAATCCTGGGTGTCTTTTCCAGATCACTCTGGCCCCCTGGGCCCGTCCAAGTCTCTGCTGCCACCGCAGCCCCAGGGCCAGGCCCAGCCCCGGCCCGTGATGGTGAACAGCCTCCCCCAAGTCCCTCCTTTCCCCACCCACCCTACCGCCCCATCCCAGGCTACCATTTTCCAGTGAACAAATCTAAGAGGCATCTCATTTGCAAGATTCCCCCACATCTGCACTCCAGAGGCCCCTGAAAAATAAGATGCATCAGAAGCCCACGCCCTGTGAGCAAGCAGTGGCTTCTCCCACCTGCCTAGCCCTTCCATCCTCCCAGTCAGCACCACCGAGGACTCTGCTTGGGAAGAGGGGGGTGGGGAGACAAGAGAGGCACTGTCGCCCCTCCCTGGACCCTGGGGCCTGAGGACCCCTCCCTGCCCGGAGAGGGAAGAAACCCTCGCTCAGCTGCCCATCACTGCCAGCTCTCGAGATCCTGCTATGGACTTTGAAAGCTGCTGCTTTCAGCACATACTTTATTGAAGTCAAAAGGAAAACAGGGCGAGATTGACAACAAAGACAGAGCCTCAGCATTGAGGCAGGCACAGGGAAGAGCCGCCCCCTCTGTACATTATTAACTCTGGGCTGCAGGGTTTTCTAAGCGGCACAGATCTACATTGCCCTAGCATCCTTGCCCTCCCCATGCCTCGATTTCCCCTCCCACCCCCACCCACTGGTTCTCCCTCCCCGCTCCTGTGTCCACAGCTGATGGCAGCACTGAACCTGTGGGAGGCCAAGAAGCAGGGCCAGTCCTCTGGGAAGCGAGGTAATGGGGATGTCCTCTCTCTTCCCGGCGCCCCATACTCCCCTGCCCTGAGAAGGGCGATCCGGCCCCACAGGGGGCGAGTTAGCTGCCGTCCAGTGGTCTCATGTTGGCCCTGGTCACTGCACTGCCCCCCCCCAACCGCCCCCGTCCCTCATTTTCACCTGCCGACCCACTAAGGCAGCCAGTTGAGGAGACTGAGGTCCCAGACATGAAATGCTCTGCCTGAGATCACACAGAAGCAGAGCCTGCTGTGGTCTCCGGGTCAGGTGCGGGGCACCACCGGTGGCCTACTCTGCCCGGAGGTCCCTCGCTGTGGAGGCACATGAATGCCACCCCCCATCAAAGGGCCCTTTGGCCAGCAGTCTCTGACTCTATTCATGTCATTATTGCCACCTCTGTCCAGAGACTTTCCCCTAAGGTCATTGCCCACAGGCCTGTGACCCCACAGCCTGGCTGTCAGAGAGGGGCCTGGCCAGCACTTTTTGTCTGAAAGTGGCCCCAGGAGGGGCAGCCTCCTCCTGCCCAAGGTCAGACAGCTACCCTGAGGCACAAGTACTGGTATTGTTAGTGCTCGTGGTTGGTAAACCTTCATGACCTTGAGGGGTTCTGATTTTTGGAACAGCCCAATGTCATTTGGAGCCAAGCCTGGCAAATGGGTTGGGAGGTCAAGTCAGCTAACACCCTGGGTTGTGCAGCGAGGCAACGTGGTGAGGGGGCTTTGCACCGGGACTGCAGTGCTGGCTCCGAGGGCACCCTCAGATGAGCTGCAAGGCTACCGCACTCTTGCAGCCAAGGTTTCACTCCATTCCTCTCTCCCTCCGCTCTGACTGATGGTCCTCTCCTTTCCCCTCAGAGCTGCGTGTACCAGCCCAAGTGGTGAGCAGCCCCTCCATCCCCCCACACCCGAGGGTTCTCCCTAGGAAGTTGGCAGGGTTGGGGTGGAGTGCCTGGGAGGGCCAGGAAATGTCCCTAAAACTGAGGAAAAAGGCCCAGAGCTGACTCTCTCCCTGTGGGCCATAGTGGTCTTGAGGGTGCTGGTCACCCCATTCTCTGAGAGCTCGGCCTATAGGGTGCCCCCTTCCAGGCAAAGGAGCAATTTTAATCATTCCAGCTGGCTCCAAGAGGCTCACCTTGTGAGGGGAAGTGAGGAGCCAATAGTCCCCCTCATCACCCCCACAGTGATGCTCTGCCCTCCCTCTCACTCACTTGTCACACCCTTGGGCCCACACAGCCCTCTCTGTCTTAGGTGCCAGGCTCTGCAAAGCCATGTGAAGAGGACATCTACCTGGAGTGTGAGCCCCGTTCAGGAGAACACCTCCCTGCTCCCCAGATCCGTCCTGCTGAGGCCCCAGCTCCTGACTCCATTTTCTTCCCTTGTCTTCTCACCACCCCACCGACACACATTTGCCTCAGATACACACATGGGCACACACATGGACACACACGCTTCCCCCTTTGGTGCAGGTTGACCCCCGCTGTGGCCACAAGGGAGGGACCCAGTAGAGCAGCACTGTGTGTGGGCTTCCCAGCTGCTGCAGCCTGGTTGGAAGGCTTCCCAGAAAGGCCGCTGCAGAGAAGCAGCAGGCCCTGCCGTTGTCAGTCAGCCCTTCCCGGGCCTGTTCCCAGCCCAGCAGGGCCTGCCCTCTCTTTCAGTCCCTGCCTGGCCTCAGATTCTGAGCTCCCAAGTCCTGATGCCCCCAGCCCCTCTGCCAAGGACATCGGCAGTGCCCAGGTGAGTGCCTACCAGGGTGTGTGTGTGAATGTGTGCTTGTGAGTGTACATGTGCCTGTGTGTGTGCCTGTGTTTGTGTGCGCCTGTGTGTGTGCACACACACGCCTGTGTGCCTGTGTGTGTGTGTGCCTGTGCGTGTGTGTGCCTGTGCGTGTGTGTGCATGTGTGTGTGTATGTGAGAGAGAGAGAGAGAAAGAGAGATGCACTCAGGCTTCCCCAGCCCTGGCCCTGGGATCTCTGGGTTGCCTGGGCCTTTCATTTTGAAGGAAGTAAAGACCCTGAGCTCTGTTTCCCAATTTTCTCCCCCCAGGCCCCCCATGGCTCCCCAGGAAGCTCAGGCTGTAAGAGGCTGGTGCTCTGGGGGGAAGTGAGCTGGGAGGGAGGGAGTCTCAGGGTGGGACCTCAGGCCCAGAGAAGCCAAGTTTCTCCTGACCAGACCTCCTATGTCCCAGGGAGCAGCAAACACCACCTCCAAAGGTGAGTACAGGCATCTTCAGTGAGAACCCAGGAGTCTTGCCCCGGCCCATCCCAGCCACAGCACGGCACACCCCACTTTGCTGAGGGGTTCCTGGCAGCTCTGCTTCCAGTGGCCATTTTCCAGGGTCTGCATCAAAGCAGGAAGCTTCCAGGGTGGACCTCAAGATCACCCCTCGATTGGAGGTCACGTGTGGCCTACCTGGTGGGTCCTACCAGAGCCCAAGAGAGGAGAGGAGGGGTGACACGCTGGGTGCCCCGCTTTGGGTTTCAGCCCTATGCACATCCCCCCCCCCCCCCCCCCCCCCCGGCAGCCTCCCCCACCCCTGCAGCTGCGCTCCAAGCCTCCTTTGTCTAACCCCTCCCAGCCCAGCCCTGTAATCTGCTCCCAGCAGGAAGGAGCTCCTCTCTTGCCTCAGCAGCCCCCACCGGAAGAAGCTCAGCTGTGGAGGTGAGGAGGGGCTGGGAGAGGGTGGGGCGGAGGCCTGCGAGGAACCCTCCCGGGCCGGTGTCCACCACTGCAAGGAACACGTGCGTGTGGCACCGGACTGGGTACCAGCACCGGCAGCATATCTTTGTTCAGCTTGCACAGACTCAGTCTGGGAAGACAGTTGTGAACACAAATCACTACCCACGGGGTTCTCTGCTCCCCACTCCCATCCAGTGCCCCAACACACACATCTCTGAGCTTGTGTGTGTGTGTGTGTGTGTGCGTGTGTGTGTGTGTGCACAGGACGGCAGTCTGCTGGGTCAGCCGTGGTACTCAGGGAACTGTGACCGTCATGCTGTCGAGAAGGCCCTGCTCCGATGCCAAAAGGTGGGCAACCGCAGAGCCCCCTGGGCCTTCTCAGAAACCCCTTCTGCTCTTGGGCTGTGGCTGGCTGAGCAGGCAGGGACTGCAGGGTGAGGGCTGGGGGATGGCCATGGAGGGTCAGGGCTGCAGGTGGACAGCTGGAAGGCGAGGCTGATGGACAGGTCTCCTCCACAGGACGGGGCCTACACCGTGCGCCCCAGCTCGGTACTTCATGGCTCCCAGCCTCTCACCCTGGCAGTGCTGCTCCACGGTCGGGTCTTCAACATTCCCATCCGGCGGCTGGATGGTGGGCGCCACTATGCCCTGGGCCGGGAGGGCAGGAACCACGAGGAGGTGGGTGCTGGGGGAGGCAGGGGTCCAAAGGGCAACAAGGTCACAGCAGAGAAGTACCCTGGGCCCAGCCAGGAGTATCTGCCTGGGGAAAGCCCACATTCTATATTTTTCTGTAGTGGGTGCAAATGACAACGGCCAGTGACCTGAACCCCTTCCCAGAGGCCCACCTCCCTCTGGGGGAGGCACTGCCTCCTGCTTGTCTCAGTCTGCACAGGGCCCAGGTCGGGTAGTGAACCAGCTGGGAAGAGGCAGGGCTCAGGTAGTCCAGATGCCTGTCTGCGCCAGGACTCAACTGGTGCCCAGCACTTGCACACTAGAGACAGTCACCCGCCACTCGGCTCGCATGCGGGAGGACAGGGGCAGGTCCCGAGTTATTGCCATCTGGCCTTAGAAATACGATTTGGCCAACAACATGCCCATGCGTGTAGTCACAGGTACGTTGTACAAGGCCTGGAATTGGGTAGCAAGATGGCAGTGGAGCCTCATGAAACAAACGGGAAGGAATGTGTTTTTTAAAATGTCAACAAGCCCCCTCCCCAGAGGCCGGCAGTTCCCTCAGGATGTTTCTCCCAGCATGAGCCTCACTGGTGCCTGCCTCTCCGTGCAGCGCTTCTCCTCCGTGGGGGCCGTGGTCCAGCACTACATGCAGCACCCCCTGCCCCTCGTGGACAGACACAGTGGCAGCCAGCAACTCACCTGTCTGCTCTTCCCCACCAAGCCCTGACACCCAGCGGACGCCCGCACCCACCTCTGGCCCCATCAGTTGCTCCTTGATCCATCCCTCTGTCCACCTTGGGTTGTCTCCCTCTCTCCACCCCTACAGGCCCTCCTCATCCCTTGTCCCAGTCTCTGCAGGCCCAGATGAGAGGCATCAGGAAGGGTTGCCCAGAATCAGAAAGGGTCCTGAGACGCCAAGCCACGCTCACTCAGAGCCTGGCCCTTTGCTCTCTGCTGCCTCTCTGAGGCTGGGAAGCAGGGTCAGGCAGGCCTCCAGTCCCAGCCCCCAGGAATAGCCGTGTCCAGCCTGTTACTAGGGCCTCCCAAGCTGCTCTGGATGAAGGCCTTCTCAGGGAACCTGAGCCTCTCGGGGATAGCCGGGCACAAAGAGAATCCTCTTTTGGGGGCTTAACACAGGGCTGGCATCTGGGAGGGACTTGGTTGCCCTGTAGTATTTTGCTCTCAATACTGAGCCCTAGCTGGTTTGGCTCAGTGGATGGAGCGTAGGCCTGCAGACCAAAGGGTCCCAGGTTCCATTCTGGTCAAGGGCACATGCCTGCGGTTTCGCGATCATCCCCAGTAGGGGGCGTGCAGGAGGCAGTCAATCAATGATTCTCTTTCATCATTGATGTTTCTACCTCTCTCCCTCTCCCTTCCTCTCTGAAATCAATAAAAATATATTTAAATTAATTATAATAAATATTTGTTGAATGAATTCTTGAATTTGCTGAGCAAAGCAGAGGTGGCCTCCATGAGGCTCCGAGGTTCTCAAGTGCCCCAGGGCACAGACTAGGCCTGGCAGCGATAGAGCAGGGGTGGCCAGCCACCACTTCTGCACACTAACTAGGCCTTTGCCCTTAGATGGTCTGTGTGGAGGAGGAGGGAGGCCAGCCCCTGGGTGGCTGGTTTTGTTTAGCGTTGTTTGGTGGTCGGAGAGGGAAGGGAGCGAGGCTCAGTGTTGTCTCTGCCACTCCATAAATGATCAGAACGGAGTTAAGTACTTGTCCACCCCTGCTTACCCCAGGGAGACAGGCGGACCCAGGAAACCCCTGGATCCTGGACTCGCCAGGCCTAGGAGGAAAAGGCTTGGCTCCGCGGTGGCGCTCGGCCTCCCGGCCCAGCAGGCTCCAGGGCCCGGGGCTCCCCCGGCAAAGGCAGGCGGCGGGTGGGGGTGCGCGCTCCTGGCGCGGAGCCCGGGAACACCCGGTGCCGGAAGCGCCATGTGACTGTGACTCCGCAGAAACAAAGGGCGCTCAGAGCCGCCCCGAGCTCGGGTTGGCTCATCGGGCCCGCGCCCTCTGCCCACGGCGGCCCGGCCTTGCCTCCAGACGGACACTGGGCGCGGGGACGCGGGGGACGCAGGACCCCACGAAAGCCAGGGGCCGGGAGCGCGAGAGCCCTGGGGAGCGCGGGAGGGGACGCGCGGAGTGTTAGTGCGAGGCGGGGAGCGAGGGGGCCGTGGGGCGATCTCGGGCCAAGCCTGGCCGCAGGGTGATGAAGGGTGCCGCTGTGTTCCCTATGGCTCCTGCAAATTACCCTGATGATTTCTGTGATAGGGGTGAAGACAGGCCCTCCCAGTTATCCCAGGGTTCGGGGGTTAAGCGAGGCTTTCCGCCTAAAGCGACAGGACTGTCCAGGGCCTGCTGGGCAGTACTCTAGCTCCTCTCTTCCAAATAAGGTGGTGAATTTGGCCCACGACTTTCAAGTCGCAGCAGGGGTGTAGTTTCCTACCAGGGCACCAGGAGGAGGGGCAGGAAGGGAGGCAGCCGGCACAGGGCCTGGAGGGGATTCACAGCTGGGGGCTGTGCCAGAAGCAGGGTGGATAAGTGACCCCCAGACAGCCTCCCTCCTTCTGCAGCTTTCTCACCACCACTGCCCTGGCGCTATAGGTCCTGGTGGGAGTGACCTCTCCCTACATTTTCCCCAGCCTGACCCAGGTGGGGTGGCCCTCAAGGACCCATTTGGTCCCAGCTGGGGGACTAACTTGAAGGAACTAGCCTCCATGCCTTCCCTCCTTGGGGAACAAGAGAGACAGAGCAGTCCAGGCAGTGGGGACCGTGAATGCTAAAGGGACTCTGGATGCCAAAAAGAGCGTGGTCTGGAGAGTGACAGCCTGGCTCCTGCCTCCTCAGTCTACAGTCCTGCGCTCAGATGTCCCCCTTTCCAGGAAGCCTTCATGGGCGCAGGCACTTGCGACACTCCCTGGCCGTGGCCTTTTCACTTCCAGGAAGGGACCAACTCCTCCTGCTCCCACTACTATATATCTAGGGCCTGGGGAATACAGAGGTGCCAAATATTTGTGGAGCCACAGAACAGGTCAAGTGTACTCTAGGTTCCTTTAAAGCTGATAGCATTCCTTGATTAGAGTTTTCTTCGTAGAGAAATGTGGACGCCAGTGCTGTGCAGTAGAAGTTCCTGCGATGACGGGAGCATTCTAAGTCCACATCCATACAGTAGCCACAAGAGGTTATCAAGAACTTGAAATGTGACTAGTATGACTGAGGGAATGAATTTTTAAAAATAATGTAATTAATCTAAATAACCACATATGGTTTGTGCTATCCTATTTTTCCAAGTGTGTTGCCTTCTGAAGTATGAGGGGCAGTGGTGGATGAGAAAGCTGCAGAAGTTGCTGAGGGGTTGGGGGGTTAGGTCTGGAGGAGCCTGGGAGGCCTCCCTAATGAGTGTGGGCACAGGGGAGCCATTGAGGCTCTGAGCAGGGCTGGGTGCGGGAGGATGGTGTTTTACGAGGATTGCTCTAGCTGTGAAGTGCTGATGGGTTGAGGGCAGCACAGAGGCAGGGAGGACAGTTAGCAACTGCAGCTAGTTCTGTGATTCAGGTGAGAGATGACACCCCTTGCTTGTTTGCCAGGCTAGTGTCCCTCCAAACATCTCATTCCCATTTCCTCTCACCCTGCAGGCCAAACTCTAGAAAAGTCTAAGCAGGGTCACCAACTGAGGGATCAAGTGTTGGACTTGGTGAAGAAACCCATATACTACTCAGCGTGGTTACCTGTCTTCATTGGCTGGGAAGGGTGCGTAGGACTGGGAAGAGCCGACGAAGCATGTAGCGGGATGGCCGTGGAGCCATGGTCACCTACCCTGGGAAGACCACACCTGCTGGGGCCAGAGTGTGCTCAATGCAACCCTCTAGCAAGCTTTCAACATTGGTTTCTAAAGAGGCAGCCTGACCTTGGGAAAAACCTGGGCTCTGGAGTCCAAAGGACCCAAGCTTGAATCTGGCTCAGTCACTCACGGCTTGCCTGAGCTTAACCTCTGTTCTTCACTTGTAAATGGGGCTAATAATGTCTATTTCTTAGGGTTGTTGTGAGAATGAGACAAGATGTATACAAGATGCACTTAGTCTAACTTGGAGCCTGACATATCTCTAGTGGAGCCAAATGATTCGTACCTAGTAATAATGCTAACTGCAAATAGGCCAAGCCTGGCTCTGGTCCCACCTGCGTACTCCATGTTCAGGAGCTCCTCTGGACTTGGTCTTCCCCGACACAACACACATACATGCGACCTCTAGGTATTACAGGTGCTGTGATTGTTGTTTTGTTTGCCCGCCTGATTTTCCCATTCCCCTCTTCCTGAAACACCACTACTTCTCCCTCCATTGGACCAGGCATGTGACCTAGTTCTGGCTAGGACCGAAGCAGGGCCAATCAAAGCCTCCTTTGAGATGGACTGATTAATGCGAGAGAGAGAAGCCCCATTTCCAAACCTGAGTTTGGGCTGCAAATGGCCACCTTCCCCACCACGTGGACAGAGCCAGTCTGCAGAGGTCAGGCCCAGACAGGAGGAAGATAGTCTTGGAGACATTGAGTGCTGCTCCAAGGTCCCAGCTTTTGCCGTTGGACTCCTCCCAGCAGTGAGAGCTAGAAATTTTTTTTTGGTCCAAACTGGTGGGAGTATGGCCTCTGCTATTTTTAAAGAGGACACCTGCTTGGTACAAGCACTTGTGACCTTGAAGTTTGGGGCCATTAAAGGAGTTACCTGAAGCACAGAGACAGTGGTGGAACCAGAATTCAGACTTGTCTGGCTGGCTCTAAACACACCATAAACTACACCACACATTATTCACTAGTATTTACTGAGTGCATGCTCTGTGCCAAGCACCAACCTAGCATCTCATTCCTCCTCCACACCTAATGAAGGGCTCCCCTCCCTCCCTTCATTCCCACTCTCTAAGGACTTGGGAGATATTAGAAAAGCAGCCCTTCTCCACTGGGATAGGGCCTTGCATACTCACTGTCTTCCCAGAATCAATACTCCCAGAGTCCTCCTCATGTGCCAAGCATCTGAGAGGAGCCAGCTACCTGCCTACTTACCTACCTACCTACCTACCTACCTACTTCGGTCTGCTCAACAAGGAATAAGTCCTAGCTCTGGCCCACGGCCACTGGGCAGAGATCCTGCCTGTACCCCATTGTGAGCAATGATGATCCTGCTGGCCTGCTGGCCATTATATTTATGGAGACACTGAGGTTGTTTTAAAATTGCTTTGGACAGTCCTGGCCGGGTAGCTCAGCTGGTTAGAGCATTGTCCCCATACCCCAAGAAATGGGTGCCTTCTCCGGTCAGGGAACATACAAGAATCAACTAACGAATGCATAAATAAGTAGAACAACAAATCTATCTATCTATCTATCTATCTATCTATCTATCTATCTATCTATCATCTTTCTCTCTTCCTCTCTCTAAATCAGCCAATCAGTAAAAAATAAAATAAAATTGGTTTTGATCTAAATTCTCCCAGATATTCCTTTCTTTCTTTTGCAAATCTGGTTGAGCAGAAAAAGGGTTGTCGGGAGCAGGACTTTGGGATCATGGTTTCCAAATCTGGTGCTCAGAACAAGCAGGGACTATGATGACGATGTCACCAGTCCATGACAAAAACAGAAAAATACAACCTGAGGAGAGAGTTTTTCCTGAAGCAAAGGGCCATTCTTTAAAGGGAAGTCAAATTCTTCCTCTTTTTTTGGTATTAATATATACTTTCTTTCAGGTCACTTGATTTTGCTGGGCCTCATCTTTAAAATGGGGTGGGCCCCGGCCAGTGTTGCTCAATGGATAGAGCATTGGTCAACCCCCACCCCTCCAATGGTTGCTGGTTCAATTCCCTATAAAAGGCCTGTACCTGGGTTGCAAGTTTGATCTCCACCCCCGGTTGGGGCAACCAATCAATGTGTCTCTCCCACATCAATGTTTCTCTTTCTTTCTTTCCCCTCTCCCCTCCCTTCCACTCTCTCTAAAACTCAATGAAAAAAATATCCTTGAGTGAGGATTAGCAAACAAATAAAGTAACGAAGAAAATGGCGTAGAGGGGCAGGGTAGTGGCCTATAAAACCCCCAGGGCCTTTCCAGTTCCAATATTCCAAGATCCTCAGGGCCCTGGGCCTAGTACACTGCTGCTTGGGATTGTGTCTCAGCCTGGCCTGCCTCCCCCTCAATCCTTATGTCTAATCCCCCCCTCCCCCGCCCCCCCCCCTCCCCCTCTTCTCAGTCCCACAAGGCTGGACCTCAGCTGAGCTCCCCTGCATGCTCCTTTGGGAGAGCGCCCCAACCATCCGCAGTGTACTCTGGATCAAATCATAACCCAAGAGGACAGTTTATAAAAAGTAAATGGGGGTTTTGAATCGCCTGATGTTTGTCATGAGATAATGAATGGACCAAGCCCAGCCTCCAAGCAGGCCTGGAAGTTAGGACAGACGGGTCAGAGACCAGGAACAAAAACAAGAATAAACACCAGCGTGGGGGCTGGATAGAGGGAGATCATCAAAAGAAATGGAAGTTCTGGCCAAAAAATGATATAGACTCTTCCGACATGTCTGTCTCCTTGGGTTATAAATGAGGAAATTAAGGCTGGGGAGGGCAGAGGAGTCTGTGATCGGGTGGAGGTTATGTACATTTTTTTCTCTAGCACCACCTCAGCTGGGGCTAAGGCCTGGAGATGGAAAGGAATTGAGGGAGACTTGGAAACCAAGTTCAGGAGAGACCAGAGTACAAAGTTGGGGTTGACTCAGGGCCCAGGCCCCAAGGCCCCAGGCCCCCCCATGAACCCTGTGTTCCTGCTGCCCAGCCGCACACTCTGCTCTGGCCTCTTTTCTGGTCTTTCCTTTGCCCACAGCCCTCAGCTCAGCTCTCAGTATGTTACAGACAGAGGCCCCAGTGGGCTTGAGCAGGAGCCTGGCAGGAGAGCACTGGCCAGAGAATGAGGGCCAATGGATGCTTTCCAGAGGACGGGAAAGTTCACACGCCTTGTGAAGAAGCTGTGGGAGAGGGGAGATGGGGGACTGTCATTGCGGTTACACTTAGAACAGATGTCTCTCCCCCACGCACACAGCTTTGCAGCCTAAGGGGATCTAAGGACAGATGAGGTGCCAGGCAGCTCTCATGGATGCTTTCAACCTCAAGGGAGAAAACAGAACCAGGAGTCCATCTGCTTCCCACTGCACCCTTGGGGCTGGGGTGGCACTGAGCACTTCTCAGCCAGCTCTGCTCCCCTGCACACAGCCTGTAAGCAGTGCTGGGACCTGGAGCCCTGCCTCTGGGGACCTGTCACATTCAACCCGGAGGTGGATCAGTAATAAATGAAGCATGAGATAAAAGGCCTCAGTGGAAGTCTCCCATACACTTCCTGCCCATGTCTGCAGCATCTGCAGCTGTTGGTAGAGGGTCATTTTTAAAGAGGTGAGGTCAGAGGCCAGAGAGGAACCAGCCCCAAAGTCCCCAAATCGGCCTGGAAGACACCACCAAATTAGGAAGCTTCCTGCAAGGAGACCTTGGGCAGGCTGGACAATCGCCAAGCCCTCAGCTGGGTCTGCCCTTGATCACACAGGCTGTTTGCTGCCTGGGAAGCTGGAACCTGAGGCAGCTGGGTGACCTGGAAATGGGGTGCCCAGGCTTGACTGTTTCGCCTTGACTCCCTCTCCCTGAGAGCAAGAGGCAAGGTCAAGAAGCTCCTGGGAGCCTCCTGCTTAATTCCCAGGGCCTGGGAGCCAGCTCTGCAGCTGATGCAAGGCCAGGCCTGGGTGAACTCAGCCTCTCTCCAGCATTCAGAGCTTGCATTGCACTGCACCCTAGAAACCACACCTGTTCTTTCTCCTCCGCCTGGGCCTTCCTGGATCTCTCGTTCTGTTCCTTCTGGAGGCACAGCAGGGCCACCTAAGACTCTGAGCGCAGATTCTGCTTGGGGCTGGGGTGACACTGAGCATTTCCCAGTCAACCCTTCTCCCCTGCAAGCAGCCTATAAGCAGTGCTGGGACCTGAAGCCCTGCCTCTGGGGATCTGTCCAGTGGAAATGGAGGGCCTGAGCACCCCTCTGCTCTCAGGCTCTGTCCATGCAAGCTTATTTCTTTCTTTTTAAAACATATATTTTTCTATTGATTTCAGAGAGGAAGGGAGAGGGAGAGAGAGATAGAAACATCAATGATGGGAGAGATTTATTGATCAGCTGCCTCCTGTACATCTCAGAAGCCTGCAACCTGGGTATGTGCCCCGACCAGGAATCAAACCGTGACCTCCTGGTTCATAGGTCGATGCTCAACTGCTGAGCCATGCCAGTCAGGCCTCATTTTCTCTTTGGGAAAAGGTCAGACTGTCTTAGTCCGTTAGAAAGGTGGACCTTCTCCACCTGCCCTCACCTCTCACTCTGGGTGCCCATGCCCAAGGTGGGAATGTCAAGGCCCTACCACCTTCTCGAGGACCTCGAGGCATCATTGGCTCAGGATGAGGCTCCATTCAGCTTCTAATTACTAAAGTAGGTAATAATAATAACAGCGTAACATGGGCAACCTGTGTTCTTCCTTTTACAAAGTGCTTTCAGGACTAACGAGTACTTCAAGGGATCCTAGTGACAATGCTGTGACATTGGGGGTGCTCAGGGAGGTGGGGGGGGGGGCTTAAATGAAGAGCTGCGGCCCAGGAAGCTTACCTGGCTAACAGTCTTCCCCCATCCTCATGCTGCCTCAGTCCCATCCCACCCGCATGCTCTTCCAGGGGCAGGCTTGCTTGCCATCGGAGACCCAATTTAGATAGAGGCACTTTCCTTAGGGAGAAGGGGAGAAGGTGGAAAGGCTGGGAGAATAGGGTTGTGGATTTGGGGGAGAGGCTTGGGCCAAGTCTGCCTGGGAAGGCCTGGAAATGCTCTGGGGAGCAGAAGGGGGTGGGGGAGGTCCTCAGAGCACTGGAGTTGCAGCACCTGGGCCTCAGCTGTTTACGCAGACAGGCTCCCTGGTCACACCAACCTTGGCTGGCACCAGCAAGGCTGGCTGCTGCTTGGAGCTGAGGCAGGGTTTAGGACCGGGCCCCCAGGTCTGGCCCAGGACCAATGGCAGTGGCCATCGCTGGCCTCCCTATTGACACCTGGGTTGATGGAGGCCTTCCTTGTCATGTCCCCCAGCCTCCCTGTCTCCTCAGCCATGCCCGACCCTCTCTGGGTGGCCATGTGTACATCTGCGTGGCCCTCCCAACAGTTCTCATTGCTGATGCAACTTCTGAGGCTGGTGAGCTCAGGCCGCCAGGCTCACGGGCAGGTGAGCACACGGTGTCCTGTGCTGGAAAGTACAGCCCGTACCAACGGCTCCTGCCCCTCCCACACTCGCTCTCGGCCTGGCAGGAAAGCCACCAGTGGAGCTGGAGGCAAGAAGGGAGGCAGGTGTGTCCGCCTCATTGGAAGGACTCAGAGCTGGGACACGGGACTCCAGGGACACGCAAGGCCTGGCCTGCAGGGCACTCCAGACGTGTTTGTTAACTCTCCTGTCTATCCTTTTGCCAACCCCTCATGATCAGATAAGCGGGGTCTAAAGGGGAAAACCCAGTGTAAAACCGGCTCCTGGCTCTGCCCCAGCCTTGAACCAAACCCTAGAATCCCTGGAATTATTTCTAAGTTTGAAATCTATTTACTTTCTGTTAGATATTACAATCACCTGGCATTTAATTTAAAAAGTATAAGAGAGTATAAGACGGAGAAAAACAAGTGTCCCTCCCACAGGGCTCAGCTGCCCTTTCTCCTCCCCAGAGAAAAGCAGTGTTCCCAGCTTCTTGTCTGTCTTTCCAGAGATAAGCTAGATTAATCATTGGATTTTTGATTATCAAAGCTCACATAGCCAGGGCACATCTTTTTCGTTGTTAATCCTCACCAAGGATATTTTTCCATTCATGTTTAGAGAGAGTGGAAGGGAGGGGGAGAGACAGAGAGAAACATCAATGTGAGAGAGACACAACGATTGGTTACTTCCTGCATGCACCCCCACCAGGTCGAGGATCAAGCCCACAACCAAGGTACGTGCCCTTGACTGGAATTGAACCCATGACCCTTTAGTCTGCAGGCCGAAGGTCTATTCACTGAGCCAAACCGGCTAGGGCTGCCAGGGCACGTCTTGGTTAACTTTTCTGCTTGGAGTGAGGAAGGAGAAACTCCCCTGCTTTGAACACTCCTTGAGAATGGACAGGAGGCGACGAGAAGTAAAGGTCCTACAGCAGGCCCACTTGGTTCTCTCTCCCTTCCCCTGCCCCTCCACCTGTTATTTCACTGGGTGTCTGAGGCAGAAATGAAGAGGACAGATAACAACAGCCTCTTTTCTTAGGGAAGCTGAGGAGCCTAGATGTTAAGGAGACTCAAGATCACACAACAAGCTGAGGCACCCTGCTCTTCCAATACCATCACCCTACCTCCCTAATATCTTCCCTTCACCTTCTAAACGACCTTACATTCTTTTTTTTTAATTGATTTGAGAGAGAGGGAGAGAGAGAAACATTACTGATAAGAGATCTGCTATTTCCTGCACAACCCCTCCTGAGGATCAAGCCTGCAACCTGGGCATGTGCCCTGACTGGGAAGTGAACCCTGACCTCCTAGTTCATGGGTCGACACTCAACCACTGAGCCACACCAGCTGAGCTGACCTTGAGCTCTTTTTTTTTTCCCAAAAAAATATATTTCATTGATTTTCTTCAGAGAGGAAGGGAGAGGGATAGAGTTAGAAACATCGATGAGAGAGAAATATCGATCAGCTGCCTCCCACACACCCCCCACTGGGGATGTGCCCGCAACCAAGGCACATGCCCTTGACCGGAATCGAACATGGGACTCTTCAGTTCGCAGGCCGACACTCTATCCACTGAGCCACACCAGCCGAGCTGGCCTTGAGTTCTTAAATGTCTCTTTGCCACAACAGAACTATGGGCATCTCAAGGGCAGGGTCAGGGATTCTTCTTCTGTCACCCCTTCCGAGCTGGACTCTGAGCTGGACCCTGTGTAGCCCCAAGGCAGTGGTCAACAATGGCCTGAATCAAGTGACAGAAGCAGAGGGTGCACTGTTCCTACCAGGGGCACCCAAGGCCCTGAAGTTTGCTACCTGGACACACACATCCCTGACCACCAAGCTCACTGACCCACAGGCCTGCGCCTCATTCATTCTTTTCTTGCACCGTTGGCTCAGTTAATGCCCTTGCTCAGAAGGCCAAGGTTGTAGGTTGGCCCCCTTAGGGGCAAATCATCCTGAGGTGAAACATTCTGTTCTTTGCTCATGAACTGTACAGAGTGTTGCAAATTACAACTAAATGACAAAAAGAGACTGTCCCTCCATAAAATGCCAAGTGTACAGTTCTCTGGCTCAAGAGGGTGATTCCTCTGTGATCCTCTCCTCCCTATCCTCCCCACCCCCACCTCTGTGATCCTTGGAGTTTCTCTGGGGTGAGCCCTGGTCCATCTCCTCCTCTGTCTTTTATGTAAACACTCCCTTCAGCAAAGGAGGTCTCGTTCTAAAGGTCATAGAGTGCCCGGAATGATTAGGTTATCAGAAAACAGGGTAATAAGAAGGGACAGTGGCTTCAGAAGGTATGAGCTGTGCCTATTTAGAGATTTATTTCAGAGAACAAAAAGTATCTGTCATGGCTGGTTTGTGAATTCAGGCTCAGTTCTAGGGTGGGTGTGAGAACATCCGTGAGGTGAGGGATCCTGAAAGGGAGGGGCTGGCAGGGCGGCCTGTGGACCAGAGGGGTTTCTGAAAGGAGAATGAATAGGTAGAAGTCAGGGGACTGGAATCAGAGAGGGGTTCCTGAATGTGGAGAAGGGGGAAGGAAGGGGGAGGGAAGGGCAAATCCGAGCTGTGTCAGATCAGGGCTTGCAGAGAGCTCCCCCTAAAAATCAATGTATTCATAAAAATACTCATTTGCTCCAAAAACTGGTTCCCCTTCTTGCTTTTTCGTTCTGCTCAAGATGTCACCATCTGGATGGGCCCCTGTATCTGGTTTGAGGTCAGAAGGTCACCTGACTCTCAGCCAGCTCCCCAGGGACCAAAACTCTTGTGGGATCTCAGACCCCACCTGCCTTCCTGGAATTCCAGCCACAACCTCCTATCAAACCCTGCTCCCCACCACA
The DNA here is from genome assembly GCA_026230045.1 of Corynorhinus townsendii. NCBI lineage: Eukaryota > Metazoa > Chordata > Mammalia > Chiroptera > Vespertilionidae > Corynorhinus > Corynorhinus townsendii. The sequence goes on along the minus strand of JAPDVU010000007.1, from coordinate 113,214,106 downwards.
CTCCTCTGAATTTCCACCACAGCTGTCTAGGTGAGGTCAAGTTGAGCCTAATTGTGAGTGAGGGATGACAGCTGCCTTCAATTAGATGACATTGTTTTTCAACCACTGATCATTGAAAATGGTACCTTTCTTTAGTAGATTGCAATGACACCATTCCTCTAGAGCAGTGGTCAGCAAACTCATTAGTCAACAGAGCCAAATATTAACAGTACAACTATTGAAATTTCTTTTGAGAGCCAAATTTTTTAAACTTAAACTTCTTCTAACTCCACTTCTTCAAAATAGACTCGCCCAGCCCGTGGTATTTTGTGGAAGAGCCACACTCAAGGGCCATAAGAGCTGCATGTGTCTTGCGAGCCGCGGTTTGCTGACCACTGCTCTAGAGAAGCTATTGATAAAGTAATAATACAATCACCCATCCGTACCCTGGACTTAGTCTGTCCATAAGACTTGCAACAGCAGCACGAGGCTGGTGAACACATCCTCACTTGGTGACTGGGTCTCCACTCTTTCTTGGTTCCCTTTCTATTTCACTAGCTCCTCCTTCTCTTCAGCTTCCTGATGTCTAAATATTGGAGGGTTCCAGGACTCAGTTCTTTTCTTCTCTGTCCTTGCTCACACCCAGATGACCTCATCCAAGTTGGTCAGCTTAAGGTCCATCGCTCTATGGGGACAGCTCCCAAGTTTATATCCTCATCCCTGCTCTGTTCCCAGAAATCCAGGCTTGAACTAACTTGATCTGGATGTCTACTAGGCAGTTGCCAACCTTTCGGACTTCACAGACCATCAGTGGTCCCTGGACCACCGGTTGGCGACCTACTGTACTAGGCCAACACCTCTAATTTCTCCCTAAACCTGCTCCTTCTGCAGCTTTTCCTAGCTCAGTAACCAGTGCTGCAGACCAAAACGAATTCAAGAACTCTTCCGTGATGTGTTTCTTTTATTCACACTCCATAATCACCATATATCAGTAAATCCCATTGTCTCCACCTTCAAAATATATCTACGACTTCCCTTGCTACCACTACTCCTAGCCACTGAATCTACGCAGCTTACCAGGCTCCATGTCATCTGATCCACTGCCACCTTCCTGGTTTCATCTCCTCCACTCCCCCTACTTTGCTCCTGCCACACTGGCCTACTTGCTGCTCCCCAGACACCCCAGACACCCCAGCCTCTTCCTGCCTTGAGGTCTTTGCACAGTTGTCCTCCAGGCCTGCAGTTCTCCCCCAGGCACAGAACTGCTCTCTCATTTCCTTCTGGTCTTTGCTCAAATGACACCTTTTCAGTGAGACTTCCCTGAAATAGGGACCACCCTATTTAAGATAGCAACCTCTTCCACAGTGCACACTCTCCAGTTTGAAAAAAAGTTAAAGTCATTGTCTTTAACTTTTTTCCAAACTATAAGAGAAAGTTTATTTGGAAAGTCACAGAGGTAGAGAAGAAGTGAGCTGTAGAAGAAATGGGCTCAGGAAACAAGTTACAGAGGCAAAAGAAGGGACCTTGGAGCTTAAGAGAAAGAGAGAGGCAAGGAAAACATGCCTGGGGGAGAGGTGGGGAAAGGGGTGGAAGTGCTCCATAGAGAGAGAGTGCTCATTGCATTTTGTTGTTGTTAATCCTCACAGAGGATATTTTTTCCATTGATTATTAGAGAGAGTGGAAGGGAGGGAGGGATGGGGGAGGGAGAGGAACATCAGTGTGAGAGAGATATGTCAAATGGCTGTCTTCCGCACATGCCCCAACTGGCAACCCAGCTATGTGCCCTTGACCAAGTATCAAACCTACGACCCTTTGGTGTGTGGGCTAACCTCTAACCACTGAACAAGACCAGACAGGGCTCACTGCATTTTTTATAGCACTTTTATAACAATGAGTCATCATAATCCAGGCTACTAGTCACAAATCCTTGGTTCCAATGAATCCCAACAAAAGTAGCAAACACATATAATGGTATAGAAAGACAGGCAGGCTTTTAATAGAAGACACAAGACAGAAATCTCCTCAGGCAGGGGCAGACAAGCAGGAATGGACAAGAGGGATCTGAGGGAGAGGAGGTGAGGGATGGGGTGGCTCTCTCAACAAGAGCACCAGGGAAAGTGAGTATAGAAGGTGTGGAGAGCTATGAACTATAACTGAGGCTCCGGAATTTGAACTCAACAAAGGAAACTTCCAAAGATTCCTGCATGTGGGGTGGAAACACCTGATATAAGGAGACCATTTAGAGGTAAAGGGTTCTTATCAAAGATAATTCAGAGGCAGAGGGAACTGACCTAAATGTGGGGGTCCTGAGAAAGGAACGAGTCAGGCTTTGGCTGGGAGCTCAGTTGGTTAGAGTGTTGTCCCAATAGGTCAAGGTTGCAGGTTTGATCTCCAGTTAGGGCACATATAAGAAGCAACCAGTGAAGGAGAAACCAAGATGGTGGCATAGGTAAGCACCTAAACTGCTGCCTCGCACAACAATTTCAAAACTACAACTAAAAGACAGAACGGACACCATCCAGAATCACAGGAAAGCTGGCTGAGTGGAAATTCTACAACTAGAAAGAAAGAGAAAAGCTCACGGAGAATTGGAGGAACAGCAAAGGGTTGAGGTATGGCAAAGGGTCTTTGTGCGCACAGAGAGGAAGGGCGGCTGAGAGCCTGGCTGACTTTCTCTGGCAGGAGGGGGAAGGAAGCCCCCGACTGCACTGAACCCCAGTTCTGACTGCACTGAACCCCAGTTCCAGCCAAAGCCCCATGGACCCAGGCTCATACAGGGGGAGTCTGGACTGTCAGGTAGAGAGAAAGGCACTCGGAGACTCGGAGACCCAAGGGAGCCCCAGCAGGCAGGGGTCTGGAGGTGCGTGTGCGAGTGTGTACAAAGACTGCAGAGGTTGCCACAGGCTTTCCCTAGTGGAAGGGAGTCAGAAGCTCCTGACTGCACTGAGCCCCAGTTCTGACTGCACTGAACCCCAGTTCCAGGCGAGCTGCTGGGGACCCACGTTCTTGTGGGGGGAATTTGGACTCTCAGGCAGAGGTTCGGGAGCCGGGGAAGGCAGAGGTCTGGAGAAACGTGTGCGCGCAAGGGCAGGGCTTGACAGGAAGCCAAGACTGTCTGCTCCGCCCTGAGACTCCACCCCAACCAAGCTGAGCACAGAGGCTTTTGCAATTTGGCAAGTCTAATCCTACAAGGCTGTCTCCAGCACCAAACTTCTCCCAGCATAGACACAGCTGATCCTCACAGCCAACTGGCCTGGAGGTCAATTCCTCCCAGTGATACCAACAACAATCAAGACTTAACTACAACAAGGCTGTACACACAGTCCACAAAGGGGTGCACCAAGAGTGTCCACCTCAGGTTAACTGGAGAGGCTAACCCACTGGGCCATATAGGAAACCTAGCACACAAAGCTACCCTACCAACTAAAGGAAGCAGTGAAAATGCGGCGACAAAGAAACAGATCACAAACGAAAGAAATGGAGGAAAACAAACGACTGGATATAGAATTCAAAACCACGGTTATAAGGCTTTTCAAGAATATCCTAGAAAAGGCTGATAAATATAACGAGACCCTCGAAGATATGAAAAAGGACCAACTAGAAATTAAACATACACTGACTGAAATAAAAAATATTATACAGAGACCCAACAACAGACTAGAGGAACGCAAGAGTCAAGTCAAAGAACTGAAATACAAAGAAGCAAAAAATACTCAACTGAAAAAGCAAAGAGGAAAAAAATCCAAAAAGTTGAAGATAGTGTAAGAAGCCTCTGGGACAACGTCAAGTGTACCAACATCAGAATTATGGGTGTGCCAGAAGAAGAGAGAGAGCAAGATACTGAAAACCTATTTGAAGAAATAATGGCTGAAAACTTCCCCCACCTGGTGAAAGAAATAGACTTACAAGTCCAGGAAGTGCACAGAACCCCAAACAAAAGGAATCCAAAGAGGACCACACCAAGACACATCATAATTAAAATGCCAAGAGCAAAAGACAAAGAGAGAATATTAAAAGCAGCAAAAGAAAAACAGTTAGTTACCTTCAAGGGAGCACCCATACAACTGTCAGCAGATTTCTCAACAGAAACTATGCAGGCCAGACGAGAGTGGCAAAAAATTTTCAAAGTGATGAACAGCAAGAACCTACAACCAAGATTATTCTACCCAGCAAAGCTATCATTCAGAATTGAAGGTCAGATAAAGAGCTTCACAGATAAAGAAAAAGCTAAAGGAGTTCATCACCACCAAACCAGTATTATATGAAATGCTAAAAGATACTCTTTAAGAAGAAGAAGAAGAAAAAGGTAAAGATAAAAAGTATGAACAACAAATACATATCTATCAACAAGTGAATCTAAAAATCAAGTGAATTAAAAACCTGAGGAACAGAATAAACTGTGGTGAATATAATAGAATCAGGGGCATAGAAAGGGAGTGGACTGATAATTCTCAGGGGAAAAGGGGTATGGGGGGGTGCAGGAAGAGACTGGACAAAAATGGTACACCTATGGATGAGGACAGTGCGGGGGGAGGTAAGGGCAGAAGGTGGGGTGGGAACCAGGTGGAGGGGAACTATGGGGGGGGGAGAGAAGGAGAAACAATTGTAATAATCTGAATAAAGATTTATTAAAAATAAATAAATAAAAATAAAAATAAAAATAAAATTACCCAGCCCTGGCCAGGTGGCTCAGTTGGTTGGAGTGTATAAAAAAAAAAAAAAGAAGAAGAAGAAGAAGCAACCAGTGAATGAATGAATAAGTGGAGCAACAGATCTCTCTCTCACGTCTCCCTCTCTCTCAAATCAATAAATAAAAACCTTTTTTTTTTTTTAGAGGAAAGAGTCAGCCTGGCCGGAATGGCTCAGTGTTTGAGCGTTGAACTACGAATCAGGAGGTCACAGTTCGGATTCCCTGTCAGAGCACAAGACCTGGGATTGCAGGAGGCAGCCGATCAATGATTCTCTCTCATCATTGATGTTTCTATCTCCCTCTCCATCTCCCTTCCTCTCTGAAATCAATTGAAAAAAAAAAAAAAGATATAGCACCTAAAACTCTTCCAAGGATGCCAGATGCAACACCACTAGCTTTCCAATAAATGCTCCCTTTTTTGCTTAAGCTCATCAGAATTGTCTTCTATCTCTTGAAACTGGGAGAATTACAGCTAAAATGTTAGTCATGTGATCTTCAGCTGTTCATTTCCTATCCCCTGGCCTGGTGCTCCCCAACCTATTCTTTGATTTTATACAGCTTCTAACAGTCAACCAGCTTTACCTCCTCTCTCCTCTACTCGGTCTTCCTATCAGTATCTGCCACACCCATTTACCAAAACTCAACTTCCTTGGGGAGGTGGATGGGGGGAGGCCCTGGCCCATAAGTGTTACAGTGAAAGATGTTGAGAAACTATGAATAGAGGAAGCCTGCCTAAATAATCAGGGAGGGAGTCTGAGGGGACAACAGAGCTGAGTTTCTAGAATCTAGGTGTGATTCCACTGCTCCCCAATCTTGGACTTTCAGCTTTGTTTGTCTACACTTTAAATTTCAAGTTGATTTATTTATAATTTTTATCCCACGTACATCTTAGACAAATTTGAATCAATTTACAAAATCAATAAAATGTAGGCAAAGACAATTAAAAAAATAAAGGTAGACTAAAACTTAAATAAAATTGTCATAGAAATGAATGTTTCAAGGAACCTGTGATAATAAATTGACATAATGAAGTGGTCAGTCTTGTCCCAAGTTTGTTGGTGGGTGAGACAAAATAGAAGTCACATAATTTTGGAGTAACTCCACATTAAAAAACATGTATTGACCACTGAATCTATCTGGATTATGTTGGCTGCATATAACAGAAAACAAGTATTAACAGTATGTTTCTCTTGAGGGTAAAAGAAGTCTCGAAGTAGGGAAACCAGAGTTAGTATAGCACCTTCCTGGTCATCAGGAACCTAAGATCCTTATTGTTCGATACTCCTTTTTGAGCTACAGTTATCACACTTGCATTCTGGGTAGACATAGAGATGAAGAGTGAGAAGGGTATTTCCCTTCTGTTTTAAGGAGACTTCCAGGAACATTTTACTTCCATGTACATTTTAATATCCTGAACTTAATCACATGAATACACCCAGCTCCAAAGGAACCTGGGAAATGTCACCTTTTAGCTGGGTACATTGCTACCCCAAATGGGATCATGAGTGAGTGCTGAAGTAAGCAACTAGCAATGTCTGCTACAAACACTCACTATGTGGCAGGTTCTTCTGGATCCAAGAAATACAAAGATGAAGATGACACAGTCCTTGCCCTTAAGGAATTCACAAATGTTAGTAAGGCACTAGTAATCAACTGAATGTAACACCATTAGGGGGGAAATTTTGTAAAGATGTGAACAAAGAATTGTGAGGGGAAATGAGGTAGCAATGAGTTTTGTCTGAAAAGATAGGGAGAGTCATAGAGAAGGTGACCATTGAGTTGGGCCTTAAACAGAATAGAAATTCAGAGCAGAGGCAAAAGCATTCCAGATGCAGGAAGGAGCATACACAAAGAAAAGCATTAAAACAGGTGGGTTCTTCTGGGGTAATTTTCATGAGTTTTGTATCTCTTTCTATAGGGTTATCATAGTCCTGGTAGAAGATAAGCCCAAAATAATGTAGTGAAGGGCCCAAAATCTCCACTGAAAGGAGTTAGTGATCCTGGAGGGGAGGGAACAGGAAGTCTTGAAGGTTTATAAGTAAGGGGATCAGATCCTTATGTTGAAAAGAGAACCATGGAATGAGAGAAATAACAAACTAAGGCAAAGGGGACAAACCACCTAAGGGATGAGCTAACTGTTCAAGTGACTTGTGTTACAGACCTGAGCTAGACAGGGGAGCACATGGGAATGAGGAGGAGGGAATGGTTTTGAGAGACAAAAGTTGGCTGATCACAGGTTGGAGGTGGAGAGTGAGGAAAAGACAGAGACAACTAGAGGGCTCTGAGATATCTAGTTAACCTTTCAGTGGCTTCTGAGTCTCAATCTCTTTCACTCGTCCCTTAACAAGGTGCTACCATTTGCCTACCACTGGAACTTCAGTGGTGGACAAGACAGATGTGCTCCCTGCCCTCATGGAACTCATGTCTGTGAGAGAGGGGTACAGATTAACTGAGACATTTAAACACAACGTGGGTTCATGTATAGTCATGCCCTATGTGAGGCAACCTCAAGAAGTAATCTGGCCCTGGCCAGTGTTGAGAAATGGTTAGAGCATTGGTCCCCCATACCAAAGGGTTGGGTGATGGATTCCCAATCAAGGGCACATACCTGGGTTGCAGGTTCGACCCTCAGCCCCGGTCGGGATGGGTGCAGGAAACAACCAATTGATGTGTCTCTCTCTCACATGGATGTTACTCTTATTCTCCTTCCCTCCATTCCTCCCTCCCTCCCTCCCCCTTTCCCTTCCACTTCTATAAAAGTCAGTGGGAAAAAATATCCTCCAGTGAGGATTAACAACAAAAGAGAAGCACTCTGGGGGAAATTGGAGATGAATGGCAAAGCAAGGCATGGGAATCAGGTCTCAACCTGTCCATTTAGGTATAATCACTTGGACTCCGGGTTGCACCAAAGCTTCTTTAGAAGGTCCCATGCCCTGCGCCCACCAGCTAGACTCTAGGGGAATACATTATAGTCTGCGTCTTTAGTTAGTGAGGGCATTTCTTCAGGCATCTGAGGAGAATGTTCAGAGTTCCTCTGGCCTAGAATAGCACCCTGTGGTAGTGAGGCTGTGGGAACATAAGAACTTTCTTTGCTGAACTGTAGGTGGGAACGTGTAACTGGCTAGGCATTTCTGGAAGGCAACTTGGCAATTAATATAAAACAGTTGGGGAATATACATTCCCTTGATCCAGTGATTCTTCTAGAAATCTCTGTCAAACAAATAATTAAGGATGTAAGCAAACTGTTTATATTAGCAAAAAATTAGAAATGACCTATTGTCTAACAGTCAAGAATCTGTCAAGTAAATTCATGGAATGGAACTTCCTTCAGCCATTAACACCCACTGCAGTCATTTTAGGGTACATTTTTAATAGCTATGTGAATAAGTAAATTTTCATTTTATTATCAAATAAGTAGTTTTGCTTAAGTTTTCAACGGTATAGAAATTTAGTTAAATGATTATGCATGCTGTAAAAGCTCTTTCTAATAAAAGAAAATTTCAACGTAAGTTACAGTTTTTCTAAATTTTTTATAAATATACCTTTTCAAAGATAGAGGCTGTGCTATGCTGCATATGTACCTTCTGCAAGAAAGTATTTCACTTTTCAAATCAACTCCACACAGGTAGTGCATCTACAGCAATATACTGAATTATAATCTGCACTGTACATTGTATTTTCAAGTACTGAGTTAGTATATTTTTAGTAAAGCCAATTATATTAGTAATATAATTGAACTAGAGTATACTATTGTAGTATATAGAGGACTTAAATAATTATATTATTAAGGCAAAGATCAAATTAAGAAGTACATTACAAATATATTTGTGAAATTATGATACCTTGAAATAGCAATAGACTAATACCTTGAAAGTCTAATAATCCAAAAAATCTAATAATCTTACATGTTCCAATGTAACTGACCTATATTTTACTATTTTGAAGCATGCAAAAAATTGTCTAGAAGAAAAGTAAAAAACAAAAATAAATTTGATCTCAACTCTACCACTCAGAGGTAATTCACTGTTGACATTTAGGGACAATCATTCCAGATGTTTCTACATGCAAATATACAGATAAGAATGAGAACGAAAAAAAGTGTGTGTTTGTGTATGTAGGTGAGAAAGAGAAATCATTTTACAGAGAATGGAAATACCTACAAATAGCATTACTAAACATTGGATCACTTTTTTTTTTTCTAATCAAAAGCATAACATTTATCAAGAAGAAAAACTTTAGCCCTACCCGGTTTGGCTCAGTGGATAGAGTGTCGAAGGGTCCCAGGTTTGATTCTGGTCAAGGGCGTGTACCGTGGTTGGGGGCACAAACCCAGCAGGGAGTGTGCAGGAGGCAGCTGATTGATGTTTCTCTCTCATCGATGTTTCCAACTCTCTATCCCTCTCCCTTCCTCTCTGTAAAAAATCAATAAAATATATTTTTTTTTAAAAAGAAGAAAAACTTTAAGAAATGTTTGAATTTTAGTATATGTGCTGCCGAAGCAAGCACATGAAATTCTTGAATTTTGAAAATATTTCTTGATGCCAAGAAATAAAACTTTCTAAAAATAGCCCTTTAAAATTAAGAAAAAGGATATTATTAAAAGGTTTGAGTCATGTTCTAAAACAAAATGTTTTAACTTTCTTTCTTTCTTTCTTTCTTTCTTTCTTTCTTTCTTTCTTTCTTTCTTTCTTTCTTTCTATTTTTTTACTTCAGAGAGGAAGGGAAAGGAGAGAGAGATAGGAACATCAGTGATGAGAGAGAATTATTGATTGGCTGCCTCCTGCATGCCCCCTTACTGGGGATATGCCCTTGACCAGAATCAAACCCAGGATGCTTCAGTCTGCAGGCCAATGCTCTATCCACTGAGCCAAACCAGCTAAAGCTTGACAATGTCTATTAACTTCCAGCCAAGAAACATGAGGAAATTACATACATTTTCTTGAATTTCCTCTCCCTTTAGCCAGCTGGTGTGGCTCAGTGGTTGATCATCGACCCATGAACCAAGAGGTCCCTGGTTGGATTCCTGGTCAGGGCACAAGCCCCTGTGGGGGCATGTAGGAAGCAACTGATGGATGTTTCTTTCTTATCGATGTTTCTATCTTATCTGTCTATCCTTCTCCCTTCTCTCGCTCTAAAAATTTTAATAAAAACACATAAAAAAAATTCCTCTCCCCTTACATCCTTCTTCTAATGTTGTTAGCTGTATTATTCTGACATAGGAAAGGTTAATAATATTTATATTTCATTATTTTACCACAACTCCCACAATTGTCTGGTTGTTTATTTTTTAAATGGATCTGGTGTTTTTATCATGACTCATTCTTATTTTTGGAGCCATTCCTTTGTTGATGGAATGTTGTCATCAAGTAGTGTTTTGTGTGTTTTTAAATCCTCTCCCAATTATATGTCTATTGATGAGAGAGAGGGAGAGAGGGAGAGACATTGATGTGGGAGAGAGGGAGAGAAACCTGGACTGATTGCCTCCTGTACAGATCCTGACTGAGGATCAAATCTGCAACCTGAGTGTGTGCCCTGTCCAGGAAATCAAACCAGTGACCTTTCGGTGCACGGGACAACACTCACCAACTGAGCCACACCATCCAGGGCTGTATCACACTTATTGATTTGTGGATATTTTACCAACCTTGCAACCCTGAGGAAAAAAATCCCATTTGATTATGGTGTATGATATTTTAAAAAAATTATATATATAATATACATATTTCATTGTTGACAGTATTAAAGATGGCCCTCAATTTTGGCCTCTTCTTCCTCCTCCCAGCCTGTGCCCCACTCCAGGCCTTCATCATACTGTTGTCTCTGTCCATTGGCTATGCATATCCTATACAATAAAAGGCTAATATGCAAATTGTCCCCTTGACTAGGAGTTCAGCCAGGGAGTGAGGCCAGCCGGGCAACTGCCCCTGGCCCCTCCCCACAGCTGGTCCAGCCCGATCAGCCCAATTGGGGTGGGCCAGCCAGATCCCACCCATGCACGAATTTGTGCACTGGGCCTCTAGTATGTATATAAATTATTTGGCTAATCTCTTTCCATCTCCCCATGCCCCGCCCCTCTGAGATTCTGCAGTCTGTTCCATGCATCCATGCCTCTGGACCCATTCTCCCCCCTCACCCTCCACCCCCCCCCACCCCCCCCGCTTATGATGTTCATTAGATTCCCCATAGAATGAGATCATGTGATATTTGTCTTTCTCTGACTGGCTTATTTCACTCAGCATAATATTCTCCAGGTCCCTCCATGCTATGGCAAAGGATAAGAGGTCCTTCTTCTTTTTTTTTAAATAAATCTTTATTGTTCAGATTATTACAATTGTTCCTCTTTTATTCCCCCATAGCTCCCCTCCACTCAGTTCCCACCCCACCCTCTGCTCTTATCGCCCCCTCCACCCAGTGTCCTCATCCATAAGTGTACAATTTTTGTCCAGTCTCTTCCTGCACCCCCCACACCCTTTCCACCCCGAGAATTGTCAGTCCACTCCCTTTCTATACCCCTGATTCTATTAAATTCACCAGTTTATTCTGTTCATCAGATTTTTTTTATTCACTTGATTTTTAAAAAAAAAATATTTTATTGATTTCTTACAGAGAGAAAGGAGAGGGATAGAGAATTAGAAACACTGACGAGAGAGAAACATTGATCAGCCACCTCCTGAACACCCCCTTCTGGGGATGTGCATGCAACCAAGGTACATGCCCTTGACTGGAATCAAACCTGGGACCCTTCAGTCTGCAGGTCGACGCTCTATCCACTGAGCCAAACCAGTTAGGGCCCACTTGATTTTTTAGATTCACTTGTTGATAGATATGTATTTGTTGTTCATACTTTTTATCTTTACCTTTTTCTTCTTCCTCTTCTTAAAGAGTACTTTTCAGCATTTCATATAATACTGGTTTGGTATTGATGAACTCCTTCAGCTTTTTCTTATCTATGAAGCTCTTTATCTGACCTTCAATTCTGAATGATAGCTTTGCTGGGTAGAATAATCTTGATTGTAGGTTCTTGCTATTCATCACTTTGAATATTTCTTGCCACTCCCGTCTGGCCTGCATAGTTTCTGTTGAGAAATCTGCTGACAGTTGTATGGGTTTTTCTCTTGCTGCTTTTAATATTCTCTCTTTGTCTTTTGCTCTTGGCATTTTAATTATGATGTGTCTTGGTGTGGTCCTCTTTGGATTCCTTTTGTTTGGGGTTCTGTGTGCTTCCTGGACTTGTAAGTCTATTTCTTTCACCAGGTGGGGGAAGTTTTCAGTCATTATTTCTTCAAATAGGTTTTCAGTATCTTGCTCTCTCTCTTCTGGCACCCCCATAATCTGATGTTGATACACTTGAAGTTGTCCCAGAGGCTCCTTTCACTATCTTCATATTTTTGGATTCTTTTTTCTTTTTTGATTTTCTGGTTGAATGCTTTTACTTCTTTGTATTTCAAATCTTTGACTTGATTCTTGCGATCCTCTAGTCTGCTGTTAGATCTCTGTATAATATTTTTTATTTCAATCAGTGTATGTTTAATTTCTAGTTGGTCCCTTTTCATATCCTTGAGGGTCTCGCTAAATTTATCAGTCTTTTCTAGGAAATTCTTGAAAAACCTTATAACCGTGGGTTTGAACTCTATATCCAGTCGTTTGCTTGCCTTCATTTCTTTCATTTGTGACCTGTTTCTTTGTCTCCGCATTTTGGCTGCTTTCCTGAGTTGAGAGAGTGGCTTTGTGTGCTATGTGTCCTATAGGGCCCAGTGGCTAGCCTCCCCAGTTACCTGAGGTGGACACTCTTGGTGCACCCCTTTGTGGGCTGTGTGTACAGTCTTGTTGTAGTTAAGCCTTGATTGTTGTTGGTATCACCGGGCGGAATTGACCTCCAGGCCAATTGGCTGTGAGGATCAGCTCTGTCTACGCTGGGAGAACTTCTGTGCTAGGACACCCTTAAGGGAGAAGACTTTCAAAAGCCTCTGTGCTCATCTTGAATGGGGCGGAGTCTCAGGGTGGAGCAGACAGCATTGGTTTCCCATAAGCCCTTCCCTAATATGCCCCTGTGTCTCAGTGTCCTGTGGTAATTGCTGCAGCACCTCTGAGAGAAAGCTGACCTCAAGTTCCACCCACTGCCAGACAGTCCAGTTTCTCCCCAATGAGTCTGGGTCCCCAGAGTCTTCCCCAGAACTGGAGTTCAGCGCAGTCGGGAGCTTTTTTCTTTCTCCTGCTTGAGAAAGCCAGCCGCGCACTCAGTTGCCAGTCCTCTCAGTGCATCTCAGTACCTCTGCCTCCTGCAGCTCCTCTGAATCTCAGTGTGGTTTTCTCTTTCCTTCTAGTTGTAGAATTTCCACTCAGCCAGCCTTCCTATGGTTGTGGATGATGTCCATTTTGTCTTTTAGTTGCAGTTTTGAAATTGTTGTGCGAGGCAGCAGTTTCGGCATTTAACTATGCCGCCATCTTGGTTTCTCCCGAGATCCTTCTTCTTTACAACTGTGTAATATTGTGTGAATGTATCACAGCTTTTTTATCCACTCACCTACTGATGGGAACTTGGGCTGTTTCCAGTTCTTAGCTATTGTAAACTGTGCTGCTATGAATATAGGGTGTATATATCCTTTCTGATTGGTGTTTTGGGCTTCTTAGGATATATTCCTAGAAATAGGATCACTGGGTCAAACAATAGTTCCATTTTTAATTTTTTGAGGAAATTCCACACTGTTTTCCGTAGTGGCTACACCATTTGCATTCCCACCAGTAGTGCAAGAGGGTTCCCTTTTCTCTATATCCTTGCCAGCACTTGTTGTTTGTTGATTTATTGATGGCCACCAGGTGTGAGGTGATATCTCATTGTAGTTTTAATTTGTATTTCTCTGATGATTAGTGACTGAGCATTTTTTCCATATGTCCATTGACCATCTGTATGTCCTCTATTGAGAAGTGTCTATTCCAGTCCTGTACCCATTTTTTAATTGAGTTATTTGTCTTCCTTCTGTTGAGTTGTATGAGTTCTATATATGTTTTTTGGAAATTAACCCCTAACCCGATGTACCATTGGCAAATATTCTCTCCTATACAGTAAAAAAGCTTCTGCACAGCAAAAGAAACCATCACCAAAATGAAAAGGGAACCCACTATTTGGGAAATATATTTGCCAGTGATACACCTGATAAAGTATATGACCTTTTTAACGTATTGCTGTATCTGGTTTGTAATATTTTGTTGAGGATTTTAGCATCTATGTTCATCAGGAATATTGGCCTATAGTTTTCTTTCTTTGAAGTGTCTTTGTAGTGCTTGGTTTTGGAATTAGGATAATGTTGGCCTTGTAAAAAGAGCTTGAGAGTCTTCCCTCCTCTTGAAGTTTTTGTTTTTGTTTTTTTAATCAGCACATAAGTTTTTTATTTTTTCCCACTTATCATGCCATGAATTCATAGGGAATGGGTTCCAGCAGCTCAGGATCCTTTCCATTGGTTCTCACAAAGCGTGCTTCTCTGGGTGGAGCAGGCTGGAGCTTCAGGTGAACCCAGGTACCTTTCTCTTTGGCTCCCTTCTTTTTCTGATCATTTTCCTTCACACATTTCAGGAAGCTATCTCGGCTCTTAGAGAGCTTAATATGCTCAATACGTACATTAATTCTTTTGGCAAGAATCTTGCCCTTAACTTGCTTGTTCACAATAATGCCCACTGCATGCTGGGTGACATTGTAGACTCTTCAGTGTTGCCATGGTAACATTGTGGGGCATTCCTTTTTGAACAGTGCCCATTCCCTTGATGCCCACAATATCAGCTTTCTTGGAGATTCTCATGTATGTGGCCAAAGGAACAACTCCATGTTTTCTAAAAGGCCTAGAGAACATATAGCGGGTGCCTCTCCTCTTTCCCTTGGTGTTGTCATTTTGGCGAATTAATCTGTGGAACCACGGTCGCCGGGAGCCACGCGCAGGGCCGACCTGGAAGATGGCGGTTCCGGCCACCTCTTGAAGTTTTGGGAACAGTTTGAGAAGATAGGTGTTAGTTCTTCTTTGAATTTTTGGTGAAATTCAACTGTGAAGCCCTATGCCTCACCCCCATCGTACACAGTAGCTGATGCTTCCAGGGTGTCTATAGACATTTTGAGTGATATCATCCTCCATTTTGCTAATTTAGTTGCCTCTTGCTACTCCATCCTCTTCCTTGTCTTCAAAAATTTTTTGAAATCTCTCATCAATTGATGTCTCCTGACTCCTGTGGGGATTAATCCTATTTATATTCTTTCTCTGTCATTTTAGTAGGGCTTGGGAGAGGAGAGACTATAAATACCAGCTTGTTTAACTGAAAGTTTCACTAATTAATCATGTCTTCCTGAGCATTGCTCATCTTTGAAAGAGACCAGCTACTTATTAAAAATTAATTTAGAGAAAGATGAGGCAACTGGTGTGGACAGACCATAGTTTTACATTGACTTTTTTCTTCAAACACTATCACCAAATCTATTTTCTCCTCTGGGGCCATATTCCCTCCCTTTTCAGGATATAAGAAGTCAGTGTGGCAGCACTCCCAAAGACAAGTTTTGTTTTAATCCATTGGTCTGATATAAATAAAATACTATACACTGGTTGGCTAAAACAACCACCAAGCATTTCTCAGAGTTCCAGAGGATGAAAAGTCCAAGATCAAGGCTCCAGCACATTTGATTTCTGGTGAGAGCCTGCTTCCTGGTTCATAGATGACTGTTTTTTTGCTATGTCCACTGGGATTTCTTTTATAAGAGCGCTAATCCCATTCATGAGGGCTCCACCCTTGTGACCCAATCACCTCTTAAAGGTCCCACCTCCAGATATTATCACATTGGGGATTAGGTTTCAACATATGAATTTTGGGGGGAAGGGGAACAGGGACACACATTCAGTGTTGAGCAGACTTTCTGATAACTACTCTTCCCTCCTTTCCCTTCCCTCATCTCCCCTCACCTCTAGCTTGGAGGCCAAGATAGACAATTACTAGTAACATGGTGTATTCATCACTTCCACCTCCCCACTCCCTGCATTCACTGGGGGGAGCTACTTCTCTGGAGTTATTCCAGCTGCTTGCCTTGTTTCCAAACCATAGACCATTAACATGGGCCTTCCAGAACAGTGTCCTTAACTTCACTTGGCAGTATACAGCTTTCTTGTGTCATTAAAGCTGGAGACCGGTACAAGAATGTTCAGGCCTGGCGGAGAGGCTCAGTTGGTTGGAGCATCGTCCCGCACACCAAAAGGTTACAGGTTTGAGGGTGCGTACAGGAGGCAGCCAATGGATGTTTCTCTCTCTCTCTCTCTTTCCTTCCCCCTTCCTCTCTCTCTAAAATCAATAAAAACATATCCTTGGGGCAGAATTAAAAAAAAAAAAAAAGAATGTTCAGCCTCCTCTGTAATAAGAAAAAACTACCTAGTAGAAACATGCAAATGACTGCTACCAGAGGGATGGGTAAACACAGGGCCCCATATTCATACAATGGAACACAGTTCAGCGATAAAAATGAGTGACTGGAGCTGCACGCAGCAGCGTACTCTGGTCTTAAAAACATACAGTTGAATGGAAAAAGGTACATCACAGAAGAATTATACTTTGTGATTTCAATAAAATTCAAAAACTCCCCCAAATTAAAATATGTTGTATAAGAATATATACATAAAGACTAAAAAATTAAAGAAAAAGAAGATAATGATTAGGCCAAAGTTCAGGATAGTAGTTACTGCCTGGAGGGAGTGATGGGGAAATTCACACAGGACCTTCCAAATCACGGTTAAATTAGATTTTTAAAAGCTGGTTAGTAGGTTTATATTTCATTTTATTGTTGTTAGTCAAAGTGTACATATATGTTGAATATATTCTTTGGTTAGCTTGATATTTCACAATAAAAAATGGAATACTGACTTTATTTTTTCTCACTTATTATTATTATTGTTATTTAATCCTCATCTGAGGATATGTTTTATTGATTTTTAGAGAGAGAGGAAGATAGAGAAATATCGATTGGTTGCTTCCTGTACACGCCCCACCAGGGATGGAATCAACATCCTTTTGGTGTGAGGGACAACGCACCAAACAACAGAGACACCCAGTGAGGGCTTTTTCTCATCTTTCAAACGATAGAGTTATTGCTTTTATGTATTTATTTTTTTTGCCATGTTCTTCCACGGTTTTATTATTATTTTATTAAATGTATTCGGGTGACATTTGTTAATAGAAAAGATGGAGTTATTTGTTTTCATTCTTTGGAGGTTTTTTTCAAATTTAATAAATCTTTATTGTTCAGATTATTACAATTGTTCCTCTTTTTTTCCCCCATAGCTCCCCTCCACCCGGTTCCCACCCCACCCTCTGCCCTTACCTACCCCCCACTGTCCTCATCCATAGGTGTACAATTTTTGTCCAGTCTCTTCCCGCATCCCCCAAACCCTTTCCCCCTGAGAATTGTCAGTCCACTCCCTTTCTATGCCTCTGGTTCTATTATATTCACCAGTTTATTCTGTTCATCAGATTTTTTATTCACTCGATTTTTAGATTCACTTGTTGATAGATATGTATTTGTTGTTCATACTTTTTATCTTTACCGTTTTCTTCTTCTTCCTCTTCTTAAAGAGTACCTTTCAGCATTTCATATAATACTGGTTTGGTATTGATGAACTCCTTTAGCTTTTTCTTTTTCTGTGAAGCTCTTTAACTGACCTTCAATTATGAATGATAGCTTTGCTGGGTAGAGTAATCTTGGTTGTAGGTTCTTGCTATTCATCACTTTGAATATTTCTTGCCACTCCCTTCTGGCCTGCATAGTTTCTGTTGAGAAATCAGCTGACAATCGTATGGGTGCTCCCTTGTAGGTAACTAACTGTTTTTCTCTTGCTGCTTTTAATATTCTCTCTTTGTCTTTTGCTCTTGGCATTTTAATTATGATGTGTCTTGGTGTGGTCCTCTTTGGATTCCTTTTGTTTGGGGTTCTGTGCACTTCTGGACTTTTAAGTCTATTTCTTTCACCAGGTGGGGGAAGTTTTCAGTCATTATTTCTTCAAATAGGTTTTCAGTATCTTGCTCTCTCTCTTCTTCTGGCACACCCATAATTCTGATGTTGGTACACTTGAAGTTGTCCCAGAGGCTCCTTACACTATCTTCATATTTTTGGATTCTTTTTTCTTTTCCAGTTGAGTGTTTTTTGCTTCTTTGTATTTCAAATCTTTGACTTGATTCTTGTGATCCTCTAGTCTGCTGTTAGGTCTATGTATAATATTTTTTATTTCAGTCAGTGTATGTTTAATTTCTAGTTGGTCCTTTTTCATATTCTTGAGGGTATCACTAAATTTATCATCCTTTTCTAGGAAATTCTTGAAAAACCTTATAACCGTGGGTTTGAACTCTATATCCAGTTGTTTGCTTTCCTCCATTTCTTTCATTTGTGACCTGTTCCTTTGTCCTCACATTTTGGCTGCTTCCCTGAGTTGATAGAGTGGCTTTGTGTGCTATGTGTCCTATAGGGCCCAGTGGCTCAGCCTCCCCAGTTACCTGAGGCGGACACTCTTGGTACACCCCTTTGTGGGCTGTGTGTACAGCCTTGTTGTAGTTAAGCCTTGATTGTTGTTGGTATCACCGGGAGGAATTGACCTCCAGGCCAATTGGCTGTGAGGATTGGCTGTGTCTACGCAGAGAGAACTTCTGTGCTGGAGACAACCTTATGCGACAAGACTTGCAAAATTGCAAAAGCCTCTGTGCTCAGCTTGGATGGGGCAGAGTCTCAGGGCTGAGCAGACAGCCTTAGCTTCCCATCAGCCCTGCCCTATGAGGCCCCTGGGTCTCAGTGTCCCTCGGTAATCGCTGCAAGCACCTCTGAGAGAAAGCCGCCCTCGAGTTTCGCCTGCTGCCAAACAGTCCAGTTTCTCCCCCAATGAATATGGATTCCCAGATTCTCACCCAGAACTGGAGTTCAGCGCAGTCAGGAGCTTTTGTCTCTCTCCCGCTAGAGAAAGCCAGTGGCACACTCAGCAGTCAGTCCTCCCTGCGCACACTCGCACGCGCGCCTCCAGACCTCTGCCTTTCTCAGCTCCCCTGAGTTTCTGTGTGCTCCTCTCTTTTCCTGACAGTCCAGACTCCCCCCGTATGAGTCTGGGACCTCATGGTCTCACCCGAAACTGGGGTTCAGTGCAGTCAGAACTGGGATTAAGTGCAGTTGGGAGCTTCCGTCTCTCTCCTGCTAGAGAAAGCTAGCCAGGCACTCAGCCGCCCATCCTCTCCGTGTGCCTGTCTCCATACCTCAGCCTTTTGCAGCTCCTCTGAGTTTCTGTGTGCCCCTCTCTTTCCTTCTAGTTATAGAATTTCCACTCAGCCAGCTTTCCTGTGGTTCTGGATGATGTCCATGCTGTCTTTTAGCTGTAGTTTTGAAATTGTTGTGCGAGGCAGCAGTTTAGATGTTCACCTATGCCGCCATCTTGGTTTCTCCCTCTTTGGAGGTTTTTAAGAGTGTAGAGAGGAGTAAAAATGCCTCCCTCGCCCTCTTTATCAATGACTCTCTCCCCAGGAACTTGAATATCTTGAATGCATGGCACGTGAAGGCATGGGGCATTATGGGACATGGGTTTCTACATAATATTGAAGCGAGTCCATGGAAAACTGACAGCAAGAAGTTTTGTGACTTCCAAGATTGTTTATTTTTGAAATCCTTGAAAGGAACATGGCTGTCAATCAGAAAATAGCTCATGCTATTCTTTGGAGGGATGCAATGAGCGAGGGTTGATGGAGCAGTGACTGAGGAAGGAAGCTAAGGGACTGCACCACCACCTGGGCCTTGATGACTCCCAGAGGGAAAGAGGGAGAGAGAGAGTAGAATGGAAGCCTGGGAGAGAGGTAGCCTAGGAGAGCACCAAGGTGAGACCTGCTGGTTTTGGTGTCTAAGCCGACCCATGCCATGCATGATTATAATGAGGGAAAGAGTACAGAAATAAAATAGAGTCACTATGGCCAAGCTGCTAAATTATTAAAATCAAGTAGGCTGAAGCATGAGAAAATTATTCTTGTTTTAACTAGCCTGGCAACTTAAACTCTTGGCCTTTTCTCAGTTGTGCCTCAGTGCCTGGATGTATCTAAATTCCACAGGTAAACGTCTGAAAAACTTAAGAAAAAATGTTCATGTGCTGCTGCTGTATCTCTCATAGATTCCCACTTGACATGCATAAGAAAGAATGTTTCATGTTCCAGACTACCCAGCATCTTTTATGCAGACCACTGGACACCTGGAAGATTACCATCCTGAGCCAATCTGTAGCTAAGGGCAGACTTCTCTCACATATGTGCTTTTTACTATAAAAACTCTCAAACTTTTCTTTCTTCTTGGAAATACCCTGAGTGTTCCCCATAGTGTTTTTGGTTCTCAAAACCTAAAACCCTTGAATAAATCTTTGTCATTTATTTCTAGCCAAAGCCTCCTGTTTTGAACTCTTTTGGCAGTATCTTTGCCCACTCAGGAGTTCTGGATCTATTCATGCCAGAACAGGTATTGCGCTAAGTGCCCAGGGCCCTAAGCCATGACCTGGAGGAGCCTTCATGTCAGAGCTTGGTGCATAGGCAAGGGTGGGGTGCTGCAGATGCCAAGAGAAGCCAGCAGAATCTTGCAGTGCCTGGGAGGGAATTTGGACTTTATCCTGAGCAGTGAGGAGCTGTTCAAGCCAGGAAGAGGTGGA
The DNA here is from genome assembly GCA_026230045.1 of Corynorhinus townsendii. Lineage (NCBI taxonomy): Eukaryota > Metazoa > Chordata > Mammalia > Chiroptera > Vespertilionidae > Corynorhinus > Corynorhinus townsendii. The sequence goes on along the minus strand of JAPDVU010000007.1, from coordinate 113,193,760 downwards.
ATAAGATTTTATTGAGAAATACGTAATGAAATAATGTTAAGATTTCATTCATTCATTTAAAGGATGCTAGACTGTATTAATCACATCTGCATCTACATAGGTTATTACTGTCCATATCTGGGTGAAGTATGTTTTCAGTTTCTTGACCATAATCAGCGCACGTCAGGATTCAGAGACCCTTCACAAAACTTTGTGCCCATACCCTGCACTCCCCTGGGGGCTCGGGGCTCACAGGTTAGGCACTGCGGGTCTAGTTAATATTAAGGCTACACTGTTCTTCCTAATAGTAATTAGCAACAAGCTCAGCTTTTTCCCTTAGGTTGGGAAGACTATGTCCCCAACGTAAAGAGGAATGCTTGTCCACCCATTTGCTATAAGGAACACACAACTAAGTCACATGGTGCTGTTACTTTGAACCACTTAAATACGGCTGACCCTTGAACAATGTGGGGGTTAGAGGTACTGAACCCTCACACTGTTGAAAACCCATGTATAACTTATGACTTCCTCAAAACTTAACTATTAATAGCCTACTGTGGACCAGAAGCCTTACCGATAACATAACAGTTGTTTAACATATATTTTGTATGTTATACATATTACATTCTGTATTCTTACAATAAAGTAAGCTCGAGGAAAGAAAATCATAATAGAAAAATACATTTACAGGACTGTACATATTTGTTGAAACACGTCTATGTATTAAGTGGCCCCCTCAGTTCAAACCCTTGTTCAAAGGTCAATTGTATATGCAAACAATTAGAGAGGAATAATATCCAACACATATTTATACCAATTAGGACTGTTAGCAAAACTAGCAAATATTATTAGGTCACTAGTTTTTAATTTGCCTGACTTTTTAAAAATAGGTTTGTATTAATTTGAGAGAGAGAGGAAGGGAGAGGTCTAGAAAGACAGAAACATGGATGAGAGAGAGAAACATCAGTAGGCTGCCTCCTGGTGATCATCTCACACTGGGGATCAAGCCTGCAACCTGGGCTTGTGCTCTGACCGGGATCCAAACCGTGACCTCTTGGTTCATAGGTTGACGCTCAATCAATGAGCCACGCAGGCCAGGCTGCTGAGTGACTCTTAATCCTCACAACATTTGCTGAGGAATTAACTACTTAATTATGTAATCTTTTGTTTAGTATTCATGTCTTGTGATAAGTTCAGTGAGAGCAAGGAACTTGTCTTTCTTATTTCCCTGGTGTCTGGCATGTGGTAAACATTCAAAATGCATTTGTCAGAATGAATTTTGAGTGCCCCCCTTTTACAAATAAAGACACCAAGGTTTAGAGATGTTAAATAGCTTACGAGCTATTAGGTCAGCAGCTAATCCAAACTCACAGCTGTTGGATTTCATCTTCTTACTGACTCACAAAGAGTATAAGGTTTTATAAGGATCACATAGTTTGGTCAAGTTCCTAGCTATTAAATAGAAAGCTACTGAAAGATTAATTAACACCTTTGTAAAAATCTTAAGCATTTTGGGAACATAAAACGGAATTCAGAGGTGAGCAATAGTAAAATGGTTGTGTTTAAACTTGCCACATTTCATGAAGATATTATATTGGGAAATCCACACCTGGCATTTGAGAACAAAAGCTGGCATAGAACTTGAAGGAAGTATTGTTAGGAATTTACCCAACTAAATCTCTCTAAGCATATTATTAATAAAGAGGGTGTTTTCATTAAAATAGAGATCACTCTGGTTTTATAGTTCTTTTTTCCTCAACTGCATTTTTTTTTTTTTAAATCAAGGGAGGGCTCCAGTTTTCGAGGGCCACGTGACATTCATCATTCTTACCTTACTCACTTGAAACAGTTGGCCAAGGAAGGCTGCATCCTGATTCTGGTCACTTCCCCTCACCCAGCCTTCCTAAATACTAAGTACTCCAGGGCCTCTGGAAGAAGCATAGAGAAGTAAGATTACCATTTCCTGAGGGAAGGATATTGAAGTAACTTGTGCAAGTTACCCATGGTGAGAGAGAGAACTTAAGTCCTGGGAAGGCACTCCATGGGGAGTAAGTAACAAGTCTTGGGCTATTCCCATTCTATCCCATTTCTAGGCAGGAGTCTAGCCAGGCTGCCCGGCAGGCCCTCAACCAGACAAGGCAAGAGCAACCATGTGTGGACGTGCAGGTATTACCCCAATCAAAGGATGAACCCACTCTTTGTCTTCTCTCCAGATTCCATCACCCAGAGGGTGGCTAGAAGAAATGAATAACACCAGCCTATGACTTCACACTTTCTCTCCTCACTGTAGCATGGGTAGAGGTCAGAGTGCAAAGGTCTCAGAAACTTGAATTCCCTGTAACTTAGAAACTAACATTGGCATAGATTTGGATGGTCTCTGAGCCATCTCCTGGGTGCAAAGTATTTTCACATGTACCTTCCCATTGAGGTTGATGGACCAATCTTATTATTCGCAAATTAGAGAGAAAGAGATTATATTACTTGTTTAAAGCTATGCTAGTCACACCCAAACCAGCCTTCTAGTGGACTGTTGCTCAGTCATGGTGTGTGGCTTCAAGTCAATCATCTACTACTTTTACATCACTAGTTCTCAGCCTTTGGTGTGTCATCACTTAGAGAATCTAAAGAACACATCTATTCACCAACATACGCATGCATGTGTGCATACATACACACACAAGTAGAAATAATGTGTGTGAGACCAAAAGGGTATAATAATGAATGCAATGTATAAACCATATTTTCTAGTTCAGAATCCAGCTACAGAACACATTTTAGGCACTGCCAAAGAAATCTGATTTGGGAATCCAATATAATAAAAGGCTAATATGCAAATTGTCCTCTTGGGAGTTCGACCAACCATGAGTTCGACTGCTTGCTATGAAGTGCGCTGACCACCAGGGCCCTGATCACTGGCCAGGCCTAGGGACCCTACCCCTTCAAGAATTTCATGCACAGGGTCTCTAGTATATATATAAAATTTTATGAAATTTTCTTCGATGATATTAGATTAATTTTCTTAGATGTAATAATGGTGTGTTTTTTAATAGAGAATAATATCTTGATTTTTAGGAGATGCTTAAGTATTTATATGTGAATATAATGAAGTTTGCAATATATTTTCAAATGGTCCATAAAAGTATAAAAAGATATAAAATTGAACCATATGATTTTTTCCAACATTATATTAATTTTAACCTCTGAAAATAGATACTATATGTTATTTAACCTAATTTAAAAGTAAATATAGCAAACTAGTAATAGTTTAATCTATGTCATGGTATATGGATATTCATTGATAAGTTCTTCCAATTTTCCTATACATGGGAAATTTTCATGATAAAATGGGGTAAAAAGACATTTCTGTTTGTGATATATCTCAAATCTATGCCTTTATTAGTTATCTGTTGCTATGTAACAAATCACCCCCAAATTTAGTGGCTTAAAACAACAAACATTTCTGGGTGTGTACCCAAAAGAATTGAAAGCAGAGGCTCATTAAAGAGATACTTGCCCTAGCTGGTTTGGCTCGGTGGATAGAGACTCAGCCTGCGGACTGAAGGGTCCTAGGTTTGATTCCGGTCAAGGGCATGTACCTTGGTTGCGGGCACATCCCCAGTGGGGGGGGGATGCAGGAGGCAGCTGATCAATGTTTCTAACTCTCTATTCCTCTCCCTTCCTCTCTATAAAAAATCAATAAAATATATATTTAAAAAAGAACTTAAAAAATAGAGATACTTGTACACCTATAATCATAGCAGCATTATCTATAATATCCAGAAAGTGGAAGCACCCTGGTGTCCATCATTGGATGAATGGATAAACAAGATGTACATACAATGGAATATACATACAATGGAATATTATTCAGCCTTACAAAGGAAGGCAACTCTGGTGTGGCTCAGTTGGTTGGGCATTGTTCCATGCACCAAAAGTTTGCTGGTTCAATTCCTGGTCATGGCATATGCCCAGGTTGTGGGCTCGATCCCCAGTAGGGATTGTGCAGGAGGCAGCCAATTGATGTTCTGCTCTCACATCGATGTTACTCTTTCTCTCTCCCTCTCCCTTCCTCTCTAAAACTCAATTCAAATTTTTTTTTTAAAGGAAGGAAATTCTGACACAACTTGGGTCAACCTTGAAGACATTTTGCAAAGTGAAATAAGCTAGTCACAAAAGAGCAAATATCACATGATTCCACATATATGAGATACTTAGAGTATTTTCATAGGAACAGAAAGTAGAATAGTGGTTGCCAGGGACTGGTAACCTCACAAGGTCCTCAAAAGCTGCATCCCATTACAGCATTAGTTCAATACTCAGAAATTCATTATTTAAATCAGGATCAGGTGTGGATCAGGCCCCCAGTATAGTTCCTTGAAAGTACTTCCTCTCACTAGTGGTTGCCTGGGGAGGGGGAGGGGGAGGGGGGAAAGGGGAGGATATAGGGAGGTAGAGTTTAATGTGCACAGTTTCAGTTTGAGAATATGCAAACAGTTCTGGAGATGGTTGGTACTAATGACCTAATGATTGTATAATGTGGACGTACTTAATGCCGATGAACTGTATGCCTAAAAAACAGTTAAAATGGTAAATTTTATGTTATGTATATTGTACCACAATAAAAAAACACACAAACAATGACATGTCAATATACTATTCATACAATGAAGTCACTCGGTCCACTCTAAAAGAAGGGATTACACAGAGCCTGAGAACCAGAAGTTTCTGCCACAGTTTTCCCCTGGACCCCATGATTCACATCCCCGCTCACATGCAAAATACATTCGTTCCCTCCCTAGGTCCTCAGAAGCCGCATCCCATTACAGCATTAGTTCAATACCCAGAATTGTTATTTAAATCAGAACCAGGTGTTGGTCAGACCCCAGTATAATTCTTTGAAAGCTCTTCCTCTCAATCTGTGGATCTGTGAAACTAGACACGTTACACATGAATATATATACACACGAGTGGAACAGGCATCGGATAAATGCTGTAGACATTCCTCTTAAAAAATGGGGAAGTGGGAGCCTTAAAGAAGTCTCACAAAGCTTCAAAGCAATTCCAAAACCCATCCAGGCAGATGTTGGAAGTGACTTCATTAGGTTTCAAGGACTAGGAATAATTCTCCATGGTTCTAGGTTTTGCCATCTGGGCCTTTCTTCTTTTTAAAAGGTAGCACATGTGTTTGTAGTTGAGTAGTTTTCTCAGCTTTTTTCCTGCCAGTAGAATTTTGGAGGTCCAATGGCCTTTTTTAGTATGTACTGTACTGTCTCTGTCCCTTTTGATCCAAATTGGCACTGTCTTTGCTGATGTCATCCTCACAGAAACTTTGAGGGTCTCATATGATTCTAATTAGGGTTCATCCCATTAGCCAAAAGCTATACCCACAAATCTCGATGAGATAAGCCCTTTTCCTTGGCTTCCTACTGAGACAGGCAAAGGGATAGGGCCCTTAAGTTTCTTAGAGCTCCTACTGTTCGATTGAGAGAATCTGTAAAGCGAGCAGCCTTCAAAAGGGTCCTTTATGTGTCTGAATGCTACTACGAGATTCTACCATTGATATTTCTGAGGTCTTAACAAAAGAAAGTCACACCATTTGCTCTATCTCTAGATCACTGTTGGAGCTGCACCTTGGGTTTAAACCTTTCTCAGAAATCATTCCTTAATTTTAGCATCTTCTCCTCTGGAGAGGCTGAGCATTTATAAAACCATCACATCCTAGCTTCTTTTTGTTTAATAGTCCTTCCCTCAATTTATCTCTCTCTTCCTGTGTTTTACTATAAGTAACAAAAAGAAAACAGGCAGCACCTTAGTCACTTTGCTTGGAAATCTCCATAGCTGCCTACCACGGTCCCTTCCTCTTCATCTCCACTGTTACTACTCTCTCTAGATGGGTAGTTCCAAAGTGTGGGAGGTCAGGGCCCCTTTATACTCTAAACATTATTGAGAACCCTAAGAAGTTTTGTTTATGTGAGTTATATCTGTCAATATTTCCCACATTAAAAATTAAGTGTGGGGGAGAATCCAAAACGGCAGCGTAGGTAAACACCTAAACTGCTGACTTGCGCAACAATTTCAAAAATACAACTAAAAGACAAAACGTCTAACACCCAGAACCATGGGAAAGCTGGCTGAGTGGAAGTTCTACAACTAGAAGGAAAGAGAAAAGAGCATTGAGACGTGCACGAGCGCTGAAAAGCTGAGGTACGGAGGCGCGTGATCCGGGCTGGCGGCATTGCTTTTTTCAACCCAAAGGGAGACAAGCCCCCGATTACTCTGAAATCCAGTCTCTGGGGAGACGTGGGGGACCCAAATTCCTACGGGGGAAGCTGGACTGTCTGCCAGTGAGGGTGGCTTGCTTGCAGAGCTGCGCGCAGGAATAATTGTTTACGGCACTGGGGCACAGGACTCGCAGATGCCGACGGGATGCAGAGCCGGCTAACTAGCAGCCATTGCTGTTTGCCATGCCCTAGCATAGTGACACCCTGAGACCCCGCCCTGCACAACCTACAAACCCACCCAAGCTCCAAGCAGTGGCTTTAGCATAAGAAAGCCCTGCCCTATCACAGCTTAACCTAGCAAACTTACAGCTAGGGTCAGACAGCTCCAAAACCTCCAAACCACAAACAAAGTGGAGAAAACTGTAGCTCTCACTGTAGCTCCTGCTGGGTGGCCTCAGACAGTAGCTGACCTGCACCCCACTGGAGATCCAGAAGCCAGTGTACCTAGTGGTCAGTGTGAGACACCAGATTTCAACTTCTCACATCCATAAGTGACACATTCAAGAGGCAGACTCAGTGAGCACCAAAGCCCCACTGAAACAAGTCCTGTCCCATAAGTGTGTCCTCAGTGCAGCAGTTCTTCCATTATAGACACAGCGAGTGCTCACAGCTAATTGGCCTGGAGGTCAATTCCTCCCAGTGTACCAACAGCAATTAAGGCTTAACTACACCAAGACTTTGCACTCAGCCCACAAAGGGGTGTACCAAGATCATCCACCTCAAGTGATTGAGGAGGCTGAGTTACTGCCCCCTATAGATCACCTACCACACAAAGCTACTCCATCAACACAGGGAAGCAGCCAAAATGTGGAGACAAAGAAACATGTCACGAATGAAAGAAATGGAGGAAAGCAAACTACTGGATGACATAGAGTTCAGAACCACATTTATAAGGTTACTCAAGAATCTTCTAAAAACCGCCAAGAAACTTGATGACACTTCTGAGGAGCTTAGTGAGACCTTCAAGGACCTTAATGAGAATGCCAAAAAAATGGAAAAGTATCAGTCAGAAATGAAGCATACACTGTCTGAAATAAAGAATATACAGAAACTCAACCGTAGATCAACGTACCCCAAGAATCAAACCAAACATCTGAAATATGTGGAAACAAAAAACATCCAACCAGAAAAACAAAAAGAAAAAAGAATCCAAAAATATGAAGATAGTGTAAGGAGCCTCTGGGACAACTTTAAGCAAACCAACATCTGAATTTTTGGGGTGCCAGAAGAAGGGAGAGAGCAAAATATTGAAAACCTATTAGAAGAAATAATGACAGAAAACTTTCCCTACCTGGTGAAAGAAATAGACTTGACTTACAAGTTCAGGAAGCACACAGAACCCCATACAAGAGGAATCTAAAGAGGACCACACCAAGACACATCATAATTAAAATGCCAAGGGCAAAAGACAAAGAGAGAATATTAAAAGCAGCAAGAGAAAAACAGTTAATTACCTACAAGGGAGCACCCATACGACTGTCAGCTGATTTCTCAACAGAAACTATGCAGGCCAGAAGGGAGTGGCAAGAAATATTCAAAGTGATGAACAGCAAGAACCTACAACCAAGATTACTCTACCCAGCAAAGCTATCATTCAGAGTTGATGGTCAGATAAAGAGCTTCACAGACAAGAAAAAGCTAAAGGAGTTCATCACCACCAAACCAGGATTACACGAAATGCTGAAGGGTATTCTTTAAGAAGAGGAGGAAGAAGAAAAAGGTAAAGATAAAAATTATGAACAACAAAATGACATCAAATACATACCTACCAACAAGTGAATCTAAAAATCAAGTGAATAAAAAATTTGAAGAACAGAATGGACTGGTGAATATAATAGAATCAGGGACATAGAAAGGGAGTGGACTGACGATTCTCAGGGGAAGCAGGTGTGAGGGGTGCGGGAAGAGATTGAACAAAAATCTTACTCCTATGGATGAAGACAGTGGCGGGGGGTAAGGGCATGGGGTGGGGTGGGGAATCAGGTGGAGGGGAGCTATGGGGGGAAAAAAAGAGGAACACCTGTAATAATCTGAACAATAAAGATTTACTAAAAATAAATAAATAAATAAATAAATAAATAAATAAATAAATAAATAAATAAAATAAAGTAAAAAATTTTTTTAAAAATTAAGTGTGGGAAATTTTAGAAATGTTTATCAATTTATTAGAAAAACCATTGCAGGCCCTCCTCTAGTCAGGCATCCTCATGAGTGTGTTGTTTTTAAACCCTGTGTGGCCATCCCTGATGCACCACCATGCTGCCCAGGGAAACAGGTTGACCTTGAGGTCCAACTACTTCCTTAAGATCTTCCACCTTCGGGATGATTATCCAAAATGCTTCATTGTGGGGGCAGCCAAAGTGGGCTTCAAGCAGATGCAGCAGATCCACATGTCCCTCTGTGGGAAGGCTGTGGTGCTGATGGGCAAGAACACCATGAGGCGCAAGGCCATCCGATGACATCTAGAAAACAACCCAGCTCTGGAGAAACTGTTGCCTGATATCTGGGGGAATGTGGGCTTGTGTTCACCAAGGAGGACCTCACTGAGATCAGTGGCATGCTGCTGGCCATTAAGGTGTCAGCTGCTGCCTGTGCTGAACAGCAATGGAAGCCAAGACTCTGAGAAGACAAGTGGCAGACCCAGAGGCCCACAGGGACTTGGGAGGCGGCCACTGCATTCTAGTTCAGGATTCTTCCTACTAATATCTCATGATGCCTCCCACAAGCATGTGTGAGTTAATGTACACACACACACACACGTACGTATCTTTCTCCACCACCATTACCACCACCATACACATACAATAGATTCAAAATCCTGGGAGGGAAGGTTCATGCCTTTTTAACAAAATTTTTATTGATTTATTTGAGAGACAGAGGAGCGGGGAGAGATGGAACATGCAGCCTTGGTGTATCAGGATGACACTCTAACCAACTGAGCTACCTGGCCAGGGCCTGGGTTCATGCCTTTTTAATCTTAGTATTCCTGCAACAGATCAGGTGTCTGGCAGCTAGAAAATTACAAGTGATTGTAAAATTGAGTTGACTTTAACTCTGAACTGGACCATCTTGGGGGAGGGAGAGGGGCACATAGAGGATCACCACCAGAGTCAAGTTCAAGTCCAACTTGACCGAACTCTGACAGTGGCCTGGCCCTGGATTCTGGCTCTACCCAGACCCTTCTCAGGCCACCCACAGAGAAGAGGGGCCTCGCCACCAGGAGAGGTTGAGATGCCCAGGGAAGTGGATCTGCCCACCTGGCTCTGCCCCAAGGTCTGCAAAGTAGGAGCCCTTGACAGCAGGAACTTGCTCTAAAACCACAGCGCTGTTAGAGAGGGGGGTTGTCCGGCTTGCGAGCGGGGTTCTCTGTGTTGCGTGTGACTAATGAGCGATTTAAAAATGGGTATTGTTGAAAAGGGCAAGAAGATTTTTGTTCAGAAGTGTGTCCAGTGCCATACTGTGGAAAGGGAGGCAAGCACAAGACTGGGCCAAATCTCCATGGTCTCTTTGGGCGAAAGACAGGCCAGGCCCCTGGATTTTCTTACACGGATGCCAACAAGAACAAAGGAATCACCTGGGGTGAGACTACACTGATGGAGTATTTGGAGAATCCCAAGAAGTACATCTCTGGAACAAAAATGATCTTTGCTGGCATTAAGAAGAGTGCAAAAAGGGCAGACTTGATAGCTTATCTCAAAAAACCTGCTAATGAGTAATAGTTGGCCACTGCCTTATTTATTACAGATGTCTCATGATTTTTTTTACGTGTACCATATTTAAATTGATCTCATACACCAGAATTCAGATCATGAATGGCTAATAGAGCATTTCTTTTGGGCAGTCCTGATTTAAATAAGATTGGCTTGTGGTTGAATGAATATGGTCAGCTTTTTGAGCTTTGATGATAAATTTGGTTCAGCAAGCACTGTCACTGTCCTTCCTTCTAAAAATATGGTTGGACTTGATTCCTAGTGTTCAACTTTTCACAGAGGTGGTGAGTGCCATCTCAAAACCTGTAGGAGATTGGCTGATATTTAGATTGATATGACTGGTTGTGTCAATATGTTTAAATTCTGAGGAAATCCCTTCACTGTCTCTTAGACCTGCAAGACTTACTTGTGTTTCAAGTTGTGTTCATTAGCCTGTTAAAAGGAAGGGCTGCAGATGAGCTGGCAGTGACCATTTTATCTCTTTGGTCCCAATTATGCCAATTCAGTAAAATTCCCTGTATCTAAACTGTTGCCTTTTACTGAATGAAAGGCATTTTAGTGTGGTTTCTGTATAATATCAAATAAAGAGTATTTAACAGTTCTGAAAAAAAAAACACACACACACACAGAAAACACAGTGCTAATCAACCAACTGCCTCACTGCCCACCCAGGGCCTGGCATTCACACCAGCCAGAGCAAAGGCCTCATTCATATGAGCACGGAGCACTGGCAGGAAGCAGGGGACACTAAAAATCACAAGCCTGAATTAATAAAATGGGTCGCCATTAGGGCATCACTGTTTGTCAGGCTCTTCTACATAAATATATCTGGTCTACTCTTCACTCAGCCAATGCAGGAATGCTGCTGAACTCTGACCTTGCCCTTTGCACTGGCTTTAGCGATGAGCTTGCTCCTCTGATATTTTGCAGAATCTACATACTGATTTGGCTTGGCTTTGCATCGGTGCTCTTTCTCCTTGTCCTGAGACGGGAGGCCACTATGTCCTGTCAGCCTGAAAGACCTCTGGAGCAGGGGTGCAGGGGTAGGCCTGGCACAGGTGGCCCAGGCAGCTGCCCACCCCACTGCTATGTACTTTGGAGAGCCCTGTTGACTGCCACATTCTCTCTCCTGCCCACAGAAGTCCCAGCGCCCTTGAGAGTCACCAGGAAAAGGCAGGGTTATGAATTAGACTAAGGCAGGGAAGAACCAAAGCCAAAGGCTTCACAGCAGATTCTGAGACCCCTCAGCCAGCCTCTTTATGCCTCAGGCCCCATTTCCTCTTATTCTTCTCTCACTCTGTTTCTGTTAATCCTATGGGCCACAGTGACGCTCAGGCCCTCTCCTGTCGCTGAACCCTTGTACCACGTGGCAACCAGAAGCCCCATGCTCCCTCCCACTTCCTATTCAGCACTTTGTTCTAATTCATGTTTTCACTGAGGCCTTCCTTGATCACCCTCTCTAAACTGCAAGCCCCCCTCACTCCCCTGCTTTTTCCTCAGCACCTCTCACCATCCACCTTATCTCGCTGACTGTTAGTCTCCCCACCTCAGCAGTTTTGTCTGTTTGCTCTCTGCTGTATCTCCAGCCCTGAAGCAGGGCCTGACCATAGCACACACTCAGTAATATTTGTGAAATTCTTGCATGAATGAGGCTGCACTCTGAGCTGATACCAGGAAACCGCGTTTTGAATCAGCTCCACTCCCTCAGGCCTGATTCAGTTCATCTGTCTAATGGCAAGGGCACATGTGCTGTTGTGTAAGCTGCCTTCCAGCAGTAATAATTAATGATTCCAGGCAATATCCTCTTACCACCCCAGAGAGGCTCAAGCACAGGCAACGAGGGAGGGGAGGCAAGAGGCAGCTGCCAGATGACTAACTGGGATCTGGGATCTCAAGTCATCCACCCCAAGTGTTAATCCTTATGGGCCACAGTGAGGCTCAGGATTATTAGCTCCTGAGACTCACATGGCCTCCTGGCTTGACCTGGCTCTAAAAGACCATCAGGTGCACTGGAAAAAATAACTCCATCATAGGGAGGTGACACTGAGGCCTGGAGAAAAAAATAAAGAATTGCTGAACTTTGCACAGAAATTGTGCAAAATTAGACTTGATCTAGCTCTCATTCAACAGACACAAGGATTCCTTCTGCACCTAGCACTGTTCTAGGCAGGAACAGAGGAGTGAACCAGATGGACAAGGTCTGGATTTGACTTGTGTCCTGGTGTGCATTCCTTCTCAAGGCCTGGATGCCTCCTTCCCTTTGACCTCCTGCTCTTCAGCATCTCCCCTGACCTCCTGGCGACATTTAGATGGATAGATCCTCTATTGTTTTAAATATATATCTTTATTGATTTCAGAGAGGAAGAAAGAGATAGAAACATCGATGATGAGAGAGAATCATTGATTGGCTGCCTCAGGCACACCCCACACTGGGGATCGAGCCCACAACCCAAGCATATGCCCTGACCCGGAATTGAACTGTGACCTCCTGGTTCATAGGTAGATGCTCAACCACAAACCATGCTGGCTGGGCTGGATAGATTCTCTCCATCTCAAAAGCAAAACCACACCTGCCAGACCAATGCAACTCTGCACCAATGTTGCTATAGACCCTTCTTGTATCCAGTCACATCAGCTTTACTTCTGTCCAGCTTTCAGGAAACTCCAAATCCCTTTCTCATTCTCACCACCTTCCTATACTTGGCCTTATCATTCCCCCCAACTAACTCACCTTTTGTAACTGTGGGGCTCATTGCCTCAGGGGCCTGCAAGCTAACTGTATGCCTTCTGTATTTTACAGCTTCATCCAGTTTTCCCTATCTGAACCATCTCTCCCCTCCCTTCCCTCTGCCTCTTTAAAGCTGCTAATCACAACTAAATCAATCCTCATCGTGGGGGGTTGGGGAGAAGGCAGTTCCTCAGTTCCTCAACCCTCGATAAGCTTTCCACTACCTAGAACTCCTGCTTACCGTGCGTGTGTTGTTATTTGTACCATACATCTTTCCATGTAATTACTGGCTGTCTGAGGCTGTTTTATGGGACTATGTCTTACCTCCCCATGAGACTGTGAACTCCTTGAGAGCAGGAACAACGTTCATTTTTCTGCATCTTATGCAGCCTAGTACCCACTCACTGGGCAATCGATCAGTGACAGATTTGACCTGGATTTACCATATTGTGATATTTAAGAAGAATACACTTGGGGAAATGTGTATTTTTTAAATAGATATGTAGAGAAAAATGTAGCATGCAAGGTTGTATTATGGTCTGATCACCACAGTATAAACTATATATTCAAATGGGTAAAACTGGAAGGCAATTGGTAAGAAATAAAGAGTTGTGTTAGCGTTGTTAGATTATGAGCGATTTGTTTAATCTGTGAATATTGTTAGTGCACTTTGTTGATGTAAGAACAATGCAAATCTGTAGAGAATTTTTATAAGAGGTTATTTGAGCCAAACTGACAACATGAGAAAGCAAGGTCTCAAATGTTCTGGAGAATGACAGTTTTGTAGTTCCCTTTATACATTTTTGTTTTTCTGTGGGGGTTTAACAGACACACACACACACACACACACACACACACACACACACACACCCTAGAGGCCCAGTGCACAAATTCATGCCTGGGTAGGGTACCTCGGGGTGGCCTGTGAGGATCCGGCCCCAGCTCGCACCCCCAGGCTTGCAGCTCCACCTGGCATCCCGCTGTGGCTGCCTGGCATTGCCCTCTCACCTGCTCCACCATCCCGCCTGCAGGATGATTGATAAGGCTGCCCCTCTCCCCTTCCCCCAGCTCCCTCAGTGCCTGGGAGCCTGGTGGCAGCCCTGCCCACCACCACCACTGCTGGTCTCTGTCTGGCCCCTTTTTGCACCACCTTGGCCTGGTGCAGCCCACTCACCTGCTCCACCATCCTGCCTCAGTCCCACTCTCGTGGGGGCCCATCGGGGCCGGCAGCACCTCCACTGCCACCCACTGCCAGAGCTGCGTTGCCTATGCCTGCCATGTTCTGTGCCATCCTCTGGTGGTCAGCGCACATCATAGCGAGCGGTCAAACTCCGGGTCAAACAATTTGCATGTTAGACTTTTATTATCTAGGATAGATAGATAGATAGATTTTATATAGATTTCAGAAAGGGAGAGGGAAAGAGAGAGATAGAAACATCACTGTTGAGAGAGAATCATTGATTGGCTGCCTCCTACATACCCTTTATTGGGGATTGAGCCCACAACCCAGGCATGTACCCTGACTGGAAATTGAATTGTGACTTCCTGGTTCATAGGTTGAGCTCAATCACTGAGCCACACCTTTATACATTTTGGATTAAAGAGGGAAGTAAGAAAGATCACAGGACAGTGGAAGAAAGCAAGGCAGGAAAATCTCTATGATTGAATTTTAGGATAGGTAAGATTATGTGCTCCCTAGAGGGTAGTTATTCCTCCAAGGGGTCTGAAAAAAGAGAATTATTCTGCTTTTCAAAGGTGGATTAACCTAGCTGAACAAAAACAATGGACAGGGCTTGCTTAAGGCAAAGATAAACCTTTTTATAGTCCTGGGGCTTGGCTACCCACCATGACCTACCCAGATGGGAATTTATTATCAAATCACTCTATGAGGTTACTTTCAGTCAGATTTATTACAGAGTGCCCTTTTTTTTGTCCACAATTGTTTATGTATTTGAAAAGATTTTAAGAAATACATGGAGGGCTTTAAGTGTCATGGAAGCATTTCTCTCTTGTATAAACGCATTAAGGCTTTCCTGGGAAGTATGAAGGAAGGGGAGTGGGGTGGACAGGATTGACAGTCCTTTAGAGGTTTTACTCAAATAATATTAATACACAAATAGCTGAGCAAAGGGAGGTAAAAAACAAAGTTCACATTTTTATTGCAAATGTCATATCATAGGGGATGGGACAGAAAAAGTAACAGTTTAAAATAACCAAGTGAAATCACATGAGCATAAGGATTTTTCTCTCTCAACAAGAATGAGAAGTGGATGCATTCTCCTTGAGTTTCTTGGTGCTTCGTACTCTGAAGCTGCAGTAGTGGGAGTGGAACTAGGAGAGGGAGAGGTTGAGTACACCCATCCACAAGGCAAAAACTGCTCTAGACACAGGCTTTTTTTGAGTCTTTAATCTTTTTTTACATGTTTATTTTTCCATATCAGATGTGGGTTCTCACAGATGAGGACTGTACTCTTCCTGCAAAAGAGATGGCTCCGCAGTATACCTAACATCTAAGAAGAATCTCCCATCAGATACAGGACCACACTCAGAGAATGAGGCATGTGCCAAGGCCATGCAGCCAGAGATTCTTTGGGGGCGGGGGGGGGGGGGGCGCGCTGGTTTTAGAGAGCGCTGGAGTACTCAAGCTTAGTCCTTACTGTCACTACTTAGCCTGAATATTTAGAACATCCCTCTGGTGTGTGTTGAGCATATATCCCCTGGGCCAGAAAGATGGCAAAAGGCCAACAACAAACAAACCATACTCCCTAACATTAAGAAGCTTAGATTCAGAGGGAGGGATGGGGCAAGTTCTTGGATGAACACAGAGCGGAAAGGAGGAAGGATTGCAAGAGGTATGTCAAGGTGGGTCAAGAAAGGCTCTGTGAGCATTAAGCTGGGTCATGAAGAGGTTCAAGACAGTACAAATGAGGTCAGAGGCACCAAACCAGTTGCACTGATTTAACAAATACTTAACTGACAATGTGCCAAGCAAGGTTTTAGGGAAGCAAATATCTGCTCTCATGAAGCTTACATTCAAGTAAGAGTGGGAACAGACACTTCACAAAATATATAACTAAAAGCAGGTTAGAGGCCTGAAGAGAGTATGAAATTGTGCAACCACCATAGAAAACAGAATGGCAGTTTCTCAAAATATTACACATGGAATTATCGCTTGATCCAGTAATTCCACTTCTGGATAAATACTTACCCCCAGCAGAAATCTGTGGTAAGAATGATCCAAACAGAGGGATCAGCAAGTGCAAAGGCCCTGAGGAAGAAACAGCAAGGAGGTTACTGTGCCAGAGCCATTGCCATGAGAATCCATTGGTTTAGCTCTACGCCTCTTTGATCAATTCCAATAGCGCTAGAGAAACTACTTAGGAGTGGAGCTGGGGAAAACCTTCCTCAGCCCTGGGGGGAAATGCACAGTGCATATGGCTTTACTGGATGAGGGACAAGGAGAGTGACTTGGTTTCATTAAGCTTGTATTGAAGTCATTGTAGATGCTAGACATTACGCTTCTTCTAGGGACATGACCACTTAGACCTGCTTAAGAGCTGCATATGACCATAACTTCATTTCTCTGGGAACAATTGTGCTAGGACAGAGAATTCTTTCCCCATGACCTCCGGGTGAGTTTGTGTTCTATGAGAACATTGGGTTTTGCATTTCTCATTAACTGCTCTCATAGCTCCTGGGTTTAACTGTCTATTAAACTCTTTTATGGCTTTCGCCCCCATGAAACCAAGAATATAGGTGAGTAAAGAACTCATCCAACGTAGAACACTCCAACAGCCTGAGATTATTCCTTTTCATAAAACCTGAAGTTTCGTGCCAGGGGCATTACAGAAAAATAAAGCCAGATTAAAGTGCAAATTACAGAGCTACAGACCATGATGTGAGATGAAGTCTTTCTTTCAGGATACTCCAAGTGCCAGATTGAAAAGATAGTAGATATTTTTCTTCTTGAAACTGTGCCAGCCTTGTGGCTAATGCCCAGTGTATTTGCATGAAAGATCTAGAACATCTCTGCCAACATGTGCTGGCCAAGAGCCAGTCATGATTTCAGAGTGAGTTTTCTCACCCTGCCAGCTCCGCCACCTTGGCGGGGCCTAAAGGCCAGCTGCCTGGCTCGGTCTGATTTGCAGCTCCATGGATTGTTAGTCTGTCCTCATGTAGGGGCTGAGACTCAAAGTAAAGTTTTCAGGAAACTAGCGTAAAGTTTAATGCTGTGGGCCCAGTGGAGGTCTCTGGAGAGATCGTCTGTCTAAGGCACAGTGTTCTGGAAAGAGCATGGGAGGGAATAGAAGACAGGAAGTCGAAGATTTAACCAGGGGACACATCTGTGCTAGATATCTTTTTAAAAAAATATATTTTATTGATTTTTACAGAGAGGAATGGAGAGTTAGAAACATCTATCAGCTGCCTCCTGCATACCCCCTACTGGGGATGTGCCTGCAACCAAGGTACATGCCCTTGACCGGAATTGAACCTGGGACCTTTCAGTCCGTAGGCCGATGCTCTATTCACTGAGCCAAACCAGTTGGGCTGTGCTAGATATCTTTAGTTTGTTTAACCCACCCCAGCGCTACTCCTTAGTTTTGTCTAACCGGGTCTGTGCCCCAGGAGAGTGATCTATATGGATCTCAACAGGCTCCCTGGCTTCACTTAGGCCAATGAAGATCTCCCAGCAGGATAGACAGGTTGAGTGTTAGTTCCCTTAATTTCCTATGTCTCTGCAAGCTGCCATAGCCTCAGACTGAAGGTCTCTCTTCTTAGGTTCTGGCAACTGTGCCTTCCTCTCTCCTTCACAGGCCCAGGTAGCTCTGTAGAGCACCACACTGTTCCTTGTGGTTTCCCCACACCCTGTCCCCACTTTATTGAAACCCGATGAAATTAACCTGTTAGAGTGTGCCCTCTATGTTCTGCCAGGACCCTGACTGATACAGCCACTAATGAGCTGGGTGACCCTGGTCTCACCAACACAGTCACCATGGCCTTGGTTTCCTCATCTTTCAGATGGAGATTACAATGCCAGTTCTTACACACTTGTTTCTCTAAGTTTTCACAAAGATTACAATGGACATAAAGCACTAAACAAACATGTTTTTAAAACATGTCCCAAATGAAAGAACAGGACATAACTCCAGGAAACACACAACAAAAACAACTGGAGGCAAGCAGTCTACCAGATAAAGCAAGCATGTCAAACTCAAAGGCTAACACGGGCCAAATAAACAAGGTTGAAGTTTATGTGGGTCGCAAAAAAACAAAATCTTCAATTTTCATAGAAATGTAGGTTTATTTCTATAGAGACATGCTGAATACAAAGGGCTGAAATAAATGAATAATAGTTAACATAAAGTAATAGAACATTTTAATAAAAATTAATATTTTCTTGAACATTAAATTACCGAATAAAGGCACAAATTAGTAAGAGTAATGCAAGCAAACCTATTTTTCTTGGTCTCCGAAAGCAAAATATTTCCTGTTGTGCACATCAAACAAGTCAGTCCAATCAGCTGCTAGAATATTCGCTGCTAGTATTAGTGGAGAGAAATGGTGCACCTGCATGTAAGGAGCATAAGGGAAATAAATGCAACATGATTACAGTAATCAGTTATCAGCGAACGTTGTAGTAGTTATTAATAATTATGTATAACAGGATATTGTAAAAATTAAGTTATGGGATTATTATTAAAATGTTTCTTACATACTGTTATACTGGCTGGGCTGCAAAAATATTCATTGTGGGCTTCAAGTTTGACATGCTTGATGTATGGTGTCAGAGAGGTACTAGATTTATGAGGGGATCACTTCCTAAGTTATATAAATGTCAAGCCACTATTCTGTACACCTGAAACTAATATAATATTGAATGTCAACTGTATTTGAGAAAATAAAATACACATGGGTTTTTATTAAATACCCAAAAAACTAACTGGATTTCACTGTGATAAACATAAAGACATTAGGTGACCAATAACACTTAAATCCTAAAACCTATCCCAAAATCAGGAAGGTAGATAAGACAAAAACATTTTCAGTATTTCATACCTATCAGGATAGTAATGATGATCATTTTCCCAGAAAAAAATCTAAACATAAATATGAACATATTTTTTATTACAAATAAAAATAGCTTTGTTATCACCACTGGCTACCAAGAAGCAACTTGTGTAGGAAAAAGGATATTGTTGGGCTTAAAAGCCTGGTATCCTGCCCTAGCTGGTTTGGCTCAGTGGACAGAGGGCCGGCATGCAGACTGAAGGGTCCGAGGTGCTGTAACAGGACAATCAATGGGTCCGGGCTGCCTGTCACTACTTGAGTCAACTAAGCAGAGACATGGTTGAATCACATATGAGTGTTTATTCCAATACTGCCAGCAGTAAAGGAGAGCAGCATGTCATCCACAAAAATCTGCTCTCCAGTCCCCCATAAGGCAGCTGCTTATATTGGGTAGGACAAGGATTACATGGGGAATTAGGGATTACAAACTCGAGGAATTAGGAGGCTGAGGTGGGACTCCATTGTTTGGGCAACAAGGTTGCTAATCTTTCCTTGGTAATAGGCAGTTCTTGAATGAGAATGGTTCCAAGGTTGATTCCCAGGTCCAAGGTTGACTCCCAGGTCCTGGGGGCGTACAACTCCCAGCCAGGTCAGAATGTCCTTTCTTTAACCAACACAAGGCAATCATGGTTAACAGAGCATGATTAATATTTCCCATAACCATAGCTAGTCCCAATATTCTATCTTTGCCCTTAACAGTTTGATTCCAGTCAAGACACATGCTCGGGTTGCAGGCTCAATCCCCATTAGGGGGCATGCAGAAGGCAGCCAATCAATGATTCTCTCATCACTGATGTTGTTATCTTTCTCTCCCTCTCCCTTCCTCTCTGAAATCAATAAAAATATTTTAAAAATAAAAGACTGGAATTGCCCTGGCCGGTGTGGCTCAGTGGTCATGGTTTGATTCCGGTCAAGGGCATGTACCTGGGTTTCAGGTTTGTTCCCTGGACCCAGGTCGGGCATGAAGGGGAGGCAACCAATCGACGTGTCTCTCGCACAACCAAATGCCCTGGGAGCCAGGACAGATACCACAAATTCCTTCATTGTTATTGTTATCATGTTAATTGTTGACTGTTAACTAAACTGTATCCACTTAAGTAAAAGAAGCAAGTGTTCATCATTTTACTCTTTATCCAATCCCAGAGGTTCCCCCACTCCTTTGCTTTCTCCTGCCTCTCTAATCTATCACCAATGGATTTCATGTAACCCACCTATGTCCCCTCCCTTGATTGCAATGTATAAAAATACCGTAGATGAAAAACCGTCATTCTCAGGAGCATTATCCTAATCCGTTGAGATTCTGCTTCCTGGCAATTATCGACAGTTTGGCTCAAATAAACTAACAAAGATTCCTTACCGGTTTGAATGTTTTTATGTTAACAAAAGAAACCTAAGTATTTGCAATATAACACATGAATTCAGATAGGTTGTTCTACTTCTTATCAAACAAGTTCTTCCCAGAATATTTGTTTCCCTTTATTTTATTTTATTTCATTTCATTTAAATATATTTTTATTGATTTCAGAGAGGAAGGTAGAGAGAGATAGAAGCATCAATGATGAGACAGAATCACTGATTGGCTGTCTCCTGCATGACCCACCCACACTGGGGATCTAGCCGCAACCCAGGCACATGCCCTGACCAGGAATCAACCATGACCTCCTGGTTCACAGGTCTATCCTTCAACCACTGAGCCATGCCGGGAGGCTGTTTTCCCTTTAAATGAAGTTTATCTACCCTCCCACACAAGAAGTTTATACCACTGTGAGGTGACTGCAGCGGGGGGGGGGGGGGGGGGGGGGGGGGGCCAAGGCCTGCAGGTCCCAACTCAGATAAGGTCCCTGCTAGAGGCCTTTACAACCACTTGTCACACTCTACTCACCAGATGTGTGTGTTGGGGGAGGGTCATTTTTAAAAAACATTTGAGTTCACGCAATGGATGTCAGAGGTGATCACTGAAGTTCAACTTTGCACTTTTTCTTTTGTAATCAGCTTTCCTTTATTATCAACTCATCCTGCCTACATGGGTCAGTAGCTGACGCCTTTCTGGCTGTCCAGCCAGCGTTTGGCTTGGCTCAGACTCAAAAGCACCTGGATTGCTTCCCTTTTGTCTCAGGTCCAAAGTTGTTTATTTATCTTCCCTAGGCTATTTGAGTCATTAAAAGAAATATCTTAGTTCGCTTTTTCAACTTCTCCATTCCCTAGAATGTGGTTTCCTTATTTTACACAGGATAGGATAGAGTGATCCTGGGTATTTTACAGCAGAATTTGGGAGTGCAGGCAGGGGAGGAGGGCCTGATTTGAAATAGAGCAAGAAGGCATTACTCTTTCCTTCTTTCTTTCTTTCTTTCTTTCTTTCTTTCTTTCTTTCTTTCTTTCTTTCTTTCTTTCTTTCTTTCTTTCTCTCTTTTTTTTTAATCCCAACACCTATTGGTACAGAAGATAAGGAAGATACTGACCTACCTAAACATCATGATTTCTGGGGGGTTACAATCCACTTGGTTGGTGTATCTATAATAATAAAAGTGTAATACTGTATGCTAATTAGAGCTGATGACCTCCCAGATGAAGCCTGGGCTGTGAGGGAAGCCTGGGTCCCGGGTGCCACAGGGAAGCCGGTGCCTGCAGCCAGGGGAAGGAAGGCCTACACTTGCACGAATTTCGTGCATCAGGCCTCTAGTATAGAATAAACTATGTATTCTGGGTCAGGACAGAAGTCTAGAGGAGGGGATGATGGTCAAAGGCTAAGGAGTCAGGGAAGATTTGGAGGAGGTGGGGCCCTGAAGGATGGGTGGGACCTGAGAGACAGAAACAGAGTAGTGGGGGCTCAGAAACCCTGGTCTGTGGCTGGTTCCAGGGGCCCTGAGTCCTGAAAGTGTGCTGGAAATGGGGTGTGCTCGTTCAGGCTTCTGCAGAGATGGCCATAGAGGTCAAAGGAGTTTGAGGAGAGCTTTGCATGCCTTGGCTGAAGGCTCTGGATTTTGTTGTGTGAAAGCCAATGAGCTTGGGGGCCAAAAAGAGGAATGTCATGAGGAAACCAGTTATTGTGAAAAGGGTTTGCTCTTCTGCTGCTTGGTTTTTAGTTGTTTTTTTTTTTTTTTAATATATACTTTTATTGATTTTTTTACAGAGAGGAAGGAAGAGGGATAGAGAGTTAGAAATATCAATCAGCTGCCTCCTGCACACCCCCTACTGAGGATGTGCCCGCAACCAAGGTACATGCCCTTGACTGGAATTGAACCTGGGACCCTATAGTCCAAAGGCCTACACTCTATCCACTGAGCCAAACCAGTTAGGGCTGGTTTTTAGTTTTTAAAGATTCATCCAGCAATGGTGGGTTAGAATGAGGGGCAACTCAGGCAGGGAGATACTTTCAGTCCCTTGTGGTTCAGGCATGAAGTGAAAAAGGCCCAAACACAATGAAGGAATGGAATGGGCAGGAGAAACATAAAGGAAGAATTGGTAAGAGTTTGCGGCTGCATGCGATGAGAGAAAAAGACCGTATTCACCCAGAAGTGCCTGTGGCCTCAGCCTGGGCTAGGTGTAACTAGGGTTATGCACAATTCTGTCTTATTTCTGTAACTTGATGCTTTTTTTACTGATTTTTTTTTTTTTTTTTGGAACGCTTCATGAACTTGCGTGTCATTCTTGCGCAGGGGCCATGCTAATCTTCTCTGTATCGTTCCAATTTAATGTACGTGCTGCCGAAGTGAGCACTTGACTGATTTTAGAGAGGCAGAGAGAGAGAGAGAGAGAGAAAGAGAGAGAGAGAGAGAGAGAGAGAGAGATTTGTTGTTCCACTTATTTATTCATTAGTTGCTTTCTGTATGTGCCCTGACCAGGGATCAAACCGGCAACCTTGACGCTCTGGGATGATGCTCTAACCAGCTGAGCTACTCGGCTAAGCTATAACTCACTGCTTTTAACAACAGATTTTGCTTACAAAATGCCCCCATTTCAGTTTCCAGAGGATCATTTTCTTGAAGAATCAGTGTGCCTTCTCAAAAAGATATGAATGACCTACAATCTCTGAGCTCCCTTCTAGATAGAGAAGCTGGGCCAGGACAGCCTACTGAGCTGACAGTGACCAAACATGTAAGAGTTTCACAGAGAAAGTCACAGCAGGTCTTAGGGATTTGTCAGTGTTCACTGTTCCAGCTTTCTTTTAAATTATTATTATAGTGGCAATATAAAACCATTGAAGGGAGTGGAGAAAACAGGAAAAAGAATTTACATTCTTGGCTTTAGCAGACAGATTTATAAATTATCCTATTGACTGAGGCAGCAAAATAAAGTCAACATTTCTAGAAAGCCTACCACAATCAAGACACTTTGGGATTTTAAAACAATGAGTTCAAAGGCAAGCTGATATCACAAGGAAATTAGTGTTTTTAATAGCACTTCACTTAGTTGAAGAAATATTAAAACTTTTATTATTTTGAGAAGACAAAAGAGTTAGTCAGAATGCTGTTTCCAGATCTCTGTCTGGTTTTTACTGGGCTTTGGGTCAACAGCGTTTGCTCCTGTCTGTGGGGCCCTGAGTGATGAGCCGGAGGGAACCCACCCAAGTCACACGGGGATATTTTCTAAGTCGCCCAGGAGTGGGGCCATCGCAGTGCAAGCTCAGAGCCCATTCTGACAGGTCTGAGAGAACCAGAAGATGAACATAGCAGGGACAGAGGATTCAATTTAGTGTTTTGTTGTTCTTGTGGTTAATCCTCACCCGAGGATGTATTTTTCCATTGATTTTTAGAGAGAGTGGAAGCGAGGGGTGGAGACAGAGAGAGAGAGAAAAACATCAATGTGAGAAAGACGCACTGATTGGTTGCCTCCCCCACATGCCCCGACCTAGGCCGGGGATTGAGCCTGCAACTGAGGTACATGTCCTTGACCAGAATCAAACCTAAAACCCTTTAGTCTGTGGGCCAACGCTCTAACCACTGAGAAACCCGACTAGGGCTCAATTTAGTGTTATCTAGATAAGTTGAAAATGTATAAACTTTAGAATCTGGGGAAAAACCCAGAGGAAATCTTGACCCTGGGCCCCAGTAGTCACATGTAAGAATGTTCATAGCAGCTCTGCCAGCAATAGCAAAAAGCGGCAAACAACCACACAGCCACTGAGAGCATGGAGAAGAACACAGCAGAGCATTCACATAGCAGCATATGATACAGCTGCGTCTCACAGCAGAGACAAGTACCACAAACACAATGAGTGGTGGGGAAAGCAAATCAAATACATACTGTGTGATTTAATTATTTATTTAAAAAGTATTTTTTAAAAGTAATTTCAGAGAAAAAGAGGGAGGGTGAGACAGAAACAGAAGCATCAATGATGAGAGGGAATCATTGATTGGCTGCCTCCTGTACCCCCCGCCCCCCCATCACTGGGGATCGAGCCCACAACCCCCGGGCATGTGCCCTGACTAGGAATCAAACCATGACTTCTTGGTTCATAGGTCAATGCTCAACCACTGAGCCACGCCGGTTGGGCTGTATAATTTATTTTACATAAAATTCAAAAGCATGCAAAGCCAGCATATACTCAGGGATATGTGTTTTAAAGGGTGAAAATAGAAAGAACAGCAAAGGACTATCAACAAAAATTAAGAGGGGACTGAGATGAGAACAGATGACAAGGGGAATTCCATAGTGTGGCTTTTAACCTGCATCTTAAGCTGGGTTGTAAGTAGTTGGGTGTTCATTTTTAAATATTTTGCTCATATAACCTATTTTTTGTATGCATTTAATATTTAATTAGATTTTGAAAAACTAGATAGGGTGGAAATCTCCTGCAAATGATGTAATTACAAAGGCTTATCTCACAATCCCAGAACTGGAAACTCATTAACTCTCTCTTTGTTTAACAGTTAGACAAACAAAATGAAAAGGCCACGTATATGAAGGAAAGATAGAGGAAGAAAAATGACCCAAGAGTTTCAGGTTTCTCTGTCTTCTGGATAGGGTTTCTTTTTTTTAGATATGGAACACATCATGAATTTGTGTGTCATCCTTGCTCAGGGGCCACGCTAATCTCTGTATTGTCCCAGTTTTCAGTGTGTGTGCTGCCGGAGCGAGCACTACTGTTTCTTCTTTTTAATATTTCATTTATTACTGTAGTCAAAATCATCCCTTGCCCTGGCCAGTGTTGCCAAGTGGTTAGAGCATCAGTCAACGCACGAAAGTGTCACGGGTTTGATTCCCTGTCAAGGGCAAATTAATGGGGAAAAAATACCCTACGGTGAAGATTAACAAAACAAAACAACCCACAAAACATTTCTCAAGTGTCTCATAAGCTGAGCACAGTTTAGATAGTAAGGATCGGACAGTGGGAAGTATGATAGACGCGATTCCTGCCCTCATGAAGGCAGAAAATTAAGCAATAAAGATAAAGGAGGTCAGATGCTACACAGAGATATGGGAGGCTAGGAGAGCACAGGGCAGCAGCAGGCTTGGGAGTTGTCTATAGAGAGTGATAAAAGCAGATGCTTATTGCATGCCAGGCCATGTTTGAAGCACTGTACATATTCTATGCACCATATGTTAATTCACTGAGTCCTCACAACCTGCGTGAGGTAAGAGCTATCACTATACCAGTTTTATAGATGAGGAAACTAAGGCATGGATGGCTAAGTGACTAGCCCAAGGTCACACTGCTAGGAAGTGCTGAGCCAGGATTCAAACCCAGGCATACTGGTATTCTTAAGCACCACACTCTGCTGCCCCTCATGCTTCCTGAGCAATGACATTGTGGGATGAAGAGCTGTCAGGCAGGAATAGAGGAGAGGGACAAGGATTCTGAGCATGTATGTATGCATCTCTTAAAAGTCATACAGGAGCTAAAGGAAATATTTTGCCACAAGAAGTGTGAAAGGCCCTTCCAGCTGAAAACAGTTTTTCTTCATGTCTTTTCTTTCCTTTTTCTGGACCTTGGCCTAGAAGAGGCAGTGCAGGGTTGAGGTGAGGGCTGGACAGTGGGGGAGCTGGTCTGAGCTCTGTCAGTTTCTCTGGGCGACATCAGACCTTGGTGCCAGGTCCCCAGGGTTTCCAAAGGCCCATGGCAACAACTGCCAGGGCTCCTGGGAAAGTCCCCTGGCATCCAGGATCCTGTGGCCTTGGCAGTCCCTCTGTCCCTCTTGGCCTCATTTCCCAAAAGGACCCAGCAGCAATAAGGGGCGAGAACCTGAGGCACGGCCTAGCAAACAGCTGGCAAACTAATTTTAAAATCTATTTTAAAGCTGTATACATATAAGTGCCACTGTATTTCTCTGGAGGGTTCTATCTTTCAAGCAGAAAATTTTTAAGTCAAATAAGGTAATCTCTATTTTGATTTCCAGCCCACCTGAGTGCAGGGCCCTGCAGACTCGGGGATGTGCTAATCCTCTTTAAGCATAAGCAAGTGGCAGCAGCTTGGGAGTCTGGGTGGCTCCAGGGCCCAGAGAGAAAGGTCAGGACTGCTGGCATTTATTGTGTTAACAATGTTAGTGTGTTTGGCTTTGTCTGGCAGAAGAGCAGAAATAGAAGACGTGACCTATGGCTGCTGGAGTGGGGGAGAGCGAAGCTTTTGGGATCTGCCTCATGTTGTCCAGCTTCCTAAATCTTGGACTCCCTCTAACCTCCTTCAAAATATAAAATAAATAAAGGACTCAGAGGAAACAAGAGTGAGGAGAGAGCAGGGCCCTAGGGCAGGGAATGGAGCAGTGAAAGCAAGGGGGTGCGGGCAGAAAGGGGACACAGCCACCAGACCTCACCACACCTGCTTGTCTGACTCAGAGGCTGGCTTTTGGGTGATCCTGCAGCTGCCAGATCTTGGCCTGAGACGCCAATGGTGAGATAAAGCATCTTGTCGGGTGAGGCCAGCAGCACAGCCTATCCTGTGAGGAGAGCAGAGTTTTCTTCCAACAAACCCTTTTGCCTTCAGCAACCCCGATTTATTTGTCTGGGCTTTTCTTCTTTCTGAGGGTGTGTGTGTGTGTGTGTGTGTGTGTGTGTGTGTTTTCCAGACACTACTACATTTCTTTGCTCCTGCCTCACGCTCTTCGTCTCAAATGAACAAACAAACTTGAGGATAAGGTCACCCCAACCCTCCCAACCTGAGTCATCCCCCCCACAGGTGACAGGTTTGAGTCACTGGAAGAAGAGAGCCATGCTGCGCAGACATGGAGGGGTGGGGATGCGGGGAAGAGCAGAGGGTCCTGGCCAGGCAGGTGGCCTGAGTAGAAGGAAGCTCCTGACACTTGGTGATCTGCTTGCTGTGGTGGGACCCAGAGAGGCACTTCAGGAGGTCACGCCCAAGAAAGGAGGCAGTTCTGTTAGGAGGTGAGCAGGTAGGGAGCTGAGTCAGAGGAGGACTTTTCCATGACCCTTAGTGAGACTTCCCAGGGGCACGACCACCAGTGTGTGCAGCCATGACGTGATCACAGTTTAACTCGGAAGCTCCTGCTCAAGTCTCATCGTTAAAAAGTAATTTTCCTATTGGTCTATGGGTACCAAGCCCTAAGCACATGCCAGGGCCTGGTGCCCGTAAGTTATCTCTAAATATGAGCCAGCATTAGGATTATTATTGAGCAGAGAGCTGCCTCCCACAAATATTTAGCCATTGGCCTGGTGCATCTTCAGAAGCACCCTGTCCAGGTCCAATCTCCTCAGCTTTTGTTCCCATAATAAACATCTCAGTGTCTTCTAGCATACCCGATCCTGCATGGTTTCCAGACACACCACCATGCTTACCTTCTACAGACAATTCAAGTTCCCAATGGTCCCTTTTAACGATTTAAACATGGTATCCAGGATTGAATCTAATATTTCAGGTATTATCTGACCATCCAAGAATACAGTGGAAGAGAACTCTGTGTTCTTCCACCTGTTTATACGCAAACCATTATGCCAGTCATGTGTGAAATGTTGGAGGTACGAAGATAAGTAAAACATAGTGCTTACTATTTGCAATAGCCCCAAATGGGGCTACTATCACCATACTTGAATAGACCAATAAATTGTGCTCTATTCACACAATGGGATATTATATGGCAATGGAAATGGACTGTCTATGACTGCATGCAACAATGTGAATGATTCTTACAAACATGATGGTGAATGAAAGCCAGACACAAAGGAGTACATACTATTTAAATAAAATGTTTTAAAAAACCAGCTGAAATTAATCTATGCTGTTGAAAGACTAGATAGAGGTTCCCCTGGGGAAGGAGACAGAGAAAGTCTGGGGTGCTGTAATGCTTGGTTTCCTTTTGGTTTGTTTTGTTAATCCTCAACCTGAGGACATTTTTCCCCATTGATTTTTAGAGAGAGTGGAAGAGAGGGGAAGAGACAGAGAGAGAAACATCGAAGTGAGAGAGACACATCATTTGGTTGCCTCCCGCACACACCCCGACTGGGGCTGGGGATCGAGCCTGCAACCGAGAGGTATGTGCCCTTTACCGGAATGGAACCTGGAGCCCTTCAGTCCTCAGGCCAAGGTTCTAATCACTGAACAGAACCAGCCAGGGCGGATTGTTTACCTGGGTGCTGACTGCATGTCTATGTTCGGTTTGTGAAAATTCTGTGAGCTATACATGCATAAGATGTGCATTCTATTTTGCTTGGATGTTATGTATCAATAAGAAGTTAAGGGGGGTAAATACCATTCATAGGATCAAGTTAATTGGACAAGACAGACAGTGACATAACTTCAGTTCATCGAGGTAACACCATGATAGAGAAATATATAATGTGTGACTCAGTGATGTAGACAGAAGGAGGAGCCAATAACCGAGGCTCAGGGATGGAACAGGGTCAGAAGGTCTCCTGGAGGGACTCTAGAGCTAAACACGAGGCTGGACACTGGGGAAAGAAGGTGGGTACTGTTTCAGATGCATTTATACAGAGAGGGCTGAGAGGTTAAAGACACGCACATCCCACCCCGAGGGCCTCCGTGGCTCCCTGAAGAAAGGGGAAGTGAGATGTGGGAAGTGAACATGGTGATAATTGAGAATAACTGGGGAATGAAAGCCAGAGCCAACCAGAGAGAAATAAAAATAGTCGGGTGGTACAGAAAGAGCCCTGAGGAGGTAGAAACCATACACTTGAAGTGAGGCCATTCTCATTGGCTGGGTGGCCTTTTCAGGAGCATAAGCAGAAAACCCAGGTTTGGGGTTTTACCGGGAAGCTGTGGCAAAAGCAGAGTGAGAGCGCAGCTTTAAACATCAGCCCCAGGAGCAGAGACTATACTCTGTGACCCCACCCCATCCACGGCTTTCCTCTCGGCCTCACTCCGGGCCCTTCTTTCTCTATCCAGCAGCCCAGGGTGAGGTGATCTCTGGAGTCCCATTCTGCACCAGGCCTCTTTTGTTGGTCTACACCATTTCCTTAGGATCAGTTTTGACTACTTAACCTGGGCTGATGTGTTCTCTGAGCTCCATACCTATATATCTATTCAATATAATCAAATTGAATATTTTCCTCAACTCACCATATTTGAAAATGAAACTCATTATTTTCTTCCCTACCCTCTTCTGGTCTTTGACCCTCTACTTCCTTCTGAGTGCTTCCTTGGGCAGCATCGCCATTCACTCAGCTGCCTGAGGCGAATGCCTGGGCCTCCTCATCTTCCTCATCCAATCAGGCATCAAGACTCTCTGTTTCCCTTTTCAATAACTCTCCTCTCTGGGGCAGTCTCTCCAACTCACCTCTGCGTCCTAAATGTGAGCCCCGCTCAGTTGCAAATCTTAATGACGAGTTGCCCTGATTCTAGTCTCACATTTCCCTTCCGTCCTCCAGGCTGCTGCCCTGGTGGTCTTCCTGAAACTCAAAGGATCCAGTCACAATGATTTTATTAATGCAGCTAAAGCAAGATTATCCTGTGTCACGACAAACCATAATCTCCGGTCTAAGGGATCATTCTTTTCTCTTTTCTTTATCCTTCCATGTTCCTTGTCTGCTTTTTATTTTTTTAATACATTTTTATTGATTTCAGAGAGGAAGGGAGAGGGAGAGAGAGATAAAAAAAAATCAATGATGACAGGGAATCATTGATTGTCTGCCTCTTGCACGTCCCCCGCTGGGGATCGAGCCTGAAACCCGGGCATGTGCCCTTCATTGAAATTGAACCTGGGACCCTTCAGTCCGCAGGCCAATGATCTATCCACTGAGCCAAACCAGCTAGGGCCCTTGTCTGCTTTTAAAATATTTATTTTAGGAAAAACCCCGCATTCATATGGCATTAAAAAAAAATCAGATATTATAGAAAAGTGCCAAATAAAAAGCAAAAGTTATCTTTTCCTCCCTCCAAACAGTGCTACTCCCCAAAAGTCACTAACACTATGAATGTATCCTTCCTGGGAAAAAAGTCAGTGTGTACCTTTATACCTATTTTTTAATATAACACAAATGAGATCATATTGTGGTGCACATTTTTGGGGGAGGGGGATTGTTTTTTTAATAAAACACATTTAGAAAAAAAAAATAAATAAATAAAACACATTTAGAAGATCTTTCCATGTCCACATGAATAGTCCTACCTCATGTTTTAGTGACTGCATATTTTCCCATTACATAGATGTATTTAACCTGCTGATTGATTTACGTGTGCTCTCCAGTTTTTTGTCATTACAATGTTGCAGTAAATATCCTGGCACATGATTTTGGCATAATGTTGTCAGTATATCCTGTGGGTAAATCCCTAGTGATAGAATTGCTGAGTCAATGATAACAAACATTCAAAATGTTGACAGACATTGCCAAATTGCCCTCCACAAGAGTTGAATCTGTTTACACTCTCAGGAACAGTGGACGAGAGTGCCTATTTCCCCATAACCTTGTGAGCCCTGGGCATTACCAAACTTTCATTTGTTTGCCAATCTGACACACAAAAAGTAGAATTTCATTGTTTTGTGATGCATGTCCTTAACTATGAGTGAGGTGAAGACCTTTCCCATGTCTATGAGCTATTTCTTTTTCTTGTAGACTGCTCATATCCTCTCCCTGTTTGGTGATCAGTTTATGAGTCTGGGTGTTTGAAACCTTGTTTAGTCTCCCATGAAACAATATATTGATATAACTCCATGAATTTCATCTTTGCCCAAGTATGAGCCTCAACTAATCAAAGAGAACTGAGTGGCCCCTGAAAGTTCAAATAAGGACCTACTCTTGGAGCTTCAGTCGACTGGTGCTCGACCCAACCAGCTGGCCACTCGTTACTTCTTATGCAACCATCATCCCAAAAAAGAAACCCCATACCTATTAGCGATCACTCTCTATTCCTTTTTCCTCTCAGCCCCTGGCCACCACTGATCTTTCTATGTCTG
The DNA here is from genome assembly GCA_026230045.1 of Corynorhinus townsendii. Lineage (NCBI taxonomy): Eukaryota > Metazoa > Chordata > Mammalia > Chiroptera > Vespertilionidae > Corynorhinus > Corynorhinus townsendii. The sequence goes on along the minus strand of JAPDVU010000007.1, from coordinate 113,162,691 downwards.
TAGATTTGCCTATTTTAGACATTTCATATAAATAGAATAGTATAATATCCTTTGTGATAGGATATTATTCTATATAATATTCATATAAATAGAATAATATAATGTCCTTGATCCTTTGTGACAAGTTAATTTCTTTCACTTAGCATGAAGTTTTCAAGGTTTGTCTGTCATAGTATGATTTAGTACTTAATTTCTTTTTATGGCCAAATAAAATTCCATTGTACGGATATACTACATTTTTTTATCCATTCATCCATCAATAGGTATTTGGTTTGTTTCCAACTTTGGGCTGTTGTGAAAAAACTGCTATGAACATTTGTGCACAAATTTTGCATGATATTTAACTGTCTTGGGTATATACCTAGGAGTGGAATTGCTGGGTCACATGGCAACTCTATTTTTTAACTTTCTGAGAAACTACCAAACTGTTTTCCATAGCAGCTACAACATTTTACATTCCCAGAAGCAATATATGAGTATCCCAATTTCTCCACATCTTTGTCAACACTTTTTATTATCCATCTTTTTTATTATAGCCATGCTAGTAGTTGTGAAGTGGTAAGAAACCATTGTCTAGTCTAAGATCACAAAGATTTCCTCTTGTTTTTTTCCTAAAAGTTGTGTAGTTTTAGCTGTTATGTTTAGATCTTTGATCCATTTTTTAAAAATATATGCTTATTGATTTTCAGAGAGGAAGGGGGGGGAGAGAGAGAGATAGAGAGAGAAATATCAATGATGAAAGAGAATCATTGATCGGCTTCCTCCTGCATACCTGCAACTGGGATTGAGTTAGCAACCCAGGCCTGTGCCCTGACTGGGAAACCTTGACCTGCTGGTTCATAAGTTGACACTCAACCGCTGAGACACCACTCAGGCTCTTTGATGTATTTTAAGTTAATTTTTGTATATGGTATGAGGTAAGGGCACAACTTCATTTTTTTGCATGTGGCTACCAAGTTCTCCCAGCATGATTTGTTGAAAAGACTATTCTTGCCCCCGTTGAGTGTTCTGGGCACCTTTATCAAAAATCAATTGACAACAGATGTATAGCTTTATTTCCAGACTTTCAATCCTATTCCTCCAAACTTTCTTTGATGTGCTTTATTACATTATATATAGAAAATAAACTTATCTCCCTGGCCGGTTTGGCTCAGTGGATAGAGTGTCAGCCTGCGGACTGAAGGGTCCCAGGTTCGATTCTGGTCAAGGTCATGTACCTTGGTTGCGGGCACATTCCCAGTGGGAGGTGTGCAGGAGGCAGCTGATCAATATTTCTATCTCATCGAATTTTCTAACTCTCTATCCCTCTCCTTTCCTCTCTGTAAAAAATCAATAAAACATATTTTAAGAAAAGAAAATAAATATATACTAATAAAAGGGTAATATGCTAATTAGACCGGGAGACCTTCTGGGAGACCTTCTGGACATCCTTCCAGACAAAGCCATGGTGGCGGAACCAAGGCAGAGGCGGTTAGGGGCGATCAGGCCAGGAGGGGAGGGCAGCTGGGGATGATCAGGCTGGCGGGGGGGTGGGGGGGGAGAGGGGACAGTTGGGGGTGAGCAGGACGGCGGGAGGGGGGGGCAATTGGGGACAATCAAGCTGGCAAGGGGGGCAGTTGGGGGTGAGAAGGCTGGTGGTGGGGCAGTTGGGGGCAAGCAGCCTGGCAGGTAGAGTGGTTAGGTGTGCTCAAGCAGGCAGGTAGGTGAGCAGTTAGGAGCCAGCGGTCACGGATTGCGAGAGGGATGTCCAGCTGCCAGTTTAGGTCCGATCTCCACAGGGATGGGGCCTAAACTGGCAGTCAGACATCCCCCGAGGGGTCCCAGATTGGAGAGGGTGCAGGCCGGGCTGAGGCACACCCCTTCCATGCATGAATTTCATGCACTGGGCCACTAGTATGTATATATATGATAAGTTTAAAGAAATAACTGTAAAGAGGAAAGAATACATTTAATTATTGTTCAGTTTCCAAGAGGAAAACCAACGAATATCTACTTATAATTAAAAATTGCTGCCCTGACCGGTTTGGCTCAGTGGATAGAGCGTCAGCCTATGGACTGAAGGGTCCTGGGTTCGATTCTGGTCAAGGGCATGTACCTTGGTTGCGGGCACATCTCCAGTGGGAGGTGTGCAGGAGGCAGCTGATTGATGTTTCTCTCTCATAGATGTTTCTGACTCTCCCTCTCCCTTCCTCTCTAAAAAATCAATTAAAAAATATATTTTAAAAAAAATTGCCTTTGGTGCCCTGTCTGGTTTGGCTCAGTGGATAGAGCGTCGGCCTGGGGACTGAGGGGTCCCGGGTTCAATTCTGGTCAAGGGCATGTACTTTGGTTGGGGGCACATCCCTAGTGGGGTGTGTGCAGGAGCCAGTTGATTGATGTTTCTCTCTCATCCATGTTTCTAACTCTCTATCCCTCTCCCTTCCTCTCTGTAAAAAAACCAATAATATATATATATTTAAAAATTGCCTTTGGTGATTTTGGTTGCTTAGAATAAATAAGAGCAAAACGGAATGTGAGTCTTTAGCACCCACTCTTCCCACTCATGTGCTCTGAAGTGTGTCTGCAAAAACTTCAGGATGGACACATGGCAGAAGGCCAAAGGGAAAGGTCAGAGTCTGGCACTGGCACTGGTAGCAGCAGTGGGCCTGGCATGGACAGGAGTCCAAGGAGAGGGCAAAGTCTGTACACACCAGGCCATACCTGCAAGGGCTACCCATAGGATAGTTTGAGAGATGGTTCTCAAGGCCCAGCAAGAGTCCAGACACATGAATGTAGTCCAACCTCCAAGTGAAATTCTCAATCCAAAGGAATGTCTATGGCAGTATCTCTGGAATAGTCTTTGGAATAGGATATCTCAGCACTTTGTAATTTAGACTGGACTGTGGGCAGTATCCAGGGTGTGTGTATGTAGGAGAGAGGGAGAGAAGGAGAGAGGGAGAGAGGGAGAGAGAGAGAGAGGGAGAGAGAGATCTATTTTTGGCAGTTTATTTTGTAAACTTTGTGTTAGGTCTGATCAAATAATTGAATCAATACCCCTCCCCTGGGAACTGACCTTTAGGCCACTTCACAACCAACATTCCCTTTTGCTTAGACCACATTCCACTTCCTAAGACCATTATCCTTTCTCTACAGACCTTCCCAGGATCCGGGCCCGCCCAGAGAATTCTCTGCCCAGAAAAAGTCCGTTTCAAGTCCTTTAAAATCTCTGACTCTCTGTCCCTGGGTGCTGGCGCCATTTGGGGGCTCAGACCATCTGGTATCCAGATGACCTGATAAATTCATAATCCCTTACCACTTTGACCTCGTGCATTCCTCCTTCGGCGACCCTAACAGTTTACGTATATTTAAAAAAATTAAAATTCAGTGGTCTCCATGGGAACAAATGATTTCAGCAGAATCAGCACAATGGAACGTGAGGGGCTGTCCTTTTCACAAAGGGCTCTGCAGTGGTGCTGGCACCTCAGAAGCAGGGCTGGATTTGGGAGCTTCCCAGGGGATATGCGCCATAGAAATACCTAATCTACCTGGGGGCGCTGAACAGACTGAAACTTCATCCATCACACTCCACATTCTAGAGATAACTCCCTTCTGTTGCTGCTGTTCATCTTTTTTTTGTTTTTAACTTGCAGAAATGATTCTTGCAAATTTTTAGAATTTCAAATAACGCAGATGCAGAGAAAGTGTAAATCTTAGCCCACTGTAAAGTTTATAATTAGACTCCCAGAAGTTATTCTATGAATACAAATGTATCATATACTAGTGGCCCAATGCATGAATGAAGATTTGTGCAGGAATGGGCCTTCATTCCCCTGGCTGCCAGCACCGCCTTCACTCTGGCCGGAGCAGCCTTTCCACTCAGGCCCAGAGCCACCTTTCTGCCTTCCCACACTGCCCAGAGGCCCGGAGCAGCTGGGGTGGTGCAGAATGTCTGAGTCGTCGCCATGGCAATGATGCAAGCATCCCACTCCATCCCCAGACACTCGGCACCTGTGTATGCAAATTAACCCAACAAAGATGGTGGGTTAATTTGCATACTCACTCCTGATTGGCTGGTGGACATGACAGTACAGTCAATTAGCATGTTATTCTTTTATTAGGTAGATATTTGGGCTTACACATATACAACAATTTTAACAAAAACAAGATGATACTCTCTATATTGTTGCACATGTGTTTTACACAGAGATTATCATGGACCTATTTTCAATCTGCAGATAGTTCAACCTCCAATTCTCTTTAATAGCTGCATAGTATTCCATTGTGAATAAGTAAATAAATAATGTTTCAATTTTCCTATTAGTATCCAATTAAACTATTTCTATATTTTTGTCATTATAACAGTGCTGTTATAGACCCAACATATTTATACATCAAATGCTAATATGTCTTTGGAATGGATTGCTAGAGGTGAAACTGCAGAATACTAGGGAATGTGAATTTAAATTTGAGATACTAGAAAGGATTCTTGACTTGTAGCACATGGCTCAGCTTCAAAAATTATATGGCGAATTGTGTGTGTCAGTGCAAGTGGTGCATGTTTCCAGGGAGAGATCCACAGCTTTCTTCAGACCTAAGAAAAAGACTTGGAACCACCGCGTCACAGGGAGCTGCCATTTCCCTGTGGGTCCTTACTATGGGTAGTGAATTTGCAGGTCTTGAGCAATGTTGCGCAGGTACTTGTCTAACAAGGGCCCCTTCCTGTCCAGGCCCAGGACTACCTGTAAGGAGAGGAGATAGAATTCACCAGCATGTCTTGCCCCAAGAGTAAAGGTGAAGCGCCACTCAGACACATAATCATGGCCACAAACACTTCCTGTGATACTGGATGGCGTTAGGCTCAATTAACTCAGATATGTGTGATGTAGTGGTCAGTTGGTGTCCGTGGTTCTCAGGTTGGGAGGTCATCTCCAGGCTGCCTGAAGCTTTGCCTCCAGGCAGTGAGGGCAGTGGCCAGCCTCAAATCTGCCTCACCACCCCTCCTTGCCCAGGTCGCTCCCATACCCGGTGTCCATCAGCCTCGCCAAGTGGGACTACTCCCTATCAGAGCCAGAGACTCAAGTCTGTGGTACTCCACAGACAGGGGCCTTACACTCTGCAGGGCCATGGCCTCATCTTGTAAGACTTTTAGGGACTTACAATTTCATTCCAATCCTCAAAGGGAATGAAAACAAGGCTGCCTTCCAGAAAGGGTACAGGCAATTTGGACCCTGACTTGTGAACTTCAGCATTAACAATAATAACCTCACAATGTTTCCAATAGTGGTTCTCAACTGGGGAGTATATTTTTTGTTGTCACAATGTGGAATTGGGGGGCAGGGTGCTACTGGCATCCAGTGAGTAGAGGCCAGGGACACTGCTACACATCCTTCAATGCACAGAACAGCTCCTCACAACAAAGACTTATCCAGCACAAAATGTCAATACTGCCAAGGTGAGAGGAGCCCTGCAAAGTATTCGATTAATAGCATCTACACGTTTTGGACCACAGAGTGATCACATATTTTTGTGGTTATTGTTAATCCTCACTGGAGGATACAATACTTTTTTCCATTGATTTTTAGAGAGAGTGCAAAGAATGGGGGAGCAGGGAAGATAAAGAGAGAGACATGGATTGGTTTCCTCTGAAACACATCCCCACCATACACCCCTAGGGAGCAAACCCGAAACCCAGGTATGTGCCCTTGACCAGGAACCTTCAGTGTTCGGGTTGACGCTCTAACCACTGAACAACATTGACCAGGGCAAGAGTAATAACATTTTTATATTATTTCCACAGGATACATGAAGTTTCTTCCTGAACCATCTTAGGTTGTCTCTTTTACAATCACTTTCACACACTCAGAGAAATCCATTTCTAAACAACTGAGGTTGAATTCTTGGATTATCCTTCCTTTCAATTGGTCTTCAAATTTTTGCAGCTTTTAACTCCAAAAACATATAATTTTAAATATATACTACCAACATATTTTTAAAGAAGATATTTAAGGTTTTCATCATAAGTGCAGCTGAAAGTTTGTAACTTTCAGCATATTGTAAATATTAACATTTAAAATATAATAAACTGCCTGGCTGGTGTGGCTCAGTGGTTGAGCATGGATCCATGAACCAGGAGGTCATGGTTTGATTCCTGGTCAGGGCACATGCCCAGGTTGTGGGCTCGATCCCCAGTAGGGGGTGTGCAGGAGGCAGCTATCAATGATTCCTTCTCATTATTGATGTTTCTCTCCCTCTCCCTTCCTCTCTCTGAAATCAACAACAAAGAAAAAGACATTTAAATAAATATAATATGATAAACCAGCACTCTTAAATAGACCCAATGGAATGTAAATACCATATAGTTAATACCCACCATCATTCATTTTAAAAACACATAAAGAAAAATACTTGAACAAATTCTCCTTTAGCAGTGAGAAATTTTGTATTGTTTCTTTTTTCTCTGTGAACTCTGATCTACTTCTCCAACAGAAATTTACACTAATGTAACCTATATTATAATTTATCTTGAAAAATATTTTATTAATCATCCTATCACTTACTCTGTACCAAAATATGCATATAAATTAAAATATATTAGAAAATGTTTATTATAAATCAAAGAGTGAGAAATATTTCCTTTGGCTTGACTTAATAATATAAAATCAGTACACAATTAATCAAAATATGAAATATGGCCCTAGCTGATTTGGCTTAGTGGATAGAGTGTTGGCCTGTGGACTGAAGGGTCCCTGGTTTGATTCCAGTCAAGGGCAAGTATCTCATTTGCAGGCTTGATCCCTGGCCCCAGTTGAGGTCGAGGCATGTGCAGGAAGCAACCAATGGATGTCTCTCTCACATCGATGTTTCTCTCTCTGTCTCTTCCCCTCCCTTCCACTATCTCTAAAAAATCAATGGAAAAATATCCTCAGGTGAGGATTAACAACAAAAAAAGGAAATATGATTTTTTATAATTATCAATCAAAAAAAGAAAAATATACGTGTGTGTATGAAATGGATGGTTTTTCTTTCCCCAATAATTTAAAATCCATGGAAGAACATGACTTATTTTTAGAAAGAGACAGGGCTCATTACTGATTTTAATCCTATTTTTCATTTTTATATACGTTATTGAGTAATCTTGTTCATATAAATAAGCCGTTATGAAAAGAATTTTGTTAGAGCAATTTTACTAAATGTTTTTAATTACTTCTGAATTAAATACCAAAAAACAACAAACAAAAAACCACAGTGATCTATCATCCAAAATTATGTTTAATGATCTATCAGCCAACAATATCATAAATACATCCAATTATGTAGAAACAAAGGATTCAGCTTGCAAAAAAGATTTTTTGGTTATCAGAATCATTTTCTCAATACCTATACCAATATGTGTTCCTTTGTTTAGCACCCCAGGAAGTCAGCTAGGTAAAAGGTCTTCCTTCTTTTAACTGCTTAAGAGAAAGGCCACTTGTGAAAGGGGAATCCTATATAATCTTATATAATAAAAGCATAATATGCAAGTCGACCTAATGGCAGAACGACTGGCAGAATGACTGGTCGCTATGATGCGCACTGACCACCAGGGGGCAGATGCTCAATGCAGGAACTCCCCTTAGCCCTCAGACCCAAAGCCAGCCAAGGCAGGTGCCAGCAGCCCCCCCCCCCCCCGCCCACCCGATTGCCCTGCATCACCTCCCAGAGGGAGGCGACCGGCAGCGGCGGCGGGCAGGGCTGGCGAGCAGGTGGTGCCAGGTTGATTAAGGTGAGTGCCAGTTGCCCTGATCTCTGGCCAGGCCTAGGGACCCTATCTGTGCACGAATTTCGTGCACTGGACTTCTAGTTGAGAGATAAGAACCTATTCTTCCATCTCAGGCCGTTCAGTTTTAGAAAATAATTCATATGGAAGTTGAGGATCTGGAAATTGATTCAATTAAAACTATTGCTCTAACCGGTTTGGCTCAGTGGATAGAGCGTTGGCCTGCAGACTCAAGGGTCCCAGGTTCGATTCCGGTCAAGGGCATGTACCTTGGTTGCGGGCACATACCCAGTGGGGAGTGTGCAAGAGGCAGCTGATCGATGTTTCTCTCTCATCGATGTTTCTAACTCTCTATCCCTCTCCCTTCCTCTCTGTAAATAATAAAATATATTAAAAAAAAAAACTTTTAATGTCTGAACAGACCTTGGAGAGCTTTATGTAGTTGCAGTACTTTATCCCAATTTACAGACTATTGGTCTATATCCTTGCTACTCAGTGTGGTCCATAGTCCAGCAGAATTAGCACCACCTGGGAACTTGTTAGAAATGTAGAATCTTGCCAAAATGCATATTTTAAGAAGATACGCAGGTGATTCATATGCACATTAAACTTTGAGAATCCACTGCTTATAGCAAATGTGTCCACGGCACCCTTCATCATATATATAATATGGTCTTGCAGGCCTCTTGAAGGTGTAAGGTTATTACCATTGATTCAACCAATAACTGGATAGCCTCGTAGTTTGCAATCCTGGCTGTTTATTAGATCATCTGGTTCCTCTAAAAAATTTTTAAAATTTTCAATTACAGTTGACATATACTATATTAATTTCAGCTGTACAACATAGTGATTAGACATTTATATAACTTATGAAGTGATCACCCCAATAAATCTTGTAGACTTAGGTTGCTTTTAAAATATACCTAAGCCCTGTCCCAAACCCAGAGATTCCGACTTAAGTCTAGGGTGGGGTCCAGGTATCAGTTGATTTAAAGTGCTGCAGTTGGTCCTAATGTGTAGCCAGGGCTGAAACCACAATCATTCCTCTGAATCACCTACTTGAGAAAGGTTGCTCCTTACTCTGAATACTAGCTGTTGTAGTTGTCAGAGGACCCCAGAAACAGATCTTCCAGCTCCAAGTTGCACATAACCTAAACCATAAGAACTGGGTTGAAGCTTCCAACCGAGCTACAGGCATGGAAGAAACCCATGTAGGAGCCTATACAGAGGACAGGTTTGTTCCAGCGGGACATACAGGGCAATTACTCTGCCAGACTACCCTCTTTGTGATAGATGCCACAAACCCTTTGAGACTGCATATAAAGGGTAACATTACTCCAGATCAAGTTTGGGGGCAAAGATGAGAGTTCTGCTCTCCAGCAGGTGAGATCTCAACCTCAGTGAATCCTGACCATGCCTGGTTATATTGTCTTCCTCTTCCAAGCCTTTAATCACAGAGTGCAGTGACACCAAAATCTCCTTACATTTCTCTCTTGTGGACTGCCTTTTTCAGGTAAATGGGATTGTAAGAACACCCACAACTAGGCTTCCTGGAGAACGGTGTAGAGTGGAGGAATGAAAAGTTGTCAAAGGATGGCAAAAACCTTGGCAAGCATGTAAGTTCTCCGTGAATTGTGAAAGCAACACAATGGAGGACAGTCACATGCTCCCAAGAGCCCCACCAATTCAGCATTCTCTCTCATGGGGCAACTGTGTCCTCCCACAGGGCAGAACTGGGCAAGACAAAGGGTACTGAAGTTCCTTCCTACTTCTAGCAGAACATCCTCAGTATATCAGGGGCATGGGGCGAGATCTTCCTTTGGCTGCCTGTGGAGGCAGTTTACAATGGAAGGATTCCAAGGCCAAATCAGATATCAATGGGAGGTTAGTCCAAATGCACTGAGCCAAAAAGGGGGGCAGGGGGGCAGGAAGAAAGAGTCAGAGGTGAAAAAGGTAGGTCAGGGAGCCCCAGGGACCAAGCAAACAAACCTGGAGATGGAAGCAAAAGCCAGTAGGTATACTAGCAGGCAACCATCCAGGGGTAGATTCAGCCCTGAGTTCAGGGCAAGTCTAAACTAAGGCCAGTTTTATTATTCCTGAAGTGGTGGGCTCGTGTCTAAAGAGGTAAGTCTCCAAATGATACATCATCTATGGGGCATAGCACCAGCCTTCAGATGAAAGCTGAGGTTTGCAGGGGCTAAGTGTATCTGATAGTAAAAGCAATCTCAACCTGTCCCAACAAAGATACAGTCATAACTTGGAGTTATTACAGGTTTGGTTCCAGGATAAAGCAAGTGAGTCATAATCTTTTTGGTGGTGGAGGGTCTTGCCTTCAATTTATAGAAACTGCAACACCTGTGAAGCTCAATAAAATAAAGCATAATAAAATAAAGATTCCTGTACTGATGATTCAGGATAATAGAGCCACGCTATGTAATAAAAGGGTAATATGCAAATAGACTAAAGGCAGAATAACCAAACAACCAATCAATGCATAATATGCTAATGATATGCTAAGGCTGCTCAACCGCTCACTATGACATGCACTGACCACCAGGGGACAAATGCTCCCACTGGGCCTGTCCCAATCGGGACTGTTTGGGCACAAGCCAGTGGCAGGCACAGTGGGGCCGGGATGAGTGGGAGTGGCAGGTAGGAGCTGCAGGTGGTGTTTGACTGTGGGTTTCGGCCCAATCCCTGCAGGCTACCCAGAGGGACTCCACCTGTGCATGAATTCATGCACCGGGCCTCTAGTGTAGAGATAATAGCCAAGTGGTTGGTCTAAGCCAGTGGTAGGCAAACTCATTAGTCAACAGAGCCAAATATCAATAGTACAATGATTGAAATTTCTTTTGAGAGCCAAATTTTTTAAACTTAAACTTCTTCTAACACCACTTCTTCAAAATAGACTCACCCAGGCCATGGTATTTTGTGGAAGAGCCACACTCAAGGGGCCAAAGAGCCGCAGTTTGCCGACCACTGGTCTAAGTACCAACAGAAATGGTGAGAGTAAATCCTTACAGAAGCTCCTGATTGCCAGCCATAGCCCTTGACCATAGGTAGATTTGGTTCAATCCTAAGAACTCCATCCATACTTGGGTGGGAGAAAAATTTGAATCCTAGTGCTTGAACCCTTTACACCCCCTGAATGGCACCATTCAAATTTCTGGAAAGCATCATCAGAATCATGAAGCCAAATTAAAGGAGTTAGAGACCTTATATCTTCCACGCACCTTGTTTTTCCTAAATTCACCATACAAATGAACTAATTCATTTCCCTATCAGTGAGGTTGAGCATATTTTCATGTGTTTGTTGATAATCTGCATTTCCTTCTTGGTGACTCATTTATACACTTTTCCTAGTTTTCATTGGGCTGTTTGTCATTTTCTTACCAATTAGTGTTAACAATTTGTCATGTGTTGCAAATGTTTTCTCCTATCGTTTCTTTTACATAGTTATCTTTTATTTCTAGTTATTAATTTTTTTTTTTTTTAGAGAGAGGGAGAGGGAGAAAGAGAAAGAGAGAGAGAGCCCTAAACAGTTTGGCTCAGTGGATAGAGCATCGGCCTGCGGACTGAAAGGTCCCAGGTTCGATTCTGGTCAAGGGCATGTACCTTGGTTGCAGGCACATCCCCAGTAGTAGGTGTGCAGGAGGCAGCTGATCGATGTTTCTCTCTTGTCGATGTCTCTAACTCTCTATCCCTCTCCCTTCCTCTCTGTAAAAAACCAATAAAGATATATTTTAAAAAATAGAGAAACATCCATCAGTTGCCTCCCATATGTGCCACAACTGGGGATCAAAACCCACAACTTAGGTATGTGCCCTGACCTGAATCACCCGCACCTTTTTGGTGTACAGGATGATGCTCCAACCGACCCACACTGGTCAGGGCCAGTAATCTTTTAGTCAATCTTTTTATTTGTGTATTTTGGATATTCCATCCTGCTTGAAAAAGTCTCCCAAGGATATAAAAATATTCTTACTTAGCTGGTGTAGCTGGTTGAGCACTGACCTGTGAACCAGGAGTCCACGGTTCAATTCACGGTCAGAGCACATTCCGAGGTTGCAGCCTCCTCACCCCCAGCAGGGAGCATGCAGGAGGCAGCTGATCAATGAGTCTCTCTCATCATTGATGTTTCTTTCCCTCTCCCTTCCTCTCTGAAATCAATAAAAAATATATATATTTAAAAAACACTCTCTTAATCATTTTTCATTTGTCATACTAACAAAATTAAAGAATGGTAGCACTAAGCATTTGTGAGAGAGTTGGGAAATGATATTCTCATAGCCTATGGGTAGGAATATGAGTTTTTACAGCCATTTGGAAAGAAACCTGGCTGTTAACTGCTAACATGCAAAGTGCACATATCCTTTGTCTCAGCAATCCCACTTTGGGACATCTTTTTTTAAAAAATCCCCCCCTCAAAAAAAACCACTGGTTTACAAAAGTATACTGAGAATAGAATGAAGAAATAAAATGGAGTCACTTTAGCAAACTGACAAATTACTGAAATCAAGTAGGTTGAGGTACAAGAAAATGATTCTATTCTTGCCTGGGAACTTAAAATTTTGATTTTCCAGTCCTACGTCGGTGCCTGGATAGACACCAAATCTCCAGATAACCTGAAGAACTAAGGAAAGAATGTTCGTGTATCTAGGCCACCTGTCATCTAGAGGATTACCATCTCAGACCAATCCAGAAGCTAATTATACAGAGCTGATTCTTCTCAAGAATGTACTCTTTATCTTTGTCTCATCTATTATGATACAAGGATGAAGACCATTCTCAGCAGACTGTCGACATTCTAAAAAATGTTGGTATCACTCTGAAGGGACACACAGTTATTGTGAAGAGCCTCAAGGGTACCCTGTGGAGGAACTTCAATCACATCAATGTAGAACTCAGTCTCATGGAAAGAAAAAGAGACTCCAAATTGACAAATGGTGGGAAAATAGAACGAAACTGTGTACTGTTTGCACTATCTGTAGTCAGGTACATAGCATGATCAAGGGTATTACAGTGGGCTTCCATTACAAGATGAGGTCTATGTATGCTCATTTCCCCAATAGCGTCGTTATTCAGGAGAATGGTTTTCTTGTTGAAATCTGAAATTTCTTGGGTGAAAAATACAACCATGGGGTTTGGATAAGGTTGGGCATTGCTTGTTCAGTACCTCAAGCCCTGAAAGATGAGTTAATTATTGAAGGAAACATAGAACTGGTATCAAATTCAGCTGCTTTGATTCAGCAGCCACAACAATTAAAAACAAGGATATCAGAAAAATTTTGGATGGTATAGGGAACAGTTCAGCAGGCTGATGAATAAGAACTAAGTTGTCCAGCTGCAGAAACAGCATGATGCCAGATGATTCCTCAGACTTATTTTTTATATTTTTAAAGATGCAATAAAAACCCTGAATTGATCGGGTGAGGGGTGCGAGGGGGGAGAATGTACTTTTTTGTTTTGTTATAAGGCAAGTTGTTTATCGTTTTTTAAATGTTAGAATATTTTACAAGCTACCAAATGTAAGAGAAGCTAAATACATTTACATTTTTTAAAATGTCATCTATACTGTAGTAACACTAGTTGATCCAATCTGCAGAAACCTAAAAAAAAAAATTAGAATCAATTCTGTTGATCTGGAGGTTAAGTTCTGAAAGTGCTTTAGTTCTGAAATTTATTGTAAGGAAGAACTGCAGGTGGTTCCATGAGAGGTACATGCATGTACTTTGAAGCTGTATACTTCTTCGTAATTGCTTGCTGAGGTCAATGGAGTATATCAAAGCATGCTTTATATAGCTCACTCAGGCAAGGCACAATTTCACTTAATGAACAGCCTGTAAATGCTGCAAGAGTGTTTGGCCAGAAGCACCTGTTCATAGTACAGTTTGCCAGGCAATAAGCTGCTGCAATTATCAAGTAGGAATATATTTCAAGAATGGGCCCTAGCTGGTTTGGCTCAGTGAATAGAGCACTGGCCTACAGACTGAAGGGTCCCAGGTTCGATTCTGGTCAAGGGCCTGGGTTTCGGGCTCAAGCCCCAGTAGGGAGCATGCAGGAGGCAGCTGATCAATGATTCTCATCACTGATGTTTCTATCTCTCCCCCCCTCTCCCTTCCTCTCTCAAATCAATAAAAATATATTAAGAAAAAGAAAAAAAAAGAATGGTTCAGCTTCAAGTAGACTCAGTTCTGCTCCGTACTTGGCCAGGTTCTCAGTTTTGACACACACTCGTTGCCTCCTTAAGGAGAAACTGATTGATAGTTGGCACTGTTAGATCAAAAGCTAGGACTTTAGCCCAGGCCAGCATGGGTCCATTGGTTGGAATGTTGTCCCATAAACATAAAGGCCTAAAGTTCAATTCCCAGTCAGGGCACATACCCTGGTTATGCGTTTGATCCCAATCAGGGTGCCTACTGGAGGCAGCCAATCGATGTTTCTCTCTCCCTCTCCTTTCCTCTCTCTCTAAAATCAACTTTAAAAATAGTGTTTGCACCACGCTGGCATGGCTCAGTGGTTGAGCATTGACATTTGAACCAGGAGGTCGTGTTCAATTTCCTGTCAGAGCATATGCCCAGTTGTGGGCTCTGTCCTGTGTGAGGTGTGCAGGAGGCAGCCAATCAATGATTCTTTCTCATCATTAATGTTTCTATCTCTCTCCTTCTCCCTTTCTGAAATATATATAGCTAGGACTTTCAGGAGCAGTAAGGTGTTCCACAAAATAGTTCTCATTTTGAGTATCATCAGTTACACAAACTCATCTACTTCAGGTAGATATTTCTTCATCTTTTGAAGCCAGAATAGCTGCTGTTCCTACAAGCTGCAATTTCCCTCTCAGAACAAACATGCACAAAAGAAACCTGTCCAGGAAGTTAACAGCCAGGTAGAGAGTCTCAGCTCAAAGCTGATATTCTTCTCTGGCCTCAAATCAGCCTGTCCACCAGAATCATTCGCATGCCTTCTGGTTGTTTCCTCATGACGTACACTTTGGGCTTGTATCTTATTTCAGCTTCTCTAAGGCACTGATTAGTTTCTTCAGCATTTCCAGTTGCATTTATCACATCTGTACCAAAATCTGCTGCATCTTCAACTGGGAATGGAGAATTGAATCTACCAGCATAGGGGAAACTGTACTAAAATCCAGCAGGAAGTGAAGGTCTGACTTAAGGGTTTACTGTTGTCTACTTCATACACATCCTCAATTACCATCACATGGTAATTGAGGATGTGTATGAAACATGTGCAGCTGTTTCTGTTCTCTTGCTCAGGTTCATCCGTGTAGATATCCAATCCTTGCTTGGCTGGCACATGGACCCCACAGTCAGAGACTGCTTTCTTTCCAGCTTGAGGGAAGACATTTTCTGATCAGAGAAACACCCGAATGTTATGATCCCTGCCACAAGTCTTCCTGTGCTGCCCATTCTCAGTTAGCACCCCTGGCACTGTTCCCTGTTCTTTGCGGGGGATCCTGGCCGAGCTAGGCCCTGTTCATCATCTGACAGGCATCAGGACCTTAGGACACTGGAGCCAGGACTGCTCTGCTCTTAGAGCTGCTGAAATGCATTACTTTAGTCTCCACAGGCTGCTGCAATCACGGAAGGAGAAACAGACAAACTGGATTAGTCAACCTCTTCCACCCAGGGGCTCCAAGGATTCCCGAACCTCCAGCAGGGAGCATACTAAGACATAAGATCTTCCCTGTATTTAGAATTGAAAGGAAAGAATGCACTCTTTACTATAACAACTCTTAGCTGTACTTTCTTCCTTGGAACATTCTGTGTATTGCCTAGATGTGTTTCTGGTTTGCAAACCCTAGTCCAGGGGTCCTCAAACTACGGCCTGCGGGCCACATGCGGCCCGCCGAGGAAATTTATCCGGCCCACCGGGTGCTGCTGCCTGTCCTGCTTAGCAGCCGACTCATCCCAGGCCTGCAGTGCGCATAGGAATTTGTTCATAGTTTTTTTTTAAACTATAGTCCGGTCCTCCAATGGTCTGAGGGACAGTGAACTGGCCCCGTTTAAAAAGTTTGAGGACCCCTGCGCCTAGTCCCTTGAATAAATCTTTGTCATTTATTTCTAGCCAAAGCCTGCAGATTTTTTTTTTAATAAATCTTTATTGTTCAGATTATTACAATTGTTTCTCCTTTTTTCCCCCCATAGCTCCCCTCCACCCGGTTCCCACCCCACCTTCTGCCCTTACCTCCCCACCACTGTCCTCATCCATAGGTGTATGATTTTTGTCCAGTCTCTTCCCATATACCCCTTTCCCCCTGAGAATTATCAATCCACTCCCATTCTATGCCCCTGATTCTATTATATTCACCAGTTTATTCTGTTCCTCAGGTTTTTAATTCACTTGATTTTTAGATTCACTTGTTGATAGATATGTATTTGTTGTTCATACTTTTTATCTTTACCTTTTTCTTCTTCTTCTTCTTCCTCTTCTTAAAGAATACCTTTCAGCATTTCATATAATACTGGTTTGGTGGTGATGAACTCCTTTAGCTTTTTCTTATCTGTGAAGCTCTTTATCTGACCTTCAATTCTGAATGATAGCTTTGCTGGGTAGAGTAATCTTGGTTGTAGGTTCTTGCTATTCATCACTTTGAATATTTCTTGCCACTCCCGTCTGGCCTGCATAGTTTCTGTTGAGAAATCTGCTGACAGTCGTATGGGTGTGCCCTTGATGGTAACTGTTTTTCTCTTGCTGCTTTTCATATTCTCTCTTTGTCTTTTGCCCTTGGCATTTTAATTATGATGTGTCTTGGTGTGGTCCTCTTTGGATTCCTTTTGTTTGGGGTTCTGTGTGCTTCCTGGACTTGTAAGTCTACTTCTTTCACCAGGTAGGGCAAGTTTTCAGTCATTATTTCTTCAAATAGGTTTTCAGTATCTTGCTCTCTCTCTTCTTCTGGCACACCATAATTCTGATGTTGGTACGTTTGAAGTTGTCCCAGAGGCTCCTTACACTATCTTCAAATTTTTGGATTCTTTTTTCTTTTTCAGTTGTTATTTGCTTCTTTGTATTTCAATTCTTTGACTTGATTCTTGCGTTCCTCTAGTCTGCTGTTGGGTCTCTGCATAATATTTTTTATTTCAGTCAGTGTATGTTTACTTTCTAGTTGGTCCTTTTTCATATCCTCGAGGGTCTCATTGAATTTATCAGCCTTTTCTAGAAAATTCTTGAAAAACCTTATAACCGTGGTTTTGAACTCTATATCCAGTCATTTGTTTTCCTCCATTTCCTTCATTGTGATATGTTTCTTTGTCTCCGCATTTTCGCTGCTTCCCTGAGTTGGTAGGGTGGCTTTGTGTGCTAGGTGTCCTATATGGCCCAGTGGGTTGGCCTCCCAGTTACCTGAGGTTGACACTCTTGGTGCACCCCTTTGTGGACTGTGTGTACAGTCTTGTTGTAGTTAAGTCTTGATTGTTGTTGGTGTCACTGGGAGGAATTGACCTCCAGGCCAATTGGCTGTGAGGACCCGCTGTGACTATAATGGAAGAACTGCTGCGCTGGAGACAAGCTTATGGGGCAGGACTTGCTTCAGTGGGGCTTTGGTGCTCACTGAGTCTGCCTCTTGAATGTGTCACTTATGGATGTGAGTAGTTGAAATCTGGTGTCGTCTCACACTGACCACCAGATACACTAGCTTCTGGATCTCCAATGGGGTGCAGGTCAGTTAACTGTCTGAGGCCACTCAACAGGAGCTACAGCAAGAACTACAGTTTTCTCCTCTTTGCTTGGGGTTTGGAGGTTTTGGAGTTGTCTGACCAGAGATGCAGTTTGTTATGTTAAGCTGTGATAGGGCAGGCCATTTATATGCAAAAGCCGTTGTGTGGAGCTTGGGTGGGTTTGTAGATTGTGCGGGATGGGGTCTCAGGGAGTAACTAGGCTAGGGCATTGCAAACAGTGATGGCTGCCCGTCAGCCATCTCTGCGTTTCCGCGTTTCCAAGTCCCCGTGTCCCGTGCCCCAGTGCAATAAACAATGATTGCTGGGCGCATCTCTGCAAGAAAGTCACCCTCACTTTCTGACCCGATGGCAGACAGTCCAGCTTCTCCCCGTAGGAGTTTGGGTCCCCAGCGTCTCCCCAGAAACTGGAGTTCAGAGTAATCGGGAGCTTGTCTCCTTTCAGGTTGAAAAAAGCAGTGCACCCAGACACCCACCACCAGCCCGATTCGCGCGCCTCTGTACCTCAGCTTTTCAGCGCATGTGTACGTCTCAATGCTCTTTTCTCTTTCCTTCTAGTTGTAGAACTTCCATTCAGCCAGCTTTCCCGTGGTTCTGGGTGATAGACGTTTTGTCTTTTAGTTGTAGTTTTGAAATTGTTGTGCAAAGCAGAAGTTTAGATGTTTAGCTATGCCGCCATCTTGGTTTCTCCCCCGCAGATTCTTTTTGAGTTAATTTGACAGTGTTACAGAAAACCGGAGAAGAACGAAGCAATACTTAAGAGAGATGGAGTTACATTTATTACGCGCAGGTCCAGAGGAAAATGTCTCTCAAATTCTGGGCCCCAACATGGAGAAACTTTCCCTATTTATATGTTTTTACCTTCTTTGTCTCCCAAATATGGGGTGTTTCTGGCCCCCTTTGCAAGTTCTTAAAGAGCCCCTATGTGCTGGGGCCTTGAGACCTCAACCAAAGGCCTGGCCTGGTGCCAGCACTGATCACCTCACTGGGGGAAGGTTTAATGGCCTCTCTGAAGTGGGAGTAGTCTTATTTTCCTTATTATTTAAGCAAGCAAGCAATTACAGAAGCCAAATAGCAAGGTTAAAATTTTGAACAGCAGTTTTTATATAAGATGGATGCTTCAACAGTACAAACATTAGGACAAGGGTCTCGAGGTCTAGGCAGTTCTTACTAAATACTATCTTGCTAAGTGTTAAAATGTAGCAGAGTATTTTGCAGATGCAGCTTTAAACAGGATGAGCTTGAGAGGAATTCAACAGGATGAGTGTAGCCAACTGCAAAGACATCAATGTGTAATTGACCAAATAGTGTACTAGCTAGCATATAAGCAATGGCTAAGCCTCCCTTCAGGAAGGCAGAGCTTTGGATGTGAATCCTGTCTTTTTTTACTTGCTAAGTGAATAAAACTACCTTTCAACACCATCTCTCTTTCTTGAGTAGAACATCCCAAGCAGTGAACCCCTTGAGTACAGTAACAAATCTGGTAACTCAGTGGAACGCTCTTAAAGGGACCCCCTCTCGGACTGGTAAGGATGCTTGATAGAAGCAGTTGGCAGCAGCAGCTCGTCCAGGGCTTGCTTGCTTGTATCTCCACTGGATGAGGGATCTGTTCTATAGGAGACTCCTGCCTGGTACTGACCATTGGAATGGCTGCTTTGTCTGCCTCGACAGTGAAGCAGAGTGGCCACCTGAACCCGCTTTGTTCAAGTGTTTCGGAAGGGAGGTGGGTAAATCAGCCCCTGTGGTGCTTTAATTAGTGTTTCTATTCCTCTTCTGGATATCAGGTTATCAGAAGCATACTTTAATTTCTGGTGCTCTCTTGGTTTCAGGCTGGTTGTGTGACACTGATTTAGGCCCCCACCTAAGTCTCACTTGAGGGTTGAGGAATGCCTCAGGAATGCCAAAATATCCTCGGGTGACAATCTGATCTGGTTGTCTGGCCGTCAGGGAACGCTGGGCTAAAGGTTATGAGATCATAGTGTCTACCACCCTTTAGTTTTTATGTTGCAGGAGGTGAATTTTGTTCTTTGTGTATATATTTGCATTTGCCTTGTCTTATATGTAAAAGTGCAGCTATGGGAAACTCAAATTCAATCCCCTAGGTAGCCCCTTAGGGTGCATCCTCCAGAACTGGATAAAAAGAGCTCTATTTATTTACTTTAAGAGATGAAGGGCTTATATAAATTAATGTAACAAATGGGTCAATTGTAGGAAACTGCCTGTCCTGTCCAAGGCAGCCTTGCTTTAGGCTGGGAGTCTATTGTGGATTCAGGGGGGCACTGTTTTTTAAGGGCAGTTTCTTTGCTTCCTAGGGTTCAGCATTCCCATGACAGGATCATTTACCTTACACACAATGGCTTCTCCCCTGCAACCCCCTCCCTGCTTCCATCCAAGGAGTGCACTTTCTGGAGCACCCAGAGCCAGGGTAGAACTCATGATGGGAAATAGGAATGGCACCCAAACCTTGCAGTTCCCTGAAGAACAGTGAGGTTCCCATCAGACTGACCTTGCTGAGGACAAGCAAGGGAACTCATGTTGCCAGTGGAGGTGATCTGGGATAGAAGCAAGGATCTCTTATCTAGAAGATAAACAAGACTGAGAGATAAAGGTTTGGCTGTAGGACTTGGGAGCCAGTCTATGGCTAATTGTGCAAAAGATATATGCTTGGGAAGAATGATTAGTTTTATCTGAGCCCAAAAAAAATGAAGCACATTTGTATGCTGTTTTAATAAGACTCCCACTGTTTTCCTTTGTCTGAATGATAACGGGGAAAAATTATATGCAACATCCTTCAAAGGCTCTCATTGACATAGAGATGTTCTATGAGCAGGTCTGATTTCAAAAATTTTACCAAATGTGTGATAACATAGACCAAATACCCTAGGGCCTAGGAGTATTGAAAACTAAGATTACCTGACTGGATTGGTGCCAAAAAGGAGAAAAGTCTGCTATGATTTAAAAATGTAGGTAAAATCAACCACCTGTATATATTTTGAGTAACAGAAGCCAAAAGGTTGGGCTTCCTAGCCACATGGTGTGGGAGGAAGGTGGAAATGACATGGGGAAATGAACTGCTTGTAGTGTGATGAAAAACTTAAGTAATTTACTGGTTCTCCATCCATTCTAGTGCAAGAATGATTCTGAGATCAATGACTCAGGTGCACAGTCCTGCATTCCCTGGTGTGAGAGCCCAATCAAGTCAAGAAGACTCCTGAGACCTCAGCTTCTTTTCTGAGCAGCAGCCTATTAGCTCTGCCTTTCTCCTCCAAAGCTGTGGGGTGGCGGGTGGGGAGAGGCAGGTCGAGGTGAGAGAGCTTGCTCTCTGCATCCACAGGCAAGATTAGGTGCTTCTAAGCTGTGTTCCCTTCTTGGGGAGTGGCCCTCACTCAGCCCCAACACAGGCCCCTATGGCTTTGGGAGTCCACTGGCAGTGGAATGGGCTGATCCAGGCACTTGCCCTGCTGTGGAAGCAGAGAGGTGGAGCAGCCCAGTGATCTGTCACAGCTAGGGGCAGTTCTGGAAGTTTAGGAACAGAATACTGCACTGCTAAGGTGTGAGCTGGGAGACAGATGCAGGGAGGCCAAACCACCTAGAATCTCATTTTAGCAGATTGGATCTGAATTGTGGCCCAGTTACAAAACCAGGTATCCTGTGAGCATCCCTACCTGGAACATGGGGAACAGCTGTAAGGAGGCCTTTTCAGTCCATCTTCTCTAGGAGACCAGAGCCAGAGGGTTGAGAGGAACAGTGACTGTAACTGTGAGTGCCTGCGGACAGGTGACTCTGCCAGTGAGTGCCAGCGGCTGGGGAGAAGAGATGAGGAGGGGAGGTGCCTGTGTACATGGCTCCTCGTGGCATCGCTGATTCTCCTTCATTTCCCCTCCTATTTCATTCTTATTTGACCAACCTGTGCCTGCAGCTGTTTCCTGTACCTTCTTGAGCTCAGTCAGAATCTGAGCTTCATTCCTAATGTTTCCAAACTGGGGACAGGGGATAAAGGAGCCATATTCTGTGAAAGATGGAAACTGCCACTATATAGATCTCACATGATCTGCTCATCTCAAGCCTTATCCCATGCTGAACTGAAAGGAGCAATGAAGTTGTAAAGGCACTGCTTTGAAAAAATAATACCTAGGTTTGGACTCCCCAGGACTTTTCACAATGGCAATGGGCCAGCTTTCACAGTGGCCGTAATAGAGAGAGTAGTGCAAGTTCTCCAAATTAGGTGAGCCTTACATCTTCACAGACCACAGTCCTCACAAAAAAATGCTCAAAAGGATGCTGGCCAAACTATGCCAGGAAACCATGACACCTGGCTTAAATTACTACTAATTGCCCTGAATCAAGGCAGCACCTAAGGAATGCTTAAATTATTCCTGTTGAACTTATGATAGATCCTTTTTGGGTTCCTCCCAAATTTTAGGATGCCCAGACCCACTAATAGAACAGGGTGTTAAAACATATTATCCAATTAGGAAAAGTAACAGAAAACTTAAATCTAATCTGATTTTACTAATACCACCAGATACACCTATATGATTCAGGGAACTGGATATATTTAAAATCTGTGTGGCTCAGTAGCTTGGAGCGTCACCTCATGCACCAAAAGGTTGTGGGTTTGATTCCTGGTCAAAGCACATACCCAGGTTTCTAGTTGGATAACTAGTAGGGGCTCGCGCTGAAGGCAACTGGTTGATATTTTTCTCCACCCCTCTCCCTTCCTCTTTCAAAAAAAAGCATATCCTCAGGCAAGGATTTAAAATAAATAAATTTTGAAAACCCTGGAAATCAGAATCCTCACAAAATCAACTGAATCCAATATAGACAGGTCCTCATTTGGTATCTATACTAATAATAGAGGAATATGCAAATTGTCCAGGACACCATCACAGTAACAACCAAACAACAGGTTGAGTGGGATGACCAGGCCGGCAGGGGGGACATTTGGGGACAACCAGGCTGGCAGGGGGAGGGGCAGTGGCAAGCAACCAGGCCAGTGGGGAGGGGGGGGACGCAGTAGAGGGCAACCAGGCTGGTAGACAGGTGAGCAGTTAGGAGCCAGTGATCCCAAATTGTGAGAGGGATGTCCAACTGCCGGTTTAGGCCCGGTCCCCAGGATAAAACAATGAAAAACAGCCTGAACTTCAAACAAATAGGTAATAGCTGAATAAATTGTATGATGGAGTCATACTGTAGTATATTTTAGTGTTATTAAAAATAATAATTTTGCAAAACAATAGTGAGTATACTTAATGGCACAAAAATATAAACTTAAAAATGGTTTAAATGGTAAATTTTGTGTTTGTTTACCACAATAAAAAGAATAAGAATAATTGCTATCCTACGTAGTATCCTGAAGAAATGGCCATGACAATTTTTAAGATAAAAATCTACATTTTGGGTAAAATGTGTGTTTGAGTGTGTGTGTACAAGTTCATAGAAAAAGGTATGCAAGAATACAAACTAAACTTCATTACCTCAGGAAGTGTGATGTACTAGCATTTATTATTTGACTTGTAACAAGGAACATGCATTTAGAGCTCAGACCAAGGCTCAAGTCCCAGTTTCACTACTGATCTGACATATGAATTACATGTTAGTTTCTTCATTTGTAAAACAGGGAAAGAATAGTACCTGCCTCATTAAAATTGTTATGAGATAAATATTATAAGAGTGCCTATAACAATAAATTATATTGTCATCATATTGTCTCCTTCAGTGTCTTCCTTGTATCCTATGCATTCTTCCATCCCTCACTACTTTGTTGGGATCAACAAAAGATTTGATTAGTTACCAGGAGAAGAAAACATAAAAAAACAAGTTACAAGAAGCCTAAAGTTGAGAGGATTCACAGAGTACTTGTTTCAGACCCACTAGAACTAGCTTGCTTTTGAGGCTGAGATGCTTCTGAGGCCCTTATGGATTGGTACAATTTTAGAGCTATCTGGCCCAGATTTCTTTCCGCTTGGCCTGTATTCACATAGAAGGTACTCTTACAACTCACAGCTTAGGAGCTTTCTTCTAAGCATCTCCACACCTTCACTATTGCTCTTTGATATATCCAGTATCTTCTTCTCTTCTTCCTAATCGACGGCTTCTTGCAGTGCAAATGCTTTCTCTTACTAAAACTTTCTCCTTGATGGCAGACTGCTAAGACCTAGAGTTGTTATATTTGAGTTGAAAACATGTTTATCCATTCCCAACCTGGCCTCTTTCATAGGACTGCTGCCACATTAATGTTATTTGGGTTGAGAAATCTGGAGTCTTTCAGGCAGTGATTAGATTTTTCCTATGTATTTATAACATTTCACATTCAACAAATATCATTAATTTTAAATATGAAATAAACCAGTAACTTATCCTGGTTTTACTCTAAGGACACTAATGTATGGAATAAAAAATCATATTCCTGCCCTGCTGGTGTAGCTCAGTGGTTTAGCATTGACCTATGAACCAGAAGGTCACAGTTCGATTCCCGGTCAGGGCACATGCCTGGGTTTCTGGCTGAATCCCCAGTAGGAGGTGTGCAGGAGGCAGCCAATCCATGATTCTCTCTCATCATTGATGTTTCTTTCTCCCCTCTCCCTTCCTCTCTCTGAAATCAATGGAAATATATTAAAACAAACAAAAAAGAAATTGGATTCCTTTCAGAATAGGATGGTGATGAGCTTCCTTGTTAGTAAAAAACTCTCAATTAATGCTTGTGACTAAAATAAAGCAGTAGCTCTTTTCATTGATTTCACATGATCTCCAGGATTTCTCATCTCATGTCCTTCCTTCTATCCCTTATATATATTTACTAGAGGCCCGCTGCACGAAGAGATTCGTGCAATAGTCCTTCCTTCCCTTGGCTTTCAGCATCCGGGACCCAGGCCTTCACTCCAGCCAGAGTCTGCCTTCTTGACTCTGGAGTCTGCAGTCTTGTCTCCGCTGGGGCACTCCGCTCCTTTAGATCCCTTCGCTGCCCCCGCCCCCCCTCATAGCAGGCGTCCTGCCGGCCTGCACCTGCCACTCCGCACCTGGAGCAGCTGGGCAGCCGCCATATTTGGCCTTCTAATTTGCATACTCACTCTGATTGGCTGTGGGCGTAGCAGAGGTACGGTCAATTTACATGTTTGTCTATTATTAGGTAAGATTCTTCCTTCTCATCTCCTTTCCTTCCTCTCTACTCTCTCCCTCTCATTCTTAAGCAGCTTCTGTGTGTCAGGCACTCAGCAACAAGGATTGAGCAAAACAGACCACCTTCTCATTGTCATGGAGTTTACACAAGTAATGGGAATTGAGACATTCATTAAATAATCACCAAATCTGTAATTTCAAACATCACTTAGTGCCACATAGGAAAACACAAAACCCTGTGAGAAACCTGTGTTTGTGTAGGCTTTATCCAGGAAATGGCAGCTGAATTGGGGTAGTGTGGACGAAAGGGGCCACATGCTAACCTGACCAGCTCAGGGAAGGCCTGCATGGTGGTTTTGCAAAATCAGAGATCTAAAGTAACCACAAAGGATGGTCTAAAATTAAACTTTAACTAAGAGCAGTTATGGTGGGTAGTTATGTCCTAGGCCGGTATCTTCACTGACAAGGTCAACCTTTACCTTAACTGAGCCTGTCTGTCTTTTTGTATCTATGATAACATACCCTTGAAATGTCTGGGTAACTTATAACTTTCCTTTTTCCGGACCCCTTGGGGCACAACCTACTGTGCCTGAGGGGCAAGACAGATACCACAAATTCCTTGTTATTGTTATCATACTAATTGTTGACTGTTAACTATCCTGCACCCACTTAAGTATGTGTCTATAATTTTATTTTTTTTTATCGAATCCCAGGGTCCTCCTGCCACCCCCCTTTGCTCCCCCCACCCAGCCTCTCTAATCTATCACCAATGGATTTCATGTAACCCATACGTGCCCTTCTTTGATTGCAATGTATAAAAATAGATGAAAGACCGCCATTTTCTGGAGCATTATCCCAATCTGTTGAGATATTTCTTCCTGGCAATTGTCAACAGATTGGCTCAAATAATCTCACAAAAATTCTTTACAGGTCTGCATGTTTTTATGTTAACAGTAGGAAGGATGAGGAGGAGTTAGCTAGGCATGTTCCCCCTTTTACAGCTATAAGTGGGCAGAGACCAGGACTGTCATAGCAATCAGGGGCAAAAATAGAATATTGGAACTAGCTATGGTTATGGAAAATATTAATCATGCTCTTTTAAACCATGATTGCCTTGTGTTGGTTAGAGAAAGGACATTCTGATCTGGCTGAGAGTTGTATGCCCCTGGGACCTGGGAGTCAACCTTGTAATGAGGTCCATTCTTAAGAAAATATTAACAACCTTTGGCCGGAACAATGGAGTCCCACCCAGCCTCCTAATTCCTCTTACCTATAATCCATATTTCCCCCATGTAATCTTTGTTTTACCCTGACTGCTGCTGAAGAAGTAGTAGCTAAAGCATATTCTGGCCTTTCAGGGTATTGTAGAGATTTTAGTCTTTATCCTAACAACAACTGGAAGCCACTGAAGGGTTATCACAGTTAACATTTAAAAAATACCTATTATGTGTTACATACTATGCTAAAGATTGTACTTGCATGATTTTATCTACTCCTTGAAGCAATCATGTTATTATCCCAATTTTATAGACTGAGGACACTGAGGTACAGAAATAAGTGGCGGAGGGTGGACTCCAAAATCCCTACTCTTCACCAGGATATATTACACATGTTATGAGCAAGAAAGAGTAGGTAAGCAAGTATGAACAGATGATTCTAATCTCCTTGGCAGTAACAGCACCACTGTGGAGTTGGTTGCATAGAGGTATCAGGGTTTAATGAGCTAATCATTGAATTTAACTAATCCCTTTGTTCTGACTCCATATTAATCAAATAATCTTGTAATTATATTCTGGCTTGCCATATAGATTTTTTTTCTGGGAGATAATGCACTGACCAGCCTACACATGCGATGTGCTCCAGTTGGCAATTTTATTACTCATTGTAAGTTAATTGGCATTCTGCTTAAAAAAGAAAGGCGAAATACTTTTTAAAAAATGAAATAGTCTTAAAAGTATTTTTTCATGAAGTTAGTTTGAAAAACAAAAACCAACAAATAACATACACATTCTTTTATATTGCCTGCTTTGAGTGAACATGGATATGGTCAGGAAGTCTAGAGATGAGCCCTTTCTTTACCTTTGTCAAAGCTCCTAGGCACAGCCCAGATGTTTCCATTGTTTCCCAATCACAAACTCTTCTCCTCCCTCACACCGCTGGGAGGACTGTTCTGCATAATCTACCTAATTCTCTGAGGATAAGCAGCTGGAGGCTGCTAAAGCGGGTCTCATTGGTTTCCCCAGGGAAATGCACATACATCCTAGGAGCAGGCGGGTGCCTAATGACATCATTAAGCCCTAGGTGAATGCTTTCTGGGCCACGACAGCAGCCCCTGCCAAACCTGCACCCAGTCCCCAGCCCCTACACGGGGCGATGTGACACCCGCCCTCCTTTACACTTTGTGGGCTCCTTCCTAACGGGGACTCGGCTCCTGACTCCCTACTCCTTGTTGGCTCAAGTTTTGTTCTTTTATTCTTCTCTCCCTAGAATTCCTTTAATGAGCAAAACTGGGACAATCGCAGGTGGACATTTTTAAAGTGAAAGCGTCATGAAACGAACCCTTTCACCTCGTCCAGGGGTCTGCTTAGTCACACACAAAGGCTTTCCCACAAGAAAAATGTCAGCAGTCTCTTGAACAGAATATTGAAATGGCACTCTAAACATCGACCCCACCCTCCCCTCCAGAAAAAAAGACGTAGGAAAAGTCAGCAAGCGCAAGGTCAGCCATGTGAGGGGCCTCGTTTCTGGGAGGGAGAAGAAGCCGGAACTGAAGGATCAACAAAGGGGAGGAAGGACCTCTTTCAGAAACTTGAGCGCAGGGTGTGGAAGGTCTGCAGTCGTTAAAATCGATGACAGAACTTTCACTATTCAGTTTTTCCGCCATTTTCACCACGGAGGCTTTAACCAAGAAATCACATACAGGAACACATCTTTCTAGCAAGAAAACAACCAAAAAACTAGCAACTGGACGTCCCCCTCAGGCTTGCCGGCCGCGGCACGCAAGGCGGGATGAGGAAGGCGGTGCGGAGAATTCGCGGACCAGCCAAGATGGCCACCGTCGCGGGACTGAGGGCCACGCGCTGCCTGCCACCCGGGCATCCAGACGCAGGGCGGCCGGAGACCCATGGGCAAGGACCAGAGGACAAAACCTTCACGATTCCCACCGCCACCGCTGGGGGACGCGACTTCGCGGACAGAGAGCCCGGCCAACGGTCGGGAGGGAGGTGCCATGTCACAGCACAGGGGAGCAGCCCCATAAATTCCTTGTCGCCTTTCCTCCTACATCAAACAGGAAGGGCACGACGAACCCCTACGCTCGTGTTCCCACTTACGCCTTGTCATGAGTGCTTTCTACAGCTAGTATTCGCCGGAGAGGAGCCTCACAGAGTGGTTTAGCCCGAGCGCCCCGCGCGCGCCGCCCCGTCGCCCCCCGCGCGAGTGGTGCAAAGGCGCGCGACGCCGAGGGGCGGGGCCAAGCCGGGTGCGCGCGGGGCGCTTGGTATAAGTATTGGGCCGCGCCGCCCGCCACCCAGTTCGCTCCGCACCGCCGGCCCGCGCTCAGTGGAAATCTGTCTTCTGCTTGCGCACGTCGCCGTCGTCGCCGTACCGCTTTCTCTCCTTCCTCAACGTCACTGTCACTCACCACCAACACCAACATGAACGGGCAGCTCAACGGCTTCCACGATGCGTTCATCGAGGAGGGCACCTTCCTCTTCACCTCAGAGTCCGTGGGAGAAGGACACTCAGGTGAGGCGACTGGGCCTGGCGCGAAGAGAGGGCGGAGCGTGGGGACGGGCCTGGCCTGGCTGGACCCGCAGACGGCGGCTTCCACACTGGTTGCCCTCGCTCGCCGGGCGGTGAAAAGAGAGGCGGCTCGCGCCTTCCTCGTGGCGCCGCCGGTGCCCAGCGCGTGTACGCCGCTCCCCTCCCCCCGCCTTCCTCTCCACTCCTTTCCTCCTACCCGGTCGCGCGCTCCAGCATGGAGAAGATTCCAGAAAGCAAGTAGGGCGGGGGGCCGTGGCAGCTCGTGCTCTACCCGGGGAGGGCACCACTTCCTCCTATTCGCCATCCGAATAGCGTACAGTGGGCGTCCCGCCCGGAGCGCGCGCGCCCGGCCCTCGGTTGCGCGCGCCCCGCATTGCAGCCGCAACCACGTGTCTGCCGCATGTGGCATCTGGGTCGGGGAAGCGGCCGGGCTGCCAGGGCGCCTGTCCCTAGGGACGCTTTCTCTACCCTGAATTCCTTGGCTTGGGTCGCTCCTCGCGGAGCAGACAGACTTGCCCTTAGGCAGTAAATGGTCTCCCCTTCGAGGCAACCGTCTCCAAGTAAATACAGCGCGCGTTGAAGGTTTGCCTTATTTGGGCCACGTTTGAAAAGAATGAGAAGCACAAATTAAGCGCAAGCTGCCATTGCGTTTTAAAGTACCTTTGGTGCTTACCGTTAGACAGCGTTTTACTTAATGCTTCCTTCTCTGGGCTTTGTCCACTGGTCCGCCATTACGGGGATCAGTTTACAGGTGAACCAGTGAAGCTATTTCAAGGAACTTGCAATCAGTACTCAGAAACATCACCTGGTAAAGATTATTTTGCTGCACTACTACTGCCCTGAGCTTGACCACAATGACATAGTTATCTAGTGTGGTGGTTTCGGGGTCCATTTCTCTAGTCGGTCTATTGTGCCTTTTATTAAATTCCACAAGCACAACCTAGTATAGGAGAGGACAAAACCCAAGGTCCTGATGAGTGAAGGTCAGGTGGCTTAATCATTTAAGTTACAGGCATTTCTAAGTTTGTAAGATTAGGTCGTGAGCTTTGGCCTTGACTGGGGTGTACAATTTGCATTGTTATAGGGAATTCAGGAAAGTGGTATGGGGGCATTCTGTTCCTCCTCCCAATTTTTAATATAGAGGAGAAAATCAACAAGGACTCAGAATACATTTGGGCATTTCCCAGTCTGTTCAGCTCTTGTTCCTGGACCACTCATAATAAAACGAAATAACTTGCCATTTTATTCCCTTTGTTCGTGAAGTGTCCTTTCACTGTTTTAACTCTTTGACGTTATTTCTCATTTACCTTAACTGGTGTTCCTCAGGAACAGAAAAAAATTGATAAAAAAAACAACAGTTTACCTTTTCTGGTTGGTTGGATTTACAATGCAAACTTTAAATTTGGAGAATAAAAATGTTAAGTATTGTTTGAAAATGAAAATACTCCAAAGCTCTTTCCTATCTTTGCCTGTGGATTTGAAGATAAATCACTTTATTTCTGCTTTCACTTGATTAATCTTGATTATGTGGCTATTCTGTTTAACAATGGAATTTATTTTGCTTGGGAACTTAATTTCTCAAAATGTCTGGTATATTGCAGAGACGGGACTGAAGTCCACATTGGGTATAAAATACATATGCAGTAACAAGTTTAAATGTATTAAACATGCTGGATATTCTGCTGGCTTATCTGAATTGGTGAGCTTGTGGTACAGCTATATTAAGACCATGGTGTCAAGTTTTCAAGTAACATGTAACATTAAATCCAGCATTTATTCTTCAGGCCAATGGCTTTTGGTAAAACAGTGCTTTAATTATACAGCGGTTAAGATCTCCATATTTGGAATGCTACTGAATTGTACACTTGAAAATGTTTAAATTGGTAAATCTTATGTAGGTTTCAACCACAATTATAAAAGAAAGATCTTTACAGCTGTGGGTTATAAGAAAGGAGGCATGGCCCTCGCTGATCTGGCTCTGTGGAAAGACCATCCGGCCTGCGGACAGAAGGGTCCCGGGTTCGATTCCGGTCAAGGGCACATGTCTGGGTTGCTTTGGTCAAGGACACATGCCTAGGTTGTGGGCTTGATCCCCAGTAGGGGGTGTGCAGGAGGCAGCCAATCAATGATTCTCTCACATCATTGATGTTTCTATCTCTCTCTCCCTGTCCCTTCCTCTCTGAAATCAATAAAAGTATCTTAGAAAAGAAAGGGGGCATGACATGATTATATTAACAGTAAAAGAAATTGAGCTTAGGAATTTATTTTTCCAGATAAGATTTGTGACCAGATCAGTGATGCTGTCCTTGATGCTCACCTTCTGCAGGATCCTGATGCCAAAGTGGCTTGTGGTAGGTTCACACTATTGCTTCTTATCAACTGATGAGAAAGTTAGCATTATGAAAATTACTTTAGAAAAGTGACATTTGAGTGTAAACCTCTCTTTTATTAGAAACTGTTGCTAAAACTGGAATGATCCTTCTTGCTGGGGAAATTACATCCAGAGCTGCTATTGACTACCAGAAAGTGGTTCGTGAAACCATTAAACACATTGGATATGATGATTCTTCCAAAGGTGCGTTTTAATGAGTTGTCTTTTCTAAGCTCATTTTTTCAAATATTTTCTTCAACCCTCTAGCTCTATTTTCTAGGGTGTTCCTGTTAATCTTTAACTCCAGTTGTATAGTTTTACTATCCTTTGGTTCCAGCTCTATTCCAATATCCAAAAGCACTAACTTTTAAGTATATTGCCTTCTTTAGCAGTACAGGTGACTCTTGAACAACATATAGGGGGTTAGGGCACTCCCAACAATTTATATCACCTACATACAGCCAAGTGGCAGATGTATTATTCAAGGGTCAACTGTGTTGCTATGGGCTTTTTTTTATTATTATTATTATTAAATAAGGTTTGGTTTTGTTACAGGGTTTGACTACAAGACTTGTAATGTGCTAGTGGCCTTGGAGCAACAGTCACCAGATATTGCTCAAGGTGTTCATCTTGACCGGAATGAGGAAGACATTGGTGCAGGAGATCAGGTATTGAGATAGACAGTATTTGCATCTCTTCTAACATTCAATTCTAAGGCTTGGATTGATGACATTGGTGACTTTCCTTTTTTAGGGTTTGATGTTTGGTTATGCCACTGATGAAACTGAAGAATGCATGCCTTTAACCATAGTCTTAGCACACAAGCTCAATGCCAAACTGGCTGAACTGCGCCGTAATGGCACTTTACCTTGGTTACGCCCAGATTCTAAGACTCAAGTAAGTGATAACACATGCTTTTTACACTGGCCCAGAATATTAGTGATGTTTGATTAAAGCTGACTAATTTAAAAAAGAATAGCATTTGTCTTTTGTAACTTAAGAGAGAGAATCAAAAACAAAACTATTGTTTAATAGACTGATACTCTGATGACCTGTGTTGCCTTCAAGGTGACTGTGCAGTATATGCAGGATCGAGGTGCTGTGATTCCCATCAGAGTCCACACGATCGTTATATCTGTTCAACATGATGAAGAAGTTTGTCTTGATGAGATGAGGGATGCCCTGAAGGAGAAAGTCATCAAAGCCGTTGTACCTGCAAAATACCTTGATGAGGATACAATCTATCATCTACAGCCAAGTGGCAGATTTGTTATTGGTGGGCCTCAGGTAAGGCATTAATGTCAATCCAGTTTAATTTTCTGTGATGGTTACTTGTAAAAATTTGGCTACTACCACCTTATTTCTAGGTTTTTGAATCCTACATGTGAATCTTCTGAGGATATTTGTTGAGTGATAAGAATATACATTTAACAAAGTTGATCTAGGACCACTTACTGGAAAGGATAAGGCATAAAGTGACTTAAATCCTTCATAATTTCAGGGTGATGCTGGTTTGACTGGCCGGAAAATCATTGTGGATACTTATGGCGGTTGGGGAGCTCATGGAGGAGGTGCCTTTTCAGGAAAGGATTATACCAAGGTGGACCGTTCAGCGGCTTATGCTGCTCGTTGGGTGGCAAAATCCCTTGTTAAAGAAGGTCTATGCAGAAGGGTTCTTGTGCAGGTATACTCTTTTTATATAATGAGTGATTAAAAGGCATATTAGCCGGAGGGCACTCGGTAGTTATCTACTTGTCTTTTTTTATACAAGTGTGTGAGTCTTTTTGATGACTGATTCTTATATTTGAATCCTTTTAGGTCTCTTATGCTATTGGAGTTTCTCACCCATTGTCTATCTCCATTTTCCATTATGGCACTTCTCAGAAGAGTGAGAGAGAGCTATTAGAGATTGTGAAGAAGAATTTTGACCTCCGCCCTGGTGTCATTGTCAGGTAAAGATGGTAAAGCCTATTGCTAGTGAAAACTATTAAGGGTGTGGGTGTGTATATATATATATATATATATCAGAGATACATTTTGATCTGAGACGGTGAAGGAAGACTATCCAAGCGGGGGAATATTTTAATTCCTAGAATGTGTTGGTGTTATCTTTTAGGTTGCCTTCAGGACAGGCTTATATTAAGAAAAAAATCCAAAAGTGTATAGTGCTTCATGGCTTAACCACCCTAGAGAGTCCTCCATACTTGATACTGGGCTTTGGGCTCATCTTACCTAAGAATGTTTACTTCAAAGAAATTAGTACAGATAAATGGGATACTCAAGGCTATTAATAAAATAACCATTGTAGGGGGTGGATATGGGACTTGGTAAGTATTTTATGATCTCAGATGAGCTTTTGATACTTCGAATTTCTCAGAATAATGACAAGTTTTCATATTTGTTGAGCCAGGGACCGAAAAACAAGAACTATAGTTACTAATAAGGACTGTGCAAGGAGTTTGGACACCAGGGAAGTAACAAACACTTTTGCCACAAACTTTTTTCCTAGCATACACCAGAGAACTGAACTCATTTGCCAGGAGTCTTGAAAATGAGTCTTGCTGATTGTTTTGCTTAATTTTCAATTAATTGCTACATATTAAGTTACGGACTTGTATATTCCAGGGATCTGGATCTGAAGAAGCCAATTTATCAGAGGACTGCAGCCTATGGCCACTTTGGTAGGGACAGCTTCCCATGGGAAGTGCCCAGAAAGCTTAAATATTAAAAGTGTTAGCCTTTTTTCCCCAGACTTGTTGGCGTAGGCTACAGAGAAGCCTTCAAGCTCTGAGGGAAAGGGCCCTTCTTCCTAAAATTTCCTGTCCTCTTCAGCTCCTGAGCAGTTGCAGTCACTCTAGTCAATGACATGAATTTTAGCTTGTGTGGGGGACTGACTGTAAGTTCGCTTGCAATTCTGTCCCTAGGTTTTTTTGTTCACCATTATAATGAATTTAGTGAGCATAGGTGATCCATGTAACTGCCTAGAAACAAACCAACAACACTGTAGTAAATAATGCTTTGAAATTGAACCTTTGTGCCCTATCATCCAACCCCCTAAAATTCTAATAGCATTGACTTTCTCACCAAATGCTGAAAATGTCCTTGTAATGTGCACGTAAAGTACTAGTAGTTCCATTATTATAGCTTCTGTCTGGCAATGCCACAGACCTGTCAGCATGAATTTGTAATGTCTCCAGCTCTATTATGGATGTGAAGCTTTTCCTTATCCTCCCTATAACATGATCCATTTCTAATTATGTAGCTTTTTGTCAGGGAGTGTTCCCTATTAAATCATTCTTGCATGTAACGCAAGTTCCAGATGGAGCTCTAGCCTGACGGAAAAAAAAGGCAGTTACCATTGAACCATCTCCCTGGTGCTTATGCTCTTAATTGCCATCTCTTAAACAGCACCAAATCAAATCTCTCCACTTACTCAGCTGTCTTGGACGTACGTAATAAGGTTTTATTTACAATCCTATGCATGGTTTCAGCACTAGCCAAACCACCAACTCCTAGCTCTAGAAAAACAGGCACTTGGCACCCTTGTGATATCATACAGAGAAGTCATAGGGCAGTACCTGAGGGTCTGTAGGTTGCACACTTTGGTACCAGATAACTTTTTTTTTTCTTTATAAGAAAGACTAAGTACTCCACACTGCACAGTAATTCCTCCCAAGGTTTTAACTTTGTTTTGTTTTCAAAACCAGGTCCAATGAGCTTTCTGAACAGCTGGTGTAGCTACAGAGAAACCAGCTTCCTTCAGACAGCAGTGCTTTTGGCGGGGAGGAGGAAAATCCCTTCATACTTGAACATTTTCTAATTGCTTATTTATTGTATTCTGGGGTATGGCGTAAGTACAGAGAAGCCATCACCTCAGATGGCAGCTTTTAAAAGATTTTTTTTCTCCTCAACACCATGATTCCTTTAATATGTTTCCAGCATTCCCAGGTAGGCCAAGGTGTCCTACAGAAAAACCTTGGGTTAGACCTACAGGGGTTCTGGCTGGTGTTAACAAGGGAGGGCAGAGCTGGTGCAGCTGGCCATGGAGAAAGCTGACTTGGCTGGTGTGGTACAGAGAAGCCAGCTTGTTTACATGCTTATTCCATGACTGCTTGCCCTAAGCAGAAAGTGCCTTTCAGGATCTATTTTTGGAGGTTTATTACGTATGTCTGGTTCTCAATTCCAACAGTTTAATGAAGATCTAAATAAAATGCTAGGTTCTACCTTAACTGTGTCCATTTTTTGAAAGTATTTGGTATGAATGTGATCTGAGAACATACTCTGACCTTGATTAATTGTAATTCTACCCATTGTTCAGGGCAATCATCTCAATCCTGACTTGCAGGCATTTAATATGTTTATAAATCCTATGTATCTCCAGCACTAAAGAAGTTCCAAGGTTCAGTTTTTTAAGCACTGCCTTTTTTGGCCAATGAAATAGTCAAAATTTCATGTGTCTCTTTATTTTAGCAGCCATTGCTACACTGCCGATGTTTTGCATCATCTAAGATTGAGGGCATAAAACTCAACTAAAACAGGCTCCGTGATTGTTTTTTCTTCATCAGATTCCTATCAGCACAAACAGGTACTAACAGGTCTTTGAAAGTGAAGTGGCCTACTGCAAATTTGGAAAGTGAGGGGATACCTGTATTAAGGGAGTGGTAATGTTCTGTCTTGAAAATCTATAAACCCATTTTCAAATACGTATTGGAGGTTGCAAGTTGAAAACTTTCTAAACCAGAAACAACTTACAAGCTAGGATGATAAATGAACTACAATTTATTTGAAAATAACAGTGAAGATACAAATTTCCAATGGGTTACTCTAAATTTGTGGCAGTTTATAAAAGGAACTTATTCCACATATCTTTGAATCGTCCTTTTTTGAGTCTAGGAGCTGAAGTATACATGGGCACGTGCCAGTTGGCATGTTTACACCAGCACATGTGGGAAATCAAGTAGTGGTTTTACTTTGACCTGCTGAAAATGTGAGACCCAAGGAATGCTTGCTTACACTTGCTTACCTGGAGGCTTAAAAATTTAGAAATGGAGGGATGGCGCAGTTAAATTTTAATATGAATATAGAGTTTCTCTAATTTGCTCAGAAACTTGAGAGCTTCAACTTTCATAACAGGGAAAAGCTCCAGAAAGTTTTGGACCACTTAGATAATGCACTGCTGTCTGAAGACAAAGAACTGCATTGGCCAAATAAAGGGGATCTGCGGATGAGAACCCCTGCAGGCTGGAGAATGTAACTGCCTTACAAATAGCTAGGAAGGTGTTGAAGGAGGTGCTTTCCCTCTGTTTTTGGGGGAAAAGGATTTTATTTTTAACATAATTGATTTTTTACAGAGAGGAAAGGGAATAGAAACATTGGTGAGAGAGAAATGTCAGCCGCCTCCTGCGCGCCCCCTACTGGGGATGTGCCCACAACCCAGGGACATGCCCCTGACGGGAATGGAACCTGGGACCGACCCTTCAGTCTGCAGGCTGACACTATATGCACTGAGCCAGACCGGTTTTAGCAGGAAAAGGGTTTTAAAGACAGGCAGAGGAGCATGAGCCCAGAGAGAAGAGTGGAGCAAAGGCATGAAACAGGGTAGTTAGGAGTTCAGAAGAGAATGTCAAACAGTTCATTTGCCTTTCTATAAAGTTTTAAAAGGGGTGACTTCAATCAGGAGATCCAAATGCTGACCATAGAATACTAAAATGCCTCTGGCTAAATGGAGATTGATAACCTCCCAAAACAACCACAGTTGCATAGACCTGATTCCTCCTAAAATCTGAATAACCCAGATTTAGTCCATTGAACAATGTTTACCAGTGTTAAGATGACTGCCCTTTCCCTCTATCCCATCCTCCCAGCACGTTCACTGGGAAAATAAGTCACAAGGTGGTACACTAGCAGTTTGGGAATAGTGGCACCCTTGTGAGTGTCCCCTCAAAAAGTGAAGGAGAAAGCTGCTATTCTTACCAAAGGGGAGAGGGTGGTGGACCCGGGAACAGATAGCAGAACTTACTGGCAAAGGACACAGTGCTGAGGTACATTGTGTCAAGAGTTGTGCAGTTTCCCCCACACCATTCTTGCTCGATACCTGTGGTGCCCTGGCTGGTGTGGCTCAGTGGCTAGTGCGTTGGCCTGCACACACCAAAGGGTCACGGCTTTGATTCCCATGCACGTAGCTGGCTGGGTAGCAGGTTCGATAGGGAGGCAACCAATCATTTCTGTTTCTGCCTGCCCTCCCTTCCATTCTCCAGACCATGGTCACCACCTGGTGGTCCATGAGGTCCAAAAGGTTGGTGATTGCTGCTCTAGACATCAATTCTAGGGAGGCAACCAATCTGTTTCTCTGTCCCGTCCCTTCTCTCCCCCCCCTCCCCCCCACACACACGGCTCTAAATAATTCGGGTGAGGGTTAAAAAGAAAAAAGACCCTGTGGCACAGCCATTGCATACAACGCCTTGTGTGAATCAAAGGGACTTACTGCCACTTGGCCCAACCTGTACATCTTCATGGTAGCCCTGCTCTGATCTCCCTATAGCAAAGGAGATGAAATTAATAAATTTAAGAAATAAGAGGTAGAACTGATGGGACTTGAAATTACAAGAAATATGAGGAAAAGACTTGAGACTGATGATTCAGAAGGTGAAAAAAATACATAGTTGCCATTTACTAATAAAGGAGAAGCAGGTCTTGAGTTGGAAATGAAGCTAAGTTCTACTCAGGACAGGGTTTGAAAGCTCTGGGATATCCAGGTAGAGACAGATACATATAGGTCTAGGGCACAGGAAAGAAATCGAAGCATAGCATCACTGGAAACCATAGAACCGTGTGTACAGTGAAAAAAGTGCCTGGGAAAGAACCCTGAGCCCACTGTCCAAGGGGATTAGGTGGGGTGGGACACAGGAAGAGAAGCATAAAAACAAATGCAATTTTTTATCAAAGTACTAGGACTGCCAGTCTGTTACCAGACCATGAGCTCTCTTCTTTTTTTAAAACTGCATTCTCACTTCCTAGCCCAGTGCCAGGCCTTTGAACATTCATGGACTTGAGGAGTTTCCTTGTATATCCAAACCTACATTCCCTTATCCCTCACCAAGTTTGGTTAATACTAACTTTACATTACCTTCTCACTAAGTGCTAGAATAATGCTAAATATTAAGCTTGTTTTTAGAAAAATACTAATACCAATCATCTAAATTTCCTTTTTAACTTTCTGCTATCCTAACTACTCTCATAACTGCTAGTGAAAAACTTACAGGATACGTAGATATGAGAAACTAAGAAGGAACCAGAATTATAATGAAGAGAAAATTTGTGCATTCAGAACCTGATCATCATCCTAATCATCATACTTACAATTAAGAAGACAAGTTTTAAGTTACATTATTTCAGAATTATTGTGATTCTCAAAATTACAAGAGACAGGGTGAAGGACCTTAAGTCAGACATGAGGTTCAACCCATCCATCCCTTACTAGGTCTATCTCTGAGCAAATTATAGTACCTCTCAATGTCAGTTTCTCCAACTGTAAACTAAGACTAATTACCATTAAGGACTAAATGTAATGTAGGCACTGTGTGAAGCATTGTGCATATGGCAAGCACTTGAGAATACTTAGCTACTATTTTCATCATGGTACATAAAATCTTTCCCCAAGGAGCCAGTCACTTTAAACCTGACTTTCCCCTTTATCGTAGAAGGACCTTTTCACACTGCTTTTAACACCTACCTGGCCTCTAAACCTTGGATTGATAAATCTTATCCTTGCTTTACTTCCTTGGCTCCTTCCGCTAAGATATCATCTCTGAATTTAAAAGAGCTATAGACAAGGAAGAAAAATGTAAATATCTGTAAAAGTTTTTTCAAACCTCCACTGCACAGGTAGTGGTCCTGTGACTGGCTGCTCCAACATCTGTACCCAATATCTGGCCCCCCTCAGAACTCTGAGTGGATATGCTCAGAATTTGGTTCAGGAGGATTAGAATTTGAAGAATCTGTGTTTGAAGGATTCAACTCTCCAAGTGGCTCAAAGGGTCGCAAGTTTGCATAAGTCACCTCTTGAGCCAGTTGCTCCAGGGAAGGGCGACCTAATGCCAGATTTCGAAGTGAGATACAAGTCATCAGGAAGCTGAAAAAGAGGAAAAAGGCCACCCAGTCCAAACTCCTGTTTCAATATGGGAATTCCTACCAAAGCCCTTACAGGACACCTGGTCCTACCTTCTCTCACACAGGCACAAATGAGAATTGCCTCCCAGGGGCCCCCATATCCCAGCTGGAGGCACCCCACTCCTTATACAGTCTGGTAGGATTCCAGGGTGGGGCAGGAATAACCCATGAGGAGGCTGGAGGTAAACTGAGGCAGAGCAAGACAGCAGGCTGTCAGACACACATCATTTACTCTTTCATTAAATCAGGGAGATGAGAAGGGAGGAGAAAAGCTATTTAGCCCTCGACTGTCCTTTCCTGGGACAGAGTCCCTACTGTTACTCTCACCAGAGAAGTTACCCAACTTGCAAATATCTGATGGGAACAAGTATTGTTGTGGGTAAAACTTACCTGCGGCGAAAAATATAGAGCTTTCGCAGCAAGAAGCGGAAGAATCGCTCATGGAAAGGGGAGTTTCGCCGGCGTTCAATCTCCTGGAGCCTTTGCTGGCGTTTAAGAAAGGTCTGAACCAGAGGTGTTGGCTCAGGACCTCCTTTTACTTCCCCTTCTAGCAGAGGTTGCAGCTCGGGGGGTAGAGGTCCTGTTTCTGCTCAAAGTCAGCAAAAAGAGGAATCAGAGAGAGAGAGAGAGAGCATTCTCTCTCCTACAACTCCCCTTTCACCAGCTAGAGGCTTCAAGTTCAATTTTTAACGGCTAGATCCTCATTTACCTCAGCCCGAATCTTTATTTACTCACCACTTCCATTCTCAACCTTCTCTTTCAATTCTTGCAGATATGCCAGGTCTTGCTCCAGTGCAACTTCCGTAGTGTTGACATAGATGTACATGTAGCAGGAAGGACTGGGTGACACTGTGTACACCTTATGGTACTCGCCAGCTGGCAACTGAGCAGGGGATAGAAATGAATATATTTAATTCTTTAAACTTTTCCTAGTCGGCTTATGGGCTCCTAACACCACCCGCTCCCCACCCACCGAGTATCTTTCTTCTTACTGTGTTTTGGAGTCCAAAGGAACTGACCTCTAGAATCCTAGATAAGCCTACTCACAGCCCCAGGAGTCTTTATTTTTCGAGCCCCCACAGCATTACTGCTATGGTAAAACACTGAGTCTATAATAAATTAACTCCACTCATCTAAACTGTTCTGCTATTGTTAATTCCAGCAAGATACCTGCATTTTTTCTCCCTCCTGAAGAGTGTAGTTCTTCTGTTCTGCCACCAGCTCCACAATCACCTCCCCCTGCAGCAGCTGGATGCTAGTGTTGCCCAGGTCTTCATTCACAAAATTCTCTAGGTGCAGCCCTGACAGGGACAACCAAGTTCCCCAATGCCCACCGTGAGTGAACTCACTTCCAGCCAGAACAAACATCACACTTCACCACTACCACCCTCAGATTTCAAAAACATTCCTCCCACCATGAGTACCCCTCCCCTTTCCACCACATGCAAGGTCCCTGACCAAGGAAGCAAGGAGGAAAGACAGCAAACCCTCTCCTAGCTTTCTTCCATACCAGGGAAATCTGCAATGAAGACCACCATAGTATAGTTGTCCAAGCTGCTCTTGATTTCCTGTAACTTGGCCCTCCAAGGAGACAGGTCCATCAACAGTGGCTGCAGCCAAGATGTAGGCTGGAAGGGGGACCAGGCAGCCTGCACGATGTCCACATGAGGGTCAAAAAGCCTTAGGAAAGAAAACCATGTTTTAAGAAGGCCACAGCCACCTACCCATCAGAATTTCTAGTTCTGTTTCTCTCATCACCATTCCCAAAGAGAGGGAACAGGGTTTCCAGATAGAAAATATGGCCTGTGTCAGCATGTTATGACCAGTCTGAGGCACAGAGGGGAAAGAGATTCTGGAGCACTGGGAAGAATGAGGATTAGTGGCCATCTGAGAATGGTGTTAAGTTTCTAGCAGAATAAGTCATATTACCTTTTCTTCTGGGTGATGGGGCCCCCTGCTGGAAGCAATCAGCTATGCCCACAACCAGGTCTATAGGGACATGCACCAGAGGACAGCCTTTCAAGCAAGACAGCACTGGGGAGCGTGGCCTATTCATCTTGGCAAAAGGAGCTGGACTTCATTTTTCCCCCTTCCCTGCTCCCCTTGCCCACCTCTGCTGGAAGCGGTCATTGATGGACACCCAGATATCAAAGTAGATCTGGGGCTCAGTAACATTGTACTTGGGAAGCAGGCGGCTCAGGCAAGTGGCATATTGCTTCAGCATGTCTGCATGATCCTTCCATCGCCGGCTCTGTGTGAATACCTGTCCCAAACCCCCATATTAGTCCCACCTCATCGTATTGCCTCCTGGATGAGTCATGCACTGCCAATGGGACAAAGAGATCTGGTTGTTTTGACCAGGGGAAAAAACCTGACCTTGTTTTGGGGGAAGAGTTTTTCCTTGCTGGGCTAGTGGTTTACTTACCTTTCTTAAATCTAATCTCAGTTTAAGGAGGTGAATGACACTGCCCTGTTTTAACCCACATAAAAGAAGGTTGAACCTGGCTCCTGAGAAAGGGGAGTGACCCAAATTTGTTTTATTTTACAATTGCGTTTAGGACCAAACCAGACCCCAAAACTCAAGGAAGCTCTGAAGAACAATACATTGTCAGCATCAGAAATCTCACCCCAGGGTTAAGGTAGCCCAGCTCGCCAGTGCGGCCATCACGGTAGGTGATCTTCACGTGCTGGTGGGAGCGGGAGTGCACCATCATGTCCCAGGAATAGCCATAGAGTCCATTTGTCCAATTGTTATAGCCCTGAGAAGGCAGGGCAGAGGAAATCAGCTTAATGGTTCTTAGGCTAATCCCATCCTCTATCAAGAAAGGGCTACATAACCAGCCATTCTTTCCCTATGGCTGTCACTCTGTCACTCTCCACGCTAACCCCAGCCTATACATACCTGGGTGAGGAAATGGGAATAGGGCAGGAAGAGCTGCTCCAGGAGGTAGATCAGGGTGAAGGCAGTGCCTAGCTGATGGCGCAGCCCTGGCTTCTGGCTGCCTTTGGCCCGGTTCCTCTTATACATGCAGGAAGCACTGGGCTGAGGGGCAGCCTTGAAGGGCAGCAATTCTTGCAGCCTTTTGGGGCAGTGAGATACCAGCTTCCGAGGCCACTCAGGGGAGCAGAAGAGAGGGCTGCTGGCCAGCATGACATAGGGGAACATACCTAGAAAAGCAAGGAGAAAATAAGCATTTCAGGAGTGTGGTTTGGGGAAATGTGGGTAATCCCCTTGACCCCTTTCCCTTAAGAAACCTCTCTCAACTATCCCACTTATGATAAAAGAAGTTCTTAACTAAAGGATACTTACTTCCCAGAGATTCCTTACTATACAACATACTAGCTGAGCCCAGAAGTCCCAATTCTCTCTTCCCAATTTATTTCCATGCCACAGTGACTGCATCAGGCTCAATGTGGCTGCTATTCCCATCATCATCTCCCAGTCCCAAACAATACCTCTGGCAAGTCCCGCCCTGTGGTTTCCTATTTCCTACCAGACGACAGGTACTAACCAATGCTGAAAAGCTGGGAATTCATGCAGTGGAAGTAGGACACGAAGAGGAGGCCCACGGATCTTGAGGCATCGAAGAAGAGCAGGAAACCAGCTGAGAGGTCAAGGAGCAGTCCGCACCAGTGCACCACCAGCAGACTAGTCATCTCTTCGGACAATACGAGTCTGTGGACACCAGGGACAGGGTCAGGCACCCGCCCACTGGGAGCCTGGCTGACACAGCACACTCACAGCAAATACACCTCTGCTACCCTGTCTTGCCAAAGGAGCCACCCCAGCGGGTAGGTAGAACTCTGCACAAAGACACCCCAGAGGTTTTCCAACCCCTGTACATTTCCACGCACATTAGGTGTCCAGCTGTTTTCAACATACCCTCTGTCAGAAGCAAGAGCAAATCTAGGACAAATCTGATGGAGAAGTGTGAGTGTTGTGGCAGGGAGGCTCTGCATAGAGGTTACAAATTAGAAGAAATTTTAAAAGGTGAATGCTAGCCCTTGCCAGTTTTGCTCGGTGGGTAAGAGAGTCAGCCTGTGAACTGAAAGGTCCCAGGTTCAGTTCCAGTCAAGGGCACATGCGCGGGTTGTGGGCTCGATCTCCAGTGGGAGGCAACCGATCCATGATTCTCTCTCATTATGGATGTTTCTATCTCTCTCTCCTTCTTCCTTCCTCTCTGAAATCAATAAAAATATATTTGGAGAAAAAAAAGGTGAATGCTTGACCAATATGATTCTGAAGTCAAACTACAGGAACTGAGAAATACCAGGGAAGAGGAAAAAGAACAAAGTAAAAAAGAGAGAAGAAATGGTAGGAAGAGAGAAGTCAGAGAGGTGAACTTCTGCTTTGAGAAGAGTT
Source organism: Corynorhinus townsendii (assembly GCA_026230045.1). Taxonomy (NCBI): domain Eukaryota; kingdom Metazoa; phylum Chordata; class Mammalia; order Chiroptera; family Vespertilionidae; genus Corynorhinus; species Corynorhinus townsendii. The sequence goes on along the minus strand of JAPDVU010000007.1, from coordinate 113,119,480 downwards.
GGTATCACTGGTTCTGTCAGGGCAGGGACACTGTCCATCTTCTCAGTACACTGGCTGAGGAGTCCTGGAGAGGGTGGGGTGGCAACCAACTCATTCACCAAATCACCTAGTTCTAGCTCTTTCCTCTACCTTTTTTTTTTTTTTTTAATGTTCGTATTGATCTCAGAAAGAGAAGGGAGAGATAGAAACATCGATGGGATTGAATCATCAATAGGCTGCCTCCTGCACAATCCTTACTGGGGATCAAGCCCGCAACCTGGGCATGTGCTCTGACCAGGAATTGAACTGGAGACCTCTTGGTGTATAGGTTGATACTCAACCACTGAACAACACAGGCTGGGCTTTCCCCTTCTTTTTAAATTTATTTCCCTCCATTGCCACCCACAGCATAAATTTCACAGGGTCAGCCTTCTGCTGAATAGGGAGATGAGTGGACAGAGGAAAGTTTGTTGCAAATTTAGGCAAAGTAGGAACAGCAGTCATTACTGCAGACATGACAGAGGTGAGTCACCCACTCTGTACCTGTGCTTCTAGTGAGGCCTCTGCCCTGACTGCCACTTACTTGAAGGGACTGAAGAGCCAGTGCCGGGACAGGTTCTCCATGGAATAGCCTTCCACCCAGTCTGCATCCAGCTTTTTCACACCCGCAATGAAGTACACAATGAAAATCTGCAAACACAAAATGCAAAACAAATGTCTAAAGAAAAAAAGAGTACTGGAGACCATTATGCTAAGTGAAATAAGCCAGTTAGAGAAAGATAAATATCACATGCTCTCACTCATTTGTGGAATATAATGAACAACATGCTAGTAAACTGATGAACAAAAATAGAACCAGAGATACAGAAGCATGGAACAGACTGTCCAACCTATGAGGGAAGGGGCGGGGGGGAGGTAAGAGATCAACCAAAGAATTTGTATGTATGCATATGAGCATAACCAATGGACACAGACAGTAGCAGGGTGAGGGCATGTGCTGGGGGGTGGCAGCAGCCAGGGAGAGGTCAATGGGGGGAAAAGGAGACTCATGTAATACTTTAAACAATAAAGAATTTAAATTTTAAAAAAAGGAAGAAAAAAAGAGTAAGTTCTTATCTCAGTTCAGGGACCAAGGAAGTTTAGTTCCATTCTTCTATTCACTCATCTCAGATATTCACTCATCCAATGAGTATCTATTGACATCCTACCAATGCCAGGCACAGTATTAGGCACCAAGGAGAATCATAAAACATAGATATTATTCTCTCAAGAGGATTCTAACCTGGCAGGGACAAAGCCCTATTCTTTCCATGACAAGGTGAGACAGCCCAGAGATTAGGGTTTTGGAAACAATAGAAAAGCCAGCCTAGCCTTCCAGTAAAAGGGAAGAAAGAGAAGATCTAGGGAGGCAGAGTCGAGTGCAATCTGCCGTGGGACGGCCATGCTGACAATGACTGTCAAAGGCCACCTCCCTCTTTCCTAAGATCTTGTACCTGGCCACGCAGCACAGCATAGTTCCAAAGAGGCACGTGGGCATTCCGCTTCCGGGTATTCAGCAGGCCATCCACAGACCTACACCAAGTAAGGTAAGGACTGAGGAGAGCTTCTTAGTCCAGCCACATTTCCACCTTCCTTTTTAAACGTAGTAATATATTTCAGGATAACTCCCATACCCCCATACCCTCTCTGGTCCTCTGGGCTATTTTGAGACCCTTTAGAATTATATGAGGAAACTGGAACAGTGATTACTTTAACTTATAACAGAAATTTTACTAGTGAGTTATAACAATAAAAAGTTCAGTGTTTACCATTAGTTACTTAGCAAATTAGTTAGTCCTAATGGAAAACGTCAGTAAAAGGACTACAATGCTAGAATATGACTGAATTTAGTAAAGAATGAGTTTAAGGAAGTGTTTAAAAAGTTTGAGGTTTATATAAAGATATTAAAAATTTTTTTCAATATCCAAAACAACTGACACTTATAGACCTGGATGCCAGGATTTAATGCCAGAGCGTCCCTAACAGCCTACCTTGGGAGAGAATGGATAAACGCAGGCTCTAAGATTAGATGTACTCTGGGGAGGCAGAAGCAAAGCAGATTTTCAAGAAGACAATGAATGAGCCGAGAAGTTGGGGAAGGGCAGCTTACACTGTGGTCAAGAGCACTGGAGTCTACAGCTAAGGAGACCTCGATTCTCACTTGTGCCTCTTGCTGCTATGTGACCTTAGGCAAATCTTTTACTTCCCTAAGCCTTATATATGAAACAATTTCTTCATCTATAAAATGGAGAAAGCACTATGGATCTCATGGGGTTATACTGAGGAAAAATTAAAGTGTTTAGCATGGTATTTGGAAATCCATCAGTAAGTGGTATGTATTTTTTTTTTTTAATTTTTCAGGAGTATTCTGCCAAAACTGTCTCTTAATTCTATATGATCCGAGCTGGCCATTCTGAATGAGTCTAATGGTTTCAAAAGGAGTATTTGTATATGTGTATTAATAAATGAAACTTAAAGACTGATAAATCACTAATTAATTCAGTGCTTGAGATTTTTTACTTATACCCATCTTACTGAGATCTCATATTTGCTTTTCACTTAATAATGGGAAAAATCCTTAAAGGTCGTTTGCCCTGCCATCTGGTTTCCAGATCCCTTCTCCACCTCCCCTGAAAGATGGTCACCTAAACCAGAGGTGGAGGAGGTTACCTCCTCCCAGGACAGCGCTGGTGAGCAGCCCTGGGGGGCCCTCTCCTTCTGACATGATTCTGCCTCACAGCAACTTCTACTCTGTGCTCTAACTCTGCACCTCTGGGCTCACACAGAGAAAGTCTGCTCCCTTTTCCACATGACCACCCTTGAAGTATCTGAAAACAGCTATGTCTGGCTTTAGTCTTCTCTTCTTCTCTCTAAGAAGATTACAGGAAGTGCACAGATCAAGGCACCTGGGGAGATACGGAAAGAGTGAAGGGGTGGGAATGGAGCCATTTTGCTTTTTGTCATCCCAAGTGCCACAACCTCGCTGACTCTTCCCCCTCCCAAATCCATCCAAATTAAAGTGTGACCTTTGCAAAGCATTGCTGAAATTATTCTTGCTGGAGCAAATTCTAGGACCTCAATGGGCCCCTATCTCTGGTAAACATCCTGACCCAGCCAACCCCTCCCCTCTTTTTCCCTAGATTCATACCAGGAGTGGTTTGCATCCATGAATGTCAGCTGAAAAGCTAACAAACCATACAGATAGGAGTGGTTGTTCCACGACGTCTTGTCCAGGAGAAACACATACCAGTACGGCAGCAGGAATAACACACAGCTTATCCGGTAGCACAGGCCCACCATCATGCCCAGTGCCCCTGGGATTTGTGGGGGAGAGGATTAAGAGGTCAAAGGTCACCACAGGCCCAGCTCCCCTGGGACAGGCTGTGGGTGGGATTAAGAAAAGTCATCAGACATTTTATAATCAGGTACAACTAAATCAAAATTAAATGTTATTTTAATATTTTTAAAAAGAGCTATGGGGTCACAGCTCAGATGACACACAAGTCAGGAAGATGAAATTATGAGTCACAATAGAAGTGAATAAGGAACCCAAGACCTTGCTCATACTTTGTATTTCTCTGTTTTAGATAGGCAAATCAATATTCCCTGTTCCCCTCACCCAGAAACATGACGGTATAGACAAGATACATCCAGTCAAGTGGCAGTGGCTGCAGGACATCCAGCAGGGGGAAGCGGCACACCTCCAGCCCATCCAAGTATCTTCGGTCCAGGGAGCTGAGCCCCCGCTCCTGGGGAATGTCGAGCACCATCAACAGCCCTGAGAAGGCAGTTAGAGAGGGGGCCATTAGGCCTCAGCAAAGGAAGCAGTAAAGTACATTTGAATACAGTTGACTGAATCTAGCTCCAAGGTCAGAGTTCTTTCCTAACCAGGCTTCACCATTTATTCATTCATCCAACAAACATTACTGAGTGTCTCCTATGTGATAGGCACTATGCCAGTTGTGTGATCAGCTACTATACCTCACTAACCCAATGCCCCGTTTGGAAAGGGGGCTCATAATATGTTACAGGGTTACAGAGAGGATTAAATGAGAGAAACATAAAAAATGCTATAAAAGCTGTTCAGGTTTTGATAGTTAATATTTACAAAGGTCTGTCACATTGGGCCACAGAAAGTGCTCAAGGATGGTGCTTGCTTCTTCAACCTTTTCCACTTCCTGGCATACCCAGAAAACAGAAGTATTTGGCCAACACACTGGGGTAAAGAGAAGGGGCTATTCAGGTCCGGAAGCAGCTCCAGTGAAGACAGTGTTTCGCAACCTCAGGACCATGGACATTTGGGTCTGGTTAATTATTTGCTCGGAGGGACTATCCTGTGCATCATAGGTCCAATTAGCAGCATCTCTGGCTCCTGTGTAGGTGCCAGTAGCCACCTATCCCCACCCCCCACATATGACAAATAAAAATGTCCCTGGACATTGCCAAGTGTCACCCCCCCCCCCCAACAAAAAAGCCCTCAGTTGAGAACCACTGGCCTATCAGGATTAATATCTCAGCATATCATAACCCAGGGGTCAGCAAACTGCGGCTCGCGAGCCACATGCAGCTCTTTGGCCCCTTGAGTGTGGCTCTTCCACAAAATACCACGGCCTGGGCGAGTCTATTTTGAAGAAGTGGCGTTAGAAGAAGTTTAAGTTTAAAAAATGTGGCTCTCAAAAGAAATTTCAATCGTTGTACTGTTGATATTTGGCTCTGTTGACTAATGAGTTTGCTGACCACTGTCATACCCCATTGCAAGCGGGAGCTCTGAATTAGGGAGTTACAGCCAACATGTATGCTATTTCTCTAAAGTCTAGTCCTTAGTGTAATTACTGAACACCTTCATGACATAAGGAAAATTAATCCCTGTTCCTCTGCCTCTATATTTCCTATAGCCTCAGATCAAAGCATTTCTGGCCTCCAAACGCTAACAGAGGAGACGAAGCTGGGTTTGATCCTAAACTCCACAAATAACCTCTTCCAGGACACTGATGTCTTCTGCTGTGAAAAAAAGGGAGGAAAGTCCACTAAGTAACCAAGAAATAGACAAGGCTGGGAGGCCGTGACACTCCCAAAGTTTATAAGCCTCTGATGCAAGCAATCAGGTATAAGAGGCCTCTCTATGGAACAAAAGAAAAGCAAAGGCTAATGATCGGAGCAGACTCTAATCCCAGTTTCCGAGTTCTGAAAGCAGGCACTTGACGTTTTATAGATGTCCATCTCAAATCACCTTCACATTGTCACTCTCCCACCCCAATCACACTGGCCCCTCCCAGAAATTGGACTTACCAAAGAGAAAACGGAATACAGCCAGGCTTGCAGGATCCATTGGCCGATTCAGCAGGGTCACCAGCCTCCCCCAGCTGGATACATCTGTCCACTCAAAACCCAAGAGTTTCCCCATGCGTCTGGCCTGACCGGGGCCTGAGGTCTGTGCAGTCTTGTCTTTCCGTACTTTATCTGTAACCAATAAATGAAGAAAGATGTGTGCACGTGTGGGGTGAAGGTACTTTAAAATCGGCTCCTTCCCAAATCAACAGCCCCAACAATCCGAGGGCTTCTGCCTCCCTGGGTTCTCCCGCTGATCTCTACCAGGAACACCCTGCAGGGCAGCCCCTCCTCCAGCACGCGCCAATGCCCCAGAACTTCTCACACTACAGCCCCCTAATCGATTAAAGCATGTCACCGTCACCCCAAACTGCAGGCTGCAACCTCTCTCTATAAGCCCCATCCCCAGGACCCACAGGGCAGTCCTCCTGTCCCCGCCACTCCGAGACCAGCGCCCCTCTCTCCCTCCGCCGCAGGGTGGGGCTCTGACCCTACCTGAGCCGGACGCGGACCGCGAGGACCGGGCTAACATCGCCATAGTTCTGCGGAGGTAGGTCATCCACACCAGCCACCCACGAGAGAGGGGCCGCTCCCCTAAGCCCCGCCTCCCCGACACGTCAGCAGGGAGCAGCCGGCCGGAAAGCGCTGGGACTGTCGTGAAGGGCCGTAGCCGGCGGATCCTGGCTCCCTGCTTGGCGGCAGAAGGTTAAGCGAGGGACCTTCGGAACCTTAGGGGCGGGGCGGGGCGGGCCTCGCCTCACCTGGTGATTGAGGATACTGGAGGAGATACCTCTGAGCCTTCCCGCTCTCCTTAGGCCTCTCTAGGCGGTAGTGTCCCTCTGACATGATGTGAACATGTCGGACTCTTCCCTAGAAAGGTTGACCACTGAGTTGAGGTCGCACCTGGAAGGGGCTGTCTGTCCAGCCCAGAGAAATTATATCAGTTTCAGTTCCTTTATCTACCCGTACCTGCCAAGAACCAGAGAGGTTTGAATGCAGCAGGGGAAACTGGACAGCATAACTGAAGAGGGGATGCAGAATAGGGGTAGTGAGTAGGCTGTAGTCCATCAGGGAAGATTTTTTTTTTTCCTTTTTTAATCCTCAGCAGAGGATGTTTTCCCCCATTGGTTTTTAGAGAGAGGGAAAGACAGAGAAGAATATCAATGTGAGAGACATCAATTGGCTGTCTCCTGCACGTGCCCGGACCAGGGCCCAAGCCAGGGAGGAGTTCTTGACGGGTATCAAACCCTGAACCCTTCAGTCCGCAGGGGAATGTTCTACGCACTGAGCCAAACCAGCTAGGGCGTCAGGTAAGGTTTTTAGAGAGACCAGTCAACACTGTAATATCTTAAGTCTCTGCCCTGGGATTGGGCAGCAGGATAAGGAGAAGGCATCCAAGGGCAGCAGTTCTCACATTTTTTGGTCTCAGGACTCCTCTGCACTGCTACATATCATTGAGAACCTTAAAGAACTGTTATTTATGTGGGTTATATTTTTCCATATTGAGGAATGTTTGTATCGATTCACTAAAAAATAAACCCATTAAGTATTTTATAACTAGCATTTTTGTTAATAAAGGTACATTATCACCAAAATGAAGAGTACTTCAGAATTCAGACTGGTGCAGCCATTATGGAAAACAGTATGGAGTTTCCTCAAAAAATAAAAATGGAACTCCCATTTGACCCAATGATCCCACTTCTAGGAATATATCCTAAGAAACCTGAAACACCAATCAGAAAGAATAAATGCACCCCTATGTTCATCGCAGCACAATTTACAATAGCTAAGATTTGGAAACAGCCTAAGTGCCCACCATCAGCAGATGAGTGGATAAAAAAACAGTGGTACAGCCCTAGCTGGTTTGGCTCAGAGGATAGAGAGTCAGCCTGTGGACTAAAGGGTCCCAGGTTTGATTCCGGCCAAGGGCACATGCTGGGGTTGCGGGCTTCATCTCCCCAGTAGGGGATGTGCAGGAAGCAGCCAATCAATGATTCTCTCTCATCATTGATGTTTCTATCTCTCTATCCCTCTCCCTTCCTCCCTGAAATCAATAAAAATATATTAAAAAAACAAACATCTACACAATGGAATACTATGCTGCTGTAAAAAAAGAAAAGAACTTGCCCAGCTGGTTTGGCTCAGTGGAGAGAGTGTCGGCCTGCAGACAGAAGGGTCCCAGGTTTAATTCCAGTGAATGGCACATGCCTGGGTTGCAGGCTCAATCCCCAGTAGGGGGTGTGCAGAAGGCAGGTGATCAATGATTCTCTCTCATCACTGATGTTTCTCTCTGGCTCCCTGTCCCATCCTCTCTGAAATTAATTTTTAAAATGTATATATATATTTTTTTAAATAAAGAACTCTTACCATTTGCCACAGCATGTATGGACCTGGAGAATATTATGCTAAGCAAAATAAGCCAGTCAGAGAAATATATGTATCACATGATCTCACTGATATATGGAACAAAATAAATCAATAAACAAAAATAGATCCAGAGACATAGAAGCATGGAATAGGCTGTCGAACCTTGGAGGGAAGGCAAGGGAGAGTGGGTGGGAAGAGATCAACCAAAGAACTTGTATGCATAACCAGCGGACACAGACAATAGGGTGATGAAGGCCTGGGGTGGGGGGCAGGAGTGGGCTAGAAGAGGTCAATGGAGGAAAAGGGGGACTTATGTAATACTTTCAATAATAAATATTTTTTAAAAGAGTACTTCATATTGTCTTATGTGTAAATCTCTTTACTGTGAGGGCTTAATTGAAGACAACTGGATTCTCATGTCTGCTTCTGCAGTACATCTATTGCGAAATGGTATTGGTTGATATAAGTATGGGAGGGAAATCTGGCTTCACAGATACTTAGCTGGACTAGGGATAAGCATTTTTTTAAATATTTTTTTTTATGGATTTCGGAGAGGAAAGGTGAGGGAGATAGAAACATCAATGATGAGAGTAAATCATTGATCGGCTGCCTCCTTGCCTGCAAACCTGGGCATGTACCCTGACCAGGAATTGAACCGTGACCTCCTGGTTCATGGGTTGATGTTCAACCACTGAGCCACACTGGCCAGGCAAAGAGAAAAGCATTTTAATGGCCTTTTAAATAAATGTGAATATCCTTCTTTGACAAGACTTGCATGTGGTAGTTTTTAAAGATTACTCCGATGTGAAAAGTGAAACTATATCAATGAACATTATGCACTATAACATTAAAATCATTGGTATATCTTGCACTTTAAAAAATATATGTATTTTTATTAAGTAAGGGAGAGAGAGAAAGAAGCATTAATGATGAGAGAGAATCATTGATCAGCTGTCTCCTGCACGCCCCACACTGGGGATTGAGCCCCACAACACGGGCATGTGCCCCAAACGGAAATTGAACCATGACCTCCTAGTTCATAGGTCGATGCTGAAACACTGAGCCATGCCGGCCGGGCCTAACTTGCACTTTAAATGGACAATTTACTCAAGGATGATATTGTAAAATCATGCCTGAGTAAAACATTGGAAAACAAAGTCATTTGGCAAGCACTGTTTCCTTGAGTTATGCAGCTTTTCCAAAGGCAGAGTCTCTTAAATGTTGGGAAGCTGCCCAGCTCAGTGGCAGATACAAATTCTAATTTTCAAGATAAGAATTTTAATTTTCACTTGAAAGTTCTCATTTTATCAAAGGCAACAAATACTGTCTAGTGTTTTCCTTGAAGGAACAGGCTCACTCCTTTCATTTTTGGGAAAATAGCAGTCAAATGTGCCAGTTTGAATAACCATAGTTTGTTTGATGCTCTTTCAAATAAAATGGGGTTCAACATCTTGTTTTGTTAAGGAATTGCAAGTAAAAACAATGATGGGATATGTGCTAGAATGGTTGACATCCAAAACAGTGACAACAAATGCTGGTGACGGTGTGAAGCAACAGGAACGCTCCTTCACTTCTGTTGGGAATGCAAAATAATACAGCCACTTTGGAAGACAGTTTGGCAGTTTCTTACAAAGCTAAGCATACTCTTCTCATATGATCCAGCAATTGTGCTTCTTGATATTTACCCAAATGAGTTGTTTGAAAATGCATGCTACACAAAACTTATGCCCTAACTGGTTTGGCCCAGTGGATAGAGCGTTGGCCTGCTGACTGAAAGGTCCCAGATCCGATTCCGGTCAAGGGAATGTACCTTGGTTTCAGGCACATCCCCAGTAGGAGGTGTGCAGGAGGCAGCTGATTGATGTTTCTCTCTCATAGATGTTTCTAACTCTCTATCCCTTCCTCTCTGTAAAAAATCAATAAAATATATTTAAAAAAATAAAAACTTGCACACAAATGTATAGCAGCATTATTCATAATTGCCTAAACTTAGAAGCAACCAAGACATCCTTCAATAGATGAGCATTAAAACAAACTGTGACACGTTCATACAATGGAATATTGAGCAATAAAATGAAATGAACTTGTTAGGAACATAAGTGACCCCATCTTAAAACTATTCTGCCATCTTGACATCTGGGTGAACCTGAACCCATGACTTTCTCCCCTTCCTCTGGGTGAGTTCTGAAATGCATAACTCTGGGCTGATCACAGTACTCCCATTAATTTTCTCTCAGGGGGAGGCGCCCCGGATGTTTCTCACCCTGGCACCCGAGGCTCCTAGCTCCTGATCCCTTAGATTATCACATATTCTCATGGCTTTTCAAATCTGGAGGTGGAAGTTTCAGGGATCCATTCTTCTTATTGATGCCCAAGACTGTTTTCTGTATGTAAGTTCCCTAATAAACTCTCTAAACCAACAAGCTGGACTTGTCTGCCTCATTTTTTTTTGCCTTATCGGCCCCTTCAGCTTTTGGGGGTTGCTTTGCATACATAGCCCTTTCACAAAACAGAGCTATTAAGCTACTAAAACACATGGAGGAAACTTAAATGCATATTGCTAAGTGAAGGAAATCAATATGAAAAGTCTACATACTGTATGATCCAAAGTCTGTGCAATCCTGGAAAGGGCATAACTATGGAAATAGTAAAAAGATCAGTGGTTGCCAAGGATTGAGGGGAGAGAGGGAGGGCTGAATAGATAGAGCACAGGGGATTTTTAGAAAAGTAAAACTATTCTGTATGATAATGTAATGTGTCATGGTACTTACATGTCATTATATATTTGTCAAAACTCATAGAATGTACAACACAAATAGTGAACCTGAATATAAACTATGGACTTTCTTAATATATCAGTGTTAGCTAATCAATTGTAAAAAATGTAAGATGTTAATAGAAACTGGGAGAGTATGGCCCTAGCTGGTTTGGCTCAATGGATACAACATCGGCCAGCAGACTGAAGGGTCCTGGGTTTGATTCCGGTCAAGGGCACTTGCCTGGGTTGTGGGCTCGATCCCCAGTGGGGGGCATGCAGGAGGCAGCTGATCAATGATTCTCTCTCATCATTAATGTTTCTACCTCTCTCTCCCTCTCTCTCCCTCTCCTTTCCTCTCTGAAACCAATAAAAATATATATTTTTTAAAAAGAGAGAGAATAAATCCTTGAGATATTACAGGGCCCTTTGGAATGACTCAGTAATTTAAAATTTTTTATTAGCCAAATTAAAAGGGAATGGAAACAGGTGAAATAAATTTTATCAATATTTTTTAACTCAATATATCCAAAACATTAATCGACATGTCATCATTATATAAAATTACTAATGGGGTATTTATGTTCTTTTTTCATAGTAAGTCTTTGAAAACTAGCATGTATTTTACTTTTACATCATGTCTACATTCATACTAGCCACATTTCAAGTGCTCCACAGTCACATGTGGCCAGTGGCTGCTGCATTAGACAGTGCAAGTGAAGATCATGATTTTTGACCCACCTCCGCTTGGCCACATTATAGCCTTTCTATGAATGGGGCAAGGAGTGGGGCAGCCACATTCTTCCTGTGAAAGCAGGCTGGTATTGTCCATCAAAATGCAGGTCTACAAAATATAATAGTCTTATCTAACTGGATAAGATTTCAGTATAAATTAGAATAAAGAGTTTCAAGCCCTAGCTGGTTTGGTTCAGTGGATAGAGCATCGGCCTGTGGACTGAAGGGTTCGACTCCAGTCAAGGGCACATGCCCAGGTTGTGCGCTTGATCCCTAGTAGAGGGCGTGTGGGAGACAGCCAATTAATGATTCTCATCATTGATGTTTCTATATCTCTATCCCTCTCCCTTTCTCTCTGAAATATATATATATATATATATATATATATATATATATATATATATATATATATATATGTTTCAAGATGCTACAGAGGCCCAAATTTATTATTTATTCGACCCTTTAAAATGTATTTGTTAGAGCAGCTAACATTTCCCCCTTGGAATTGTTACTTCTGGGATGGGACAGGAATGCTTCTCTCCTGCATGTCCCTGTTATTCTTCTTCTGTCTTGATAAACACCATCCAGGAATAGTGGATTTTCTTTGGCCTGGAGCCAGGTTGATGGAGAAATTCTTTGCCCTGGGCCCCCTCTATGGTCCCTAGGGCAGTTCTCTCCCCTTTTCTGATGGGGCTCACTAACCCAGTGGTGGTGCCCCTGAAGGGAAATGCAAGACATGGAACTCTGAAAGGAAAGGAGGGTTGGTGTGCCATCATTTCCTGATTCATACAGACAGTTTTTGTTCCAGGCACTGTGCTGGGCACATTGAAGGTGCTCTCATACTCCTCACCAAGTCGGCTTTAGCACCTGCAAAACTCAGAGAGATGAGTTTTGCAGGTGCACCAGGTAACCCAGAGCTTTCTGATACCTGAGCCCAGTATCACGGCATTCCAGACTTTGGGGGATTAGTGCTTTCTGCCCATCTACAGGCAAGAGAGCAAGCGTTGTCCAGCAAGAAATGTTCATATCTAAAGATAAAAAAATAAATAAAAAACATTTTAAAAAGCAAAATAAAAAAAAGAAGAAGAAAAATGTTCATATCTGCTTTCTGCTTTCATGTGAACTAGGCCTGGCAGGGGGCTTACTGTCCCATCCCAATTTTATTTCAATCTCTACAAACTGGAATCAGATATTTGGTCATAAATAGAAGCCGGCTGCCCTTTCTATATCAGCGGTACAGCTTTAGGAAACCTGGGAGGGCTGCTTCCTCTTTCTTTATTGATTCCTGACAAGTTAGAAGACTCCGGGTGTCCTGTTGCTTTAAGCCTGAGCCTGGGTTTAGGAGGAGACTGGGAGGGCAGAGGAGGGTGCCCGCCTACCTGGGGGAACCTGCGTGAGGTGTGGCTGGAGCAGCTTGGGCTGTCAGGTGGGGAGGGAAGGGGGGCGGGCTGAAAGTTGGAGCAGGAAGTGAACTCAGGGCCGCCTTCAGAGGAGACAGACTAGGCGAGTTCTGCTGCTGACTGGCCTGAGCTGCTGAGACATGGTGAGTGAGCTGGGAACTAGGAAGGGGGTGATTTAAAGACAAGCGAGAGGGGCTTGGGGATCAGGAAAGCTGAGAAGGTGACAAGTTAGAGGGCTGGGCCAGCGCTGACAACTAACTGCAAATAGCTCTGAGCTGCCGAAATTGGTGTTCCTGCTCCTTCTCTGCCCCCTCTCTTCCCCCACCCTCCCCCGACCTCAGTGCCAGCTGGGCCTAGAGCTGGGCCTCGGTGGGAGTGAGGAATGCGAATTCCAGGCAAGGAGTTGCCTGAGGGGCCCTTCATCTCCTCCCCCAGTTCCCGCCACCCTCTCACCCCACCCCAGCAGGTGATGTGACATTCCTGGGCAGCGCTGCTGTTTCCCAGTGTAGATTCCAGCTCAGCTCCCCCCTCTGCCTTTCACTTTACCCTATAGAGAAAACCCAAAGAATTTGTCTAAGTCCCAGGAGTTGGCCCCCTCCTTATACACATAAGGAAGAACTAAGAGTTTGTAAAAGAACCAGAATTTGGTTTTCTGTGATAATCTACTGTGGGTCCACACCCTGCCCTGTTTTTGGAGATCCAGTGGGTCTGGGGAGGGAGGAGCTTAATAATGTTTTCTCTTCCTTGTTCGAAAACCTTATCATGAAGCCTAGGGATGAGGCATTAAGCAGGGAGGACTTGCCCTCCATTTCCTCCAGTGCCCACGCTGCTGTTTTCACTTAATATCAATTTAACTGGTGATTGTTTGGTTCCTGTACAAGCATGTCAAACTCAAAGGCTAACAGGGGCCATATAAACGAGGCATGTGGCCCGCCGGCAGTGAGTTTGACATGTTTGCACATGGTGCTAAGAGGGATTGGGGAGAAGCAGAAGTTGTGGCCCAACGGCTCGCTGTCATTAGCCTTGTGAGGAACTTGGAGCCTGGCTGCTGGTGCTGCTGGTGCTCTGGGTCACAGCAATTGGGCTGCCCAGGAGGCCGGTGCCAGAACAGCTCTCCAGCCACTCCGTGGAGAGAGGGAGGGTTGTGCCAGGTGAGGGTGTTCTACTGGCCAGCGCAGACATTTTTTGTTGTTGTTGTTAATCCTCACCAGAGGACTTTTTTCCCATTGATTTTGAGAGAGAATGGAAGGGAAGGGGAGAAACACAGAAAGAGAGACATCCAAGGGAATTGAGCCTACAACTGAGATGCATGCCCTTAACCAGAATTGAACCTGGGACCCTTCAGTCCTTGGGCCGAAGCTCTAACCACTGAACAACTAGTTAGGTCCAGCACAGACTTTTTTTTTTACAAAGAGGAAGGGAGAGGGATTGAGAGTTAGAAACATCGATCAGCTGCCTCCTACACACCCCCTACTGGGGATGTACCTGCACCCAAGGTACGTGCCCTTGACTGGGATCGAACCTGGGACCTTTTAGTCCACAGGCCGATGCTCTATCCACTGAGCCAAACCGGTTAGGGCAAGCACAGACGTTTTTAATGAGGACACTGTAGGATCTGGGAATTGGTAAATGGTGGGGTTTTGCATTTTGCAATGTCAGCTCAGCTGTCTTCTCTGACCTTCTTTGAGGAGCAAGGAAGTAGTAGAGAGGAATTCAGTGGTGTGCTTCTTTTCATTGGCAGAGGCCCTGAGAACCTGAAAACATTCTGTTTGTAAACAATTCAAGCATTGCAAAAAGCTAAAGTCCACCTTAGACCTTCCCCTCCTCTGGCCTCTGATGCTGAGTCTCAGTTCCTCTGCCACTTGGCTTAATTAACCCCTGCATTGCTGCCCAGGAGGAGGCCAGTGGAGGTGAAGGAAATGATCGAGTGCGGAACCTGCAGAGTGAGGTGGAGGGAGTCAAGAATATTATGACCCAGAATGTGGAGCGGATCCTGGCCCGAGGAGAAAACTTGGACCATCTTCGCAACAAGACAGAGGATCTGGAAGCCACAGTGAGATGGGGAGCCCACTGGGGACAAGAGGAAGAGAGGGAGGGAGGATCTTTGGGAATTTGGGGGTTGGTGTTGTTGGGAGCAAAATGAACAGGAGGGAAGTCTGCCTTTTCACCTGTTTTGGGAATTGAAGTTAGCTGAGTCCTCATTTCTGATCCTGTTCTACTCTACGGATTGGTACTGGTCCAGGGAATAGGTCCAATGACTGGGGTTGGTGGGCGGGGGCTGACCCATGGAGGCATTTTCTAAGAATCCAGGCATTCTGAGGCTTCCCTCCTTCGGAGTTGATTTTCCTTTTGAAAGCTGCCCTTGACAGTCATTTGAACCTTACCTCCCCGGGGCAAAATATTGGCTTTGGAAAATCCCCTTAAAGCCCTTTGGCCTGCTCCGGGAATGAAAACTGCTAGAGTCTTGCCGAGTCAGCTTTAAAAAGAAGCTGGAAAGAGAAGTGACATTCTTTGATGGAGTCCTCAGTGAGCTGAAGGCTAGAATAACATCTCCCACACATCTGCTCGACCTCATTCTTCTCTCTCTCCAGCCAGGTGCTCAAGAAGGGAGTTCCTCTAAAGTTCAACAAAGGCTGGAGCCTAAAGTTCCTTGTCCATGGGGACACACTGGCTGGGGCTTTCTGATGTGTAATTTTCCGATGTGTAATCTTGGGCACAGCTCTGTTGTCCCCTTTGGACTTAGTGCTTCTTTCCACAGCCTAACATGTAGAGCATGAAACTTAGTTACTGCAGCTCCAGTTTGGAGAGAAAGCACATTCCCTCACTTCCAACCAACATATTGCCCTGGCCCCTCTCCTCCAACTTCAGCACTCCCCAGGGGGCAAGGAATCATGGGACCCGACTCTGTTCTCCTTGGCCCCAGTGTCTGCCCTCCTAAGGGGTGGATTGTGCTGCCAGTGTCACACACCTGGGTGTGAGCATGTGTGAAAGTCCCCACTATGTGCATGACAGTGCAGGGGTAAGAAGAGAACGGGGTAGGCAGGTGG
This sequence comes from Corynorhinus townsendii, assembly GCA_026230045.1. Classification (NCBI taxonomy): domain Eukaryota; kingdom Metazoa; phylum Chordata; class Mammalia; order Chiroptera; family Vespertilionidae; genus Corynorhinus; species Corynorhinus townsendii. The sequence continues at coordinate 113,103,830 of JAPDVU010000007.1, read as the reverse complement.
CCAGATTTCTAAATTTAAACTTGGCCCACCAGGTGGTTACGAAGGTATGTTTGTCAAGGTAGGACAGGACATTTTCTACTTAACAGTCTGTTACTTCAACTTATCACTTAAATATTTAGATGTATGGTGTGGGGGCCTGTATTTGTACTATTGGTCCAGTGGGAGGAGGAACTGAATCACTCTACCTTATCCCCTACAGTCTGAGCACTTCAAGACAACATCGCAGAAGGTGGCTCGGAAGTTCTGGTGGAAGAACGTGAAGATGATTGTCCTCATCTGTGTGATTGTTTTTATCATCATCCTCCTCATTGTGCTCTTTGCCTCTGGTGTCATTCCCTCTTAGGATGACACCACCCTGCCCTCCTCTTCGAGACATCCCTCCATGGTGGGCGTCAAGAAGGGCCCTCTCTCCCGTCCTTCTCCACAGGGAATGCTGCTCAGCCCTCTGCCCCTCACTCTGAGGCCCTCTGCTACATTGTCTGCCCTAGGGAGTACCTTGATCCCCTGGGAGGAGAGAGCTGAACTGTGGCCACATTTCCCAGGTCCTCAGGGTTGGTTGGAGAGTTATGGAGTGCCCAGCATGTAGCTGGGACCCTGATGGTGACTGGTAGGCAATAAAGACCCTTCAGTATCCCTATTTGTGAGGTGCTTTCTCCTCTTGCATTTGGCCTTTGGCTCTTTTCTCCCTGAGCACACCCTGGATTCTCCCCTTTGTGGCCTGAGTTGTTGGAGGGTTGGAGAGTGCATGTTTGGAGAAGAAAGTTGAAGCCTCCCTGTTTTTTTGTTTTTTGTTTTTTTATTCCCCCTTCTTCCATTCATTGTCCCAGGCCTCAAGAACAAAACTTTTCTTGGAGCCTTGGCACATGGAAAATTTAAAACCTTCACAGCATTTTAGGGTGGTGTGCAAGGCTGCTAAGTGTCCCTCTTGGGTCTTGCCATGTTGCTTTATTACTTTTCTGCTGGAAGCATTAACCGAGACATGAGGTCTACCTGGGCTGAGCATCCAGGAACCTGTTTAAGGGCCATCTGCCTCTCCCATCATTGCCATTTCTGTTCTGTGGCCCTGTTGTAGTCTAGAGCAGGGTTTAGAGGAACTGGACTGCTTTTCCTTCTCTTGTGGTTTTGCAAGTTGTATTTGTCTTTTGTCTGTTCCTGCTCTTCTGGGACTTAGCAGGGACTCTGGGTCTCAGCTGACCTAAGGGGGTGAGCATCTCTCCCCAGGTCCCGTGGATGAGCACAGTCAGTATCACAGGACAGGGCCTATGGCCCTCCTTCCCCTCCATGTACAATGGGACTCTGTCTTTGAGCCTCCCTCCTCCCCACCAGGTTCCATTGTCATTGTCATTCTTTCCAGTGCTCAGTCTGCCTTGCTTTGGGGGAAGAATTCTTGCTATCTGTCCCTATTACCCTCTTAGGCTTTCCAAAATGGAAATGAACCTGTTTTGGGGAAGGAGGAGGAAAGCACAGAAGAGACTCATTGGTAATCTTTGCCACAATGATGTCCATCCTCTGTCTCCTCGGGCCCCTCCTAGTCTCCAGGGCCAAGGAACTTGGCTGAAACCACTTCCTTGGGACCCAGACTGTCCAGGATGAGGGTTGGGTCTGTGCTCACAGGGGCTCAATCCCAGGGAGGGTGCCCTCAACCCCCTTCCTCAAGAGGGGCCACATTTAATATGTTGAGGGTGGCATGGGCTGGGGTGAAAAGGTGGCTTTGACTTCTTTGTAGCCCTGAGGAGAGCACACAGATGGGGAGATTCATTCGCTTTCGGGAGGGCTCTGGAGGGGCAGCAAACCACCAGCCTCGCACAGCCTCGGAGGAGCAGGATCACATCAGGGCAGGGCTGTACTTGCCCTTCTGGGAAATACAGAAAAGCTAGAGCTGCACCTTCTCCTTGATGGTCTGTTTTCTTTTTTAATTGAAGTGAAATTCTCATAACATACAATTGAATATTTAAAAATGTACAGTTCAGTGGCAGGTAGTGCATTCACAATGCTTACTGTGAATAAACTTTCTTTAGTTTCGAAACTTTTGGCCCTGGCCTGGTAGCTCGGTTGTCTTCTTATGCCAGGGTTGCGGGGATTCCATCCCAGTCAGAGCATATGAATGCAGAATCAACTAATGAATGCATAAATAAGTGGAACAACAAATAGATGTCTCTCTCTCTTTCAAATCAACTGATCAGTGAAAATATTTTAAAAACTACAAAACTTTTGGGGGGTCTATTTACGGTTATGGGTGAGATGCACTCACCAGGGTGGGGAAGACCCTGGAGACACCTAGCACAGTGCCTGACAATGGTGCTCCTACAGTCCCCCTAGAATGAATGAATCATGCCACCCCAGGTAAGCTCGATCTACCTGATCTTGGATGCAGTCCCAGAGATGCCTCCCAGAGCCGGCTCCAGGGCCCACGTGGGGCCAGCGTGTAGACCGGTGCCTGGTTGCTCAAACTCAGCCCCAATGCAGGAGGCTGGGAAGTCATCCGAAGCTGGGTCCTCTGGCCCGGGAGGAGGCGCCCTAAGGACCCTGGTCGCCGCTGCCGTCTACTTTCGATTTAATTTGAACTTGGTCTCGGTTGTGGGGGAAGGCGCCCCCCCTTCTGCCCCGCCCTGCCCCGCCCCTCTGCTTCCTCCCGGGCTCTGGCACGGGGGCCACTCTGTGGACAGAGGAGCAGGAGCGAGCCTGGCAGCAGCAGCAGCGATGGTGAGGGCCCGCGCGGGGAGGGTGGGCCGGGCGAGGAGCGGTGGACGAGCAAAGAGAGTGTGACAGTTGTCCGAGGGTGAGGGTGTTCTCCGTGACTGCAGTCCCCGGGCGAGGCTGGGGCCGGGCTGGGTCAGCCCCTCCGCTGCCCTTGAGCGAGGGAGGGCAAGTGTGGCCTGAGCCCCATCCCGGCTGCCCCGCGCGCGGAGTGAGCGGGACTTGGCTCCACTTTCTGAGCCAAGTGATTACCAGCACAGACTTCAGGGTCAGGCTGAGATCCTGGTGGTGGCCACTTACCGGCTCTGTGACCCGGGGCAAGTCACTTAACCTGCCTTAGCCTCCTTTTCCTCCCCCGAGAAGTGGGTCAGCAATATCTACCTTGCTCGGTGGGTCCGTGGGAGGTGAAAGGAGATAGAATGGCAGAGACCTACCTGCCTGGCACTCCTCCTGAGAAGAGGTAGGTAATGTGCTGACCGCCTCAGCCCTCTCTGGGGCTGTGAGGAGTCAAGCCCCGGTTGGGGAAGTAGGAACCTGAGCAGATGGGGTGGTTGGCGATTGAGCCAGCCCGTGGCAGGTTTTGGGGGGTGAAAGAGGAAGGAAGTTGTTTATAAAAGTTCCACTGAAGTTATCAGAGTGTGGCATAGGCCTTCCTTCTAACCCCTATCTGGGGACACATTCCCTGAGTTGAGTCATTGCCACTCCGCCACCCTGGCTGCAGATTCTGGCCTCTGTCCTCACTTGCCATCTCCAAGGCAAAGGTGTCTGGAACAGGTGGTGCTCGTTGCTGTTCTCCCCTCCCCTGGGGAAAATGGGCCCAGCAGGAAGCGGGCTTGGTGCTTTAAGGTGCTGCCGCAGAGAAGCTGGCAGAGGTGGGATGGAAAGGCCCAGCTAGCGGTTGCTATGCCTGGATGGCCTCATCTCCGGGGATCTGGAGGCAGGAAGAGGAAGCTGGGCAGGAAGGTAGTGCTGAGCTGTAAGGCCATGCCAGGAAACTGAGGGAGGCTCTGAGAATGGGACAGAGTCCAGAGCCCACTTCCCAGTGTGCAGGGCAAGGGATCACGTGGGGAGAGGGGTTAGTATTTGGGGAGAAGAAAGAACTCTGGAAATGAAAACTGAGGGCAGGATAATTTATTGGGGGAAACTGGGAAACTCTGGGACTCTCACAGGTTCATTTGAGGCAAATGGTAGATCAGAGCTTGGGAAGAATACATTGATCCCCCCCACACACACACCATCTCATATCCCCATTCCTCTGTTCTTTCCCTCTTGGCCCTTTCTCTGCCCACAGCTCATTCCCTTCTTTTTTCCCATTCCCCCTTCCCTACTTGGTCCTTCTTCCTTTTCCTTCTCTTCTCTGATTCATTCAATCAAATATTTCTTTGTGTTTCCATTGTGCTGGACATAATGATGGCTATCAGGGATAGAGTAGGAATAGTGACAGGAAAGATGGAAATTGAATGGATAATGACTTGAATTCACTCATCTTTTAGATGGTCCTTTCTCATGTACTGTCCAAAGAATTTAGGTTTTGGCCTTCTTCATATGCATACAGGTTGAGTTGGCAGCATCAAAAGGCCTGCTGAGTCGTTAGCCAGTCAGCTAAAGCATTTGGCCTCCTTTTGCCTTGCATTCAGGTTAGCACAAGTATTCAGAATGTGGTCCTTGGAGTCTATGTTGGTTCAACTCTCAGGTCTTTTCCTCACTGGCTCTGTGACCTTGCATAGGTGATTTAACCTCTCTGAGCCTCAGTTTCTTATAAAACTGGGATAATAGTACTGTCCTCAATGAATTATTGTGAGGATTAAATGAGATAAAGTGAACTGACAGCTAGCACAGTGCTTGGCTTAGAGTACTGTCCGTTGAATGGTGGCTGTTACTACTATCAAGAGGTAAAACTTCAATAGCCTGTAATGCCTGATGGAAATAAACTAGATGCAGGTTCTCAAATGCCCGTGTAAAGTTCTATATTTAGGCCCTGACTGGTTTGGCTCAGTGGATAGAGCGCCGCCCTGCGGACTGAAGAGTCCCAGGTTCAATTCCGGTCAAGGATGTTTCTAACTCTCTATCCCTCTCCCTTCCTCTCTGTAGAAAATCAATAAAATATATTTTTTAAAAATAATAAAGTTCTGTATTTAGGTTAGAAACAATTAAGGGCACACATTTACCATAAAGAAGAACTAGCTTGGATGTATATTTTGTAAAAATATCTAAAAGATTTTATTGAGCACCAGTGTTGTGTAGTGCTTGGGATCTGACTGTTAAAAAAAAAAAAAGCTAGGAAAAGTTGGGCTAAATCAGTAAGAATAGCTATTATTTATCGAGTGTCTAGGGTGTGTCAGGTATTGTGCTAAGCATGCTATTTATAATATGTCACATGTCTTAGCTAACATTATGGTAGATATTATTATTGTCATCACTTTATAGATGAGGAAGTGAAAGGTCAGAAAGGTCATGTCCTTGGTCTTCAGTACTCAGCTGGTGAATGGCAGAGGCAGGATTTGAAGGAACCCAGGGCTGCAATGCAGAGAGCCCTGATCCTAGTCTCTGAACTCAGGTGAGTGCCTCCTGAGGAAGGAGTTGATATACCTGGTTGCTGCCCAGGTCCATCTGATCACAACCATGACAACTAGAATAGGGTTTCTTAGGTGCTAACCAAGAGGGAGGGGTGATAGGAGGGTTCAGGAGATTTTGAGAGCTTTGTTTTCAGAGGAACCAAGGGCATTTGGCCTGGAAAAATCTGATGGGACATTTGAGTGTCAAAGGAGGGATAGTCTGTACAGAGGATAACTGTCTGTCAATAACATTTCCTGTATAACTTCCACTCTCTGTCTGCCAACTATACTGCTCCCTGCTCTCCCCCGGCTCACAACCTCAAGCCCTTCAGGGCCCTGGAAGGGCTTGGAAGTGCCTCTCTCCCCCACCCATCCTCTACATTCTCTGCCTATCTCCTCCCTACCCCCCGCCCCCAGTGGACATCTCACCCTGATGGCATTTCTCTTCTCACCCTGTCTGGCTGGCCTCTCTGTTTTAAGTTTTCTCACTTCCAGATATGCCAGCCTACCACCCGCAGATAACTTATCCTGAAGCACCTCTGCAGTGTCGCCCTTGACTCAGATATCTATACCGTCCCTCCCTCCAAGTGAGCTTTCTCTTCTTTTCTAAAATTTATGTTATTATTATTTTATTGATTTGAGAGAGAGAGAGATTGATTTGTTGTTCCACTTATTTATGCATTCATTTGGTTGATTCTTGTATGTGCCCAAACCTGCAACTTTGGCATATTAGGACAACACTCTAACCAACTGAGCTGCCCAGCCAGGGCCTGCGCTTCCTCTTCTTGACTTTTCTCTGGCCCACCCTGCCCCTCCACCCTTACCCTTTGCTAGCCCTCAAGAATGCCCCAGCTCCACCCCATTCTTCAAGGGCTCACCCCACCCACTCTATGAAGGTTCTCAGGAATCACTCCTCTGTAGGCAGCTCCAATACTCCCTATTTGCATCTTCCAGTGTAACTCTTTACTCTTCTCTAATTGTATCGTATATGTCTCTTTCCTCAGCCTAGAGGGATCTTCTTAAGAACAGGCACAATTCATTCAGAAAATATTTCCCAAATGTCTCTGTGTACCAGGCACTAGGCTACATTCAATGTGGCAGCAGGCAGGTTGGCCTTGATCTCTGGTCACTGCCTCCTTCCACATCCTGTAGTTCTTTAGTTGAGTGGGGCCAAGGAGAGCCAGAGACTTGAGTCTGAGGCCTCTGTGTTCCTGGGAACGAATGTGTTCCTTTAGGCCTGGACCCATCTGGGGTCCAGACAGGCCTGGTGCACAGTGGGGGAAGGAGGCTGCAGACTGCAGTGGGAGGTACAACCAGCTCTCCTAGAGATTGTGACCCAATGTCACCCCATGTAGGAGAAAAACAACAGCTGTAGTCTTCAGAGTAGAAAAAATAAATATCCAATGTCCCACCAACCTCTAGCAGTGATTCTCATTTTAAAATCTTTGTCCATTCCCATGTTTTTGCTTTGGACAATTTGAATGTGCAGATGCCTTGTACTGTTTGAACACGAGAGACTCCACATAATGGAACCTTGTTGAATAATCTAGTCATCATAATAGTGGTCATGATGTGGTAGAGATTAGCACGGTTTCCCTGCTGTCTTTGTTATTCCTTCTTGTTCCTCAGTACTGCTTCCCCTGGCCGGTGAGTATACCTACCCGTCTACTATGGTTTGCCTCTTGAAGCAAATATTTCTTTTCTAGTTCATGAGCAAATATTGACCTACTTGGGTTTTAGATGCTACCCCTCGAAACTCCTGCTGGGCTAGATAAACACTCGGGCTAGTAACAGCTCTTGAAAATAAGAGTTGCTTTTGGACCGGCTATGACGCAAATGACCCACTCACTGAGTCCTTGCAATGGTCAGCACTGTGCTGGTCTCCCGGGGCCCTGATTCCAGGCAGACAAAAGAAGGGCACTGGGCCCTGCCCTCCCTCTGGGAACTTGTAGCCCAGTTGGGGAGGTAGACTAATGAGCTGGGGATGCCTGGAGGTTGTGTGCAAGGATCCTGAATGAAGATTCTTGCCTGAGTAGGAGGTGGCCTGCTGTGATCACCAGATACCTTCCCTTTCTGTGGTTTTAAGTGGAATTCAGTCAAGTGCCAAAGTTTCTACTGTAGACAATGGACAATATGGTATGGCAGGAAAGGGAGCGTGGCCAATGTTCTGTGGAGAGGAGAGGAGAAGAGGGATAGGCTGCAGGGAACTAGAATGGGAGGAGGGAATTGCTGTGGTTTGTTAATCCTCTCATATTCATCTCCCTGATCTGTGTCTCAACCTGCTCCTGCACCTCCAGCTCTCCAACCAGGACCTCCTGCCCTGGATCTCTCTCAGTTGCATGTGTCCAAAGCCTAGTTCTTTTCTTGTTTGTGACCCAGGCTTTTTTCCTCTCCCCTGTCCTCCCAACCTCCCCCAAATTGGACCCTGCACCTCCCTTCCCAGTCTTCTAAAATGAGCTGGGTACTTTTGTTGGGTAAGATCCAAGCCTGATCTCATCTGTGTGAGTTGGACACCAGTGAAGATCCTGGCTAGCTGGGAGGCCAAAGGTCAGAGGCCAGGAAGGCTGAGGTTCCAGGCAGAAAGGGACTCAACTTCGAGCATTGATGTGGGAGCAGGTCAGGCCGGGAGGCAGAACTGGCCTGACCACTCAGAGGCCCAAGGAGCGAGATCTGATCTCAGTTGGTGTCTTTGTGTGTGTCTGTGGGTTAGGCAGAGGCTATGACGTGTGATGGTCCAGAATTACATTTCTAGCTCTGTGGGGTGGATCTTTCTCTCTGGCCTTTAGCCAAGTAGCTTGGTTTCCTCTTCTTTGCTGGGGGAAGCCATAGGGCCAGTGTGCCATCCTAGAACCATAGGTTAGAGGCCACCCTAGAGCAGGTGAGAAAAGTACTTGCTTTGTGGAAGGGTGGGGTTCTGGGAAGGTCCCATCCTGGGGCACCTTAGAGGAAGCTGGCTAACCTAGGACCTACTTTGATGGGCAAGAGGAGGGGCCTATGAGACCAAGGTGAGCCACACACACCCAGGAGGTTGGCCCTTTACTCCACACATATATCCTTTACATGAAAGATGCTGTTTCCCCTGCCATACATCACACACACACACACACACACACACACACACACACACACTGAGCAAGGAGACCTCTAGATTTCAGTGAGGGCCGGGTGGGGGCTTCATTCAGCCCTGACCTTGGGCTTTGTGCCCAGGCAGGGAAAGAGTTGGAGCAGTGCCAGCGGCAGGCGGACGAGGTGACGGAAATCATGCTCAACAACTTTGACAAGGTCCTGGAGCGCGATGGGAAACTCTCGGAGCTGGAGCAGCGTTCAGACCAACTCCTGAACATGGTGTGAGGCCTGGGGAAGCAGGGAGGGGGGAGGGAGAGGCTAGCGGGAGCCCTGATAGGGAGCTCATAGGCCCTTCGTGGGACCTGAGGGCCAGTGCGGGGCCTGTGGGTTTCTTGACACCCGCTAGCCTAGATAGGCAATGGTAGGCCTTGGTTTGAAGCTGTGGAGCTTCCTAAAGTTGAAAACTGGCATTGTTAACTGGAGGTTAGCCCAAAGGCCTGCAAGTTAAGGGCTACACCAGTGTCTAAGACTAGGAGTCAGGCTGGGAGAGTTCCAGGGCAGGCTATGTGGGGAGAGGGAACATACAGATGGAAAGGATGCAGGAGGAGATTACACCTTGCTGGGGCGGGGTTGGGAGGAGCTGGCTTCAGGTCTCTAGGGAACCACTAACTCCTATCCTGTGTCTGGGGACATCTACAGAGCTCAGCTTTCAGCAAGACAACCAAGACCCTGGCCCAGAAGAAGCGCTGGGAGAACATCCGTTGGCGTATCTACTTGGGGCTGGTGGTGGGCGGTGGCCTGCTCATCATCCTGATTGTGTTGCTGGTCATCTTTCTCCCACAGAGAAGTGAGGGCAGCAGTGGCCCACAGGCCCAGGACTCAGGTGCTGCCTCGGGGCCTGGGGACTGACCCAGTTGGGTCTGGAGGAGAGGCCAAATGGCCACATTGGCTGATTCTGGTCTCCAAAGAATGTTGGCATTTGCTCCTATCTGAGCCACCCCAGGGAGCGCCTAAGGGCAGCCCCAAAGTGTGCACCTTTGCATCTCCTATCATGCCACTGACTGGCCCTGGAGGGCAGCCTGCTGCACTGGCCATGCCAGGCCAGCCCCACTTGGAGCTCAGTAAACATTGCTGCTTGGTTAAAAAGTGCTGTTTGGTTAACAGCTGGTGTGTGTGTGCGTGTGTGCGTGTGTGCGTGTGTGTGTGTGTTAAGGTCTCCAGGTTGTTCATTCTGCTCTGCTTCCACACCTTGGGCTGCTTAGAAAGGCTACCACCCCAAGGACTCCATCCTGGGGAAGTGGCCCCTTCCTTTCACTTCCCTACTTGATCCAACCCTTTGCAGACAGATCCTTCTGGAGTGCAGGTGTAAAGAAAGGCACAACAGCCCCCAAACCAGACCCTTCAACTGGAGTCCTCTGAGCCTGTTTCCCTGAGAATGAAGTCTGTTATTATTCTGATGTTTTGGGGATGCTCAGAGGACCAATGGGACTCCAGATGGGATGACAAAGAGGGAAGCACTTCAGAGATTTTTATATCACAAGGTGAGAGGCTAGACTTTTTGTCCTCTGTACACTTCCTCCTTTCTAATTTCTCTGCCCGTGGTTTTCCTCAAGCTTTGCATTACATCACAGATGAGGCAGGTGGCGGTGAAACCGTGAAGGGTTTCTGTGGTGTTGTGTTGCAGTCACAAAGATGACTTGGAGTTTGCCCTGTAGGAGAAAATTTGGGCTTTTTAAAGCTCTAGGGCTACACAGGGCCAAGTAGGTGGTGCCTTCGGGGCCACAGGAAAGATCACTGGGTAAAGGCCATGGGAGAAGGAAAGAAGGCCCTGCCAAGACCGTGGAAGCAGAGTAACCCAAGCCTGGGTGACTTAACTGCATTTCAAACTCAAGTGTGGGAAGGAAGGGGAATTCAGGGTCAAGTGTGTAACAGAAGCAGTTCCTAGTTAAGTAGAGAGAGGGCTACTGGAAGAGAAATAAGAACAAACCTGAGAGCTGTGTGGACCCCTCACCAGAGCTCATTACTTCTGAGGTAGGATAGTAAGCTAGGAAAATTCCTTGGCAAGTGGAATGGAGAAACTGAGACAGAGAGCTGAACAAATTGGCCAAATATTTTCCGGCAAGTTATAGAAGGTCCCTAGGGCAGAAAGCCCCGAGTGCCTAGCAATGAGCAAAATTGGTGCCAGACCTCAAACCCAGGGTGGCTTTTCCTGCCTTGGCATATCGATGGCCGGTATCTGTTCAGTTTAGACCTCCCTGACCTTTCCTCCCTAGAGGTAACACCTAGGCCTCAGCTGTATTTCTGCTCCAGGCTTAGGGAAAACAGCAAAATTAGATGGGTCACACCAGGACCAGCTTCGATTACTAATGATCCTCTGCCCTGGCACCTACCTATCAGTGGAGACCACAACCCTGAAAGGATACACCTGGAAAAGCTGAGGCATTTTCTATTGAGATCCTACCCTAAAACTTCCCCTACACTCCCAGCCTTTAAAACCCTCAAAACTTAGGACCCCAGTGCACACTTTCCTCCCAGGAATATGTCCGGGCCTTCTTTCCCCCTCTTCTTTCCCCTGAGGCATGCATCTCCTAAACTCTAAGGAACCCCGTGAGAATTGTAACCAGGGGAGCACTGGGCAGGGGCAGCTTGTCCAAGGCTAATGCCCTGCCCTGAACCTCTCCCCAAGGCCCTCTGACTCTCCAGTGAGCTGACAGCAGCCTCACCTTGGCTCACTTCTTTCTAGAGCCAAAGCAGCCCCACCTAGGCTCTCTCCTATGGCTTCTTCCATCCTAAGCTGTTCCTTGTTTCACTTCCCCCAGCTTTAATAAACATATCCTCAAAAACACCTGGACTTGTGTTTTGAAATCTTTCCTACACGAAGTCAAGAGCCCACACACTACAGCCCGTCCAGCAGACCAGCTCCCACCAGGTCCCTGTCTGGTAACACTCCCAGTGAGCTCATTACCATGTTCCTGGTCCTGGGAAAGATGGAGGAGAGCACTTGGCCTTCACTTAGAGGCCACGTGAACTTGGGCAAGTCACTTCCTTGGCTTGGGTTTTATGTGTGTAAAAGGGATAATAATATTTATCTCTCATATCCATCATTGTAAGGGTTCTAGGTGGCAAATAAATGGTAGCTGTCAATCAAATCATTTAGTGCTGTGGTCCTCAACCCTGCCTCATGTTAGAATCACATGTAGAACTTATAAAAATACCACACCCAGGCCTAGATCAGTTAAATCAGAATCTTTGAGGGTTAAATCAAAAAGGAAAAAAAAATTTTTTCCCTGAAGCTGAAACCCCTCTCCAGGAGACTCATGGGTAGTCAGGGGTGCAATCTATAGATCATTTCCCAACCGACATTCCCTTTTGCTTAGACCACATCCTATTTGCTGAGATCAGTAACTTCTCCTTCGTACTTGCCCAGGATTTGCAATTCCCTACTGAAAAAGCCCGCCTAGTGTCTAACTCCCCCTCTCTGGGTGCTGGCACAATTTGGGGGCTCAGCCCATCTAATTTTCTGATGACCTAATAAATTAATAATTCTTTACCACTTTTGGCCTCCTGGACCTTAACACAAACTACTTATTTTATTCAAGCTGCTAATTCTACAGGAGCAAGGGGAGAAGTTGAGCAATGGACTTAAGGTCATACTGATAGCCAGGAGCAGGTAAGGCCCCAGGTTCCCCATCAGGGACACTCCCTTTCTTGGTTGGAAAGGAGCAGAAAGGTATGGTGTTTTTTTGGGGGGGGGGGGCGGGGAGGGTGATAGGGGAGGATTCAAGAGCCAAATCCTGAACCAACTAGAGCTCAGGGGGTGCATTAGAGCCCGGTGGGCCTAGGGCAGGGCTGACTCCTTATCCCTCTGGACTGTTAAGACTCTGCGCCCCCCGGACCAGCGCCTCCGCCTGAGAGGCCTTCAGCATCTGCATTGCCGAGGCCCTCTGAGTCGCAGAGCCGACTGAGGACACCCTACATCCCAAACACCCGGCTTTTCAAGGCGCGTATACGTCACTCCTCGTACCTTTGGAACCCCCAGATTCCAAAATAAAAGTTTTCTAATCAGCCCCGACCCCGGCCATTGGCTTTAGCTTTTGGTCACCTGACTTACTCAAGCCAATGAGAGGTGAGAGTTAATACTTCCGCTTTCTGTGCGTGTAAGGACCCACTGTGTCCGCCTTTCGGGTGCTATGATTGGCCACCTTCTCTCACCTCGCTAGTTTATTGGCCGGAGCCGCGAAGCCGCAGTCCGCGGGGTCTGGGGCTGCTGTGTCAGAGATGGCGTCCTACTTCGATGAACACGATTGCGAGCCGTTGGACCCCGAGCGGGAGGCCCGAACCAACATCCTGCTGGAGATCGCGAGGTGGATGCGCGGGGCTGGGCGGCGGGGCCAGGCGCAGGTGTCTGGGTCGGGGCTAGCTGGAGAAGGCGGATTACCTGGGGCGGCCGGATGAATGTTCTGGAGTTAGTCCGGAGGCTCGATTTGAGGGGAAGTCGATACTTTGGATCGGCCGTATGCCTCCCGGGTAGGGGGTTTCGAGAAGACGAGTTGGTGAACTAGGGGAAGTCTGGCGGGAGGGAGCGGGGGCTGGGAGGTGGGCGAAGGGAGCCGTGGGGGCGTGGCAGGGTGAGTACATGGCTGAGGAACAACAAGCTCGCCGGCATTGCCACTTGGAATCTGGCTTCCCAGGTCATTCCTGCGTGGCCCGAGTAGCTTCTCGGAGCCTGTTGCCTCATCTGTACAATGGGAATAAACAGCCTGCGTGGTTGGGGCTGTGACAGCAGCTGTAAACCATTTCTCGCTCTGCTCTTAACCTGATGAGCACTACTGATTGGGGTAGCTATTACTTGCTGGAGAGGGTGTTGACCTATTGACGCCGGGTAAATTGTGGAGGCAAAGAGATAGTACGGTTTTCTGACCTTGCGTCCTTCTGCGCAGGTCACTTTTCATCAGTGTGGACTTTGAAGACTTGGGGTTGGTAGTAGATTGGGATCACCACCTGCCTCCACCTGCTGCCAAGACTGCGGTTGAGAGCCTCCCCAGGACCATCATCAGGGGCTCTCGGTCTGGTGAGAACACTAATTCTTTTTGCTCTTTGAGGCAGGTCTGCCACACCTCACCACCGCCCCCCCCCCCCCATTCCTCGCCACCCACCCCCCCTGCCCCCCAAGCCAGACTGTGCACTGGCCCTTCAGTTTTCCAGGCCAGATTGGGGCAAGTGACCTTTAGGAGTGGGAGCTGGGAAATGGGGCTGTCACAGCTCTCCTGATCAGCACTCCCTCCTAAAGAGCTCAAGTGCCCCGTGTGCCTTTTGGAATTCGAGGAGGAGGAGACTGCCATTGAGATGCCTTGCCATCACTTCTTCCATTCCAACTGCATTCTGCCCTGGCTAAGCAAGGTACTGCTCACCCTGCCCAGTTCTCCAGCCCCTTTATTTTTATGAACTGTTGGGGGAATCAGAGAAGGAAGGTCAGGGTGAGAGCAGAGAGCAGGGGATGGATATTAGCTTATAAAGACCAGACCTGGGCTAGAACACTGTTGTTTTTTCCAGACAAATTCCTGCCCCCTCTGCCGCCATGAACTGCCCACTGATGATGATACTTATGAAGAGCACAAACGGGATAAGGTAGGAGCTGGTGGTAGTGGAGGGGGTGGCTCCCTCTGGCTGTCTTTGATGTTCTCATCTCTCAAATCAGCAAAGCTGGGTAGGCCTCAGGTCCCTTGGCTCTGGCTGCATTCCCAGTAACTTTAGTGAGGAGCACCCAGATGCCAGGGGCCTGAAAACAGTGTGAGCCAGTTCCATGATAGCTGGCCCATCTGTTCACCCACAGGCCTTCAGTTATGGCCCCTGCCTCTTTCCTTCAGGCTCGAAAGCAGCAGGAGAAGTACCGACTGGAGAACCTGCATGGAGCCATGTACACATGAAGCAGCTGGGGCCAAGCATTGGTCCTCCATGCCATCCTCTTGCACCTCAAATCCTCATTAAAGGTTTCTTTACCCACCGTGCGGCTGCATTGCTTAGAGGCCTGGGCAGGGACGCTGCACCTTCCACTAGGGCCCTAGTGCTACTGGGGAAGATGGGCCTGGACTGCAGAAGGCACCAAGCTGCATATCCTTCCTTGCCAACCCTGCTGGCCTGAGGGTAGTGGAGCCCAGGCCAAGAACCTGGCCACTGGGTCTATGTGTTCGTGGCTGGAAAGCAGAATGTCATGATCTGGCACCCAGTAGATATTTAAAGATGCATTTCTTTACCCCCTGTAATTTTTAGTTAACCTTGAAATTCCAGGCGCTTTCTTTTTGTTCCTAACATTTTAAAGCCATTCTTTACATGCTCCCCACCCCCGTCCCCTAAGGAATCAAATTTCAAACCAGACCGAGTGGGGGAAGTATGAAATGATCAGATCAGTCAGTTCTTTAGCCCAAAAAGGGCTTCAAGCCCTGGAGGGATGTTTGCCTAGTACCTGTCATCCGTTATTGGAGGCAGCCCTGCTCTCAGAGCACCGGGCACTCAGGACTCTCCCTAGGGGTATTCTTTGCCTAGGGAAAGCTGTCCTGAACCAGGCCCTCTGACTCTCCAGAACAGACTACAAACATGCAAATTAGAATTATTTTAATAGATATATATAAAAAAAGTACTAAAATACCCACATGGTTCTGCTGTGCTACTTGCCCTAAAGAATATAAGGGGCAGAGTGAAGAATCCCAGTGCAGTTCAGTAGGCCCCAAAGTGAGCCTTCCCACAGACTAAGGTGTGCTCACCCTCCCCATCCCTCCCCCCCATCACTATCCCTCTTGCTGTTCCCAGCCCCCAGTTCCTGCAGCAGGAAACCCCAGTGGTCTGGCCTCGGCCCTGGGTATAAAGGCACCTGAAGGGGTGGCTGGGTGACTAAGGATGTGTGACCTTTAAACATAAAGACAATACTAGAGTGGGGAGCGGGTCATGTGCAGCTCAGGCAGCTGCCAGGGCTCACTCCTATATGGCACAGGTGAATGTGGGATGGCCACTCGTCTAGGAGTGAGGAAGCCTATATCCCAACAGAATACTTTCTCAAAATAGTTTTTGGTACAAAATGAATGCAGAGAAGACATGGGGTGGGGAGTAGTGGAGGCTGGGCCAGCCACCTTCCCCAGCCCTCAGATCATGGCGATGCTCTCAGGGGCACAGTTGAGGTGAGTGGAGGTGCTACTGCTCCCGGAGGACTTGCAGGCCCGGCCAGCAGGCTGCAACGCAGCCACCAGTGTCTCTGAGGAGACGGCCCCAAACTCATAGCAGAAGGTGCCGTAGAAAATGAGGATGTCGATGACAAACACCCACTCGCACAGGGCTGCCCCGTGCTGTAGCTGAGAGCTCTCATGGATGAAGAAGACGCCACCTGGAATGGTGCTAAGGAAATGTTTAGTAGGACCTGTGGGGACTGGAGACACACCTGCCTTCCTGGATATATAACTAGGTTGGAGCAAAGGATGGGCCCTGAACTCCCAGGAGAGGGAGCGGAGACCACCCTGGATGGTGGTATGTGGAAGGTATGCTGGTCTCCCTCATTTTGGGTGAGAGAAGGGCTGGGCTAGAGGATTTCCTGGCTGCCCTGTCCTGGAAGGATACTGAGGATCAGGACGACAAAGGCGATGGCTGCCAGCAAAATCCGCAGGTAGGCCATAGCCAGGTCCTGAGGGGCGGCGGCTCCATGGTAGGAGAGGACACAGTGCAGGCAGACAAACAGCAACCCGGCGGGGAAGGCCACACCAGCTCCGATGTAGTGCAGAGACTTGGCATGATCCACCTGGGTCCAGAGAGAGGTGCTGAACAGTGAAGCAGCCCTGCTCCTCCACCCCCTCACCTCTTCTCTGTCCCTCTTCCCTTCTTTCCCTCCCAGGCCCTCCTTCCCCACCCCCAACTTTGAGGGGCTGCGCCTGCAGCTTGGATCAACCGTCAGGAGACGGGGTCCCTGCAAATAGCCATGCCCTTTTAGGGGAAGTTCAAGAGCTTGGGGCGGGGGTGGTATACCTGAAAGTTTCCAACCACCACAAGGCCTGCAGCGTTGGTGCAGCCTGTGATGAGTGTTGTGGTGTTAATCCAGGAATGCCGACTCTGCTCCAGGAGCTGCCCGTAGAGCAGGAGGCAGAGGAGGGCCACTGGGGAAGAGCATGGGTGTAGCCGGCATTAGTGCCTTCCTCTGGCCCAGCCCTGTCCAGGAGCCCACTTCTCTCACCCCTCCAGACACTTTGAGGGCCAGAAGGGAATAGATGGGCGGGTGGTGAACTGGGTTTCCTCAGGTTGTGTGGGTGTCAGCCTCTAGTCTTTAAGGAGTGGGGAGAGAAGTGGCCCCTTTTGCTTTAGCCCTTGGTTGGGTGGGCTTCGTTGAGCAAAGGCTTCTTGTGCCCTTCTGGGGGGAAGGGTGTGTGGGGTGGGCTGGACTGGGCTGGCTAGGGGCTAAGGGCACAACTCACCCATGAAAGCACCCACGTTGCCAATGAGGCTGAAGAGGCAACTCTCTGGGGGATATGTGCCGCACTTGCTGAGGGGAGGGGGCAAGGACAAAGTGAGAGGGGCAGGCGCACCAGAGGGCCCCCATTCTGGCCCACTTGCCTTCTCTTGCTTCATCTGTGCCCAACTTAAGCCACCGAGAAGGACCAGTGTCTTTCACAAACAAATGGTCCTTAGGGGTACCCCCTCCCCTATAAGAAAAAGCAGAGCTCATGTGTGTGACAAGTTAGGGAGGACCCAGGATTGCTTAGCAAACCCCAAGACTCCTTGGACTCCCTGAGACTGTTAAGGCCTGTAGCTGGCTTTCTTTAAGCCAGAACGTGGGCCAGGCAATCAGAGGCCTTGAGCTTAGACCCAGGTATCTCGCTTGGCTGGCGTGGTTCAGTGGTTGAGTGTTGACCTATGAACCAGGAGATCAAGGTTTGATTCCAGTCGGGGCATATGCCCAGGTTGTGGGCTCAATCCCCAGTGTGGGGTGTGCAGGAGGCAGCCAATGATTCTCATCATTGATGTTTCTATCTCCCTCTCTGAATTCAATAAAAATATATGAGAAAAAAAAAAAAATCCAGGCAGCTCCGCTAACTAGCTATGTGACCTGAATGGATGACATAACTCAGTTTCAGTTTCCTTGCCCATAAAATAAAACAATAGCTGCCCCAATGCTGGGAGGATTAGACATCATGCATGTAACGTGTTCCACACAGTGCCTGGCACATAGTAATTGGAAAGCAGCACTGTTACTAAGTGCTCTTAATATAATTATTATTCCTGTGAAATCCTTTGGGACAGGCCTATTGGAGGGGCTTGGCTGGGAGTCTATCAGGGCCTTGGGTCTCACTGATCTGCCCAGTTTCCAAGTCTTACCTAATGAGGGGAACATCGTCCAGGGTGCAGCAGCTTTTGGGACCCCCTTGCTCAGTAGGGTCAGGAGAGCAGGACTCGTTGTAGGACCTGGAGGCAGGACAGAGTAGATTGGGGGAACCCTCTGGCCTGTACTTCAGGCCTCTCAGAGACCACCCTTCCAGACCTCCCTTATCAGGGGCAGGATAGCCCACTTCCCAGGGCCTGCCTGAGACAGAAGCCAAGGGGGCAAAAGGATGGTGGAAAGCAGTGGGCACGAAGCCATGCCTGGGGGGCAGGCACGCCAATGTCAGAGAAGAGCAGTGACCCAGGGTCTCCATCTGGCTCGCAGCAGCCTGGGCCCAAGAGGGAACAGAGATGAAGGGAGCTTTAGAGTGAAGCTGTCTGCAGAGTACGCCATACCAGTTCTCCACAGGGCACACGTGGCGGTTCATCACGGCCATGGCATACCTGTGGGAACAGAACTGTCACCCCATGACCCCAGCCCAGCCCAGCCCAGCCTTCCCCCACTGACTATTCTCGACTCCCTCGATTCTGGCCCCGTTCAAAATCATGGCCCCTGCTAGGGACTCAAGTTGGGATGGCCCTGATGCCACACCAGAACCCACAGCAATGGCCACAAACTAGAGGACCTCTGGAAGTTGCCCTGGCTAAAAGTATGTGTCAGGACCACCTTGCTGGACAGCAGTGGTGCCAGCCTGTCCCAAGGGACTTGTCCAGGCATCAGGCCAGGGTTTGGAGACAGCCAGAGTGACCGTGGATATTACACTATGGCCTGCAACAGGACAGGGGACTTTGTGTGTGCTATCAAGCTCCTGTTGGGTCCTGGCGGGGCCCTGTCCCTCCTCAGCCTGGGCCCATTTTGTCTTCTAGTTGTCTCTCCCTCCCCTCTACTCACACAGTCCATAGGCCAGTGATGGAGAATGCTGATAAGCTGACCGGAAGGAGGATCCAGGCGGTCATGAGGGAGGGGAGCCAGGGTGGTAGTGGTGTGGAAGGGATGACAAGAGGTAGGTGGGGAAGAGGGGGCAGGCCCAGCTACCTTAAGATACTTCGCCAAAACCATCAACTGCCCCAGCCTGGTGGAGAGAGATGGGTCAAAGTCCAGGGTCCAGTAAGTGGTCAAAGCCGCGGGGGCAGCGGGTATGGGTGGGGAAAGGAAGGTGGTCATCACCTGATTCGGAGCTCCCGCCGGGACTCGGAGTGCCCACACTGAGCTCAGCCCACGCCAGAACGTGGCCACCCTCTGACACCGACCGGGGCCTCTGCGTCCCACCCCAAAGTCACCGGTACTCAGGGGTTTAGATGGCGCCATAACATCTGGACAGCAAGTCACCCTCCCTCGTCTGAAGGAGTGGGGCTGGCAGCCAAGCAGCAGTAATGACGGTCAAGGGGCCAAGCCAAAGGAAAGCCCGGTGTGGGTCCAGGCCCGGTAGAAGGGCGGCCACACGCCGGCAACCCCGCGACCACTGCGCCCTGGAGAAGCGCGGGCTCGTGCGGGAAGCCCAGCCCGGCCCCCGCCCGCGTGGGCGCCCGGGGCCCGCTGTAGGCGAGTCCCCGGACAAGGGGCACAAGCCTTCTCTGGTGATACCCGGAGGGTCCTGGGAAGTAGGGGCCAGTACGCACCTCCCCGGAGCGCCCTGTGGCTGCCGCGCACTGTCCAGCCCCGCGTGGCGCCGTCCCCGGCTGCGGCCCTCTGAGCGGCCCTGTAGGTTTAAAGGGCCGGCGGCCACGCCCTCGCCCTCGGCCGCGCCCTCGCCCTAGGCCACGCCGCGGCGCCCGCCGGGACGCGGAGTCCGAGTCGCTAGTGTCCTGGGGCCCGCGCTCCGCCCAGGACTACAACTCCCGAGGCCCCGCGCCCAGTCCCGGTGGAAAGGGGGTGGTGCCCCAGGTTCGGGGAACCTGGGCGTTAGGATCGTGGCGTGGGACTCAATGGCAGCTCTGTCTCCGAGAAGCAGGAAGGAGAGTCCTGTTGCCCGGGTTCCTGCTGTGGAAGCTTCGGGAGGCGGGAAGCTGGGGGCTGCACCACCTTCCAGCTCCACCTGTGATCGTCCTGGCGCACGTGGCTGAGGAAGCCTGCTCCGCCGCAGGGCACATTCCGCTGCAAGTGAGAGTTCGGCTTATCTCTCCTCCTGGCGCCGGGTGCCTGCTCTGTCCCAGGCGAGGCGGTCTGCAGAGAAGCCTTAGCTATGCCTTACAATCAAGCGTCCTGGATTTGGCTTATGCTTTCGACTCCGTAAACTCTGGAGGATGCTACTCGCACCGAATGCATTTTCAAGGGAACAGGCAGAATACTACTGTCCAGAAATCAGTGTCTAAAACATGTTACCTAACTGCTCAACACTTAACCAATGGATTATCCATTCTGAGTAGACCCACATGGCCAGGTGTTGGTAGGTAATAGGGAGGTGGGCAATTTGGGAAAAGGCCAAGAGTGCCTGCCCTCTTGGTTCCTTTCCTAACTAAAAAGGCAGAATACTTCCTTGCACATACCAGAAGGGTGTCTGGCACTCTGAAAGGAAGCCCAGTATATGTTGAGAGCCCTTATGAGACAACACTGGGGCAAAGAGATCATTTACCTGAAGGGAGCATGGGCCCAGGCTACCAGGAGGCCGTTTTAGGGAAAGGTTAAGTGGCTGGTACTGTTAGGGAAATGGAGCAGATAAACCAGAAATGGCACTGACAAAGGAGAAACCCCTTTGGACCCAGTGACAGTTAAAAATGGGAAAAGGGGGGGAAATTAGTGGAAAAAGGAAACCTGCTGGAGAGCCCTTTGCCAAATCCCATCAGGACAAGTAAAGTATGGCGGTACAGAGCCATTACTGTACAAGAACACCAGGCTGAATGGACCAGTGGGGTGTAAAATTCAGAGCACCTTCTGTTGGCCATGATCTGTGCCTCAGGAAAAAGGGGAGCTTCTAATTCACAGAGACACCATCTTCTGACTCAGGTGTGTCCCATTGGCACAGCCCCCCTTTTCTCATCTGCCCAATGGTGTCATGAGTCCTCAGCATTTCCTACCTCATTAGTAGCTTTGCCATTCATAACCAACACTATATCTTATTGATCTGAGTTTGTGTTCCTTTCCAACCTTTATCCCGGGAAGACCTGAGAGAGCTGGCTGTTTTAACATACAGTGGGTAGACAGGTGCTCCAGAGCTGTGAGGAGGATTTGGGCTTAATATGACAGTCTGAGTAAGGAGTTACCCCGCTAGAGCTCCCCGTGACAAAATGGGGAGCTGGTAGGGGAGAGTTAGACAAGAAGTATCTTTAAAAGTCCCTTCCAGCACTAAAGCTACGGGAGTTACACTTCCACCAGGACACTTCTTAAAACAGGCTAAGCAAGAGATGAGATTTCACGTGCTGATTCTGTGGTGCTGAATGTTAGGAGCAGGCATTTCATCGTCACTTCCCTACATACACAGGTGATTTCACAACTCTTGGCAAAAACAGTGCTGTAAAAATGTTTATTGGTTAAAAAAATTACAGTCTTTGAAAAGTACCTTCCCTTCAGGATTTTTCAAATAATTTGCATACTTTTTATTCATCTACATAGCAGAAACATTGAAATGAGAAAACAGAAGACTATATGGCTTTTTATACATTTAACACCACAATGTAATTAGTGCAACCAGTCTGTCATTCTGGTGGCGCTGAGAAGGCAGAGCCATTCACTCAGGTTTTCACTTCTAGCTTCACTCGAATCATGGGAAATTTGGGCTGGGTGCCTATGGCTCATTGGCCATCAAATTCCTCAGGGACAGGACAGGAATACAAAGAGAGAACTTAAAATGTTTTGAATAATTTTCATTCTATGGTGATTCTTCCAAAGGCTCCGAGGTAGGAAAATAATGTCTTTATTCCTCTTTCTGCAGTAAAGGCTTCATTTATATTTGTGAGTCAGCTGGGAACCCACTACCCGACCATCCACACCAAATGCACAGCAGGTTGGATACTCACTACCCCAAAGGATTTCTTCCAGCTCTACAGGCTAACCTCTAGTTGAGAGTGCCCCTTAGGGTAGACCATGGAGATGGAATCTCTCTTTCAGAGGCTCTTCCATAGAGAGCATTTGTTAATGCCCACGATCGTCGGTCCTCCTAATGTCTGGCCAGGCTCCAGACTCCTACTCTCTCTTACTCAAGACAAAAAGCTTTACATTCTTTTCTTGCGTTATGTTCATCAAAGATTTCCATGTTTGCCAAATGGCTGGAACTCAAGCTTTAGTGTTTATTTTTGCACAGCCCAAGCCCCATGCAAACCACAGCTTCCTTTTAATTGTAACATTACCCATTTGGACCAGGAAACACAAAACCTTAAAATCCAAGGCTTAACTCTCAGTAAGTGAAGGAACACTTAATTTTGGATGGACATGAGATATGCCTATTAGATTACCAGACTTTTTTTTAAAGACAGCCAAGAATGTATCTAGTCAAGTGAGTATTGAACCTGAAGCAGCCTGCTGGAAAGCTCCAGCCACTCCAACACTGCTGCCACTGCACTACACAGCGCGGACAGTCCCCTTCAGGACACATCCACAGCCTGTGGGAAATGCTCTGAACACTGTCCTTCATGGCAAAGCACCGATTTTTGAAAACAGCTGCCAGATGTCTGGAGGTAAGTCTGGTGAATAAACTGGTTAATACCATCTTAGATCCCAGGTGACGGGTAGCAAAATAAGCAATAAGCCTGTGCTAGAAAGCTGCCTACTGGCAGAGGGCCATCACCAGAGAAGCATCTCAGGCACGCCAAGAGCAATGGCAGCCTCAGCACCAACAGTTCTGTTCTGCAGGACAACCTTTCACTTAAGTACCAGGCTTAGTGCTTTATATAGTCAGACAGCATAAATTAAGAATTAGATCTTTCTTGAGTGGAAAATATTTTATATGCACTTATATGCAAAGTGCAAGAAAAATTCTACACGTAAGGAGCTCTCATTAGTTTCTTACCTGAGATTACATGACAAACACAAAAAGACAATAGGTACACACTTCTCTTCTCACAAAACAGGGAGGCTGGCTAAAATCTCTTCTGGTCTGGTTTCTAAATTTTATAATAAATCCAGGAAGCAGGTCATCCAGCGGTGAGAAGATGAACCCCAAAGTATTTCCAGACTGGGAAGTCTAAGAGTTCCAGTGAAATTCTATGTCCAAGTCAGATCAGTTGAAGAGCTGGAAGACTAAAATGACTGGTCCTCTGAGCTGCAGGGAAACTGGGATGATGGCACAGCCCCCTTGACCCAGGCTCTGGAGGGTAGTTAACATTACGTTAAAAGGCACTTTGACTCCAGCTGAATATATAGAGGGCAAACTTTCTCCTTTAAGAGTAGAACTGAGCCCAGGACCAGCAAGTTTAAGGCCTTTCACCTTGGGCCAGCTCTTTGGGTCAGGAGCACTCTGGTCCCTTCACAACCAGGCCTTTCTAACTAATCCACCTCACGGACGTTCCTAGCATTGTAAGCTCTGGCCACCTGCACTTTAATAAGTAGTTTAAGAGTGCCATCACTTGTCCTTTAAAAGTTGCTGAGATGGACCAGCCAGACTGATCTTGAGACCCTGATGTGGAGAAACCCCTGGGGCAGGCAGACTTTGGTTTCAAGAAGTCTCAGTGCTCATGGGTTCACATAAACCCCAAATTTCAAATTACAAAAAAGGTTCCAATGTATTGGAAAACCAAAGTGGCTTGGAGCTGCAGTGTGATTTCTCAGATCTTTAGCCTAACCCTGCATTAGGAAAAATGTTCACTTAAGTAAAAGCACTGATACTCCTGGGATTTTTATTATAAGGATCTGTTGGGAGACTATATACTCTTAGGAGGCAGGAAAAGAGAAAGAATGGGGCAGGGGAAGAGCAGATGAGAGGTTCATTTCCTCTGAGACATTGTTTGGATTGTTTGGGCCTCCCCCCAGGCTTCCCCCACCCCCCCTTGCAACTAAGGTTCTAAATAGGCAATTATTGCTGTTGAATTGCTCTTTGTATCTATGTTCCAGACTGTTAAATCACATTTGGAGAGGCAGTTTTAAGCATGTTTTGATAATTCCCCTTTAAGGGATGAGGCTGAAAGCTAGAATTCTATAGTCCCAACCAAGGCAGGTTTTGCTGCAAGAAATCCTTGCAGTTTAGTTTTGGCATCATCTTCTTAGGTCTCCTTATCTAGATAGTGTAAAGCAGTGGGGCATGACAGAAACTTGAAAAAGCTATGGCAGGGGAGGGAGACATGCTTGGGAGTTGGCCTCAAAAAATGAACATCTCTCACTGTGTTGCTATCAGGATTACTGGGAGAGCATGTCAGAAAGGTAGGTCCTCCCCCCACGACCCCAAACCTCCAATGTCCTGAGCAGCTGGAGGCGCAGTCACATTGGGAGGTGAGGAGTGGGATGCAACTGATGGACTTGGAGACAAAAAGATGAAGGAAAGAACTAAGAAACAGTTGGAAGAAAAAAAAAAGACCTAGGAAAACATGAATGAACATGAGCAGCAGCACAGTAGGAAGGAACCATAAAATAACATGGCTCATGGAGCTGGGTGGAGCAGCAGTGGCCAGGTATCCCAGGGCATATGAACTCAGTAAGAAAGCAGCATGTTGGCATAAGGTTCATAAACCTTGGTTCTCCCTGGAGTCTCTGCTTCTGGAACACCAAGCTAGCCAAACAAAATTCTCAAAAATTCCAAATCAGGATGGTCAATGGGCCAATATACAACGAAGGTGGTCAGGCATTGTCCCTGCAACACCCTTTTCTAGCAGCTCTGGGGTGTGTTTGTGTGTCAAGATCAGCCCAGACTGGTCCTGGCATCTCCAAACTAGGGAGCTCCCTGGGCAGTGACTCCAGCCTGGAGGGAATGCTTTCGGCCCCGTCAGTCTCGGCTCTGGCGCTTTGCAATCTCCTCCTTGATGCGCAACTTGAGGGCCTCTTGCATGGGTGGATCCAGAGGCGTGTGTGCTGACACCTCCTCACTCACCCTTCCTGGATCATCATCCTACGTGGAGGAAGAGTCAGGAAGCTCAGGGTCTGGCCTCTTCTGGAAAGGTGACCTGCCCTGTCCCTAGACTACACTCTCAAAGAACTCCATTTGACTAAAACTTGCCAGTGCCTGCCATTTCCCAGGTAACCCCTGTAACAGTGATTCTCAACTGAGGGCCATGAGCCCTCCCTGTCGCCCGCTGAGGATCACTATGTGACAGGAGTTGCGCTCAAAAGCATTGCCCAGCAGTTTATGCCCCCATGTGGAGCAGACACTCCCCTCTGACCCTGATGAAAACAGTGGCTTGGGGGCTGGCAGTGATTTCTACCAGTTCCAGGGAACCTTCAGGCTGTAGCTGTTTCCAACAGGCGTACCTGATACACGATAACAGATGTGATCTCTCCGCTGTCCGCCTCATATTCTAAGCAGAAGAGCTGACGGCCAGAAGGCTCTGGCTCGGAGCCGCCACTACTGCTGCTTTCACGGGACTCTTCACAGTCTGGGTTGCTGGGGTGGGTAGAGCCATCTGGAAGGATGAACCAGAGTGAGAGGGAAGAGGGGAAGGCCGCTGGAGCCCTGACCACAGAGATAAAAGCCCCAATCTTTTCCTAAGTGTGCCTGTATGTGATATGTGGTGCCAGACAGTTTCATGTACCTCTGCATTCCTGCCCTAGGGCCAGCACAGGCCTGTCACACAGCAGGAATATGATACACATTTGTCTAGTGAATAGGGTTGGAAGGTACAGGAGAGATGGACAGAGCTCTGCCCTCTTCAAATCCAGGTTCTGTCATTTACAAGCTTTGAGATTTTGGGCCTCTGTGTCTGTTTTTCTGATTGTGAAACATAAATAAGAGCTCCTACCTTATGGGGCCTATGATAACTATGTGACAACGTACAGAAGACCTAACAACACCTTAAAGCTCAACAAATCTGGCATCATATGTTGGCTATTGTGATGCCTAGGTCTCAGAGAATGTGGGGACAAAAGCCGTTTGCTGGGCTTGGGCTTCAGTCCACAATTCTGTCCTGTACAGCTGTGCTGAGCCTTTTCTCTGTGAGGTAGTGGAAATGCGGACATACAGTAAAATGGGGCACACTGGCAGACAACTTCTTGCTGGCTCCCCGCTATGTCCTGTAATACTGATGTTTAACTGGGGGCCGTCCGTCCACCCGCCCTGTTCTCCAGGAAGCAGCACTGAGCGGAGATTGGGGAGCGTCGAGGTGGAGGTTCCGGGAAGGGACGCGATGAGCCGAGCCTTGGGAAATAAGTGGTGTGTGTTTTTCCACAGAGAGAAGGGGGCGCGTCGAGGCAGAGGGCCCGGAGCCGAGGAGCGCGCGAGCGCGGAGGCAGGCAGGGTGGGCGGCCTCACCTCGGCGTCGCGGCAGGTACACTTGCAGGTCGGGCTTGCGGGGCCTCGTGGGCGCGGGCGTGTGCCGCCTCCTCGCCTTCTCCTTGGCCGCCTGCTTCACCTTCTTGTCGTAGTCATCCCTGAGGGGAGCCGAGCGGGAGTCAGGGACAGCCGGGCCGGGCGGGGCTGGGGGAAGGGCGGCGGGTTGGGACGGTACCGGGCGAGCTGATTCCGGCGGATGTGGTGTACGAAGCCGTGGTTCATGTCCAGCCGCCCGCCAGGCTTGCAGCAGAGACGCGGCCCTGGGTCCGGCGCCGCTTCCATCTGGAGCCCTGGGCGCGGGGCCGCCGCCGCTGCCGCTGCCGCTGCCGCTGCCGCTGCCGCCGCCGCACCGGCCGCCTTCTGCCCCGAGAGCTCAGCACCGCCCCGCGCTCGCCTTCCGGCCTCGCACGCAGCACTTCCGCCTCGAAAGGGTCGCCGGGCCGAGTGCCCCGCGCGCGGAGTTCCTAGCGCGGTGGGGCGGCGGGAGGAGCGGAGCTTTTCTTCGTGACACCACGTGGAGGAACAGGATTTGGGCTGACTGCTGCTTCGTCTGACGATTCGGCTCCCGTGTCTACTCGGGTTCGGCGTGGAACCTTCCCGTCCTTCCTCTGGGGATAGGATGCAATGCATACCTTGTCACCTGCTGCGTGACCTCGGCTAACTACTGAACCCCGCTGTGCCTCAGTTTTTCCATTTGTACTTGGGGACCGGAGAGCACCTACCTCCAGAAAGCCTGTGAGGGGGCGAGTGCTCTGGCAGGACACGCAGCGGCGCCCCGGCCACAACCCCCACCCGCCCCAGCCCCAGCTCTGCCGTCGGCTGACCTGGCGCCCACCGGATGGATGTCTTAACTGCCCCCGCGGGAGGACCCAGGGGTGTTCAGGGGTCTGAGCGTGTGCCATTTTCGAGTTCTCCTTAAACACACACACACACACACAAACAGACAAGATTAGGAATTCGTGATTAGGGAAGGGACACACCGTGGTGCACCCACACAGCGAAACGTCTCTGAGCAACCCAATGGGACGCGCTGTTGACATCACGAGGATGAATTTAAAAATAAACTCAGGGGAGGGAAACGGGCAGCGTCCACAAGGACCCGCCCTGGGCTTCCCTGTCTCAGAAACTACAAGACGCCAACTAACCTATAGCGACAAAGAGGACACTTTTGGGGCTGGTGGGGAGGTTCATTATCTTGACTGTAGTGATGGTTTTGATGGGAAACTAAAGACGTTAAAAGTTTTTAGTTTTAGATCGATAGTTAATAGGCTCGGACATTAATGCACGCAGAAAGCTATTGTTGAAGGGACTGGAATGTGTGACCTGCGCTGCCTTCAGGAGACCCGCAGCAATTCGTTGTGCCCGGGAGGCCTGCGAGCCACCTAGACGGTATCTGAGCCCTTGTGCTCCGGGGAGAGGGCGCCTGCCGCCCCGGCATGCAGATGAAGGGACACCGACCAGCTGATGAAGGTCACCGACCCGCAGATGAAGGGATGATCGGATGATCAGCAGATGAAGGGATGCTTGGAAAATCGCGGACTGCAGCTTCTATCTGATTAACCTTTTCCCCAGAATTCCAAACCCCTTATTTACTTTCTCCTGAATTCCAAACCCTTTACCTACACTTTCCTTCTTGTAAAAAGCGTGGCTTGAGATGAGATGTAAGATGGTCCCGATTGCTGCCGCCAGAATAAAGATCGAAGCCTTGTCTCTACTTATTGGTTCTGGTAGTGACGGGCAGCACACACGCCGACTTTTCTGCTTTCAGTTTCCGAGTGGATACATCCACCGGGCAGTTTTGAGACAATCACACACTTTAAAGTGCGGTTTATTATTATTATTATTATTTTAAAATATATTTTATTTAATTTTTACAGAGAGGAAGGGAGAGGGATAGAGAGAAACATTGATCAGCTGCCTCCTGCACACTCACCACCGGGGATGTGCCCGCAACCAAGGCACATGCTCTTGACCAGAATCGAATCTGGGACCCTTCAGTCCGCAGGCTGACGCTCTATCCACTGAGCCAAACCGGATAGGGCTATTATTATTTTTTAAAAATTATATTTTATTGATTCTTTACAGAGAGGAAGGGAGAGAGAGTTAGAAACATCAATGAGAGAGAAACAACAATCAGTTGCTCCCTGCACACCCCCCACTGGGGATGCCCTTGACTGGAATCAAACCTGAGACCCTTCAGGCCGCAGGCCACCGCTCTATCCACTGAGCCAAACACGTTAAATGTGCGGTTTATTGTATGTCAAAGCCCCTCAGAAGATCTGACAAAGAAAGTAGCTCCGGCAGTCACAGGCCCCGAAGCCGCAGCTTTATTGGTGTCACTGTAAGTCCCCCCTGTTCCATGTATGCACTTCCGTGTGCTACAAGAATAACCCTCTAAATGTGGACTTAGTTAGAGGCTCCGGGCTGCTGCAGGCAGGGGATGTTTGGGGGATGTCGTCTGGTTCTCCAGTGCAGGGGTGTCAGTTTCCGAGGCGCCGAGACTGTGGAGCCGACCCCCTAATGGTTTTGGGGCACAATGTATCTTTTTTTTTTTTTTTTTTTAATTCTCACTCAAGGACAATTGATTTTTAGGGAGAGTGAAAGAGAGAGGTAAAGACAGAGAAAAACGAAGTGAGAGAAAGACATGGACTGGATACCTCCTGCAAGGCCGACCAGGGCTCCGGCTGGGGAGGAGCTTGCAACCGAGGTACATGTCCCTGACTGGATTCGAACCCCGGGATCCTAGGTCCTCGGCTGACGCTCTATCCACTGAACCAAATCTGTAGGGCCAATGTATCTTGAAGAAATCTGGGACCCAGTGACGGCTTCTTTTTTACGAAATTCTACAGCCAGTAAAAAGCTCTAGTCCCTTTAAGCTGGAAATTTGGGGCAAGGTGGCAGTCGCCCCGCAGGTCGTTCTCAGCTGCGCACGCAGCCGCAAAGAGGCCGCTGAAGGCGCAGTACTTCCTAGTTTTCTGTGACATGATTTGTCCCCATCGGCGACTCGTAGAGAGCCTTGGGGCTGGACACAGCGTTGCTCCTGATTGGCTGCCTCCCGCGCGCTCCTGAGTCCTTGGCCCTCGCGCTTGGCGACTTTGCCGGTAGTGGCGATGTCCGGCCGGTCCAAGCGGGAGTCTCGTGGTTCCACCCGCGGAAAGCGCGAATCCGAGTCACGGGCCAGCTCGGGTCGCGTCAAGCGGGAGCGAGAACGGGAGCGGGAGCCCGAGGCTCCGATCGCCCGCGGCAGCCCGGTGCGCGTGAAGCGGGAGGTCGAGTCGGCGAGCGCGCGCGAGGCCCCGGCTCCCGTGGTGCCCGGCGTGCGGGTGAAGCGGGAGCGCGAGGCGGATGAAGACTCCGAGCCTGAGCGGGAGGTGCGAGGTGCGCGGGGCCGGGCTCGGGCGGCACTCCCACGTTCTCCTTTTCCCTTTCCAGCCTTTCCTCCCCGGGGGCTGGGGTCGGGGGGATCACACTTCACCGGTGTCCGCGACACGACTCTCGGCTGCGTCTTAAGAAGGATAGTCATCTGAATGATAACCACAACTATACAATTTCTAAGCAACAGCAATAACAGTAGCAGCTTTACTTTCTCGAGTGCCTATCATGGGCTAGATATTGTGTTAATTATTTTACAGGAGTCACCTTCAATGTTTACAAAACATCTGAGAATCGAGTCTTGCTGTAATTTCTGGAATTAGACCATTCAGAGTTGAAAGCCTGGACGCTAGGCACCCGCACCTGTTATCCTGGCTGTAGCAGACAGGAGGTCTGGATTCTAATCCTGACTCTGAGTCACTGTGGTTTGGGAAAGCGGGGTTCGCGTTTTTGCTCTGGTGAGAGAGAGAGAGAGACAGACAGACAGACAGACAGACAGTGATGTGAGGGAGAAACATCAGTCAGTCAAACCTGAAACCTAACTATGTGCCCTGACGGGGAATGGAGCCCGCAACCTTTTGGTGTCCGTGAGGAAACCCTTACCAGCTGAGCCACGTGGCCAGGGCTGATGTACACTCATTTAAAAAAATATATATATTTTTTGTTAATTTTTTACAGAGAGGGATAGAGAGTTAGAAACATCAGTGAGAGAGAAACATCAACCAGCTGCCTCCCGCACACTCCCCGCTGGGGATGTGCCCGCAACCAAGGTACATGCGCTTGATCTGAATCAAACCTGGGACTCTTCAGTCCGCAGGCCGACGCTCTATCCACTGAGCCACACCCGTTAGGGCATGCTGTACACTCTTAAATCTACCTTGTATCTAGAATTGTGGTCCCAGCGGTGGGGCTCAGTGGTTGAGCATCAACCCATGAACCAGGAGGTCACGGTTGGATTCTCTGTCAGGGCACATGCCCGGGTTTTGGGCTCGATCCCCAGTTTGGGGTGTGCAGGAGGCAGCCGATCAATGATTCTCTCTTGTTATTGATATTTCTATCTCCCCCTCTCTCTAGAGTCAGTAAAGAGAATATTTTAAAAATTGTGAAGAGTCTAAGATCTTACCCTGTTTGCAAGCTACCAAGTTAGCCTGTGGCAGTTTCACGGATGCTGAAGGAAGACCTGGAACTGTTGGACCTCAGACAATGTATTCTATTGGTAACAGTAGGCAGAATGTAGCATTGGTGTCATTTCCCTGGTTACTTCTCTCAGTGCGACATGAAGGAAACCCAGTGTTGGGTGGCCCTGCAGCCAGGATCTCCGAGTCCAGAAAGCCTGAGTCGCCTGAGTCTTCGATGAGGGGCTGTGAGATTGCCTTCCACTCCTCTGTCCCCCAAGGTTGTTTGCTATACAAACGTCTTTTTTTTTTTTTAAATATATTTTATTGATTTTTTTACAGAGAGGAAGGGAGAAGGATAGAGAGTCAGGACCATCAGTGAGAGAGAAACATCCATCAGCTGCCTCTCGCACACCTCTCTCTGGGGATGTACCCACAACCAAGGTACATGCCCTTGACTGGAATTAAACCCAGGACCCTTGAGTCCGCAGGCTGATGCTCTATCCACTGAGCCAAACCGGCCAGGGCTATACAAACGTCTTTGACAAGATAGTCTGGAGTTGTTCATGCCTCTGGTCACAATATGTGCAGAAATACGAGGTGACCTACAACGCTGTTCAGCTTAAGAAGTGGGACATAACCAGAATCGTAGGCGCTCCCCTAGGCCCCTTCCCAGCTGTGTCTGCCTTCTTTGCTTAAGTATTCACTTCTGAATATTTTCTGGTCACTTCTGCTTTTACTAGTTATACTTTTACCTCATATATGTATTTCTAAGTAGTACTGTGTTTTATTTGTATTTGATATAAATGGAATCACACTGTATGTAGTCTCCTTATTTGCCTTTTTTTTTTTTTTTTTGCTAGTTATCCAGATAGATATTCATGACTACATAGTGTTCCATTAATGATGTACCAAAATATATTTCCCCATTTTATTTGTGGTGGATATTTTGGTTGTTTCCAGTTTGGGCTCTTTCAAACATTGCTGCTATAGATATTTTTTAGTAAAGTACTCCTGATCCGTGTGTGCAGAAGTTTCTCTATGGTACATAAATAGAAGAGAGATTGCTGGGTCAAAGGGTCTGCATATTTTCAGCTTTGATCTTGCTGTACTATTTTCTAATAGGTTGTAACAGTTCTCACTCCCAGCAATAAGTGAGCATGCTCATTGCTTCACATATTCGCCAACATTTGGAATTTTCTGATTTTATTTTTTTCCTCTGGTAGGTGTGAAGTGGGGTATTATGTGCAAGGATATTTGCATTTTCTTGATTATTGATGAGGTTGTATATCTTTTCATATGTTTATGGTCTGTATTTCTTGGGTCATCTGTTGGGTCATCTGTTTTTTTATTGCTTCACGAGATTAAAAAAAAATGTTTTGTTTTTATTTCAGAGAGAGGAAGGGAGAAGGAGAGAGAAATAGAAACATCAACGATGAGAATCATTGATCGGCTGCCTCCTGTACACCCCCTACTGGGGATGGGGCCCGCAACCAGGCATGTGCCCTGGCTGGGAATCAAACCCTGACCCCCTGGTTCATGGGTCAACACTCAACCTCTGAGCCACACTGGCTGGTCCAGATTTCTTTATGTAATCTGCAAACAAATTATTTGTTGGTTATATTTGTTTCAAATATATTCTCTCAGTTTGTGGCTTATTCTAATAGTGGGCTTTTTTGTGTGTTGCCAGGCCACAAGGTTTGTTTCTTTGTTTTCCTGGCATTTGACAGGTTTCCAATTCTCACAACCTATGATGATTTTCCTTTCAGCAAAGAATGGCCGAGTGGATTCTGAGGACCGGAGGAGCCGCCACTGCCCGTACCTGGATACCATTAACAGGTTAGTAGGACAGTAATATGAAGAGCAGCAATAGAAAAATGCAGTCTATGCAAGAAGTTCTTCGGAATGCACGTTGACCAACACATTCAAAAATTTTATCCCTTTTAAAGCTTTCTGCCCAGAAAATTGTGCTTCTTGTCATGTTTACTAATGTGTGCTCTTCAATGTAAAGTGTTAGAGGGCATTTTGTTTTAGGGTGGGCATAGGCTTGTAGCTCATTTTGAATTTGTGTGATGAAATAATGGGATCCCCAGTGTCAGTGACAGTAGCAAATTTAAATATTTATTGAGCACCACTGTGTGCTGGGTACTACTCTAGGTGCCCATGGTTTATATATGGCTATTGGACCTTCCTCTGCAGGGCGCTGGGTGAGATTGTGGAACACGGAGCCAGTGCTGCTTAATTTGGGTGCTGTCGTAGACCTCTATCCCTGTTAATTGCTTGTGTTTTGTTTTGGTTCTCTTAGGAGTGTGCTGGACTTTGACTTTGAGAAACTGTGTTCCATCTCCCTCTCGCATATCAATGCATATGCCTGTCTCGTGTGTGGCAAGTACTTTCAGGGTAAATAAATGTTTGTATTATAAACTTACTAAGTTTGCAGCTCTAGCTGCAGGTCTGCTCCAGAGAGATTTTTCTTAAAGAAACTAAGCTGCTGTTAGGTCTCATAATCCTTATCTTTGTTCCCAGGAAATTGGAATACTCAGAAAATCAATGGAAGGTTTTCTGATTGGTTAGAACCCAAATCCATGTGAAAGCGGGAAAGAGCTAGTCACGTGAAAGACTATGTAGGAGATTTCAGAGTCTCTGGATTTTTGAATCTCTGTTGTTTTCTATACTTATCTTTTTCTGAGAATCCTTTGGCTCTAAGGACTTTTTCATTCTGTTCTTTTCTGGAAATTTATTATTTCAATTCATTCAGAACAAACAGGTGCTATGTACATAGTTAGTGGATGATGCAGAAGAAATATTTAATAAATAACATTCCTTGCTCTTATAAGGATCTTATAATCAAGGCTAACACACAAAGCAATTAGCAAACTCTATAAGACTGTAAAGATTACTGCTAAACTGTATGGCACTGAGTATAAATAAGAACAACAGGAGTTGAAGTATACAAAGATCATTATTAGCTAGAGTATTTGTGTTGAGTTCATGAAGGAGGTGGAGGTGGGACTTGAACTGGTAGGACCTAAAGGTTTGAATGAGGTGAGGGAGAGATATTCTAGAAAGGAGTGCCAACAACGAAGGAAGATACTTTAGGTGCAGGATTGTCCTGACTATGGGCAAATGGAAAGTCAGGATTGAGTGATGATGGACTGTCTCAGGGTATGTATATGTGCATATCTATGTATGTACATGCATATATTATATATCAATATATACATAGATATTCCTGACTCAAAAAATTTTTATTTCCTAATTTTAAAAAATATGAAATTAACTCTTATACATGCACACACACGTGTGTGTGTGTGTGTGTATTTATTGATTTCAGAGAGAAAGGGAGGGAGAGAGAGATAGAAACATCAATGATGAGAGAGAATCA
Organism: Corynorhinus townsendii; assembly: GCA_026230045.1. Taxonomy (NCBI): domain Eukaryota; kingdom Metazoa; phylum Chordata; class Mammalia; order Chiroptera; family Vespertilionidae; genus Corynorhinus; species Corynorhinus townsendii. The sequence goes on along the minus strand of JAPDVU010000007.1, from coordinate 113,069,938 downwards.
TTGATTGGCTGCCTCCTGCATGCTCCCAACTGGGGATTGAGCCTGCAACCTGGGCATGTGCCTTTGACCGCAATTGAACTGGGACCCTTCAGTCCGCAGTCTGCAGCTCTATCCACTGAGCCAAACCGGCTAGGGCCACACATGTATATTTCATATTCATACATATGAAATTAGTTTCCCCAACCAATGTCTTCTGCCATCTAGGGAATAAAGTAACTACTGTGCTATTCTTGCTAACTTTTGTGATGAGAGAAGTCCATGTGGGAGATTCATTTCATGGATGGGATAGTACTTTGTTTTGCTAATATTAACATGTTCCAGTACAAAACAATGAAAGGAAAATCAAACTTGATCTGTGCCTTTCTGGAATATGCCCTTTTCTCTACAGCCTTTTATCCTTCCTTACAGGCCGGGGTTTGAAGTCTCACGCCTACATTCACAGTGTCCAGTTTAGCCACCATGTCTTCCTCAACCTCCATACCCTCAAGTTTTACTGCCTTCCAGACAACTATGAGATCATCGATTCCTCCCTGGAGGATATCACGGTGTGTGTCCAGAGGGCTGCTTTGGAACCAGTTCTGAGAGCCATCCCAGGGATCCTGGGATCTGCACCCCCTCTCCCCCCCGCCCCCCCCACAACGCCCCTCCAGGGAAGAGTCTCAGCCCCTTGGTCTTGAAGAAGTTTCCTTCCCTTTGGGGGAAACCAGGGAAACCAAGTAAGGAGGTCAGGATCCATAATTATGGCCTGTGGGCTACAGCCTCGCCATCATTCTGCTTTTACTGTTGAGGGTTGGGACTGAAAAAATATGGCTACTTACTAATTGGGGTGAAAGAGTTTTTATGAAATAAGTTATCTTTCCACACTTGGAGTGAGGATGTGAATTGGGCCTGGCATAGGACAGTGCATACCAAGCTGCATTCCATCCTAGCTGCTTTGACATGATGTGGCCAGAGTGTCCAACCTGTCCCATCTCTGGGCTACTGTTTGTGACCTGTGCCAAGAGTCACTGTAGTTAAACAGAAAGTGTGGGAAGGCCTTTTGGGCTTTGTTTAATGTTGGAACTTTTGATTTTTTTTTTTTTTTTTTTAAGGAAAACTGGTTGTTCAGAGTGTTTGAAATACTGCTAATGCTACTGTTAGCCTATATTTGAAGTTAAAATAGTATGGTAGGATTTACAGAGGGAGAAACTGAAGTAAATTCAAGGTTTCAAAGGAAGTTAGTGGTGACTGCTGTCCATCCTGTGACATGGCACATGTAGCTCTAGGACTGGGAAGGGAGATCTGCTCCTGCCCCTCCAGCCCCAGGGGTTATGAGGTCTCGGTCTTGCATGCTGGCGTAGAGGTGCTCCTGCTCTGCTCTGGGTCCATGTGCTGGCCCTGACCCTACAGAGACCTGAGTGTCCTGCAGCTTCTGATAGTGATTGGTCATGGGGTTGGTTGGACCTGTGTTGGAGGATAAACCTGAGATTCAGTAATTTTGGGTTAAACATAGAGATCCCCTTCTAGATTAGTAATGTGGAGAGGGCCTACTCCACTTTACCTCAGTCTTTTACCTATTGTTGGGAGCTCTTTGGGTGTGTGATGAGACGTTCATGACCAAAGGGTTTTTTGTTTTTGGCAGAAATTGCTGTTCGAAATATATCTTGTGAACTCTGTAGGCAGCTCTAAAACAACTCACAATTTTCTTTTGCTTTGCAGTATGTGTTGAAGCCCACTTTCACAAAGCAGCAGATTGCAAACTTGGACAAGCAAGCCAAATTGTCCCGGGCATATGATGGTACCACTTACCTGCCAGGTATTGTGGGCCTGAATAACATAAAGGCCAACGACTATGCCAACGCTGTCCTTCAGGTAGGATCAAGAAGGGTCTAGTGAGGGAGGTGTGGCGAGGGAACACTGTGGAGGTCAGCCAAGAAATGACTACCTGTGACAGAATGCAGTCACGTGGTCCCCAGACCCTGAGTCTTACTGAGGACTCTACTTAAATATTTGCTCTCAAATGAGGAGGCCTTTCCTGGCCTCTGGAGCGGCCAGGGAATAAGAGATAGGATTTGTGTGTGGCCTGGCAATACAGATCAGGGGTAATACCCAGTAGGAAACACATGCTAGGGAATGCATTTTGTAAAATACATTGTTACTAATTTTTAGAAAGAGTAAGGTGGGGGGAGAGAGACAGACAGACAGATAGACATCAATATGAGAGTGGAACATCGATTGGCTGCCTCCTTGCCTCCTGCATGCCTTCTATCTGGGATTGAGCCCACAACTTGGGGGTGCACCCTGTCGGGGAATTAAACTGGCAACCTTTCATTGCATGGGATAATGCCCAACCAGTGGAGCCACACTGGGCCTGGCTGTGATACTTTTTTTTTCTTTTTTTTAAGAGATTGGGGAAGATGGGGAGAGGGAGAGAGAGATCGGCTGCCTCCTGTACTGCCTCCTGTACATGCCCTGACCAGGGATCGAACTCCCAACCCATGTACGTGCCCTTGATTAGGAATCAAACCTGATCAAACCTGTGACCCTTCAGTTCATGGGCCGACGCTCTAGCCATGGAGCCACACTGGCCAGGGCTTGAATACCTTTTTTAAAAAACTCGTATATTATATTCATGTCAGCAGAGTGTCTGCAGAATTGGACTTTGTGTGAAACTCAGTATGAAAGCTGTTGCTGTAACATGAACTCTGAATGTGAGCATTTACTTCTGACTTTTTTTAAAAAAATATTTTTATTGATTTCAGAGAGGAAGGGAGAGAGAGAGGTAGAAACATCAATGATGAGAGATAATCATTGATTGGCTGCCTCCTGCATGCCCCATACTGGGATGGAGCCCCAACCTGGACATGTGCCCTTGACTGGAATCGAACTTGGGACCCTTTAGTCCACAGGCCAGTGCTCTATCCATCGAGCCAAACTGGCTAGGGCTACTTCTGACTCTTTAAGGCTGTAGCAGGCACAGCTCTATTAGAAGAACTTTAGTTGGAAGAGCTTGGCTCCCAGGGGCCTTGCAAAGGGGCTTTGGATTAATCAGGATGTTTGACTCCCAGGCACTGTCTAATGTTCCTCCTCTTCGGAACTACTTTCTGGAAGAAGACAATTATAAGAACATCAAGCGTCCTCCAGGGGATATCATGTTCTTGTTGGTCCAGCGTTTTGGAGAGCTGATGAGAAAGCTCTGGAACCCTCGAAATTTCAAGGCACATGTCTCTCCCCATGAGATGCTTCAGGCTGTTGTCCTTTGCAGCAAGAAGACTTTCCAGATCACCAAGCAAGGTAAGGAGCAACTCATTTACATTTTTTGATTTTAGGGCAACAAATCTTATTTGATGAATAAACTTCCACTTTGCATTGAATCTTATAGTAGCTAGAGTGAGTGTCCAATGGATAGTGTGGTTAGGTTCTGCACTCCTATTTCATTAGCCTTCTTTGCTTTGATTCTCAAGAGGTCTCAGGTGACTAGAAAACCTGTCTAATTGATAAATTAACATGTATGGCTCGAGTGAAGACCAGGAAGCTGGGAAAAGACACCAACCCTTATTAAGCACCTGCCACCTTTGCTACTCATTTTGTCATGTTGCGGAATAGAATATTCTGATGAACTATTTTGACTGTTTTCATCCCTCCAGTTAGTTATTGCCACGTGAGTAAAGTGGACACTTTATAGCTCTTAGTACCTGGATCTCATGTCGTGTCCTCTAGCATCCATGTCAGCTATATACCTTTCATTCATGGTGCTAGTAGGTTTTAGAGCTGCAGGGATAAGAAATAATTTTTCTCTTCCAGGAACTCCCATCATAGTGGGGAAGATAGTTATGTAAAAAGGTGATAATACGGTGTTAAGTGCTCGGATAGAAGAAGTAAAGTATGCTCTGGGAGGGAGCGTGGAACAAGGATTCCATTGGAACATGTGGGAGGAGGGTTGGGCATCAGAGTGAGGAAGAGACACCTGAGTTTTAGGTAGAGGGGGAGACAGGTCAGGGACATTCCAGGAAGAGAGGATACTGCGGACAGATGCATGGAGGCGCCTGGCCCAGACAAGACTGCAATTAGCTGGACTCTTGTATTTAAAGGGAGAATGACGAGAGCTGGGTGGAGGTTGGAAGGGAGGGACCAGATTGCGATTGTCCAGTTTATATGCCTCTATAAGAAGCTTGGCTTATATTCTGACAATAACGGGAGTCAGTGAAGGCTTTTAAACAAAGCTGTGACATTAGATACATGTTTTAGAAGATTATTCTGGCTGAGGAGTGACTTAGAGGAGAAGTTCAATAATAGCTTTTAATGAGATACAGGTTTGGAGCAGAGATGATAATCGAAGGTCCTGGTTGGATCAGAGAGCCTCTGGAGAGAGTAAAGATCAGAAGACTAAGAATTTGACCTTGAGCATTTAATGGCCAGATAGAGGAGGGTGCCCAGGGAATGGGATGGCGTAGCCCAAGAGGAAGGAGGAAACCAGGAGCATGGGGTCAGGCCAAACAGTGAGTGATTTAGGTTATCACACTGCCTCCCAGCTTCACCGTGTCCTTCCCTTCTTTTCCAGGGGATGGAGTAGACTTTTTGTCCTGGTTTCTGAATGCTCTGCACTCAGCTCTCGGGGGCACAAAGAAGAAAAAGAAAAGTAAGTCATGTCACTTGTAAAAGGGAGCTCTGTTTTGTTTGCTTCCTTTTATTTATTATTATTATTTTTGAAATATATTTTTATTGATTTCAGAGAGGGAGGGAGAGGGAGAGAGAGATAGAAACATCAATGATGAGAGAGAATCATTGATGAGCTGCCTCCTGCATGTTTCCCACTGGGGATTTTTTTTTTTATTGTTTGAAGTATTAAAAATAGTAGTACATATGTCTCCTTTTTTTACCCCCCATTGACCTCCCCCCGGCCTCCCCTACCCCCCAGTACATGCCTTCACCTGGGCCCCCCCCCCCCCCCCCGTGTCTTGTATTCATTGGTTATGCTTATATGCATGCGTACAAGTTCTTCGGTTGATCTCTTACAGCCCACCCCCCTTCCCCGCAACCTCCCCTGCCTTCCCGCTGTAATTTGACAGTCTGTTCAATGCTTCTTTGCCTCTGTATCTGTTTTTCCCCCCATTTCTTTCCTTTAAAAAATCTTGCCTCTGCAGACTAGAAATAAACATATAATAACAAAAAATGTTTGAGTCCCAATTTCAATGTCCAACAGTTCTGAGTCCCTGTTTCAATGTCAAACAGTTCCTTATGTGTACATGTCAGCAATGATATCTGGATGGTGGGCACATGGTGGCCCCACTGGGGATTGAGCCCGCAACGCAGAGATGTGCCCTTGATTGGAATTGAACCCAGGACCCTTCAGTCCGCAGGCTGACACTATCCACTGAGCCAAACCAGCTAGGGCTGTTTGCTTCCTTTTAAGAACACTTTGCAACTTCCCATCCGTTTCTAATGAACCGTTTAATCTTTTTGTGTTGGGGTGGTATCTATGAACACATGAATTTTGTTCTTGAATAGGCTCCTCTCTATGTATTTATTAGAATATGATTATAGCCACTAGAATTTTTAATACATGGAAATGGATATAATTGTGCTCTAGAAATCCTGGCCCCGCGGGGCTGGGCAGTGTTGTAGACTACCAGAGTTAATGTGAGAAGGACTCCGGGGGTGGAATGCCTGGCTTGTAAGTTGACTGGTAATGCAGACTGGAGCTATATTCCTTGCCTGAGCCTGTACTTGGAGAAAGGAGGCTGGCCTCCATACAGACTCTCAGACCTGTGCTCCTTCACATCCATGTTGGCTTTGCAATGTTAGACATTTTTTATGAATGCCTGTCAGCTCAGAGATTGCTGAGTCAATTAGCTCAGAGTGCTGAGTGATTTTGGAGTCCTAATGCAGTTTTCTTCCTGTCTTCTTTCTGTGCTCTGGTGGTGCTGATGTTTCTTGATGTGGGATTGTGGCCTGGCATTCTATCTACTAGATGGTCCTGCACCTCTACCAAGTGTCCTTAGCCTGTGCACACCATCTGAGTTGTCTGACTTGTGTCCTTGAGATTGTAGAACCATGTTGTGCTTTCTGTCTCATTTTTTTGGGTCTGTTTTCAATTTTTTTATTTTTGTTAATCCTCACTTGTTCTCCATCGACCTTTTTAGAGAGAATGGAAGGGAGGGGGAGAGACAAAGAGAGATACACATCGATTGGTTGCCTCCTGCACGTGCCCCAATTCAGGGCTAGGGATGAGCCTGCAACTGAGGTACGTGCCCTTGACTGGACTTGAACCTGAGACCCTTCAGTCCGCAGGCTGACACTCTAACCACAGAGCAAAACAGTCTGCTCCATTCTTTAGTTTGTCATTTTCCTTTAATGTCCAATGCATGGTAATCACTGTCTCCCTTTGCAGGCAGCATGTGGTCATGGGAAGTTTCTTGGATGTGCAGTTGACCCTTGAGCAACATGGGGTTAGGGTACCACCCCCTGTGCAGTAGAAAATCTGCATACTGGTATAACACTGACTCCCAAAAAAATTAACTAGTAATTGCCTGCTGTTGACTGGAAGCATTACCAATGACATAAATAGTCAACACATGTTATGTATGTTATAAGTATTACATTCTGTATTCTTACAATAAAGTAAGCTAGAGAAAAGAAAGTGTTATTTAGAAAATCAGAAGGAAAATACCTTCGTAGTATTGTACGTACTTATTGAAAAACATTTGCCCATTTATTGAAAAACAAGGATCAGCTGTATCTTGTTTTGCTTGTGAAATTTTTTTGTGACTTGTAAATCTCCACACTCTGTAAATTATTCATTCATTTAAAATGTACTTAATTTTTCTCTTATGGGCCAGGCCCTGTGCTAGAGGGTCAAAGGGCATTTTTGTGGAGATGACAGACATAAAATTATTTACACAAATAATTATAAAGGTACCATGTTGGCATACATTACAAAGATACTTCTATGTTTAGTGACAGCTTTAGATCTTATGCTTGGAAGGTGTTCCAAATCAGAAATTTAGACGTTAGGACTGTATTTTGGAAATGTTTCCCAACCTAACAGAATTTGCATTTTGATTTCTGTTTGCACAGCTATTGTGACTGATGTTTTCCAGGGGACCATGAGGATCTTCACTAAAAAGCTCCCTCATCCTGATCTGGTGAGTGGGTTGAACCTGAGTCTCAGACTGATTAGATTGCCTGAGGGGATATTGGATTGACAGAGATGCTCAGAGAACCTGGCCTCTTGCCCAGGAAGAGGTTTTATGATACACCTCCCAAATGGTGTTTTGCCCATTAGTGAGCTTAAGTTTGGGAGTTAGTTGTTGGACAGGGGATGCTGGTTTAAGTGGTCTGGCCATTGGGTGGTGCTGGCATGTTTTTTCAGAAGTTCAGGTAAGCTTTTTAGATCATTTAAAAGCTTTAAAAATAGTCTAGTATTTAAGTAAACTCTCTGAAGATGGAAGTCTATCCATTCTTGCATTTGTCTATTCAGATGGTGAAACTGCCCAGTCTGATGACTTCATCCTATATAGTAAAAGGTTAATGTGCAAATCGACCAAACGGCGGAATGAGTAGTCGCTATGATGCACACTGACCACCAAGGGGCAGACACTCGATGTAGGAGCTGTCCCCTGGTGGTCAGGGTGCTCCCACAGGGGGCATGCTGCTCAGCCACAAGCAGGGCTTATGGCTGGCGAGCGCAGTGGTCTGCCTCCAGGGCAGTGGGCCTAAGGATGTCTGACTGACATCAGTCGGACATCCCCCAAGGGCTCCCGGACTGCGAAAGGGCTCAGGCTGGGCTGAGGGGACCCCCCCTCTTCCAGTGCATGAATGTTGTGCACCAGGCCTCTAGTTTCAATATAAAAGAAGCATAATGTGAATGTAACAAAACCTTGTTCTATCTGTGGTGGTCTCTGAGCTGCTCACACTCCTTCTCTCTCCCCATCTCCCCCCACTTTCAGCCAGCAGAAGAAAAAGAACAGCTGCTTCATAATGATGAGTACCAGGAGACAATGGTGGAGTCCACCTTTATGTACCTCACTCTGGACCTTCCCACCGCACCCCTTTACAAGGACGAGAAGGAGCAGCTTATCATCCCCCAAGTGCCGCTCTTCAACATCTTGGCCAAGTTCAACGGCATCACTGAGAAGGTAGCCCATTTGCACACCAGCCCTGCCCTTCCTCTCTCTTGACTTTTTTAAAAAATGTTTTTTTGATTTTTAGATAGAGAGAGGGAGAGAAAGGTAGAAACATTGACTAGTTGCTTCCTGTACCCCCCCACCCTCCACTGGGGACCGAGCCCAAAACTGGGGCACATGCCCTGGCCAGGAATCAAACTGGGGACCTCTTGGTCCATGGGATGATGCTCAACCACTGAACTACACCAACTGGGCTCTTGACTTTTTAATTTTCTTTTTATACTTGGAAATTATCACACATACATAATGTAATCATTATAAAGTGTGTTGTCCTAGGTCAGTGGTCGGCAAACTGTGGCTCACAAGCCACATGCGGCTTGTGAGCCGCAGTTTGCTGCTCTCTTGACTAATGAGTTTGCCGACCACTGTGTAAGGCATTACCCTTACCCAGAAGTTTTGACTTCAGGTTAAAGTACATTATTAAAATGTTTTTTAAGTGGTTTTCCCTAAGGCAGTGGTCGGCAAACTCATTAGCCAACAGAGCAGCAAACCGCGGCTCATGAGCCGCATGTGGCTCGTGAGCCACAGTTTGCCGACCACTGTCCTAAGTGAGCCTCCCAGACCCTGTGCTGTTTCTAGCTGATCACGCCCTAACTTTTTTCTTTTAATATATTTTATTGATTTTTTTACAGAGAGGAAGGGAGAGAGATAGAGAGTTAGAAACATCGATGAGAGAGAAACATCGATCAGCCGCCTCCTGCACGCCCCCGACTGGGGATGTGCCCACAACCCAGGTACATGCCCTTGACCGGAATCGAACCTGGGACCCTTCAGTCCGCAGGCTGACGCTCTATTCACTGAGCCAAACCGGTTTCGGCTCTAACTCTTAACTTGAGTTATAGTACCCCCCTCTTGTATTTCTCAAATGTCCCTTTAAACCTTCTGCCTCTGGTTAGTATGCAGGAAGGAGGGATATGTAGGACAGTAGAAACTTATAAAGGTAGGAAAAATTCCCATCTTTTAAAAAACATAACATCAGTGTTAAAGTGGGGAAAAACAACTGAAATATAAACAAACAATTTGTTTTTACTGTAACAAGTTAAAAGTTTCTTTTTATCTGCTGAGTTGTTGCTTGGTATGATTTCAGTCTTCTTGAATTTATTAAGCTTGTTTTGTGGCCTAATATGATCTGTCCTGGAAAATGTTCCATGTGTACTTGAAAAAAAAATCTTTGGGTGAAATATTCTATAAATGTCTATTAAGTTGAACTGGTCTAATGTTACTTACATTTAAGGCCGTTACCCATATTAATTTTCTATCTGGATGATCTACTAATTTTCTATCTGGATGATCTATTCATTGATGTGAGTTGGCTATTAAAATCCCCTGTTATTGTATTACTGTGGATTTCTCCCTTTATGTTCATTAATAATTGTTTTCTTTTTTTTTAAAATCTTTATGGTTCAGATTATTACAGTTGTTCCTCTTTATTCCCCGCATAGATCCCCTCCACCCAGTTCCCACCCCACCCCATGCCCTTATTCCCCCTGCAACCCCCGCCACTGTCCTTATCCATAGGTGTATGATTTTTGTCCAGTCTCTTCCCCCCCATACCCCCCCCAAGGATTGTCAGTCCACTCCCTTTCTATGCCCCTGATTCTATTATGTTCACCAGATTATTCTGTTTATCAGATTTTTTATTCACTTGGTTTTTAGATTATCTTGTTGATAGATATGTATTTGTTGGTCATAATTTTTATCTTTACCTTTTCCTTCTTCTTCCTCTTCTTAAAGAATACCTTTCAGCATTTCATGTAATACTGGTTTGGCAGTGATGAACTCCTTTAGCTTTTTCTTATCTGTGAAGCTCTTTATCTGTCCTTCAATTCTGAATGATAGCTTTGCTGGGTAGAGTAATCTTGGTTGTAGGTTTTTGCTATTCATCACTTTGTAGATTTCTTACCACTCCCATCTGGCCTGCATAGTTTCTGTTGAGAAATCAGCTGACAGTCGTATGGGTGCTCCCTTGCAGGTGACTAACTGTTTTTCTCTTGCTGCTTTTAATATTTGTCTTTTGCTCTTGACATTTTAATTATGATGTGTCTTGGTGTGGTCCTCTTTGGATTCCTTTTGTTTGGGGTTCTGTGTGCTTCCTGGACTTGTAAGTCTATTTCTTTCACCAGGTGGGGGAACTTTTCAGTCATTCTTTCTTTTTTTTTTTAAATAAATCTTTATTGTTCAGATTATTACAGGTGTTCCTCTTTTATTTTTCCCCATAGCTCCCCTCCACCTGATTCCCCACCCCATCCCATGCCCTTACCCCCCGCCACTGTCTTCATCCATAGGAGTAAGATTTTTGTCCAGTCTCTTCCCGCACCCCTCACACCTGCTTCCCCTAAGAATCGTCAGTCCACTCCCTTTCTATGTCCCTGATTCTATTATATTCACCAGTCCATTCTGTTCTTCAGATTTTTCATTCACTTGATTTTTAGATTCACTTGTTGGTAGGTATGTATTTGATGTCATTTTGTTGTTCATAATTTTTATCTTTACCTTTTTCTTCTTCTTCCTCTTCTTAAAGGATACCCTTCAGCATTTCGTGTAATCCTGGTTTGGTGGTGATGAACTCCTTTAGCTTTTTCTTGTCTGTGAAGCTCTTTATCTGACCTTCAATTCTGAATGATAGCTTTGCTGGGTAGAGTAATCTTGGTTGTAGGTTCTTGCTGTTCATCACTTTGAATATTTCTTGCCACTCCCTTCTGGCCTGCATAGTTTCTGTTGAGAAATCAGCTGACAGTCGTATGGGACTCCCTTGTAGGTAATTAACTGTTTTTCTCTTGCTGCTTTTAATATTCTCTCTTTGTCTTTTGCCCTTGGCATTTTAATTATGATGTGTCTTGGTGTGGTCCTCTTTGGATTCCTCTTGTATGGGGTTCTGTGCGCTTCCTGAACTTGTAAGTCTATTTCTTTCACCAGGTAGGGAAAGTTTTCTGTCATTATTTCTTCTAATAGGTTTTCAATATTTTGCTCTCTCTCTTCTTCTGGCACCCCTATAATTCTGATGTTGGTACTCTTGAAGTTGTCCCAGAGGCTCCTTACACTATCTTCATATTTTTGGATTCTTTTTACTTTTCCGGTTGGGTGTTTTTTGCTTCTTTGTATTTCAAATTTTTGACTTGATTCTTGTGATCCTCTAGTCTGCTGTTGGATCTCTGTATATTATTTTTTATTTCAGTCAGTATATGATTAATTTCTAGTTGGTCCTTTTTCATATTCTCAAGGGTCTCACTAAATTTATCGGCGTTTTCTAGAAAATTCTTGAAAAACCTTATAACCATGGTTTTGAACTGTATATCCAGTTGTTTGCTTTCCTCCATTTCCTTCATTTGTGACCTGTTTCTTTGTCTCCACATTTTGGCTCCTTCCCTGAGATGATAGAGTGGCTTTGTGTGGTAGGTGTCCTATAGGGCCCAGTGGCTCAGCCTCCCTAGTGAACTGAGGTGGACACTCTTGGTGTACCCCTTTGTGGGCTGTGTGCACAGTCTTGTTGTAGTTAAGCCTTGGTTGTTGTTGGTATCACTGGGAGGAATTGAGCTCCAGGCCAATTGGCTATGAGGATCAGCTGTGTCTACCATGGGAGAACTTCTGTGCTGGAGACACCCTTATGAGACAAGACTTGCTTCAGTGGGGCTTTGGTGCTCACTGAGTCTGCCCCCTGAGTGTGTCCCTTATGGATCTGAGGCATTGTAATCTGGATGGTCCCACTCTGACCACTGGGTACACTGGCTCTTGGATCTCCAAGGAGGTGCTAATTTAGGCTCTGCCTGAGGCCACCCAGCAGGAGCTACGAACAGATCTGCAGATTCCTCTTCTTTGTTTGGGTTTTGGAGGTGCCCAGATGAGGCCCAGCTGTGAAGCAGTGCAAGCTGCTGTGGGGCTTTGGGCCTTCTTTTGGATGTTCTGGGTCTCTCTGACCCAGCTGCAGTTTGTAAGGTAAGTTTAGATTTCAAAAGACCAGGCCATTCATATGCAAAAGCCTCTTCACACAGCTTGGATGGGGCAGAGTCTCAGGGTGGAGCAAACAGCTATGGCTTCCCATCAGCCCTGCCCTATGAGGCCCCCGGGTCTCAGTGTCCCATGGTAATCGCTGCAAGCACCTCTGAGAGAAAGCCGCCCTCGAGTTCCACCTGCTGCCAGACAGTCCATTTTCTCCCCGTATGAGACCCCAGAGTCTCGCCCGGAACTGGGGCAAGCAGTCGGTAGCTTTTGTCTCCCTCCCGCTTGAAAAAGACAGCTGCGTACTCAGTTGCCAGCCCTCTCCATGCTCACGCCTCCGTACCTCTGCACTTTACTTCCGCAGCTCCTCTAGTCTCAGTGTGCTTTTCTCTTCCCTTCTAGTTGTAGAATTTCCACTTAGCCAGCCTTCCTGTGGTTCTGGATGATGTCCATTTTGTCTTTTAATTGTAGTTTTGAAGTGGTTGTGCGAGGCAGCAAGTTCAGGTTTTACCTATGCCGCCATCTTGGTTTCTCTCTCAATAACTACTTTCCCTCTCTCTCTCTCTCTCTCTCTCTCTCTCTATATATATATCCTATCTAATAAATAGGTAATATGCTAATTGACTCTCATGCCGTTGCAAAGATGGCGGCGCCCACAGCCAATAACAAGGGAATATGCTAATTGACTGCCACACCCTCAAAGATGGTGCGCCTAGTCCTCTCAGCCCCACTGGGGCGGCAGGTACGTGGCCCGGCTGCTCAGCACACCTGCCTCCAGAGTCCCCCAGTCCCCTCAACCCCCCAGCCGCCCAGGGCTGTCCCAAGGTGCAGGTAAATCTCAGATGGTGGCTGTCCCGCCGGCCAGGGCCGGCCTGAGGTGCTAGTAAGCCTCAGATGGCGGCTACCCAGCTGCCCAGGGCCACCTGAGGCTCAGGTAACCAGGGCCAGCTGAGGTTTGCACTGACGGCAGTGACAGCAGCAGAAGTGTGATGGGGGCGTCGTCTTCCCCTGATCGCCGGGTTGCCTCCTGCTCCTGAGGGCTCCTGGACTGTGAGAGGGGGCAGGCCGGGCTGAGGGACCCCCTCTTCAGTGCATGAATTTTCATGCACCGGGCTGTAGTATGTGTGTGGCCAGATTATTATGATCTCTAAACTCAGTATATATAGAGGCCTGGTGCATGAATTCATGCATGGGTGGGGTCTGGCCAACCTGGCCAGGGGGAGGGGACATGGGCAGTGGGCTGGCCTGCCTGCTGGTCAAACTCCTGGTTGAGGGGACAATTTGCCAATTTGCGTATTAGCCTTTTATTATATAGGATATACACTGAGTGGCCAGCTTATTATGCATTCAGAGATCATAATAATCTAGCCACTCAGTGTGTGTGTGTGTGTGTGTGTATCCTATATAATAAAAGGATAATATGCAAATTAACCAGCACTCCATCACAAAGATGGAGGTGCCCATAGCCACAAGATGGCAGCACCCAGTCCTCTCAGCCCCGCCAGAGTCCCCCAGTCCTGGCGGGGGTGGCTACTGAGAGCGGACAGTGTGAGTGGCCCAGCAGAATGCTTGCTTCATTGCTGTGGCAATGAGGCAAGTGTTCCATCCTGGCCATGGAGGCCTCTGGGCAGGGGGCATGGAGCGGCCGGGGGTGGAGGGCAGGAATGGCTTGTGTTGTTGCCCTAGTGACGAGGCAAGCGTTCTGTGCCTGACCGCGGATGGGCTTCTGGGCCACAGAGAGCCTCTGGGTAGTGGACACTGAGTGGCCAGGCCCCACAGAGAGCTGTTAGCACATGAATTCGTGAGCAGTGCTACTAGTGTGTGTGTGTGTGTGTGTGTGTGTGTGTGTGTGTGTATACACACACACACACACACACACACACACACCCTCCTATCTAATAAAAGAGTAATATGCAAATTGACCATCACTCCAACACACAAGATCGCTGCCCCCATGTGGACACAAGATGGCCACCACAAGATGGCCAGCAGAGGAGGGCAGTTGGGGGTGATCAAGCCTGCAGGGAAGGGCAGTTGCGGGGGACCCAGGCCTGCAGGGGAGAGCAGTTGAGGGGGACCAGGACTGCAGGGGAGGGCAGTTAAGGGCAATCAGGCTGGCAGGGGAGCAGTTAGGCATCAATCAGGCTGGCAGGGGAGTGGTTAGGGGGTGATCAGGCTGGCAAGCAGAAGTGGTTAGGGGCAATCAGGAAGGCAGACAGGCGAGCAGTTGGAAGCCAGCAGTCCTGGATTGTGAGAGGGATGTCCGACTGCCTGTAGGATCGGGCCTAAATGGGCAGTCGGACATCCCCTCAAGGGGTCCCAGATTGGAGAGGATGCAGGCTGGGATGAGGGACACACCCACCTGTACACGAATTTCGTGCACTGGGCCTCTAGTATATAATAAAAGGGCAATATGCAAATAGACCGAACAGCAGCACAACCGGACAACCAATCAAAGCATAATATGCTAATGATATGCTAAAGATGCTCAACAGCTCGCTATGTCATGCACTGATCACCAGGGGTCAGATGCTCTGACTGGTAGGTTAGCTTGCTGCTGGGGTCAAGTCGATTGGGAATGAGTGAGATGGGCTGGACATGCCCTGGAGCCCTCCTATAGTCCCTCCCCGGCTGGCCAACCTCCCACGTCCCTCCCTGGCTGGCTGACCCTGATCAGGACTGGGCGAAACGGGGAAGGACATGCCCTGGAGCCCTCCCATGGTCCCTCCCCGGCCCGATTGTGCACCAGTGGGGTCCTTCAGCCTGGCCTGTGTCCTCTGGCAATCCAGGAACCCTTGGGGGATGTTAGAGAGCTGGTTTCAGCCCAATCCTGTAGGCCACTCCTTTTGGGAGGGCGCCAGACTCATGGCTCATGGCTGGAGAGCGCTCAGGACTGATTGGGCATGAGCCCACGGCAGGCACAGTGGGGTCGGGATGAGGTGTGCCAGGGAGGAGCTGTAGGCAGCATTGGACTGCAGGTTTCAGCCTGATGCCTGCAGGCCACCCAGAGGGACCACACCCATGCACGTATTCGTGCACCAGGCCTCTAGTATGCATAATAATCTGGCCACTCAGTGTCTATATATATGTGTGTGTGTGTGTGTGTGTGTGTGTGTGTGTGTGTGTGTGTGTGTGTGTATACACACACACACACACACACACTGAGTGGCCAGATTATTTTCATCTCTGAACACATAATAATCTGGCCACTCAGTGTATATTCTATATAATAAAAGGCTAATATGCAAATTGTCCTCTCGACCAGGAGTTCAACCAGCAGGCAGGCCAGCCAACTGCCCATGTCCCCTCCCCCTGGCCAGGCTGGCCAGACTCTACCCATGCACAAATTTCATGCATCGAGCCTCTAATATATATACTGAGTGGCCAAAATAATCTGGCCACTCATTGTGTGTGTGTGTGTGTGCGCGCGCGCGTGTGTGCGTGTGTACATACATATACACACACACGCGCGCGCGCACACACACACACACACATACACACACACACTTGAGGCCCAGCAGGTGAAATTGCGCAAGACCCAGACCCCTCGTGGGCAGGACCCCAGGCCCGCCCTGTGTGAGCCGAGTGACCATAGACCCACCCTGCGCAAGCCGTGGGACCCCCCTCTATGAGCCATGGGCCCCGCCTCTGCCATGCCAACCCTGCCAGTCCCCTGTGAGCTCCGCCTCACCATGCAAGCTGTCAGTCCTGGCCTGTGAGAGGTGCTCCATGCACCTCCTGGTGACCACAGGCCTTTTATGATATCTATCTATCTGTGTGTGTGCTTCTACGTTGGGTGTGTAGATATTTACAATTGTTACAATTGTTATATCCTCTTCTTGGATTGACCCCTTTATACTTATGTAATGTCCTTTTTTTTTTTTACATTTTTTCTAAATTTCATTTTGTCTGATATGATTATTGCTGTCCCAGCTTTCTTTTCATTTCTATTTGCATAAAATACCTTTTTTTACCCCTTTACTTTCAATCTCTATGTTTCTGTTTGAAGTGACTTTCTTGTAAGCAGCATATAGATGGTCATGTTTTTTAATCTATTTGGCCACCACATATCTTTTCATTGGAACATTGAATCCATTTACATTTAAAGTAATTATTGATAATTATATACTTACTAGTGTCCTGGTGTACGAAATTCGTGCATGGGGGTGTTGTCCCTTAGCCCGGCCTGCACCCTTTCCAATCTGGGTCCCCTTGAAGGATGTCAGGGATCAGTTTATAGGGATTGGGCCTAAACTGGCAATCAGACATCCCTCTCACAATCCGGGACTGCTGGCTCTTAACCACTCACCTGCCTGCCTGCCTGATTGCCCCTATCCACTCTGCCTGCCAGCCTGCTTACCCCCAACTGGCCCCTGTGCCAGTGTGCTCGCCCCCAACTGCCCTCCCCACTGGCTTGCTCGCCCCTAACTGCCCCCTGCTGTCCTGATCACCCCCCAACTGACCCCCACTGATGGCCCACTTGCCCCCAACTAGCCCCTCTGCTGGTCTGCTCATTCCCAATCCCCCCCCCCAGCCTGATTTCCCCCAATAGCCCCCCCACACCGGCCTGATCACCCACAACTGCCCTCCCCTCTTGGCCTCTAACCACCTCTACCTAGGCCCCGCCACCATGGCTTTGTCCAGAAGAGCGTTGGGAAGGTCTCCCAGTCTAATTAGCATATTACCCTTTTATTAGTATAGATAGAGGCCTGGTGCATGTGTGGGGGCTGGCTGGATTGCCCTGAAGGGTGTCCCGGAGCAGGGTGGGGGTTCTTTTGGGGCGTGGGGCAGCCTGGGTAAGGGTCTGAGGGCTCTTTTCAGGCTGGCCACACCCCCTTCAGGGTGGGGGTCCCCACTGGGGTGCCTGGCCAGCCTGGGTGAGGGGCTGATGGCTGTTTTCAGGCTGGCCAATCCCCCCAGCGGGGATCCTCACCCCATGGGGGTGTGGCCAGCCTGGGTGAGGGCCGTCTTCAGGCTGGCCACACCCCCGGGAGACCCAGGCCCCCAGCTCCTCCTTGAGTGGGAAGCTTGGCTTCCTCCATCGCCGGGGCAACCCAAGCCTCCTGCTTTCTCCAGCTCCATGGCTGCCACCATCTTTGTTGGGTTAATGTGCATACTCCTGATTGGCTGGTGGGTTTAGCAGAGAGACGATCAATTTGCATGTTTCTCTTTTATTAGTGTAGATTGTCATTTCGTTAATTGTTTTGGTTATTTTTATAGTTCCCATCTTCTATTAATCTCTCCTATTAATCTCCTCTCTTGTGGCTTGCTGGTTTTGTTTGGGTTCCTTTCTCTTTATTCTTTGTATATCTTTTGTACATTTTAGATTTGTGGTTACCATGAGGTTTATGTATATAATTTTATATTTCATGAGTCTATTTTAACCTGATAGGCATTTAAGTTTGCATATATTCTATAAGTACTACATTTTTATACACACACACAACCATGCTTTGTTATTAATGTCATGTTTTAGATCTTTTTGTATTGTATCTTCTAACTGCTTATTGTAGTTTGAATTTGGTATTTTTTCTTTTGACCTTTTAGTAGCTTTCACTGTATTTATTAAATGTTTGACTTTACCTGTGAGTTTTTTTCCTTTCTCATACTATTTCTTGTTATGGTCTTTAGCTTTTTTTTTTTTTTTTTAAGTATTTTATTTTATTTTTTAACATATTTTATTGATTTTTTTACAGAGAGGAAGGGAGAGGGATAGAGAGTTAGAAACATCGATGAGAGAGAAGCATCGATGAGCTGCCTTCTGCATACCCCCTACTGGGGATGTGCCCGCAACCAAGGTACATGCTGTTGACTGGAATCGAACCTGGGACCGTTCAGTCCCTAGGCTGACGCGCTCTATCCACTGAACCTAATTGGTTAGGGCAGTGGTCGGCAAACTGCGGCTCGTGAGCCACATGTGGCTCTTTGGCCCCTTGAGTGTGGCTCTTCCACAAAATACCACGTGTGGGTGCGCACATACAGTGTGATTGAAACTTTGTGGCTCATGCGCAGAAGTTGGTTTTCGGCTCTCAAAAGAAATTTCAGTGGTTGTACTGTTGATATTTGGCTCTGTTGACTAATGAGTTTGCTGACCACTGGGTTAGGGCATCTTTAGCTTTTCTTGTAAAGCTGGTTTAAAGGTGATAAATTCTTTTAGTTTTTGCTTGTCTGGGAAACTCTCTCTCTCTCCTTAATTTTAAATGATAACCTTGTTGGGTAAATTCTTTAGGTTGTAGGTTTCTTTCCTTTTAGGACTTTAAAGAAGTCTGCCACTTCTCTCTTTTCTGTCAAATTGCTGCTGAGACATTAGCTGATGGCCTTATGGGGTTTCCTTGTATATAATTCTTGGTTTTCCCCTTGCTTTCTTCAAGATTGTCATTTTATCTTTAACTTTTGCTATTTTAAATACAATGTCTTGGTGTGAGTCTCTTTGGATTCATCTTATTTGGAACTTTCTGTGCTTCCTGGACCTGGATGTCTGTTTCCATTTCCAGGTTAGGAAAGTTTTCAGCCATTATTTCTAAAGTTTCATTTCTTTCATTCTTTTCTTTCTGGGATCCCTATAATGCTAGTTTGAGTACTTGATGTTATCCCAGAGGTCTTAAATTAGCCTCATTTTTAAAAATTCTTTTTTTTTTTTTTATTTGCTGTTCTGTTTGGTTGATTTCCACTAGTCTGACTTTCAGTTGCTGATCTTCATATTAGCTAATTTGCTGTTGATTACTTCTGATTTGCTATTTTTTTCATTGCTGTTATTATATTCTTTAGGTCTGCTTGGTTCTTTTTTGTTGTTGTTGTTGTTGTTAATCCTCACCTGAGGGTATTTTTCCATTGATTTTTAGGGAGAGTGGAAGAGAGAGGGAAGGACAGAAACATTGATGTGAGAGAAACACTGTTGTGAGAGAAATAGATTGATTGGATACCTCCTACACAAACCCTGACCAGGGCCTGGGCCAGGGCAGAGCCTGTAACCAAGATATGTGCTCTTGACCAGAATTGAACGTGGGATCCTTTGGTTCGCAGGCTCTATCCGCTGAGCAACACTGGCTAGGGCTGCTTGGTTCTTTATTATACTTTGTAACTCTTTGTTGAAGTTCTCCCTAAATTCGCCTATTCCACTCTCAACTTTGGTGAGGATCCTTATGACCATTTCTTATTCTTTATCAGGCAAATTATTTATTTCTGTTTATATAAGGTTTTTTTCTGGAGATTTTTATTCCTTCATTTAAGGGATATTTTTATTTTCATTTTGTTTGACTTTGTATGTTTGTTTATTTGAATTAGACAAAATAGCTATCTCTTCCAGTCTTAAAAAAGTGGCCTTGTGTAGCAGTGGCCTCTGTGTAGGCTGTGCATGCAGTGTGTTTTAGGCAGGCTGTTTAGGAGCCAGGCAGGTGCCTATGGTGTCTGGGGCACTGGCCTACTGAACTGGAAAGCTTTGCATGGGAAGCCCAGATGTGTGTAGTAATGCCCTATTGATCCTGTTTGCTCCCTTTGTTCAGGGTTGAAATGAGCTTAGGATGTGACCAGGAACGCGCTGTGGTGACCTAGCAGGTAGGCCAGAGCACCTGGGTAGAGCTTCTGCCTGCCCTGTCGAGGTGGAGGGGATGTAAACAGTGTGTTCACCAGCTCCTCTCACCCTAGAGAAATTTCACAGTGGCGCTCACCAGCTCCTCCAGCGTGAGCCTTCCCACAGCCCTGAGGGCTCCTGTGGTTGCCCAGCTTCCTCCATTAGGTCTCTTCTTTCTCTTTTTGTTGCTCAGAAGTTGTTCATTCAGCTCTCAGTTGTCTCACAGGAATAGTTGCTCTCAGTACACATGTATATTTGAATTGGTTCATGGGAAGGGGCTTGTTCAGCATGCTCCTACTCAGCTGCCATCTTGGACCTCCTACTGCTTCATGTATTTTGGGCACACATTGGAACTTCCGCTTCAGCAGCAATAGCTGGAGGCAGAATGAGAAATGCTGACATCCTTTCTCTCCTGGGAAGATAATCCTCTGGGAGCCGGGGAGGGAGCCCTGTGTTGTTGGCTGTACCAGTCTGGAGGGGATTTTCCATCTCACTGAGTTTGGGGGAAAAGGAAGGGACAGGTCTTGGCTCAAATACCACAGACTCTCATTTTTCTTACTGAACTAGATTTTCTTTTAATAAGATTTTTTTATTTTTAAATTTTTTTGATTAATCCTAACTGAAGGATATTTTTTCTGCTGATTTTAGAGAGAGTAGAAGAGAGGTGGGAGGAGAAGAGAGAGACAGAAACATCAATGTTAGAGAGCCACATCAATTGATTGCCTCCTACATATGTCCCAACTTGCAACCCAGGTACATGCCCTTAACTGGGAATTGAACCCATGACCCTTCAGTGTGTGGGCTGCTGCTCTAACCACGGAGAACACTGGCCAGGGCCAGGCTTTCATTTCATGGACAAAATTTCTGGTCCATATGTCATATGCGAAAATTAATATTCTTTTAATTTTAAAATGCTTTTAGCCACGATTTGTTTATAGTTAAAT
The DNA here is from genome assembly GCA_026230045.1 of Corynorhinus townsendii. Lineage (NCBI taxonomy): Eukaryota > Metazoa > Chordata > Mammalia > Chiroptera > Vespertilionidae > Corynorhinus > Corynorhinus townsendii. The sequence goes on along the minus strand of JAPDVU010000007.1, from coordinate 113,049,323 downwards.
TAACAGCTTATTTTTGTTATTAATTCACTGTTATTTTTAACAAATTTTAGCAATTAGGCCATATGTTGGAAAATGCGCTAGTAATTCCATCAACATAAACATTACATATCTTCAACTAGAGTCTACATATTTAAATCCAATCCCCCTCATAAACTATGTTTGGCAAGTGATTAGCATGTGATCACACCACATCATGAGTGGCAATTGGTTCTGTTGTTGCATGGGTGACTTTCTGCAGCAGTTTTAACACATGTTGGCTGATGTTCCCACCTGCACTACGCCACGCCCCAGCCGTATGCATTTGTTTACTCGGGGTGACTGGTGAATGCATGTATTTACTAGACCTATTCAGTATAAATTTAAAATTACAGTAATAAAAAATAAATAAAATTACAGTAATAGATATAGAAAACTTTTCTGTGAAATTAAACTTTTTTTTTATTGAACATTTTTTTAAAATTTTATTTTATTTTTATTGTTTTAAGTATTACAAATAGTAGTACATATGTCTCCTTTTTTTTTCCCCCTTTGATCTCCCCCCGACCTCCCCTACCCCCCAGGACATGCCTTCACCTGCCCACCCTCCCCCCCCCCTAAACTTTTCATATATACTTAATTTTAATTACACAAATATGCCTATATAAGTGAAAACAGGTAAATTAACTAATTTTTCAATTTTTTAATGTACGCATTGGAAAAACCTACTTTATTATGTAAAGGACTTTCAGCTTTAATAGACACCCTTTTCCCCGAATTAGTCTGTTATATCGAGCTTTTACTGTATATGTATCCTAAAATTTTTTAAAAGCCAAACTGGCCAGGGCAGCCCTAATTTTAAATTAAAATATTTTTTTGGGAAACTTTGGGTCCCTGAAGGGATGTGTTATTACCTCTAGAAATCACCTACTCCAAAGAACGATTTCTCATTGGTGTTTTCCTCTTTGGTTATGATTAGTTTTTCACTCCTATCTTAGTTTTCACTGTGCTAAATTGTGTTGTGTTGAGGAAAAATAAATTTATGTGCACTAGCTTTTAAGCATCTTGGCTGGGTAGGTTGTCCAGGGTCCTCCACCATTCAGTCTCCTGAACATGCTGAGTGAGTCCTCAGTAAATGTTATCTGATGGATTGCACTTGACCCACAAGTCTTGGGACCTTTGAGGAGGAAGGAACGTGGCAGTGTGTTGGCACTTCTGCTGGAACACCCTCAATGATGAGGGTTTCTCACTGCTGCATAGTACCTGTTCCATGGGTGCATGCATCCGAAGGCCAGGAAGTTCTTCCTTATTTTGAACTCAGTTAAACTTCTATGGTTTTAATTCTGCAGCTTTTAACATAACCTCTTTTTCACTTGACATTTTTGTTTTCCTTGTAGAAACGAACGCCCACAGTTGAGGTAATTTAGTCAGCTTTAGCCGAAGTTTCTTTCCTAAGCTTTATACATGGTTTCTGGGATCAGGTGTCTTGTGAATTCTAAGTATAAGGCAATTACATGAAAATCTTAAACCAAAGCAAACCTTGGGCCCCTGCTCTGGTACTCGAGCACTGATTTGATAGTTTTCTTTCTATCTCTAGGAATATAAGACTTACAAGGAGAACTTTCTGAAGCGCTTCCAGCTCACCAAGCTGCCTCCATATCTAATCTTTTGTATTAAGAGATTCACTAAGAACAATTTCTTTGTGGAGAAGAACCCAACTATTGTCAACTTCCCTATTACGTGAGTATTACCCCGCTTCAGTTCCTCTTAGGGGGAGTGAGCCTGCATTTCTTATTTTTTGTATCACTGTTAATTTTGAACTGTTTAGTTGGAAATTGCAAGGAATAGAGTCTACCTATACTATGTAAGTTAAAAGTTCTTATTTGAAAACTATATTGGTAAATACTTCAAGGGCCTCAAGGATAGATGTTTATCTGGAAGCAATCCCGCTTTTACCTTCTTTCTTTTGTTTGCTCGGAATTGTAGTCTTTCATTCTAGTGAAAAACAGTTGATAAAAATAGAGTAGAACAGCCCTGGCCAGTTTGGCTCAGTGGATAGAGTGTTGGCCTTTGGACTGAAGGGTCCCGGGTTCGATTCCGGTCAAGGGCACATGCCCGGGTTGTAGACTCAATCCCCAGAGGGGGCGTGCAGAGGCACCTAATCAGTGATTCTCTCTCATCATTGTTGTTTCAATTTCTCTCTCCCTCTTCCTCTCTCTGAAATCAATAAAATATATTTTAAAAAATGTAGAGTAGGACAGGTAGGACTCTGCCTGGCTTTGAAGATACTCCTGGGCACTTAGATGCATCTGTTTGCTGGTCATCACGTTTTGCACACTGCAGTTGGGTGTGGACAGTGGGGATGATTCCAGGTCTGTACTCACAGTCTAAAGTTCAAAGGGAGATATTTGTCTAGAAGTGACCACTAGACGTAACACTGTTAGCAGGTCTTGTGAATCCTTTCAGGTTCACATTATTGTGTTTCGAGTTGTGAATGCTAGCACATCAGACAGTTCTGCAGAGATTGGAAATATGATATAATCTCTGTTATTCTACCTTGTATTATTTAAATTTATATAAACATTTGTAGGCTAAAAAGGATATATTTTTTCTAAAATTACATAGTTAACATATTCTCTTAATATTCACATTTACTGTTAATCTATTTCCCTATTTAACTATTTGAAAGTTCTTAATAACTGTCTCAATACAATTTCGTTGCAAAAGGAGGGAGAGGAATAAAACTGATGTCAAAGCAGGAAAGAGGGCAGATAGCTCTCTTAGGTCCTGCTTCTTCTCCTGTGTCTGGTTCCAGGAGATGGCAGGATGGCAAGCGCTCTGAGGGCTCCTACCAGATCTAGCTCAGGTTTGATTGGCTCCAGGCCTACTTTGGAAACCTTTTTTTGTACTTAATTCCTCTTTTGCACTTAAGCTACCTCAGGTTGGTTTCTATTATTTGTAACTATTCCTCTTGGCTAAAAGAAAGAAAATCAAATAAAGAAGCAAGGTCTGGCTTGGCCTGCATGGCTCAGTGGTTGAGCATCACTGTATGAACCAGAAGGTCATGGTTTGATTCTTGGTCAGGCTACATGCCTGGGTTGCAGGCTCGATCCCCAAAAGAGGTTATACAGGAGGCGGCCAATCAATGATTCTCTCTCATCATTGATGTTTCTATCTGTTTCTCCCTCTCCCTGCCTCTCTCTGAAATCAATTAAAAAAATTTTTTTTTTTTTTTTTTAAAAAGCAAGGTTCCAGAAAATCAAAGAAAAAAATAAATCAGAATGCCTGGTTTGCCATATTGAAGTTGTTACCATGATTATGTGCAGTGGCAACCCACATAATCATGTGGTTGGGTCTTCCATAGCCTGAGGCCGAGCCGGGTGCTGTCTGAGCACCGCAGCTGCAGCTGATGCCCAGGCCAGGCAGGGGCTGAGGCGGTCAGCCTGTTGTCTCAATCCTCACCGTCTCAGAGATGGTCACTCATTCTCATCGTAGAAGAGCCTTACGTTAGGTAACCTGCTTAAACTCACACATAGCTCAAAAGTGGCAGAGCCCTGATTCTAGTTCAAGTCTGATTGACTCCAGGCCTACACTGTACTGTTGACTGCTAGAGAGGCTTTTAAAATGTGCTTTTCCCATAGAGCCAGCCTTTCTAGTTTGACTCATTTTTATGGCAGATTATGTGAATTTCCACAAACCTGGACTTCTTTGGGTCTGCAAGCCTACCTAGATCCCAGTTCCTAAGATAGGCTGCAGTAGCTTTGTGGTTCATTTGTGTAGGACTGTTTCTCTAACCTGTAGCCTTTGTCTGATGTTCTGGCTTTATTTTCATTGTCACCAGGAATGTAGATCTGAGAGAGTACCTGTCTGAGGAAGTGCAGGCCGTGCACAAGAACACCACCTATGACCTGATTGCCAACATCGTGCACGACGGCAAGCCCTCCGAGGGCTCCTACCGGATCCATGTGCTTCATCATGTGAGTGTTGCTGACTTCTTGTGCACAGAGGAGCACAACAGCTGGTGCTCCTTTGGCATCTCAGAGGGCAGCTCCCTTCAGTTTGCCCTTTCTTCACTCTGACTGTGGGATTCTGCAAGTCATAAGATGTCAGTGATGAGTTTGAGGCAGTGGTTCTCAATTTGGCTACACATTGGACTCATCTGGGGAGATTTTAAAATCCTGATATTTGGGTACTACCTCAGGCCAATTACATGAGAACCATGTAACGTATGCCTGTTGGTTTTCAACTGTGGTAGAAGCCAGGGATGCTGCTAAGTATCCTATAGGCAATCCCCACAACAAAGAATTATCTGCCTAAAATGTCAGTTAGGGTTAAGAGATTGCATTGGAGTATCTGGAGGTGGGAAGCAGGCATCACTGATGTTTTAAAATTCCCCAGGTGATTCCACTGGGCAGCCAGCTTTGAGAACCCGTCCTACGCTGCTGCCTTACCACTGAAAGTGGAGTGCTTTGACCAGCAGCCCTCACCTCATGAGAACGTTGTTAGAAATGCAGAACCTCAGGCCCCACCCAAACCTTCTGAATCAGAAGCTGCATTTTAACAAGAACCTCTGATTGATACAAAGTTAAATTTTATGAGATACTTGTCTAGAGGTTCCCTTTCAGCTAAAAAGTTTTGTGAATTTGGCTCAAGCTGAAAGTAGATGAAACATGTACTTAAGATATATTTGGCATCGCACAGATTATTAGCACAGGTTGCTCTAATTTGGTTAGTTTTCTGGGACTGTTCTGTTTACCAGGAGCCTGGGAAGTTCACCAAGTGCTCAATGCATGTTCATTTCATTTATATCTTTAAAGCACACCTCCAAGACTGGTGTTAATACCACGCCTTTACAAGTGAGGAAACCTACCCTCATAGTTGCAGTAATTTATGTACTGAAATCAGTAGACTTAGGATTTAAGCCTAGATATTCTTAACCAGGCCTCAAGCCGGGAATGGGGACTTGATATGTGATCCTCAGCTTTTGTTTAGGTTTCCTGTATTCTGAACTATTGGAGTATCTACAGTATACTCTATAGTGTCTGTCTTTGGCATTTCTTAGAAGTTTGGATGGATGAAGCAGGTGAATTTCCAGAAGTGCCTGTCATAATCCAGAAACCTCTTTTCCCCTTGCCTATAGCAGCATGCAGTGAGGTAGGTTTTGCTGCATTTGCAGCACTAGTTTTATTGACCAAAAGGAGTGAGTTAATAGGATGAATAGTGTCCTCCAAGGACACTTTTTCTTGACTATCACTGTGTTCTATGGGATGGGGGTGGGAATGTCCATTGTTAGGTTTTTCCAATGGTTAACACTGTACCTCCTAAGTGAGTGTGTCCAGTCTGTCATTTTGGGGCAGCAAAGAGATGTCTTAGGTGAGGAGTAAAGGATTTTTTCCCCTTCTCTTTATTATTCACCTAAATTCTTCTTAAAAGGTATAAGGTGTTTGGACCGCATTATACTTCAAGGAATCTTTGGCAGGAATTGTGTTTGCCAAAATCAACACCCAGAAAGCTCTTTAAATTGAACGATGCCTAGTAGAGGTCATGCACCCTTTTACTTATGATTACTCCTGTTGGGTGATGTTCTCGTGGCTATTCTGATTCTTCTGACTTCTGATTGTGGTCCCTTCCTTGTATACCCTTTTGGTTTTAGTGAGCAGACTAACCTAGCCCTTCATACTCTTTGCAGGGGACAGGCAAATGGTATGAATTACAAGACCTCCAGGTAACTGACATTCTTCCCCAGATGATCACGCTGTCGGAGGCTTACATTCAGGTGAGTTGGCCACAGACTTGACCAGTGCCAAATAGATGGGGTGTGGGGTCAGTGAGGAACGATGTGCATGAAGGCAGGAGGTAGGGTTGGGTTGGAGCCTCGGTTAGGCTGGGCACCTGTTGAGATGCACTGAGGAGTGAGGTTATATGGCCTTGAAAGCCTAGGAGTCTAGGAGATCTCCAGGGAAGAAGAGCAGGCAGGGAAGTATGGAACACTTAAGAGTGAGCAAGAAGGTTATGTTTATGGCCAGGTTAGTCTTGCACAGGTGTGTGATCTGGTTTCAAGGAGGAAGGGCCTGGAATCATCAGGACATCAGTTAGGAGTTGGCTCTGAAGCTTCCCCAGTTCTCTAGTCAAAGTTAACCCTCTTCTCGACCCCACAGCACTCTGTGTTCTTTATTGGAGCACCAGCCGTGTTATTCCACCTCCTCTGTTGGGTTGAGACTGGCGGAGCAGACTCTCTCTGCCTTCTCTTTGTAACTGCTCTAGTACCTGGTGAAAAAGGAAGACTGAGACGAAGGGAAAGCTACAGCTTTATCAAAAAGAGGGCGCCCCTTCTTATTCTAGAATGAACTCCTAGCAACTTTGTCTAAGGCTGTAGGCTTGACTATGAGCTCTTTTTCAGAGGGGAGTTTGGAATGGGAAGTAAGAAGGAAATGGAGGGAAAAGTGAAAATAGCATGAAAGGGAATTTTCTGGAAATTCATTTCAGGGAACTTAAATGTGTAAGTTGAGTCCCAGGCTATCCATTGCCTAGGTTAGGATAGGTAGTTTATGAATATTTGTAGATTGAATACCAGCTCCTAAATTATCTATTGAATTCATTTCTTACAGATATGGAAGAGGCGTGATAATGATGAGACCAACCAGCAGGGGGCTTGAAGGAGAAGCCAGCCAGGGCTTTGCTTCCAGGACTTTGTTGAATATGTAAATAAATTACTGTAGTATAACTGAACCTCCCTGGGCCAGCCTCGTTTCTGTGGGTGTTGGTTCACACCAGAGCATCAGAGGGCCACCTGCCTGGGATGACTTCGATCAGTTTATTGTAGATGATGTTCTTTCTTTGTCCTGTCTAGCTCCCCTTTAGCTTCAGCAGGCCAGACGCCTTTACAGATTATGTAATTTATTTCTGAGTAGCTACGAGTATCTAGAGGACAAGATAATTTCTTCTAAGCCTCAAAGCCTCAGGATTCTAGGAATAAGAGCATGAAGTCAGTAGCAACCTTTTTTTTCCTTCCTGGTTTTTTTTTTAGAATGAATTAAATATTTTCCTGTTTGTAAACCAGCCTCTTGTTTTATATCCTTCCTTTAGGCTGTTTTTTTTTTTTTAAGCCTCACAAACTGTCTATCCTACAGTCTGTCATCTGGTGGACGCCACGCTCGTGCCTTCCTGTCAGCTTGTGAGTGGTGTGTCAGCGAGGATTGCATTTGTCTCTAAGTAACAAAATATCTGACCAAAAGCGATCGATTATCATGGTACTTAATGAGAAGTCCAGAGGTGAATGGTTTCAGCCTGTGGTGCAGGACTGTGAGGGAAGAGGGACGGAAGGTCAGAAGAGCAGCTGGCTGCAGTGCAATTCTGAGAGTCTCAGCCAGGCCAGTGGGAGCCAGAGAAAGCTCACCTGCCAGAAGAATCACGCAGAAATGGCTTTCGTCCAACCCCGTCATTGATGAGGAGCAGTCTGGAGAAGTGTGACCTTGGCTAAGCACTGTGCAGGTCTGAAGGGGTGGGAGCTGAAGCTATAGTGCTGATGGCAGTCAGTCCACTACAGCAAGTCCTATGTCCCCTTTACTTCTGGAACACAGTACTGTCTTTGCTTCCTTCTGCCTCCGACAGCTTCAACATTTCCTTTGCAGGCTCACCTTCCTCCATCCAGCTATTAAAAGTTGGGATTCCAAGCCGTGGCCCATGTGGCTCAGCTGGTTGGGCATCATCCATTTACTGAAAGGTAGCCAGTTCAATTCCTGGTCAGGGCACATGCCCGGGTTGCGGGCTTGATCCCTGGTAGGAGGCATGTAGGAGGTAGCCAATTAAACCTCTCCCCCTCTCTCTCTAAACGAAAAATCAATAAAAATTCTTTAAAAAAAATTTTTTTTAAAACGGATTCCTCATTAGGTAGGCCCTCTTTCTCACAGTTTACTTTTTCTGTGGGCCACTTTAACTGTGCCTGAGCTTCCATTTGTCACTTTAAAGGCTATGACTCCCAACTTAATCCCAGACTTGTCTAAGTTCTCGAATTTAGAGCCTACTGCCTACTTGACATATTTTGGGTGTCTTAAAGGCAACTCAAACTCAGTGTTCAGATCTGAGCTTGTGAGTTTTCTCCTCATACTTGGCCCCTTTCCAGTGGTTTCCATGTAGGTGAAGGGTTCCACCATTCATCCAGTTATGTAAGCTAAAATGATCCTTCCACCCTCAGTTTCCTTGTCTAATCCGTTACCAAGTCCTCTCGATTTTACTTTGTTTCTTGAGTTTTCCATTTCCATTCTCTGCCAATGTCTAGTCTAAGCTAATGTTGGCATAGTCCAGAGCTAATTAGGAGAGAAAAACTATATAATAACTAGAAGCCTGGTGCATGAATTCATGTATGTGTGGGGTCCCTCTGGGTGGCCTGCAGGGATTGGGCCGAAACCCACAGTCCAACGCCTCCTGCAGCTCCTACCTGCCGCTCCCACTCATCCTGGCCCCACTGTGCCTGCTGCGGGCTCCCACTCAGTCCCGATTGATTGGGAAAAGCTGCCGCAGCAGCGCTCACCAGCCACGAGCCCTGCGCCTGGCGCCCTCCCAAGGGGAGTGGCCTGCAGGATTGGGCTGAAATCGGCTCTCCGACATCCCCCGAGGGGTCCCAGATTCTGAGAGGGTACAAGCCAGGCTGAGGGACCCCACCAGTGCACTATCGGGCCAGGAGGGCTCCAGGGTGTGTCCGGCCCATCTCGCTTAGTCCCAATGGGCCAGACCCCAGCAGCAAGCTAACCTACTGGTTGGAGCATCTGCCCCCGGTGGTCAGTGCGCATTATAGTGACTGGTCGACCAGTTGACTGTCTGCCCCCTGGTGGTCAGTAGACATCATGGTGAGCAGTTGAGCAGCCTTATGCTTTATTTATTTATTAGCATATTATGCTTTGATTGGTTCTATTCTGCCATTCGGTCTATTTGCATATTACCCTTTTATTATATAGGATTTGATTGGGGGAAATAGAAGTTCAAGGATTGTGAACTATAATGGGATTGGAGTACACGCACATGCTGCTTTCAGGTGCACACACCAAAGCCCTTTCCTCCTCGAGTGTTTCCAGTCTCCTCCCTGACAAAGCTTCAGTGTCAGCTGAAGGAGAAATCCTAAGGGCCCAAATCCTCCTTCACAAAGCAGCCAAAAAGGGTGAATTTGGAGCTGAGAGGCACTAAATTGATACTTGGCACAATCCACCTCTGATGACTCAGCTTCCATATGCCCTCTGACACACATTGAATTCCATACAAAGACAACAAAACCCATTATTTCTGCCTAACAAAAGCAGCTACCCTTCTTACAAGTGAGCAAGTTTCAGACTTCTCCAAAGTGTGATGCACAGTCCCCAGAGTCATGTATTTGTTGAGGCTATAGTGGTTATTCCTCAGATCCAGTCAGTCCCACTGAATATTCTATTACCTAGAGACTGAGTTGTAAAGTTAACTTCCAACAAATTTTATATAAAATAAAAATGGGAAGGAAAAAATAAATAGCATATACAAATTACCATGTATTTATAACAAGCACAGAGAAAATAAGCAAAGTTACTTAAGAGTCCTCGTTTTTGGTCACAGTGCTGTTATTGCTGTCTGCCCCTTCCATGTTTACTCTGCTGTAAGCCTGAGCCTCACCTCTGGGCTCTTCACTTGCAGAGCGATCCAAATCTTAAGTCCTTACGGGCCTTACTCCTTAATCATCCTGCCTTTGCCCTGTAGTTTTTCCATTAACCTTTACTATTGGACGTAGACCATGTTGCCTATATTGTGTAGGAGGAAACCAATTTCCCCTTGGTAATCAGGAGCAGTCATTCTGACAGGTAGATTACACCCCCTCTCCCCTCAGTGTTGTTTCAGTAGCATAAGGAGCCCGAAATGTCCAGTTGGTGGTCTCATCCTATATAATAAAAGCCTAATACGCAAATCAACCAAACTGCAGAATAACTGGTTGCTGTGACGTGCACTGACCACTAGGGGGCAGACACTCAATGCAGGAGCTGCCCCCTGGTGGTCAGTGCACTCCCACAGGGGGAGTGCCGCTTAGCAGAAGCCGGGCTCATGGCTGGCGAGCACAGCGGTGGTGGCAGAAGCCTCTCCCGTCTCCACGGCAGCGCTAAGGAGCAGCAAGCAGGCAGGCGGTAAGGAGCAGGCTCGGGCCAAAGCTGGCTGGCGGACATCCCCCGAGGGGTCCTGGACTATGAGAGGGTGCAGGCCAGGCTGAGGGGACACCCCCTACCCCCAGTGCACAAATTTTGTGCACTGGGCCTCTAGTCTTCTAATATAATGGAACCATTGTTGTGTCCTCTGATGGAAGCACTCCTCCCTTGGGAACTAAGACCTCTAAACTGGCAGAGCTTAAAATTGCTGGAATAGGAAACAAAAATTTGCAAGGTTGCCTTGGCGGACGTGGCTTGGTTGGGCATCGTCCCGTGCACCAAAAGGCTGCCAGTTCTATTCCCTGACAGGGCACATGCCCAGATTGCAGGCTAGATCCCCAGTAGGGTGCATGCAGGAGGCAGCTGATCAATGTTTCACTCATATTCATGTTTCTCTCCCTCTCCCTCTCTCTCTAAAAAAGAAAAAAGTCAATAAAAACAGCCTGGCCTGCATGGCTCAGTGGCTGAGCATCGACCTAGGAAGCAGGAGGTCATGGTTCTATTCCTGGCCAGGGCACATGCATGGGTTGCTGGCTCCATCCCTAGTAAGGGCATGCAGGAAGCATCCAATTTATGATTCTCATTATTGATGTTTCTATCTCTCCCTCTTCCTTTCTGAAATCAATAAAAATATATTTTTAAAATATATAAAAAAATAAAAATACATTTGCAAGGCTATCCTATCTAATACGGAGGGAATATGCTAATTGACTGCTGCACCCTCAAAGATGTCAGCGCCCACAGCCACTAGATGGCAGCACCCAGTCCCCTCAGCCCCACCAGGGTGGCAGGCATGGCAAGGCCGGGCCTGCCTCTAGGTGGGCCTGGCCACTCTGCGCGCCTGCCTCTGGAGTTCCCCAGTCCCTTCAGCCCCCCAGCCACCAGGGCCGGCCCGAGGTTCAGGCAAGCCTCGGATAGTGGCTTCCCAGCCACCCAGGGCCACCCAAGGCTCAGGTAACCAGGGCCGGCTGAGGCTTGCACTGCCGGCAGTGGCAGCAGCAGAGGTGTGATGGGCGTCGCCTTCTCCTGATCGCCGGGTTGCCTCCCGCCCCTAGGGCTCCCAGAGTGTTAGAGGGGCAAGGCTGGGCTGAGGAACCGCCCCTCCCCCCCTCATCCACTGCATGAATTTTCATGTATTGGGCCTCTAGTTAAGTATAATTGAGTGGCCACTTCAACCTTCACCCATTTTCTAGACCCATGTATTTTGGCTGTTGGGGAGAGAGCACCAGAGAATGGTCTCCACGTCAAAGCATAAACTGCATCCTGTAAAACAAGCACCAAATGGTACGGTAGCTGAGTTTTCAGTAAGTCGTTCCACCATGCAGTTAGGCTAGCTGCTTCCAGGTGGTGGTGTATGTATATATTCTATGAAATCTGTGTTTCATCTGAATGCCCACCCAAAGGCACCCGCTGCAGAGAAGACTCTTAATAATTAGGTGTATACTCCAGAGGCATGCTCTGTGGATGTCAGCCAGCAGCCTCTTGCTTCATCCACCCCCGGGGCTTGCTCAGTGAGCTCATGAGCCATGGTGGCAGGGACAGAGGCTATGCATGGGTTTCCCTTTCCCTTGACCTGAGCAGTATACATTCATTCAAGGACTCCATCTATAGAGTCTTTTTTCTAGTCTTACAATCCTGTTTCTTCTGAATCCCTGACCATCAGCCAAACCATTGGCAACTTCAGGCCATCTTACACTCCAAATATAGTGAACAACCAATATACTGCTTGAAGTTATGCCCACTAGATGGCTTTCCTTCACCACTATCCTTCAGTGTCACCCTGAGTGGGGGTGAAGGGCTGCAGCTGTCCCCTTGCAGGTTGCACTCCATATTGTACAGATCCATCTATAAAGCTGGCCTAAGTTTTGTCTTCCTTGGTCAACTAGTGTTAAAGGGTCCCTCAGGAGGCAATGTAACAGGAGCTGGTATCAAAGAATGTGAGCCACCTGCTCAAGTATCTTGTGCCCTTTGGACCTTCTTGAGCTTGGTCTTGATGTGCTAGTCCTACTTGATAGATTGTGGCTGCACATGCCCAACATTATGACTAAAGTCAGACAATGGCCAGTTCATGAGGGGAGGCTCAGGCTGCACGGTCACCTGATGTCCTGTGGTTAGGTGAGCAGTCTCTAACATGACCCAGTAGCTAGCCAGAAACTGTTTCTCCAAAGGAGAATGAGTATCTGTAGAAGAGGGCCTAGACTTGCTGCAAAATCCCGGAGTTCCGCACTGGGATTCTCCTGTTGGTCCTATTGCCAGAGGTTCCATACAGCATTCCTGTGTGCCATGGACACGTCATAATATCATTGGATCTCCTGAAGTATAAGGTCTAAGCCACCCACTGTGCAGCCTAACTTGCTGTGGAACGTTCTCTTGTCCTGGTCTCCCCTTGAAACTAGCAGCTTTGCAGCTATGAGTCTGTAGTTGGGTCAGAGTAGCATGCTCAAATGTGGTATATATTGTCTCCCAAAGCCAAAAAAGCCGAGTAAACATTGTGCCTTTTTATATTTTTGGACCTGCCTGAGCAGGCGGAGCAGGTGGAAGGTAATGGTGGGGAATGGTGGGTCCTGTAACTTGTCTTGCACTGTGGAGGGGATGTTATGATATAATCTAATCTATACCATTGATCCCCAGGAACTTCTCTGAATTGTTTTGGGATTAAATCCTACCCTCTTGTTCGCTTTTATGTCTTACTAAGGTCTCTAAAGTACTTGGTACTCCCTACTAATCAGATCCAATCTTCATAATGTAATCAATGTAGTAGACTAGTGTGATATTTTGTGGGTCGTCAAGATGATCAAGATGTCCGTGGACCGTATTATGGTAGAGAATGGGAGAATTCACATTGTCCTGCAGCAACATTATGAAGGAATACTGCTGGCCCTTCCAGGTAGAAACAAACTGTTTCTGGTGATCTTTATAAATTGCTCAGGGAAAAAAGGTTTTAGCTGCGTGCCATGTGCCAGGCCTCTGTAGTCAAGGTGCTACAGCTAGGGCAACAGGGTCAGTTGGAGTCACCATCTGATTGAGTTTATGGTTGTCTGAAATCATTCTCCAAAATCCACGTGACCTCTGCACAGGCCCTCTGCCATTGTCATTCTAGTCTAAGCTGTTGCCAGTTTCCATTTACAATGGTTTCCTAACAGGTAGCCCCACATTCCCTTGTCTCCTCCCTCCAGTTCATTCACACTTCAGTCAGGGTAATCTTTTAAAACACAAATCTAACCAAGACACTCTAACCAAAAGGTTGTGAGTTCGATTCCTGGTTCATGTTTATATTATAAACTAACAAAGATTCAAAAGGCTGCTAATACTCAGGTTGGTGAGAATAGAAAAGAGGCCCTTGCTTGCTGTTGGTAGAGAAGATGGTATGGTGCACACAGAGGGGCGTTTTGGTAATACAGCCAATATGGAAGGTAAAGATGTGCATAGCTTCTGTCCCCAGATTTCATGTGTTGGAATTGATCAGATATTGATAATTGATAATAGTTGTTTAAAAATGAAAGTTTGTATCAAGAAAAAAACAGTTTGTATCATGAACCAATTAGCAATGATTATGGATATCTATATTGACCTGGAAAGGTTATTATTATTATTTTAAAATAAAATAAGCTTTTTAAAAAATCCTCACCTGAGGATATGTTTATTGATTTTAGAGACAGAGAAAGGGGGGGGGAGAGAGAGACACCTATGTGAAAGAGAAACATCGATTGGTTGCCTCCCCTACATGCCTCAACTGGGGATTGAACCCACAACCTAGGTATGTGCCCTGACCAGGAATCGAACTCACAACCTTTTGGTGTATGGGATGACATTCCAACCAACTGAGCCACCAAGCCAGGGCTGGACAGGTTATTTTTATTTATTACTATTACTATTATTATTATTATTATGTGTTAATCCTCACCTGAGGATATTTTTTTCATTACTTTTCAGAGAGAGTAGAAAGGAGAGGGGTGGGGAGAGAGAGAGAGAGAGAGAGAAACACATTGATGTGAGAGAGACACATAGATTGGATGCCTTTTGCATGCATACCAACTGGGGGCGGAGAGTGAATTGCAACCCTGGTATGACCCATTGACTGGGAATTGAACCCGTGACTCTTCTGTGCGCAGGCTTACGTTCTAAACACTGAGGAACACCAGCCAGGGCTGGACAGGTTATTTTTAAATGAACAGAGCTGTTTATAAAGCAGCATACATAGGATGTTCCCATTTTTTAAAAATCCGTTTACCTATTTTTGTGTATGTGCAGAGAAAAGTTTGGAATGATCTATAATGTTACCATGATTGTGTTGTGGATTTTAAACCTCAGTCATTAACCAGGGGACATAAATGCCACTGTCTTTATTTCTGTGTAACTGAACTAGTTAATTTTGGCTCCTAAGCCCCCAAGCTTCCTATTTCCATTTGAAAATAACTCAGCCTCTTATTGTTTAATGTTCAGCCCCTACTGAATCCTCCTCCCCTCTCCTGGGAGTGATGTACCAGGAGAGAGGAGCCCGTGACACGCCTTGTCTGTGGGTCTCCATCCAGTTATCACTCATCTGGCCTGATTTCATCCAGTTATCACTCATCTGGCCTGATCTCTACCTTCTTGTGCCCTCATTGGCTTCACATGTCTGACTTCTGCTCCTCTCAAGGTCTGTGAATTGTCAGCGCCTTGTCCCCAGTCATGGGTCCTTATGGGCCGACCATTTTGTTCAGAGCCGATTCGGACAGCCTCTTGGGCCTGGGTGGCTGCCTTCCTCTGTCACTCTGGGGCACCCTCTGGGAGGTCCTCAGGTTTGTCGTCTAGGCCCCTCCTAAGGCCATTTCTTCACTCTCTCTCATGTGTTGGAGCCAGGCTTTTCCAAGGAACTGAGTTCTCTCGCATGGCACCCCGAAAGTGAAAGGGCCCCTCTGCTCCTGGCCCTACCTCCTCCTGGGCCTTTTGCCCAGCCTTGCTGGGTGGTCATCTACAAATGCCTCCCTCCTTCAGGGTTGGGTTCATCTTCCCAACCAAGCTTTCCAAACCATCTCCAGCACTCTTCTTTAAGGGACCTTGGTCTTGTCATCAACAGAATGGTTTTTCAAGACAACAGTGTGCTATCGATTTACAAAAGTCTACTTAAAAGGTTAAGTGCAGAGGCAGAGGATGTGTGTGTCCAGAAGGCCCCCTCGCTGCTTGCGTGGCGGAGAGGTGTGGGAATGTATTGACAAGCACCCATCCTGCTCTAGTGTGCTCCTGGGACGGGGGATTGTGGGTGAGTCCCGCTCATGTTTGCGCTGCGGTTCCTGGATTTTCTACAACAAACATGTATTTCTTTTATAATAGAAAATACAATGACAAAAATTCTTTTGTAAGTAAATGGACACTTCCAGGCATTTGGGTCTTTAGTGCTAAAGGTCTACTTATTTGTTTTACTTTTTTTAAAAAAATATATTTTTATTTCAGAGAGGAAGGGAGAGGGAGAGATAGAAACATCAATGGTGAGAGAGAATCACTGATGGACTGCCTCCAGCAACCCCCCTACTGGGGATCGAGCCCGCAACCCGGGCATGTGGCCTTGAACCCAAGACCCTTCAGTCCGCAGGCTGATGCTCTATACACTGAGCCAAACCAGCCAGGGCTACTCATTTGTTTTCCTGTATATTTTGAATTTTTGGGCCCTAAGACCTCACCTCACCACAGTGAGTGGACTCTGGGAGAGGGGAGGTTAGAGGGGCCGGGGTGGAAGTAGTGATAAGAGGGAGAGTGATATGGCATCACCTTCATCAAGGAGGGGAGTGAGGCCGTGGCTTCCGCGGCATCTTAAAGGACAGTGTCTTTTTCTTTTTAGTACAAGGAGAAAGGGCGGTATTAGTATTGTTACAGGCATTGCATTACATAGGAACCATCCTTAGCATGCACGACACGGACTGAGCTTGGAGGAGCGAAATCAGAAATCGAATCAACCTGGAATTTCAAATAACAGTTGTCCGTTCACCTTACAAAAAGATAAAAAGGAAAACTCCTTTTACATCTTAAGCAGCAGAACATCTCAGATATGAAGATGCCAGAGATGACCTGATTTAAAAAAAAAGCTTAAAGATTTCATGTCTGTCTGTTATGGCACTTTATGTTCCCATTTTTATTCTTCTGAATTTTGAATTTTGTTAAAGTGTTAGCAAAATAATTGAAAAAGCTAGTGTCGTGCATATGTAGAGATCGAAGGAGGCGGGGCCCAGCTTCTATCCCACTGTCCTGTGGAGCTGGAAGGGCCCTGCGGCTGGCACATTCACCTTGGCCCAGCCCTGCGGGATCCATGGGACCTGAGCTGGCTTGGTGGCAGTGGCGTGGGAAGGCTGGTCTGGACTGGACTGGAGTCCCTCATCCTCCGAAGACACTCCCTGGCTGTGCCTCCCTCCCAGAGAGGATGGGCAAGACGAACACAGGACTGAGGGTATGTATAGGCTGCAGGCTTGTGGTCCACCAGCTTAAAGTCCTTTTGAGGAAAGGAGATGGGCATGGGAGTGAAGGCTTCTCTTCAGTGAGGGGGGCCTGAGGAGGAGCCTTGTCACGTGGGGGAGGGGGGGGGCCTGGAGTCCTGGAGACTTCTGATGGCTCCCCCTTGCGGAGGAGAATGAGGGCCAGCGAGGGGGCAGTGTATCCTTGCTGGGGACCTGTGGCTGGTTGATGGTAGAGTTGGGACCAGAGCTGAGGCCTCCTGTCCCAACACACTGCTCTTCCTGTTTCAACAGGGATGGTTGGCCCAGCTCTTCCTGGTGCGGGGAGACCTGGGTGCTGGGGAAAGGCGGCGGCCCTAGTTGGCCTGGGTCCCACTGCTGTCACTAACCTGGTCCCTGTGGGGTAGGTCTGAGTCGGGGCAGACGTCTCCTCCCCACGTTCTCCCACCGCCTCCCACAGGGGCTTTGGTTCGAGAAGGTGTCAGGAGCAGATCTTCCCCCTCAGATGGAAGAGGTAGACCGGGGAGTGAGCTCCAGGAGGGCCAGGGGCTCCCTGCTTTGCATACAATTCTAGCCCTTGCCCCTGAAAGGGGCCTGGCTTCAGGACACACTGCATTTTAAGAAAGCGAGTGAAGGTATGAATAAGTGACCACTGTGTTAGGGGCTGGCTCTGAGCAGAATTGTAAAGTGGACCATGTTTGCTCTTAGGGGACTTCAAGTCCACTGTTGTGTCCATCCCTCCCAGGGTTACTTTCCTGTCTGAGGCCCCTGGTCACAGAGGTGCATGTGACCCACCCGTCCATCCTAAGGGGGTGCCACCTCTGACTTAGACGATGACAGTCAGAGAGAGGGAAAGGAGTCTCAGGAGGGAGGGCCCGTGATGGTGGACTTCCTGGCAGCAAAGTCTGACTTCCCCTCAGTGTCAGGAGAGGTCAGCCTCGGTCTGAATGCACTGAACACTGAAGAACAGGGAGCCCAGGCTGAGCTGTGGGGGGCCCTCAGGAGCCTTGCAAGAGCTGTGGCCTGTGAGGAGGGCGACTGGGGAGCAGAGCCCCCTCCTGGTGGGTGCAGGACTCATCCTTCTCCCTCCCCGAGTTGGGGTCTGGACTCACCTGGCACAGCTTTGAGTTCTCATCAGAAGAGGGGATCCGGGACACACTGGAGAGGACTGAGTTTGGCCGCACACACCCCCAGGGCCTGTGCAGGGACAGCACTGGGGCTCAGGCCTCACACCTCATCCCCTATTCCCAGCTCTGAGGGGGACCGAGGCTCCTTCTGAAGCGGTGGCTCTCACTCCCCCTGCCCCCAGGGGTGCTCTTCATGTGACCTCTCAGGCCACTTCTGAGCCACAGGGGGGCCTTGGGGGTTTAGAGCCAGAGGACATGAGATGATGCTTGTCCCAGGACACTTTCCACCCCCCACCAAACATACATGGCTCCATGAACACCCCATCCCATAATGCACGTCAAACCACACTCCTACTCCTTTAAGCTGCCCCCTCCCTTCTCAGACTCCTCCTTTTTTCATTCTTTTGTGGTTCTTCCTTGAACCCTCTGAGCCTGCCTTTTCTATATTAAAAGGGGGAGGGGGTGGCTGCTCTGGACCCAGGGTGTAGGGTCTCTGAGGATCATGGGCCAGAGACGGTGGGGGGTTCTGGGAGCTGAGGAAAGCCCCAGGACCACCTGGGAGAGGAGGGCACACCTGGCAGGTGGTGCGGGCATCCCAGCCCCTGGACATCAGGCTCTGCAGCTGCACCGAGTGCTGTTCCACAAACTGCTCACACTGAGGACGGAGAAAGACACGGTGTGGGTGCGCCCAGGTCCTGCGGGGCGCTCCTGCCTTGCCTCCTGGCCTCTCCATTTATCTGGGTCACTCCAGGGCTCCCTCTGACCCCATGGAGGTCCAGGCATCAGACCCTCAAGCAGCTGGCAGGGGCTGAAATTAGGTTTCCGTGGGGGAAACCCAGGCAGAGGGTCAGAATCCTAGCCACCACCATTTCCTCCCCCAAAATTTCAGTTCTCAGGGAACTCTTTCAGCTCACCTGGTCCTAGAGACGCGATGTGGCGTGCAGTGGGGGCCCTGAAAGTTACCAACCAGGAGAGCAGGGGCCGAGCTGCCTCCTGGGACCTAGCTTACTCATGAAGGGAGTTTACTGTCATTGACTCAGCACTGCGACTCTGGGACCTCTCCTTTCTCCTTTTTTTAATTTCTTATCCTCACCTAAGGATATGTTTCCCATTGATTTTTAGAGAGAGTGGAAGGGAGGGAGGAAGGGAGAGAGAGAGAATCATTGATGTGAGAGAGACACATCGATTGGTTGCCTCCTGCACATGCCCTGACCAGGGCTTGGGATGGAACCTGCAACCCAGGTACCTGCCCTTGACCAGGAATTGAACCTGTGACCCTTCAGTCCGAGGGCCTAACCAGTGAGAAAACCGGCCAGGGTGGGATGTCTCCTTTTGTAGGTGGGTTTGTCCCCAGGGAGTCACACTGGGAGGAGGGATGGTGCTGGGACAGGCGGATGGTGGAGAGAAGGCCAGGCCCCCTCCTGCTTCAGCTGGCCCTGGCGTTACTCATCTCCTGATGGATAACCGGCCTCACACTTCGTCCACGGGGGAGGCCTGCTGGTCCTCCGAGCCACGCCCTTTGTCTGAGGCCATTCCTGACCACAGCAGGCTTTGCCCTATTACAGTCCCATCATTGTTTGGCCCACAACCCGTACTATCTGAGCTCCTCAACCGCCGGGGTCTGGCCCACTCTGTGCATCTCTCACTGGGAAGCCTTTGCTGGCCCAACCCTCTCCCTCGGGGTGACCCTAGGCCCGAGTCCCCATTGCCTGCCCCGCACCTTTTGCCTGTCCAGCCAGAAGCGGAGGCAGGCCTGGTGCATTGCCTGAGGCACGGCCTGCTCACTGCTGTTCCCTGCCTGGGTGGTCACGAATTCGCAGAAGCGGCACTTGGAGTCTTGCTGTAGCCATTCTCCCGGCAGGAACCCCAGGGGTGTGAGACCTGGACAGGAAACAGTCAAAGGCGCCCTGCAGAGGTGTTCAGTTCCTGTCCTCTCTGGGGCAGTGCAGGGGGACCAGAGAGGGAGGGGTCATGCAGGGCTTGGTGGGGGGGTATGAGAGTGGGCAGTGGCAGGGCTGGGGCAGCAGGCTCACCTGGGCCAGCGCCATCCTCGCTGGAGCACCGGAGGGCAAGGCCGCAGACCACCTGGGGCAGCACGCGGCCCAGCAGCACGTCCAACAGGATGACAGTGTAGCGCTCAGCCAGGCACTGGCAGATGCCGCCCGCCACCAGGGGTACCACGTGGCACACTTGACCCACAGCTGGGGCCAGTACACCCTGGGGTGGGGCCGAGAGAGGGTGGGGTGGAACCTTCTCTTGCAAGATCTACTCCATGCTGGGACCCACTGGGCACTTTGTAGACATTCCCTTGTTCCCTTCGGGGAACTATTAGGCTGTTTACAGATTAGGACGCTGAGCATCGCAGCGTCCGGGAGACTTGCCCAGAGTCAGTGGGTGAACACAGGAACCAGGCTGTGGACCCAGCTCTGACTAACGACTGAAATTGCTGAAAGGGTCACAGCCAGCCCAGAGGTGTGGGTGCCACCAAGGTCACAAGGCAGCTGGAGGGGAGGTGGCCCACACCTGTGCCTTCTCCCTCCTGACCCACATGGAGTAGTCTGTGGCTCCTGGAGCTAGGATGTCCCAGGTTGCAGGAGCCCCGGGGAAAGCCAGGAATTCCCCACCGATCCCAATTTCAAACACAAGGTCTGAGCCGAGGGGCCGTGCGGAGGCCGAAATAACGCTGGCTTGTGCCTCACTCCTTCATTTACTGGACCAGTGAATATAAACTTTACACTGTGAAGGACCTGCATGCCACAAGTTGGTCTCAGCCCTGCTCCTGCTGCAGCCCCTGCTGGCAGTAGGCACAGGGAAGTGTATGGGTGTCATACCTTCCAAATGCATACATGTCACCAAATGCACCCGCCTGCTTGCATGGGAGCCCACACTTGGCCTCCTAACGATGCCATTCTGTCAAAGGCCGGCCCATCCACTGGTGCGCTGGGCTGCACCCTCCCCCGCTTCACGAGGGCCTCACCCTGCACTATCCTCTCTCCTTCCTCCCGACTTCTCCCACCTGCCCACTGATTGGTCACATTGGCATGTGAGCATGCTAACGTAGCCTCCGGCATTAGAAAGCCTCACCCATCTCTGCCCCCTTCCCAGAAAGACGCCTTCAAAGAGTCATCCCTACTGGTTGCTCTACATCTTTCCCTCCATTCTCCTGGAGCCCACTCCACTTGGGCTTCTGTCCCCCCCACTCCTCCAAAACAGCTCTCAAGGTCACAGCAACTTCTGTTGCCAATCCCCTTGGCCATGTCTTGTCTTGGTCTCCCAGCAGCTTTCAGCCCAGGTGACCACTCCCTCCTTCTCCAAATGCCTTCTTCTTTTGGCTTCCATGACATCACACCATGACCGCCCCCCCCCCCCCCGCCTTAACCCACCCCTACCCCCACTTCACTGACTGTCCCTCCTCAGGCTATTTTGCTGGCATTTGCCTTTACTTGACTGAGACTCCTCCTCCACGCTGTCCCTGGATGATCCTCCTCGTTCCCTTGGATGTGAATCTGGTCCACAGTCAGCTTGATGTCTCTGACCTGACCTTCGCCTAACGCTTGGGTACAGCTGCTTGCTTGAAATACCCTCTTGCATGCCACACAGGCATCTCGAACTTAACATGGGCAGAAAAGAAATTATTTTTCTGCCCAAGTTTATCCATCTCAGCTGGTGGCCTAAGACCTGGTTGCTCAAGCCAAAGTCCACAGAGTCATCATTGATTCCTCTTCTGTCCTCACTCGCCAAGTCCCATTCATCACCAAGTCCCGCTGAGCCAACCTCCCAAACATATCCTTGGTCTGCCCTCCTAGTTCCATCTTCTCTCATTTCCGTTTCTGCAGTAATCTAATTATTTTCTTTGCTTTCATCCTTGCCTCTCATCTGCCCAATGCATGCTTCAAGGAGCAGGAGAGTGGTCTTTCTAGAGTATAAATCAGGTCATAGCTTCCCCTGCTTGAAGCCCCTCACCAGCTGTGAATTGCATGCAGAGTGAAATCCAGTGTTTCTTAACTTGGCTTAGACCTTCCCACGTGGCCCGGCTGTGACTACCCCTCTGCTCCCTTCTCCGACCACTTCCCCCGCCCGCCCACTGGAGCCACACTGGCTCCCCTCAAGCTTGCCAAGCCTGTTCTTGATTGAGGCCCTTTGTTCTCAGGCCTTGTTGACCTCTAGGTCTCATCTTAATGGCCACCTCTTCAGATACTCCCTGACCAGCCAGCCTAACCCTCATTCTCGCATCACTGCCCATCACCTCCCTCTTTAAATATTTTTTTGGCTGGACTGGTCAGTCCGAGCTGTGCTTCACTTGACCCTGGGGACCCACCCACCCTGCCAGCCACCCACAGCCAGAACAACCCAGCTGGTGGCCAGCAGACCTGGGTTTCCCAAAGGGGTCTCCTAGGTTCTAGAGTCCTGGAGCTGTGAGAGGTCGCCAGGACCTGATTATGGGTCTCTAAGAGGGCAGCCTGGCACTCAGTGTAAATGGCAATAAGGAAAGCCGAGTGTGGAGGTGACCCGGGAGTCACTTTCTACAGGCTCTTTCCCAGGATGGATCCACTGCCACAGCTCCTCGTTCTGAGGACCGGGGAGGGTGGCAGTGGACAGCAGTGGGCCCAGCCCCTCCTGGAAGGTCCTACCACAGCTGCGAACACAGGCTAGGCTACTGGCCCCAGCAGGTGCGTCCTCAGCCCTGAGCCTTGGTCCCAGAATCCCCTGCTCAGAGTCTGACCCTTGCCACCTCCTCGATCACCGGCCTGCATCCGAAATGTGCAAGCTGCTCCGACCCTTGCCCGGACACCTGCCCATAATTGCCCATCCTGTATAAAATCTTGGAGTGGAAATGCTGAAATGCAAGCAGCCTGTTTGGGATTGGGGTGAGGCTTTGTAGAGTGTATTGGAGGAATGTAGCTTGGGGTCTGCTCAGGCGCTTACCCAAAGAGTGGAGAACTGCTCACCTCAGCTGTTTAATTCTCTGCTCTGAGCCTATCACTTTCTGAAAAAATCTCTCCACCACAATGCAGACTTGGCAAAGCAGGGACCTCGTCGGCCATGAGCCCTCGGCCACCTGGGAAGGGTGGAGGAGGCAGAGCCTCTCCCCACTTGGGCCCAATTTCAGGGCAGGACAGCCCCGGGCAATGATCACTCCAGGTCTGGAAGATTCCCAGTTGGCACAGGTAGGGTGGGGGGTCCATCTGTGGAAGCTCTCCTTTTGAAACACGAAAGCCCCTGTTCTACAGAGACCTCTGGGGTTTCCTCCCCGTCAGGCGCTGGGCTGCTGGAGGACAAGACTGGGTCCCTTCCCTTTCTGTGCTGTGACACTGCCCAGTGCCGGCCTGGCACAGAGAGGGGGCCTAACATCAGTTAAGTGAGCTCTGGGCCTGGCACCTCCTGGGCCTGAGCTGAGCTGCGGGGTCCCTGGGGTGGGGGCAGTGCACAAAGGCTCTCCTAACTTACAGTCCGGCCCCTGATGGAGGTGTGAGGAGGGGTGTGAAGAGGCGGGGAAGGTGGGGCTATGCGGGCCTCACCTTGGGAACCACCGCTTGAATCCGCTTGATCAAAGTCCTGCAGAGCCAGCAGATAGGGAGGGGGAGGGGGAACTTCTGCTCAGCAAGATCCTAGAGGAGAGAATGGCGTGGAAGTTGGACTGGGCACTGGGTTGGGCATCGGAGAAGGCATCCTTCAGGCATTCTTTTTTTCTACCCCTCCTGCTTCAGGCACTGCCTAGAGTTGCTCATTTCCCTCCCGGTTCTGCCCCCACCCAGAGCCCAAGGGCTCATAGGCCTCGGCTGTGTCCCAGCTCTCTGGATGGCCACCTATCTGGTGTAAGGGGTCACCAGTGCGGGGCCTTCCTCACCTGCGTCTGAGGCAGTGCCTGGAGGGCCCCAGGCAGCGCGGGAAGGACCAGTGCGGCCAGCAGAGGGTCCGGCAGCTCTGGTTCCTGCCCTGGCTCTGGACGCCCAAGTCTGCACAAGCCCAAGTGCTTGCAGATGGCCCTGGGGTTCTAAGGAACAATGGAGGGCGAGTGGTTAAGGTGGGGGAGGGAATCCATTCCTGCCAGGCTGGCTCTAGCCTCAGGGACTAGAGCCACTGTCTTTGGGCCTGGCATAGGGGAGGGGAGCAGGCTGGCTGGGGTTAGGGTTAGAGCTGGTGGTGGTGGGGAGACACAAGGTGGAGATGGGGCCATGTGGGAACTTTGGGGCAGGTGCCTGGGAATGTGTGTGAATGAGCGTGAGCATATATGCTTGTGAGAATGAATGAGTGTATGTATGTGTGTGAGTGTGTTTGTATGTGTGAGTGTGTAATGGGTGGGTTTTGTGTGAGATTGAGTGTGTATGTGAGTGTGTGACCAGGCTCATGTTTGTGTGAGGGCATAAGGGTGTGTGTGGTATTTGTAAATGTGTGAACCCACTGCGTACAGCTGAGCAGATGGGACAGTGAGCTGGGCACCTGGCTGAGGGGCATTGTGTTTCCTGGGCCGGGTGGGCAGGTCTGTGTATGTGTGTGGTGTGTGGGCATCCCTGGGCTGGATGGGCAGGTCTGTGTGGTGTGTGTGGTGAATGGGGTGCTGTGTGGCATCCCTGGGCGGGTGGGCAGGGTCTGTTGTGTGGTGTGTGTGGCGGGTGGGGTGCTGTGTGGGCATCCCTGGGCGGGTGGGCAGGGTCTGTGTGGTGTGTGTGGTGGGTGGGGTGCTGTGTGGCATCTCTGGGCCGGTGGGCAGGGTCTGTTGAGTGGTGTGTGTGGCGGGTGGGGTGCTGTGTGGGCATCCCTGGGCTGGATGGGCAGGTCTGTGTGGTGTGTGTGGTGAATGGGGTGCTGTGTGGCATCCCTGGGCGGGTGGGCAGGGTCTGTGTGAGTGGTGTGTGGTGAATGGGGTGCTGTGTGGCATCTCTGGGCGGGTGGGCAGGGTCTGTGTGAGTGGTGTGTGGTGAATGGGGTGCTGTGTGGCATCTCTGGGCCGGTGGGCAGGGTCTGTTGTGTGGTGTGTGTGGCGGGTGGGGTGCTGTGTGGGCATCCCTGGGCTGGATGGGCAGGTCTGTGTGGTGTGTGTGGTGAATGGGGTGCTGTGTGGCATCCCTGGGCAGGTGGGCAGGGTCTGTGTGAGTGGTGTGTGGTGAATGGGGTGCTGTGTGGCATCTCTGGGCTAGTGGGCAGGGTCTGTGTGTGGTGTGAGTAGTGTGTGTGGCGGGTGGGGTGCTGTGTGGCATCTCTGAGCCGGTGGGCGGTGGGTGGGCAGCCCTCACGATCTGGCTCTGGAAGTAGTCGAAGACCAGCGGGAAGTAGGTGTCGAGCACTTGGCGGCACTTGGGCACCAGCAGCTTCAAGGGCAGGACGTCGCACTCCTGCTCCAGGAACTTCCGCATTGTGTCCTGGGAGACAGGCGGGAGCCACAAGGATGGAGAGGGGACAGTCAGCCGGCCTCGCTGAGGCCAGCCTCTGCACACAGGACCCCAGGGCAGGCTGGCCTCCCTTTCCTCAGGCTTAGCTGGCCCCTTCCCCTGCAGGAACACCCACCTCTGGCTGAGCTCCTCCCAGAGCCCTCTCCTGGCTGGCAGGGGCCTGGAGCCCCAGGCAACTGCAGGGCTCACCATCGGCCTGGAAATGGCCCCTTTAAGAGGTGAACCTCTTCTTCCTGCTCTGTCCCCACCTATTGGCCCCAACCTTCATCCAGGGTCTGAGCCTTATCACCTGGAAAATGGCCTCCTTGGTCATCTTGGTGAGGATGAGGACGATGTCACTGCATTCCTGGCACAGGTCATCCTGGGAACGGGGACCCCAAGGAGGGGACATGAGTGAGCGGCATGCCCCCAGCTCAAGTAGGCGAGGCTCTTTCAGGCAGAGGATGACAGGCACCTACCTACCATCTCATCCCTCCCCATTCATCCACCCCATCCCATCCCATCCCATCCCATCCCATCCCATCCCATCCCATCCCCACCTCACCCACCCCTTATGGGGGCTCCAATCTTCCAAACTTATCCAGAGTCTACCCAGCACCCTCTCTCCAGACCGTCAGCCCCGTGTACCCTTGGGTGGTACTCACGGCCTCCGCATGTCCCCAGACCTCCTGCAGGCAGTGCCCCAGTGCTCTGCACTGCAATGCTTGCTCCAAGCTTTGGCACCAAAACTTGGGGCCCTGGGTACAGGCCAGGGAGGAGGCGGTCCCTGCAGCTTCTGTTTGGGGCCAGAGCAATCTTGGGATCCAAGCCACACCTGGCACCCTAACCTCGCCAACCTCCAAGCCCAGTTTTATTGGTAACGCTTGGCCGTTAAACGCGCTGGAGTCAGGCAGCTCTGGGTTCCACCAGCCTAGAGCTCAGCAGATGTGTCGTTGGACAGGCCCTGGGGCCTCTCTGAGCCTCAGCTTCCCCATCTTTACAATGAGGCTAACACCGAGACTAGGGAAACCCCTCGCCCAGAGCCAGAGCTTAGTCAGCGGTGAAGATGGCCTTGAAGCCCCTCAACACCTGGCCCGGGGGGGAGAGAGGTGAGAGAAGCTGGGAGACTCACCAGCACCTGGGCACCAGAGTGTGGGCAGCAGCAGCAGCCACAGCAGCAGGCGAGACTTGGCCATGGCACCTCCACAGCCTGGACACTGCCTGAGGTGGGGCCTTTATAGCTGCGGGTGGGGATGTGGGGCCAGGGCTGTGTGGAGCAGGTGTGACCTCAGTGTTTGCCTTTGTCCTGGAGGGCCCTTCAGGTGCTTTGACCCCACCTTTTCCCAGCAGCGACACTCCTGCTTGGCCCCCTCCCCTTCTGTCCCTCCCTCCCCACCTGATGCCTGTTTCTGCTGCCTTTGCCTCCTGCTCTCACTCCTAGGGCTTCCTCCAACCAGGGGGCTCTTGAGCCTCCACATCTGGCCCCATCTCTCCAAGCTATGGGAGAGAAACTGAGGCCAGGCCAGGGCAGCCCGAGTGACCCCCTCCCTCCTCTATCCCAGGCCTCTTGGGCTTCCTCTGCTCTTGAGCAATGCTCTTCAGAGCTTCCTGCCTGGCTCTTGACCCAGGGCAAGCACCGGAGGGGCAAGCCGGACCCCCCTGGGCCACGTGCCCCCACACCACCCTGACCTTCCACCCAGGAAACGCCTCTGTTTCTGTGACACATGGCTGGCTTTAGTCAGAAGTGTTTACATGAAACAAAGAGGAAACGGAGTGACAGAGAGCCTGAGACAAGGATGTAGGCCTGAGATTCCCCGAGTGGCTGTGGGACAGACTGTCCAGGGGATGTGCTGTGTCCTCCAGGCAGGGGCTGGGCACACTGGTGGTTCAGAAGAAAGAAACTGGCCTCTGCAGCTGCAGAGCGCTCAGGACAGGCCCCACTGGGCAGGGCACACTCACGGGAAAGCACACCATGTGACCTGGGGCAGATACTACTGCCAGAGGAGGGAGAACAGCATCTGCTCGTGGCCACCACTGGGTGATCAGGTTACCTATGGCTGCGAAGCCCTCTAGACTCTGGGAGGTGCTCTAATAATATCACGGTGTGGTTGGGCAGGAATTAGTACCAGGATGAAAATAGTTGGACATGGGGTGGTCAAGCGACACCCTCAAGGTCACACAGGGATTCGTGTTGGCCTCAAGCCCTTCTCAGCTTGACAACCACAGTTGCCACCATGAGAGTTGACCAAGGGTGTGTGTAACTGTGTGACCAAAGATTGGGAACCCTGGGAGGTGCACACAGGCTCGAGAAGGTGGGGCTGAAATGTGCTTGTAGTTTAGTGTTAAACAAATTGTGTCCAGGGTGGATACAATCAGGCCTGGCTGAGCAGGAGGGAGGGGACTGGTGCTGGCTGCCTGCAGGGCTGTGTTGGTCAGGGTCGTCTAGCTGCTGTAACAAAGAGCACTGGCATCCACTGGCTTTCCACGGTACATACTTCTTACCCATGTCACAGCACAGAGCAAGTGGGCCTCTGTGGGGAGGCTCTGGTCCCCAGTCATTCAGGGTTTTAGGAAAAGGCGAGTAGAGAGAGCTATCCCAATAAAACCTCTGTGAGAGGCTGGGACACAAGGACGTCCTGGGTACCATAGCCAAGAGAAGCCAAAAAAGGCATTTCTTTCACTGTTGACAACAGGATGTGCCCAGAGACTGCCAGAAATACTTGGGAGTGGGGGAGGCTTTTAAGGGATGAAATTCTTGCAATAGCTGGAAGGGAAGGACCCTGGGAGGTCAAGTTGACTCCCATTTTAAGCCTATGTTGTGATAACCTAGTTTATTCATTTTTTATTCATACATTCAATTAAAAAATATATAATCGACACCTGGCCGGTGTGGGTCAGTGGTTGAGCATTGACCTAGGATCCAAGAGGTCATCAGTTTGATCCCCGGTCAGGGCACATGCCTGGGTTGCTGGCTGGATCCCCAGTAGAGGGTGTGCAGGAGGCAGCTGATCGATGATGTTTCTCTCTCATTGATGTTTCTATTTCTCTACCTCTCTCCATCTTCTCTCTCTAAAACTCAACAAAAACATACAAAAATGAAGAAAAACTATGTGCCAGGCACTATTCTAGGCACTGGAGATGCAAGACTGAACAAACTGGTAACATTCTTGCCTGTAGGGAGCGTTCCTCCTCATGGGTTGCGGTTCCATTAGGGAGGCAGGTGTCTCTCTAATGGAACTTAGGGCTTCAGGGGGCAGGGATCTCACCTAATTCATATCTAGGGCTCTCACAGGACCCTGAGGGGCTTTGTCCATAGTGGGTGCTTTGTCCACAGTGGGTGCTTTGTCCATAGTGTGTGTGCAAGCATACTTCCTGAACCAGGTGATCTTGATGGATTAATCCTGCTCAGGATATAACAGGTCAACACGGGAACATCTTCCAAATGGTACTTTGTGTTTATCCAGTAACAAGCACTGTTGAGGCAGAGGATGAGCTAAAATGAACTCGCAGGCTTTCCTAAAGCTAACAAGAAAAAGTCTGGCTTTGGGGAACATTTTTGCTATTTTTATGTTAATTTATTTCTGATTGCAAAAATACTTGTATCAGGTATTTTAATGATACAAGTAAGAGAGAACTTGACTCAAACTGACTTACATGTAAAGGAAATTTTTGGTTCATGGAATTAAAAAGTCTAGAAATAGATCAAGTAGCTGGATGCAAAGCTTAGTCCATAGGCTCACACCATGTCACTGGGATCTGGCTTCTCTCTGAGCCTGTTCTCGATTTCCGATGTGTCTTCTCCCAGCTCCTGGTGCTCCCCTCTCAGAGTGAAATGGAGGCAGCTGTTCCAGATGTCACCGCTTTCCCCCCACTGTCCAGGCAGAGAGTGGGGCTCCTCTGGTATCTCTGATGACAGTCAGAGGAAACCTTTCTTCCCTGAAGCCCCTGCAAACATCTCATATTTCATTGGCTCAAAATGGGTTATGCACCCATCCCTGAGCCCATCTCTCTGCTGGGGCGGTGGGACGCACTGATTGGCTGACAAGAGACAGGGTTTGTCCGTGAAGATAGCTGAAATGAGGGAGGGGCAGTGCCCTCAAAGTCTTGGTACCCACACAGAAGGAAGGGAGTGGGTACTGGGAAGAGACATTGGTAACTGTCATTGTAAGAAATTCAACCCAGCTGGTGTGGCTCAGTGGTTGAGCTTCAACCTATAACTAGGAAGTCACAGTTCAGTTCCCAGTCAGGACACATGTCTGGGTTACAGGCTCGATTCCCAGTGGGGACCATGCAGGAAGCAGCCAATCAATGATTCTCTCTCATCATTGATGTTTCCATCCTCTCTTTCTCTCTCTCTTCCTATCTGAAATCAATAAAAACCATATTAAAAAAAAGAAAGAAAAGAAATCCATGTACAAAAGTGGGCAATGGAGAAAGGGAAAGTTGCCTGTAATCCTAATTTCAGAAAGGGTCTCTGGTGACTTTTGGCTGCATTCTCTTCCAGAATTTTCCCATGCATATTTCAACACATATGTTACATATATGTACATTTATTTGTGCAAGAGGCTGAATGCAGCCCTTCCCCCCCACACACAATATGTCCCACTCTAAACCCAGAATTGTGGAGTATGCTAAACTCTCACTCCTGTAGTTAGGTTATTTATATATTTACTAGAGGCCTGGTGCACGAATTTGTGCATGGGTGGGGTCCTTCAGCCTGGCCAGTGATTGGGGTGATCAGGATGATCAGGGTGGCCAGGTGAGGGGAGGGAGGGACTGTGGGAGGTTGGCTGGCTGCGGGAGGTTGGCTGTGGGAGTGCACTGACCACCAGGGGGAAGCTCCTGCATTAAGCATCTGCTCCCTGGTGGTCAGTGTGTGTCATAGTGACTGGTCATTTGGTTGTCGGTCGTTTGGTCGCTTAGGCTTTTATAGATATAGATATTGTACAGTTGACATTAAGATAGAGAAAGGGTATCCATTTGGGCCTAACATAATAATATGAATATTAAGATCAGAGAACTCCAAACTGGTAGCAATAGGGGAAGTCAGAGGGATTCAAAGTGCCATCGCTGGCTTTGAATATGGAGGTGGCCAGGAGCCAAGGAATGCAGGCAGCCTCTAGGAGCTGAGGATGATTCTGGTGGAAAGGCTGCAAGAGAAGAAAGACGTTACTGCTGCAATTGCATAGAATGGAATTGCATCAACACCCTGGATGAGCTTGGAAGTGGATTCTTCTTAGAGCTCCAGGTATGAGCCCAGGCTGGCCCGCTCAGACTTTAGACCTACAGAACTGTGAGATATTAAATGATACTGTTTTAAGTCACTGAGCTTTTTGTGATCTGTTATGCAGCACTAGAAAACAAATAAACTGTGTAATCCTTATTGGATTAAAATGGATTATCTTATGCCTGATGTTCTGCAACTTAACTCCCTCCCCACTTGGTTTATCTTGAACATCTTTTATAAGTTAGAACATGTAACTGTAACTCCTTTTTATGCCTACATAATGTGTCATTTTCTGAGCTATACCATAACTTACTTAACCGTTCCCCTGCTGGTGGATTATTTTCAGTTGTTCAGTACTAGGAGTGATACCTCAAAGAACACCCTTCCTATGTACGTCTGTGGACTTCCATCAGGACGGTTAGGTAAGCTAACTCTGAGAATCGCTGAAAAGGCCAGCATAATTAAATTTTGGAACACCGCTGCCAGCTCTCTACAGACGTCTGCTTCCATGAAGGAGAGGCTGCCTTTCTCATCTCTGAAATTGTGAATTGTTTTGTTTTCCAACTGTAAAATGCATGTAACAAAATTTACTATAGTAACCATTTTTAAAAAAAGTTTATTTATTTATGTATTTATTTAATTTTTTATAGAGAGAAAGGGAGAGGGAGAGAGAGAAATGTCCATGGGAAACATGGCTCAGTTGCCTCCTGGACGCTCCCTACTGGGGATTGAGCCTGCAGCCCAGGCATGTGCCCTGACCAGGAATCAAACCAGCAACCTTTCAGTTCAGAGGATGATGACCCACCAACTGAGCCACACCGGCCAGGGCTATAGTAAGTGTTCAGTTCAGTGGTATTAAGCATAATCACACTGTTGTGCATCCATCACCATTATTGATGTCTAGAACTTGTTCATCTTCCCAAACGGAAACTCTGTATACATTAAACAATGCATCCTGCCGCTATGATTTTGGCTACTACTCTAGGTACTTCACATGAGTGGAATCACCTAGTATTTGCCTTTTTGTCAACTGGCTTATTTCACTGAGCATCAGATCCTCAAGGTTCATCCATATTGTAACATGTGTCAGGATTTCCTTCCTTTGTGAGGCTGAATAATATTCTACTCTGTGTGTGTGTGTGTGTGTGTGTGTGTGTGTGTGTGTGTGACATTTTGTTTATGGAATTGTGAACCTTTTAAATGTCCCTAAAATTACACCTGTAGGTTGTGGCTGCCATTGGTTTGGAGGGGATTTGCGTCCACTGTCAGTTTATGCTTTTTTCTGCTTTATTGGCCCAGTCTCCAGCTGTCTGGGCTTTAGGAGAAACGGGTCCAGAGAGGCCTCCCACAGCCTTCTGGGTCTCCTTTTCTCAGGAAGAGGTGCTTCGGGTCTCTCCTCTCTTGACCAGGCAGGGAGACATGTTAGGTAGAGCCCCAAGGTGGCTATGCCTGGAACCTGTGCAAAGCATTGAGGGAAACTGTGGAGCCTGAGGAAGGCATCCTGAGGAAGGAGGGGCTGAGAGGGAGCACCCACTCAGGCAGGGTGAGGAGGAGAGAAGGCCAGGGAGCCTGCTGATGGGACTGCCTGGGATAGGGGATGGGGTGGGGTGGGGAGGGTGCTGCGCTGGGCACGGTGGTGGGTGATCCGAGGGCACATCCCTGCTCTCAGGAAGCCCTACTGTCTTTCTGAGAACACACGACAGACACCCCACCCACCAGGGAGCTCAGTCTCTAGAAACACTGACCCCCAAACCCAAACCTTAGTGGCTTAGTGGTTTGTTTCCTGTCCAAGCTCATGTGCAGGGCGGGGGACCATGGGCTTTGCTCATCAGTCTCCTGGGTGCGGAGAGACACACCGACACCGCTTTGAACTTGGCCGCTCACCGTGCCAGGGGAAAAGAGAATTCCGAATGTCTCATCCTGGCTGGCAAGTGCTCCAGTCCAAGGGGACCCCCTTTCCTTCTGCTCAGATGCATCTTCCAGGACAGGCAGGGCCCACCCTATTGCATACTGGGAGGCAAGGACGTGCAATTCCGCCTCTGACCAGAAGATGGCGACAGGGAGCGAGACACAGAAGCCGTGCGCGGAGCCCTGGGAACACGCACCTCCTTTCTTGGTGGTTTTACTACGTTGAGCATGAGCCCCTGGGGGTTCATCTCTCGGCACCCCAGGCCCACACGCCTACAGACGTTGCTGTGTTCTGCTGAGGAAGGCGCTCCTTCATGGCAGGCCGGTTAAAAAAGCCCAACCTCCTGTGATTTCTTGCAGCACCAACCCCCCCGGGCTTTACAGCATCTTAACTCTCGTTTCTTACTATTCCGCGTATTTGTGTGACTGTCTCCCACTGGAACGCGAGCTCCATGAGGACAAGCCCGTGTTTGGAGTTACTCGCCTTCCGGTCCTTAGTGCCTGTCTGAGCACTTGGCACGGAGTAGGCAGTCACTTACTATTTGCTGAGTAAATGGATGTGGCCCCAGGCTGGGTTCCAGGGCAGGGTGTGCCTGCGGGCTGGTTGCAGGGAACTGTCTAGCAGGCGATCTGACCAACTGCTGGGAGAGAACTCCTCTTCCTCAGGGAAGAAGAAACCAGCTCAGAGCTTGAGCCTGCAGCAGAGCCCTAGCGTTTTGGGCTGCCTCAAGTGTGGGTCAGATCTAAAAACAGCTAGGTGTACCCCCCAGCCCCCCCCCCCGCGTGGTTCAGTGGTTGAACTTTGACCTCCTATGAACCAGGAGGTCACGGTTTGATTACCGGTCAGGGCACATCCCCGGGTTATGGGCTCAATCCCCAGTGTGGAGCATGCAGGAGGCAGCCGATCAATGATTCTCTCTCATCATTGATGTTTCTATCTCTCTCTCCCTCTCCCTTCTACTCTGAAATCAATAAAAACATATTTAAAAAACAAAACAAAACAAAAAACATCCAGGTGTGTCCCCAGCTCAGACCCCAGGGACAGATGTCTGTGAGTGAACACTCAAAGAGAGGTTTCGGCCAAAGTGCTGGGACATGTTGGTTCACGTGGCCAAACACATGGAGAAGCCAGAGTGGCATGTGGGCTTCTTCTCATTTCAGGATAGGACCCTCAGCTTTGGGGTCTCCAGGCGCCAGGGGACACTGCCCTGGCAGGGAGGGCCACATGCAGCAAGA
This sequence comes from Corynorhinus townsendii, assembly GCA_026230045.1. Lineage (NCBI taxonomy): Eukaryota > Metazoa > Chordata > Mammalia > Chiroptera > Vespertilionidae > Corynorhinus > Corynorhinus townsendii. The sequence goes on along the minus strand of JAPDVU010000007.1, from coordinate 113,015,897 downwards.
CCTGGTGGCAGTGCAGAGGGGGCAGTGTCCACCACCACACTGCCACTGGCCTGACGCATAGGGAATGAGTCCCGTCATAGTTGAGGAGCAATGGGTAAGAGGCGTGAAGTCCTGCAGTGGCCCAGGTAAGAGACAATAAGATGTGATTAAACACCACCATCCTGAATTGGTATTCCTGGGGAAACTTGAGTTAGTAATGAAAAAATGTAAATATAGGTAAAAGACTGGCAGGAGGCATGCCAAGTGGTTGAAAAGGGCTATTTTTTGGTAGAATTATGTGTGATCATTACAAATTGACTCTGTACTTAAAAAAAAGGGGGGGGGGGCTGAAAGGGAATGAAACCAAAGAAAGGAAAACTTCCCTCCCTCCTCAAATATCCTAGCAAACAAGATGCTTTTAGAAAACAATTCAAGCCTTGGCCAGGTTGCTCAGTGGTTAGAGTGTTGGCCGGTGGACTGATTTGATTCTGGCCTAGAGTTGCAGGCTCAATTTCTGGCCTCAGGTCAGGGTGTGTGAGGGAGGCAACCAATGGATGTGTCTCTCTCACATCGAAGTTTCTCTCTCTTTATCACTTGCCCTCCCTTCCACTCTTCCTAAAAACCAGTGGAAAAAATATCCTTAGGTGAGGATTAACCGGAAAAAAAAAAAAAAAAAAAAAAGGAAAGAAAGAAAAGAAAAGAGTTCAAATTAGTATAGATTCGGCCCTGTTTTGGTTGTGTGGCAAGGCAGGGCTGGTATGAATCCACAGTAGTATAGGAGAAGCAGGAATCCCCAAACATGGAGGGTGGGTTGGGAAATAAGATTCTGGAAGGGTGAGAGCAGTGCTCCAGTCTTGTTACAGGAGGTGGCACTGGATGTGGCTCTGGTACCAGGACACCCAGCAGCAGAAGCCAACATCCAAGTGAGGCCTCAGGGGTCATATGATGGAGCTGGCAGGTGTGAGATGGGGAAACGGGGGAGGTGGAGGTGAAGGCTCAGAGGGGGCTGTAGGAATCCTGCTTTGGAAGCTTCCGGATCCAAGGTCTTGTCAACCGTAGAAGCCAGAGATGGAAGTTGCCATGACTTTGGAGCTTCTCAAAAGAGGGAACCAGCCCTGGCCAGTGTGGCTCAGTTAGTTGGAGTGTTGTCCTGTACACCAAAAGGTCTTGGGTTCGATTCCCAGTCAGGGCACATATCCAGGTTGTGGGTTCAATCCCTGATCGGTGTTTGCACGGGAAGCAGCCAATTGATGTTTCTCTCTCACATTGACATTTCTCTCTCTCTCCCTCTCCCTTCCTCTCTCTAAAATAAATGAAAACATATCTACATATAAAGAGGAGACAATATAGAGGTGGTGCAAGGTTGGGATAATTATGAAAAATTATTCGAGGAAGAGCAAAAGATGGACATGAAGGAGAAAAGGTGATGTAAGAGAATTAACTTCTGAGAGCAGAGGCCTGGGTGAAGGCTGGGCCCCTCTTGGGGCCTGAAAACTTGAGCAGAGGTCATGGGCAGAGGTTTGCTAACCCCTGAGAAACTACTGACCTCTCCTTGTGTCACACTCTGAAGTGGGACTCAGTTGGTGTTGGCCTGTGGATAGGAGAGCAGCCTCAGCTCTGATCAACAAGGGGAGGTTCGAGAGTCAGCCCTCCCCATCGGCCAGCCCTCACCAAAGACCATGTGGTCTTTAGTTGGCCACAGTGGTGCATCAGGAGCTTTTGTCCAAGACACGAAACAGGTGTGCTTGTCATTTCTCAACCACCGGTCAAACTTCCAGGGTCCTCAGGCACCAGAATGGGCCCTTAGAGTCAGCTGATGCAGGAACAGCTCTGTAACATCTGTTTAAGAAGGTATCCAGGGAGGTACGTCCAAAATAGTGAGGGGAAACTAGACCATGTGAGGCTCCTTCTAATCATCCATCCATTTATTCCATCCATCATGTGATTTCCTTTCCTCATTCTTCCTTGCAGATCAATTCCATCCCATCCATCCTTCCACCCATTTGTCCATCAATCCATCCATCCATCCATCCATCCATCCATCCATCCATCCAAAAGGACACAAGGAGAGGGGCATGCTCACTTTCCTGACTGCTGTAATGGTTTCACAGTTGTATACATGTGTCAAAACTCATTAAGCTGTACACTTTAGATGTATGCAGGTGAGTGTAGTTAATTATATCTCAACAAAGTTGGGAAAAAGTGAACACCTATCAACAATATTCCCAAAGAGGTATAAATAGTTTTTTGGAATTATTTTGTTTTTAAAAGAAAACACTATTTAATAAATAATATCATAACCCTAAAAGATATATTATAAAAATGTATAAAATTTAGGATGTGTAGGGAAGCTGTCCTGAGTCATAATTCTGTCCCATTTAAAAAATTATGATTCATATTGTAATTGTAAGTTTTGATTAGTTTTATTGTTCAAACATTAATAAGTTATTTTAAAATGTTTTTATTGATTTTAGAAACAGAGAAAAGGAGCCCGGCTGGTGTGGCTCAGTGGTTGAGTGTTGACCTATGAACCAGAGGTCACAGTTCGATTCCTGGTCAGGGCACATGCCCAGATTGCAGGCTTGATCCCCTGTGTGGGGTGTGTAGGAGGCAGCCGATCAATGATTCGCTCTCATCATTGATGTTTCTATTTCTCTCTCCCTCTCCCTTCCTCTCTGAAATCAATAAAAATATATTAAAAAATAAAATAAAAGAAAGAGAGGAAGGGAAGGAGGGGGGAGAGAGAGAAACATTGATGTGAGACAGAAACATCAATTAGCTGCCTCCAGCATATACCTTAGCTGGGGATCAAACCTGCAACCTGGGCATGTGCCCTGACCAGGAATTGAAACCGGCAACCTTTCAGTGCATGGGATTACACTCAACCAACTGAGCACAGGGTATATGTGTAGTGAAATATATGGTTCTTAGGTGTGCAGTGTGATGAGTTTTTTCCATCCCAAAATAGTTTTATTAATTTCAGTCAGAGAGGAAGGGAGGAGAGAGCGATAGAAACACCAATGATAAGAGAGAATCATTGATTGGCTCTCTCCTGCATGTCCCCTACTGGGGGGGTGGAGCCTGCAACCCAGGGAATGTGCCCTTGACTGGAATTGAACCTGGAACCCTTCAGTCCATAGGCCAATGCTTTATCCACTGAGCCAGACCGCCTAGGGCAATTCAATGAGTTTTTAGATGCATACACCCATGCAATTCACACCCCAATCAAGATATAGAACATTTCATCAACTCAGAAGGCCCCTTGGTGCCCTTCCCACATTCTTCTCTCATATCTACCATTTTTTCTGTCTCCCCCGCCACGATAGATGAATTTAACCTGTTCTAGAACTTCATATAAGTGAAATCATATAGAATCTAGTCTTTTGTGCCTGACTTCCTTTTGTTCAGTGCTTGAGATTCATTATTTTGTCACATGTATCAGCAACCATTCCATCTTATTGCCAAGGAGTATTTATTATATACCTTAATTTGTTTATTCATTTACCTGTTGATGGGCATTTGGGTTATTTATAATTTTTGGTTCTTATGAAACATTTTAGTAATAGTCTCTTCCTTTGATTTTTTTATTGTAGTTCAATATATATAATAAAATTTGAGATTTTAAGCACTTTAAATGTACAATTTGGTGGCATTCATTACATTTAAAATGTTGTGTCACCATTACCAATATCTATTTCCAGAAAAACTGTCATCATCTGCATGGAGAAAGGCAGAGCAGTTGCTGGCTAGCTGGCCGGCCGGCCGGCTGGCTAATAAAGGCTCCCTAAATTTTAATTTGGTCTGGACTCCAGTGGTTGTTCACTCGTACTCGCTCCACAATATTTGGAGGCCCCAGCGAGATAACCAGCCTTTGACTAGTCCTGCGACCGGAGGACTAGGGGTACTCCCTGTACTCTCTGACCCAGGGGAAATCTCTGAGAGACATTCCTCAGCCCTGGGACTGGTAGAGGTCGGAGACCCCGCCTGCTAAATTTCCTGATTGACTTTGATCGGAGCCACCTGGATCTGGTTCTTACTGGTAAGAAACTTATTTCTGGATCTGTGGGCACCCATCTAGGGTCTCTGGAAGGCTGGATGCCATGCTACTTCTGAGACCAGATCCCAGCGCACGACGGTGCCTGGCAATCCTCAGTTGGTTGTCATTGTCTTTGTTATTCTGTGTTATTGTGGTCTAATTGTCTCTATCATTAGAATGGGTCAGTCTGCTTCATGTTCTCTCTGTACTCCCCTGCAATGTCTTTTGAAAAATTTTCTGGAATTCAAGCAGCGAGCGGATGGTTATGGAGCCTCCGTTAATGCTTTTGATTTACAGAAATTTTGTGAGTGGGACGGGAACGGGGAAGTGCTGGCACAGGAGCGCCACCGTGTAAGTTAAAAATTCAGACTATCTGGTGTATAAATGTAAGTGAGAGAGTCTGTGTGAAGTGAAAGCTACTTTGTGCCATCTAGCTGTACATATGAGAGTATTTGTTATCTCTTTCTGTTGTTTAATTTGTTTAAAGACAGTGCACCTCCCTGCTTTAGAGGGAAGACAGTAGAGAACTTTTAATTGCTTTTCCTTGATTTATAATTTTGCTGTGTTAGTTTAAAATTTTGGAATTCTAGGGTTAATTTAAAGGTTGCCAATCCAGAGAAGTTTAAACAAAGCCTTGTTGGGCTAAAATTAGTCATAATTAACTGCTTTGTAGGCTGCCTTTTCCAGCCCTCCTACCAAACAGAGAATCATGTGGTCCCGAGAACTGCGACCTGCCTGCCCTTCCTGATAGATTTACAGTAGGTCTCTAGGGGAGGAAGAGAGCCGAAAACTACTCTGGAGCAGGTGTGAGAAAGGGTAGAGGCAGTGGAATTCACTCTTAGTCTGTTGAGATAGAGAAGCCCTAGGCTGGAGGACAGGGGATGGTTGGAGATATCAGAAGTGGTGAAGGTTGAGATCTTCTGGGGCCTTGGAGTAAAGAAGGAAAATCTGGGAGGGAGAGCAGCTGTTCCTTAAGTGTAAAAAGCCTAGTTATACAGGATCTCAGACAGCTTGCCTTATGTCCCCTGCTAAGGACAGAGTAAATGGTTAGTGCAGAAAAGGGGGCGGGCGTCGGTGGGGAGAGAGGGAGAGATAGGTTTTTGTTGATTTTGCTGGCTACAACCCGCTCTGCTGGCGTCCTTGGTTTCTTACTTACCTGAACTATTTTGGCTTCAAGGTTTTCTGCAAAACACAGTGGATCTTCCTCTGCTCCGTTTTCTTCTCTTTAACCCTTTCAATGCACATAAAGAAAATCTCATTGTCTGAGCCTGGCAGGGTGGGGCTACTGGGTACTTCTTGGGCAGTGGTAGAATATTCAGCAAAGGAACTTTAAGATATACTATCTTTAATGTTACAACTAGTTTAAGTTTTAAAAATCTCTGTCTCTCAAAAAGAAATATTTTTACCTGCTCTTAGTTTTATCGCAGAAGGTCTAAGTCATAAATGTTAATCTAAGAAATTCTGGCTGTTTATTTTTAGGAATCATTAAAGGATTAAGGTTTCAAAGAATAAGGAATACTGAGTAGAAGGTCTGAGGCATGGTTATGCATTTTTAAAGGACATAGAAAGAAGGTTTGAAGGCTAATTTAGAAGAGTAAAATTTACTAAAGGTTGTGTATGTAATAAGAAGGAGAAGAGAAATGTTGAAAAGAAATCAAATAATACAGGCCAGTAAGCCAGGAAGAGTAAATAATTTGCATTTTGCCTCCCTAAACAGAGGGTAAATAGCTTATGCCAAAGCACTCAGGGAGGGACTGATAAAAGAAATCTAACAGTTACTGTTTGTTCAGAAAATATTACTTTGGAAAGTCCATAAAAAAGGACTGGCAAGGAAAATTCTATCTTAAAGCAGGTCAGTATATTTTTCTCCTTATACAATTCCTCCAAAATTTGGCAATACTGAATAAATAAATCATGGCAATACATTTCTTTACATAAATTTAATAAGACCGGTTTCCAATAGTGGTTTTATTAACCAGAAACTTTGACTGGAGTATCATGTTTTAAAGAGCCCTGCCTAAACTCTGAAGACTTGAAGCAAATAAGAGTGCCATGGAGAAAGCCTGGTATCCTGCTTGGTAGCCCTGAAAATAGCTGGTGCTGGAGCATCAGGCCCATACCCTACCATCACTGGCGGTTAGTCAGAGTAGAAGGGGAGCAATAAGGGTGCCTCTACGTCCCTGTGGGACCCCCACACACTCTGAGCCGCGACGAGTAGGAGGGCTGAGATGGGCCTTGAAGCCTAGGTCATGGGCCTGGGTAGAGCCACTACAGGTGAGGACTTCACCTAACTCAGCAGATACTACAGGCAGGTCTGATGGCAGCTGGATGGCTTGACTTCCTGGCCCTACGGGGCACACTAAGATTCAATCATGAAATTCTGGCAAAGATAGTCAGTTACCATTCTTGTTATGTTTATGCAAACAATCAGGCCAAATTAAATACAATGGGTAAATTAGTCTTGATTTGGCTCTTTTGATAAACATGGGGGTAATTTTGAGGAGGAAAATTCTATTTCAATAGAAGTTATTAAAACTGAAAGGTTTTCTTTCCCTTCCACCAGACCATTTGTTACAGTTTGTCTCCACCAGGTCACAAGCCCACCTTCTTCTGTGTCCAGGCCTCATTGTCCCTCTGACAGACAGCAAGGATCTCTTGGCTCTGAGAGAAACTTCTGACCCGCCTCAGCAGGAAGTAGCTAGAAGAGCCCACCGACATCCATTTTCCCTAAAAGAATTCAGAGCCAGGACCCTTGAGGTAATATATTAGGCAGTTAGACAGATATAAGCAGAGCAAGGATGATGGGCCAACTAGCACTACCCAGATTTAATTAAGTCTTTCCATCTCTACCTATGTGAGACAAGGGGACTCCCCAGAAGCAAGAGGGAACGAGGCTGCAGATGAAGCAGCCTGGGAGGTGCCCTAAAACCAGTGGGGCCTCTACAGATTCCAGTGACTCTTCCAAACCCTGACCTACCCACCTCACCAGCTTACAAGGAAACCCAATCTAGAAAAGCTGAAATCCATAACCAATCTTTACTCAAGTTCTTACAGGCTTTACAGTCCACCCAGAAAGCAGTCCAGAAGCATGTCTGATCTGGTCCATCCTTCCACCCTGGTGACTCTGTTTGGGTAAAGAAATTTGTCACACAAGGACTGACTCCTACCTGGAAAGGACCACCTCCACAGCAGCCAAGGTCGATGGGATCCCCATGTGGCTTCATCACACCTGGCTTAAGACAGCCCAGGCAAAATAGAGTCCAGAACTCTTCGGACCCTCTAAAGATTAGTCCTGGCCCTCATTCCGGGCCCTTATCTTATAAACAGGCTCACTGACTTTATTCAGCAGGGAATTAATTCTATCAAGCTTATAGTCCTCATGGGTCAATATAACTCCCTCACCAACAATGACCCAAAAGAGTCAATGATTTGACTCAAGCACATAAAACCAGTGGGGAATGTTGGAGAGTGGGAATTTTTGAGCACTACTGAGGCCATGGATTATGCCCCAGATAGAGTAGTCAGTGCTGACACCAGGCCAGGCCTTGAGATACGGTCTCATGGCCCATTCCCAGCACGTAGGCCTTCTTTCATAGAACACTGTCAGCTTTCTGAAGAACAGGATGACCCTGTAAATAACATGGTCGTCAATGGCATGACTCTGATGTTGCTTAGGAAAAACTGTTTTGTCTTAAATTGCTTGCTCTGCAAAAACAGGATGTGGTTAATGTGCTTAAAAGTGGTCCTGCACAAAGGGTCGGGGCTGCTCTCTGGATTCTCTTCGTGGAGAAAGGCAGAGCAGTTGCAGGCCAGCTGGCTGGCCGGCTGGCTAATAAAGGCTCCCTAAATTTTAATTTGGTCTGGACTCCAGTGGTCGTTCACTTGTGCTCACTCCACAACAATCTCAAACAGAAACCCTTTCATTTCTCCTCCACGCAGTCCCTGGCAACCTCTACTCTGCTTTCTGTCCCTATGAATTTGTCTATTCTAGACAACTGATGTGAGTGGTCTCATACAATATTCATTTCACTTAGCATGATGTTTTCAAGTTCACCCATGTTGTACATGCATCAGAACTTGGTCCCTTTTGATGGACTGATAGCATTGCATTGTGGACATGCACTACATTAATGTTAATCCAGTCGTCTGTCAATGGACACCTGGGTTGCTTACGAGTTTGGCTCTTGTGAATAATCCTGCAGTGAACACTGATGTACAAATGTCTACTTGAAGCCGTGTTTGTCATTCTTCTAGTACATTCCCAGGAGTGTAATCGCGGGGCCATCTGTCTGTGAACATCCTTGTATAGTCTTTGTATGTCCATCTGTTTTCATCTAGCGCGAGTCAAGGTGTAGAGGTGGAGCTGCTGGGTCATAGGGCAGGTGTATGCTTACTTCCATGAAAAAGTGGCAGTTTAAGTTTCAGCGATCGGGCCATTTTACGCTCTCACCAACAATGTGTGAAGTACCGTTTGCTTCACACCCTCATCAACATTGGGTGTGGTCTTCCCCACATCCCGCCCTTTATGTGCCAAGTGATCAGTGTGATTTTCAATGTCTCACTATCTTGCTCAATAGATGTTATTATTTATTTTTAAAAATTGAGATATAGCCCTCACTGGAGAAGAAACCTGAGTTCCCCGAGATATGTGATCAGCACCGGGACCCTGCCAGCAGGCCAGGAGTTCCCAAGGCAGGTGCTGGGTGTGGAGGCCATGGGGGCATAGGCTACCAAGGAGACAGAACTGAACCTCACACCACCCTGCTTGGCCCCGGAGGATGGCTGGTTAGCCAGAGACGGGTAAGATTCCTCAAGGAAGGAACAACCTAAGACAGGCACAGTTGCAGAGGGGCCATCAGGAGAAAACTTGGGGGGGCAACAGAAGTGGGGCACAGACCCTCACCCCCCCAACATTGCAGGGGCTTGAGCCCTCGCCCCTTCTGAAGGAGGTCTCCTGCCCCCATGGCTGCTTCGCACTTCCCACACCCAGCTCAGATCGGGACCCAGGCAACAGAAAGAGACTTGGCCCAGCTCACATCGAGATATAGGTGACAGACAGAGACTTGGCCCAGCTTAGATCGGGACCCAGGTAACAGACAAGAGACTTGGCCGACAGCAGCTGCCCTATATCTAAATTCAGCCTAGCATCTGGAATGCTCAGGGCCCACTCAAGAACGCAAATAATCCTTCCCACTAATATTTACAGGGTAAACTAAGATTGTTGGTAGAGTATTAAATTTGACAGTAAAATAGTAATCAAGTTTTCAGATTAATTTAAATAGGCTAATTGAAATAAGTGAATATTCCAGTAAATTTAATTGTACTGGACAAAAAGCTGTTCTTAAAGTAATAACTAAAATTTATATTGGTAGTTCATCTCATGGTAAAATTCCTGAATATGCAATGAACCTAAAGTAGTCATATTTTTGGGCAAAAAAAAAAATTTAAATTTAAAGTTATCAAGACTGCATTATAAACTTTACAAAAACCTCCATTAATAAAAAAAAAAGGGGGGGGGGAATAGTAGGGCAATATCATGTAAGGAAAAATATCCTATAAGTAAATTATATCTAGAAAATTTTTACTTTACCAAATTAATTTTCATTTGTAATGCTAACAGCAATTCGGTCATTAAAAACACACATGGTATCTAAATAAGACAAAGAAAAATCATTTGAACAAAATAAAAAGGATCCCAAATCAATTATATAGAAAAGATTCCTTTATTAACTTGTGGTCGAGAATATATTTGTATATTTTCAGAAAACAACCCCAAGACCAGGTGGATTCCTGCAACAGAGAGGAATTGACAGGTGTGCTCCAACCACAAAGACAAGAGGAAAACAGTCCAGAGATGGAAGACGCTGACAACGCCTTGCCACGCGAGCAGTCAGCAGCTGTGCACCGCTGAAGGTTACCTAGGACCAAACCAGAGAGGGTCGGACCTGCATTGCCACCATGTGCCCACCATCCAGATATCATTGCTGACATGTACACATAAGGAACTGTTAGACATTGAAACAGGGACTCGGAACTGTTGGACATTGAAATTGGGACTCAAACATTTTTTTGTTTTGTTTTGTTTTGTTATTATGTGTTTATTTCCAGTCTGCAAAGGCAAAACTTTTTAAAGGAAAGAAATTGTGGGAAAAGGATACAGAGGCAAAGGAGCATTGAACAGACTGTCAAACTACATTGGGAAGGCAGGGGAGGTTGGGCGAGGAGGGCTGTAAGAGACCAACCGAAGGACTTGTACGCATGCATATAAGCACAACCAACGGATATAAGACACTGGGGTGGGGGGGAGGGCGGGCAGGTGAAGGCATGTCCTGGGGGGTAGGGGAGGTCGGGGGGAGATCAAGGGAGAAAAAAAAGGAGACATATGTACTACTATTTGTAATACTTAAAAAAAAAAAAGAACTACCAGAACATAAAAAAATAAATAAATAAAATAAAATCGATCCAGCAATCAATTAAAAAATAATAACAATAAAAATTGAGATATAATCAACAGATTATATTAGTTTCAAGTGTACAACATCATGATCTGATATTTGTATATATTGTGAAATGTTCACCACAATAAGTGTAGTTAACATTTATCAGCATACTAGTACGTAGTCACACTTTTGTTTTCTTGTGACGTGAATTTTTACTATCTTAGCAATTACCAAATATACAATACAGTACCATGAACTATAATTACCATTATACCCTCAGGACTTACTTATTTATAACTAGAAGTTTGTATCTTTTGACCACCTCCATCCACCAACAATCTGCTCTCTCTTTCTATCAGTTTGGTTTTTTGTATTTGTTTTGTTTTTAGATTCCACATGTAAGTGAGATATTGTCTTTTTAATTGTAATCATTTTGATGCCATTATCTTGTAGTTTTAATAAAGAATTCCCTCATGACTTATGATATTGAACACTTTTGCAAGTGTTTATTGGTCATCCTTTGGAAATTAACTGTTCAAATACTGTGCCATTTGAAAAATTGTATTGATTTATTATTATGGACATAGTAGTTGCTACAATAAGGAGCTCATAGATAGACCCACATGTATACCGTCAGTTGATTTCTGACCAAAGTGCCAAAGCAATTCAATGGGGGAAAAAATTTCCCCCCCACAAACTGATCTGGAACAATGGAACCTCAACCCAGCTAATTTGAGAGGAATCATAGACCTAAATGTAAAAATTAAAAACGATAAAGCTCCTAGAAGAAAACAAGAGGACATCTCCATGGCCTTGGAGAAAGCAAAGAGTTCCTGAAGAAGACATGGAAAACAGTAACTTTCACGCTGGAACTCTGGGCCGGGGCTTGACTTGCCATGTGCCAGTCCACAGATCCCACCAATAGGAAGACAGTGGGACCTGCCCGGGGGTTCTTCACATGGGACCCCCAAGGCCTGGGTAGAGGCTTGTGACTAACTATGGGGACTGTGTCCTGTACCCTCAACACCCCAAGCAAGGACTTACTGAAATATCTGAGGTGGTCTCACCAAATATTCCACAACAAAGAAAGATGTGAGTCACCTTCCGGGGCCTTTTCCCCTTAATTAATGTGGTCTTCACACGTTAGACCAAGGTCTCCACAAGTGCTCAGAGCAGGCCTCCTGTCATGAAGAGGCCTGATGACAGGAGGGGGTACGTTGTTTGAGCTGGCTGCAAGGGGTAGCAGCTTTGCCCTGGACACTTAGAGACAGGACCAGTGTGGAGTGGGGGACAACTTGGGGCCTGGCATCTGATGGACCTGAGTTCAGACCCTCAGACCTATCCTCTCAGAGCTGTGTGTCCTTGGGCCTCTCTGAACCCTGGTTTCCTTGTATGAGGTGAATCGAGTTTGATATCAATTGACCATTTGGTCTGAGGGCTGCTTTAGGCATGGTGGGGGGCCCTGGTGGTGGAGCCAGCCTTGCCCTCAAACAGTCCACGTAGAAATGGAGACAAATGCAGTACCTCAGGCTCAGCTTTGCCCAAAGAAGCTCCCTTTCCTAAACTTCCTGCTTCACCACCAGTCCCTCAGCCTCCCAGGCCCCAAATATTGCCAAACGTTTGCTTCTCTCTTCTATGTCCTGTATCCAATTAGCTACAAAGTCCTATCAACTCTTCCTTTAAAATGCCTTTTAGCAAGAAATCCTCCTGTAGCCAATTCTGCTATTGCCAAACTGATTCCGATTCCTTCTTATTCTTCTCAGCAAAATCCCAACTTTGTTTGATGTGGCAGCAAAAGGGACTCCATCCCTGTCTGCTCACAGAAGCTGAGTGGAGGCCCTGCAGGGGCTCAGGAAAGGCCGTGTTCTAGACAAGGAGGCTGCACTGCAGGGAGGACTCAGCCTGGCTGGGCCTCCTGGCAGTGGCTGGATGGGATCCTTAGCGATGACACTGAGGGGCCTGGGTGGGAAGTGCTTCAGGGAGGGTCCTGGCAGGTGCCTCTCCCATCTCGGCAGCTGGAGGTGAGAGACCCCAAGGGAGGTAGAAACTGGGGTCTAGTTTCCCTACCCACTCAACTCAGAAAGTTCTAGTCTGTGTGGGTGGGGACAATAGGAAGCATGGAACCCCCTGAGGTACCACTCCTGCCCCATCCTTCTCCCCAAATTGGTGTTTGTGGTAAACCCTGTGACGTGGGGAGGTGACCTATCAGAGAAGAAGGCCCAGTAAGGTCAGACTGCCGGGCCCAGCCTCTATAAAACGGGGTGTGGGGTTGCCTGGGCAGCTGCCCACCATGGCCTCCTGGGTCCTCCTGCTCCTTGCCTCGGCGCTCCTGGGCTCCCCAGGTAAGGACAGCCCCTCAGTGTGGATCCCCATGGCTCCCCGCCCCTCCCCAGCTTTCTTGCCATCATCAAGGAGGCCTTTCCCTCAGAACCTGGTCCAGGCCAGCCTGTCAGTGACCTGGCTGATGAAGAGACAGCTCGTGGGAAGGAGTGAGCCAGCTGGGGCTCTAGCACAACTCTGCTGCTTCTTCCCCAGGTCTGGCTTTTTCTGGTGTGACCTCTGAGTGCTCGGACCCAGCGATGGCCTCCTTGAGTGACGGAGAGCAGCTCTTCCTGGGCCTGGCCCAGGGGGGTCCCCAGGTACCGGGTTTCTGCTCACCTTCACAGATACTCCTTTCTCTCCTCCATGGACAGTGCCAGGGGCAAGGGCTGGGGTCTCTAAGGAACAGGGAGGGGGAGGGGAGGTGTGAGCTGCTTTAGTTCACACCCAGGCCTGGTGGTGAAGGCTGCTACATTGGTCTGCTAGGCCCTCCCCAAGAGGGCCCTCTGGGGTCTGACAGGAGACCAGAAGAGGGGTACATGCAGGCTGGCAGAGGTGTTGTTCTGGGGTCTCTCAGGGGGGTGGGCAGGGGCCGGCCAGCTTGGCTCAGGACCTTAAGACAGAAAGGTCGTAGATGAACCTGCTGGCCTGGGAGTGTGTGGGAGACGCCTCGAGGGCCTTCCTTTCCTGACAGGCTGACCTGCTGACCACAAGAGAGCAGAAGGGCATCACCTGTTGGCTGTGCCAGAGGATAATCCAGCAGCTGTCTGACATGGTGGGGGAGCAGCCTGACAAGGTGAGGCTTGTGGGGCCTCGGCCTGCTGCTCAGGGAGTGGGGGCCTGGGCCAATCTCCCTTGGTTCCCAGCAGGGGATCCTGGGCCCCTCCAGCGTCTGTGGATGGACCTCAGAGAAACCTGGGAAATCACAACACTCTGGGAGTGTGGACGTGGGAGGAGGAGCAGGCATGGTTTCGGGCAGTTCTCAGGGCAGAGCTTTGTGAGGCTGGTTCCAGGGCCCAAGTCAGCCCTGGTAAGTTCCAGATCTGCAACTAGCTGCGTGGTCTGAGGAGTCACGAACTCCGGGCTCTGTTTTCTCATCTGTGGAATGGCCCGCCATGGCCTCAATCATTCCCACCCGGCAAATTGCCTACACCCTTGCAGGAGCAGAAGAGAGGAGATGTGCTCCGTCACCGACGGGAACTGAATAAATGCCTAACAGGTGGATGTGTCACGACCAAGAACCCTGGTCTCCCTCTCCCTACCTCTCCCTCACTCCTCCAACCCACTGAGCATCTTGGCACTGCCCGGCCCACCCTCAGGCCTGGGTACGCAGATGTGTCTTTCTCCACGGGGATGGCGGTAGAAGATACTTTAAAATCGGAGGTGCCAAGGCTTCAAGCTTGGATCGCCTCCTGACCTTCCCACACACCTCCTGTAGGTGGAGAGCCAGCCAGGCCCTGACCCAGGAGGCCACATGGGAAGAGCCTTTAATGTGGGTCTGGTAGCCATGGACACCATTCTCCACTCAGAAGCCAGGGGGCAGTGGCACAGGGGGCTGACCCTGGCAAGGCCAATAGCCTTCTCTCGAGAGCCCCTACTGGCCAGGCTTTGGCCAGAGACTGGGCACTGGGAGTGGGAGCCGGGCCCTGTCCCTCCAGCCCCTGCTCCCATGGCCGCCTGGCGCCAGCCCCTCTCACCCAGCACTCCCTCTGCCAGCGCTGCCCAGGGCCCAGAGCTGCCGGGGCCTGCAGGGGGGCAGAGCTGGGCAGGGCTCCTCTGGCTCCCGTGTCCCACCATGACACTGCCACCGCAGGACGCCATCGCCAAGGCTGCGTCCCGCGTGTGCAGCAATGTGAAAGGCATGCTGAGAGGCCTCTGCAAGCGCACCCTGAGGAAATTCCTTCAGCGCATCTCCGTGGACATCATGGCTGGCAAAGAGCCCCGCGCTGTCTGTGTGGACATCCGCATATGCAAGGCTCAGGCAGGTGAGTGCAGAGGTGACAGCAGGGCCTCTTCCTGAGGGCCCCACACCGCCGCCCCCAGCAGGCGTGACAGGGGCTAAACACACACAAAAACACACATATAGAAACTTCATAAGCAGCTCATATGTGTCCCTCCATGCTTCCTTGGACACATTACTTCCCTCACTTCCAACATGGGAAAGTGTGGAAAAGTGGGACAGGTGGGCGTTCGCTGGAAATGTTGGAGAAGCTGTCATCAAGAGCTTTGGGAAATGCTCCTAAGATCTTGGGGCTTTTACCCCTGGCAATCCTGGAGTCAAGTCAGGTCTCCATCTCTCCTCAGCTGTGTGACCCTGGGCAAGCAGCATAACCTCTCTGGGCTCCAGGTTCCTCATCCTTGAAGGGGGGCGGGGATAATTCCTATTTCTGAGGTTGGAAGGAGGATGACTGAGATAAGGAGCTTAACCCCAAGGAAATGCCCTGGGACTGAGATATTCCAGAGACATCAGAGGCAGGATCAACTCCAATCCCCAGCCCAGCCTAGAGCTTTGGGGATGGGAGCTGAGGCCACACCCTCCCCCCTGACCCTGGGGGCCTGAGAGCCGGGCTGGGGAATCCTGCTGGGCAGGGAGGGCTCCCCCCAGCCCCTCCCCAGCACTTTCCAGGCTCTGCCCAGAAAATAGGTGGGGCTGGAGGGGGCCTACGACTGGCCCTGGCAGCTTCTCCAGCCCTCAGGGATGCTTTGGGCCTTGGTGCTGCAGACACAGGGGTCGCCCCTTAGTGTGTGGTCCCCCTCGCTTTCTGTCATTAGATCCTGTGGCTTTTATCTTCAAGACCCCACAACCTGCACAGTCTCCTGACTGGCTTCCAGGATGTGGCTGTGGTGTGCTGAGCAGTGACAGGTGGCTCTGAGTCCTGTTTCCCCGTAGACCCCACACACCCTACATTGGGCTCTTCTCTCCATTCTAGGTCTCCTGTTAGCCTCTGGCTCCACCCTGGGGAAAAAGCACAAGAATTTCATCCCTCGCTCGTGGCCCCTCCTTCCTTCCTAAATCCGGAGTCAGCCTCCAGTTTCTCACCTCCCTCCTCCTGCCCCTGCCCCCAGGAGAATAAAATGTGCATGCTTTCAGGCAGCTTCTTTTCCTTTAGTGGATTTAGGGGGTGGGGGGGGGAGGGGTTGGAGGGGCGGAGGCATGTTGGGGTGACTCATCCATTCACTCAGTAAATGTGTGATCTGTGGCCCCCACACTGTTCTATGTGCTGGGGATTAAGTGGTAGACATGGCAACCTTAGCAGCTCTCACACATGTGATCATGAAATGCCGATTGAGCACACATGAGAGCCACATGTTGCTACAGTGACTGGGGTCCTTGGCAAGTGTACCCCAGAAGCTTCCAGAGCGGCCGGGGACACCAGCAGGGCCCAGGGAGAGTTCTGTTGGTCCTAAGGAGCAGAAACCACCCTTCTCCTCTGGGCAGCCAGCGGCCTGCTGCTGTTGGGGAGAGCGTATTATTTAGGATTTCTTTGGTTTCAAGCAACAGAAGCTTTAGTTCACTCTGACTTAAATAAAAAGGTGATCTATTTGCTTGAACAATTAACATGTCCACAGAGAGCTTCTGGCACAGAACGATCCAGAAATGTGTGGCGACCCCAGAGCTCCAGCCCTCTGTCTGTGCCATCCTCTCATTTTTTCCCCACCTCCACGGAGTGACGCTGACCTCAGACCACCTTCCTTCTGGATGGCAGACATGGCCGCATCCAGCCCAAACGTGCCATCTGTGCACACGTCACCTGGGGGGGTGGGTGAAGGTAGAGTCCCTTGGCAGCTCCTTGTCCAGGCTTCCTTGGAAGAGCCAGGAAGCGCCTTTCCCAGGAGCCCCGCCTGTTTCTCTGCAGCAGCGCTCCTCACCCCATGGCCCAGGCGCTTCCTGGAACCCATCCCTCTACCCAGGGGCATGGGGCACACTGAGCAGCATAGGACACATCTAAGCACACTCCTGGGCTGAGGTGGGCCCATGTGGCCCTGACCATTTGGTTGAGATGGACATGAAAATCTGGGAAGAGGTTGTAGCCAGAAGAGGGGGAAGTAGATCCTGGCCACACAAAGAGCAACGGTGCATCCGCCAGGGTTTAAAGACACACACACACACACACACACACACACACACACACACACACACACACACTTTCTGCATCTATGTTTATGTTACCATTTGTATTAATTTGGCTTAACAAATGGCTAGATGGTGGTGACATTTCCGGAGGTGGGGAAGACATCTGGATGGGTGGGTCTGGAGGGAATAATGAAGAATTCTGCTTTGTCCACGTGAAGCTCATCTAGCAGATATCCGGGTAGAGATGTCAAGCAGACCACTTAGAAGGGGAGGGGTGACAGGGCCAAGATGCACATTTGAAGTCCCGGAATCGGATAGATGGCCTGGAGCAGTGATTTCCAACCTTTCTATCCCATGGCACACATAAACAGTTACTAAAATTCTGCCATACACCAAAAAATATACATTTCTCTCAAAATAGGTATAACTTTGACTATATTGTGTTGGCTGTTTTTATTTTAAAAAATATATGTTTTTATTGACTTCAGTGAGAGGAAGTGAGAGGGAGGGAGAGATAGAGAAATCAATGATGAGAGAGAATCATCGATTGGCTGTCTCCTGCATGTCCCCCATTGGAGATTGAGCCTAAAACCCAAGTGAACCGTGACTGCCTGGTCCACTGGTCGATGCTTTTCCAGTGAACCCCAATGGCTGGGCTGTTTTTTAATTTGACCATCTAAGGGAAAAGAGGTCGGCGCCCCTGACCTAATAGTCAGGTATCGCATGTTTCAAAGTTTTGCAGCACACAAGTTGAAAATCGCTGGCCTACAGTGAGTGCAGATGGATAAAGCCAGTGTCTGAGGACAGAGCAGCCAGTCAACACGAGGAGGCCTGGGTGGTGGAGGAGGAAGAGCCAGCCAGGAGACTGGGAAGGAGGAGCCAGTGAGACAGGAGGGAAACTAGGCACAGAGCCAAGGAGCCAAGAGGACAAAATGTTTCAAGGACAAAGGCGTGGCCCATCATGTCCAACACTGCTGGGAGATGGACAGAGGACTGGCCACCGGCTCTGGGTGCCTTTGGGTCTTGGTGACCTTGATACGAGCCGTTTCTATGGCTAGGAGGGGACAGCACCCCACTGGAGTGGGTGTTGGGGAAGTGATGTCTGCATATATGCACAGCTTTGTTAAGGGTTTGCTGTAAAGGGTTGGAGAGAAATGGGGCAGAGCTGGAGGCCACGTGGAGTTCAGGGTGGAGTCTGGGTTTAAGGTGTTTGCAGGCTGCTAGGCATGGCTGATGGTGCAAGACATCACCGGGAACAGTACAGGTAAGTCCTTGAGAAGGGAGAGGGTGGGACCAGGGCACAAAGGAGGGTCAGCAAGAGCTTCTAACGGTGGGAGTATTAGGGGGTAGACTCACCTTTAGGGATAAAAGCAAGCAAAGCCAGCTTCTGGTTATCGCTCAGAAAGAAGCGTGAGTGCATTGGCTTCACAGTCCGGACTGCTATGAGGTGCCTGCTCATCCCCAGTCCCTTCTCAGTTCTCTAACATCACATCTCTCACCACGGGCAGCCCTCCCTGATGCCAAGTTGTGTCATGTGACCCTCCCTCCCTCTCTCCCGGCCACTTCATAGATCCCTGACCTAAGCTAGAGCAAATGACTCTCTCTCCTGGGAATTTGGAATTTCCCCCATTTTAGTCCAAACCACCTTAGCCAGCCCTGGCCAGGTCCCTGCAACTGTCCCCTAGGGATCTTCAGATTTCCTTCTCCCCCACATCCCTTTCTCCACACAGCACCAAGGGCTCTTTTAAAAATGCAAACCACTCCTTAGTGTCCTGGAAGAACCCTTCAGTGACTTCTCATGGAATTCTGGACCAAGTTCCGACTCTGTGTTAGAATCTGGTGTCACAATAGTAAGCCAATAAAATACAACACCTGCCTCATGCAAGTTACTAGTAAAAAACAATTATAATGTCGCCTTAAATTAGCCCAGCACACTAAATCTCTGTTGTTAGGAGAAGTAAAAGTTATCAATTTAATTAAACTGCATTCCCTAAGTAGTGCATGTCAGCTCAGTGCTGTGTGTGAATATGAATATGCTGAGTGTGAAGGTTATCCTAAGGAAAAGCACTGCGATCCAGCGGGGTGACATCTCATGCTTTTTACTTGCACTACCTGTTTTATCAGGGAACACTATTTTTAAAAAATGTATTTTTATTGATTTCAAAGAGGAAGAGAGAGGGAGAGAGATAGAAACATCCATGACGAGAGAGAATCATTGATTGGCTGCCCCATGCACACCCACTGGGGATTGAGCCTGCAACCTGGGCATGTGCCCCTGACCGGAGGACCCTTCAGTCCCCAAGCCAACACTCTATCCACTGAGCCAAACTGGCTAGGGCAGGGAACACTATTTTAAAAATTGTGGTAAAAAACCCATAACGTAAATTTTACTATTGCAAATTGCCGGCTTGATCTCTAATCAGGGGCATGCAGGAGGCAGCCAATAGATGTTTCTCTCTCATTGATGTTTCTATCTCTCTATCCCTCTCCTTTCCTCTCTCTGAAATCAATAAAAATATATTTTAGAAACAGACAAACAACAATGACAAAAGACATACAGCAATCAGGCAGCAATTTGTGGAGCTTAACAACTGGGTGGGTGTTGGAGAAAAGCCAGGAGAGCCCTGCCCAGACTACTGCCACACAGGCTAAGCCTGGGTCCACCTTGAGGTGCAACCCCAGAGGCTTCGCACTGTGAGGTGTGGAGGGACTTCACTGAAGTAGTCCAGCCAGTTCACAGGTCAACGCTCAACCACTGAGCAACACCAGCCGGGCTGGCTGCGGTATTGTTTTCAACAATGGCCCAGGACATACGTTGCTTTATAGTGGAATCCAATAAAATCCAAGATTTTTTTGTGTTTTTCAGTGTTTGATATTTGTTCTGACCCAAGGAGGCTTTCTCACAGCGGTCTCTTTTTCCCCTTTCTCTGACAAATTAGCCAGCCTATAGTTTAGCCCGAATCGTCAATGAATCTATTCATCTCCCTCCAGATGCCTGTCATCACTGCTTCCTCTGCTTTTGAGAGCACCTTGGAGCTCAAATCTCTCCACACTCGGTTGCAAATAGAGTCAGTTTTTTTAGGGAGGGGTTTGGCCTCCTTCTCCTTCGTGGGGAAAGTCTCAGAGCCAAGGCCCTGGTGCTGTGAGCCAGGACAATGGTGTGCTTCTGTCTGGATGTCACCTCCACACTGAGAACTGAGTGCTCAGTGGGGACAGGGGGGCAGCAGTCCAGGCCTCCTGGGCTTGCCTCCTCTGGTGGGAATTCTCTGCCTATGAGCTGGGACAAGAGGAAATTGTAGCCCCAGTATTTTCAGCCACATCACACTCCGTGCAGAGCCCCACACCCACCAGTGGGGGCTGAGCAGCAGGAGGAAGCCCTACCTCTCCGCTGCCCTCACCTGGGACTTAGTTGTAGCAACAGTAGCTAGAGGCAGGATGATATTCTCCCGGGAAGATAGCCTTCTATCCTGTACACGTTCTTGTCCACACAAGTTTGAGCTGGGAGGGGGTGGGAAGGAGAAGGTGGATCTTGGTTCAAATACCACAGACTCTTATGGTTCTTGCTAAGTTTCAGTAGATTTTTTTGAAAAATTATTTCTACATTTGGTTTATGCATTAGGTCAATTTCCAGAGAATTTAAATGGTTGCTTTAAAAATAATTTCCACCAGTTTCTCTGGGAAATGGGTCCCTTGAGCATCTTGTAGGGGCTCAGAACAGGCCTCTCCAAAAAGTGCCACTTTGGTATGTGAATTATTTTGAGTTGAAGGCCGTGGTGATCTTGCAGGCTCACAAGAAACTTTTACCTCTCTCTTAAAGAATTTAAATTAGGGGCCGTGTTCATAAGAAAAGTTACACAGTAAGAACTTGTTAGGGTCAGAGGCCTCTGTGGATTGGAACTAACACATCCAGAGGGAGGGGGCTGCTGACAACTATAGGCTCAGCCATCATGGCGTGAGCAAGCAGGAGCTATGCAGGACCAGAACCACAAGGAAGCAGCCAATGAAAATGAACATCCTATCTAGTAAAGAGGGAATATGCTAACTGACCCTCACACTGTCACAAAGATAGCAGTGCCCACAGCCAATAAGGAGGGAATATGCTAATTGACAGTCACACCCTCAAAAGATGGCCATGCCTACAGCCACAAGGTGGTGGTGCCCAGTCCCCACAGCCCTCCAGTCGCCCAGGGCTGACCTGAGGTGCAGGCAATCCTTGATGGCGGCTGCCCAGCCACCCAGGGCCACCCGAGGCTCAGGTAACCAGGGCTGGCCGAGGCTTGCATTGTTGGCAGTGGCAGCAGCAGAGGTATGATGGGGCGTTGCCTTCTCCTGATTGCCGGGTTGCCTCCTTCACGTCTCACACTGGGGATGGAGTCCAAAACCAGGGCATGTGCCCTGATAGGGAATCGAACCATGACCTCCTGGTTCGTAGGCTGATGCTCAACCACTGAGCCACACCGGCCTGGCTAAGAGCTAACTCCTGCTGAGCATTCTCTATATGGCGGGCTCCGTTCAAAGCGCTTTACAACATTATCTTATATAGTCCTCCTGAAAACCGAGAGCCCTGTGGTTTCTGGGTGAGGAAATGGAGGCACAGAGAGGGTGCATAACATGGTCAAGGCCCACAGTTAGAAGTGGCAGATCTGGGATTACAGCCCAGGCCATCTCTTGCCTCTCCTGCCACTCAAAGGAGCAGGACTGGTAGTGCTAGCAGGGTGACAGGGGACGGGGACTCCCGTAGCCACCTGATTTCCCAAATTTGCACGTCTTGTTCTGGTTACATTGCCTCAGGCTTCCACTGTGGACCCACCGTCCTCCTCCAACACTTCTTCAGCTATGCTGAGTAGGTCTGTTTCTTGCCTCCGATTGAGACTTTTTAAAACAATCCTCACCTGAGGATATTTTTTCCATTGATTTTTAGACTGAGTGGAAGGGAGGGAGGAGGGGGAGACAGAGAGAGAGAAAAATATTGATGTGAAAGAGACACATCAATTGGTTGCCTCTCACATGCGTCCCGACAGGACCCAAGCCAGGGATCAAAACTGCAACCGAGGTACATGCCCTTGACCAGGAATTGTACCCACAACCGTTCGGTCAGTGGGCCGACGCTCTGACCGCTGAGCAACTGGTCAGGGTGAGACCCTTGTTTCTGGAGCCTGAGGGATGCGCAGAGGGCTCATGTCCATTTATAAATTCCTGCGGACCCCACAATAGGAAGGGGAAGGGCCCTGCAAAACTGCTCAGCTCCTTGCCTCACTGCAGTACCGTCACTAAGTCGTCTCCTGCTTGCCCCCACTCCCACCCCAGGGAGGACATTCATTTGGAGGCCTGGAGGACCTGACTCTGCCCACCTGGGGGAGCGGGTGCCCAGTGGCCTGGCCTGGTTTGGACAGACTTGCCTGAATTGCTTGATGGTCCTTCACCAGTGTGCTTAGATGAGGGGCATTTTTCTTTGTTAAAGTTGTGGGTTATTTTCCACAGTTTGTGTGTAGCTATCAAGTCCAAAGGTGCTTCCGGTCTCCGGCTGGTGTGGGTGATCTCCTGTGATGATTTTATTACCAAGACTAGTGGCCCGGTGCACAAAATTCGTGCACAGGTGTGTTTGTGTGTGTGTCCCTCAGCCCAGCCCTCGCCAATCTGGGACCCCTCGGGGGATGTCCAACTGCCGGTTTAGGCTTGACTCCACAGGGATCAGGCCTAAACCGGCAGTCGGACATCCCTTTTGCAATCTGAGACTGCTGGCTCCTAACCGCTCACCTGCCTGCCTGCCTGATCACCCCTAATCACTCTGCCTGCTGGCCTAATTGCCCCCAACTGCCTCCCCTTCCGTTCTGATCACCCCTAACTACCCCCTCCCCCACTGGCCTGCTCACCCCCAACTGCCCTCCCCTGCCAGCCTGTTTGCCCCTACTACCTCCCTGGCTGACCTGCTCACCCCCAACTGCCGCCTGATTGCCCCTACTGCTCCCCCCTCCCAGCCACCCCTGAGGACCAGCTTGCCGCCAACTTCCCCCCACTGCTGGCCTGCTTGCCTCCAACTACCCCCCTCTGCCAGCCTGCTCGCCCCTAACCACCTCTGCCTTAGCCCCGCCACCATGGCTTTGTCTGGAAGGACATCCAGTCTCCTGGTTTAATTAGCATATTACCCTTTTATTAGTATAGATTATTAGTATAGATTATTAGTATAGATTATTAGTATAGATTCACTAGGAATCCAAACCAAAGTCAGTGGTACCGGTGCTGTCACCTACTGGAGGAAAACAACTGTTTCATCACAACTACATGAAAAGAAATTGTAAGACAAACCTCAAAGCTCCCAACTTTTTCTTGTTTCCCTCATATCAATTGGTATTATTATGGGTCAACTTTTTGTAAAAACAATTAGATACCAATAGAAAATGTTGCTTTATTTTCTAATTAATAGCTAATAAAATGTGTAATATTTATCTAGGGCTTCCTATGCGCTAAGCACTTTACATACATGATCACAATTATTCTCACCAAAATCTTATGAGCTAAATATTATTATCCCTATTTTACATACAGGGAAGGTGAAATTCGGAAAGACTAAATAATTGCCTACTCCCAGAGTTCACTCTATTAAACATTAGGCTGTCTTGACTCACCTTTAACTTAACATTGGATCATTAGCATTTCATTATTTGACTAAGTTAGCACACTTAAAAAAGGCACACAAATCCTGAAAATATTTCAAGTGTACTCCATGATTAAGCAAATAAGTAAATATATTTTGCATAGTGAAAACCAGATTTTCACTGTTGAAATTAGAGTAACAAAAATGGAAAGGGGGAGGGTTATAACGCACCCTGTATATTGAATTAGATTCAGAAGAATTAGATATAGAAATAGACACAGGTGTATATGTAGGCGTGTGTGCCTACAGACATATATTTTCTAGCTTTGTCCTGTAAGAGGGACTAGAAATAATGACAACCCAAGTAGCTATGAGCATACTAGCTCCTAGATCTTAGCTTCTAAGTACCATTCTCTAATAAAAGGAATCAGGGAATCCAAGGATTCCCTGATTCCAGAGCGGGAACAGGGAAAATATAAATGAGGTTGGAAGATTTGCCGTGCTAGCAGAAAGTACTCAAAAGTGATAAGGACATTACAAAAGGACACAGAAGCCATATTAACAAGGTTCCCACTGGCCAACTATGAGACAATTTGAATAACAAATAAATAAAGATAGCAATAGATCATAATTCATAGAATAGAGCAAAAATCCATGACTCCATATTGATATAAATAAATAACTGCACAAATAGATAAATGAGGAAGAAAGGAAAGCTCTTCCTTACAGTAGAATTCCAGCTAATAAATGTAGAAGGAACGATGAAAATAGGAAATCACCATGTGGCTAACATCGCAGTAATACTTGTTGCAGGCAAGAACCACCAATGGAGCGCTAACATTAGCAGGTGAAAGTCTGATGAGGAACAAGACATGTTCATAGTCTCGAGCTATCTTCCCACCAATGCTTCTTAGTTACAAAGGGGAAAGCAATAACTTTGCAGTGGATGAATCTGTAGGCGCCCTACCCAGTGGTCAGCGCTCCTATCGCCAGGAATGAGATGCATCACCTTCACGGCCTGCGGGGGGGAAGCATTGGGAAGGACACAGCATCCCTTTTGTGATGTGCCTGCCCCAAATGCATAACCTCAGTCTAATCCTGGAAAAACACAAGGCGCATCCAAAGAGAGGAACATTCTACGAAGTAATTGGCCGCTGCTCTTCAGAAGTGTTATTATCATAAAAGACAAGGACTGAAGGAACTGTCCCAGATGGAAGGAAACTAAGAGGCCTGACAATTCAATGCAATGTGTAAGCCTGGGTGGAGCCTGGAGCAGAACAACCTTGTGGGACAGTCGGCAAAGTTGGAAAAAGATCTGGAGACAGTGTTGTATCACTGTTCATATCCTGGTTTTTGTGTGTGTTTTGTTTTGTTGTTTTTTTAAAATACTTTTTATTTCAGAGAGGAAGGGAAAGGGAGAAGAGAATAGAAACATCAATGATGAGAGAGAATCACTGATTGGCTGCCTCCTGCACACCCCCTACTGGGGATGGAGCCTGCAACCCAGGAATGTGCTCTGATCAGGAATGGAACTGTGACCTCCTGGTTCATAGGTTGACACTCAACCACTGAGCCACACCATCCAAGCAATATCCTGGCTTTGATAATTATGTTTTTACATAAGATATTCACACTTGGGAAAGCTAGGTGAAGGGTATATATATAATTCTTTTGTATTATTTTTGCAAGTGTAAATTATTTCAAAATGGAAAATTAAAAACAAACTTGTAATCAGATATATTTCATTACACCTACTGATGAATGAAACTGTGCAAGGGGGTGGGGGGCTGGGTTATGGGGCACTGAATAGGTAAGAAATGCCTTTAAAAAAGCATACAAAAGTATGTCAGAATTTCTTTTTTTTTAATTTAATAAATATTTATTGTTCAGATTATTACAATTGTTCCTCTGTATTCCCCCCATAGCTCCCCTCCACCCGGTTCCCACCCCACCCTCTGCCCTTACCTCCCCCCCACTGTCCTCATCCATAGGTGTACGATTTTTGTCCAGTCTCTTCCCACACCTCCCACACTCCTTTCCCCCTGAGAATTGTCAATCCACTCCCTTTCTATGCCCCTGATTCTATTATATTCACCAGTTTATTCTGTTCATCAGGTTTTTTATTCACTTGATTTTTAGATTCACTTGTTGATAGATATGTATTTGTTGTTCATAATTTTTATCTTTACCTTTTTCTTTTTCTTCCTCTTCTTAAAGAGTACCTTTCAGCATTTCATATAATACCGGTTTGATGTTGATGAACTCCTTTAGCTTTTTCTTTATCTGTGAAGCTCTTTATCTGCCCTTCAATTCTGAATGATAGCTTTGCTGGGTAGAGTAATCTTGGTTGTTGGTTCTTTCTATTTATCACTTTGAATATTTCTTGCCACTCCCATCTGGCCTGTATAGTTTCTGTTGAGAAATCAGCTGACAATTGTATGGGTGCTCCCTTGTAGGTAACTAACTGTTTTTCTCTTGCTGCTTTTAATATTCTCTCTTTGTCTTTTGCTCTTGGCATTTTAATTATGATGTCTTGGTGTGGTCCTCTTTGGATTCCTTTTGTTTGGGGTTCTGTGCACTTCCTGGACTTGTAAGTCTATTTTTTTCACCAGGTGGGGGAAGTTTTCAGCCATTATTTCTTCAAATAGGTTTTCAGTATCTTGCTCTCTCTCTTCTTCTGGCACCCCCATAATTCTGATGTTGGTACTCTTGAAGTTGTCCCAGAGACTCCTTACACTATCTTCAAATTTTTGGATTCTTTTTGCTTTTCCGGTTGAGTGTTTTTCGCTTCTTTGTATTTCAAATCTTTGACTTGATTCTTGCATTCCTCTAGTTTGCTGTTAGGTCTCTGTATAATATTTTTTATTTCAGTCAGTGTATGTTTAATTTCTAGTTAGTTCTTTTTCATATCCTCAAGGGTCCTGCTAAATTTATCAGCCTTTTCTAGGAAATTCTTGAAAAACCTTATAACCATGGTTTTGAACTGTATATCCACTCATTTGCTTTCCTCCATTTCTTTTGTTTGTAACCTGTTTCTTTGTCTCTGCATTTTGGTTGCTTCCTTGAGTTGGTAGAGTAGCTTTGCGTGCTAGGTGTCCTCTAGGGCCCAGTGGCTCAGCTTCCCTAGTTACCTGAGGTGGACACTCTTGGTGCACCCCTTTGTGGACTGTGTGTATAGTCCACAAAGGTATCACTGGGAGGAATTGATCTCCAGGCCAATTGGCTGTGAGGATCAGCTATGTCTACGCTGGGAGAACTTCTGTGCTGGAGATAGCCTTATGCGACAAGACTTGCAAAATTGCAAAAGCCTCTGTGCTCAGCTTGGATGGGGCGGAGTCTCAGGGCTGAGCAGACAGCCTTAGCTTCCCATCAGCCCTGGCCTATGAGGCCCCTGTGTCTCAGTGTCCCTCAGTAATCGCTGCAAGCACCTCTAAGAGAAAGCCGCCCTCGAGTTTTGCCCGCTGCCAGCAGTCCAGTTTCTCCCTCAATGAATCTGGATTCCCAGATTCTCTCCCGGAACCGGAATTCAACGCAGTTGGGAGCTTCCATCTTCCTCCTGCTAGAGAAAGCCAGCGGCACACTCAGCAGTCAGTTCTCTCTGCGCACATTCGTGCTTGCGCCTCCAGACCTCTGCCTTTTGTGGCTCCCCTGAGTTTCTGTGTGCTCCTCTCTTCTCCTGACAGTCCAGATTCCCCCCATATGAGTCTGGGACCCCAGGGTCTCGCCCAGAACTGGGGTTCAGTGCAGTCGGGAGCTTCCGTCCCCCTCCCGCTGGAGAAAGCTAGCCAGGCACTCAGCCGCCCTTCTTCTCTGTGTGCCAGTATCCGTACCTCAGCCTTTTGCAGCTCCTGTGAGTCTCCATGTGCCCCTCTCTTTCCTTCTAGTTGTAGAATTTCCACTCAGCCAGCTTTCCTGTGGTTCTGGATGATGTCTGTGCTGTCTTTTAGCTGTAGTTTTGAAATTGTGCGAGGCAGCAGTTTAGGTGTTTACCTATGCCACCATCTTGGTTTCTCTCCAGGATTTCGATTGCCAAAAGTTTAATATCTCCCCAGGCCAGAACCTAAGCTCTCTGGTCTTCAGCCTCTGTCTGACCTCTACATATTATCAAAACACAGAAGTAGAAAAAGGGAAGTATTTGTGCAAACATTGAGCAACACACATGTAAATGTTCACTAGATGTTTCCGCCGAGTTGTAGAACTCACATCAGACTGATCAAACCCTCCATTCCAGTTCTGGAATGTTCTGACCCCAGTTCCTGGCTTATGTTTCTACATTTCACAGACATCCCCCAAGCTGCACCCCATGTGAGGATCACAGGGCTTACACTTCCTGCCTTTGCAAGGCTGGCCCTCGGGTGATACACTTAAGGAGGCTAAAGGAAGCAGGTCATATCTGCTGAGAGCTTAAAATAATAATGTTGAGGATAATGACAGCAGAGTGGTCACATGCCAGGCAGTGTTCCAAAGGCTCTCATGCTTAAACCAACCCTGGAGGAAGAGTGTGTTACTATACACACTTCAGTGAGAGGTGAGTGGCTTGGCTGGGAACTTACTGTCTCACATGCACAGCAAGTGACTGGTGGAGGCATGACCCCAAGCAGATGGCCTCAGAGCCCACATGCTGAGGAATGAGATGGTGCAAGAGTGGGGTATGGGGCTGGGTATGGGGCACGGAGCGCAAGGTTAACTGGGGTGAGCCCAAGCCCCTTTTGAGTTTGATGTAAATTCTTCTCACTGAGTCTAGGAACAGGGCCTCTGGGAGGTCAACCTGGACCTAGCTTTCATTTTCAGGGCTGTCGGTGTAACTGGAAGGGGCTGGTGTGTGGGCTTCCCGTGACACCGACTCCTTTCTTATTAGCCCTTGAGCACTTGGTCCTGTTAAGTGCCACTTGGAGACTCTGACTCATGGGGCTTCCTGATACTTCTCCTTCTGGGCAAACTCACCCCTGACTCTCAGGGTTCTGAGACCATTCCTCAGAGTGGGGGTGGGAGTCCTGAGTGGGACAAGCACCCTTTCTGAGGTATAGTATGGAATTTGAAGTCTAAATAGGAGCAAACCTGAACAGCCAACCCCCTCCCCTGAGTTCTCCTCCCTGAGAAGTGGATGTTAGAGAGGCCAGGGGCTGGACCAGGAGCTCTGCCTGACCTTGCAGTGTGACCTTAATCAGGGCCCCGCCCTCACGGGGCTTTGGTGAACTCAGCTGTGAATGAGGGGTGTGTGGTGATTTCTGGGGCCTCTTCCATCTCCTGTGTTTCATGGCGCCAGGAGCTGGGGACAGGGCAGAAGGAAGCCAGGCCCGTTCCGGGCGGACTTGAAGGTGTTTGGTCTTGACTCCCTTGGAAGAGCTTGGCGGAGGTGTTAGGGTGGGGCTGTCAATGCTCTGGCCACACACAATTAGGGCTGAGGTGACTCAGCGTGAGCACGCCATGTGTTAAAATAAGAGTTGGCATTTCTGAGAAGGGAAGTCCAGGGGCCGGCCAGGATGGGGTGAGGTTGATAAGGAGCCCCACATTGTTCTAGCTCTCCCCTGAGGCCCACGCCACATCCGAGAAGAGGAGAAGCCAAATCCCTGGGCACTAGCAGGGCTGGAACAAAGTGGAAGCAGAGCTGAGGATGGGGCCCTGGGGGCTGTCAGGGGCTGCGGCCAGGAGGAGGCAGGGTGGTGCAGTGGTCAGGAGCGCTCTTGGAGTCAGGGCCCGGGTAGCTGAGTGGCCCTGCTTGTCACGTGATTGTGATTCTCACTCCAGCACCAGAGCAGGGTGTAATGGGGGCAATCAGAGGGAACCCTGAAGGCCTACTAGGCGATTTGAAGCTGCAGTGTAAGCCCAGCAACCCTGGGCGGCCCCCACCCCTATCCCACCCCAAAGGTCTGGGCAAGAGCCAGGGAGGGTAGCATGGGGGTGGGGAGCTCTCCAGTTTAAGACTCTCAGTCTTGAAAGACAAAGGCTGACAGGAATGCGAGGAAACCACTATTTACTCTCTTTAAAAGTGCTCTACAGAAATGTGTCCTAGAATGTTCCCAGGCAGAGGATGCTGGGGGAGGCAGGGCCTGAGCCATGAGAACTGGAGATGTGAGTGAGGACCCTGGACTCGGACCCCGGGCTCTGCAGAAGCCACGGCGAGGACACCTGAATGAGTGAAGAAGCCATCTCTCCTCAAACTGCAGGAGACAGGCCACAGGGCAGTGGGTGCCAGCCCTCTTTGGAACTGGAAAGGACCCAGAAAACAAGGGGCTCAGGAGGTGTGAGGGCAGGAAAGCTCAGTTTGAGGTGCCTATGGCGGCAGGGGACAATGGTGTATCTCCTGGGTTGGCTGGTGGCAAGCAACAGAAATCTGTTATTGCTGGCTTAGCTAAAGAGGAAGTTAGGGCAAGGATCTCACAGAACTAGAAGGTACTCAGAGGATGAGGACGGGCACTGGGGACCTTGCAAGGAAAGCATCAGGCTCTGGGTTGCTGTCAGCCCTCCTCAGTAGTCTGTCTGGTCACCTGTTGTAGTTTGTCTGCAGACCTGGTCTCCCAGTGTGACTTTTGTTGCTTGTGGTCTCGAGTGACCTTGCTCCACGTGGCAACCACAGGCCCTGAGACTCGTGACCTTCTAGATGCAGCATAGGAAGTCGGCTCACTAGAGACCTGAGCCCCGGATTCCAGGGAGAGGGAGAATGCTTGGCTGGGCCAGGCCGGGCTTCACTCCCTGTCTAATGGCCCTGTGAGGTTGAACACAGGAATAGCATGGGAACCCACCACTTCTGCACTCCAGAGAGGTGAACTATGGCAATCAGCAAGCTCTGCGGCCAGGAGGTGGGCAGAACCAGGATTGAAGGATGAGGGCCAGGGAACCTCTGACAAAGCGGAGGTAGGGCTGAGGATGTGGCCCGGGTGAGGAGAAGCCCAACAGGGGACTGGGAGGGAAGGGGGGTCCGGAACATGCTGCCATGCCCAGGAGCTGCACATTTTGCTCACGGATGAAGAAGAGTGGTTTGAACTTTTATGTTAGAATTGCCTTTGAAGAGAATCTAGCATCTGACTGCCACTGAGATAGCAAACAGATCTGATTTCTCTAGGAGTTCATTTTTGCTCAAGATAATGAGAGAGAGACACAGAGAGAGAGAGAGGTGTTAAAGAGTGACACAATTTTCATACCCTAGAAAGAAACCAGGGGAAAGGTCAAGGAGTGTGTGTGTGTGTGTGTGTGTGTGTGTGTGTGTGTAAACCTGGACCCACCCCAGGCGATTCCCATATGCACCTGGAGCTGAGGATCACTGGTCTCAGAAGAGATAGCAGGTCATGACCTCCTTCTTCATCCGGCTCTCCGATGTTTGGAGAGTGAGGGTGGAAGTCAAGGTGGTAGGGCCATGGGCTCCGGGAACTCGCATCTGAGAGCCTCACGGTGCAGAGGGGTGCTTTTGCTAGCCCCATTTCCATCCATGAGGCCACCTGCCCCTTGGCAGGGCAGCTCTGACTCCATTTACCTTAGGTGTCAGGCAGTCTGCAGGCATTCACCAAGTGAGGAGGCTGACAGAACCTCCTGCCCCTCAGGGGCTTGTAACAGTGTTGAAAGATGGAGGCGGTGCTCACAGACCCACAATGAGTTTCACCCACTTGTAGGGTGACTAACCGTCCTGGTTTTCTGGGGTTTTCCCAGTTTGAGCACTGGAAGTTCTGCATCTGAGAAAACCCCTCAGTCCTGAGCAAACTGGGGCAGTTGGTCACGCTGCACAGCGGCTTACCACGGGGAGCGCATGCGGGAGAGGTGCTAAGTCAAGGGTCAAGCAGCTGCTTCCTGCACCTCGGCAAGCCCTGCACCCATGTCTTCCAGAGGCGCCTCTTATCAGGGGGTGCCAGGTCCTGCCTGGTTCTCAGCGCCAGGCTCTGCCCTATCTTGAAGAATGTTGACTTTTCTCACACATGCACATACACGAGCACAAAAAAAAAAAAAAGCAAAAAAAAAGCAGGTATTGTTTAAACTTAAAGCAGGTTATATTCTAGGAAAAGGTGGTATAAGTAAAAAAGATAAAAAATTGGATCAGTTTTCCCACAGAAACAATACCATGATGAGAAACACTGAGCAAGGGAAACAGTTCTATAAAAAGGTCTGTCCCGGCCATGAAGACTTGCTCTAAACTCCAAGTTTCTAACCTTTAATTTTCTCTCTGAAGCAACACAGAGCAACATGGTCTCTTAGATAAATAGATCCCAGATACCATGGCCCGAACATGAACTATCTGTGCTCTAGACAATGCCCGGTATTGCATTCAAAGTGCATACACATCAAAGAAAAAAGACCGATCGGTAATTAGTCTCATGCAATGTTATTTTATTCGTGAAAAAGTTTCCCTACTGAGGGCTCCCAAAGAGCAGTTAGAGCCACGGTTCTCTACTGTGGCCGCGAGTTGGAACCGCTGGGGAGCTGTAAAAGCTGCGGAGGCCCAGGTCCCACCCTGCAGATGCTGAGAACTCTAGGGCTCGGGCGCTGGTGAGCGGCAGCTGCTCTCCAGGGATAAAACCAGTGAGGCTTGCTGAGCAGGAGGGGAGATGGTGGGAAGGCTGCCTGAGGTCTGTGGTTAAGGCTTAGGGTCTTGAGTGCTGGAACACTGAGCCAGACACTAATTGAAAAATGAAACCTTGATGGTCACTGAAGTCGGCCTTCTCATTGTGCAGATGGGGAAGTGGCTCTAGAGCAATGAAGGGATGCGTTCAAGTCCCTCAGTGTTTAGAAGTAAAATTTAGAACATGGGCATTCCGACTCCTCTTCCTTTACTCTTTTCGCATTTTGGTGGTTTTAAAATATGCCCACAAATTCCTTGATACTCTTCTCTTTCAAAAGTAGGGCTTAATTCCCTTCCTCTTGAGTGTGGGCTGCCTCACTGACTCATTTCTAATGAGCAGATGGTGGGGGGACTTATGGGTGTGACTTCTGAGACTAGATCATAGATGCTCTCGCTCCTCTACATGCCAAAGCACATGACAAATCTGTCTTCCTGAATCTGTAATGAAAAATGGATGTTACTTCGACCGAGCCAGTTTGGCTCAGTGGATAGAGTGTCAGCCTGCAGACCAAAGGGTTCCGGGTTCGATTCCGGTTAAGGGCATGTGACTTGGTTGCAGGCTCCTTCCGGGCCTGGGCCCTGGTTTGGGCTCATGCAGGAGGCAACCAATTGATGTGTCTCTGTCACATCGATGTTTCTCTCTATTTTCCCCTTTCCCTTCCACTCTCACTAAAAATCAATGGAAAAATATCCTTGGGTGATGATTAACAACAACAAAAAGAATGGATGTTATGTCCACCTTTGCATACTCTAGAAAGAAAGGCTATCGTGCAAATGAGTAGAGTAGGCAAGATTACTTAGAGATGTTTTAACTTCTGAGGAGAAAAAGTTGACTTCAAGCTTCTAAGACATCCCTCTTTGAAGCGCTACCACTAGCCCAACAGAATCAGAAAAGTTGCCCTTCCTTCCTTAAGACACCTGAGCGCTGCCCCCTGGAGAACTGTAATCCAAGTTCAAGTTCACAGTCACTGCAACATGCGGGGGCCCTAGAGCTGTGCAGCATCGTGTGGGGCCTACACACATAGAACCTTGACATCTTAACAAAGCATGGGGTGTTCAGGTTCCGGAGGTTGTCTACTCCAGAATGTTCTACCAGCTTTACTTGGACCTATTGGATGTCCTTTAAATACAAGCACTGTATTTCTCAAAAAAATAAAAACTCCACCTTTCATTCTCTCTTAATTCTTACATCTCCTTTGCTTGCTGTAATCTGATTAGTGGAAATGTACTAGGTGCCACCCTGTCCTGTCCCATTCAAAGGGACAACCACCTTTGGGGGCTCCTCCCCACTTCCCCCAGCTGCCTGTGCTGCCCTGATTCCCTCACCTGCTCCAGCCAATCCTTCCGGTCTCCTCTCCTCCTTTCCCCCAGACCCGTGGGAGCTCCAAGGGAAGGGAGCCTGGGAGCCTTGCTCAGAAAAAGTGGCTGATGAAGGTGGTGGCTGGACCCCTCCTCCCCCATCCCTCCCTTGAGTTCTCAGCCTTCCTTGTTAGAGGAGGGAGTGTTTGTGGGTGTGAAGACAGTGTTTGGGGTGGCCGGGCCATCTGGGAGGTCTGGTGGGTGAGGCAGCGAGAGTATCCAGGGCCAGAGGTGAAAGTGGATGCCATGATTCAACAGCTGAGGCTGTGGCTGGAGAAGCTAAATTGCTCTCCCAACACCAGGAAGTCGGTTGGAGTACCCACGGCAGAGAGTCCCCAAGGGCAAGTGCCACGTGGATGAGACTGGCGCTTGGGCAGAGGCTATGGAGCTCTGTTAGGCACATCCTTCATGTGGAAGGCTCTGTGGGGACAGGCACTGACTCGGGATGGGTGGCTATACCTGCATTCTGGTTCATCGATAAGTTCAACATGTGACCTTGGGAGAGACCCTTGACCTCCCTGAGCAACAGTGTCCTGTCTGAGATATGGGGCTAGGCCCACCCTCTCCAACTCAGAAGTGTGGTGAGCTCAGCTGGTGTAGCTCAGTGGTTGAGCGACGACCTATGAAGCAGGAGGTTATGGCTCCATTCCCAGTCAGGGCACATTCCCGGGTTGCAGGCTTGATCTCCAGTGGGGGGTGTGCAGCCCATCAATGATTCTCTCTCATCATTGATGTTTCTATCTCTCCCTCTTCCCTCCTCTCTGAAAGCAATAAAAATATAGTTTTAAAGAAAGTGCTGTGGGAGGAGAGGGGTTGGAGGCCTGGGGGTTCTTTGAGAACATGATGAAGGAGGGTCTGTGTAGAGGCAGCTGGAAATTGGGCAGCTCCAGGCCAGGGCCAGAGATCCCAGTAGTGAGCTGGAGGGAAACTGGGACTAGAATCTCCCAGACTTCTCCATCTGTAGGGGACGGAAGCACCCCACCTTGACCTTGGGCTATTTCTAGAGAGCTGGCCAGGCCACTCTCTCTATGACGGCAGCAGCTGGCTGCCTCCCCACTGGGGCTGGCTGCCCAGTCCCGCTCCTCAGCCCTGGCTGGACCTGCTCCAGACTGGGCTGTCACCTGGTGAGCTGACAGAGTGGAGGGAGCTCGGAACCCAAACCTACCCCTCTGGAGAAACCCCAGTATCGCAGAGGCATTAGTTCCTGAGAGGAATGAAAGACCTTGAGAGGACTTTGGCCCCTGGTGCCTAGAAGGATCCACCCTGCAGAGTGAGGCTGATTGGCCAACTGGTCAGTGACATTTACTAGCCCCATCACCTCCACAACTTTACTTGTGCTTAATGCATTACCCTTTGCAGACCTTCTCACTCAGTCATTGCTCCATTCAACAAATATTCATTGAAGGCTGATGGGGGCCCCACAAATCTTACAATTTCATGAATAAACAAGTAAATAAAAATGAAAAACAAAGGCAATCCTGCCTTGTGGTAAGAGCTAACAAGGTAATGAGCAGAGTGTAGTGATGGTAGGGCCTCCCTGAGGAGGTGTCGTTTAAGCTGAGGCTTGAAGGAGGAGAAAGCCAGCCGTGTGACTAGTGCAGGAAGATGTTCCAGGCAGAGGGAATGGCATATGAAAAAGCTCTGAGTCAGGAAAGGGGCCAGTGCCTTAGAGATAGCAAGGAGCCGAGGGGACCGGACAGAATGAGTGAGGAAGACAGGGTGGGAGACCAGGTCAGAGTGAGAGGCAGGGCTCAGGTCATGCAGGGCCTTTTAGGCTATAGGAAGAAGTTTGGCTATTTCTCCAGGTATAATGGGAAGCTTGTCAAAGGGTTTTAAGGAGGCAGTGATGGGATCTTATCCTATGTAATAAAGAGCTAATATGCTAATTAGACAGAACAGCAGAATGACTGTCTGGATGACCTTCTGGACAACTGTGCAGATGATCTTCTGGACGAAGCCAGGGCTGTGAGGGGCTTTGAGGGCTGGCCAATGCAGCCGGGGCTGCTAAAGCCAAGCCCCTTGCACTAATTTCATGCATTGGGCCTCTAGTTTATACCATAAAAAGGTTACTCTGACTGTTGTGTGGAAGGAGAGAAGGTAAAAGTAGGAGACTATTGCAGCAGTTTGAGTGACTTGGACTATATTAGTGTATGAGGCACGATGGGCTAGGTTGTGTTGCAGTAACAAACAGCTTTTAACCTAAATGGCTTCACATTACAAATATTTACTTCTCTTTCATGCTCGGGTTTATTTTTGGTCAGCAGAGGAGCTCTGCTCATTTTAATCACTCAGGGATCTAGGCTGACAGGGTCCCCATTTCAACACGATCTCCATAATCCCCATGGCAGGAGGAAGGGAAGTGTAATGGCTCTTAAATTCCCCACCAGAAGTGACAGATGTCTCTTCCTCTCACAAGTTGTTGACTGAGTTAACCACACGGGTGTGCCTGACTTCAGATGGTGTGGGAAAGGGCCTTCCTACCATGTACCCAGGAGGAGAAAAGTTGGACCATGCTTATGACCATTACAGGCCATGAGAGTGAAGATGGAGAAACATAAACAAATTCAAGATATATTTTGAAAGTAAATGTGGCAGCTGTTCCTGATGAGTCACATGTAGAGAGGTTCGCTAAGGAGAACACTGGGTGGGAAACAAGCTTTGGGTGGAGCTGAAATGAAAGATTTGGAGTTGGGCATGCTCAGCTATAGCAACTGACTTATGCAAATAATTCCTGAGCTCAGAAAAGAGGGTTGGGCTGGATACAAATGTGTATGTCATCAAATACAGGTGGTGATTCGCACCCTGGGAATGGATGGGCTGGGTACAAATAAGAGGGTGCAGGGATGAGCCCGGGAAACTCTATCACCATGAGGGAGAGAGGTGAGCAGCTGGCCAAGCAAAGGAGAAGAAGCCAGAGAGACGGGATGGAAGCCGAGGGGTGTGTGCCACAGATAGCAAGAGGGCAGGGCTTCCTAAAGGAGGCTGCTAAAGTGCATTCTGATGGGACAGAAAACTGACCCCGATTTGACATGTGCAGTTTTTCCTCAAGTGGGGGAAGAAAAAGCCCCTTTAGTGGGGGTGAGAAATTACTGGGAGGCCTGGAGGTGTAGCTAATCCAGTGGCGCCTGATTAGGCCTGAATGATGTCCTAGGAGCTATTCTCCTCCCCCAACCCCCCGGCCCCCGATTCCTCGTCTTTCATCTGACAGGCCTTCTCCAGGAGGTAAGATGATGGCCTCAGCTTCAGTCCCATCTCCTTTGTGTAAGCTAGTAAGGGCATGCATTTCTGTCCTAGGAACCCCAGTAGAATTGCCATTGCTTGCATTGGGTCATGCTTCCCTCTTTGCCCAGACTAATCTCAGAAACAGAGTTTGGCGTTCTGGTTGTTCCAGCCTGGATTGTGCTGCCCATGCCCCTAGAGCTAAAGGGGTTCCCTTGGAGAGGAGTTAAGCCCCAGGGAGCTGGTCCCCTAACTCACAGCATGAACTGACCCTAGGAAGTGCCACTCCCTGGGGCATAAAGTACATCCTGGCCACTGCTCCAAGTCAGGACCCCTGGAATGGGCCCCCTGCCTAAGTCACAGAGCTAACAACTCACAAAATTTAGTTTAAAAAAATTCAAAAGGTACAGAGGACATGTGAGGAAATGTAAATCTCTGTCCCACCCCCAGTCTCCCCATGTTACCAGTTTCTAATGTATCATTTCAGAAATTTTTAGTGATTATGTGAAAACAAGAGGCCCAATGCATGAAATTCATGCAAGGGGCTTGGCCCTCGCAGCCCTGGCTTCGTCCAGAGGGTTGTCCAGATGGTTGTTCCGCTATTCAGCCATCCGGTCTAATTAGCATATTTTGTTTTATTATTATAGATACATATGTATGCCCTCTTTCTCTCTCTCTCTTCTTTTTACAAAAGTGATTGCATCCTATAAGTATTGTTTTATTTTTCTTCCTTTCTACTTAACAATATTACTTGGTGATTGCTCCATCCCAATACAAATATAGTTATCTTATCCTATTTATTGTCTGCATAGTACGTTGTTGGATGAATGTACCATACTTTATTTTAACTAATTTCCTGTTAAATTGGTTGCTTCCAGACTTGTGCTAGAAAATAATGTTGTAATGAGTACTCTAGATCAGATGCTTCTGCACACACGTGAGTGTATAGGTAGGATGTGAGGACTGATAGGCAGTTGACAGTCCTCTGCCTGAGACAAGACTTGGAGCATTGCTGCTTGCTAGCGTTGCTAAAACACGTTCACTTCCAAGGAGCCCAGTCTTGCCTCTGAGGTCAATGTTCCAAATTCTCTGAGGGAGAATCTGATGGACTCAGCCCCAGCCAGAGTTGGGTGTCAATGGGGACAGGTTAGCACCTTGGGAATGGGTGCGCTCACCTTGGGGAGAGGTGTAGATGATGAGAGGGTGCAGGGATGAGAACTCCATCACCATGAGGCTGGGGAGAGAATGAGCAGCCAGCCAAAGACAGCCCAGGTAAGAGATGTCAGCCCAGGTGAGAGATTCAGAAAATGGGACATTTATGATTGAAGCAAAAACTCAGTGATGGGGGAATGCAAAACTCCAACTGCATACAGATGAAGAAAGCCTTAAAAAAAGTCAACGCTTTAATTTTTTTGTGCACAGCATAGTGATTATAGTCAACAATACTCCATCATAAACTTCAAAGTTGCTAAGAGACTAGGTCTTAATTGTTTCCACCACAAAAAAGAATGATAATGATGGAACAGGATGGAGGTGTTAGATAACACTGCAGGAGGTAATCATATTGCAATATGTAGATGTTTCACATCAGCATCAGTACATCTTAAACGTACACAACATTTGTTATATGTCAGTTATAACTCAATTTTTTAAAAAGCAAGCTGACTCACTGCCCAGAACCTCTGATTGGTGCAGGGATTGGAGGTCTCCAGTTCTTTAAATGTGGACAGTTGAGTGGGGGGAGGAAAGGGCTGAATACAATAGGATTGCCTGAAAGTCTGCCTTTGACCCTGCAGAGACCCCCCGCCCCCCCCCTCCCCCCCCTTGCAGAAAGCAAAGCCTTTTCTCTTCTCTGGAGAAAGTGAGCCAGAGGGATATGCCTGGGGATTCCAGGCAGGGGCAGGGGCAGGGACCAGGCAAGGACTTGAAATCTGGATGATTAAATCAATGGAGGAAGTGGCCGCGTCCCCATTCACTAGCCCTGGAGGGAACTGCAGGGTTGACTAGCCCTGCACCCCCAAAACGGAGCTTCCCATGAGCTTAACCTTTGTAAATTGTGCAATGCCACACCTGCAGAGGAGGGCACCCTCTGTATCCGCACAGTCGCAAGAGCAACCCGAGAGCAGGTGATGGGACAGAGCATCCCCGGCACCGCCCGACCCCGCTCCCCTTTGTGTGGCAGCGCCTCTCCTCAGCCCTGAACCACTCACTACCTGGGCCTTCAATTAATATGTATTATGTATTTATTTTATAATTGAAATTTTGTGCCGGTTGATCACCACACATTTCTTTATCAATTTATTCTCCTCTCCCACTTGCCTTTTTCTCTAGTTTAACACCCACTATATCTATTCCCATCGGAGCCACGTGTTGCTAGGAACAGGAGCAGCAAGCTCACGCCGTGCTGTGTGAGGAAAGGGCCCTCTGCACCCTGGATGGGAGCCCCCCGGGGGAGGAGCAGCGGAACCAAGTCTGCCTCAGCCTCCCTGAGAGCTGCTGCGAGACCCTTTGGAGAAGGCATCGGTGAGGCCACAAGCGAACCTTGACCTCGGGGCTACCAGAGAGCGGGGATGGGTTTCCAGCAGAGATGTAGCGGCCGGCCCCCAGCTCCCAGGAGCGGGTCAGAGCAGAACCAGGAGGGGTGGGGGGAGGGCGGGGAAATGAGGTCCCTCCGCTGAGCCTCTTCTGGAGGGAGAAGAGGAACTTCATCCACACACAGTCATGACCCGCCAAGTCCAGACAAGCCAGACTCCCTGGGCATCATTCTGTCCTCAGGTGAAACAGATGGCGTGAGCAAGGCAGTGAGCATCGTGGTGATGGCAGCCTTCACCGTGCCTGTGTCCAGTTGGCACCCGCTGTCCTCCACGCCAAGTGCCCAG
This sequence comes from Corynorhinus townsendii, assembly GCA_026230045.1. Lineage (NCBI taxonomy): Eukaryota > Metazoa > Chordata > Mammalia > Chiroptera > Vespertilionidae > Corynorhinus > Corynorhinus townsendii. Next base: position 112,976,448 of record JAPDVU010000007.1, on the reverse strand, counting down.
CTCCCTTCCTCTCTCCCGGCCCCGTCACCCTGGACTAAGCTCCTGCCTGGGAACAACTGCTTCCTGATTTCCTCCCGGTTCCGGCTTGCTGTGGGCCGCACCCCCACAGCAGCTTTAGGTAAATGTGTGTGTGTCTGAAAATGCCTCTCCCCGCTCCCCAGTTGATTGAGAGTTGGCTGGATTGATAAATCTAGATGGGAAATAATTTTCCTTGCAACATTGCTTTGTTGTCTTCTTGCTTTTAAGGTGGCTGTTAAGCAGTTTCTCAAACTTTATCTACCAGCCCCCCCTCGCCGCGGGGGTCTGAAATGTCACAGCAGTGTGCCTTGGTGTGGGTCCATTTTTATCCATTTTTCTGGGCACATACAGGCCTTTTCCATCTGGAAATGTACATCATTCAGTTCCACATACTTTTATTAAGTTGTTTCTTTATTGATTCCTTCCTTTTTTTTTCTTGGCCTCTCTTTCTGGAACTCAGAAAAAGTCATTTGGATAGTAAACTTCTTGTTCTGGTTTCTCTGATTTTCTGTCTTTTTGCTTTTTGTTCTACTCTCTGGGAAATTTCCTGTTTTTTCTTTCTTTTTTTTTCATTTCACTTTTAAAATCTAAATATCTGCTTAATTCTTCTTTTTAAAAAGGCCATTTCACCCTGGCCATTGTGGCTCACTTGGTTGGAGCATTGATCCATGCATCAAAGGGTGCAGGATTGATATTTCTCTTTTATATTGATGTTTTTCTCTCCCTCTCTCCTCCACTCTTTCTAAAATCAATAAGAAAAAGATATCCTTGGGTGAGGATCAAAACAAACAATAACAAAACACTCTCTTCCTGCCCAGCCGGGGTGGCTCAGTGGTTGAGTATCAACCATGAATGGGGAGGTCACGGTTGATTCTGGGTCAGGGCACATGTCTGCATTGCAGGCTCCATCGCCAGTAGGGGGCGTGCAGGAGGCAGCCGATCAGTGATTCTTTCTCATCATTGATGTTTCTATCCCTCTATCCCTCTTCCCCTCCTCTCTTTGAAATCAATAGAAACATCTTTAAAAAAAAAATCAATTTCTTCCTATTTGAGGGACACAGTAGCTTTTCTCATTTCTCTGAAGATGTTAAGGTCATATTATTAAAATTAGTAATAGTCCTCCCTTCACCCACGCATATTGCCTGTTCCCAGGTTGTTTTTTTCATGTGATTGTTTTTAAAATTGAGATATAATTGACATATAACATTGTATTAGTTTCAGGTGTACAACATAATGTTTATATGTGTATAAATTGTGAAATGATCACCAAAGTAAGTATAGTTAACATCCATCAACTCATATCATTACAATTTTTTTCAAGATCTACTCTCTTAGCAACTGTCAAATAACTATAGTCACCATTAAATCCCCATTATGTATTTATTTTATAATTGAAATTTTGTGCCGGTTGATCACCACACATTTCACTTGCCCCCCATTCCCTGCTCTGGCAACACCAATCTGTTCTCTATGTCTGTGAATTTGTGGGGTTTTTTTTTGTTGTTTATTTTATTTTTAGATTCCACAAATGAGTGAGATCATATAGAATTTGTCTTTCTGTCACAAATGTCAGGATTACCTTCTTTGTAATGGCTAAGTTATATAGAGAATAATATATAGAATATTTTCTTTATCAATTTATTCATTAATGGACATGTAGGTTGTTTCCTTGCATTGTCTATTGCAAATAATGTTGCAATGATCGTGGAGGTACAGCTAGCTTTTCGAGTTAGGGTCCGTTTCCTTTGGGTAAATACCCAGGAGTGGAATTGCTGGGTCATATGCTAGTTCTATTTTTAATTTTTTGAGGACCCTCCATGCTGTTTTCCATAATGGCTGCAACAATGTACAATCCCACCTACAGTACTCAAGGGTTCCCTTTTCCTCACATCCTCGCCAACACCAGCTGTTTCTTATCTTTTTGATGATAGTCATTCTAACAGGTGTGAGATTCGATCTCATTGTGGCTTTGATTTGCATTTCCCTAGTGATTAGTATGCTGAGCACCCTTTCATGTACCTGTTTGCCGTCTGTATGTCCTCTTTGGAAAAATGTCTGTTTAGATCCTCTGGCAACTGAGTTGTATGAGTTATTTATATATTTTGGATATGAACCCTTCACCAGATCGATGATTTGCATATATTTCTCTGGTTAGGTAAGCTGCCTTTTCATTTAATTGATGTTTTCCTTTGCTGTGCCAGGGTGGGCTTTTTCCTTTCCGTTTGCTTATTTGTGTCAAGGGCTTTCTGTCTTTCCTCCTGGGCTTCCCAGATTCTGAGTTTTCTAAACTCTCCCACCTGGAGGTAGAGGTCTGGCTGGGTGGCCCCCAGGGCGGTGGGGAAGGAGGGCCCGGCCTCGGTGTTCAGCCCACTGGACAGCAAAGCCACCTGTTTCTCTACTGGAGCTCACACCTCACCCATGCCAGCTGAGCTCTACCCAGAGACCCTTGTTTCCTTCTTGCCAGAGAAGACACTTTCCGGCTGGGGGCAGGGAGTGAGCAGCCTAGTGTTGCAGGGGAAGGCGGGGGGTGGGGGGGGGGCAGGGACTGCCTCTCACCCCGCATCCCCCTCACCCCCTGTTCTGGTCTCCTACACCCTCCATCCCAGAGCCACCAGGGGCTGATCTCTTGAGAATATCATCACCCCCACTTTCCAGATGAGAAAACAGGCTTAGGTAAGTGAAGGAGGCCACCGAAGATCACACCATGAGTTAAACGGCAAAGCTCTGAGCTGAAAACATCTAAGGCCCCGTTCTTAGCTGTTCCCGGTGCCATGTTGCCAAGAGGCATTGCCCGCTCAGCTGTGGGATGGGGGCTCCAGTGAAAACTGTCTTCTGGCTGTGGGGTGAGAAATTTCCCAGACAGCCAGGGCCCTTGGAGACCCTGCACAGCCGAGACGCAGGAGGCCACCAGGGGGCAGCAGAGGCCCGATCTGGCGCGGCTGCTCTGTCCCCGGCTGACTGCACTCCCGCAGCTGTCCTGAGTCAACACCTGAACCGCCCGCCCCTGGCCAAGAATAGCAAGGGTACTTCACGTGGGTACTCCCTCCCAGGGTTTCGAAAGCCCCTCACGTCATCCCTATCATTTCACAATCCTGCGCACAGAGCACTGTTTCCATCTTCCTCCAACAGGTCCTCCAGGATACCCATTCTCGAAGGAGGCATCCTGGGCTGGGTGCTGGGATGAAAACCAAACAAAAACAGGTGTTGCCCGAAAAGGAACCTGCTAGGTAAACAGATAGCCAAGGCGCCCTGTGGAAAGCGCGATAATAGACGGACGTGTGGGATTTGAAGGCAGCATGAAGGGGAGGAAGGGGGCGGAATTATAATGCAGGGATTTAGCTGAGAGGTGACTCCGGGAGCCTTGTCTGCCAGCCGGAGGCACGGCTCCTGAGCCGAAGCAGAGAAAGAGGCTGAGAATTCTGGTCTAGAAAGAAGTCAGGTAAAAGGTCCCATGTTGAAAAAAATTGGATGTTAAGAGAATGTTGAATGTTCTAGAAATCATAAAGTGTGCATCTCTAAGTTCTGCGTCAAGGTGTGGGTTGGGATAGTTTCAACCTGAGCTCCAGAAGATGGCGAGAGGGGGTGGAGGAGGGTGGCCAGGAGGTTGTTGAGGGGTGTGTGTTGAGGGGGGGGGGAGAGGGGAGGGTGTGCTTTGGGTCCCAGCCAAGCTAATGGTGAAGAGACCCCACCTTGCCTGCTACCTCAGGGCTAGGCCCACAGCAACCAAGGACGACAAGGGCGCTTGGACCATCCCCTTGATGAGTCCCTCTCATTATTGATGCTCCCGCCTTGCAGGATGATCCCAGTGGAGTTCCAGGTCTCCCCCCAGCACAGCCTCTCCCCCCATAAATTTGAAATAAGCCTGGCTGGGTGAGTGACTGGCAACTCGGACTCATTCTTGGCTGACACCTGTGTGGTCCCTGAACTCTGGCCTCCCCCAAGTTTGGCCCAGAAGGGAGTGGGGTTGGGAGGGAAGGTGGAGGCACAGAAGACACCACACAGCTCTGCTTGCCCCTTGCAGCCTTCAGTCATGCCCGCCCATGGCACCATGGACACAGGTGTGCTGCGCCGCAGCCACAGAAAGCCGTGTCACCTAGGACACCCCTGCTGCCAATCTTTAATTTTATGCCCGGGCAACTTCGGTCTGCTCAGGCTAATCCCAGGTGGTGGCTGTAGGTGTAGGTGAGAGCAGGGGAGAGAGAGGGGCACCTGGCCTGGGTGCTCAGGGGGCAGTATCCCCACCACAAGCAAAACATTGCTTAATCCTCTTATGCTTTACCTTAGAAGCTCACATGCACTTTACCTGCTACTTTTTAGTGTGTCCTGGCAAGTCCTAGCAGAAAAACAATGTTTTAAAGGACCTACAGCTCCATTTAAAGTGAGTTAAACGGCTATTTCCTCAGTTCTAAGATGCTGTCAATTGCAAGAAAGAAGCATCTGGATTTAAGAACATGCACTTTTATTTTATTTTTGCAGGAGCAAAGGACGTGGCCATATTAAACAAGCGCATTGGTGCATTCAGATTTTTAGGAATGTTAATATGTGAAAAAAACGCACATCTTCAAATCAGGGAAAATTTTATTGGTAATTTTCAGGTTCCAAAAACACTTGAGAGTAAAATGGGCTTTCCTGGGAGATGCATGATGGTTGCCCTTGACTTCATGGCCCGACAGTGCAGCCTGGGCAGCCCAGGGCCAGCTCATGCTGCTGCGAGCTCCCGCCTAGCGGGATGCTCTCTCGGGTTGCCTAGATTGCTCATGGGTTGGAGTTTCGGTTAATCAAATCGTTCTGGTTAAGTAAGGGTTGCTCTCAATACATTACACATTTTACACTCTTTGATCCATGAACCAGGAGGTCACGGTTCAATTGCGGGTCAGGGCACATGACGGGGTTGTGGGTTCCATCCCCAATAGGGGGTGTGTAGGAGTCAGCTGATCAATGAGTCCCTCTCATTATTGATCTTTTTCTCTCTCTCTCCCTCTCTCCTCTCTATGAAATCAATAAAAACGTATTTATTAAAAAATATCTACACTTTTGGAGTTAGAGATTGTTCTGAAATAGAATCTCATCAATAAGCATTTAATGAATACCTAATGGGGGCCCATCTCTCTACCTGTATATCATCAACTCCAGAACATGAATGATTCTCACCCTAACAGTTCACGATTCCACAGAGCTACTCAGGGCCTTTGTAAGGGACACAGTTAAAGAAGTGGGAGTTGTGGTCTGAGTGAGAATCTATGCCATTGGTGTGTTATATTTTTTGCCCAAGTACTTTGTCACATGACTTCTCATTTGTTTCTTGTAACAACACTGGTAATATTACCGCAGACATTCTCATTGGACCAAGGAATACAAGGAGGCTCTGACTGACTAAGCCTCTTGCCTGGCACCATGTGGCTAGTGAGTTGTCTGACGGGCCTTCCCTCAGGCACCTGGCGCTCCGTCCCCAGGCCTCCCTCTTCTTCATGCGACTTTTGTGCTGCAGGAAACACTAAGGCAGCTTTAGTTTTGTGTGTTCCAACAAAATCAGATTCGTCTTTGCATCTTTTTCCCACCCAGAGAAGCAACCCCCAAATAATTCTACGACTTTGAAGAGAGCAAGCAAGACCTCTGGATTTTGTGTGGATCTATGACCTATTTAAATCAGCAGCTGTCTAAGCCCCAACTGTGTGCCCCAACTATGTGTCACCAAAGTGGGCTCCTCCAGTGTGTCCTCATGCCTGTCTCTAACCCCCTAAGGGCAGGCTCTTGGACCACATATCTATGAGGACCAAGTCACCCCTGAACTCTACCTCAGCCCGCCCTCAAGGCGCCCCTGTCTGTGAGGAGATGGGCTGTTAGGCTGTGAACCCACCTGCTAACACAGCAATGTGAGCTATGGGGAAGAGCTGCCGGAGCTCAGAGGAGGGACGAGGGGCAGAGGGCAGGGGCAGTAGGGCATAGGGGAGATTTATCGCTGAGGAGGTGACCTTTGAGCTGCCCTCTGAAGGATGAAAGAAACTCTGCAGGTGGATAGAGGGCATTCTTGGCAGGGGAACAGCCTGAGCAAGGCTCAGAGGCTTGGGAATACAAAGCACTTGCAGTGGTTCTCAACCTTTCTAATGCTGCGACCCTTTAATACAGTTCCTCATGTTGTGGTGACCCCCAACCATAAAATTATTTTCGTTGCTACTTCATAACTGTAATTTTGCTACTGTTATGAATTGTAATGTAAATATCTGTGTTTTCCGATGGTCTTAGGCTCTACAGCAGCAGTTTTCAACCTGTGGGTTGTGACACAGATATTTACATTACGATTCATAACAGTAGCAAAATTACAGTTATGAAGTAGCAACAAAAATAATTTTATGGTTGGGGGTCACCACAACATGAGGAACTGTATTAAAGGGTCGCCGCATTAGAAAGGTTGAGAACCACTGATTTAGAGGATGGTATGGGTGTGAAAGAATGAATACACATGTGTGTGTGCACATGCATGTGCATTTGTGCCAGTGAGAGAGAGAGAGAGAGAGAGAGAGAGAGAGGTGGGGGAGAGACGGGCTCTTAATTGTGTTCTATCTTTTCCCAGTCGCTGGCTTCCCGGAGTCCCTTCCCAGAGCTCTCGGCCTAGTTTTGAACTCTATGGGCCTCTGGGCTCACAGTTTGTCCCCTCAGCAGCTCCTGCCCTGACTCGGTTCTTCCGAAGCCTGCCCTAAGCTTGGCTTCCAGAAGGACACTTGATCCCACCTCATGGCTGGCAGTGGGCACAGCCTGGGAGCAGCTGCGTTGACTCCAGATGGAAAGTGTTTGGAGAATTCTGATGTGACATCACCCCAGCACAGCACTGCGCTGACAGTAACTGATCTGGGAGTGGCCAGGTGAAGTCACTCACAACCTTGCTCTTGTCAAGGGCTGGCACAGATCAAGGAGCTCGGCTTGGGGGTGGGAGTCTAGAACAGAGAGGTGGCACTGGGAGAGGACTTTGGGGTGTCCTGACCATCTTTGAGAACAGCCCAGAGGCAAACGAGGCCCTTCACCCATCCCCTGTGACTGGAGCCCAGTGGAGGCCCTGTACTCGCTCACTGGCTGTAGGCAAGGCCCAGTTTGGCTGCTCCGGGCTCTCCTATGTGCCCCCCACCTCAAGCCTAGGCCACCTCTTCTCACAGGCCAGGCCCACTGCCACAGGGCCACCAAAGGTCTGCCTGTGGCCTCTTGTGATCAGCCCTCCCAGCCCTGCTAAGCCCTCCTCAGCCAGCAAGGAGCTAGGGCTGCCCTCCGCTGCATGCCGGCAGATGAAAGGGAAGCGCCCTGTCCCAGCTGACATCCGCACCCTGGGCCCAGACCCAGGACTTGTCTTCAAGGCACCATCTGTCGCCTGCGAGGGCTGAGTAGGGACAGGAGGCTGGCACTGGGGCCCAGCGGGCAGGCTGGGAGGGGGAAATCAGGGGCCTGCCCAGTGGTTTTGAAGTTCCCCTGGTGAGAGAGCACCCTTATTGCCCCTCTTCCTCTGCCACTCTCGCCCATCTGTGCAGAGTTTGGACCTGGGACTGAGCAAGAAGGGAGTTCAAAGCAGTCAGTCCCCAGCTCAGCCTGAATGTCCCTGACATCTAAGAGCACTCCCTTCTGGGGAAGCCAGAGGGCATAGCCAGATGGTTCCCAGCCCAGGCGAGCATCCAGTTCCAGGCATCACAGGGTCACCATGGACTCATGAGACAGGAGTTGGGCACTGGGCATCAGGCCACAGGATGGGCTGCCTGGGGTTGGTGCCCTGGCTGGCTCTCTGCCCTCCCCGGGAGCAGGCCATCTGCAGAACATAGAGATGGACAGGGCCAGAGACTCCTCTGGGTGGGAGCAAACCCCACTCCTTAGGGCTGCAGGACAGGAACACATTCCCAGGGACTGGGGAGCGGGAGGGTGGACGGGCCTTCCTGCTTGCTCCTGTCACCTGCTACTTTGGAAGGAATAGTGTTGGAGAGAAAAGAGAAGGGAAAGGTGAGGGCATTTGAAGATTAAGAGGGAAAGGGAGAAGGAAGAGTGAAACATGAGAGGGGAGTGGAGAAAGAAAGGGAGGAGGGGCAAGAAGAAGGATTGGGCTATAGGTAACAGAGCCTGTAACAACAGTGGCTTAAACAAGATGGTGGTTCCTCTTGTATACAAATTTAGGTAGGTGGTCCAGGGCTAGTGTGGAAACCCGAGTTCCTACTCTTCCCACCATTCCCAATAATCTCAAGCTTCAGTGTGAAGGGAGGGGTGGGAGAAAGGCGCACCCCTCACTTTAGGGACATACATCTCATAGCCAGAATGTCCTGACAAGCGCTACCTCTAGCTGCAAGGAATGCTGGGAAATGTAGTCTTTGTTCTGAGCATCCATGTGTCCAGAGTAAAAGGCTCAAGGAGACAATGGATATTGGGTGAGAGGAACATGAAGAAGAAGAGAAGCTCTCAGGAGGAGGAGGTAGGAAACAGGAAGGAAAGGAGAGAAAGACCTTTGGAGTAGCTTGCACTCAGAGTCAGACCTGATGCCCCAGCACACCTGGTCCCTCCCCGGGTGACCAGGTCTAGGGGTTTGTCAGGAGCCCCTCCCCCGCCCCCTCCCCGCTGAGATTGGTTAATGTGCTACTGGGCCCAGACCTGAAGTGGGCTGGAGACTCAGAGAAAGGTCTGTGCCTAACAAAAGGGAAGGGGACAAAGTGCAGGTTCTACTTTCTTTCTTACCAAGAGGAGGCTGTCAAGTGTACCTGGTGGGGTGGCAGGAGATGTGAGCACTATGCTGAGTCACATTCTCTCAGGATCTAAGGAGAACTTGTCCAGTTGTCTTCAAGGTCTGTGCAGGTACATAAAGCACGGCGTCATCTCATACATCAATTCGGTGGCTTTGGGTCACAAGTCACAGGAAACCCAACCACAGTGTTCAACAAGAGTACTTATAACCTCTCGAAACAAGAGGTCCAGAGGAGGCAGTTCCAGGATGGATTCATTCAACAGCTCCGTGATGTTCCACTTCTCAGAAATTCTCATGGCTTTTTCTTTGGGTTGTAAGATGATAGCTGGTCCTCCTAAAATTGCCTAAAGGACGGAAGTCTTCTTCTCACCATGTCACTTATCTGGGAGAACCTCTCCCTCAGAATTCCCTTTCTCCTGGCTGGGCTGAGTTATCTATCTCTCCGGGTTAGGGTTAGGGTTAGGGTTAGGCAAGGGGGAATGGGAGCACCCCTCCAGGGTGTGGTTGGGTTAGACCAGTGATGATTCATCACCTGGGACCACCTTCTGTGAGCACATTGCAGCTGGATCCTGAGCAAAGACAAGTTCTGTTTTCAGATAAACGGAGCCGTGGCTGTGGGTTAGGTCTAGGGCAGACATTACTAATCAGTATGGCTCTCCTTCTCACAGGGGCCTAACCAATCAAATGACATTGGCACAGGAGATAAAGCATATGTGTCATCTTGGTCTTAGATAATAGGAAGGGAGAAAATCACAATTCAGGCATCTTCAGTGAACCAGTCATCTTGTCACTGCTTCATGTGGTGCCTTTAAATACGCCTACACATTCTTTGACAGCCCTTCCTTCAGAGCGTCGTAGTGAATTCCTCTCCCATTGAGTGTGGTCTGGGTGGAGTAATTCCTTTCTAGTGAATAGAAAATGGCAGAAGTGATGGTGTGCAACCTTTGACACTAGGTTTCGCCCTGCTCTCTTTTGGATCACTTGCTTTGGGGAAGGACAGCAGCCCTGCAAAGACATCCATGTGGGGAGGAACTGAGCCCTTCTGCCCGCCATGTGAGGGAGTCGTTTTTGAAGGGGACCTTTCAGCCCCAGTCAAGTCCCCAGAGGACCGCAGGCCTGGCTGCCACCTTGACCACCACCTCATGAGAGACCCCAAGCCAGGACCCCCCAGCTAAACCACTTTCAAAGTCCTGACTCACTGAAAGTATGACACAATCAATGTTTATTGTTTGTGGCCACCAAATTTTGGGGTAATTTGTTATGCAGCCAGGACTGGGACTAGGGTGAAATCAGAGAGGGCCCTAGGGCATAATATCTGAGGGCCAACCCTGAGGGTGAGCACCTCCTTAAATTCTGTGCCCTAGGTTCCTCCCTTGACTCACCCTAGTCCCAACCCTGCGTCTAGCAGGACATAAACCTCCATCCCCTTTCCATCTCCCAGCTTGCATGTGGGGGTCCTTGGGGTTCTGAAGAAGCTGGTTCCATCTCTTGTTCCAAAGGGGGGTGGGGTGGGGGCATGTGCCAAAGCCCATCAGTACATTCCAGTACCCTTAGGTCACAGTGATGGGATCAGTGTGGCCTGTGACTCAGTCTTGTCCCACCAGAGTAGATGTTTTGCTAGAGATGCTGGGACAGGCATGATTTCACGCTTGTGGTTGAACAAGGTAAGTATAACTCTGAGGACTTCTGCCAGCCTTTTTGGGACCTGTGAGGGGAGGCAGATTGGGGATACAGTTGCTAGCAAGGAAACTGGGTCCTTGGAGATATTGTGCAGCTGCTAGATTAACGCCTACTTGCAGCCAGCTTTGTCTCTGGACTTTTCAGCCTAGTGAGCTAAGAATTTCCCTTTTAACAATTTAAACCAGTTTCAGTCTGGTTTTCTGTTACAGGCAAAGGAAAGCACAACTGTGATGTTAAACACACAGAGGAGACCCCACATCGCTTACTCACACAGATGCTGCCAAGGATCCAGCTGCTTCGCACTGTGCAGAGTATCCAGATGTTTCCATTAAAGTGTGCTTGTTTCAGCCAGATGTTGAGTATCTTGTAGATGGAAGGTTAACATGATTTAATGCTTAAAAGCAAACACCCTTCCCTCCTTTTCCCTCACCCCGACGGGTGCCTGCCCATTCACAGTCCTTCCCAGGTAGCCATGTCCCACCCGAATCCTCAGGCAGGTGCCGTGTTTCATATCAAGGTGTCATGTTATCCCCCTTCACCAATCCCCACTTATCCCCTTCCTCCACTTTTGGGGCAAAGATTGGTCCTAAAGAGCCAATGAGGAGGCTTGGCAACAAACCATATGTGGCCTGGCACAAAGAGATGACCTGGGGCAAGCAGAGCCTGTCTTTGTCTCTCTGAACTAAGACATGCTAAAGGAAGCAGTTTCAGGCGGAGCCACAAAGCAGGGATGGGGCCATGGGAGAATGTGAAGCAAGCAAAAGTCATGCAGGAGCAGAAATGAAGAGCAGGAGGCTCCCAGGGGAGAACTGTCCCAGAGTTCAGGGGGAGATTAAGCTCACTGCCAGTGAGAAGGGATGGAGCCGATGCACAGAGAGGACAGGCGCCCTCAGGAGATGGAGATCAATTAGCCAGGATAGGCCAGGTTCTAGTCTGGAAACAATCAACCCAACAAGAGTTGACTCTTGACCACACATGGCCTGTCCATCACTGGCCATCAAGGAAGACTCTGTACACCTGGACACATGCGTCTACCATGGCCGAGGCAGGGGAAGGAAATTCTGCCTGTTGCTCCTCAGCTATTAAGGCTTCTATCCAGAGGTGACACGTGTCCCTTCTGCTTGCAATTTATTGGCAAAAGCAAGTGTCATGGCCGTGCCTAATTTAAAGGTAGGAGAGCCATGCAATGCTGGTGTGCACAGAAAGAGGAGAAACGGGAATAGTTGTGACCAGCCCTGCTGATGTCCATAGAGAGGGGAGCTAGACCCTAGAGCTGCCTCAGATGCCGTGGGTCCAGATTTCATGAGGCCCCGCCCCACCATGGTCCTGGTTTATACGCACACAAAATCTTTACTTTTCTCATTGCCCCACGCGTGCCTTGCAATAACCACCACCCTCTATACACACATTTGCTTATTTCTTGCAACTTAAGATGTCCCTCCATGACTTCTTTAAAAACAAATGTTTGTATTTATTTTAGAGGGAGAGAGAGAGAGACAGAGACTCTGATGTGAGAGAAACATAAATCAATTGCCTCCCACAGATTGGGGACCGAACCTGTGAATGAAGAAGCTATGGCATAGAGAGAGTTAAGCAACCTGGGGATGCGCCCTGACTGGGAATTGAACTGGCAACCTTTCAGTGCACAGGATGACATTCAACCAACACAACCAACCGAGCCAAACCAGCCAGGGCCATCCATGATGTCCTATTTCCTTTGAATGCTCCTTTCTCAACTGGGAACTTTCTCTGTCAAAAGCGTAAAGCCAGCACAAATCATCTTTGGGCCTCTTTTTTATAACAAGGTGGGGATCTACAGGCCCCCTGCCTCGGGAATGTCAGCGAAGACTGCTGCAAACTCCATTTGCACACACCAAGACTAACCTGGCAGGTAAGAGAACAAATCCATAAAGTTTTGTAGTGCTTTCGTATTTTAGTTTTTTGTTGTTGTTAGTTTTTGCTTTGTTTTTTGGTTTCTGTTTTTTTGTTTGTTTGTTTGTTTGTTTGTTTTTTGCCAAGCACTGTGCTAAGACCTGTGTCTGGACTCTGCCATTTATTTATTTTTTTTAAATAAATCTTTATTGTTCAGATTATTACAGGTGTTCCTCTATTTTTCCCCCCATAGCTCCCCTCCACCTGATTCCCCACCCAACCCCATGCCCTTACCCCCGCCACTGTCTTCATCCATAGGAGTAAGATTTTTGTCCAATCTCTTCCCGCACCCCTCACACCTGCTTCCCCTGAGAATCGTCAGTTCACTCCCTTTCTATGTCCCTGATTCTATTATATTCACCAGTCCATTCTGTTCTTCAGATTTTTTATTCACTTGATTTTTAGATTCACTTGTTGGTAGGTATGTATTTGATGTCATTTTGTTGTTCATAATTTTTATCTTTACCTTTTTCTTCTTCTTCCTCTCCTTAAAGAATACCCTTCAGCATTTCATGTAATCCTGGTTTGGTGGTGATGAACTCCTTTAGCTTTTTTTTTTGTCTGTGAAGCTCTTTATCTGACCTTCAACTCTGAATGATAGCTTTGCTGGGTAGAGTAATTTTGGCTGTAGGTTCTTGCTGTTCATCACTTTGAATATTTCTTGCCACTCCCTTCTGGCCTGCATAGTTTCTGTTGAGAAATCAGCTGACAGTCGTATGGGTACTCCCTTGTAGGTAATTAACTGTTTTTCTCTTGCTGCTTTTAATATTCTCTCTTTGTCTTTTGCCCTTGGCATTTTAATTATGATGTGTCTTGGTGTGGTCCTCTTTGGATTCCTCTTGTATGGGGTTCTGTGCGCTTCCTGGACTTGTAAGTCTATTTCTTTCACCAGGCAGGGAAAGTTTTCTGTCATTATTTCTTCTAATAGGTTTTCAATATTTTGCTCTCTCCCTTCTTCTGGCACCCCAAAAATTCGGATGTTGGTTCCCTTAAAGTTGTCCCAGAGGCTCCTTACACTATCTTCATATTTTTGGATTCTTTTTTCTTTTTGTTTTTCTGGTTGGATGTTTTTTGTTTCCACATATTTCAGATCTTTGGTTTGATTCTTGGGGTACGTTGATCTACAGTTGAGTTTCTGCATATTCTTTATTTCAGACAGTGTATGCTTCATTTCTGACTGATCCTTTTCCATTTTTTTGGCATTCTCATTAAGCTCCTTGAAGGTCTCATCAAGTTTCTCAGCGGTTTTAAGAAGATTCTTGAGTAACCTTATAAATGTGGTTCTGAACTCTATGTCATCCAGTAGTTTGCTTTCCTCCGTTTCTTTCATTCGTGACATGTTTCTTTGTCTCCTCATTTTGGCTGCTTCCCTGTGTTGATGGAGTAGCTTTGTGTGGTAGGTGACCTATAGGGGGCAGTAGCTCAGCCTCCCCAATCACCTGATGTGGACACTCTTGGTACACCCCTTTGTGGGCTGACTGCAAAGACTTGGTGCAGTTAAAGCCTTAATTGCTGTTGGTATACTGGGAGGAATTGACCTCCAGGCCAATTAGCTGTGAGCACTCACTGTGTCTATAATGGAAGAAGTGCTGCGCTGAAGACACACTTATGGGGCAGGACTTGTTTCAGTGGGGCTTTGGTGCTCACTGAGTCTGCCTTTGAATGTGTCACTTATGGATGTGAGGAGTTGAAATCTGGTGTCTCACTCTGACCACTAGGTACACTGGCTTCTGGATCTCCAATGGGGTGCAGGTCAGCTACTGTCTGAGGCCACCCAGCAGGAGCTACAGTGAGAGCTACAGTTTTCTCCTCTTTGCTTGGGGTTTGGAGGTTTTGGAGCTGTCTGACCCAGGCTGCAAGTTTTCTAGGTTAAGCTGCGATAGGGCGGGGCTTTCTTCTGCTAACGCTGCTGCTTGGTGCTTGGGTGGGTTTGTAGGTTGTGCAGGGCGGGGTCTCAGGGTGTCACTAGGCTAGGGCGTGGCAAACAGCAATGGCTGCTAGTTAGCCGGCTCTGTGTCCCCAAGGGCGTCCCAGAGTCCCGTGCCCCCGTGCAGTAAACAATTATTCCTGCGCGCAGCTCTGCAAGTAAGCCCCCCTCACTGGCAGACAGTCCAGCTTCTCCCCGTAGGAGTTTGGGTCCCCCGCGTCTCCCCAGAAACTGGATTTCAGAGTAATCGGGGGCTTGTCTCCCTTCAGGTTGAAAAAAGTAACACCCGCCGCCAGCCCGGATCACGCGCCTCCGTACCTCAGCTTTTCAGTGCTCGTGCACGTCTCGATGCTCTTTTCTCTTTCCTTCTAGTTGTAGAACTTCCACTCAGCCAGCTTTCCCGTGGTTCTGGGTGATAGACGTTTTGTCTTTTAGTTGAATTTTTGAAATTGTTGTAGGAGGCAGCAGTTTAGGTGTTTACCTACGCCACCATCTTGGATTCTCCCTGGACTCTGCCATTTAAAATACTTTCCCCAACCAGGCTGGTGTGGCTCAGTGGTTGAGCATCAACCTAAGAACCAGGAGGTCACGGTTTGATTCCCTGTCAGGGCACATGTCTGGATTGTGGGCTCCATCCCCAGAAGGGGGTGTGCAGAAGGCAGCCGATTGATGATTCTCTGTCATCATTGATGTTTCTATCTCTCCCTCCTCCTTCCTCTCTGAAATCAATAAAAAGATATTTTAAAAAGATAAAATACTTTTGCTGTGGTCAGGTGGCTCTGTTGATTGTAGCGCCATCCAATACACCAGAAGGTGACAGGTTTTATCCCCAGTCAGGGCATGTATGGGAGGCAACAACTGATTGACGTTTCTCTCTCACGTGGATGTTTCACTCTCTCTCTCCCCTTCCTTTCTTTCTAAAATCAATTTAAAACAACAACACAAATCCTCAGGTGAGGATTTTTAAAAATCAAAATACTTTCAACCTCACTTTGCGAACAAAGAAGCTTTGGCATAGAGAGGTAAGAGCAGTTCCCTCGGGGCCTGACTTCATGGCTGTGCTCGCACGTTATAGCATGGCCCCGGAGAATGGTGAGGAGGGTTTGAGGGCTGAAGGGTCTTCCCTGGCGGATGGAGGTTAATCTCTGAGGAGGCAAGAGGAAGGGTGGAGGCTGCCTCAGGTGAGTAGACAGCTTACCTCTGAGGAGGAAGCAGCCTTGGACCCAGGAGAAACGCACTTATTGGGGCAGGATGTCATACCTTTCAGATGCTCTTGGGCCCAGACTCAAGTCCTTGTTGGCAAAGATTGAGAGACTGAAAGAAAATAAGCTGTGTTTGATTGAGCACATATCGTGACCGAATTGTGGTCACCACACACCTTTTCTCACCGAAAGGAACCAAGGCTTCTTGGAGAATTGGCTGTTTCCAGTTCCGGAGCACAAACGTACAAGAGGAGCCCAGAGCATCTGGTACCAGAAGGCAAGAATACTACCTGCCCCCACAGGTCACGGCCAAAGGACTCAGGTACCAACTTGAAGGCGCTCATACCGGACAGAAGGGGATCATTTGTGCATCAAAACCAAAACTAAGCAAACAAATAAAAGCCCTACAGTCAGCCCAGCCAGCATGGCTCAGTGGTTGAGCGTCGACCTATGAACCAGGTCACAGTTCGATTCCCGGTCAGGGCACATGCTTGGGTTACGGGCTCGATTCCCAGTGTGGGGTGTGCAGGAGGCAGCCGGGCAATGATTCTCTGTCATCCTTGATGTTTCTATCTCTCTCTCCCTCTCCCTTCCTCTCTGAAACCAATAAAAATATATTAAAAACAAAAAACAAACACTGCAATGAATTGAAACACATCAAGTATTTAAAAAATACATAGGTTCAAATGACAAAAAAAAAAGACATTTGGAAGGGTACTGAGAGAAAACCAACTATTCAGAGAACTAAAAAATAAAGGGCAAAAAGTTTTTTAAAAGCTAACTTTGGGGCCTCCCAATGATTCAGTGAAGTTGGGGGCTAGTTGGCAGGCTTCCCATGTACTCTCCCAACTCTCCTTCTGGTTCTCCTCAGGCCTCATTTCCACCATGAGAGATTCATTCCTTTGGGTTAAGATTGTTCTGAATCAAAGTGAAAGTACAAAGACTTTGGGAAAGACTTGTTAACTACTTTTCTCACAAACTGTGACAGAGGAAAAATGGAAAGTCCTATGGCTCCGGAGGTCTGGATGGCTAGGGCTATAGCTAGAGAGGATGGGCGGGGAGGGGCAAAGAGCTTGTCAACATCCTGGGGGCAAGAGAGCCCCCTGGCTGGCCATCCAATGTTCAGCTCCTCAGTAGCCCAGTCAGAAGGAGTCTGATCCAGCAGGTGGAAAGAAACGTGCATTTTATCACATGGCCCAGGTGAGACACATGTTGTTTCTGGGGGACACTGGGCCGGGGCTTCTGGATCTCCCCTATTGCCCTGTGTGACTTCCTGCCCCAGCTGTGCTGGACTGTCATAGCTGAGCTCTTCTGGCCTCTGCAAACGTCACCAGGCTCCTGGCCCTGGGACCTCTTTACTACGCCTGGTCCCTTTAAGATGCCAGGCCCTTCCCTGCGTGGGGAAGCTGGCACCACAGAGTAGGGACCCCGTGTGAGCTCTGTGCTGCCTGCCCTCACCGTGCCCTGTCCTGACATGCCCAGCTTTTTGGGTGACGGCCCCCTCACTCCTGGCTCCTGATGCTTGACTACAGTTCTCGGGCTTGGCTAAGCCTGGGACTCTCCATCTCAGCCCAGGCCCTGAGGTGTCCTCGATCCTGGATCCTTCTCTCCTCACCAGGGCCCTCGTGCGGCCCTTCTCCCGGGGCAGGAGGTTCTTTGCAGCCCTGCTGAGCAGCTCTGTGCTCAGCCAGATGTGTGGCTGCTCTGCCTTCCCTCCAGTGCCTGCCCTCACTGTCCTCTCTCCCACTCTCCCACCTCCCCTGGCCCCTGCTGTCCCTTGGGCTTCTAACTGTCCCTCCCTCCCTGAGGTCTGGCTCCAAGGCTCTCCCCTGTGGAGAAGAGCACCCGTAGTCCAAGCCTGAGCCCAGCCTTCCCCAGCAATGCTCCTCAGCCCACCTCCTCCCTGGGGACTGAGCGCCCAGTTTGGGGCTGACCTTCGGAGCCTGGTCCCTGCACTTCCAACCCATGACTAACGGGCCTGGCTGAGCTCCCCTGTTCTGAAACCTGGCCTTTGCCTGACCCCATGGGCAGGCCTGGGCACCAGCCTTGGCCCTCCCTGGCTGGCTTGTCCCCCCTGCCGCCTGAGCCTGGGTTATGACATCTTTCCACCCAGCAACTCTTATTTTGAGAAGGCAAACATGGTGGTGCCCCTAGGCATCCGCACACGCTAATGCACACACACACACACACACACACACACACACACACACACACGGCTTTGCCTCGATGCCTCACGCACAGGCGTGAAAATCCGGCTGGCTGTGTTTATTTTCCTTCCTCTCCTTTCCCCTTTAGAACAAACACCAGTCCTGTACCAGCGACCACCCTCTGCCCTGTCCTCCCAGCAGCTGTGAATGGGAACAGAGTGGCTTTTAGCAGGAGGCAGCAGCCTGAATGAATTGATCGGAGCCTCAAAGCCTCTAAGTTTGCTTCTTAGCAATTCAGTGCCTCTCCCCAAGCGAGTTTTCCATGGGCCTCGGCGCAAATGCCTCCCCATCGCACCCCCTCCTTTCAGATTTTATTTTAGTTCATTTTTGGTCCCAAGCATTTTGTTTTCTGTTTTCTACAAGGGAGCCTGAATCTGGGCCTCAGAAAAACAAGGCCGAGCTGCCAACTGGAAATGTTTGCTCTGGGGGCGAGTTCGGAGGCTGGCGTCAGGCGGGGCAAGATCCGTGCCAGTGGAATGTGATTTGGGGGGGAAGCTGCAGGTCACTCAATTGCTGGCAGCCTGCCCGGGAGCAACTGGATGCTTTCTGGGCTGTGTGTGTGTGTGCAGGCTTCCCCCCACCTCATGCAAACAGAGCCGGGGGACGTGGAGACAGAAGCATTAGGAAGAAACTAGACAGGGGGCTGGAAAATCAGGGGGAGAGTAAGTGGGCGGGGGTGAGGGGACGGTGCCAGGATCAGGGCAGCCACTTTATCCACATCCATTGTGTTCTCAGCCTGGAGCGGGGGCTCTTGGGAGCAAGGAGAGCTGCAGACCAGCTCGGCCCCCGAGACTCATGAGCTCTTTGGAGAAACAAGGCTCCCAGCACAGGGCCCAGTTCAGTGGAGGGAAGACTTCCTGGAGGCGGTTCAGGGTCCGAGCCCTGAAGCATGAAGTGTTGCTTTGAGAGGAAAGGAGAACTATTAGTCGCTCCCATGTGCCAGGCCCTGTGTAAGCCCTTGACTTGGATGATCTCCTTTAATCCTCCCACCAACACTACCAGAGTCAGGAATCTTTCTTTTTGTGTGTGTTTGTTATTCCTCACCCAAGGGTATGTTCTCCATTGCTTTCCAGAGAGAGTGGAAAGGAGGGAGAGAGGGGGAGAGAGACAGAGGAGAGAGAGAGAGAGAGACACCTTGATGTTAGAGAGACACATCAATTGGTTGCCTCCAGCATGAGCCTCGACCTGGGCAGGGATTGAACTTGCAACCCAAGAATGTGCCCTTGATGGGAACGGAAACCGTGACCCTTCGACACTGGGGTGAGGGGGGGGGGGGCAATCTATCTTTTTTGAAACTTTGAAAATGTGGAAACTGAGAAACAGAAGCTCAGAGAGATTAGGGAATTCGGCCAAGCACCCAGCTTGTAAGTAGTGACCCTCAGTTAAGTTCAGGCTGCCCGACTTTCCTCTCCACTGAGTGTCCTTTTCCACTTAGCCAACTTCCCTGAAGGGCCTGCGTTTGTTTTTTTATTTTTTAAAGGTTTTTTCTGTTCCTGGAAAGAGAACTGTTAAATTCAAGGTGGGGGATCTAAGATGTGAAGGTAGATTTTCCAGAGGGCAGTGTGGGAAGTGCTTGGAGATCGGAGAGGACCCTGCCCATTTCATACAAGCCAGGCCTCTCCTACAGCCTGGATCACCTCGCCAGGGGCCCACGTCCCTCCCGCACTCCCCAGCACCCCCTCCACATGGCAAGTTCTTCCCACCCAGATGTTCACTCTGGGACTGCCCACTTGGGAGGGCCTCAGAAGTTGTCCACACTGCTCTGAGCAGTGGACGAGAGGTGAACCAACCAGATGGGAGTTGCTCAGGGCAACCAGCACGACCTTAGATTTGGAGTCAGGAAACCCGGAGTTGCCACTCCTTCCCAGTGATGTCAAGTGAGTGGTTACTCTGCTCAGGTCTGTTTCCTCAGCTCTGAAATGGGGAGTAGCCAGGATGGCCTTGGTGCTGTCACAGGCAGAAGGCAAGAACCTAAGACCGCCGGCTTGCTAGGCAGGTGTTGGGTGGGGGTGAGAGGAGCTCCCCTTAATGTCCAGCCTACGGCGGAAGGATCCTTTGCCCCAAGAAGCAGGGTCCAGCACAGGCTCAGGAGCAGAGTGGTAAATAAGGCAGGAGCAGATGGGGCGAGGGAGGGGACGTCTTGGTCAGGCAGTGAGTTGGTCCGTAGAGATCAGAGGGACAGGAATCTGATTAGAACAGCTCCATTGGCCACTTGGGGACTTTATGGTCCTGAGGCTCAACAGTTGGTTAGTCTCACTCACTGATTCTGTTTTTACCTAACTACCACTAGTGATAGGTAAACACTGGCTTGGAGCCACCTGCCCTGATCATCTGTATTGGCTGAACTGACTCCCCAATTCCATGAGACAACTGATTTGTACCAATTATTTCCAGGAAACAGGCAATCTCCTGACTTCACCAAACCCATGAACTGTTTTGGCTTTTCAGAGACAAACTGGACCTGACATCTTTGGTTCTCAGGAGACAGGCCACGTGCCACTTACCAACAATAGCCAGATCCCTAAGAAGGCTGGGAAAAACCCTGCCAACAATGGGATCTGGGACTCAGTCTACCCCCTCAGTAAAATGGGAAGATTAGACTAGACCAGCAGCAGCAAACGCCTGGCGTGAATACTGGCACCCTGGCTCTTCCATCCACAGCGGACATTGCTAATCAATTACCTCTCATCTCCGTGGGACCCAGATGCAGCCTCAGAATCCTTTTCAACCCAGGGCTTCCAGCAGCCCCTACCAATCAATTCGATTTGGCATGTGTCATAAAAAGCATTTGTCCTCTAGGCAATCGGCGATCTCCAAGCGGCCCTCCAGCTGTGCTGATTCAGAATTGCAACTGATTGGGTGTCTCGGGAGACAGACCACCAGATTGCCAGCTGTCCCTGAGGCTTCCCAGGTCCGCTGAGCTGCCCCTGAGCGGGGCCAGGGCTGAGCGGTGCCTTATTAATTTTCCTCACTGCTAATAAATGTGCATTGCGTCAGCTCCATCCTGCCCCCTCCTGTTCTCCGGCGGCCGCCAGCAGCGGGGACTTTTTCAAGAGCCGTAAAAATAGTTTTTTTTGAGGAGCCTGCACAGAAGAGGCAGCCAAGCCTTTTTGTTCCCTTTCTTTTCTGAGAGAATGGGAGAGATGGGTAGGGAATACTTCACAACGAAGGAATGTGCTCCTTGGGGAACTGAAAGTTGTTTTCCTTAAAATAAAATAAAGAAGAAGTTATCACACGCTGGTTTCACATGGAGCCGCAGAGCGCGTCTGTGAGGCTGGGTAAAGGCTCCCGGGAGATCACGGCTTAAACCTGGTCTCATTAGGTTGCTGGGTGACAACTGGGTCCTGAAGAACAAAGCCCAAATGAGCCCCTTGCTCTCCACCCGACCCCTGGCTGGGCCCGCTTCCCTGGTCCAGTGGGCTTGCTGGCTCCATGACAGAGCTTGTCCTGCCCGCAAGGGAAGCGAGACCTGGAGGAGAGCTTTCTTTCTCAGAGGGGATGTGCCTTTCCCCACTGTGCTCTGGATTTAGAAGGGACAGACAGATGCTAAGAGGCCAGGGATGGGAGGGGCCTGAGGTACTTAGGCTTCACTTCCTCCTCACTCTTCCCATTTTACAGATGAAGAAACTGAGGCTTGCAGGGGCTGGGAGACAGGGAAGCAGGGGCCAGAGGGAAGGGCAGGTAACGGGTCTCGGGAAGAGGAGGCATTTCTCACACCCAGACCAGCAAGTCCAAGCTGCAGGAAAATTCCGAGAGTGTTTGCCGAGCTCCTTGAGCCGGAGTGATATGTGCTCGTCTTAACAGGCAACACATTGTCCCAGGGCCCTAGGACATAATTATGCTCTTATGCTTTCGACTTTTAATTTTGATGTGACTGCAACCCAAAACAAATTAATAAATTAATAAACAAAACCACAAAGGTGATGAGAGTCACACGAACAGCATTAAGTTCATACGATGGATAATATGGTTTTGCTGCAACAGAACCCTCAGGGCATGGAAGAGGAGCAGAGAAGAAGAGCAGAAAGGTCTGGACCTCTGGTCAGAAGCCACTGGAAGGAAGGAATCTGGGGGGCAGTTAGTGTCAGGGGGAGAAGGCAGTGCCAAGTTGGGTGCTGGTCAGCAGAGCCTTTGAGACGTGGCTGGTTCTGGGCAGCCCTCCCTATCTCCTTAGGGGGAGTTTGCCCAGCACCACCTGGCTTGCAGCGTTCCTCCACGGACAGGTCTTCCTGAGGCATCCTGTTGCTTCTTAGCAAACCTTTGACAGCGCGGGCAGCGCCATGTGCCCGCTCCTCTCTCCTGCCACCTTACCTGACAATGGGAAGAACCAGCACTGGGCCAACGGCTCCTCCCTGCCACTCCCCACCTCCTTCAGGTGGCCACATGGACCACGGATGATGCAAAGGCCTGGCGGTTCTGTTGTAAATGGGCATTTAGGGGAGGTCTCGGTGAGGAGGTGACATAGCAGCAGAGGCTTCGGGGTGGGGAGGGCTGTGGGGGGGGGGGGGGGAGACAGGTCAGGCATCTGTCAGGGAAGTGGCCTGCCTGGCCAAATCCTGCTGTCCTCCTAGCCTTGTTCAAATGCCCTTCTTCCGGAAGTCTCCACACTCAGAGCTGACACTCGGAATTCCCCCAGTGCCCCCTGCGGCGTGCGCCACTCTGTCCTGGTCTCACAGCTCTTGTCAGACTTGAATTGTCTTTCTCCCGGACCTGGCGCGGGAGCACCGCGTCTCCTGCCCCCGAGTCTCAGCTCCCAGGGGCAGCTTCGTGCTCACTCACCGCTGCACCCCCAGCCTCACACCATATATACATATATATACATATATGGTTAGATGATGGTGGTTAGTGCTTGAAAAATTAATTCTACACATGCGCACTGAACTGGCAGAGGTGGACCCAGTTGGGGATGGGAATCATCTGTCCTCAGCGCTCGAGCTCCTGAAAGGAGACACCTGGTTTTTCGCCTCAGTCCCATGTAAGGCTCAGCCTAAGATCTGTCAAATGAACGAATGGCTATTGATTAGAACTTATTGGCTCCACTCCATTGCTCAGCCAGGGAGACCCAAAGTCAGAGATAAGACAGCGAACTCAACACGACCACCAGTTCTCGGGGGTCAGAGCAGCTGTTCTTGTGACGCGATTTAACTGTCTCTGGATCCACTGGTTTCTTCTACCAAAGCGGCTAATTGAATAGGTGAGCAAGCCCTGGTCTAAAACATGTCCTGTATTTTAACAGGATCCCTGGCCAAGTGTGTGGAAACCTGGCACCTGTCTGCTCATCACGCCAGGCTCCTCCTGTTGCTTACTGAGCACCGTCTTTCCCCCGGCCCCTCACCGCAGCCATGTACTCTGCAGGGAGCCTGCCCCATTCACAGCAGAGTACATGCGCACTGCTGAGAAGGGGCACTCCGCAGGTCTCAGAGAAGGAGCGCTGAGGCCTCCCTCTCTCCCTTCTGTAGCGCCCTCATCCGGCCTCTGTCCCGGCCCCAAAGACTCTCCCTTTTCCATAACTGGCACTTGGCATGGCCACACGGATAGCGGAAGGTAGAGTGAAGATTGGAGCGTAGGAGCTTCCAGAAGAGCTTCGGCCTGGATGCCTCAGCACCACCTCTGGATCCAACATCCTGATGGTTAATGGTGCAGCGTTGGTACTCTCACTTGGGGGCCACCAGGCCAACGGTATTCTACTTTCTGCTCCCTCCCCTGGGTGGTCCTGTCCAGGGCTGCTGTGATTATACCTCCAGGGGGCGCCAATCACATGCGTTCTGTTTCCTTCTGCCAGTCTACTTTCTATTCGTTCTCCCTGCCTCGCATGGGCTACGCACCCACTTTGAAACCATCTGAACAACAGAAATAGGGACTCCAGATTCAGAGATGTAGAGCTTCATCTCACCTGGCCAAGAAGCTGCCGTTCGGTGCCACCAGCCTGGATGCCAAGATCTGGGATCCATATGCCTGACACTCTTGCCTGTCCAGAGGTGGTGCCTCTGTCATCTGACCTTTTCCTGAAAGGAGCTGGAGAGGCACCTGGCTGGTCCGAGGGAGGCCAGCGGCTTCAGTGGAGAGGTGGGCAGCAGAAAGCTCACCCAGGCTGGCAGCACATTTAGGGACAGCCAGGCTGCCAAACAGGCTGGGCCTATATGTGCCCCTCCCCCGCCCCCCCGGCTAGTGACAGTGAAGCACATGGTTCAAAACTTAGGTTTTGGAGCTATTTGGCTGGAGTTCAAATGCCACTTCTGTTATTTCCTTTCTGTTGGCAAGGCTTTTCCTCTAGGAGCTCCTTCTCCTACCTGCAGGATGTGTTTACCTCTTTGGGTTGTCCTAAGGATTTGGTGAAATCTCTCCCTGTGCGGCAGTCGCTATTACTGCCTGGCTTTCTAGCATTTGCTCCCAGTGTCTTAAGCCCTAAGCCCCTGCCTTCCCTTCCCTTTTTAGTTTTCTTACTGTTCCCTGGACCAGCCATTCAGGGGATGTGGAACTTCCCAGTGGCACCATCATGCTAGCCTCGAACCGTTGATTAGGTGGGGGATGTTTTTAACATAGGGTGTACGTTTTCTTGGGGGTGTGTGTGTGTGCATTATCCCAAACAAAGCAGGGAGTGAGACCACCTGGAACCATGAGAGCCTTTTCATCCTGGCAACTCTATGAATTCATGAAATCCGTATTACTGTCCTTGCAGGGCCACGAACCTGGCTCCACAGTCAGCAAGCAGTTCCTTGCCGGAGACCACAATGTTGTGTGCAGGCCGGGCAGTGTCATACCACCAGGGGGCGCTGTCTGACTGGGCTCTTTTCCCACTTCTCAAAGAGGCAGAAGCAGAAGCCCTAGGTTTGAAGCTCAGACGAGGGGGCTGTGGACAGGTAGACCTGGCTTTGAAGGTCTGCCACCTGGCAGGCTGGGAATGGCAACAAGGACTCTTCACATCACTTGGGCCCATTACAGATTGCCCCCTGTTCCCCTAAATGCCATTCCATCTTATGACTATGGGGATAATGCCCAGATAACAAGCCGGGACTCAGAGAGGTGAAGGGGCTGCTTGCTGAAGGCCACATGACTAGTAAGTGGCAAAGCAGATTCCTCCTAGGCTGCCTGATGCCAACATCTGACCAGCAGGAGAGGCTGAAAGGTAAGGGGGAAGAAGCATGCTCTGGAGACTAGAGCTGGGTCTGCATCCCACTCTACCTCCACCCAGCACAGCTGACCATTCCCACCTACTCCCTTCCCCTCCTGAGACCCCATGGATGGGACTCAGGGAGCACCTCCTCTTTTGGGGCAGTGGGTGAGGGGCTCAGGATAAGCATGAGAAGACCTCAATACTCAACCAAGACATGTGATTTTCCTGGCACATAGACTAGCATCTTCAGGGATGATTTTCAGTTTTGCCAGGGACTTCCACACTCGCCCCCCCCCCCCCACACACACACACAGCCATGGACACCCCAGCTTGCAACTGCACCCCAAGTCTGGGGCAGGTGCTGGGCTAGATGGAGCCTGGGCATCTGTATTATGGAGTGAGACCACCTGGAGCCATAAGAGTGCTGAAGGCCACCATTCATTCTACTTTGTGCCCCACGCTACATGCAGCCTCATTTAACCCTCATGCCAGCCCTGTGAGGCACACTATTATCATCTCCATTTTACAGAGGGGAAACTGAGGTTCAGAGAGTACCTTAGCAGGTGGAGAGGAAGCTTGGCTTCCTCCCATCTCTGCCACTGACTGGCTGGATGCATGAGGAGTGGGCAGGCTGGGCTCTTGGCCTCTGTTTGGGATCTAGAGAATGTAAAGGGCATGCAGGTTGGTTGTCTTTCAGCAAAGGTATCCTGGGCACCAACCCTGGGGACAGACAGGAAGGAAACAGCAGGCCTTTCGGGAGCTTACAAGTCCAGGAGCTCAGACAGGTCCCCACTGGAGGATAAGTGGCAGCAATATCTGTGAGTGAGCATGTGCAGAGGCTAGCAGGGGCCACAGGGGGCTCTGGTGACCAGCCAAGGTTTACAGGAGGGGGTGGGGGGCGGGGAATAGCACTGTCACCAAATGGTGAGGAACAGCATGCCCCGTAGAGGGGTGTGTGGGAGGTCTTTGAGCAAAGGCCGTGCATGAGGGTCTCCAGCCTTCAGGACATAAAGTGCAGGAAGACACTGTGTGTCCAGGGAAGGAGGGGCCTTGAGGAGCAAATGCACAATGATGCTGGAACCCATCTCAGTGGAAAAAAATAAGGTTTTGCATTTACTATCATCAGAAAACTGCATGCCTCCTCCGTGTGTGTCCCTGTGGGGATGTGGATCTGTGTGTGTACGTTTGAAGCCCAATGTTGAAGTCCTTTTGCATCCATGATCTCCTTTCACTTGCCCAACTATTCTGAGAGGTTGGCTGGACAGAAATATTCTCAAGGACAGATGAGAAAACAAGAACCCCTGTGGGATGAAATGTCTTGCCCAGGGTCATGGGGCTCAATGATTGAAAAGCCACGACCCCTCTCGGGTTCCCAGTCCCAGCTCTATGCTTCTGCCCCCCAACCTTCTGCCCAGACCCCATCCTACCTCCCAGGATTCTGTATGCTACAGACAGGCTTGGGGTCCGCTGGAGCAGTGACCTTTGCCACTGCGTTGGTAGGTATCATAGTTTGCAAAGTGGGGGGTGAAGGTCCCCCTATGACATGCTCTGGTTCTCCCCTGGACTCTGGATAGTGTGTGAGCCCTGCATTTTCACAGGAAAACTGCCACCCGGTCTGGGGGTGGGAGTGCAGGGCTGAAACCACAAAGATGAAGATTCCAGTGGCTGCAGAGGCCAGAGCCCAAGGCCAGGTCAAGGGTCCATCTTCTCTTTCCAAACTGCTTTGAACAACCACCGCTGTGTTAAGGAGGAGCCGCCACAGAAGGGTCCCTTGAGGAGTGAAGCCCTGTGCTGGCTCTTTAGGGCAGCCTTGGGATGTGGGTCTGGGAGGAGAGCTTGCTAGTTTGACCTCTTCTTTCCGGGATCTCCAGTGGAATGGCATAAAGAACTGAGGGCCTGGGGAGTTGTCTGGCCCAATAACAGCGGGCACTGCTCCGAGTGGTTTGCACATCCACGTTCAATGAAGCCTCACAAGCACTCAGGAGGAAGGTAGCCTTAGAGGCACAGAGAGGGTCAGTAACTTGCCCAAGGTCACTCAGTTTGTAAGTAACAGAGCTGGGTTTTGAGCCCAGAAAACTTGCCCCTCAGAGCTAGTCTGCTTCTTATGAATAATATTAACCAAAGCTACCATTTGACTACTATCTCCTTGGTGCCTGGTACTTCCTCGCAGTAAGGCAGTGACTTAGGCGTTGATGTTCTCCCCATTTCGTAGATGAGCAGATTCCGGCTTGGCAGGTTGCTGGGGGTGAGGTAACTGCAGATTCTCAAGGAAGCTAGGTCTGGTTAAATCCGAAGCTTGCACCCAATTCGGCTTTGGAAGGCCTGTTTGACATACTGTGTGACTATGGGAAAGCACACTCCTTTTCAGAGCAGTTTCCCTACCACCTAAGACTTCTGCCCCTGGCCTCCTTGCCCCATGAAGTGGCAGACAGAGGTCGCGCTGCTCAGGACACTCCAGAGCCCTTCCCTCCCCCCATCGACCACCCCCTCGCCCCCACCCCCTTCAGGAGAAGCTGCTGTTCCGTTTTTTTCCTCGACGGGTTAGAATTAGGGTGGAGGGGTGGACCATGAGGTGCTAGGTGCTGAAGTTCGATGCTGCATCCCCGAGAAGTCGAGAGGCAGGGTGGAGAAGGCCCAGCTCTGATTTGGGGAAGGGCCCCGTAACCACGTGCTCGGGCAGTTCTACTGAGAGCTGACCATCTTCTGGAACAGAGCAGCGCTCCCAAGTGGAGGAGGCAGTGGGCAGGGAGAGCCTGAGGAGGCCGATGCTGGGCAGAAGGGGTGGGGGTGGGGGGAGGTAGAGAGGACGCGGACAAAGGAGGCGGCCGGCAGCCCAGCTGTTTTGAAAAATGCTTCCTGTTTCTTTAAAGGCGCTCGCGGCTCGGGCGGCCGGGCTGGGAGGCGGTGGCGGCGGGAGCTGCCTGCTCTCCGGGCGGGCGGCGGCGCTGACTGATCTCGCGAACTGGGCTTCTGTGTAAACTGAGGCTAAACAAACACAGATGGAGCGCAGCGGGCGTGCTCCAGAAATGCTGGCACTGCGGCCGCGACTTCAGAGGACACTCTGAGCGCTCCGGGAACGGATTGCCCGGCAGCTTCGCGGAGCCGGCGGCGCAGCTGCCCCGCACGCGGGGGAGAGAGAAGAGAGGGCGGGCGGGAGGGAGGGGGGTGAGAGCAGGGGAGAGCGCGAGCCTCCGAGGCGCCGAGAGCGACGGCCACCGGGCAGAGCCGGGCGCCGCGTGCAGAGCCAGCGCGGCGGGCGCGCGTCCCGGGCAGCCCCACGCCTCTGCCTCGCGCGTTGCCCGCGCCATGAAGCACATCCCGGTTCTCGAGGACGGGCCGTGGAAGACCGTGTGCGTGAAGGAGCTGAACGGCCTCAAGAAGCTCAAGCGGAAAGGCAAGGAGCCGGCGCGGCGCGCGAATGGCTATAAAACTTTCCGATTGGACTTGGAAGTGCCCGAGCTAGGCGCCACTGCCACCAACGGGCTGCGGGACAGGACCCAGCGGCTGCAGCCGGTCCCGACCCCGGTGCCAGCCCCAGTGGCGCCGGCCGTTCCCTCAGGTGGAGGCCCGGACACTGCTGGGGAGCGCGGGGGCGCCCGGGCGCCAGAGGTCTTGGACGCACGGAAACGCGGCTTCTCCCTGGGCGCTGTGGGTCCAGGACTCCCCACGCCGCCGCCGCCGCCGCCGCCGCCGCCTCCAGTACCCCAGGGCCAGGTACCTGGAGGTCCGGAGGTACAGCCTTTCCGGGAACCTGGCCTGCGTCCCCGCATCTTGCTGTGCGCACCGCCTGCCCGCCCAATGCCTGCCGCGCCCCCTGCACCCCCGGAGACCTCAGTGCGCCCTGCGCCCCCCACGCGCCCCGGGGAAAGTTCCTACTCGTCAATTTCACACGTAATTTACAATAACCATCCGGATTCCTCCGCGTCGCCTAGGAAACGGCCCGGCGAAGCTACGGCCGCCTCCTCGGAGATCAAAGCCCTGCAGCAGACCCGGAGGCTCCTGGCGAACGCCCGGGAGCGGACGCGGGTGCACACCATCAGCGCAGCCTTCGAGGCGCTGCGGAAGCAGGTACCGGCTCGCAGCCGCACATTCTCCCTGCGCCGGGGGAAGAGTGCCCGAGTGGGTGGGTGAGTGCCCGGGGGACTTATGGAGGGTAGGGGTGTTTGTGAGGGGCAAGTTGTCCCCGCCCGGTGGGCCCCAGGACCCAGACAGGTTTGGGTCCTCCTGGCGTAGTGACCTTTGCTAGCTGTAGTTGGTACGTATCTTAGTTTGCAAAGTGGGGGGTGAAGGTCCCCCGGCCTAAGGCATGCTCTGGTCGTCCCCGCCCCGCCCCTCCCCGCGGGGTGACCCTGCCTGCGCGTCAGACTTCAGCACTCGTAGTTAACTTTTATGACAGCGAGTATTTTTCTCCGCAGTTCCTTGGGAGCGGTGGGGAGTGGAAAGGGGGAATGTGGGGACCTGTCTCCGTCGGGGAAGGGGAGGAGACCTCTTCAGGGTTTTGAAATGGTCGGGGAAGATTGCCCGGGTGGGTGGGTGAGTGCCCAGGAGGCCCAGAACGCTGAGAAGGGAGGTCCTGGGATTGCCGGAATAGAAGGGTCCCGCATTCCCTCTTCAGCCCCTATCTCCCAGTAGGGATGCCCCTAACACTCAGGTTGCTTTTGTGCTCTGCACCCCTTGCCCTGGTGCGGGCTACAAGCCTGCTCCCTCTCCCCAGGGGCGGCCTCAAGAATTGGCTAGTGAGAGCCTTCCCAGGGGATCCTCTCCACCGCTGCCCTCCATTCTCCGGTGAAGCAGGCAGTTCTGCTGAGGGACTGGTTAGTTGGGGGACCTTCAGAGCCTAGTTCTGGGGTAGGTCAGGGACTTCTCAGTTTGGGGATCGTGGGGGTTGCTCTCACCCCACAGTGTCTTTTGCAGCGGATGGGTGAGGAAGGGCAGTTTTACAATTCCACTTTTTAGAAAAGATTATCCTCTGGTTCTAGGCTTCTCATTTTCTTAGAGAGAAGGGATATCTAAGAAGAGGTGGTTAGTTCCCCCTGCTCCCACCTGCACAGGGAATGGAGAAGGGCAAGGGTGGATGGTTTGAGTAGCTAGGTTTTTTTTCTTGCTCAGCAGCTGACTTCCTGTGTGACTCCAGGGAAGTTACTCAACCTCTCTGGGCAACAAAACAGTTCAGAAAACATGCTCTTCTTTTTGGACCACACTCTGCTCTTCCCTTCTGTGGGTGGGGCGGGCAGTGGTGCCTGTGTCCATCCATGGGAAGGGAATTGAACTGCTGGGGGGAAAAGCCCCATGACTATTGAGCCAAAGTGTCAGGCACGGATTTGGGTAAGATGTTTGCTCAGTGAATTGGGGTGGAGGGGTCAAGTAGCTGACACAGACCAGGCTAAGCCACATGCCAGTTGGGACCCTGGGCAGTGGGCCCAGGGGAGCATTCAGTCCTACCGTTAGTCAGTAGCCTGCATCTGAATGACTCAGGAGGGCGGCAGCCTAGAGTCCTGCAACCCACCTCTCAGGACAGAAGGATGACAGAAGGCTGTCCACCTGCTCCCCTTGCTTCCCAGACTGGGGAGGCCGCATGCCCAGAGCAGCACAGCTGGCGAGTAGCAGGGCAGGACTGGCACTTAGGTCCTTTGACTGCCAGTTCAGGGCCCTTTCTCTCCCGCTGGCTTCCTCTTTCAGAGTGCAGAGACTATTTTAGAGGTGGCGAGACAGAGGTTCAGGGAGCTTATGCCAGGTGATGAAAGCCTCACAGGTTTTGCACTGCACATCTCCTTGGCATGCCATTCACTAGACTCCAGTGTGCTGGTGCCTCCTTGGCATGGTGCAGCTGCAGCCTGCATAGTTTGTGCCACTGTCATTGCAGAGCCTGACTTTGAATCGGTGTTAGTGAGTCACTCCAGTGCCCAGGCTCTTGACAGCTCTGCTCCTCAGTCTGTTGAATGCCTGAGAGCTATCCACCCTCAGCACAAGGAAGCCATCCTGTTTTGTCCATCCCACTCAACCAGGATGGGAGCTGCTTAGCCATAGCGGTGCAGATGGGGGCCAGGCCCTCTGGTCTGGGGGGTGCGTGACAGCGAGGCCAAGATGGTGGGTGTGCGGGGCAGATGGTCAGGCCTCAGCACATGCCACCAGCCCAGCTGTATAGGGCCCTCCCCGCGCCTCATGTGAAGGCCATGTGTGCACAGCTGGGACTGGCCCATGTGCAGGGCTGCTCCAGGGCCAGCTGGGAGGGGCTCAAAGGGGAAGCTTGGCCTTGCGGGGTGGGTGAGAGGAGGGACAGAACCTTCTGGCTCACAGACTGTGCTTACCCTTGGGGCATCTGGCATGTGTGCAGATTGCTTGTGCCCCTGAAAGTAGGAAGCCCTTCAGCCTTGATGGAGGAATGGCAGGCAGAGGCCTGAGGCATCAGTGACAAGCCCTCAGGACTTGCTGAGGTGCCTCTTCATGAAGGAGGTGCCACGTAGGTGGGGCCTGGGTCCCCTCCTCTGCTGCCCCTAGAATCTCCCCGTGGATCCTCACCAAGGGGGCTCAGGGTGGCCCAGGATGGGCTATGGGGATGGTACCCTCACCCCTGCACCTCTCAGCGTTAGACCCCTCCCGCCACGTCCACAGTCACCAGGGCAGCAGCTTCGGAGCCTCATTGCATTGGGCCTGTGGTTGGGCATCTGCGGTGCTACCTCCCCATGCTGCAGACGAGGACACTTACAGAGAGGTTAAGCAATGACGGGATTTGTACCTGGGCCTATCTAGCCCTGGGGCCATGACTTAATTACTAAGAGTCAAATGCTCAGGGTCTAGCCTCTGTTGCTGTGCAGAAAGTTGGGATTTTAAAGGACCTTTTTTCAGTAGAACTTGACAGGGACCTAGCTCTGTATAGAGGGGCTTTGTATCAGGAAATCTGCACTCAACTGACACAGTAATTTCAAATGAAATCAGCTGCTAAGCTGTGTTCTGTGTGCGATGTTGGAGCTCTGTAGGGTCAGGAGTCTTGGTGGGCTTCAGGAGGGGTTCTTGGGCTGGGTGAAGGGTGAGCGGGAACTGGCACAGAGGCCAGAGGGCTTCCAGGCTCCTCCTGAATTGGGTAGGTTCTCGGCTTGACTTCTCTGTGGCACCTCCCGCCTTTGCCCACAGCGATTCCATTCTGAGGTCACAGGTATTCTGGTGCCCCTTTTATCGGTGAGGAAATGGAGGTCCCCTGAGGTTATGGACCTGCCTAAGGTCACGTGGGTGGCCAGGGGTAGAGCCAGGTCTTCAGGCGCCCAGGCCAGTGCCCTTTTCACTTTCTTCTGCTTCCTGGAGCCTGGAGAGGGTCCAGCTTGGGGTGGGTGGGTAGAAAGTTCTGAGGGCATATGGGACCTCATGAAAAAACCCCAAATTTGCTCCTCTGAAGCTGAAAAGTTATTGTGGAGTGAGCACAAGGCAGTCCCTTTACTTTCCTGGAAGTTGGGCAGTCTTGGGAGTTGGAGCCAAGCCACTCTGCTGCCTCCTTTGTCCTGTGTCCTCTGGCCAGAATGGGCAGACCACTGCACTGGGGCTCTCTGCAGGCGGCGGGGTAGCTGGGCTCTGGACTCACTGTGGATGCTCAAAGGCTGGGGTCCCATGGGATCAGCCCAGAACTCTCCACCTGCAGCTTGGAAGGGTGACCTGCTCACCTCCCCACCTTATGCTGTAGATGCCCATCAAATTTCCAAGCAGGTCCTTCTGGCTCATTGGAAAAAACTCAGCTAAGGTGGGAGTTCAAAACCCAAAAAGTCTCCCACCGCTAAGGGTCCTCTACTACTCAATGCTTCTGTGAAGTGGAAGTGATGCTTTCTATCTCTTGGGGTGGTTTTAAGATGAACGCAGGCATTGTGTTCACGATCCTCAGCTCTCTGCCTGCCTTAGTAGAACACAATAAACAGCAAGGGGTGGCCTGGTCCAAAGGGGCATGAAGGGTAGGCAGAGGTTTGCTAGCCCCCCTCTACGGATGAGGAAACTGAGGCACTTGCTGAGTCACACTGCTGGAAAGTGCCCGGGATTTAGAACAGCTCTTCCTCCCGACCTTGGCCTCCCAGAACTAGAATCTGCCATTGGTTCTCACTCTGCAGTCATTGCCCAGGCTGGGGTGCCTCGGAGCTGGACTGTCAGGGCCCAGGTGCTTTATCCTGCAGATCAGGCACCAGGAGGATCTGGCATTAGCCAAGTCAGCTGAGGAGCACATCCCTCCATGGGGGGTGGGCGGGGGGGGAGGAGTGATGTGGCCAGAAGTTGCCTTTGGTGTCCCATATATGGCCACCTCTGGTGGTGGGAGCCGGGACAGCCCAGTGGCCATGTGCCTTCCTTGGGCACCAGACAAATGTGTGGTTCCAACCAGGTCTTAGCCGTGTGACCTGGGGCTCAATATGTCACCTCTCTGCTTCCTTAAGTGCAGATGGGATGATAATCTTTTTTTTGGGGGGGGGGGCGGGAGGAGGCTTTATTTGTTTATTTATTTTTAAAGTTTTGTTTTTTGTTATTCCTCACCTGAGGATATTTTCCCATTGATTTTTAGAGAGGGTGAGGGGAGACAGAGAGAAACATTGGGGCACATTGATTGATTGTCTCCTGCATGTACCGGGGATGGATCCTGCAACTGAGGTATGTGCCATTGACTGGAATCGAACCTGAAACCCTTCAGTCCACGGGCCAACACTCTATCCACGGAGCCAGACCAGCTCGGGCTGGGAGAAAGGTTTTAAGTGGGATAAAACTCCTTATCAATAGCTGCCTCAGTGCCAGCTATGCAACCAGAGCTCAATAGGTAGTTTTCTTGTTGGATGTGGACTTTGAATGGGACAGAGTAGCAAATCTGAGACAAACCTGGCCTAGAACTTGGCACAGGAGCCCCTAGGTCAGCCTTGACCTTATCTGCTGCTCTGTATTCACGCAGTCACCCTGGATCCCATGTGCAGAGCCCTCCTGAGATCCCTGCTCCCAACTGGCAGGGCAGCCAGCTGTTCAAGGGCCAAGGCTCACAGAGCTGAATCACTCCCAGCATGGCCTCTGATGGAAACAGCGAGAGGGCCTGTGTCACAGACCTGTCCAGGGCCGCCGGGGCAGGCACGCCCTCCCTGAGGTGCCTGCCCTGTCTCAGGACTCTCAGGCCCCTTTCTGTCCCACAGACCTGTTTATTTGTTCATGTTGATAAAGCAGGATTCTCTGGCCTCTGGTTGGGAACAGGCAAAGTGCATTGTTCTGCCGGCTTTTCTTGGATGGGTTTGGAGCTGCGGCCAGGCTGGGAGTGGGAGGTAGGAAGGGGAAATGCATGGGAGTTGGCGCTCTCTCTGTCACCTCCCTGCCCCTCCCCGGGTTTCCTAGGCTGGTGAGGGGCGACTCCTTGGCTGCTGGAGCCTTTTAAAAGGTGACAGCGAACCTTGCTTCTGGTGTGGGTGCATCTCAAGACCCCCAGGGGGTAGGGGACAAGCAGGTGCTGTGTCCTGGCTGCAGGTCTCCTGCCTCTCACCCCCTCTGGAGCCTCTCTTTGGCGACTGTGCTGTTCCGCTGAGCTGTATCAGGCCCTCCTCTGGGCAGTGCATATGCCATCTCATTGACTCCCTACCACATTGTGAGGTTAGTCCTGCTAGCAATGTGACGAGGTCACCAAAGCTCAGAGAGATCCTGCCACTCGCCCAGGGCCTCAGAGCAAGGAAGAGCTAGAGCCAGGAGTTGAACCAGGTGAACAAGAGCTCTGTGTGCTTAAGCTCTAGGCCTAACGGCTAAATCCTCATCGTCAGCATGAGGAAAGGTTTTGGACCCCAGTTCTATAGATTCTGGAGTCACCTGGTGAATACGGAGGGAGCTCATTGATTTTTCTCATTCAACAAACCCTTTCAGGTGCCTGTTGTGGGCAGGACCTGCTCTGGGCTCTGCAGACAGGGGCTTTCCCACCACTGACAGGGAGACTGATCATTAAATGAGGAGGAGTGAAGGACAGATGGGGTGCTATTAGAGCACTATCAAGGGCAGGCGCACCCCCTCCCCACCTTACCTTCAGCCTCATGGTTGGGGCGGGGGGGGGGGGGTGGTGGGCAGTCAGAGAAAGCTCCTGGACAAAGTGAGGTTTAAAGTGAGATCAAAGTGAATGTTACATTTAGGGTCCCCCTCCGAGGTGCCCATCTTGTTCATACTTTATCTCTAGGACCTAAAACAAGGTCTCTCACTTCAGCACTGCTGACATTTGGGCCGGGTAGCTCCTTGCTGTGGGGACATCGTAGGATCCTGTGCATGGTAGGATGATTAGCCTCTACCCATGACAGGCCAGTAGCAACCCCCCCCTTGCTCCCCGGTAGTGACAATCAAGAATGTCTGCAGGCATTGCTCACTGTCCCCCAAGGGACACAATTGTCCCCGGCAGAGATCCACTGACCTAGAACAGTAGCTGGCATGGGTGTGTGTGTGTGCTCACTAAATGCTTGTTGAATGGATGTGCCATGGGGGCCCCTCTCTGTGGGATGAGGGTATTGGGACCAGATACCAGGGGCAGATAGATCTGCTGCGTATAGATCCCGGAGCCCAGAGAGGGGAAGAAACCTGGAGCCTTGGTGGTTGGGCGAGCATGGGGGCTGTCTAGGTGAAGGATGCCTCGTAGCACTGGTGGCTCTGATGATGTGCCCTGTCCAGGCGACATGTGG
Organism: Corynorhinus townsendii; assembly: GCA_026230045.1. Taxonomy (NCBI): domain Eukaryota; kingdom Metazoa; phylum Chordata; class Mammalia; order Chiroptera; family Vespertilionidae; genus Corynorhinus; species Corynorhinus townsendii. Next base: position 112,941,015 of record JAPDVU010000007.1, on the reverse strand, counting down.
TGACCTTCCCACATTACAACACAGACCTCGCTGCAGGCCTCATAGGTGTCTGCTCATGCAGCCCAAACGCTGGTGACAGTGTCAAAAAATTAGAGGCTCCATCTCTTCACCTGGTACACATCCCGCTGCCATTAGTGAGTATCTAGTTGGTGATGAGTCATTGACAAATGCGCCAAGTCTGGTTGGGCTGGGAGTATTTATTATGCACGTGTTGTATGCCCAGCAGCATTTCAGGTTCAGAGGGCACAGAGAAAAGGAGAAAAGAAAAAGAAAGCCCACCATGTGTGTGCCCTCCCCGCTGAGCACTGTCTGTCACGTTTCCTCCTCGTAAGTTCCCAGAGTCCCTAACTCTGTTTTGAAGGTAGGAATCACATTATTCATTGTCAGAACCTCAAGTGCCTAGCAAAACCAGCCTCACTGAATGAATGAATGAATGAATGAATGAATAGAAGGAATATCAGAGCTGATAAGAAATGTCCGTTCTCTCGGGGAGATCCCTCTCGGGGAGGTTGGGACAGAGCTCTGTCGTCGTGGGAACACACTGTGCTTCATTCAAACCGGCTCTCGGGCAAGAGCTGAACCTCAGTTTCTTGTGTACACTTCCTCGAGTTTGTGAGTGGATGAGCTGAGATGTGTGTGCGGATGCTTAGAACAGAGACTAAAACCCGGGTCAAGGGCTTAGACAGGCCGTCCCTCTCGGGTGGTGCAGATGTTACTCTGAACAGCCCCATGCCTGCCTGCCCGGCTGCCCCACGGGGTCATGCTCTGCAGAGGCCCCGGCAGCTCCTCCTATCGCCTTCTCGCCCATCAGGTGCCGTGTTACTCATATGGGCAGAAGCTATCCAAACTGGCCATCCTGCGGATTGCCTGTAACTACATCCTGTCCCTGGCCCGGCTGGCTGACCTCGACTACAGCGCCGACCGCAGCAACCTCAGCTTCTCCGAGTGTGTGCAGCGCTGCACCCGCACCCTGCAGGCCGAGGGACGTGCCAAGAAGCGCAAGGTATGTGCCACCACTCGGGCAGCAGCCTCTGGGAGAGGCCAGGGGCGGGGGGAACAGGAGCTTGGGGTGCCCACACTTCCTAAGGGCCAGTGAGATCCGCCTCTTGGAGCTTTGCTGAGGTCGCCCCAGCTTCAGAGCTCCTCACGGCCCTGGGATTAGCACGTGACTCCACTCCTGGTAATGGGCTGCTGGGGACCTTGGACAGCCACCCCGGGCCTCTGGGCCTGCGTCTGCTTATCACCGAAACGAGGGCGATTTGTCTCTGAAGCCCTTTTCAGCCTCTGTGCTCTGGTGCTGATTGCCCACGTGGGCCCTGATGGAAGTTGCATCAGGATGGGATCCCCTGAGCAGAGGAAAGCCCGGAGAACCCTTGGGCATGTTTTGGGAAACGGATTTGCCCTGTGGGTTAACTGAGGCTGTGCATGAAGGTAGATAATACTCATTTTCTTTCTCTTTCATTCATTCTGGAGGGATTTGCTGAGCCCCAGTCTGAGTATGCTGGGCAGGACCATAAAGATGATAAACAGATGGTTCCAGTCCCTACGCACCTCACAGGATGGTTAGACCCTCTGGCCGGTAGAGAAGGGCAGGGCAGTGTGGTGAGGGCCTGTGCTAGCGGCTGTGGAAGGCCAGGCGGAGGAGGGACAGGTACCTCTCCTGCCCAAGGGAGTTTGAAAGGGCATCTTAGTGTAAGTGGTGTTTGAGCTGGGACCAGCAGGACAACCAGGAGGCTACCAGGCAGATGAGGCAGAGGGAACAGCCTGCACAAAGCCTGGTGTTTGGAGAAATTAGTGCTGGAGGAAAGGTGTTGGGCATAACTGGTTCCCAGATGGCCTGTGCTTCCAGCATTTCCAGTTGGGGGCCAGGGCCAGGCAGTGCCAAGCAAGGTTTATGAAACCCTCTGGATTCTGTTCCCACGAGGCTAGAGGGAGAGTCTACATCTGTGAGGAGGGCGATTGGCTCCCCTGGGCCTTCAGACATGGGGAGGGTGGGGAGCTGTAACTGGCACCCTCCATGCTTCCTTCCTTCCTGGCCTGCCCTCCCCCTATCCCTGACCATCACTCCCCCTCCACATTCCCAGCAGGTCCTCCCTGGAGGTTCTCCAGGTTTCCCAGAGGGCCCTGGGCCCCATAGCTAGGGTCTCTCCATGGACTCTCCTGCCTACATGGGGAGGGTCACGGCATGTCCTCACAGCCAGGCGTGCTGCTGTGATAATTGCACATTGCATTCCTGGGAGTGATTAACATGGACCAATTAGATGAAATCTTCATCAAGTGGGTGAGAGAGGAAGTGCCAGTGGCTAGGCTGCTCCCAGGCCACTTCCCACTGGAAAGGGACACGGGTAAATTAAGGGTGTGATGGATGGCTCCATGCAGCACCCTTGACAAAGGAGGTTTGTAAACTGCCTGTGAACTTCCCCTGGCACTCGCCAGTCTGGAGGACTGGGTGGACAAAGTGGGCAGGCATCTTTTCTCCATCTCTGCTCCTATTCCCCACCCTCCACCCCCAGTTCCTCCCCTTGGAGCCCCTCCCTTCCCTGCTCCTAGATTGGAGCAGTGTCCTGGGCTGGGAGGAGGCCAACGCTGGAAGGTGAGGAAAGAAGGGAGAGTGGGGTGAAGATGCCCAGGGGTGAAGAGCTTTTCATTTCCCCTGAAATCACCTCAAATCCAAGCCACATTAAAGACCATCGGGTCCAACCTCCCCATTGTCCAGATTGGGAGACTGAGGTGGAAGATTGTGGTTAAGAGCATCCAATAGCTCTGACGTCAAAGTCCTGGCTTGCCACCTGCCAGCTGTGTCATCTTAGACCCATTTCTTCACCTCTCTGAGCCTCAGTTTTCTTGTCGATAAACAGGGACAGTGATGATAAATCATCAGTGATGTCTAAGGTCCTTTCTGGTCTGACTCTCCAAGAAGAGATCGTGCCTCACCTCTGAAGGGCACTGAGCAGCGTGCAATCTGCATCACCCTCCCACCAGGCAGGCTGTCCTGGGGCTGCTGTCTCCCAAGTGCTGGGCCTGGGCAGACACCACTGCCAAGAGGACTTAGATGGGAGGACAGGACAGGGTCCCGGCGCTGTGGGACCTCCTAGGGCGTCTCAGGCCCAGCATTCTGTCCCAGCAGGTTGGGGGCTCACAGGACTACCCCACTCCTGCTGTGCCTTCCTGTGTCTCTGTCAACATGCAGGTGTGTGAATTTTGAGGTGTCCTCAGGAGTGGTCTCCAGTGACCTGCCCAGTGAACCTGAGTGGCTGGAGTAGGCCTCTGTTTTGTTAACCAAACCAAGGGGTGTGGTGTCTAGAGATTCATTCATTCATTCATTCAATGTTTATTGAGCACCTACAACAAGTTGCACACTGGGGAATTCTATGCTGAGCACATGGGCACTGTGATGGGTAGAGCGGGCTTTACCCTCCATAGTTCCTATAGACAGAGGGTATGGATTTGGGGCTCAGATCAAGCCCTTATTCCCCCCTCCCCTGCAGCCACTGAGGGTTTGGACATGGGAAGGAGCCTGGCTTACATCCTCATGAGGGAGAACGAAAGCAAAGATAGGAAGAAACTAGAAGACGTGTCGATGTAAGTGATGGGCTCAAACAAAGTCCTGGATAAATGGCAGCCGGGATGGTGATGATCTCTGAGGCGGTTGGTGAAATCTTGAGCTGTCCCACTTGAGGACGCTCCCACACAGCTACTGTGCCCGAAAGGCTGGGCCATCCTTTCCATGTTGCCTCTGGGAGTGGTTGTGCTCAGGTCCTCTGCAATCCCTTGCAGTTCTGACGCGTTGCCATCCCTCCAGTCGTGTGTTAAGAATGGGATTTAAAGTGAACCCGGCTTGCCCCCAAGCCACAGGCGCATCCTTTTACTCATCCCAGACCTTTCCTACTGGGGTGGGGGACTGCATCCCTTCGTGGGTGAGTCTTTCATCTTTGGTCCTCACAGGATGTGCTTTTGGGGGTTCAGAGCCCCGTTTGGAAGCCCCAGTAGTGCAGAGGCCCATGTTAGAGGCCGCCCAGTAGAGAGACAGGCGGGAGGAGTTGAAGGGCCCTGGAGAGCTCAGTTCTGACTCTGGCTGTAGCCAGAGATAATGCACTTTAAGCACCTGGCTCTGGGCCATGTTTCTGCAGCTCCTGTTTTTAAAGCAGCAACTCCTGGGAGCTGAGGAGGAGGAGAAGCAGGAGGAAGAGGAGGAGGAGGAAGAGGAGGAGGAAGAGGAGGAGGAGGGGAAAGAAGGAGGAGAAGGAGGAGGAGAAGGAGGAGGAGGGGGGAGGGGAGAGGGATGAGGGGAAGGAGGAGGAGGAGACAGAGAGGAAGGGTCCTGGCCTGTGTGACTTAGTTGGCTGGAGCATTGTCCCATGCACCAGAAGGTGGCGGGTTCAATTCCTGGTCAGAGCACATACCCAGGTTTTGCTTTTGATCCTGGGTCCAGGAGCCTGTGGGAGGCAACCTATTGATGCTTCTTTCTCGCATTGATGTTTCTCTTTCTCTGTCTCCCTCAGTCTCTTCCAACAATCCAGGGCACCCCTTCCAGCGATGTTAAGCCACTGAGTATTAACAACAATGACAGCTACTAGCATGGATGGCATAGTTTAGGCCAGTAAGTTCCTGCACTCAAGTTGCTCTCAGGCCCTGGGTTGGAGATGGGGAGAGAGGAGGAATCCTGATGCCTTGAATTAAGGACTTGGGCAGAGGCCTGGACAGTGATTAGGGTCCCTGGGCCATGTGACTGCAGCCAGCGCACCATCGGGGGAAGGCTGGCTCTGTGGGGCCTGAGGATGCTCCTCACGCAGTGGGCGACCCGGAGCCAGAGGAGGCCTGATGTTGGGCAGCTCCCACTGCTCCTGCTGCTCCTGCCTTCCTCTTCCTGCTGACCTTTGGGCTGGGGAGGCCTTTCGTGCTGGGGGCAAGTGTGAGAGTGGCCTGGCTCTTCTTCGGAAGAATGTCTTGGGTGCCGACGTCTGTAGCTTCAGGCCTGGGATCAAGCTGAGGTGGCAGGTTGGTGTGGGGCTGGGGGTCCGTGGGATCCAAGTGTTCCGAAGGGCTGCTTACTGTCTGGGTACTAAGCCCAGCCCTCCAGAGGGCTGTTCCCGAGACCCTGAGTGTGCGAGCAGAGTCTCCAGAGCACCCACCCCACCCATGTGCAGGGCCTCTTGTGCCCCCAGAGCGCCCCTGTCCTGGCTCCATCCCCACCTGCCGTGTACATAGTCACCTCATTAGGGCCTCAGTCTCCCCTTCAGTCAGGTGAGTTGTTGCTGGAAGTGATTTCAAGGCTCTTTCCAGGCAGACTTCTGAGCTGAAGTCTCCGCAGCCCCTTTTGCTGTCTACATGATGAAATGTGTTACTCACTTGCCCCTCTGCCCGTCACAGGACAGCAGAGTCCCCCACAGAGACTGTGGAGACCCCAGTGCCACGCGCCCCAGAACACTGAGCTCACCTGATGCTCTCAGAGCCTGGGTTCCGTGCCAGGCGTGGTGCTTACTGCTTCCGACACTCCCCTCACTGACTCCTCCTGCCAGCCCTGCAACCTAGGTGCTGGCGTGCCCCACCGCACAGAGAATGAAAGCCAGGCGCGGGGCCCCAGGACCTGGCCCAGGGTCACCCAGCCAGTGAGAGGTGTCTGGGCTCTCGCCACTTCCTGGCCTGCCCGCCCCAATGGAAGTGCACTGGGTGAGAGGAGGTTGTGTTTCCAAGTCCGCCGGCTGCCGGCCAAGTTATTGAGTTAAATACCATTTGCTTTCAAAGCCCACAGAGTCCATCTATGCTGGGAAAACGGGGGGTGGGTGGGAAATCACCATCAAATTTCCTTCTTGTCATAAAAATGGATGCAGTTTATTTTTTCTGGCATTCCAATTACATAGACGTTTGTCACCAGCTGTTTGTTCTAACACGGAGTGTTCTCTCAGCTGCTGTTTCTCCTCTCAATTTGACACCGTTAGCCCACAAGCCTGGCAGGAACTGGCTGGAGGGATCACTGGCTGGGGAGCCTCCCAGGTGAGCTCAGACCCGCTTCCCGCTGCCCTCAGATGTTCCCTGGGTGGTCCCAAGGTGGGGGTAGAGGCTGGGGGCGCTGCTTTCCTCTCCCCTTTCACGTTGTTTTCACCCCCCTCCTCTCTCCTTTTACAAATCACTCTCCTCCTGACACGGACTCACAGATCCCTAACGTGCCATCTATGAATGAAAACGTGGGGTCTCGGGTATCTATAACAATAAAAGTGTAACATGCTAATTAGACCGGACGTCCTTCCGGACACCCTTCTGGACGACCTTCTGGATGAAGCTGGGGCTGCGAGGGCTGAGGCAGCCGCCATGGCTGGCAGGGGGCTGAGGCAGAGGCAGCCAGGGGCCAAGCCCCCTGCACAAATTTCGTGCATCGGGCCTCTAGTAGTGAATAAGAACTAACCAGGGGACATGGGAGGCCCCCTAACTGATCAGCCTTTGGAATGCAGACTCATCAGAGAGCCCCTGGGAGGCCCTCTTTGAGCCAGGGCGCCCCTCTGGAAGCTCCCACAGAGGCTGTTCCCTCCCTCCTGGAACCTGGAGGAAGATGTCTGTGTAGATGGAGGTCAGGGTGAGAGAACACTGCAGTTCTTTTCAGTTCCCTGTGGTGCTGTCATTTAACATTAAGGCACACAACAGGGACACCCTTGCTAAGACCGTGAAGTAGGTGAAGTGTAGAGTTTTGGGGCTGGAGACCTGCATTTGAGTCCTGATCTTGGCACTTCCTAGCTGTGCATCCTTGGGCATGTTACCTAACCTCTCTGACCCCCATTCTCTCACCCCTAAAGTGAGAGCCTACGTGCTTTCTATGCCGCCTTGCTGGAAGGATTAAACAAGATCCCTCCCTTAAGAGAAAGGGCTGGCATTTTCTGTGAGTGCCAGAAAGGAAATCTCATGAATTTACAGCTACAAGATAACGTTATGTGGAACATCTCAGAAAAGGGCAGTCCCCAGGGCTGGATGAGTGACTGACCAGTCAAAATGCAGGTGAGGGCGAGCAGTTCTGAGTGGGTGTTCTTCCCTCTTTAGCACTTTAGGCTATACTCCTGCTCCTGCCCCTTAAAGGGGGGCAAGTGTGCAGCCAAACCAGAAATCCCTCGGCTTCTGAAGTTCACGGACTCACAGCAAAAGAACATGCATGGCGTTGGTTTCACACAGAAATAATGCTAATAGACAGATTACCACTACCAATCACACTGTGTGGTAAGGACCCACGGTGCTAGGCACCTCGCATACATTATCTCTATGGTACCCCATAGCACGGGGGGGAAACTGAAGCCGAGAGGAAGGCTCTTGCCCAAGGCCATGTGGCTAGAAGTGGGGGAGCTGTTACAAGTCTGTCTCTTGGTTCCAAAGCCCGAGCTCTTCAACTCCTGAGGCCTGTCGGGCCCTGAAGCTGACACACAGCCCCTCAGGGTGGCCTGCGCCCAGGTGGCGCCCAGCAGAGGCCGGTGCGGGGCCTTGCCAGAGCAGCAGTCTTATGTAAGCAGCCAGGCTGCAGCACGTGGAGGCTTCATTAAGCTGCGGGGAGCCAATACCCCACTGGTGGTGGCACTGGGGGTGGTACGGGGTGGGGTGGGCCGGGGGTGTCACTGACCCTGCACTGTGCCGCCAGCGAGGCCTGACACCGGGTTAAGCCGCCTGGCGGCCTCTGGCTGCAGCTGGGAGCGCGCCTGGTTCCCATTCGGGCGCTGTGGTTTTGATTAGCTGTTCTGCGAGGCGGGCCTGGTGGTGAGTCCATGGGAGCTCCGCTGGAACAGAGGGTCCCCCCGCCCGCCGCCGCTGCGGCCCCCCCTCCTGGCAGCCCCAGACTCCAGATGTTCCGAGCTCTCGCTGGGAAGGCCTGCTGGCGCCACGGAGGGCAGAGGGCAGGGAAAGCACGCGAGCTGGAAGCCCAAGCACTCAGTCACCGCAGGCCTTGGCAGCCCGCCCAGCCCTCTGCTGGCACATTCCCCAGCTCTCCCCTGGCCATCTGTTCCCAAAACACCCTTTCAGAGCCTCATCATCACTCAGGATACAACAGCGCGAGCAGCTGGTTTGGAGGCAGCGGGAGAACCGTGCAAAAGGTCCTTTGTGAGAGAGGAAACTCGCTTATGAATAACAGGGCTGGACGCCGTAAAAGTTGGCGGCTGGAACTCTTGTTTCTCAGGCGCCGCTGTTTTCTCTGGACTTTTTATCTCTGGTTTTTATTTTGTTCCCCCGTGTTTTCTTTTAATGTTGTTTCTTCCTCTTCTTACACCACTGTGACTTTCCTTCTCCCCCGGAGGTGCCCGAAGCCACCTAATTAGTTACCCTGGGTGCTGCTGAACTTTTTTTTCCTTCTTCTCAAAGCTGTTAAAATCGGGAATAGTTGGAAGTGACTGTTTTTATAAAACCTCAGCTTGAGGGGACAAGAGAGAAAGAGGTGCCTGGGAGGACACAGCATGGGCAGGGCCCAGGCCATCAGTGTGTTCAGCAGAAAGTGAGCACAGCCGTACACTGAACACACAAATGTGAACAGCATCCATGTGGAGGGAGGGGGGGGCAGAGACAGCAGGGAGACCCCCATCAGCTCATCAGAGAGAACACGGGGCGCCGTGGGAGAACAACGGTATTAATACACATCCCAGGTCCTGGGTCGCCCAGCTGATTGCAGAATGACATGGAACCTTTTTAAAGAACTGGCTGCCACCACTGCCAGAACTTCTGGGAGATGTTTGCCTGGGATCTGGGCACCTCCTGGGAGCGGTCACCGGTAGCCTGTTGTGGCCCATGGGGTGCTGTGGCTGTGCTGGCAGCTGGGAGGCCAGCAGTGGGGAGGAAAGGAGAGGCCAAGGCCTGGCCACCTTCCTCGCCCCCTAGGTCCTGGAGGAGGAGCTGAGTGGCAGGCCTGGCTGCCAGGTGGAGGTGAGGAGGTACCTCCCAGGTGTCAGATGGAGGTGATGTGATGGGGTTGGGGGGGGCGCACAGGTCAGGGCCAGGGGACTGGAGGTTTCCCCTTTACTTTCTCAAGTCCCTGTACCCCTTTCACACTGCCTGCCTCCCCTCTACCCCCACAGTTGCATCAGACCCAGAAGCTCCGGCAGCCCCCCACCCTGGCAGTGGAAAAAGCCTGTCATCTGTGCTGCTGTGGGTGGCTAGGTTTTCACAAGCAAAAATTCTGGGCTTTGCAGGGTATTTGTGCATTTCATCTACACTGTACTCAGGCCCCGGACTTTATCCTTCTTGCAGTCCTCTCTGCTCTCCTCCAGTTTCAGTTGGAGAGATGGCAGCTCCAGCAGGACCTAATATTTATGTTTATGGCAGTTTCAGGGCCATTAATCTGAAGGGCTCAGCGCAGGCCGATGAGACCCCCCCCCTCCCCGTGGCCTCGCTGGGCAGGTGTCTGGGTCCGGACTCTGAAGTGAGCCTCGGCTGTGTGACTGGGTGACCTTGCTCCAGGGTGTTATCTGGGAGGTGCCCACCCAGCCTCCCAGATCGCTAGAGGGATCCATGGCACAAAAAGAATGTGAAATTATTTTCTGAACTCCACCCTCCCTTCCATGTCTCCTGCCTGAGAAGCTGTACTTGGTGGGGCCCACGGTGAGGAAGACCTAGGGAAGAGGAGTGGCCGCCGGCCCAGGCCCCTGGCGATGATGTGGCATTGGCCCCGTGACCAGAAAGTGCTTCTAGATCAGTGGTTCCCAATGTGGGGCAACGCCTCACAGGGGGGCAGTTTGATTTTTTTAAGGGGGGGCAATTCAAGAATGAGTTGTTACTTTTTGCGTTTCTTAGGGTTCTAGGGGTCTTATAGACAGTATATATTGTGACATATTTATGCACTTCAGTTTTCTATTATATGTTTTAGGTGAAACTTTATTTGCTATTTTTCATATCACTTCATATTATTATTATTTTTAGCTATTTGTTAGTGATTTCTTCCTCAGCACTTCCGCTGTCCTTTTGTTCTTTTGTTTTGCTCTTTCATGGATGCCATGTTCTTTGGAAGCTTGTTTAGACCACTCTAATGGCCTTCTAGGCTTCCTCCACGTGAATGGGAGTTCACTTTTTGAATAATAAGAATTATACGTCACAGGGGAAGGGCGGCATCAGGATTTTAGAGATGCTTAGGTGGGGCATGGCCAAAAAAAGGTTGGGAACCACTGTTCAAGAAGAAAATGGGGCGGGGCGGGGGGGCAGGAAGACGGGGTGATTGGCCCTGCCCTGCCCACTGCCTGGCCTTAGCCGCTGGGCTCAGCACAGTGGGAGGCGTGGGAAGGGGCGCCAGCCAGTCCTGGCTCCCACCTGTCCTGGAGCAGGTTGTCCCCTTTCTACCTGCCCCGGTGAACCAGAAAGCAGGTTCCAGGGGAAGTAAAAATCCATGCCTTCCTTGAGCTCCTGGTACAAATATTTTAGAAAGCCAAGTAGGACCCATTCCCCCCATCAAGGCCCTCCACACTCCGCCCAGAATTTGCAGCCCCCTGGGGCCTGGCCCAGTGCCCAATGTCCCCACCTGAGCCCCTCCCAGCAGCTCTGCTGAGAGCCAGGTCTCACCACCTCACTTGCCTGCTCAGGACCCTCAGGGGCTCCTCACAGGCCAAGGGTGGAGGCCGGACTTCCTTATAGGACACCTGGCCTGCCTCCTCAAGTGACCCGGGTCCAGCCGGTCATTCCCTGTGTCCCAATTTACACCCCAGCAACACGGAACTCCTCGCGCAAAGGGGCTATTTATGACCTCTGTGCTCATACCACCCCTGCCGCCTGGCATGCCTTCTCCCCTGTCTGGCTGACTCCTGCTCATTCTGGAAGGCTCAGCTCCTGGAAGCCCTCTCTGACCCCTACCGCAGCCTCCTCTCAGGGCCCCATGGCATGGCCTCCTCACTGCGCTTCCCACAGGGGTGTGTCCAGTCTAATTCAGGAGAGCATCAGATGATCCACTATGAAGTCATGATAGAATATGTCCTGTTATGAGACACTCTATTTTGTGATACATTAGAGTTCATGTTCTATCGTTACATTAGATTATATTTGTAGGTGACCTGTTACATGACACATGATGGGATATGACCAATACACTGCGTTCCTTATACAATATTATCTGGAGCTTGCCTCTCGAGCTGGACCGGGAGCCTTTTCATCTTTGTGTCCCAGCTCCTGTCACACAGTAGGGCCCCCAAATAACCACACACTGTTCCTTCAACTAAAATGCACACTGTGGGGGCTGACTATGCTGTGCTGACGGCAAAGACTCTAGGGAAGGACAAGCCAGGGGCTTCCGAATGGAGCCAGAGGAGGGCCAGGGCTTGCCCAGACCTCTGTTGGGGAAGCTGGTGTCTCTCTTCCTGGAATCGGTGAGGAAAGCTTTGCATTTATCACAAACCCTCAAGCAGCAGCTCAAACTCCCAGGGGCCCCTGTTTCTCACTGCTTGGAAGGCTGAAGGGAGGAGGCTGCTTCCTGGGCCCAGGCCCTGGGTCCTCACCTCATGGCCGCACAGTGGCTGCCAGAGCACCACATGCTTCTTCCTCACACGGCACCCAAAGGCAGGGCACGGGCCTCACCGCAGAGAACATGTTTCTTCACCAGTTCAGTGAGTCCTGCCCGGACATCCCCTACCTTCCGTGAAGTCGGGGGCTCCTCCCGAAACAGAAAGACATGCAGGTCTCTCGGCTGGGAAGGCGGCAGGGTGCAGTCAGGTGGCTCATCCCTGGAGGGTTGACCCTCACCTGGGACAAGCCGTTTCCTCCCCAGTGGGGCTAACCAGAATCATCGCCTTAATCACCATGGCAGAGCCCACTTTCATGAGCTTGCTGACCATCGCTGCAGCCCTGCCAAGCGAGTGCCAGTGGAGAGCCGGCAGCCTGGTGCCTGTGCCCAGCACTTCACAGTTTGCAGAGCCCGTTCGTGCCCGGTATTCTCTCGACTCTGGTGGCAGCCTCCTCAGGGCCACATCACTGACCCTGGGGCCAGATGAACAGGCTGGAACCCAGATCACCCAGGTTGCACAGCTGGTGGCTGGATGGGGTCCAGGCAGGCTCATCTGGCCCCACGAAGTAAGTGCTCCTGAATCCAGACCCTCACTGTCCTCCGCTCCTGGCAGGGGAAGGTGTGAGCAGCAGGGGGTGTCTGGCAGTTGGGTCTGCCTCTCAGCCCAGCCACTCAGGAGCCTTGTAACCTTAGGCACTCGCCCGCTGCAAGCTCCATGTTGTTCATAAAATGGGAAAAGGTGTTCGCGGGTGAGGAGGGCTCCAGGAAACAGGCTAGGCAAGGGCTTGTCAGCTAGGAGCGCAGCACCGGCCGAGGGCTTCCCGGAAGACACGGCCGGTCCATCAGGAAGGTGGGCAGAGGGACCCTGAATGTCCCTTCGCCACCCAGAGACTTGGAGAGTGAATACCAGACTGGTTGCTGACCAAGGGCTTGATTCCATTGCCAAGCAAAGGACACTGGGTCTGCCCCTCTGCCCCTCTGCTGTCTGCCGAGAGAGAGAGAGAGAGAGAGAGAGAGAGAGAGAGAGAGAGAGAGAAAGAGAGAGAGAGAGACGCGCGTGTTACATACCTGCACAGGTGTGCTGGCATGTCTATGAGCACCATCTGTCAGGATCAGATGGAGGGCCTCCCCTTCAGTGGGCTGAGTTCCCTTCCAGGTGGGAAGGGGGTGTACACTGGGTGATGACTGAAGGTCTCCGTGGGATTCAGAGCTTGTCCCTCTCCCCCGGGGGTCAGGAGCACTTAGAGATGGGCCCATGGGAGCAGCCCTTGAGCCCACCCAGATGGAGAACAGCTACACAGCAATGCTGAGAACCACCCGCCCCCTCCATGACCATGATTCGCTGCTGCCACCCCACCCAACCACCACGCACACAGGACAAGGGTGGGCAGCCTGCAGGGCTGTACTTGCAAACCCACCCCCTCTACCATCCTCCTTACTGCCCACCCACACCACGGGTTCAGTCTCTTTAGTTACATGAGCAGAGGAAGATGAAGAAAGCAGGAAGACCCTGCACATTTATTTAAGAATCAATAGTTTTGAGTGTTTGCTACGTGCCAGGCAGTGTTCTGGGTGCTGGGTCCCTTGGAGAACCAAACAAAGGCCCCGCCCTTTGGAAAACAGCGCGACATGTGAGGCCAGGCACGGAGCGCACCGGCGAGGAGAGCCAGTCCGGACCTACTGCTGGCAGTTTGTGCTTACAAGCGTGACTCCCTGGTGTCTCAAGTCAGAGCAGCTGAACAGAAGCAACCTATTGACGTGGGAGGCCAGCTCCTGGAGCAGGTGCAGTGACAGCACCCAGAATCGCAGCCAGGGGCCTAATCGTCTGGGAAGAAACAGCAAAACACACAGAGCAACGCCAGAGGCTGAGAAGAGCCAAGGGACTTGGGGCCATTGAGCGTCGGGGCAAAGGGCCCCACAAGTCTCAGGGACCTGGAAAGCCTTATGTAGACCGACACTTCTGGGCTTGACCTTGAGTTGTCAAGAGGAAGCTAAAGTACATGCAGAAACATCTGGCTGAGAGTGCAGGGAAGTGCATCCGTTACTGGGAAAGGACCTGCCCACGCCGTTTGGCACGGAAAGCGAGAGGCTTCCTTTCCTTAGGGAAACTTGCTCCTCCTGGGATGTCAGCGTGGGGAGGCCAGGGCTCCTCGTGTTCTGGTCGCCGCAGGATCCCCCGTGCTTTGAATGGAGCCTGGCTTGGTCTAAACATTTGCCAAATGCATGGAATAATGGAAGCTCAAGGAAATAATGTTTCCCAGTTGTCATCCACAATAGCTAATGGGCGATGCCTCTGTGCCCTGTACTGAGTGGGGCCTTGGCACTCTGAAGTGGGACACAGTGCCTGCCTTGAGGAGCAAATGCGGGGGGAGACACACATGTAAACACAGATACACACAGAGACACACACGTGTGTGTGCTCTGACATGTGGCTGCTTCATGCTGAGTGATAGGCTTTGTAGCCACTGTGTTCCTTAATCTTGCTTACTATCTCATGCAGCAGATTATTATTATTACCATTTTATAGATAAAGAAACTGAGGCACAGAGAGGTTAAGCAACTTGCTCAAAGTCACACAGCTGGTAGAATGGGGAAGTCAGGATTCAGAGGCTGGCTGCTGCCATAGCTGGTACCTGTAACCACTGTGCTGAGTTGCGTATGCTCACACCCGTGGGTGTGGAGACAGTGTGTGTATGCATGAGTGTGTGCGAAAGAACTGTTTCTCTTTCCGGTTGTGGCCTCTCCCTTATGCATCTGGGAGTCACTAATGGTCAGGGTGGTAGTGAGTCAAGAGCCCCTGAGCAGAGATGTCCCTTTCCTGCTGAATCCCATGCTGGCTCCAGATTCTGTCTGTGAAGGGCTTAGGGGTGATGGGCAGGCCTGGGGGGGGGGGGGGCGGTGTTTTTCTCATCTTAAAGCTGCATTTTCACACTGTTTGCAGAAATCATTAGGGCTGATTTCTGTTCACTTATTTTCTGTTCACTCTTCTTATTTGGGCTGTCCAGGGACCCTGTGGTCTCTCCCAGCTGCCCCATTGTTGCCGCCACTGATCTTGAAATATTAAAATACCCAGAGCTAGACTCCTCCTGGGGAGACACGCTGTGGTCTGTGCACAGACCAGGCGGCCAGCATGAATGGCTTGTCCGGTTGGCGCCCCATCATTCCTGCTGTCACTCTGTGGTGAGGATTGGCGAGGGGAGGATTGGGGAGGGCAGAAGAGTGGTGGTGAGCAGCCCCCCCCTGAGGGAGCAGGCCTGATGGGGATCCCTGGACACTGTGCCTGGGGCGGGGGGGTGGGGGGCGGTGTCTGTGTGGTGTGGAGGCCGGGAGGGAGCAGGCCTTCCTCACCTGGCTGGCCCCCTGTCTGTACAGCTGTCTGCTCCCCTCCAGTCTGGGTGCCTCCTCTGGCTCTGGGCAAGGTCATGGGTCCTTGAGCTTCTGGGTCTGGAAGAGCAGCAGGCGGCCAAGTGGGATTGGCTGGGCAGCGTCACAGGATGGGAAGCAGATGGGAAGCTGCAGCAGCTGCGTCACCGGGCCAGCTCGACCCTCATGGTGCCCTGCGCTGTGGGTGGATGGGGGGGCCAAGAAAGACAGATAGGCTGATGGACGTGGAGAGATAAACACAGGAGAGGCCAAGAGAGGGTTGGCACAGAGACATACAGGCAGAACATGGAGAGAGAAACAGATTGGCAGCCAGAGAGAGTGGCCTGCAGCCCAGGAAGGAGTCAGCACGGCGGGGGCCTCGGTCTCCCTGCCCCCTTGCAGCCTAGCGGGCTCCATGTGATCTCTGGCCCAGCCCTGCCAGCGCCAGGACTCCCAGGGCCAGCCACCTTCCCTTAGGCTCCAAGGGACAAGGGCTGAGATTTTCTTAGAACCCAGGACGGCGGCGGCTGGGTGGATGGTTTGGGGACTTGCCAGTCCTGTTTGCCAGTGAAGAAGCTGAACTCTGCAGGGGTCGGGGTTTGCCTGACTCTGCTGCATCCCTGCAGGGTGACCTGGGGCGAGGGAGGAAGCTGCTCAGGCTCCATTTCCTAGTCTGAAAAACGAGAGCAGCAGTGGTCTTCCCGGGGGACTGTGTGCGACCACAAGTGCAGAGGGGTGCCGCGTGGTGCTGGGATGAGGCGGCCCGACTGATGGTGGCTCTGAGCACTCGCTGCTGTTCTTGGCCTGGGGAGGACGGGTGTGGAAGACCCCTCAGGAGCTCTGCTTGGAGATACATGGGGTGAGCGAGGGAATGATGGCAGTGGCACCACAATGATTCGTGACACGGAGGGATGTGGGGGGAATTTCTCCACCTGCCGTGGAGGTGGGAGCCAGGGGCTAAGAGGCTGGGCTGGAGCTGGCCTTCACTGCCCTGGACAGAAAGACGGCGGGGCACAGCCACCAAAAACTCTTCCCGCTGGGGCTCTCCTTTCAGTGGGTGGCGGGAACTCCAAGGGAGGCTCCAGGACAGTGTGGGTGTGCGCGCTGTGCACAGACAGGAAACCCGAGACCCAGCTCCTTCCGGGCACCTTGGCACACTAGAGGTCCCGGGTTCACCTGCTCTCATCCTCAGCGTTGTGGGACGTGGTGGCTGTTTCTCACTGGAAGGAAAGTTCTTCTGCATGACATCGACTGACCCTGAGATCTGGGCATACCCACTGGCCTCAGTAAATGAGTGGTTTGGCCTGCCAGACCCACCCATGCCCAACCTGGGAAGCTGGGGTGTGTGGGGCAGGGAGGCCTCTGAGCAGCTCGGGCCGCTGTTCCACACCGCGGCCGGGATCCCTACCAGCTCAGCCACCGCTGGTCAGCGGCCTGAGGAACAGATTGGGGAAGGGGGGTGGGGGGGGTGGGGGCGCGGGGAATGAGCGGACCCGACAGCATTTACCAGCAGGAGTGGTTTGCAGCTTTCCCCTGCTGAATGCGGCCCCGGGAAAGGGACCAGAGCCTCAGTGCCTGTCACAGAGCTGGCTTCCAGGAGGAACTCAATAAATCTTTGTTGAGTAAATGAATTTTTCTCCCAATTCATGGTCCCCAGGCAGATTCTCCTGGCTCGCCAGGGGCTCTGGCCATAACTTCGCAACTCGCAGACGCCTGAGACCTCCGCGGGCCCTCCCAGCCCGGACACAGTGTGATCCTTGATTCACGCCATGTTCCTGCCCTCGGCACACAGCAGCCAACTCCAGCTGCTCATAAATTTCCTGCCTGTCACCCATGGCGCCCAGGCCAGGCGGGGCAGGAGGCTCTGGGGGTGGCCTGGTCGTACCTGCTTCCAGTTCCCGGGAAGTTTGGAGGCTGGAAGCCCAAGCCTGCGCTTGTGCCCAGAATAACCTCAGTGAAGCCGGGCCCTCCGAGAAGACGTGGAAGCAGATCTGCCAAATGCAAAGATGCATGGGCTGCTAGGGAAAATATAAACACCAGCTTACAGTGCTGTTTGCAGGGCATAAGTCTACTTTCATAAAATACCGTATTGGTGATGTCACAGAGGGAAAGAGGCACCCAATGCTGTCAGTGGTTTCCTCTTGATGGGGAGAGTGAGGTGATTTCATTATTTTTTTTTTTCTGTTCACTCTCCTGTAGTTTCTAATTTTTCTATAATGTGTGCTCCTTAGGCAGATTTTAAAAATTTTAACAGCTATTATCAAGATTAGTTCACCCATTTAAAGTATACCGTTCAGTAGTTTTTCGTATTTTCACAGAATGTGTAACTATTGCCGCAGTCCGTTTCAGAGCATTTTCATCAGTCTAAAAAGAAACCCTGTACTTTAGCTATCACTCCCTCCCGCATTCCTCCCCTAGCCCCAAACCCAGGCAACCACTAATCTATAGAGTTCCCTGTTCTAGACATTTTATGTGAATGGATTCAAATAGAGATGGTTTCTTGTGTTTGGCTCCTTTCACTTAGCATGTGTTTTCAAGGTTTATCTTGTTCTATCACGTATGTTGGTACTTACTTCCTTTTTATGCCCAAGTAATATTCCATTGTATGGGTATACCACACGTTGGTTATCCATTCATCAGATGATGGACATGACTTAATGCGATTTTTAAAATTGTGTTTATTTTTAAAAAAGAATACATTGACATCAAATTGCTCAAGATGGCAGTTGGTTCTAAGTGACTATTTCTGGTTCCTTGTTTTGAGACTTTTCAGCCTGTTTATTCTAGAGGCCTGGTGCACAAAATTTGTGCACTGGAGTGTGTGTCCTTCAGCCCAGCCTGCACCCTCTCCAATCTGGGACCCCTTGAGGGAAGTCTGACTGCCCGTTTAGGCCTGATCCCAGTAGGATCGGGCCTAAACGGGCAGTCAGACATCCCTTTCACAATCCAGGACTGCTGGCTCCCAACTGCTCGTCTGCCTGCCTTCCTGATTGCCCCTAACCACTCCCCTGCCAGCCTGATTGATGCCTAACTGCTCCCCTGCCAGCCTGGTCACCCCTAACTGCCCTCCCCTGCCAGCCTGCCCCCCCCCAACTGCTCTCCCCTGCAGGCCTGGGTCCCCCCCAAACTTCCCTTCCCTGCAGGCCCAGTCGCCCCCAACTTACCTCCTCTGCCGGCCTGGTCACCCCTAACTGCCCACCCCTGCAGGCTTGATCGCCCCCAACTGCCCTCCCCCTGCAGGCCTGGTCCCCCCCCCCAACTGCCCTCCCCTGCAGGCCTGGGTCCCCCCCCCCAAACTTCCCTTCCCTGCAGGCCCAGTCGCCCCCAACTTACCTCCTCTGCCGGCCTGGTCACCCCTAACTGCCCTCCCCTGCAGGCTTGATCGCCCCCAACTGCCCTCCCCTGCAGGCCTGGTCCCCCCCCCCCCAACTGCCCTCCCCTGCAGGCCTGGGTTCCCCCCAACAACACCTCCCCCCCCCCACTGTCCTGATCGCCCACAACCGACCCCCACTGAACGGCTTGCTCACCCCCAACTGGCCCCGCTGCTGGTCTGCTTACCCCCAATGGCCCCTGCCATTCCATCCTGGCCTGATCACCCCCTGGCGACCCAAGGTCCCATCCCCTCCTTTTTTTCTTTTTCTTTTTTTTTTTTTTTTTTCAGCGCCTCCTTGAGCGGAGGCCTGGGCTGGCTGGAAGCAAATATCTAGGATTTATTTATCTTCTCTAATTGAAACTTTGTAGCCTTGAGTGGAGGCCAGGGCTGGCCAGGGAGATGGGAAGCTTGGTTTCCTCCATTGCTGGGGCAACCCAAGCCTCCTGCTTTCTTCAGCTCCATGGCCGGCTGCCATCTTGGTTGGGTTAATTTGCATACTCACTTCTGATTGGATGGTGGACATGGCTTGTGGATGTAGCTGAGTGATGGTTAATTTGCATGTTTCTCTTTTATTAGTGTAGATGTTTTCAAATACCAGTTAGTCAAACTGAGGAGCCAGCTCTTTGCGGGAAAGTAAGCCAGGGCGTTCCTGCGCTTCCACTGCACACCAGGCCTGACAGGGCACAGCTCCATTGTCTCAGTGATTCTTTGTAAATAAAGAAGTGGGTACTACTACTGTGCTCATTTAAAAATGAGGAAACTGAGCCCTAGCCAATTTGGCTCAGTGGATAGAGTGTTGACCTACAGACTGAGGGGTCCCAGGTTAGATTCTGGTCAAGGGCACATGCCCAGGTTGCAGCCTTGATCCCCAGGGGGAGGGCATGCAGGAGGCAGCTGATCAGTGATTCTCTCTCATCATTGATGTTTCTATCTCTCTCTCCCTCTCCCTTCCTCTCTGAAATCAATGAACATATATTTAAAGAAAAGAAAATAAAAATGAGGAAACTAAGGCCTGGAAAGACGAACCAGCTGCCCAGGGCCCCACAGCCCACTGATGCTATGGCCAAGATGAACAAACCTCAGTGTTCAGCATTCAGAATCGGACACGAACCCCCCTTTCTAGCCCACATACTGGTGTACTTAAAAGTGAAAGGTGAAATAATGCTTTATGGTGTGGGTCTCCAGAAATACTTCTCCCATGTCCTCCTTGCTTGTCTATCATATTTTAGTCTTAAAATAACACTTGAAACCTGACTTCGCTTTTTAGGACAAACCAATTTAAAAAAACTTTCAGAATTTCAATCCCGTTGGATAACTTTTTCTGCAGGTCGAAGGCTGTGTCCGAATTGCTTAAATACAGGAAAATGTCTAATTTGAAAATGTGGAAAATAGTTAAGCATATAAAGTGGACACCAGTGACTGAAAATGAATTTAAAAGGTAAAGTAATTTAGAAAGCAGATGTAATTGTCTTTATGTAATGCCCCAATGTGGTGAAATTACCCTGCAGCACACGGAAGTGATAAGAGAGGAAACCAACCCACTTAAAGCCAGAGGCAAGCTTAGTGAGCTGAGGAGCTATAATCAGGAATGAAACACTGGAAGTGAACAAGAGCAAAAAAGATGCAAAATTATTTCAGGATTCACAATAACTACCAAAAGCTCCCCTAAAGCACAGGCACATTGACAAAAATGCTCAAATGTTTTATTTGAAATAGGAAACCTATTCTAAACCTCCTGCGGTATAGAAAAGCTACAGTGGCCCTGGCCAGTTGCTCAGTGGTTAGAGCATTGGCCGCAGATGGGAGGGTCCGGGTTCGATTACAGGTCAAAGGCATATACCTGGGTTGCAAGCCCGATCCTGGCCTGGGTCGAGTTATGTGCAGAAGGCAACCGATCTATGTGTCTCTCTCACATCGATTTTTCCCTCTCCCCTTTCCCTTCCTTCCAATCTCCCTAAAAATCAATGGGGGTGGGGTGGGGTGGGAGGAGGGGAAGCTATAGTAAATAAAATCTCTGCCACTAGAAATATTTATTCACTTGTTCACAAATATTTATTGAGATGCTGCTGTGTGTCGGGCACTGTTCTCGGCACTGGGACTACGACAGACCACATCCCTGTTCTCGGGGAGCTGATGTTCTGACCACAAATGAGTGAGCAAGTGAAAAGATGACTTCTGAGTGTGATAAACTCAACCCCTTCGCTTCACTGACCAAATCACCTGGGTCCGACTCAGCACGGCAAACCCCTGGAAGGGATGGAGAGGCTGTACTGTTTTCAGAGTTTGTATTAGCAGCAGAGCCTGTGTTTGAAGGGCATCTTCTATGGTGAGGGGCTGTGATGCAGGGGGTTCTGTAGACCAAGAGCCTTACCCAGCCGTACCCAGAGGCCTGGCCCACAGCAAAAACAGCACCCACGGAAGCGCAGAGGGGGAGGGATGGCAGAGGCCCTCCCAAGATGTGCTTCTCACATGGGGGTCGGGTGGGGGCATGCTGTCAGGTGTCTGTGGTATCATTGTCACACAGTGGGGAGTGTTTGTCAGCCTACTCCCCTGTATTTTCACTTACATGCACACATTCAGCCCCCTGACCTCCCCGACCCAGCTCCTTCTGAAGAGATGATGGCATAGGCAGGTTTGTATCCCGTTCCTCAGCCAGGGCTGATGGGTCCAGGGGAAGAAATTGGACTGAGGCTGCACCAATCGAGGTCTCCACTAGGCGTTTGGGGTTGGGATGCTGAGAGCCTGGGCCAGTGGGTAGTCAGGCAGGAAAGAAGCAGGTCCCTGCAAGTGGCCATGTGCTGGTTTGGGCGGGCACCCGGAGGAAAGGCCCACAGATTGCAGACTGAGGCTTGCAAGCCTTTTACTAACGTTACTGAGACTTCCCCCGGCCCTTTTGTAGCATTCAAGAAGCTTTACCAGAAGGCTGAGTAAGTTTCTCCTCATGATGCACTTGCAATCGCATCATCAAGCGAATAAGTTCGGAAAACACTGGGTAAATAAAGCCACAGGGATTTCTCGACTGCCGGACTTCACAGAGCCTTTCATGGGCTAGTAGACATAGTAACTTCCTAGGAGGGGCCAAGATCTGTGATGTTTCCCAAACTCATGAGATCCATCTCACCTGGCTCTCGTGCCACAGAGCACCCTCTGGGGAGTGCAAACCCACAGACAACCCCCTTGCTGCATAAGCGAAGGACTGAAAGCACAGAGAGGGAGTGCATGCCGTACGGTCACACAGCTTGGTAATCATGGAGAAGGTCCCAGCACCGCAGGCCTCCCAGGGTTCTTCCCACCACGCCCCAACTGACGTAAGGCTTCCTGGGACAGATGATGCACGTGCTGGGGTTCCGGGGCCCAGCGGGGTGGTGGGAACACAGGTCCAGTGTAGACTTGAGGGAAAGGGTGGGGTCAGGAATTGAAGGTCAGGTCTTGGCCAGAGAAACCTCATCTGCCTTGCTCTTGGGAGATAGCCCTGGCTTCATTTGCGCCTGAGAGCTGATAGAGGTCTTGGGGCTGGGCCCTGGCTGACCAGGGCCACTCTAGTCAACCCAGCCTTTCATGCTCCGCCTCCCCCCCCCCCCCCCCCCCGCATCTTCTCCCAGACCACAGGCAAGCCGAACAAGAAAGGAACTCCGCTGTCCTCCGCGGGGCCCGCCCAGGCATCCAGCGCCAGGATGACGTGGGCTGTAAATCACCCTGTGGACCACAGACCCAGTGCCATCCCCACGGGTTTCCTTTCCTGCTTCTTAATCCTCCTCCTCAGACTGGGTAACAAAAAGCAGATTCCTGCTGGGGCCAGCCATGCACCGCAGTGGCTGGGAGGATGTGAGCCAGGACTCACCACATCAAGATGCTCCCGCTCTCACTTTCCCCTGCTCCTCCTCAGCCTCTGTTTGCTGGAGGACACACCCTCCTCCTGGCCTAGCTCCCTCACCCTCCTTGGACCCCACTTTCAGCCTTGCCCCACCTGGCCCCCTGGCTGCCTGCTGAGCGGGGCGCCCCAGGACTGTGGTTCGCAGGCCCTCCAGCCTGGTGGTTTGGCTCCTTCCCGGCTCTCCGAGCCTCCGTTTCAGCAGGAGCAGCCCCTGTGTGGCAGGATTAACACTGCCGATCTGGATTCAAATCCTGATGCTGCCAACTTCTAGCGCTTCTTTCCCTGAGCCCGAGCCGAGGTTGCTTGGCCGGCGCTGAGAGGGGATGTGAGGAAGTGCCCTGGCATGTTGGAGGTGCCTGACAGATGTTTGGCTTCAAAAATAAGTGCTTAGCTGTTTGGTCAGGGTTGTTGCAAATCAGGAGAGAAGTATTTGGAACTGGTTTATTTGGGGTGTGCTGGGCCGGGTTAAGGGACTACCGTTCCCCGTTTGCATGTTTGGGGTGGGCTTGGGGCCCTCACAGAGCCTTCCCCGCCAGGTCTGACCTCCCTCAGCACTAAAACTCCAGCAGCCCCATGACCTTCCCCATCTCCTGGCCCTTCCTGGGAGCAGGTCACACCCTCCAGCCAGTTTTCTTGCAGGCAACACCACTGGCGGCTCCCAGAGTGACGTTTCCGTGGGTTAGGGCTGTGAGGAACTTAAAGGTGGATGATTTTCGAGTCATGCTCCTCAGCGCCCCAGGCTCTCGAGATGCTGAGGGATGCAGTGTTGGAGGGAACCCAGGAGGACTCTGGGCCCCGCCCCATGTGTCCCCCTTGCCCCAATGCTCCAGGTAGACCAGAACCGTGTTGATCTGTGTTCTGTGTTAGGGTTCATGGCTCAGACTTATTTCTGACGCTTAAGAGAAAGCTTTAACATTCTTGACCTGCTCCAGTTGTATCATTTTACAGACGAGGACACTGAGGCACAGGAGTTACGTCACTTGTCTCAGGTCATCCAGCTGCAGGTGGATGGGCTGCAACTAGCCCACCCCTTGACACCTGGTGTGGTGCTCTTGTCAACCAGGGCAGGGAAAAGGGCCGGGGATACCATCCTCGGGGGGCAGGCCTGACTGGCATTCCTCAGAGGTGTGACCAGGCATTGTGGTCTCAGGACCAGGAGTCCCTGAGCTGCCTGTAGCCTTGCCCACTCCCCCAAACCAGCACAATCAGCAGTGGCTCTGAAATGATGGGGGTGATGGTGGTGACGATGGTGGTGGTGGTGGTGGCAGTGGTGATGGTGGTGATGGTGGTGGTGGTCATGGTGATGGTGGTGGTGGTGATGATGGTGGTGGTGGTGATGATGGTGGTGGTGGTGATGGTGGTAGTGGTAGTGATGGTGGTAGTGACGGTGGTGATTGTGGTGACGGTGGTGGTGGTCATGGTGATGGTGGTGACAGTGGTTGTGGTGATGGTGGTGGTGGTTGTGGTGGTGATGGTTGTGGTGGTGATGGTGGTGGTGGGGATGGTGGTGGTGGTCATGGTGATGGTGGTGGTGGGGATGGTGGTGGTGATGGTGGTGGTGGTGGTGGCGGTGGTGATGGTGGTGGTTGTGATGGTGGTGATGACGGTGGTGGTGGTGGTGGCGGTGGTGATGGTGGTGACGGTGGTGGTGGTCATGGTGATGGTGGTGGTGGGGATGGTGGTGGTGGTGACGGTGGTGGTTGTGATGGTGGTGATGACGGTGGTGGTGGTGGTGGTGGTGGTGGTGACGATGATGGTGGTGGTGGTGATGGTGGTGGAGGTTGTGGTGATGGTGGTGGAGGTTGTGGTGATGGTTGTGGTGGTGATGTTTGTGGTGGTGATGGTGGTGGTGTTGGAGGTGGTGGTGATGGTCATAGTGGTGGTCATGGTGAAGGTGGTGGTGGTGGTGACACCGTGGTGGAGGACGGGTAAGCGGACAATGTAGTCCCTGGAGGCAGCCAGTCCTGGGTCCCAGTGCTGGCTCATCCACTTTCTGCAGCCCCCTGCCTGGGCCCAACCAGGGCAGCTGTGATGACTGAGTGAGAGCAGGGGCTGGGGGGCTGGTCCTGGTCAGCCTCTGGAAATGAGTCAGAATGAGTAGGGGCAGCTCCTGACGGTTGGCTGTTGTTGTTTTTTTTCAGGAGTGACTGCTCCTGCGCTGGACCAAGGACTGGCTGTGGGCCCTCTTTCCAGTCGAGCCTGAGAAGGGAGCTCGCCTAGTCCAGCCTCGTCTTCTTCAAGGTGCCGCCCAATGCTCAGACCACTGCCTCTCAGGGTCAGACAGGAACACGCTGTCTCCCTCTCACCCTCCCGCCCTCCTGGCCACTCCACAGTGACTGCACTTTGCCCTCTGCCTGGCGGGGAGGGGAGAGCTCAGCCTCCCTCTTGCCTGGGGCCCGAGGCCCACCTTCCAGATGGAAGCATTGCCAAAGACACCACAGAGACACTGAACAAGACGTGGTGAGAAAACCCCACAGAGAAAAGCCACACTGTTGCCCTGTGTCCTGTGCCCTCCTGGTGCCCACCTTCCGTCTCAAGCCAAAGACGAGTCAGCAGTTCCACCAGAACTCATGGGAAGGATGGACGTTTGGTGATCATTGGGTGCACCCGACCTTCTGACCTGGACCCTTCTTTCTACACTGAGACCTGAGCTAGTGGGGTTCAAGATAAACCCCCTGGGGGCTGTGAGAGGCGGGCTGGGGTACCTTTCGGGAGTGGGATCTGAGATCCTAGCCTCCTTCTCTCCCTCTAACCGGCTGCCCAGGCCTCTGACCCTGATTCTCAATGTTTCCTGGGCCCAGGCTTCTCTTCTTGGGCACTGAGCATCATGGGAAGGGGGAAGAGGGGGAAAGAAACAATATTGACCACCCTATGCCCCACCCCAGGGACCTACTCTAGGTGACCTGTTTTGGAGGGGGTCTTTGCTCCCTAGCCAACACTCCCTGCCCATGGCCGGCCCTCCTGGCTGGGCAAACGAGATGGTGCCTGCTTGGAGGCCAGTGTTCTCTTACTAGTTACTCAGGGGGCAGAGGGAGGAAGGGACCAGCAGAATGGGCCAGTATGTGGGGGAGTAGGGCATGTTTAAAGCCAAGGCCTTCTCCTTTCTTTGCTCAAACGGCCAAAGCTGTTCATATCTGTGCTCAACCATCTGCTTCAAATTGAAGTAAAAGCCCCAACGTGTAAAGAAAACACTTGCTTGTGTTGAGTGGACTCTGGGTGATCAGGGCTCTGACTGGTGAGTTGGGTGTGGGGGGGTGGGGTGGGGGGGCGGGGCGTGCTGGAGGAGGGGAGAGGTGGATCTCTGCCTAGAGATGGGGAGCCCTTCAGGAAGTGGGCAGTGTGTAAGTGTGTGTGTGTTGTGTGTGTGTGTGTGTGTGAGTGTGTGTTTGTGTGTGTGTGTGTTTGTGTGTGTGTGTGTAAGTGTGTGTTTGTGTAAGAGTGTGTGTGTGTATACACACGCGCGCAAGGGGCAGAGGGGCATTCACCATGGCCTCCGCCTGGCAGGAACATGTGGAGAGCTCGCTCCACTTCGTGCCTCACTTAATCCATAGCACAAGTGCATGAGGTGGGGGCTGTACTTTCAATCCCATTTTATAGTTGAGGAAACTGAGGCCCCATGGAGACATGGCTTGTCAGTGACAGCTGGTTCTCAAAGCAGGGTGGCCTCACTCCAAATCCTGTGCTCTTAACCCCTTTCCAGCCCCCAGTCGGTCCCAGCTCAAAGTCCTTGGGTGGCCTTGTCATGTCACCTCATCCCAGTACACATGCCTAAGGCAGGGCCATAAGGGCCCATTGCAGACGGGGAGGGTACTAAGGACCAGGAAAGGACTGTGTGGAAGGGCTGTGGGGTGGGGCAGGGCTGCCCAAGGGGAGGGAGGCGAAGAGGAAAGAAGGCTGTGCTCATGCAGGATGTACCTCTGTCCCTTGTCCCTCCCGTGTCGCCCTCTCCTGTCTGCTCTGGGACTCCTGGGCTGGGGCTGGGGTGTCTGCGGGTGAAACACTGTAAGAAGCCTCCTCTTGCACTCATGGCCCCTGCATCGCCCCTTGCGAGGACCAATATCTGGGCAGAACCCAGGGACTAAGATTGCTCAGAGTCCCCACAACACACACACACACACCTTCTTGTGTGCACATGCACTCCAGACACACACTTATGTACCTTCCCAGGTAAGGGAATTTCATTTCAGAGAGATTCAAATTTCATCAGCTCCTGGGAGACAGCCAGCCAGAGTGGGCTGGAATGGGGGCTGAGAGGTGACAGGAAGGTCAGTCCACCTGGGACTCCAGACACGGTCACAGCCCCTCTGAACCTCTGAGTAATGCCCGTGGCACTTCCTAGGAAAGCAGGAAATGGGACCAATCAGCATCAAACTTGGCACCAGGGGACCCTCTCTCTGTTACTAACGAGTGTGGGGAGTACCCCCATCCCACTGCCAGGGGACCAGACCCACGGCCTTACCACCCAGGAACAACCCATGGCCTCCACTGCCCACTCCTTTCCTGTTTATGGCCTTCATTGCACACTTCCCTTTCACACCAAAGCCTCTATTGACCATCAGGGGCATGCCGCCATAGGCTGAGTGCTGGTAATAACGAAATGGACCCCACGAAGCACCTGTCTTCACAGAACTCATGCTTCTGAACAGACAGACGGTAATATTTCATCAGCAGTCTCTAAACAGTTTTCTGTAAGCAGCCCTACAAGAAGACCCTCACCAAAATAAACATGCTGACGAGCACCCTTCTGGGGCCCCGTGAGGGCGTTCCCCACATCGGCTGAGGGTTCCTGGTCCCAGAGCCACCTGCAGATTGGTTTTCTGCTCGTCCTCCTTGCTCTGTCGTTTGCTCTGGGTCCTGGCCCCAAATGCAGTGATGGCTCATCAGCCACCAGCCAGGGGCATGGGGACCCTCTCCAGGGACCTGGGGACCTGCGTGAGAGGCCTGTGTGTGCACATCTGTGTGCGTACCTGGTTCCTGCAGCACCCATGATGCCTCCTCTTGGCAGGAGGAAGGATAAGGGGGTTCCTCAAGTCCTTGGGTCCCTTTTGGGGCTCATGGCTTGGCCCTGGGCCCTGGGTGGATTCCCTCTCCCCACATTGTACTTCTTCCTGTCCCCGTGGCCCACCGCTCTGCCCCGGGACCTCTTCCTTCCCCTGCTCCACCTCACCATGTCCTCCAAGTGCCGTCCTATTTCTTTTCCTGATGACCCCACCACCACCACCATCTCGCCTTTCTCACAAGCCAGGGAGGCAGGAGTGGTTAGGTCCCAGGGGCTGAGAACTGGATAGCACAGCCATGGGCAGGGACTGTGCTCGGAGCTGGGGGAACCAACAGAGCCCCTCTGTGCCCGCAATAGGACAGAGCCGTGGGCACAGCGGACTGGGCTGAGACAGGTGCCATGGGAAGCCGGCGACGGGGCTGGAGCCTGGACTGTGCTTGCCCTGCTCCTTCCATGCAGCTTCCTGGGCTACAAAGGGGGCGGTGCCAGCAGCCAGAGTGACAAAGAGCCTGGCCTTTAGAGAGCAAGACTCGGATGTCTCCACGTGTTTTCTTTCAGGGGATCTGCCTTGCCCTTCTCACTCTGACCTCTCGTTGCCAGCCCACCTGCACAGCTATGTTCTGTTTCAAGGTTCCAGGAGGACAGGGAGGCATGGAGGGGGCCCTGCCTGGGCTGGGGCTGGCATGGGTGGGAGAGGGGCCGCTAGCCTCACCCTTTGCCCCATGGGTGTTCACCTCGCGCACATTCCCTCTGGTCCCCTGGACCCCAGACAAGCGTGTCTGCCTTCCTGAAGCCAGGTGCTCCAAGGAATTTGGATTTATAAATTAGGACTGTTTTACAAGTGTCTGGGCACTAATCTTCAGATGGCGCCTCCTAGAGGGCAAAGATTGGACATAATTCACCTCCAAATCTTTGGAAAGGTCTTGCTAAATGTATATGCTAGTTACTTTGTTAAATTAATGAATAAAAGTGGAAAATATGA
Source organism: Corynorhinus townsendii (assembly GCA_026230045.1). Lineage (NCBI taxonomy): Eukaryota > Metazoa > Chordata > Mammalia > Chiroptera > Vespertilionidae > Corynorhinus > Corynorhinus townsendii. The sequence continues at coordinate 112,912,981 of JAPDVU010000007.1, read as the reverse complement.
TAATTTATGCATTTATGTTCTTCCACAAATAACTACCAAGCAGCTAATTGGTTCGAGACCCTAGAAGAATGGGACACAGGCCTTTCCCAAGGCCTCAGAGGAGCTCCGAGGGAAAAGGTGCAGAGCGAAGCGGAGTCCGGGCGGGGCAGGGGGAGGGGGGCGTTTTGCTCTTTCTGTGGCTGAACCCTAGAGAACTGAGCCCTGCAAAGAGCATGGCTTCATAGCGCCTGTGCCTGGCAGGTAGCAGGTGCTGAGTAAACATTTATTGGGTGCATGTGGGTGAATATGAATGAGCGCCGCCTCACTCCCGCACCTCCCACCCCAGACATCACCAATCAGGGGTGGTTCTTCTCAGGGCTCCAGGCAGCCTCTACTCATTAATGGAAGAAGCGCACTGTCTTTGCCATCCTGGCCTCAGGGCTGCCCTGCCTGGAGTAATTGCAGTGGGGACACCTCAGGCAGACCTCCTGGGCACCACCGGTGGCGTGCCTGAGGCCGTGTCAGGATGGCCCTTCATTATTGCTCCCTGGCCTGGGTGGCCACCTCCTAGCTGGCCTCCTCCCCCCCCCCCCCCCCCCCCCGGAATCTCTGATGCGTCCCTGGCCGACCCTTCCTCCGCTGTGGCTGATAGAGAGGTTTATTTCTGAAGTCCCTTCCCTGGGCCCACACTGCGGGTCAAAGTCCAGGCTCCTTAGCTGCCCATCGGACCTGTCACCAATAATCCCATCCTCTTCTCAGTGTCTTCAGCACCTTCCAGTCTCCGTGACCTCCAGTTTGGCCATCTGGGGGCACTGGCTGAATCTCAACCTAACATCCTAGCAGCCCCCCTTTCTCAGTCATGTCCCAGTTTCCATTTCTCTGGCTGCCCACGAAGGCAGATTCTGAACCCTGCTGCTTGCTGCAATGAAAGAGTTCCCCCCAACCCCCACCCTGCCACCCCGTGTCTGTTCTTACTTATTTGTTACTCTTAGAAAAGCTCGCTTTTGACTGGACTCAGACTGAGAGGGAGAAGCTCTCAGAAAGGACAGCCTCTGTCTCCTGGTCTGTTCCTGGAATTTTCTTTGGCCTCTTCATTCTCTTATCCCAAAATTGAGCATATTTTGTGGCCTCTTCCTTTTTTCTTCTTACTCTGCTGTTTCTTCAGAGAAGTTACACAAACAGTTGCACTGCAGGACCCGTGGAGTAACAAGGTGCTGAATGTCGGGTGCTTCGGTCTGAGGTTTCTTACCTTCTTTGTTTAGGGGCTTTCTCACAACATATTGGTGCCCTCTTCCTCCTCCTCCTCCTCCTCCTTCTCCATATATTTCTATTGATTTCAGAGAGGAAGGGAGAGGGAGAGAGAGAGAGAAACATGAATGATGAGAGAGAATCATGGATCAGCTACCTCCTGTATGCCCCCTACTGGGAATCGAGCCCGCAACTCAGGCATGTGCCCTTGACAAGAATCAAACCCTGGACCCTTCAGTCCGCAGGCCAATGCTCTATCCACTGAGCCAAACTGGCCAGGGCCATCATCTTCTTCAGAGATTGATACGTTTGTGGATTCTGCTAGTTCTTTTGGGCCCCAGGAGACGAGTCACAGTAGTATCGGGGAAACCAGGAATCCCCCTTTTTCACAATGACCAAGTTGAGAACACTGAGAAGGACATCCACAATGCCACTCCTCCCCCTTCCCCGCCCCCCGAACAGATTTGTGCTTTCTCTCTCCAGTGCTCCTGGGTCTATAGCAGGCATGCTCCTTAGCAGCAGGCAGGCATGGCCCTGGGTCAAGACCCCTGCTTCATGGGGAAACCTTGTGTGCCATTCCCACCACGGATTCGAACCACATAACCCTTTCGTTCTTCACCCAGAGCACCAGCGGCAACTTCTGTGCTTAAATGTTAGGAAGTTTGTGTTCATTGTCTATTTCAATGAGTTTCTGGCAGCCAGAGGCTGGGAAAAAGATATTCAGCTTCACTCTGAAGCAGCTGACTACCTCCCAGGCACCAGGAAAAAGAGAAACGGTTCCTTTTTAATCTAACTTGCCTCTGCATTGCACCCACATGGCCCTCTGGTGTCCCAGGAACTCCAGGGCTCTCAAGCCCAGAACCTGCGCAGACAGAGACCCTGTTTTCCCCAACAGCAGTGGCCCAGGTGCCTGTCCTCCTGTCCTACATGCTCTTGCTCATCTATAATAATAAAAGCATAATATGCTAATTAGACTAGACAGCCGAAAGACCTTCTGGATATCATTCTAGACGTCTTTCCAGAGGAAGCCACGGTGGCGGAAGCTGAGGCAGAGGCGGTTAGGGGTGATCAGGCAGGCAGGCAAGCAGTTAGGGATGATGAGGCAGACAGGCAGAGGTGGTTAAAGGCAATTAAGCAGGCAAGCCAGTGGTTAGAGTCAGTGGTCCCAGGTTGCGAGAGGGATGTCCGACTGTCAGTTTAGGCCCAGCCTGACATCCCCAGAGGGGTCCTGGATTTCGAGAGGGTGCAGGCCGGGCTGAGGGGAGCCCCCCCCCGCCCCCGCCTTGCACCATGCACAAATTTCGTGTACTGGGTCTCTAGTATAGAAATAAAATCATCCTCCCTCCACCCAGTGAGAAGCCCAGCATTGCCCCGGGTCTCTGAGGACTCTCAGGGGCTGGTATCCCCATGGTTATCTCTGGCTTTGATCTCTTGGGTCCTCTGAACTCATAATCTCTCTCTCCACTGCCTCCTATGGCTGATGCTTCAGCTCAAGGAAACACAGCCATTAAACAATGTTTACACTCACAAAAAACAAACAAATAAGACCTTGCCATTTTCTTCCCAATTAATTTAGCGGATTTCATGTATTTTTGACAGGTTCATCATGTTTCCGGCAGTTAAAAATACCCTCCCCTCTGGCTCCACTCCCTGACACTGCATTTCTGGGCTGTGACTCACGAAGTCATCCCACAGCTGGGATTGAGTCCAGTCTCCTTTTTTCACTCTAACACCCCCTACCCAACTCCAGGGCACGCTCAGACCCAGGCCTGCAAACAGGAGACTGTGGCATATGGTCCCAATGGAAAGGTCATGAGCAAACACGGCAGCTGCCTGGGCACTCACCCCCCTCAGCAGAGGGAGGAGAGACACAGGCCCTGGACCAGCCACATCACCCCAGCCCCAGAGACCCCTGCTTTAGCCCCTTTCAAGCCCATACCCCAAGCTACCTTCAAAGCTATCTGGCCCACAGACAGCACGCCTTCACCCTCTGGGTTTCTTTCCCAACTCCACACCGGAAGTTCCCGGGAATTTCCTTTTGCGAAATTTTAAAACAACACTTTTAAAACAACACCACCTGTTCTCTGTTCTATTTTTTAAAATATATATTTTTATTGATTTCAGAGAGGAAGGAAGAGAGAGATAGAAACATCAACGATGAGACAGAATCATCGTCGGCTGTCTCCATCAAGTCCCCTCCTGGGGATCGAGCCTTGCAACCCGGGCACGTGCTCTGACTGGGACTCGAACTGCGACCTCCGGGTTCATAGGTCGATGCTTAGCCACAGAGCCACACTGGTTGGGCTTTTTTTTTTTTTTTAAATAAAGAACTCAATATGTTTCCAATACCAGGAAAGAAATCTCCATTTTTTGGAGAGGAAAATAGAACAAAAGAGCAAGTTTTTGGGTACACCTTGGAATAGCTATGCTGAACTTTATTTTCTAAATAAAAATCAGGGCAAGGGGTTTGACAAAGTTTTCATACCTCTTCCCTGTGTGAGAGGCAGCCCAGGAAGGCAAATATTGCAGTGTGATAAAGAGCTCTAAGATGAAGAGGAGTAGGCCTTCTAAGAACAAAGGGTTCAATGATCTTCTCCACCAGGGATCACAGCATAATATATCCCTTTTGTAAAGGCTCTGAAAAGTCCTGCAGTAAGAAGGCCCACTCAAATGTGAGAACTGATTGTCTCCCAAACTTATTTCAGCACTTATTCTTAAAAAAAAAAAAAAAATTGTTATTGTGGTAAAGTATACCTAACATAGCATTTATACTTTTAACCATTTTTAAGTATGCAATTCAGTGACATCAAATGCATTCACAATGTTGTGTAACCATCACCACTATCTATGTCCCAAACTATTCATCACCCCCAATAAAAACTCGGTAGCCATTAAAAAATAAATTCCCCTTCCCACCTCCATCCAGCCCCTGGTAGCCTCTATTCCACTTTCTGTTTCTAGGAATTTGCCTGTTCTACACAGTATTTTCCCTTCTCTGTTGGATTTATGTCAGTAAGCAGACTGCTTTCAAGGTCTAGCCACATTGTAGCATGTCTCAGAGCTTTGCTCTCATTTTTATGCTGAATAATGTTTCATTGTGTGGATAAACATTTGGTTTGCCCATTCATCTGTCGATGGAGGGTGCTTAGTCTTTATTTCATGCCCCGATCTCTCATGGGCCACCGGGAGGGTCCCTGGAACAGGTCTGGGACCGCTGGTGTATGGAGTCACTAGAATGTTTGGGTTTGGGATAGGCCAGGATTTTCTTACCCAGGCAGTTGCCCCAGGCATTGCCAGAAGGGCTCTGGTCTGCTTGGTCTTCAAGCAGAAGCCTGAGGGGGGAAGCCACCTGGAAGGTACCCAGGAGGGGTGGTCAGTGGTCTGCCCCAGGGGCAAGCAAGGGCGAGCTCTAGCCCTCACAGGACACATGACCCTGCTGTGCTGTGGGGCCCCCACGGGGATGACTGACAGCTCAGTATTGGTGACATCTGTCGGGGATGCCTTCCCTTGCTTTGATGACAGCACTGGACAGCAGCCAAGCTTGAGGGGAGCAGTTGCCCGAGAGGCCCTGGCCCCCTTCTGGCAGCCCCACAGGTGCGCCCTGTCCTCCTCCAGGGAGCTGGACAGGCTGTTCCCAACCAGTGCTCCCCCCGCCCCCCCGCGCCTCCCCCTCGGCCCTTCCCATCAGCCCTTCCGACAGAAACCCCTTTCTAGCAGACCTGCTTGGGACAGTGGGCTGAGGTGTGTGCTCCCAAGGTCCACCCCCCTTTCAGAGGGCCTGCCTGCAGCCCTCCTTTCCAGGGGAGGACCTGGGACAGGCAAGTGGGGAGATGCACAGAGCCCTGTGACTGGTGCGAGCATGGGCCCCTCTGGGAACCTGGAGGCCTAGGCCAGCTTGGCCTGACCTTCAACTCTGTGTGTGACCCCTCTTGACAGTGGCTCTGTGACCTCCAAGACCCCTCACAGCGATTTGCAACCTGGGCCCCAGACTGCTTTGCCCTGCCTGCTTGCTGGGCTCCAGCTCAGGTTACAACTCCCAAAGCAGCTCTGGCTGGATCGGCTTGTTCTCCTCCCTACGGATTATCTTTTGAGCCAGATAATTATTCGAAGGTGCAAAAACCTTCTGGAGTTGTCAAACAAAACAAAAACAACGGAGCATCTCTGGAGAAATGGTAAATAAATGAGTGTTCATCCTTCTAATCTGGGAATAGGCCACCTCCCCAGACCCAGACCTGCCTTTCAACTAAAGGTCCTTTAACCTTTGTCCAAACTCCATACACCGTGGGCCTCCCAGGACACCCCCTCTCTCCTCATGGCGGTGGTACCTGCCTCTCCCCACCTTCCGGGCTCGGTCTACACTCCGGAGGGGGCTGTGCCCCTTTGGCTGTGGCCCCAGTGCAGGGAAAGTCCCCGGGACTGAGGCATCCAAGTGCAGCGCTGCTGGCCGGGCCAGGGCTGTGCCTGGGACTCTGCCCTGGGGGAGGGGCTGCAGGGCAAGGGTCCCACCCCAGCCCGAGAAGTGGTCCTGCAGAGCCCAGTGGAGACTCAGGTGAGGGAGAAAGGCATTAAGTAGACGAGTGTTTGCAGTTTGTAAAATGAGTAAGAAGTGGGAGTTGGAAGGAACCCTTGAGTACTGAGCTTCTCCACCAAAGCTGTGCTCAGGGTGGAGGTGGAGTTGCCTCCCCGCAGCACAAGGTGGAGGTGCTCATCCCTCCCCGCCAGTCTGCTCTCCCCTGAGCTGAGCCCCGTTTGAGATTTGCCTTCACAGAGCTCCCGCTCCCTGTCCCACCGGCCAGCCTGTTCTCAGGATCTCTCTTTCCTGCCACAGAGCCCACGCTGCCTGCCGCTCACAGCCAGGCCTCCCTGCCCTCTCTTCCTCTGTCCAGCCCACCTTGCCCCTCCTGGGTCCTGCTTTCCCTCCCAGCCTGGTGTCTCAGGGTGTGGATTCAGGTGGCAGCAGCATTTCCCAGGCTGCCCTGGGCATGCGGGCTGTCCCGGGTACTAGGGGCCTGGGTGCTGCTGCTCAGCCCAACACTCACTGGCTGTGTGACTCAGGGTAAATCACTCCCTCTCTGAGCCTCAGTCTCTCCACTTGTAAACTATGCAGTTAGAGGACATGATGGCTGAAGCCTCGCCTGGCTCCATAGTCCTAGCTCTCCAGAAAATATCACTCACATCAGGCTGAGTGCAAACACTGCAGAATGTTGACTCTTAATTCACCATTTTAAGGCTGCCCTGCCCCGCTAGGCATCACCCACAGGGGAAAGAAGAGGCATCTTGTGCCCTCTGCTTTTCTCCCTCAGGACTGGCCTCAGCTGGCCTGTCTTCTTCCCAGGCCCTCGGGCCCCTCCCAGGGCTGTGGCCTTCCTCTGGCCAGGCCCTCGGTTGGGACTCATTTCCTCCTCCACGCCCACCGAGTGCTTTCCCCAGGAGCCAGCACCATCTCTGCTGCCTGGACGCTTCCTCAGAGGCAGGGCCGGCATCGGCTTGGCAAGCGCCTACTTGCTGTTGATGAGACTTAATTACCGTGGGGACTTGCTTTCCTCCTGGCCCTGGTGACAGGCACCTCCTGGGGAGCTCAAGGACACAGGGTACTTTATTGTTCTCCGGGGAAGCCCAGCTGCCAGCTGCAACTGCTCATCGGGTCTGTCAGCTGCTGCCCGCGGGCTCCTCCTTTGCTCTCCAGGGTCATCCCACTTCCCACCCCGAGGGGCTTGTCCAGGTGCCCACCCTCAGGGATCGGAGCCCTTCCCCTCCCAGCGCTACCACTTCCAGCCATTCTCCTTCGGGATGGCCATGCTGCTAAGTCCACAGTCATCCTAATCCCCATGACTCGACCTGTGGGCACAGTTGGCACAGCCTATCCTGCTCCCTGAGCCAGAGTTCAGTCTCCCTGGTCGCCCCTGCTACTTGTTGGCATGCCCGGGGGCTCGGTCCTTGGGTCTCTGTTCTTCTCTCTCCTTCCTCATTCAGGGTGTCCTGCCCTCTGTAGGCTGTTGATTTCCAAATGCATATCTGCATCCGAGAGATGGCTGGATCCCACCCAGAGTAAAGCCACATCCTTAGAAAGACCTTCAAGGCCTGCAACCCTTGTCTCGTCATCTCCTTGACCTCACTGCCTACTACTGTCCTCTATGTGATTCATTGACACTCCAGACCCAGCCTGCCTCTAGGTCTTTGCATTGGCTGTTCCTCCACCTGGAATGCTCTATCCCCATGAGTTGTCCTCACCTTCAGTTCTTTGATCAAATGCCAACTTTTTGATGAGGCCTTCCCTGATGACTCTCCTTTAAACTGCAACCCCCACCCCACCCCACTTTCTCTCTCTCTCTCTCTCTCTCTTCCTCACTTTATTTTTCTCCATAGTACTCAGCACCCACTGACATGCTATGTCTTTTAAATACATCCATTTGTTCATTGAGTATCTCCTTCCTCTGGATCCACGGGGTCAGGGGTTTTGGGTTGTTTTGTTCACTGTCTCCCTGGTGTCTAGAACAGTGCCTGGGCACATAGGAGTTGATCAACAAATATTTGTTGAGCAAACGAGTGGTTTCTTCCATCGATGTCCCTGTATGGACATTTTCATGTTCTGGTGATTTTATTTTTATAGAGTAGATCCTGGAAGTCAAGCTGTTCTGTCAAATGTTCATACAAAGTATTTTTAACTTTAATAAACAACTCTAGATTATTTCTCAAGATTATTTTTCCAAGAGGTTGTAACAATTATGCCCATTTCCCCACTTGTGCTGGATGTCACCACACTTGAATTCTGGCCAGTGTGCTGCAGGAGGGGAAGGCCTCTCATTGTTTCAAGGTTCGTTTTCCTGACTAATTAGAGAAGAACATGTTTCTTGTTTATGGACTACTTGAATTTCTATTTCTGTGAATTTGTGTTGGTCTTTTTTTGCGGGGGGTGGGGGGGAGTGTGGGCGGGCAACAGCTGATCTTCCCTTATGAGTTTGTAGAGGACATCTTCATTTCTTAAAAGCAAATCCCAGGTAATTCTACTTATGGAGGCTCTGAAGTGGTCGCTCCAGAGCGAGCACACTAGTTTGTACTGCCTGGCACACCCTGGGGTCCCCATGTGTTTTGGAACTAAAGATGTTTTAATGTTATTTCCCCTTGTTGGTTCTCTGTGTCTTCTACAATAAACTGGTATTACTTAAAAAAGAAAAGATATTTAGAAACAATCATCAGAAAATCTTGGTGCTGTCATGCCAAGTGGAAAAAGCATTCACAATTAGGGTGCACGTTTTGATGACAGCTACATCAAAAGGCTCTCTGTAAATAGAAACGCCAGCAGCGAATCAACCAAAGAGAAAAGGGGGGATTGTGGGTAGTTCTTTCTTACGATGGGAGGCAGGCAGGGAAGGTGAGAGCGAAGCCCTATGGGAAAGGATGAGCTGTTGGAATGATGGCATTCAGGTTACAACCCTGGCCTCGGTGTGGTGCCAGTGTCACTAACCCATCACTCCAGTGGGCCCTCCTCAGCCTAGACTCGGCCTTTCTCAAGACTCGATCAGAGCTGGCAGACAAGATGCTCATTGCCCAGGGCAGGAGGCAGTGCTTCCCAGCAGCAACATGGCTACACCGGGGCTGCAGTCAGGCAGCTCTCCTGCCCAGCCGTGTGCCTGGCCGGAGCACCTGGGTCTTTTGAACCCGCACTGGCTCCCATCACTTCCTGGAATCTCTCTTCCTCCTCGACCTTGGGGCTTGTTGGAATCAGGAGCACTGTCCTTAGCTCAGATGTGACTTTGTCCAGACCCTGGCACATCCCCCCGGGCACCACACCTTGGCCGCTCCTGGCCTGACTCCCCAGCCTGACTTCTGTTCTCATGATTCCTGGCATGACCGCCCACCATGGTCCCAGCTGTGACTTCGTGCCATGAGGTTGTGGCACATTCTGACTGTCTAACCAGGCCCCTGGCCCTGCCCCTCCTACCTGTCCTGCACTTGGCTTGCCTCAGAGCTGACAGACTCACCAGCAAGACTCACTGTAGGATGCGCAGAGATTCCTCACCAACCCTCCTTCTCTAGCCCAGCTTGGGGAAGTGGGTTGATTGGAAAGGATAGGAAGAAATACTTCTAAAGATTTTTCTGTTTGGGAAAAACAGGGGATGATATGGAAAAGCAACATAGAAATGTATGAAAAGATTGCCAGTAATTCAGCCACCTGGAGGTAACCAGTTATGGTGCTGGCGAACACCCTTCCACACCCACTGCCTCCACACCCACTGAGATGTGTGTACATACATTGTCTTAAATGGGATCATGCTGTTACTCAGCTGTGTTTTTCACTCACCCATATGTCATGAGTATCTTAAAGGGTGCCAGTGATGGAAAACATGTTTTTCCTCTCCTAGAATGTAAATTATATCGCACAGGATTATTTTCCCTCCCAGCATATCTTCATTTTTGCTTCTTCTGAGGCGGAAACTTTATTCATTCCCGATTTCTCTCCCCTACTAAGAGATCATGGATTTTTAGTTGGGTGTGCAGCCACTACAATAAAGACAATATCTCCTAATCCTCTGTAGGCTATATGGTCATGTGCCCGAGTCCTAGCCACTGGGGTTCAAGCAGAAGAGGGATGTGTACAACTTCCTGTCTGCACTGTGGTGGTTTTATATAGGTCCACAGATTCTTGGACACCCTTTCTTTCATTGAAGGTGAAGCCTAACTCCCCTCCCTCAAGTTGACACCACACTGAGTGACTTGCTTCTCATGAATAGAATGATGTCATTGTGTGTGACATCTGAGATCAGGACAGAAGAAGCAGTTGGCCTCTCTCTCTCTCCACTCTGGGGAAGCCAGCTGCCATGTCATGAGGACAATCAAGTGGCCCTATGGAGAGGCCCATGGGGCAAGGAACTAAGGCTTCCTGCCAACAGCCAGGTGAGTATGACATTTTGGAAGCAAATCCTTAGGCCCCGTCTAGCCTTCAGATGACTGTAGTCCCCACTGCCATCTTGACAGCAACCTCTGACTTTCTGACTCACAGAAAAACTGAGATAATAAATGTTTAAGCCACTGAGTTTTGGGGAAATTTGTTATGCAGCAATAGACAACTTAACAGGATGAAGGGGACTTCCCTTGCCCTTTACCCTCTCTCTGGATTGCAGGTGGATGTGTCATCTTGGATCTTGCAGGTGAGGACAAAATGCTAGAGATGGAGGAGCAACCACATGGACAGGGTCTGGGCCCTTGATGGCTTTATGGAGCAGAGTCAACTAACAACTTATCACTGTTCCATATGAGAGGAAAAGAAACATCTGTATTAATTAAGCCAGAACTTTCCAATGTGGGGCCTCCCAGATATGTGTAAAAGGGTTACAGGTGTGTGAAGCTACTGATTGCCTCCAACCCTGGGCCAGTGGCCTTTGCACACTCACAGCCTATGCTTTCACCCCGCTGAGCTACATAATTGTTACCATTTCCTCTGTGTGCCATGATGAGAATGAAATGTGGAACACTTTGGATCTCTGTCACAACAGCCAGATTTTATCCTAACAAATATACCCTGCAAAATGAGATGTTGCTTCGTACATTTAACATGTACTACCCTCCTTAGTCAGGTCCCTGGGTAATTACATGCCCCAAAGGAGTTTGTCAGAGTGAGGCTAATGGGTGTTGCAGGTGGTTGGGATTTCCCCACATCCAAGAGACCCCACCATGCTGGTCGCCACTCTCCCTGCCTGCACATAGGGCTGACTCTGCAACGCTCTTGACTCCAGCCTTAGAGAACCAGAGCTGCCTTCGGTCTGCCTTTGACTCCTGGGCTCCTCCCCGTGAGCTGCGTCCATCGAGCTGCATCCATTACCCAACGTCCCTTCTTTCTTGGGATCTGCCCACCTCAGGAACAGAGGTGGATGCATCCCATCTTCTCGTGGGCTGTTGAATACTGTCACTTCTCCCTGACCACAGTCACTGGTCACACATCCAGACAGAACCAAGCCTCACTTGGACAGAAGTCTATTAAGAGTGATGGGCCTAGGGCTTTCCTGATAGCACCCTTTCCGAGCAGCAGAATCCCAGTCTTGACAGCGTGGTAAGGGTCACCTGACCCAGGTCATCAGCGGGAGGGGTCCTCCTTCTTGTTTAAACTCAGGACTCAACAAAAGAATCTGTGTTAGTGTGATGACCTTACATTGGGACATGACAACCATCCACAAATATAGACTCAAATCTATGTGACCATCAGCATTCTGGTGTCACTGTTCACCAATAACTGGGGAGGAGGGGGATGCTGAGCAGTGGGGCCAGGGGATGGTGCCCGCGGGGACCTGGTGGTTCCTCTGCTGCCACTGCTCACCAATAACTGGGGAGGAGGGGGATGCTGAGCAGTGGGGCCAGGGGATGGTGCCCGCGGGGACCTGGTGGTTCCTCTGCTGCCAAGCCCTGCTGCTCCCTGTGCCCTCCACACTGTGCTGTCTCTATGCTGCTGGTCTTGGAGTTGGGTGTCTCCTTGGTTCAGGGCTCTTATTTTCAAACTGGAGGCCCAGTGCACAAGATTAGTGCACTGAGGGGCGCTTCCTCAGCCTGGCCTGCACCCTCTCACAGTCTGGGACCCCTCGGGGGGATGACCACTTGTCAGGGATTGGGCCTAAGCCAGCAGTCAGACATCCCTCTCACAGTCCGGGGCTCTTGAAGTCCGGGACCCCTCGCTCCTTACCTCCTGCCTGCAGTGGAGGCAGGAGAGGCTCCCACCACCACCACTGGGCTCGCCAGCCATGAACCCAGCTTCTGGCTGAGCAGTGCTCTCCCTGTGGGAGTGCACTGACCACCAGGGGGCAGCTCCTGCGTTGAGGATCTGCCCCCTGGTGGTCAGTGCGTGTCATAGCAACTAGTCATTCCACCATTCGGTCAATTTGCATATTACGCTTTTATTACCTTCTGTCTCTGTTTCTACTTTCTAGGTACCTCATACAAGTGGCATCATACAATATTCGTTCTCTTTTGTCTGGCTTATTTCACTTAGCATACTGTCTTCAACATTCATATATGTTGTAGCCCATACCAGAGCTTCATTCCATCTTGTGGCTGTGATTAAGTTTTTAATCAGTGGATTTTCACCAGGGTTGATTTTTCCAATACGTTTTGCAAAATTCCCACAGACACGTAAGAAACTTGGAATCGGCTCCTCTCCTGTATCTTCGTTCACTTTATCCTCCACATGGCGTCTAACATCTGGCCGTGCCGGGCAAGGTGTTTGATTCGGTTCTCTTGGAGAAGAGGTGCTGCAGGTTGGAGGGCTATGCTGGGAACAGACGCCCCACGGAGGGCAGCAATGGTGCACGCAGAAAGCCTTCTCCTTGGTGACGGTGAGGAGCACTCAGTTATACTCCTCTCCATGTTCCGCAAGCCTGGTTGGCATCATGCTTTTTTAAAAAATGTGGTTTTACCTTTATTTTTACTTTTCAGTTACAGTTGGCATTCAATATTATATTTATTTCAGGTGCATAGCCTAATGGCTAGACAATTATATCACTTCTTAAGTGGTCCCGTGATAAGTCTAGTCCCCACCTAACACCATACAGTTATTACACTATTATTGATCATACTAGAGGCCCCATGCACGAAATCGTGCAAGGGGCTCGGCCCTCGCAGCCCCGGCTTTGTCTGGAAGGTCGTCCAGATGGTCGTTCTGCTGTTCAGTCTAATTAGCATATTAGGCTTTTATTATATAGGATATATATTCCCTATGCTGTACTTTATATCCTCATGACTATTTGGTAATTACCCATTTGTGCTTCTTAATCCCTTCACCTTTTCATCAGCCCCCCAAATCTCTCCTCTTTGGCAACCATCAGTTTGTTCTCTGTGCCTATGAGTCTGTTTCTGTTTTGTTTGTTTGTTTTATTCTTTAGATTCCACATGTAAGTGAAATCATATGGTATTTTGTCTTTCTCTGTCTGACTCATTTCAATTAACATAACACCCTCTAGGTCCACTCATGACAGGTGTGAGGTGATATCTCCTTGTGACTTTAATTTGCATTTCTTTGATGATTCGTGGCCTCAAGCATCTTATCATGTCCATTGGCCATCTGTATGTCCTCATTGGAGAAATGTCTATTCAAGTCCTCTGCCCAATTTTAAATTAGATTGTTTGCCTTTTTTGGTGTTAAGTTGTAAAAGCTCTTTATATATTTTGGATATATCGGGCGTACCATTGGCAAATATCTTCTTCCACTTGGTAGGTTGTCTTTTTATTTTGGTGATGGTTTCCTTTGCTGTGCAAAAACTTTTTAGCTTGATGTGGTCCCATTTGTTTATTTTATTTTTTCCCCCTTGCCCAAAGAGACATATCCAAAAAAATATAATTAAGAGCAATGCCAGAGAGGTTACTGCCTGTTTTTTCCTAGGAGTTTTATGGTTTGGGGTCTTACATTTAAGTTTTAAATCCATTTTGAGTTTACTCTTGCATATGGTATAAGAAAGTGGTCTAGTTTCACTTTTTTGCAGTTTAACTGTCTAGTTTTCCCAACACCATTTATTGAAGAGACTGTCTTTATACTCACTGTATTTTCTTGCCTCTTTTGTCACAATTTAATTGACCATATAAGCATGGATTTATTTCTTGGCTCTATTCTATTCAATTGATCTGTGTGTCTATTTTTATGCCAGCACCATGTTGTTTTGATTAATATAGCTTGTAGTATAGTTTGATATCAGATAGTGTAATACCTCCCACTTTGTTCTTCTTTCTCAAGATTGCTGTGGCTATTCTGGGTCCTTTGTGGTGCCATACAAATTTTAGAATTATTTGTTCTAGTTTTGGGGAAAATGCCACTGGTATTTTTATAGGGATTGCATGGAATCTATAGATTGCTTTGGATAGAATAGACATCTTAAGAATGTTAATCTTCCTATCCACGAGCATGGTATATGCTTCTATTTATTTGTATCCTCTTCATTTTCTTTTTTTTTTTTTAATGTCCTAATTTTCTGAGTACAGGTCTTTTACCTCCTTGCTTAAATTTATTCCTAGATATTTTCTTTATGTAATTGTAAATCCAATTATTTACTTAATTTCTCTTTCTTTTAAAAATATATATATATTTTATTGATTTCAAAGACAAAGAAAGAGGGAGAGAGATAGAATCATCAATGATGAGAGAGAAACATTGATCTGCTGCCTCCTGCAAAACCCCTACTGGGGACTGAGCCCACAACCCAGACATGTGCCCTTGACTGGACTCAAACCCGGGACCCTTCAGTTTGCAGGCTGACTCTCTATCCACTGAGTCAAACTAGCTAGGGCTAATTTTTCTTTCGGCTAGTTTGTGATTGATGTATGAAGATTCAACTGGTTTCTGAATATTAATTTTATGTCCTGCTACTTTCTTTGAATTCACCTATCAGTTTCAATAGTTTTTTGTGTAGAATCTTCAGGGTTCTCTTTATATGGTATCATGTCATCAGCAAATAATGACAGTTTTACTTCTTCCTTTACAATCTGGATGCCTTTTATTTCTTCTTCTTGTCTGATTGCTGTGGCTTGGACTTACTAAGCATCCATATATTTAAATACCAAAGTCACTCTTACATCTAGAAGCTGTTCCCAATATGACGGCCTCCAGGATGGGTGTGTCACTGTTAGGAATGCATAAAACCACCCCAATGGTTGCCACTGACATTTCAGTCTCTGTCTTTTTGGTTTGTGGTTTTCATTGATCCATCGCTTTTTATCTGAAACCCTTGGGGCCAGGAAGTTTTTAAGTTGTTTTTTTTTTAAAGGGTGATTAGAAAAGGAATATAGTGCTGTGGTGTTTATTATGTAACTCCCCACCCGTAGGGTGGGTGGTGGGCGGTTCCCTGTAATCAAACACATTGAGATAAATATTCATTCATGCAATATATGAATAGTCCCAGTAA
The DNA here is from genome assembly GCA_026230045.1 of Corynorhinus townsendii. NCBI lineage: Eukaryota > Metazoa > Chordata > Mammalia > Chiroptera > Vespertilionidae > Corynorhinus > Corynorhinus townsendii. The sequence goes on along the minus strand of JAPDVU010000007.1, from coordinate 112,897,877 downwards.
ATGGGATAAACACAGCTTAAGACTGTCAGTTCAAGTCACCCAGTGAGTTCTGTTCAGGTCAGACTTAGCTCCCCAAGTGACACACGTGCGTGGACACACATGGTTGGTCTTCGGAGCTTTTGGATTTGCAGAGCAGTGATTGCGAAGTGCAGGCTGGATACGGTTACCATGACTTCGCTGTGTGAGGCCCAGGCTCTGAGTAATGTGAGCTGTGTCCACAGAGGGTTCCGTGCTCAGTGTGGGTGACCCCTGGAAGACCCTAACCAGTCTCTTGAGTGTGGGGTTCCCTTGGGTCTCTCTTCCCGGTCCTGAAGCACTCCTCCCAAAGGGCCTGGTTGTGCAGGTCTCAGCCGCTGGAGAGCCTGCCTCCTCCCTCAGGGAGGACCTTGCCTGCAGCAGGCCCAGGCGGCTCAGTCTCCTGCCTCCAACTTGCTGGGCAGGCGCTGACGCTGGAGCCGCGGGGGCCTGGATGGAGCCCACCAGCCCCTTTATACAGATGAGGGAACTGAGGCCTAAAGCGGGTGAGCTGTACAGACTCACACAGCTAGAGAGGGAGCCAGACTGGGTGGTTTCAGACAGGGCCCCATGCTGGGGCCTGTTTATTAGAAACCCTCCCAGTATCCCACCGACCCAATAAAGTGTTAGCGGTTTCCAGCCCCCACTTTCTCCCTGGGGCGCAGCAGGAGGACCGGGTCACGCAATCCAATCTCCCCCGCTTCCCAGGTCCCACTTAATTCGGCCCTGGGTGGGGGTGCCCCACTCCCTGCTCCTCCCCGCGCCCCCGCGGGATTCCGGCCCGTGTGGGGGGGACTGCTCCCCCCGCCCCAGCCGCCCCCTCCCCGCGCCCCCGCGGGCGGTTGGCCCCGTGTGGGCTGCTCTGCCTGCGCTGGAGCCGAGCGCAGGCAAACCACGCCGCACTGGACGCCATTCAAGCTTTTACAGGCCCTCAAATTGAGGCTGGAGCCGGAGAGGAAACACTAAAATCCTGTGTACACAACTTCTGTCTGTGCGCGGGCGCCGGCCAGGGAGTCGGAGCGGCGAGGGACACGTTTGTGCTGCTAAAGGCTCCACGCCTTGCGCCTGGCTCCGCTTTAAACAGGCAGCATTGATGTGCTGCCTAAACCAAGTCGCCGGGGTGTGGGCGCGGGGAGTGGGGAGGCGAACACAAAGGCGTGTCAGGGTCCCGGGGCTCCACAAACCACGCGCTCTGCAGGCCTAGCTCCCCCGCACCCCCTCCCCTCTCTCCACCCCGCCCACCCCGCAGCAAGATGCAGCCCTGTGACTGTGGCGTCTGTGGCTGGTAAGCCACCTCCGAGGCTTCCTGTGAACATTGAAGAGATGCTGGAGGTAGGGAAACAGCTCAGAGTCTGGCACGTCATCCCTGCTCACTCAGGGGCAGCTGTTCTTATAGGAAGTAGTAGGAACAGCACCATTACGGCCTGGCACATGCTAAGTGCCGCACACTGTTTAATCTAATCCTCATAGGAGCCTCATGAGACAATACTTGAACAGGATTTTATGGTGAGAAACGAAAGCGACAGGAATCGGCTGGCTTATTCAAGGTCACACAGCTAGTGATGGGCCGGGACCGGATTGGCACCCAGACAGGCAGTGTCAGAGTCTTAGGTGCATTGCTGACACTCGGAACTGCTGGTCACCTGTATGTGCCCCATGGCATCCTCAGCCTGTCACAGAGCTCCCCACACCTGGGCCCCAGCCCACTTCCCAGGTTCATTCCTACTCCTTAAGCACCTCCTACCGCAGTCCCCCCCCTCCACCCTCAACCCTCCCACCCTCCTTGCATCTCCCTGGTTTCTGAACCTCTGTCCCCCTCCCCCCTATTGGCCGTAAGCTCCTTCCCTGGGGCGGGTGTGTATCCTGGCTACCTGTGCCTTAGGTCCTTCTCGCCACCCCCTCCAGAGAGGCTCATTTTTTCTCTGAGCTGTGCCTTCTCCCTGCTACCAAGTCTCCTAACTGCTTGACCTTGGGCCATACTGGTCTGAGGATGTGTTTGTCCCTGAAGATCTGGCCCAGACTCTTGTGCAGGGCAGGGTCCCCCACGGGGGGAGATGAATTTGCACAGATGGCAAATCTAGGGGGATGGGTGACATCTCTGTGTGAAGGAAGCAGAAGAGAGGCCCAAGCCAGCTTGCTTTAAGGAGATGGGGGACAAGGTGGGCATCAGCCCCATGCCCCTGGCACCGCTGCCAGCCCAGGAAACAGCCAGGACAGTGAGATGTTGCCTTGGCTCCCCTACTCAGGGGTGCTATGGGGCTCTCCAAGCCCTGCCGCCACCTCCCCCTTATGGTCCTGTTAACGGGGCCTCCCAGGGCCCTGCTCAGTCTCAGAGTAGGACAGACACCTCACAGGGGTCTGAGCTCCCTCTGGCTGGGCTGCAAAGGGCGTCTGTTCTCCAGGCCTGCCCATGTTCTACATGACACCAACCTCAGCTCGAGCCGCGCCAGCCTATACTTTTCTGGGCAGCTAGTGCTCCCAAATTGCTTCCCCCAACAGCCTGACCCCCCAGTGCCCACATGGAGAGACTTGACCGTATTGTAGGAATCACATGGCCTTAGGAAACGGGGTCTGGGTTTGAGTCCTTGCACTGCAGATCTATGAGGTCTTGGCAAATCACTTCACCTGTCCTAAGCCCATGGAGGTGATATTATCTACTTTTCTCCAGATCAAGTGACCTGAGAGGCGTGAGAGGCCCTGGAACACTGGTGGGGCTCAAGTGTTGCTTTGTTTGGTGAGAGTCTCACACTTGGGGTGACCCAGACCCTCGAGATCATCTGGGGGCCCAGTCATCCAGCCCCAGCTGTGAGAAGAGAGGAACTGACGATGGGAAGGCCCATGTCTCCTGGTCTGGCCCAGGCAGGACTCAGAGCTGACGGGGAGGGTGTTCTCAGCCCTGGCCGTTTCTCAGCTTTGACCCCTGGGGGAGGGGTCTATGTTCAGGTAGAAGCTGCTTTGAGTCTGAGGTGCTACAGATGCCATGTGGGACACCCCAGACGCCAGGCAGAGCTGCAGTGGTGTCCTGTGGGTGAAGACTGCTTTGTGACCACATGGGAGCCACCCCAGGGGCTTCTGAACAGGGCAGGGTGCTGAGGAGGGTGAAGATCTGTGAGTGGGAGCCTCAGGGGATGCCTACAGGTTGGCAATGCCCACAGGTTGGCGAGACCTGAGGGTCTGGGGATGGGCACCAGCTCCTGCTCCAGGTCTGCACGGTGTGGCAGTGCCCTCTGCTGGCCATGCTGGGCCAGCACAGGCTGCTCCTTAGCGCTAGGAGCGTCTCCCGGGCCCTGGACTCAAGCAGGAGAGCCAAGCCAGACTGGCAGGGACCCTGGGAGACAGAAAGCTCATTCCTATTTTACAAATGACAACACAGAGAGCCGGAGAAATGAAGGAAGTTGCTCAGCGTCCACAGCTACTGGACGGCTGAGCCAGACCCATCCCTCTGGGCTCTTCCTACGCCAGAGAGACTCATGTCATGCGAGTGTAACAGGACTCAGGCATACTGGAAATAGCACTCTTCGTTACTTCATTAAAATCAAATTAGGTCTCATTCCACTCTGCCAGGGCTGTGGGAATGTCTTCTTTCTTGCTTTTGTAGGTGGGAGTGGGACTCTCCCTCCCTAGGTCTGAGCAGGAGCTCAGGAGTCTTCCCTGATGCCAGGAAATGGGGGGCGGCGGGGCAGGGGGGGGGGCTGGGGATGCGAGTGAAGGGGAGGGTTTAACTCTTCAGTGTATCAGGACCCTTGTGGGAGCTCCATGTCCAAGCCTCAGGGGCTGTGCCACAGCCTTGCCAATATTGGCAGCCCAGGTCACTTCTCCCCTGATGCCCACACAGCTCAGCCCTGCCACCCCAGGTCCTGCCCCCTCCCAGGGGGGGGCACTGCTACTCCTGGCCACTGAGTTCTCCCCAAACCACCTCTTTCTTCTGTCCCCAACCCCCAGTCTAATCCCCTTAAATCGCCCAAGATGCTGAAAATAAAACAGGAAAGTAGGTTGACTCGGCGCGTGGGGGGGGGGGGGGTTGCGGGGAAATCAAGATCAACCAGCCGATGATTATCTCCGAATAAGTTCCTCCCCCTCTAAACTCTGTGCTGGGTGGGGGCGGGGGCAGGGTGTGCTGTGTCCTTGGAGTAACCTTCATGATGCTGCTAAAGCCAAAAAGACATGGTTTAGACAGTGAGTAGGTTGGTTGAATGCAATTGAAGAAACGTGGGGGAAGGGGATGGGCATGCTGACTGCCCAACTAAACCAATCAGATTTGAAAAAGAAGTGACAGGAAGTTGGATAAGGAACTAAATGCCCCGAGAGCGTGGGCTGCAAAGCCAATCCTATCTGGAAGGAGTGAATTTGGGGTCCCCAGTTGTCATCCCAAGTATAAAGAGGATGATCTGGAGGGTGCCAGTGTGACCCTCTGGATTCCGCAGCTCCCAGATCCGAAATCCTGTCTGGAAGCTCTGACCAATATGTCTCCACATCGTGGCCATAAACGGCCAGCCTCGCACCACCAGTGCCCCGAGGGGGGCGCCCTGGGCCTGCAGGACATGGAATAGCTGCTGCTTCCAGGGCCCTTCCCTAACCTGGGGAAGTTTAGGTTTAAGTATGAAGATGACAAAACAAACTAAGCCCTAAGGATCAGACTTTTATGTTAAAAGTCTAGGAGTAACCTAAGTATATTTGTATCTTTGAAATATTGTAATAGTCAAGAGAATCTAATATATTAAAGACTGACAGATTAATCTGCTGCTTCCAGTTTAAATATGTAATAGGACTTAAAATTGTGATTTTAAGTTGGAAGAAGAAAAAACAATTGACTGTATTTTTGTGTATATTAATGGGATTTTAAAGAAAACGAGTGCTTTTGTATATTTTATTTCTTAGGCTAATAAGAATATATTACTTGGAGATATAGTTCTATCTTATTATAATCTTGTTAGGATCATGTTTCCTTTGTTAGGCAACTGAAGTGCTTACAAAGGAAATGTACTATATTAAATTTATAAATGCAGTTCAAAGTGTTTAGGAGAATGTAATTAATTAAGTTTGCAAAAGATTCTTAAGGGAAGCTGAGGGGTCTTTAAGGTGAGTAAATAGAACACTAATCAAAGAAAACTGAGGGTCACTGTCTTTCTCTTTCCATATTTATAAACAAAATAACTCGGTTATTTCTAGTTTAATGAATGGAACATTAATTTAAAACCCAAGTAGGTAGTTCTTTCTGGATTGCCCTCAGACATAAAAAAATAATTCACAGTGACAGCTGTTAATACAAATAGCTAACATTTATGGAGTGCTTTACACTGATCGCCTCTTTCAGATAAGAGACTCTGGGAGGTCAGAGCCTGCCCCAGTCCACACCTCTAGGAAGCAGGGCAAGCTGGACTTGAGTTGGCGCCTGACTCCCGAGGCTACACTGCTAACCACAGTGTTGGATGACCTTTAGGGTTTGGGTTTCTAGAGCCTGCCCTTAGGTTCCTGGAGAGCAGACCACAACTCCCCTAACTTAGATCAGTAGATGCTATTTTGTCAGCACACTCACCTGCCCAGTAACCGTGGTCCTCAACAGAAATGGGAGGCTCTTGAGTGCTTGGATCCGAACCCCAAAGTACCATTTGTAGAACTGCCACATGTTTGTGTCTGACAAACACTGAAATTCTGATATCCGCCAAGGCCTGTGACCAGGTGTGCATATTCTCTTCCTCTTCATATACATTAATCATTTTCCTGCCTGCCTTGCTCCTAGTCATGTACATAAGCAATGTTAATGGTGGCTAACGTAACAATATAGTCCTAGGTAACAGAATATTCAGGGGGGATTGTTGACTGGACTAGAAGAGGAATTTGCGTGGCCCAGAGACAAGGCAGTGACTAGTAGGATGTGTCTGCTATTTTGTGGAGAGGGCAATGTGTCCTCGTTCGTATGAGGTTGCTTCCTGCTAAGCAGTGGTTTAGTCACTTGGAAGGTTACATATGGGTGGTTTGGATGCTGAGGAGTTAAAGGGATGGACTGTGCTGGGTCATGTCTGTGTCTCCCACTTGCCCGTCTATATACTTGCCCGTCTATAATGTCCTCTAGACTGCCGGGGTTGCAAGTTTGAAAGCCATATTCCTAGACTGTCTTGTCTTGCTACCTGTTAGGTCCTGCCAATGAGAGGCAACAGTTGGAGATTGGAAGGGGATATGGGAGAAGCTTTTGGGGGGAGGGTTGGGTATCTGATAGCAACCCTCTCTGTCGCAGTGGTAGCAGGGCAGCAGCGATGATAACAGCAGCAACAAGCTGGTGAGTGTGGGCTCTCAGTAACTCTGTTTCCCTTTTGTTTCCTGCAGGTACCAAACTGTAGGTATCCTGACCTTCCACTTCTGTTCCTGCAGCAATTCCAGCTCCTTTATCACTAAAGCTCTGTGTTAAATTCCCTCTGTTGGAAATGTTTACAGTGGTTTCCGTTTGGTATATGGGAAACTGGCTGACAGATCTCATCCTTTCGTTTGCTTTTTGTGCCCAGTTCTTGGATTTCAAGATAGAACCATCTTGTAGCATCTGTGCTAGGTCTGTCATGTCTAACTGCAGGGTACCAAGGAGTGTGCATCGACCACATTGCACCTGCCCCACCCCCAGGGTTGGCACCCAGAGGGCCACCCCACATGCTGTGTTAAATATTCTCACACATGCCCCCCTTCTAAACCGTGTGAGGATTTCTCTGCAATAAAAGTGTCTGACAAACACTGAAATTCTGATATCCGCCAAGACCTGTGACCAGGTGTGCATATTCTCTTCCTCGTCATATACATTAATCATTTTCCTGCCTGTCTTGCCCCTAGTCATGTACATAAGCAATTTCACTCAGGAGTGAAATTGTTTTTGCCAAAGATCACAGGTATGACCACTACATTTGACTAAGTACTGTGAGATTGTGCTCCTAAATAGCTGCACCTCCCCCCAATATCCTTCTACATATGCCATTTTGTAACGATTTCTCCCACTTTACATAAGACAAAAAATGTAAACCGTTTCAACTGTGGTAAATGAAGGTATGAGCTATAATCAATTCCTATTGAAACAACTCAAACCATCTGTATATATAAAAACTTAATATGCAAAGTGCCGGGAGTTCAATCGCTTGCTCTGATGTGCGCTGACCACCAGGGGGCGGTGTGAAACAGAGGAAGGCCCCGGCTGGCAGCTGGCAGCCAGGGAAGGGAGGCCCTGGCCGGCAGCCTGCAGCCGCTAGCCTCCAGGGACCCTACCCGTGCACGAATTTTGTGCACTGGGCCTCTAGTGTTTAAGATAACAGCTTCTAGAATGAGACTGAAAATCCCAGCGCTACCATGAACTCACTGTGTGACCTTGGGACAGTTGTGTAATGTCCCTGTGCTTCAGCCTACCCATTTAAAAATGGAGATAATAATAGTACTTTCCTCATTCGGATGTGATGAGAATTAAATGAGATAATGCACAAAAAGTGTTCAGGTGTTTCCTGGCATTTATCAAGAAGCCAAGGAATGTTGGCCATTATTGTTGGACATTTAGGTAATTTCCTTTTATTCCTATTTCTCAACAATGTTTCCATGAGATTTATGCTTCTATTATTATTATTATTATTATTGTAAAAGACAAATAGCATTAAATTTACCACTCAGGTTGGGGATTCCTAGCAGACTGTCTGACCACCGAGGAGGGCCTCGGTGTCAGTGCCACCCTGCGCCTAATAGCCTTTCATTCAGAACACCTGCTTTCCATAGAACAGGTCCGCCCAGGCCGAAGGATCAAGGCCAGTGGCTGGGCGAGCCCTTTCTATGAATTCCTGATTTCTGCAGATCCAAGGTCCTTCCCAGGGTTTCCCTGGGGTTGATGAGACTCAGAGATCCAACCCCAGGTCGGGCAGGGGAGTACCTGTGCATCGAATCCCAGGGCTTGGCCATTTTGTGTGGACCTGTGCAATGATGCCACCTCTCTGGACCCTTGTGGCCTCACCTGTGAAGTGAATGCTGGCCTCCAGACTCATCAGCAGTGTGGCAGAGTAAATCATTGTTCCCCTTGGGGCCTCAGTTTTGTTATCTGTGAAGTGGGGGACATCACACACCTTTACAGGGTTATCGTGAGGATTGGTGATTTTGCGAATTGCTTGGCCCAGTGCCTGGGAGATTTTTATTCAGTTTCCATACTGAATGTTCCGTCTACCTGATCCTGTAAGTGCCTTGTGCATGCTGACTGGTGGGCATCCAACCTGCATACTGAACGTAAGGCCCCCAGAGCCCCTCATGCTTGTGTTTCAGAGTCCTTTTGAGTCTGTACATCCTCTGTGGAATGCCCTGTGGGAACCCCAGGCTGCCTTCTGTCCCTGGTCCTGAGGCTGAGACCAAGCCCAGGTTCGGCTGCCAGCCACTGGGAAGCCAATAAGCAAGAGACAAAGGCTGGTGGGAGGGAAGTAGGTTTCATCAAGAGCCTGAGAAGATGGCATACGAAAGTCACAAAGTTGGTCTTAGCAATTTGACCCAGGCAAGGGTTTTGCTGTTATTCCTCACCTGAGGACATCTTTTGGATATTTTTTCCATTGATTTTTAGAAAGAGTGGAAGAGAGAGAAAAAGAGAGAGAGAGAGAGAGAAACATCAATGTGAGAGAGACACATCAATTGGTTGCCTCCTGCACATGCCCTGACTGGAACTGGGGATGGAACCTGCAATCCAGGTACCTGTAGGTGCCCTTGACTGGGAATCGAACTTGAGACCTTTCGGTGAATGGCCGAAGCTGTCCATCAAGCCACACCCGGCCAGGGCAGAGCAAGCGTTTTTATAACGAGGGAGGAGGAAGAAACAGAAACAGACCAAAGGAATCAAAAGGAGGGGGTTGGTATTCGACTACCGAGGGGACTACGTGCAAACCAACACAGTCTATTCAGATAACTGGTCGAAGGTCAGCAATTCTCCCAGAGCCGGAATGTCTGGAGGTCGGAGTCTGCTTCTTTTGAACTTAATTCCTAGAATTATTAAGCCAACAAGCTGTTTATCTGCAGTCACGTATTAGTTAACTGGTCATTATTTACAGGGACCATGTTAAAAGAATGGTGAGTGGGTACAAGGCCACAGACTCAGATCCCCGTAGGAACTTCTTTCTCCTCTGTCCCTCTTTCCCTCCTACCTTTATGTTTCACCCTCTGAAGGCAACCTTTTTCCTCACCCACACACAATGAAGACATTGCATCTGCCCACATCCTCAAGGGCACCCCAGAATTGTCTACACTTTTCACTTTCTTTGTAACTCCCTTTGGCTCAAAAAAGCTAATGGAGGATTTTAGCTCCCACATGTAAAGATCTTAGAACTCATTTCTCTCATCCTTACAAGGGGAAAGCTGAGCAGACCGACAGATGCAGAGGGCAGAAAATCAGTCATTACATGTTCTGAACACTTTCTACTCAAGCTCACACAGAACACTTACCGTGTCTGTGTCCCCCACATTCGTATGTTGAAGCCCTAACCCAGTGCGACTGTATTTGGAGTTGTGATCTCTAAGGAAGTAATTAAGGTTAATGAGGTCATAACAGTGGGGCCCTGATCTGATACACTTTGTGTCCTCATCATGTAGCAAGCACATGAGCATGCGGCAAGCAGACAGCGGTCTGCAGGCCCAAGGAGGGCCCACGCCAGACACGTACCTGCTGGCACTTTGATCCTTGGACTTGCAGTGTCCGGAACTGTGAGAAAATAAATTTCTTTTTTCTAAGCCACTAAACCTATGACATTTTGTTATAACAGCTCACACAGGCTAAGACACCAAGACACATTCTGAGCAATAAAACACACCATAACAAATGAAAACAGATACCATACCAAGGGCACTTTAAGGTGATAATGGAATTGGGAAGAGCCAGCGAAAAGTGAGGTCTCAGGAGCTTACACTCCACTGACTTCAGGAAAATCTGCTCCTGCTGTTGACCCCGCTTCAGGCAAGACTGGTCAGCCCACCTGGGGTGGGCATCCTCTGCAAACCTCTCTCTCTCTCTCTCTCTCTCTCTCTCTCTCTGGCTATGGGGATCTACTGAGGCAGCTGACCTGGCCTCCGGGGCCCAGCCAAGGCTATGTCCTGGTAACAGAGGAGGTGTCTATAGCCAGGGATGAGGGGAAGTGGAAATGGGGCTTATGGGTGGTCCTGAGGAGGCATCAGAGTCTTTCCTCTAGCCTTGGGGGCCCCATGCTGGCAGGCGCATGAGCCCTTTCTTGGGTTAAAGAGATGATGTCATCTCCACTGGCCTTTTGCACTTCTTTGAGTCTGCAGGCGAGTGTCCGTCCACTCAGCCTCAGAGTGAGCAACATCGGACCAGATTGGAGGACATTCCCAGGGTGGACCATTGGCAGCTGTGCTGTGGCAGCTGCAGAGCTAACTGTATCCAGGACACGTTTTAGAAGTGGAGTCTGATCCAGGCAGCAGGACAGATAGCTGGACCCTTCCTTGGGGTGAGGTGGGGCACGAAGCTGGGAGATTGGCTACAGCTGGATGCAAAGGGACCAAGTATCCCTGCTGTTGGACCTGCAGCACCTACAGGCCACAAAGGGATGCCCTGGGTTCCCAGGAGGCTACTGAGCCAACAGAAGGATGAAGAAGCATATGGACAATATTTTTTAACAGCTTTATTGAGATATAATTCACATGCCATATACTTTCTTATCCATATGGAGTGTACAATTCAGTGGTAGTATTATCATAGAGTTGTGCATTCATTCATCCTAACAATTAATTAGAACGTTTTCATCAATAAAAAAAAACACACAAAACTCAGCACCTTTTAGCCATCACTCCCAATCTGTCCATCACCTCCAGCCCTGGGAAGCATTCATCTACTTTTTGTCTCTCTAGATTTGCCTATTCCAGACATTTCACATAAACTGAATCACACAATATGTGGTTCTTTTTGACTCGTTTCTTTTACATATGTTCGTCCGTGCTGTAGCAGTACTCCATTCTTCATGGCGATACAATAGTTCATTGTATGGATATGCCACATGTTACTTACCTGCTCATCACGTGATAGAATTTGGATTGTTTCTGTGTTCTGGTTATCATGAATATTGCTGCTACCAACATTTGTACACAGTTTTGTGTGGACGGACACCTTTTCATTTCTTTGGGGTATGTAGTTAGAATAGAATTGCTGACCATATGGTAATTCTCTGTTTAGTCATTTGAGAAACTGCCAGGTTGTTTTAAAAACCAACAGCACCATTTTATATTCTGCAGCACACTAAAAATATATATTTCTGGCCAATCTGACCAAAAATAGATATAATTTTGTAAATTACCATTTACACAGCACGGTTATTGATATGTTGACTGTTTTCATTTTTTACGTGACAGCCTAAGGGCAAAGAGGTCAGTGCACCTGACTAAATAGTCAGGGATTGCATGTTTTACACATTCATGCAGCACACTGATTGAAAATTGCTGTCTTGGGGCAATTTCCAGACACTTGAAATTCTTTAATAATGTCAATCAGTTTTGCTTGTTTTACTGAGGAGGGGCTATGGAGCTTCTCATGCTTTCAAGTGGAACCAAAGAATTTTTTTTAACATAAAATTGGTCTTATAAATTATTAAGAAAAAGATAGACACCCCCCCCACACACACACACACAACATATGCAAAGAGCAATAGGCAGTTTACTTTAGAAAAACTAAAAATGGTCCATTAACATAAAATATATTGAGTTTCAAAAATATTTGAGACAAAGATATTTAACTCAAAAGAATATATCATTTTTCTGTTATCAAATTGTTGAAAAGGGGAAGTAATAACACAAAGGATTGTCAAGGCCATGTATAAACAGACACTTTCCTACCTAGTTGAGGAGGGTATTAATTACAATAACTATTTTGGAGGGCAATTTGATAATATATACCAAGATTTAACAAAAATATCACTTTAAAAATTACTAGAAATTTACCTTAGGAAAATTATCTAACAAGAATCCAAAACATATATTAAAATTAATACAATCTAATTATCTTAGGGAATTGGTTGAATAAATTATGGTGTACTCAAACATAGCTATAAAAATGATTAGGTAGATTTCTATGACTGAACATGTATATTAAAGGTGGGGGGTTTATCAGAGACATATGGCCCATATGATTCCTTTGGTAAAATCTACTCTCTATAATCACTCTAAGTTATATGTATGGCCCTAGCTGGTTTGGCTCGGTGGATAGAGCATCAGCCTGCAGACTGAAGAGCCCGGGGTTGATTCTGGTCAAGGGCACATGTCCTGGTTTGCGGGCTCAATCCCCAGTAGGGGGGGGGGGGGTGCAGGAGGCAGCCAATCAATGATTCTTTCTCATTATTGATGTTTCTATCTCTCTCTCCCTTTCCCTTCCTCTCTGAAATCAATAAAAACATATTTAAAAAAACCAATAAATTATTTGTATGTACATGCATAGAAAAACACCCTCAGTGGGTGTATGTTAAACATTGAATAGAGAGTAACTCTGGATGGGAACCTGGGTGATTTTCATTTTCATATTTTTGTCTTTCTGTGAGAACATATGTTTAAATGTATCTCCAGTGACATGTATTATTTTAACCACAAAGAAAACCCACCAGTAGTGTTTCTTTCGGATGGCAGGCCAAGGAGCTGGGGGCTGAGGGTGGGCAGAAGGCAGCCGGGGAAGTCAGCGTCCAGGCAGAGCAGGGCCTGCAGGGTCTGTGGGAGCTCCGTGCTTTTGGAGCCTCACTCTTCCAAGCCATCCATTTAACAAGTGACAGGCTGGGCATACACAGGAGACACTGCCGAGGGAGGACCCACCTGGCCTGCCGGCAGAGGGACGGGACTGAGTCGTGGAGCCTGGGAGACGCTGCCCCTCGGAAAGAGCTGTTCTGTGTCTGCACCAGGCGAGGTCCAGCATCGCTGCCCTTGGAGTCTGAGGCTGGGCTAGTGGGTAGCAGGGGAGGAGGTGGACACCTGGGCTGGGGCTCTGGAGACATGGGAGGCCCCTGCAGACCGGGGTATGACGATTAAAAGGGGCAGCAACAAAGCAGGTAGTTTGACCCACCGGAGTGGCTGAACTCCCAGGAAGAGATGATAGCAAGCAGGGGAGAAAGAAGAAAACGGTGATGAAGGACAGAGGCCTGGGAGGAGGGTGGGAGCCTGAAGAGAAGTGCCTAGGTCGAGTGCAGGAAGGAGGGGAGCGCCCTGCAGCCAAGGGGAACCTGAGCCCCAGGACTGAGGCCGCCACGCCCCGGCGCACACTCCTGCGGGCACGCTCCGCACGGACACTAGGTGGCACTATGCCCACTCTAATGGCCACTCCTTTTAGCTTTGGCTGTTCTCTTTTTGTTCAAGAGAAACCCATCAGTGCGGAGGGAGGCCCTGCAAATGCCCTGCTTAACAGACGAGAAGCCCGGAGAGGGGCAGTGGCTTGCCCCAGAGCATGTATGGGGGTCATGGCAGAGGCAGGCCTAACTCCTCGCCTCCTGGTTCCGTCTCAGGGCCTCTCTCCTGTCACCCCCAGAGATAAATCCAGAAAAATGCTGGCAGAATCCCGAAGGAAGGAAGACTGGCGGTCCCGAGGTCCAGCAGACCGAGCCTTCCGCACCACCCACGCTTCGGTCTTGCGCAGGGAATCACCTTCCTTGTTTTACCCCACTCATCGCAACCCCGTTCTCTCCCCACCGGCAGCCATGGCGATGTTTCTCAGTGCAAGCCAGACCAGATCACTCCCCCATTCACACCCTGTGGCTCCCAAATGGTCTTTGCCCTGGCGTTTCCCTGAGCCAGGCCTGGGAGCTGTACCTTGGGTTCAGCCTGAAGGGTGAAACAAGGCTGTAAAAAGATAAGACGCCTTGATGGGTCCATGGCTCAGAAGAGAAACGCATTTGGAGAACAGACCAAGGACCGGACATGCTTTGGTTTGGTTGCTGCACCTGGACCCTGACCCCCACAGGGAGTTTTTCTCGGGAACACTGACCAGCCTCCTGTCCCAGGAAGGGGCAGAGCTGTGTGTAACATCACAGAAGACTAGAGGCTTGGTGCATGAAATTCATGCACAGGTATAGTCCCTAGGCCTGGCCGGTGATCAAAGCCTGAGCATCTGGCATGAAAGGGCAGTTCCCAGCTGACCTCTTGGCCCTGGGCAGCACCTGGGCCCTGGGCCCCTGCGCGCCCCCTCCACCTAAGTCACCGTGTTTGAGTCCCCATGTGGAGATGTGATGAGTGTGGCTGGACACTGTGGGCCAGGGCACAGCGTGGGCCTCTGGGCCGCCCAGCATCACCGCATGGAAGCTGGACAGGCAGTGCGCTCTCTCCAGACTGGCCTCCCAGACCGGCTCCTTCGAAAACCCAGGGGGAGCCCGACCGGCCCCTGCCATCCAGGGTCTCTGGCCCAGCTCACCCGGCAAAGGCCAAACGCATGTGGGTGGGCTCCTTGCAGGGGCCCAGCACCTGAGCATGGGGGCTTCCCCACTGTGTAAGCCCTGGCATCCCGGGGGAGGGTAGAAGGGGAGTGAGAGCGAGTTCGGTGGACACCCCACATTCTCACCACACCTCTGTCCCTGTCACCCTGCTGCCAGGTAGCAGGCAAGAGGTTGCAGCCCCCTGCCTGGGCACCGTGAGAGGTTGGTCGCTGCCACCCGCCCCCAGTTCCCCATCCCAGCCAGGGCCTGGCCCCGATCCAGCGATCAGGGCCTGCTGGCTGCTGGTCACCTTCTGCAAGGTGATTGATTGGGGCCGGGCCCCTGCCCGGCTTCCTCAACGCCTAGGAGCCAGGTGGCAGCCTTGCCCCAGCTGCCCCGCTGATCACCATCTGTGGGGGTGATAGGTGGGGCGATTGGGCCCCTGCTCACACCCGCCTTGGTCTGGCACCACCCATTCACTATCTCCACCATCCCGCCACGGTCCAACTCTTGTCGGGGCCCATCGAAGCTGTCAATGCCTCACTGCTGCCTGCTGCCAGTGCCACATCACCGATGCCCATCAAGTTCCATGCCACCTCCTGGTGGTCAGTGCACATCATAGTGAGTGGTTGAACTCCCGGTCCAACTCCTGGTTGAGGGGACAATTTGCATATTATGCTTTTATTATATAGGATTAGCCACTTGTTATCAGACTTTGAGCTCCTGAAGGCCGGACTGCAGACTCTACCCTCCCCTTTCCCTGTTACACTTGTAGCTTGCAGCTGCACGTAGCTATCTTCTCCCTCATGGGTTTATAACCAGCCAACTGGCAAGAGGGGTCAGAGCAGATTTTTATGGGTGACCGACTGCTCTCCCATACTGCTGGCAGTATCGGAATAAACGCTCATATATGAGTCAACCCTGTCTCTGCTTGATTGGCTCAACTGGTGACAGGCAGCCCGGGCCCCTTGGTTGTCCGGTTACAGCTCCATCCCCGGCCCCTCTAACCCCTCTTATTCCCCACGGTGCCCTCCCCTTTGCTCTAACACCTACCAGCCTCATGTTTACTTCTCTTCTCCTCTATCCTGAACTGCAGGCGGGAGGTAGGACGGGCCCATTTTGTTAGCAGCCGGTCCATTGGGGTCCAGTGGTGGCTCTCGGGACTAAGGACAGCCGTGCTGGCCAAGCAGGAGGGCAGTTGGTGCTGGTGTCACAGGGCAGTGTCTTTGGGACAGCCCTACCGGGTACTGCGACGTGGCCACGTGTGTCTCTCGTACAACGCAGCTGCATCAGTGCATCAACTGAGGTTTGTTACTCAAAGGAGATCACATGTCTTTATTCACAAAGATGTCAAGAAGGCTAAAGGAAAAATTATCTAAACAAGCCTCTCTTAGTTCTATTTTATATTTCAATGCCGAATAATATTTTAAATCTTATCTCTTTTTCAGGAGTGTTCAACATTGGACAAAAGGAATTGGAGTCCTCTGTGTCTGCAGGAAGTTCTGACGTCGGACAAATCAGAACAAGGCGGTGGCCCTTGCCCCTGGCCAGCATCTCCTGAGTGCAGCCCATTTCGCCGTCTTCCTAAAGAGGAAGGATGCTTCTTGTCGGAGGGAAGCTGAATCCGTGTTCACGCTCCTGCACGTGAGCAGGGGTGGGATGGGCAGAGGGAAAGGAAGGGAGAAAGCCAGGACGAGCTCTGGGTGGAGGGCGGTCTGGGGAAAATTCTGGAAACTCTGAGGTTGCTCAGGCTAAGGGAAGTGGTCAGGAGAATCTCTCCTAAAAGTGACTCCAAAGGTCTTTGAATCAGCACTTTAAAAGCACACACAGCTATAGCAGGTTTGGGTCAGTGGATAGAGAGTCAGCCTGCGGACTGAAGGGTTCTGGGTTCAATTTGGGTCAAGAGCACATGCCCGGATTGCAGGCTCAATCCCCAGTAGGGGGTGTGCAGGAGGCAGCCAATCAATGATTCTCTCTTATCATTCATGTTTCTCTCTCTCAAAATATACGTTTTTAAAAAATAAATAATAAACACACACACAACAGAGGTCACCAGACATTAGTATATAAAGCAATGAGTAAGGGGGCTATATCGTCCAAAGTAAACATCAGAATACTTGACCTGCTGATTGGACAGTGTAATTGGAACCGAGACTGCCCACCCTTTCCAGATGAGGGGTGCAGGCTAATGGGCATGAACCCCAAAAAGAAATGCGTGTCTGTGAAGAAGACGTTGCATCAGATGGTTCCTCATTCCCTGTCCGTCTTCCATGTGACCGGTGGTGGCCATGTTGGGAGAGTAGGAGAGGTTAGCAAGAGAGGGTGTCCCCTCGGACCCCTCCTCGCCCCCCGGGGCTCGCAGTGCACCCCCCCATGCTACTATACTCAGGTCAGGTCTGCAGAGACAAGTGACACAGGTCGGCCACAGGCAAAAGACAGGGAGGGCACGCCGCTGCTGTGACATTCCTCTCAACCTTTCGTTTAGGACAAGACTCTTGGTTTAGGCGAGAACCTAGTTTTGCTTGTTTGGTGTCGTGTGTGTGTGTGTGTGTGTGTGTGTGTGTGTGTGTGTTGAATCTCCCTCATTCTTCATACTGAACGCTTCACTGGAAGAGAAAGCAGCTCCAGAACAAAGCCTGTCAGAAGGTCTTCCATCCACCACTATTTTAATACAGGGCTGCGTACTTCAAAATGATCAGCTCTTCAGCATTCCCCTTTTAAAAATCGTTTTTATTGAATAAACTACATGTAGCAAAAAAAACCCAACAAGTCAGATAAATATGTAGATGCCATCATGGTATGTTATCTCGGTTTCCAAATTCCACATAGTAAACTCGCTGACTGCCTGGAATACAAAACACAGCGCCTTTGATGCAGGAGCTACCATTACAGTCTGAAACCTCAACCCTCCCTGGGTACCTTAGCAAGTCTTTTGTGTTTGAAGGTCTTTTGTGTTTGAGCACCCAATTTCAATGTGTATGTGTGTTGGGGCCGGGGGTGGGGGGGTTGACTCCATACCTCCAGCAAGCAATGCTCAGACACCAGCGGGGTGGCAGAGAATTCAACTCAATTCTGACACTATCTACCCCGGATAGCATCAGCTTCCACAGGTTGAGGGCTCCGTCCTACAAGACCCCCACCCCCCTATCAGATGCTAATTCCAAGGCCAGGCTTATACTTCTGACCAATGGGCTACCTCCAGCTCAGGATGCCAACTGCAAATCCAGGCTGTCGCCCGCACTCCTGACGGACTGCTCTCTATCCGAGGTTCCCAAGAACCTCCCCTTGGGTTCAGTTAATTTACTAATTGAAGAGTGGCTCACAGAACCAGAGAAACATGTTACTAGTCCACTGGCTTACTGTAAAAGGATGTAACTTGGGAACAGCCAGATGGAAGCGAAGCATGAGGCAAGGCATGGGGCAAGGGTGCAGTCCTTCTATGTCTCTCTTATGCAGTTTTCCTGCGTCTCCATGTACTCACCAGCCAGAAGCTCTCTGAACCCCATCTTTTTAGGGTCTTCGTTACATAGACATGATACAATCATTGGCCATTGGCAACTGATCCAACCTCCAGCCCCCCTCTCCTACCCAGAGGTCGGGGGTGGGAGTGAAAGTTCCAACCCTCTAATCACATGATTGGCTCCACTGGCAAGCAGCCCCCATCCTTGGATGAATTCCAAAAGTCATCATTAACATAGCAACAGACACCTTTATCACTCTCACTACTTAGGAAATTCCACGGGTTTGGGGTGCTCTGTGCCAGAAAAGGGAGGAAGACCAAATAAATACTTCTTATAAATTACAGCAACACAGCAGGTCTTTGAAAAGATAAGGTACACACTTATTTTGGATACTTCATCAAGAAGTTTGTTGTTGTTTTTTTTCTCAAAATGTCTGGATAATATATACAGCCATTAAACAGGCCTGTTCACCTTTTGGCATATTCTTTTAAAATATCATTTAAATCACTAGGACAATTACACACAGAAAAAGTGGCCGTGTTCATTTATTGCTTTAGTTACCTGTATTCTGTTCCTCTTAGCAAAAGACACTCTTCACCCAGCTTCTAGACCGAAGAACTCTCCATGATAGTCAAGCTTAGACTATCAGCTGCCCATCCTTAAATTCCATTGAAGAGAGCAAATGAAATCAAAACATGTTTAATACCTACAATAGGCGATGGCTTGCTCTAAGTTCTATAGGTGGAAGAAAGCATAAAATCCTGTCAGTAGAGCTTATAACTTGGTTATGGATGTACTCTCAAATTCTCATTGCTGGAGGGCTGATGGTTAAGTTCTTCCCACCCCAAATGAGGTTGCCTGATAGCATATCTTGATATGTTATGGGTCACAACTTTTGCATTTGACTATCATTCTTTCTTATTGTTGTTGTTAATCCTCACCCGATGATATTTTTTAAGATTGATTTTTAGACAGAGTGAAGGGAGGGGAGAGACAGAGAGAGAGAAACATCCATGTGAGAGAAACACATAGATTGGGTGCCTCCCACACATGCCCGGACCAGGGCCAGGGATGGAGCCTGCAACCACGGTACGTGCCCTTGACCGGAATCAAACCCAGGAACCTTCAGTCTGCAGGTCGACACTCTATCCACTGAGCCAAACTGGGGTTCTTAATCGCCCTTAACTGGGCCTCGCTGCACCTGCTCCATCCTCAGTCATCTGTCGCATTCATATCACTGTCTGGGAATTTAGAGTGCTCTTTTCAAATCAAGGATCTAACTCATTGTTTTAGTATCAATTTCTCTTGGCACTGGTTTTCTTCAATAAGGCAAAAAACACAAGCCAGGTAACAGAAGACAGTGGAAACACTGCTCTTTTGGAAGCTACTGATATTTAGGATACAGTTACTAGTATTGCTGTTAGGAGATATCTATTAAAAAGTCAGTTTCTCTAATATTTACATTTTCTGAAGATTCCCTGCATTACATCCTCATTGGCACAAAGGCTATCGTGGCTCCACCAGCCACGTCTTGGATGGCATGCCACCTCGCTTCTTCCAGACAGAAGGAACTTCATAAACGTGTCTTCCTCCCCACGTGCCTTCTGGACACCGCTCGCTGGTAAATCAGCATTTGAAAAGTTAGGACTACATCTCATAGCATGACATTTATTCACTCGCGTTGCACCACAGCCGACCACTGTGATGCTCTTCTTCTTGCTAAATGGGCTGAAATTTAATATTGGAAATCAGTCCAATCTAATCACTTCACTAATGAAGGTCATTCTACTCAGACTGTAATTTCCTTTTGGGGAACATTAATTTCTAGTCAATAAAAGTTGAGTGTGTTTGCTTAATGAATAGTTCTCTTTCCTAATATACTTCAGTCGTATATTGAGTGTTGGTTGTAGGCAAATCCAGATAAATGCCATGTTTTGAGAAGATAAATCCATGCTGTCTGAAGAGACCTTGGGCAGTGGGAAAGAATAGACCCAGAAGGTTGGGCCAGGGTGCCTCGCCCTCCGGGGGGGGGGGGGCTGTTTAGGAGAGGGGGGTGATCTATGTACTGGTTCTGCTTCCCTTGTTGTCTGTGTCCTGGGCTGAGAGCTGAGTGTTGGTCACAGAGGGTCAGTGCCTGTGAACAGGGCATTGGTCACATGGCAGAAAACACGGCCCTTGGAGGGAGGTTTTGCTGTCGTGTGTGTGAATGAAAGCAAGCCCGTTGTCACGCGGTTCTTGCTCGCTAGTCAAGCATACTAACGCGAGCATTTCATTCTGAGGGGGATTCAGCTAAGTCACAGGTACTGTTTGTTGCTTTTCCTCCTTCTCAGTGGACACAATGAAGTGTCCCAAGCAAAAGATGAAACAATACCCCACACTCAGATGCTGTAAACCTGCCGAGGAGGAGACGGAGTCACCATTTCTCAATCTTCCTACCACGCTGGTCTCAAAGTTTCTCGAGACAATAAGGCGAATTCAACAGTCCCATTGGCATCATGTCCCAGAGCGCTGGAGACAGAAGGCGGCTAAGACAACGTGGTCCTTGGTTTTAGAAATCTTTAATCACCGGAGAGACTAAGGTGTGGCCATTATTTTGCTATTTCTCTTACAAGGAAGCCCGTCTACCCCACAAACCGACTTGACAGCTGACGACCACGAGGTACAACACGAGCAGTCCAGTCCAAAGCTCGTTTGACAGCTAAACTGATGGGTCCAACAGATGACGAGATTCCCCCTACCCCCGATTCAGTGGAAACAGACATTGTCAGTGCCTTATGAATACATTGTTTGGAAATGAAAAAAAAAAAATCAGTGGGACACAAAAGGAGCAATGACGCAGGCATGGTAACACCTAGAAAAATATGACATCTAGATCCCAATTTAGCTTTTGCCTAAAAACATGAGATATATCATTGGGAGGTACCCATCCCAGTGCCACAGCCATTTCTAAGGCCGGCCTAGGTTTCTGGAGAGACTATACTTTCTATTGGAGGAAAAAACCCCACAAAAATAAAGAAAAAATAGAACCTAAAGTTCACTGATATTTTCTGTGGCTCAAAGTTCCAGTAAGAAGTATGTCACGCCCTCGCCGGTGTGGCTTAGTTGGTTGGGCGTCATCCTGTGCACGGAAAGGTCACCGGTTCGATTCCCGGTCAGGGCACGTGCCAGGTTGTGGGCTCAATCCCCCAGTGGGGGCCCGTGCAGGAGGCAGCTGACCAGTTTTGCTCTTATCTTGATGTTTCTCTCTCCCTTCCTCTCTCTAAAAAAATCACACACAGAAAAGCTGTCACAGGACAACTGTGGTCTGTCTCCCTGAGTCTCCATCTTCAAATCTCAAGTCATTTAACTGGGGAGAATTCAAAATAATTTTCTCTGAAATAAATAGTATCTTACACAGTGGGAAATAAAATCCATGGGAGATGGTAAGACACAAACCAGAGAACTATTGTTTTGTTGTGCCTGCTAACCTGAGCCTGCCCAGAGCCCCGAGAGCCAAAGGGAGTCTGCTGCAGCGCTGCGACTGGCTCTGACCTGCACCGGCTGGGAGGCAGCAGGGACGGAAGACATCAGAGTGGGCGGGGAGCCCAAGCTACTCTGGAGCTGCAGACGCAGGTGAGAGATGCGAGAACCGAGATCTGAGGGAGAGGCAGCAGCAGGAGCCAGGAGAGGCGGGGTGGAGGCGCAGCAGCTGTCTCACACTAAGACTGGAGCAATTAAGACAGGAGAACTTCACAAGCCTACTCTCTGGAAGAAGCCACCACCCACCATCTCTCTGGAAGAGCTCACAGCTGCCCGAGGCAAAGCCCCTTGCAGGAGAAGGCAGCCTTCACCATCGGTCCCTCCACAGGGAGGTCTCCCTCTAGCAGCATCCAAAAAGGACATTTCCGGTAGACACACACACACACACACACACACACACACACACACTAAAGGCTCAGTGCATGAAATTTGTGCATGGAAGGGGTCCTTCAGCCTGGTCTGCATCCTCTCCAATCCAGGATCCCTCGGGGGATGTCCAAGTGCTGGTTTAGGCCTAATCCCGCAGGCCTGATCCCCCTAACCGTTCTCCCCTGCCAGCCTGATTGCCCCTAACCACCTCTGCCTCAGCCCCACCACAGTGGCTTTGTCCGGAGGGACATCTGGTCTATCCGGTCTAATTAGCATATTACCCTTTTATTTGTGTGTATGTGTGTATGCACTCAAATTAACTATACTGTGAGAACTCCTCAAAAACTTTTATTCTTTTTTTCTTCTGACCAGCACACTGCCTGGTACATACTGCTGGGCAGGCATTCAAACAAATTTTTCTAAATAGGCAATTGCTAATACTGGGAGAATGTCACTTTAGTGTTTCAGAAAACATATTATTCTTGGAAAAGGCTTGTTCTTTTACGACTCTGGAAAACAGAGGTTTTGTCCTAACTCTTGTAAGCCTCCTGGGATGGGCAGCGTAACACCTTAGATGAACATGGAAGTGCTTTGGATGGGCGGTTAAAAACTCTCAAGAAATTCATAGCTGTCCTAATTGCAGGGAAGACGGTGGCCTCTGCAGCCCAGGGCCGATTCGCAGCGCTGAGAGGACACAGGAAATGTCTCTGTTACTCGCCCTGACGGGGACCTTAAGGACAGCCCCCCCTGCTGATCCTGCAGGTCACCTGGCGGGACCAGGCCAGAGGGTTAGCTTCTGAGCAGGTCCTCCTGACAGGGCCTCTGACCTCGTCCCAGATGTCGGGGTAACAGGAACCAGAACCAGGTATTCAGGGCTCTCCTCAAAGGCCGACTCCTTTCTCCTTCCACTGACCTGGTATATTCCATGTGCACTACATGTGGGCAGCGTTCCTACAAATTAAATAACCTTCTTAAACTATAGTAAAACATCATTACACCCAGTTCTCTTTGAAAAGTCTTTCCAATTCAATTCCCAAAACTAATTTACAAAATTTTGTGCAAAAACACCTACCTCAAATAAATACAGGGGTGGGGGGGGTGGGGGAGGGGGAGTGGGAAGAGCAAAACCGGTTTTTGTCTTTTAAATTAAAAGTTAAAAACAACAGCTGCATCTCAAAGTATTTTAGAAGAAATGCCTCAGGAAGGCCAAGAAAAGCGGCCCTCAGAGTCCGAGGTGCATTTCCAGTGAGGTTGTTTGTGTTCAAAACTCGCAGTGGATGCCCCCGCTGAGGTCCTTCACCACGCCCTCCTTGGCCAGCCTCAGCAGTAGCCGGGTCTCCGTCGTCACGTTGTGCATGGTCTGAAAGTTCATGGCCGCCATGCAGAGATTGTCGAAGTAATGCAGAGGTGTTCTGGGTTGGCTGAGGTCATAGCCAAAGCCTGCCATGCTGACTTCATCACACAGGTGTGTGGCTAAGACAACAGCAATGACACCAATCGTGGGGACGTTCTGAAAAAGAAAAAAGACCCAACCGTCTGAGCACAATTCGCTGCTTCCCACGTGGCATACATGCTGTGCCAGCAATAAAGGCTGCAATTTTAAACATCCCACAATTTCAGTCCACTGTTTATTTCCAAGCCTTTTTCTGTGCGTCTCTATATACACATTTCTATTTTTAAACAAAAGTGGGATGGTCCGCAACTCAGTTTTCTAGCTTAACATGTTAGAAGGTGTTCTCAGATCCATTAGTTTTTCTTCACCCTTCACAGTCCCACAATATTGCACTGACTATACCATATGTTTATACAATCCCCTAATGAGGAATGTGTAGGCTGCTTTTAGTCCTTTGCTGTTAATGCTATGCTGAGCACCTTAGATTATCCATCTTTTCAGATTTCTTTAATTTCTTTACATTAAAAATTTTACAGTACAATTACTAGGTCAAGAACTATTCATATTTAAAATAGATATACATTGCTAGACTACCCTCCAGAAGAAGTGCCAACATATAATCCTACCCAAAAGCTAAGAACTATATTCTGCCCAAAATATAAGAATTAAATTCAACGCCTTTATCTGCTTTCTTTCCAAAAAGCCCATTTTGTTAAGTACTCAGACTTCTCAGCTATGCCCCACTTTTTGCTTTCCTACTGCCTACCCACCCAATGTTGTTAGTAATCACAATAACAATAAAACCCCCAACGACATTATCAAGCTTTTAAATCTTTGCTAATAAAATAGGCAAAAAATGTCATTTGGCTCTCATTTGCTTTAATTTGATTATGGGTGAAGTTGAACATTTTATCACGTATTCCCTATCTGTATTAATTTCTTCTTTTGCGAAATGTCTGTTCATAGCCTTTCTCTATTTTTTTGTTTGCCATCTTTTTCTTTTTGACTTAGTAAGATCTCTTTGTACCCCGAGAGCATTTACTCTGTCAGACAGATGCTACCTTTCCCCTTGCTTATTTTGTTCTAACTTTTGTTTCTGATACATTTTGCCACTCAGCAATTTCATATTTTACGCAATCAAATCTGTGCATTTTTAAAGGCTACCTTTTAAATAAAATCTATCTATCCTATATAATGTCTCCTTGGGAGTTTGACCACTTGCTATGACGTGCGCTGACCACCAGGAGGCGACACAGAATGAAGGCCCCAGCCAGCAGCCAGCAGCCAGGGGGGAGGGGGGAGGGAGGAAGGCCCCCATTGGCCCTGATCGCCAGCCAGGCCTAGGGACCCTACCTGTGCACGATTTCGTGCACCAGGCCTCTAGTAATCAAATAAATGAGCATTTGCCTGTGTTTAAAAAATACTATGGAATTTACTAAAGAAACAGGGCAGTCTTTAAAAGAAGCAGAAATCTAAAAGGATTGAAAGATACCCAAGCATATTTATAGGAAAGCCTCTTCCATACCCTGTATGACAGCAACTTTGCAGAGTGCCCTCTCACACTCTGGGACCCCTTGGGGGATGTTGAAGAGCTGGTTTCGGCCCGATCCCTGAAGGCCAGGCCAAGGGGCCCCACCTGCTGGAGGTACCCTGCTCACTCCGCGACGCCCTTCAAGCCACAGTGCCACCCCAGGTGCAGCTGGCCAGGGAAGGACCATGGAAGGTTGGGTACCTGGCCCGTCTCACCCAGTCCTGGCCCACCAGCCATCTTCTAATTAATTCCCTTTCAAAGTGCACGAATTGGTGCACCAGGTCACTAGTCTTAAATAACATCTCAGTGACCTAGGTGCTAATGTGCTGACTACTAAAGAGATGAGTCACCAGGGACGACCAATGAACACTGATGAGCCCTGAGTCAGGGTGCAGAGTGGTGAACACAGATTCAACTTCTCATCATGGCCTAGGTTTCCCTACTGGAAGATGCCTCTGTGGACACAGCTGAGCCTAAGTGAAATATGTACAGAGGTGACCCCTCAAACGCAGACAAGAATAGTTAACTCTCAGTAGCAAAAAAATAAATAAGTACCTTATCTCGGCCCCAGAACCTGGACTGCGGCTCTGAATACTGAAGGATGTCAAAGG
Source organism: Corynorhinus townsendii (assembly GCA_026230045.1). NCBI lineage: Eukaryota > Metazoa > Chordata > Mammalia > Chiroptera > Vespertilionidae > Corynorhinus > Corynorhinus townsendii. The sequence continues at coordinate 112,872,603 of JAPDVU010000007.1, read as the reverse complement.
CAGTCTCTTTGATGATAACTGGATTCAAAATCCTGAAATGTTTTGGCTGTAATGGGATTTTTTCTGCCACCTGCTTCCAAAAGAAGAGTCGTACCCAAAATGGCTAAGGAAAGAAAACAAGCAATCATTAGGGATATGTGATAGTCTTCGTTCAGTGGAGGAGAGACTGCAACCCCTGATAACCAGGCCAAGCCGTGGTTGTAGCCCCTGGTGGGCATGCGTTCTGTAGCAAAGTCACAGATCTCTGCAAAGTCACTATCTCAACTCAAAAATGCAACTCTAAAGCACCTGATTTTTGAAGGTGGCATTGGACAAGGAGAGAAACTATAGAACCAGCTCTTATTTGGGGAAGAAATTGCTTAGGGAATACCAGGGGAGGTACAGCCTTTTTAGAATTGAAAGCCACCGTTCTGCCCAGGGAAGACTAAGCAAACAGCGTCAATTCAAGGGTCTTAAGTGCTGTGAGTGCCGGCTCTGTCAGGCCCTCACCCAGGTCCTCTCTCTCCACTTACTCTGTTTCCTCATCCCGTGAAGTCTCTTGGTAACTGACTAAGTCATTTCGTATGTGCTTCATGTCCCAACTAGAACAACTTCTATTCAATAGAAAGCCCAGAAGACCATGATAACCTGCACAGGATCAAGCTCCAGAGAGACAGTCTCCACCACATGAAGCTTCTGTGAAAAGTCTAATATGTCCTATTACTTGTATGGACAGCTAGTTTGTGCACGTGAATATAAAGGCACATGCACTCCATGACAGTTGGCCTCTGAAGTCAATTTCAACATAATGGGTGGGACTATAAAGTAGTGTGATTGATCACCGTAAAGACAAAGAAGAATACGACCAGGTGAGGTCTTCTCCTCCACACCTGCCCCTTTGGAATGCTGGGAATTTACTCCTGTGAATTTACACCACCAATCAAAGCAGTCTGGGAGATGCTCTTTGAGAAGACTCCCCAGAGATTTTATGTATATTCTTTTGAATATCCCCAATAATGGTTTACATTAACCCATGTAAACCTAATTTCTAGAAAAAGCCAAAAACGATAGAAGTTCCAGTCCACTGAAACAACTGAGTCATCAACCTTAGTAATAACAATTTTTGTCCAAAACTTGATATTCCCATTAAGTAATGATCTTGATCTCCACCTGCGAATCAATCATGTTCTGAAAGCAATTTCCAGTAAGAAGTTCTGAGGGGTCCCCACAGAGGGAGTGGTTATTTAAAACACAACACAGAAGTATGCATTCCACCGTGTCTGCTTAAAAGTAAAAGTCTGCAGTCACAATTAGAGACCCCAAGACACACTTGAAGGCTGGATTTCCAGCACTTACCAGGGTTTCGTTCTGCACCATTGCGTGAAGCCAGTTGAAGTCCACACTCTTAAATAAAACAGCAACAAACAAGTCAGTGGAATAATATTCCAAGTCAGACAGTGGGGCACCCTCTGGATAAGTCATCCTTATAGTCGTTTTATTTCCAACATGCTCTGAATATCCCTCAACGGGCGCACTGTTTAACCTATATTATACAAAGGACAAGATAAACAGACAAAGCAAGCCATCAGCTACCTTATCACACAACAAAAGAATTCCCTCCTTGTGTTGTCCGCACTTTAGAACTGGGAATGGGTAGTGGTTGGGGCCAGGGTGTTCCTTCTAGCAGCCTCCCTGCCCCCACAGCTCCAGCCTTTCCAGGTGCCAGACGCATGCAGCCCTCCTTGCCCTGTGAGATGTCCTGTGAGGGATGCCCAAGCTCATCTCTGAATGTCAAGCAATTCGCTCTCAACCTGCCATGTTAAGGCAATCCAAACATATTATATTTTGGGCTTTTTCTGGGTAGTGATGTTTCCTTGAAAGTCTCCCATTGTGCTCAGATACCAGTGGCTTTTGCCAGAATTTCAAAAAGGTAATCAGAAAGGAAAAACTAGAAACCAGGGCCAGGCAGACATGGAGAGGGTTATACATGGACAGGGTCGAATGGGGGTGGGGGTGAGGGTGGGGGGCAATAGGCCCAGGTGCAGCCTGGTCTTAAAGCAAGGATTTGGGACACTTACAACTGTTAGATCAGTGAAGGCTTTACAAAGGTGGTTGTTCAGGAGAGAAGTCTAAGAATTCTACCCAAAGCAATACCACTGCTCACACTGTTACAGAGTTTTGTAGTGTGTTTGGTACTTCACCCGTACTACATTATCTGTATCTAACCTTCCTTTTCTATTCCACTTCCTCTTCTAAATCTCAGACACCTACCCCTGGATTATTAAAAGACTAGAGGCCCCATGCATAAAATTCGTGCAAGGGGCTCGGCCCTCACAGCCGCGCGGCTGCCTCGGCCCTTGCAGCCCCAGCTTCATCCAGAAAGTCGTCTGGAAGGATGTCCAGAAGGTCGTTCGGCTATCTGGTCTAATTAGCATATTACGCTTTTATTATTATAGATAATATTAGACATGACAACAAAATGTAAGACATGATCCTAGACCAGCTATTTTTTCCTTTTTCTTTCTGCCCCCCCTTTCTTTCTTTTTTAAAATAAAGAACATTAGGAAAACTGGTGAAATGTGACTACAGATAAGGTGTGCTGTATCAGTGCTAACTTCCTAATTCTGACTACTGCTCTGTGCTTCTGTAATAGAATGTCCTTGCTCTTGGGAAACACATACTAAAGTATTTAGGGGTAAGGGAGCTAGAAGAAGAATCGCATATGTAAAGAGAAAATGATAAAGACAATGTGATGAAGTGTTATCAAAGGGGAATCTGGGAGAAGGGTGAACGGGAGTTCTTTGCACTATTTTTGCAACTTTTCTGTTAAGTTTAGAAGCACTTTCAGTCTAAAAGTTACTCCCCAGCCCTGGCTGGTGTGGCATGATTGGTTGAGTGTCGCCCTGTGCTGACTCAATTCCCAGTCAGGGCATGTACCTAGGTTGTGGGTTCAATCCCCAGTTGGGGTGTGTGCGGGAGGCAACAGATTGATGTTTCTTTCTTACATAGATGTCTCTCTTTCCCTCTCCCTCTCCCTTCCTCTCTCTCTAAATTCATTTAAAAAACATTAAAAGTTATTCCCCAAAAGCTTCTCCCTCCTAATTATGCTAAGTCACCCTTTATCTGGCCCTAATGCTCAGTGGCCTCCCAGTGCCTATGCATGAAGTCCATGCTTGCCAGTCTGGCACCTGCCATCCACCAGGCACCTTCCCAGCCCCCTTCCCGCTCTCCCAGGGCCTCTTCTTCTTCCTCCTGCCTGGTGAGGCTCCTCACCCAGATCTCACTGCCTGCCCTCCTCCTCCCTGAAGAGCCAGATCCCACTGCTCTATGGCTGGAGGCCGCCATTTCCTCCACATCTCTCCTCTGGTTTCTTACCTCCTCTATCAGCACCCCATTTCTTACCTCCACCCCCATTTCCCAGTCCTGCACCATTCAATGGGCACGGGGTCCTGTTGGCCTCCCCCAACGCTGCCTGTGCACAGAAGGCCAGGCTTGAGGTTCTGGAAGCCTCAAAACCCTGCATGTGAAATGCTGGCGCCTGGCGTGGACCCGGGGCCCTATGGTGTCATCTCTGGCATTGGCTGGCTGTGGTGGTTTCATCGAGGACTGGGATGTCTAAAGCACATGACACACACTGTCACATAGACATCGGCCCGTGAAAGGCAGTGATGTGTCTGCCTTCACCCCAGCCTTCACACTCCTGCTTCACACCATCCTGCTTTCTGGTCACTGGGGTCTATGGTACCCCTTTCGACCTAAAACCTGGTTCTTAGCTATTTCTTCTCTCTCTCAGAACTTACAAAAGTCTGATTCTTGCCTAGAACACCTTATACCCTTGCCCTCTCCTCCTTAGCTCCCACATTCCTACACATTCCCCCCAATCTGATGCTAATATTTACTGAGCATTTACCATAGGGCTGCCACTATTCTAAGTACTTTAAACCCATGGATGCCTTTGATCTTCACAGTAACCCTCTCAGGGATGTGCTATTACCGCCTCCACTTACAGGTGAGGAAACGAAGGCACAGGACAGTCAGGACACTTGACCGAGACCTCAGCTGCTGGGACAAAAGCGGTGTGTACACACTATTGCTTTTAGTTCAAAATATCTAAACTAACCAGAGATTTCTCTCAACTGGTCCATTTTTTTTTTTTTAACAGCAGTTCCACTACTGCCACCATATTAGAAATCTTGGTGTCCTCTGCCAGAAAATCCTGTAATTCACTTTTCCAATATACCAAATATTTGATCTTTAAAAAATATTTTTTAATCGATTTCAGAGAAGAAGGGAGAAAGAGAGACAGAAACATCGATGATGAGAAAGAATCACCAATTGGTTGCCTCCTGCATGCCCCCCATGTGTCCTAACTGGGAATCGAACTGTGGCCTCCTGGTTTTATAGGTCGATGCTCAACTGCTGAGCCATGCTGGTTGGGCTCATATTTGATCTCTAGCCTCTATTTCTTCTTTCTCCATCTCACACCTGGCCCCACATTGCACACCCTGATTGTAGCCTCCAAGCCCGGCTCCCGTCCTATTGTCTCCTGGGCCTTCAGTCAAATCCACATCCTACTCTCGACAAGTTTAATTAAGACCCAACTTTCATCAGGCTCCTGGTTTTGCACACCCTTAAGATGGAGACAGTTCACTAAAGTGTATCAAGTGCCTTAAAAACCATTCAAATATCGTCAACCCAACAATTCTAGGGATTCTTGGCATTATTTCCAAGGAAATAATCAGAGATGTATATAAAGACACATGCATGAGAACGTGCAAAGCATTTTTACAACAACAAGGAAACTGGAGACATTCTAAGTGTCCAACAAACGGAGGGTGCTAAGTTACGTACGGTATGCTCATTTAAAGGGATAATAAAACATTTGGTCAAGTTCGTTTGCCAAAGATATAGAACGACTTCAGAAACTATTTACTACACTATGTTAAAAAAGCAAAACACTTCATAAGAATATAAATGCGCTCATTAGTACGTATGTAGAACAAAAGTGAAAAAAAAATACAGCAAATTAATAGTGGTTGGTTTTTGTGCCACGAGTGGCATTTTCTTCCTTATATTTCCTGTGTTTTTAAATCTTCAAGAATAAATGCATTTTACTTTTATAATCAGAGAGCATCTTAACCAGCTACGCCAAGAAGAATCCAGGCTGGCTCCTTATGACCTGTTGTGTGTGTTTTCCGCAGACCAGCCAGCGGCCTGCAGGGCTCACCCACACCAGCCCAGCTCCCAGGCCAGGCACCCCACCCACTCAGCCTCCTGTCCTCCTGGCCTCGTCTGGCACAGCCTTCCTCCTTTGCTGGCTTATCTGAACCTCCCCATCCTCCTAAATCTCACCTCTTCTGAAAAGTGGTTTGCCAAACTGGGGTCAGTACCACACAGTTGGGAGCATCTAATCATATCATGTTTTTGTTATGATTTCTTCAATAGTCAACTCCCCGATGGCACGTGCAGGGGACCAACAGCAGTGAGCTAGCTCTAGAGGAGGAAGGTTGGTCTCAACCAACGTTACCTTATCACCACATCGAACTGGTTCAGGGCCGGGCCCAGCTCCAGTCCGTGGAGTATCCCGCCGCTTCCAATGACCACGCAACGCCTACAACTCTTTGCTTTCAAGTGTTCAGGAAGGTCGTGCTCAGGCAAGAGTTTGAGGAGGCTCTGCACTTTCCCGGAGAACTGCCGGAATCCGAAAGGAGGGTCGTACTTGTACTCGGCCTCGTTCGCCCTGGAGCCCTTCTTCACAAAGGGCGGCAAGTCCACGCTGTACCTGTGCTCAAACAGCCGCGCCATGGACTTCCTGGCAAACCCGGGCCGGCACTCTGTTTGCAAGACTTGCTGCCCGTATTTCTGAGCTCTCTGGAATGGAATCACACCAATTTGCGTTCACAACACTGTCAGGTATCAGAAATATACACTTAGAGGTGACACTGTGTCGTCTGTAAGGTGTCTGACGTAGCTCCCCTTCTGACTGCTGTCTTTTAACACAGAACATCTGCTTTTAAGAGTTAATTCATGCGAGAAACTTGAAGGAAAAACCTGGGAGGATCACCTGATATGAGATAGACTCAACAAGAGTATCCTATCTAATAAAGAGGGAATATGCAAATTGACCATCACACCGTCACAAATATGGCGGCACCCATAGCCACAAGATGGTGGCGCCCAGTCCCCTCAGCCCCACCTGAGTCCCCCAGTCCTTTCAGCCCAGCCTGACGGGGGGGGGGGGGGGGCGGATGGCAGGCATATGGTGCGGCTGGACCTACCCTTAGCACCCCCAGCCGCCCAAGGCTGCCCGAGGCTCAGGTAACCAGGGCCGGCCAAGGCTTGCACTGCTGGCAGTGGCAGCAGCAGAGGTGTGATGGGGGCATTGCCTTCCCCTGATCTCCGGGTCGCCTCCCGTCCCTGAGGGCTCCCAGACTGTGAGAGGGGGCAGGCCGGGCTGAGGGACCCCTCCTCCAGTAGATGAATTTTCATGCACCCGGCCTCTAGTTTATTTCATAAAGGATTATTTATTGTTGTATATAGTTTTAAATATTTGCCCCAGCTGTGTTTTTTTCCCAAAGCAGGAAGGACCCTCCATCTCCTACCACTCCCAGCCTAACCCTGTTCAAGTAAATTTAGGGGGGAAAGATAGACTTTGAGGTGTTTAAGATTTCATAAAATCCCATCACACCTTACCACATGGATGAAGCTTGAAGAAATTATACCCAGTGAAATAAACCAGTCACAAAAATGCATATAGTGCATGATTCCATTATATAAGGTGTCTAACATAGTCAAATGTACAAAGTAGAGTGGTGGTTAACTGAGACTCAGGGGAGGAGGAGAGAGGAAGGTGGTTTAATGGGTAGTTCCAGCTTTATAGGATAAATCTGTTTCATGTGAATTTCAACTTTGTAAGATGAAAAAGTTCTAGAAATCACAATGTGAATATACGTAGTCCTTAAAAATGCCTAAGAAGGTAAATGCTAGGTTATGTGTTTCTTACCACAATTAAAATTTTTTTCCATATTTCAGTTTCTGATCTGTTCAGAGTGAGAAAACAGGCTTACTTATCAGTTGGGGTAATGAGCTTCATAGAGTCTGGAAATTACTCTCAATGTAACCAAGGAATAATGTCATGTCAACACAGAAGTTGCCTTGGTGTCATACACCATTTTCCCTGTAGATTAACATTTTGCATCGACAAGGAACAACTATCTAATGACAAGTACACTAGCCCAGTTGAACCCACAAGGCCCGGAGGAATGTGGTGCCACTGCCCATGCCCCACAGCCTTCCTCCTGGTTTAGTCTGGCCAAATGCTGCCTCAGGATCAACCTCCCTCGTCACAGAGCTTTTTGTTCTTAAGTCCACACTCGGCAGCCTCGGCCCTGCCTTACCCCTCCCACCACCAAACCACCTTCACACGTGTGTGTGTGTGTGTAGTCCTATGTTTCCTGGGATATTTTTAGGATTGAACAAGTCCTTTGAACTATGACAGTACTATTACATAGATTATTTATTGCTGTATATAGTTTCAAATGTTCGCCCCAGCTATGTTTTTTCTCAAAGTCTTGTTATTTTTATTAGATTTTTATATAACATGTTTTTGGCATGGCTGGTATTTTTTTTTTTTCCAGTTATACTTGGCATACAACATTATGCTAGTTTCAGCTATATAACACAGTGATTAGATATTTATATGATGTATGAAGCGATCCACCCAATAAGTCTATACCCACCTGACACCATACGAAGTTATTACAATATTATTATATGCCCTGTGCTGTACTTAACATTCCCCGTGACTATTTTTATAAGTGCTAACTTGTACTTATTAATCTCTTCACCTTTTCACCAGGCCCTGAAACTCCCTCCCATCTAACAACTGCCAATGTGTTCTTTGTATCCATGCATTTGTTTCTATTTTGTTTGTTCACTTATTTTTTTTAGGTTCCATATGTAAGTGAAATCATATGTTACTTGACTTTCTCTGTCTGACTTATTTCATTCAGCATAGTACCCCTTAGGTCCATTCATTCTGTCATAGATGGCAAGATTTCATTCTTTTTATGGCTCAGCAATATGCCATTGTATGTATGGACCACATCTTTATCCAGTTATCTATTGATGGACACTTAGGTTGTTTCCATCTCTTGGTTATTGTAGATAATGCTGCAATGAACACAGGAGTACATATACCTTTTTGAATTAGTGTTTTGAATTTCTTTGCGTAAATAACCAGAAGTAAGATTGTTGGGTTCCATGGTAGTTCTATTTTTAATTTTTGAGAAACCACCAGACCTGTTTTCCATAGTGGCTGTACCAATTTACAATCCCACCAAAAGTACATGAGGGTTCCCTTTGCTCCATATCTTCACCAACCCATGTTGTTTATTGATTTATTGGTGAGTCATTCTGACAGGTTTGAGGCGCTATCTCACTGTGGTGTTAATTTGTATTTCCCTGATGATTAGTGACACTGAGCATCACCTATATGTCCTCTTGGGAGAAATGTCTACTCAGGCCCTCAGCCCATGTTTTCAATCAGGTTGTTTGTCTTGTTGGTATTAGATTGTATGAGTTCCTTATATCTTTTGGATAATAACCCCTTACTGGATATATCATCGGTGAGTATCTTCTCCCATTTGATAGGTTATCTTTTGGCTTTGTTGATGGTTTCCTTTGCTGTGCAAAAGCTTTTTAGTTTGATATAGTCCCATGTGTTTATTTCTTCTTTTGTTTCCCTTGCCCAAGGGGACATATTCAACAAAATATTACTAAGAGCAATGTCAGAGAGTTTACTGCCTATGTTTTCTTCTAGGAGTTTTATGGTTTTAGATTTAATGTTAAAGTCTTTAATCCAAAAATGTGCTTAACTTTAACAAATTGTTCTTAAAAATCCTCCTCCCTTGCCCTAGATGGTTTGGCTCAGTGGATAGAGCATCAGCCTGGGGACTGAAGAGTCCTGGGTTCGATTCCCAGTCGGGGCACATGCCTGGATTGCAGGCTTAATCCTCAGTAAGGGGCATGCAGGAAGCAGCCTACCAATGATTCTCTCTCATCATTGATGTTTCTCTCTCTCTCTCCCTCTTCATTCCTATCTGAACTCAATAAAAATATATTTAAAAAAAATACTCCTCCCTGACTTTATATTAATAACCCAAAGGTAACTGCAGTTTAGAGATGTGAGATAATGAAAAAACATCAGAGGCAAATGGTTAGTGTTAAATAACAATAGGTTCTACTACACTAAGATTTTACTGGATTCCCTGGTAAATTAAGCAAGCCAATGAACTATTAAAAACGTAATTCTTGGAGAGACCCCAAGATGGCGGCATAGGTAAACACCTAAACTGCTGCCTCGCACAATTTCAAAACTACAACTAAAAGACAAAATGGACATTATCCAGAACCATAGGAAGGCTGGCTGAGTGGAAATTCTACAACTAGAAGGAAAGAGAAAAGCACACTGAGACTCAGAGGAGCTGCAGGAGGCAGAGGTACTAAGACACGTGCATGGAGAGGACGGGCAACTGAGTACGCGGCTGGCTTTCTCAAGCGGGAGGGAGACAAAAGCCCCTGACTGTGCTGAACTCCAGTTCCAGGTGAGACTCTGGGGACCCAGACTCATATGGGGTGAAACTGAACTGTCAGGAAAGAGAAAAGCACACTGAGACTCAGAGGAACTGCAGAAGGCAGAGGTACTGAGGTGCGTGCACACTGAGAGGGCAGGCAACTGAGTACGCGGCTGGCTTTCTCAAGCAGCGGGGAGACAAAAGCTCCTGACTGCACTGAACTCCAGTTTCGGGCGAGACTCTGGGGACCCAGACTCATTTGGGGAGAAACTGGACTGTCTGGCAGCGGGCGGAACTCAAGGGCGGCTTTCTCTCAGAGATGCTTGCAACGATTACCATGGGACACTGAGACACAGGGGCCTATTAGGGCAGGGCTGATGGGAAACCAATGCTGTCTGCTCCGCCCTGAGACTCCGCCCCATCCAAGCTGAGCACAGAGGCTTTTACAAATCTTGTCTCGTAAGGGTGTCTCTGGCACAGAAGTTCTCCCATCGCAGACATAGCTGATCTTCACAGCCAATTGGCCTGGAGGTCAATTCCTCCCAGTGATACCAACAACAATCAAAGCTTAACTACAACAAGACTGTGCACACAGCCCACAAAGGGGTGCACCAAGAGTGTCCACCTCAGGTAACTGGGGAGGCTGAGCCATTGGGCCCTATAGGACACTTAGCACACAAAGCCACTCTATCAACTCAGGGAAGCAGCCAAAATGTGGAGACAAAGAAAGAGATCACAAATGAAAGAAATGGAGGAAAGCAAACGACTGGATATAGAGTTCAAAACCACGGTTATAAGGTTTTTCAAGAATTTCCTAGAAAAAGCCGATAAAATTAGCGAGACCCTTGAGCATATGAAAAAGGACCAACTTGAAATTAAGCATACACTGACTGAAATAAAAAATATTATACAGAGATCTAACAGCAGACTAGAGGATCGCAAGAATCAAGTCAAAGATTTGAAATACAAAGAAGCAAAAAACACTCAACCAGAAAAGCAAAAAAGAAGAAAGAATCCAAAAATAAAAGATAGTGTAAGGAGCCTCTGGGACAACTTCAAGCGTACCAACATCCAAATTATGGGGGTGCCAGAAGAAGAGAGAGAGCAAGATACTGAAAACCTATTTGAAAAAATAATGACAGAAAACTTTCCCCACCAGGTGAAAGAAATAGACTTACAAGTCCAGGAAGTGCAGAGAACCCAAAACAAAAGGAATCCAAAGAGAGCCACACCAAGACACATCATAATTAAAATGCCAAGAGCAAAAGACAAAGAGAGAATATTAAAAGCAGCAAGAGAAAAACAGTTAATTACCTACAAGGGAGCACCCATACAACTGTCAGCTGATTTCTCAACAGAAACTATTCAGGCCAGATGGGAGTGGCAAGAAATCTACAAAGTGATGAATAGCAAGAACCTACAACCAAGATTACTCTACCCAGCAAAGCTATCATTCAGAATTGAAGGTCAGATAAAGAGCTTCACAGATAAGAAAAAGCTAAAGGAGTTCATCACCACCAAACCAGTATTATATGAAATGCTGAAAGGTACTCTTTAAGAAGAGGATGAAGAAGAAAAAGGTAAAGATAAAAATTATGAACAACAAATACATGTCTATCAACAAGTGAATCTAAAAATCAAGTGAATACGCTGATGACACCTTGCCACACTAGCAGTCAGCAGCTGTGCGTCACTGCAGGTTGCCTAGGACCAAACCAGAGAGGGTCGGACCTGCATTGCCACCATGTGCCCACCATCCAGATATCATTGCTGACATGTACACATAAGGAACTGTTTGACATTGAAATGGGGACTCAGAACTGTTGGACATTGAAATTGGGACTCAAACATTTTTTGTTATTATATGTTTATTTCTAGTCTGCAGAGGCAAGATTTTTTAAAGGAAAGAAATGGGGGAAAAATAGATATAGAGGCAAAGAAGCATTGAACAGACTGTCAAACTACAGTGGGAAGGCAGGGGAGGTTGCGGGGGAGGGGGGGTGCTGTAAGGATCAACCGAAGGACTTGTACGCATGAATATAAGCATAACCAATGGATACAAGACACTGGGGTGGGGGCAGGTAAAGGCATGTACTGAGGGGTAGGGGAGGCCGGGAGGAGGTCAATGGGGAAAAAAAAGGAGACATATGTACTATTATTTGTAATACTTCAAACAATATATATATATATATATTTAAATTATTGCTCAATGAAAAAAAATCCAGTGAATAAAAATGTCTGATGAACAGAATAAACTGGTGAATATAATAGACTCAGGGGCATAGAAAGGGAGTGGTCTGACAATTCTCAGGGGGAAAGGGGAGTGTCGGGTGCAGGAAGAGACTGGACAAAAATCGTACACCTATGGATGATGACAGTGTGGGGGGTAAGGGCAGAGGGTGGGGTGGGAACCAGGTGAAGGGGAGCTATGGGGGAAAAAGAGGAACAATTGTAATAATCTGAGCAATAAAGATTTATTAAATTAAAAAAACACATAATTCTTAACCATCATTACATGATATTGTGATGAAGATGAATACTTTCGATCCAATACCTGTACGTCTTGACTTAGCTTCCTGTATCAGCATCATCTACTTCGTGGCAAACTGGGTAAGATCTTCCTTGGACAATGTTTCCAGCTTTCCCCTCTTCAGGGAGCCTGCTAGTCAAGCATTCTCTCCGCCTTAGAGTTCCCTGTCCCAGGGGTGGCTGGTGAAGCCCCCCTCCCCACTCCATTCTTGAACAGACCCCATGTGGTCACCTGCCCACTGTGGACCCTCGGCTCCGCATCCCACAGCCTGGCCACCCCTACATGGATACTCTGTCTGCAGCTGCTACAATAACATTTTTGTAGACACATATCTATCTTACAGCAGAACCCCCACTTTTAAAATGTTTTATTGATTTTTAGAGAGAGAAGAAGGGAAGAGGGGGAAGAGAGAGAGGCTCTGGCCTGGTTCTGACAAGGGAAACTGTTAATTCTTGGCGCCTCAGATGAGGCTGCAGACACTATGCATGATCACTGTCTCAGGTCACATCATGAGGTCTGAGACACCTGGCAAGACTGGCACTAGTACAGGCACTTTGTGGGCTCGAGGTAGCATAACCATAAGGGCAGAGCCTGCGCCAATGATTATCCCCCAAACTCCAAAAACCGCAGCCTCTACGGACAGAAAGCAGCACACAAACACTGGAGGAACAGGAGTCTGAACACGAATCGAGATCTTCATGAACAGTCAGTGGGAAAGCCCGAGAGGAACTGGTCCCTCCCGGAGCAGACCCAGAACTGAGGGCCAGCCCCCGACCCCACCTGCTACCCAGCGGGACCTCAATGCCCCGCCAGAGGGGGCAGGGCAGAGGGGCTGCACATACTAGACACGCTTGTCTCTAGACTCTGGGTCTGAAGGTTAGAAACAGCAATTTTTCGAGGACAACGGTCTAGTTTCTCACTGCAGAATGACATCGCGAGCATCTGGTTTCACAAGCCTCCTGGGACAGAGTGCCACGGGAGACCTAGAGAAGCGGGTGACTGACACGTGACTAGAAGGAGAGGTGGGTGTTCAGGCTACCTGTGCTCGAAGCTGCTGGGCGGCTGCATTTTCTCTCCATAAGTTTCGTTTGGAAAGAGTGAAATTTCATTCGATTTCCATTATGGTTGAGTTCCATTGCAGGCTTCAAACTTAATTTTCTAGACCGTGAGCAGAGCACAAGGCTTAGCATTGTCTTCTGACCGTGACCCCTCCCTGGCCTCCTTCACAGTGGGTGCAATAATCAACCCCTGGCAAATAAATGCTTCCAATGCCACCAGACATGCCGAAAGCAACAGCAATTGAAAGCAACAGCAATTCTCTTTCTTCTTTTGTTTTAACTCCTTCAAAGACACACAACCAGCTCTGAGAAAGCCCCTAGGGGCAATTTCTTCTAACCAGGAGCTCCTAGCCTCTCTCCTCCTTCCAAGTTTTAAAGCCTTGGAGGAGGAGAATCTCTCCTTTCTCGGAGAGAATCACCTTGTGGAGCTGTGACAGAGAGGAAGGCTCCTCTTCTCTCTGCAGACAGCTCCAAAGGATGCCGAAGGGTCTGGATTGCATGCACCCAGGGTACGCAGAGAATGGGCGACTCTCAGAGACACAGGATCTCCCAGGTCCCTCAAATCAAGGCATGGGAATGAGGGCTTCAATTTTTAAGTTTTCCAGGGTCCTGGCCAGATAGCTCAGTTAGAGCATTGTCCTGACACACCAGAGGTGTGTGTTCGATCCCCGGTCAGGGCACACACAAGAATTAACCAAAGAATGGCTAAATAAGTGGAACAACAAATCAATCTTTCTCTCTCCTTTTCTTTCCCTAAAAGTCAATAAAGTTAACAACAAAAACCGTCTTCCAGGCTGAACTTGCTGGCAGCCCACAATCCTACCTAATAAAAGAACAATATGCAAAATAACCATCTCTCTGCTACACCCATAAGCCACGCCCACCATCCAATCAGGATTGAGTATGCAAATTAACCCTAACCAAGATGGCTGCAGCCAGGGAGAGAGCAGGAGGGAGGCTTGGGTTTTCCCAGCGATGGAGGAAGCCAAGCTTTCTGCACACCCTGGCTGGCCCAGGCCTCTGCTTAAGGCTACAAAGTTTCAATTATAGAAGATACATAAATCCCAACAGAAATGGCTGCCACCAGGGAGCAAGCAGAAGGCTTGGCTCCACTCCAGGCTACAAAGTTTCAATTGTAGAAGGTAAATAAATCCCAGATCCCAGGGTCTCCACTTGGGTCGCCAGGGGGCATGGCCTGCCTGCAAACCACCACAGGCCCCTCGCCCAGGCTGCCCCACGCCCCAAAAGAATGTGAAGGAGAACTGACAGATACACAAAGGTCCTCAAGACCCATGGACTCCTGGTCTGAGCCCTATTAAAAAGAAAGAAAAGTTGGGCAAGTAGACATCAATCTGGGGCAATGGGTGAGAGCACAGAGTTCCAAAGGGCAATTTCAGGCCATGATTCCTTTTCCTGAAATCCTAGAAACTATATATTTTTGTAAACACCATCTTGGTTCTTAAATAACTTATACTTTAGATGGGACAACAAAAGGCTTACATAAATTATTATAATACTAGGTGGAGAGTGGCAAGTTTCAGAGGAGCTTCAAGCACTGCTGAAGTCCAAGTGGGGAAGTCACTGAGCTGGGGACTAGTGGTGCCAGGCCAGGGAAAGCCCCAAGTCCTGAAACCAGCCCACACGCTGCAGCCAGGTACTGGTACACTGTCGAGAACCACAGGGTCTCAGGGCTAGAAAGAACCTAAAAGGCCCCTGAGCCACCTGCTGTCTGATACCTGACTTCTACCTACCGAACCTCCACAACAGTAATCTTGACTTTGCTTAGAGACCTCCAGAGACTTGCCACAAAGGTGGCCCATTTATTCCACCTTTGGACGCCTGGGACCGTCAGACCCTTCTTTCAGCTTGGCCGCCATCACCTGATCTGCATCACTGAGGCCACCCAGGCTGGGCGACCTTCCATGGCCCAGGACTCTGGCTGCTGACAGTAGCTGCTATGTGGCCTGTACCAGGTCTTCTCTCCTTCAGGCCCCCATTCCTTCTGAGGTTCCTCAGGGACATGGTCTCCAGTCTCTTCTCTGGTCATCCGCAGAAGTTACTATGATTCGTGGGGGGAACCTTAGAGAGTGACGACCATATGTTCAGAGCACTTATCTGCACCTCGCAGGGACAGGCAGACGCTCCCGGTCTATCACTGTAGCTTCCGGGAAACGGCTATAGGCAGCACGGCACATGTCGATGCAGACAGTGCTGGCCTGACACTAAAACCACCATGCTGATTTTACCCGTGTCCCTAAACCACAGGCATCTTCCCCATCTTGTACTTAGGACATGGTGTGCTCAACCCTTGCACAAGACAGCTCACCTTTCTCAGCTAATCCCTACTCAAGAGCAATTACCTTGGCAGCTGGTCAACGGTGTGCAGAAGGATGCACAGAGAATATGGAGACTGCAGCTCACAGAAAGGGAAGTGCTCACAGATACGAGCATTTAGGCCTTTCCCAGGAGACAGATAGAGACCGGACGCCTAAACATTATCCAAGAGAGCTGTGAAGGGCCTTAGAGTGGAAAGGGACTGGGGACGTCTGCAAGGCCAGCCAGATCGGGAGGAGAGGGAAGGCCCAAGTGGTGGCTATTGGACACATCCTGCTCCAGCAAAGCACAAGTGCTCATGCTGAGTCAGCGAACATCGGAGGGCAGAAGCAGCGAGGACAGGAAGGCTCCGTGATCAGCAAGACCCCTGAGACAAATGTCTGCATAGGCCAAGCTGTGCGTTTAACTACACTCTCTCCATTTACTTCGGTGTCTTTACCACCAAAAAGTTTGAGGCACTTAGGACAGACAGATTAAATCAGAACCATGTGAAGAAAAATCAGGATTAGAAAAGGAACATGTGGATATTATCTAACTCAACTTGGATGACCACCCTACTACATAGATGCTGTTATCTACATTGTATAGCTAAGAACACTGGGTCTCAAAACAATGAAGTGCCTTGCCCAAGGTCACCTTGTTCCTGAGTGACATTTACATTTCATTCTAGGTCAGGAACTTCAGCTCTCTCCTCTCTGCATCGCACTGTCGACCTCTTCTGGCTTCTTCTCCCTGGACTCCCTCCCCAGGCAGAACGCAGGGTCATCAGGAGCTCAGACTCTGAAACAACATTGCTGAGTCCAAGCCCCGACTCCACCCCTTACCCGCACAGGTGACAGTCTCCTGTCCTCCACTTCCTCAGCTGGGAGATGGGATTAATAACAGTGCCTGCATCCCAGGGCTGTTCAGAGGGTTAAATGAGTTTACATGACTAAAGCACTTTTACAACAGTTATACAGTGCACACTAAACTAGATGAGTTAACTAAACTAGATGTGAACTTGGGCAGGTAGCTTAACCTCCCAGGCCTCATCTGTAAAATGGGGAGAACACAGGGAAATCTCCCAAGTCACGATAACTAACTACCACAGGAAAAACACCTATATATGCTTGGTTATCATCATGCTACCTTACTTAAAATCATCTCTTCTTTCATCCAAGGCTGGACATTACTGGATAATTTAAGCACTCAATCAGTGAAATGAGCATTTAATAGGTCAATTGACTTAGAAAAATAAATATAAATTTAAGAAAAAATCTTGAAATACAATGTGAAATCATAAAAAAGAAAGATGAAATGCAGGAATGACAGAGGATCCTAAAATAAATTCTTCCCATTCTGGTTTAAGAACATGACACTGACAGCACTGGGGCATGTTAATCACATGACAGGTGTCCTAGAGTTCAGTGAGTGGAATTCCCCCGACCCCGTGACCTCAGTCACAGAAGAATGCTGTGGGCTAGGGGGCAGTGTCTGTTGTATTTTAGGCTGGGTTGTCCCTGATTCTGATTTTAGAGTGCTAAGACTAAGTGCTAAGTGTTTTCCCCTCTACTTATAATTTTAATGAACATTTACTTATAATATGTTAGAGATGATATTACTGTTTAAATGTATGTTTGGAAATGTTTTCATTTAAACCACACCAGTGGGATATCTAACCTTGACGCGGTCAGGATCCACATAATGCACTTTTTTCATATCACATTCTTCAGTAGTGTAATTTAACTTGAGGATATAAAGGATCCACACTCCAAACACAAGAAGTATACACCTAGAAAAGAAAAATCAATTAGTTATAATGATGCAGCCATGTGACAATCAAGAGTGATCATGGGAAATAAGTGAAAACCTAACCCAAATTCAGTTTGTCTGCTATGCAGCGTCAAAGTATTGCCTTTACAGTTGACCTCAGGGTGACCCCTTAAGACACTACTTAAGATAGTATCAAGTAGAAGAGAAGATACATTAGTCTTTTATCTGAACTTTGTTAAGTCCAGCTTACTGGACTTAACAAAACAAAATAAAATCAAGTAATAGATTTTTTTATTCTTATTTTTTATTGACAGTGAGGTTCTAGGTAGGTCTCTCTCTCTCTCTTTTAAACATATTTTTATTGATTTCAGAGAGGAAGGAAGAGAGAGATAGAAACATGTATGATGAGAGAGAACCATTGATCAGCTGCCTCCTGCATGCCCCCTACTGGGGATCAAGCCTGCAACTGGGGTATGTGACCTGCCGGAATCGTGCCATGACCTGCAGGCTTGATGGTTTTGTTTTTTTTAAAGGAAGGGGGAAAGGTGTTAAAAGCAGGCCCAGTGTCCACAGTCCTGACCCCCCCCGGTACTCTAACTCCTGGTCATGAGTCTGTCTTGCCCACACTGTGAGGAGCATGGGTGTGGGTCTAGTCTATTCTATTTGCTGCCATGTGGCCTGCATCCAACACAGTACCGGGCATGTGTAGGCCTCAATAAATATTGGTTAATGACTAAAAGGAGATGGAAAGTGATATAAGTATTTATGGATGTACATTTCCTTTTCTCACCTTTTTAAATCTATACCTTCTAAATTAGTAAAGTGAGATGTGAAACTAGATTTCAGAGCTCTGTTTCTACATTTAGACATAAAAAAGGGGTAATTTTCAACTTGGTTCAGCTGGTACCATATAAAACTAACAAGTTCCTCCTTTAACAATTCTAACACTTATTAGGATGTAAAGGTGACCTGGCTGAGACACCTGTCATCCTTTTTAGCATTCAATATTTAATGTTATTCAAATGCCTTTAGGGGCCTTTAATTAATCATATTTTAGATTAACTTAAATAGCTAAGGGAAAAAGCCCTCTTTTGTTATATAATGGCAGGAAGAGCTGTGCACTGTCAGAGCTGCCCTCGTGGGCATCCGAGCTCAGGTGCAGAGCCTGAGGGCCCCTGGTGGGGCACTGCCCTCTTACCAAGTGCAGTCTGATGCAGAACCCAGGGCAACCGCAGGGATGCTAATGAATGTGCCTTTAAGTGATCCTTTGACCAAGTGTGATCAAGAGTCATTGTTAGGGCTCTTATTGAATTGTATTCCCAGTTCTACACAGTTGACCCAAATTGGGGGGTCTTTTGGCCCAAGAGCTCATACTTACTTGAATATGTCTTTTAACAACAAGTTGGGTCTTCGCATCTTGTTCTGAGCTCGGGTGTACCATTGCAGGGAGGGTCTTGAGCAATCGCTTCTCAGTTTCGCACAGTGATACTCGCTTGGCATCGCTGAGAAGAGGGGGGAAGAGAGCAGGAGGAGGAAAAAGAGGGACCGTTTAGGTAAAGGATGTTTTTAAAGAGCCTTTTTGTGGTACATCCATACCAACGACTGCTACTCGGTCATAAAAGGAGTGAACTACTGATACATGCAACAACTTGGATGAATCTGGAAAGAATGATGCTGAGCCAAAGACTAGGAGGTTACATATTATATGATTACATTTATAGAACCTCCTTGAAATGACAAAATTATAGAAATGGAGAAGAGATTAGTGGTTGCCAGGAGTTACATAAGGAATAGTGGGTATGACTAAAAAAAAGCAACATGAAGGAACCTTGTGGTGATGAAAATGTTCTGTAACTTGCTGTATCCCAGTTGTGATAGGTACTATGGTTTTGCAAGATGCTACCATTGAGGAAAACTGAGTAAAGATTACACAGGATCTAAAAAAAACCGTAGCCAGTTTGGCTAAGTGGATAGCATCGGCCTCCAGACCAAAGGGTCCTGGGTTCAATTCCTGTCAAGGGCACATACCTTGGTTGCAGGCACCTCCCCTGGTTGGGTTTCATGCAGAAGGCAACCAATCGATGTGTTTATCTCACATCGATGTTTCCCTCTGTCTTTCCCTCTCTCTTCTACTCTCCCTAAAAATTAATGTAAAATTTCCTCAGGTGAGGATTAACAACAACAAAAAAAGATTACATAGGATCTCACTGTATTATTTCTTACAATTGCATGTGCATCTATAATTATCCCCAAATAAAACGTCTAAATTTTTTAACAAGCCTTTTCCTTTTAGAGATACATGTGGAAATATCTATAATGGTATATGCTAATTAGACTGGACAGCCGAACAACCTTCCGGATGACCTTCCAGGTGAAGCCGGGGTTGCAAGGGCGGAGGGCAGCCACTGTGGCTGCGAGGGCCGAGCCCCTTGCACGGATTTTGTGCATCGGGCCTCTGCTGTGGAGCAGACACTACAGAATGACCACTGGAGTCCAAGCCAATTGAAATTTAGGGAGCCTTTATTAGCGGGCCGGTGACTGCTCAGCCTTCTACGCAGGGAGTCCAGAGAGCAGCCTCAACCTCAGGTGCAAGGTAGCTTTTAAGCACTAAAACCACATCCTTGTTCCTAAGTAGAACAATGGCAACCTCAAACAAAGCAGTTTTCTTAGCTATATTGGCACACTGTAAAGGTATTAAACTAACATCCTAGGCGCTCAGGCTAGCAATATCCTGTTCAGCTAAGCCAGTGGTCTGCAAACTCATCAGTCAACAGAGCCAAATATCAACAGTACAACGATTGAAATTTCTTCTGAGAGCCACATTTTTTAAACTTAAACTTCTTCTAACGCCACTTCTTCAAAATAGACTCGTCCAGGCCGTGGTATTTTGTGGAAGAGCCACACTCAAGGGGCCAAAGAGCTGCATGTGGCTCGTGAGCTGCGCTTTGCCGATCACTGAGCTAAGCTACTAGCATCCTGTTCTGCAAGGTGCAGCTGGGTTTCATGGTCAGGGCAGTCATAGGGAAGTGCAGTTAAAATTTTTCCACTCTCTAACACCTCTAGTTTATAGATAAAAGAAGAGAAATGAGATTTGCTTCAGAAAAGTCAGGAAGGTGATAAGTAGGTGGTGGGGAAACAAATGACACAAGACTAGCTTTACATTGGTAATTGTTGAAGCTAGGCGATGGGTACTTGGGCTCATATAAATCTCAATACTCTCCTACTTTTTTAAAATCCTCACCAGAGAATCCCCCCCCCCCCAATTGATCTTTATAGAGAGTGGAAGGGAGGGAGAAGGGGAGAAAGAAACATCGATATGACAGACACACAGATTGTTTGCCTGCTGCAGGTACATGCCCTTGACCAGGAATCGAACTGCAACCCTTCAGTCAGTGGGCCTACGTTCTAACTACTGAGAAACCGATTAGAGCTCTTATACTTAAAAAAAAAATTTTTTAATTCTTCTTTTTAGAGGGGAAGGAGGAGAAGAGGAGGAGGGAAATAGGAGAGGGAGAGGGAGAGAGTTAGTGGAGCAACAAGAGAGAAGGGGCCTGGGTCCCTGGACAATCCCAATGGCAGAGCCACCCTTCCACCTTGGACTGCCTGCCTCCGGACTGTTACATGATGAAGAAATAAACTTCTGTCTTGTTTAAGCGATTGTTAGTTAAATGCAGTGTCAGATCTCAACTAATATAGGCACCTATTGCTATAATAAATTTATATATCAATTTAAGAAATGTCTTTACTATACTTGGTCTCTTAGCCAGGAGGAAGTTCTATCTCACGATTCACTTCATTTTCCCCATTAGGGTTGTGCCATTTTGTTTTGGGGGGAAAAAATTACCAAACTGACATTCAAGTATTTAATTTTTTATTAGTATAAACAACCTCTCCCTCAACACCAATTCTGTGTAGCACTAGAGTGTAAGAATTTTCACAGGTATGTATGATTCCACTTGAGCAGTTTCAGAAAAATGGTGCCCAGGACTTCGCTAGTAAACCCTTGTGGAAGAACCTACTGAATTCTTAAATGAGAAGTTAGAACAACTGAGACCCTGGAAGGTTGTCAAACACCGCTATCTTGTGGCTACTGACATACATGGTCAGCCAAGTGGAGCTCCAGAGAGCGAGGCTGACGGTTCCAGAAAGAACCCGGTCCCCACTTCTGCCTATGGTGGTGCTCTTGGCTCTCTACTCTGCCCCTCGGGCTGTAAACCTGTAAACGACATGTCCCAGACCCTCGCTGGCCAGCTGGCTGCTGTGAAGCTGTGCTGTGGCACGGACATCCTGGAGGAAGACTGGAAGACAAGAGGAAAGAAGCAGACTTTCCACTCCCGACTTGATGGCGCTTCTGATGGGGCAGCCACAGTAGCGGGCGAGGAGGCTGAACATGTGACTCCAGCAGGGGTGGTGGGCACCTGGCACCCTAGGTTTCTACTGGACACAAGTCAAGGCATGTCCAGGAGTTCTCTGATAAATCTGCACGTCAGCCCAGGGTGGCAGCAGCTTTTTGATCGGGGCTAACACTTCCTTCTCACTTTGGCAGCTGTAGGCCTGCCAGCGCCTGTGTAATCAATGCCCCGCAGGAGAGCCCTCTCTGCCTCAAGTGTCTGTGTGGTTTCTGGTTTCCTGCTGGTACATCAGGTGATCCTCCTCTGCACTTTCAGGAAGTGACTCGAGCAAGGAAAGGAGGGCTCTGGGGGTGACAGGAGGGTCTACAGTCCTGAACACCTTCCTCTTCTCACCATCACTGCCATATAACATGCTCACACAATCCCATTCAAATGCTAAAAAAAAAAAAGTTGTGGGTTTTGGGGTTTGTTTTGTATTCCTGATCACACTGGAGAAGATCTCAGGAGAGTGCAGGATCTATAGCCTGACACTGGGATCAGCTCCTCCACCTACCAGCTGTGAAGTGCTGAGCAAGTGACTAACTCTTGCAGCTCAGTTTCCTCATCTTGTGCAATGGGTGTGACATTACCTACCTTAGAGGATTGACTATGGGGAGCAGTGGTGGTGCATAACCAGCTGTACGTAGTGGTGGCTGTGGCTAGTGTTACTGTGCAGAAAGGGAAGTTACAGGCAGCGCCCAGCTATTTTTTACAACGCACCTGACAGAGTTACCCTCACTGCTAGCCACAGGCTTGGCCCAGCTCTATGGAAGGGTCCTCTCTTCAGTCGTTCCATTTCCGTTCCTGGATATCTCTGGAGAGGCAGCATCCTCCGCAAGCCGCTCATGCACTCAGCCTAGGTCAGGTCTCGGTCAGTATCCTCTCTCCCTGCTAACCCCTTTCTAAACATTTGGCTTCCTTCACCAGCCTCTTCTCCCCAGCGTCAACGCTGATGGCCTGAGTCTTGTCTTCCTTCATGTCGTCTGCGCACCACGCCTGGGATGCCTGGGCACGCTTCCTTCATGACCTACAATCTTCAACTCCCGCATGCACATCTTATGACTACAGGGTCCCGGTTTCCATCCTCAGCACAATGTTCTCTTTGTGCAACACTATACACTAAAGATTTAATCACTTGCCTTTCATGCTCCTCCCCTCCAGGGAGTGCACCTCCAAATCCCTATCTTTAGGCAGACCCCTCACCCCAGCTCAGACATGTATATCTATCGCCCTGCTTACTATCTTCATCTCAGACCAAGCAGCACCTGGCATCTTCCTCTATCCCTCGCTGCACCTTCTCGTCAGCCATCCAAGCTGAAAACCTGCAGGTTAACCCCAGACTTCCCTCTTATTCCCAGCCCCGTTAAACCCCAGGGCCTCTCAATCATACCTTCTTGAACGTCCCATGCCCACTGACCTTCCCCTAGTGGAGGTCACTTACCTGGCTTCCCATCTCAATGTTGTCCCCTCAAAGGCGTCTTTCTGAAATATATTATCCAGTTGGTAGTTTCCAGCTCATCTCAGGTCCTAGGACTCCAGGTGACAAACCTGTCTGTCACACTCTAACCTCAAAGTTACTGTTGGAATCGTGGACATGCCTGAGTATTGCCTCCATGCCCTGGCACATGATCTGCAACCCCAATGGGAATCCCTTCAACAATCTGCCTGGTGAACTACTTTTCATCCTTAAACACCTTCCTCTGTGAAGACCATTTTTCTATAACACAGCTGTCGCTGGGCATTTGCTCACTATCTGTGTACCACGGTGAACTGGATTTTGTTAATATTTTAGGTTTCCTCTATCTTTTCACAAGCACCTGGTGGCTGAGCTGCCGGGCCAGAACTTTATTCGTCTTTGGATCTCCAACGTCTAGGACAGAGTGCAGCACATATCAGACCCTTAAGAAACATCTCCCATTGAATGGAATGTGTATTGCAAGCCTATTGCCTGTCATCAGATAGGATACCACCCCATCCCCCAGTCCCCAAAATGTATTTTCTCTATTATATTTAAGATTAAAACTGAAGTTGAATGTTAAGGGAAATTATAATAGTGAAGAATAAAGCATGTGTGCGACTGAAACATCTAAAATACCCTATAAGAAAGAATCTCTTGGTAAATTATGGTACAAACCATATGGAATATGTCCTAGTTCCTAAAGCCTGGCTACACAAAGCTAGCGTCTCAGGAATCATATATTTGAGCCTCTTTCACTCAGACTGCCAGGGTGAGAGCCTCCACACCATTGCTTCACTAACCATCTTTATGCAGAAGAGACCTGGGGTCCAGAATTACATATTTCCACTTGCACATAAAAATGTAACCGATTCTTCTTAGATGCTTGCACGCCTGAAGAAGACACAATTCTTATCAAGGCCCGATGAAGACTGGTAAGGGCGAGGCCCCGCCTTCCAGTCCATGTGTAGCACTAGCACTAACATTTTCAAAATTAAGAATTAACTATTCAATGCCCGACCGGCGTGGCTCAGTGGTTGATTATCAACCTATGAACCAGGAGGTTCGATTCCGGTCAGGGTACATGCCTGGATTGTGGGCTCAATTCCCAGTGGCGGGGGGGTAGGGAGGTGTATATGCAGGAGGCAGCCAATCAATGATTCTCTCTCATCACTGATATTTCTATTTCCCTCTCCCTTTCCCTTCTCTCTGAAATCAATAATATGTTTTAACATACACAAAAAAGAATTAACCATTCAAGACAAGAGTAGACACCACAAAGCAGTACATGATGAATTGCCAAATTCACTGTACACACCCTTACTAGTGCAAGGGTAGGCATGGCATTAACATTTAGGGGGAGGAATAAGCCTACACATGGTATCACTAAGCCTTAAAAACAATTACTTCATTGGCTTGATAGCTGCATTTAACCTGCCAAAGGCCACACATAACTAAGGAGCTGAGAATTCCAACCCACAGCCATCCAACTCCGAGGCCGTGCCCTTCCACCT
Source organism: Corynorhinus townsendii (assembly GCA_026230045.1). Lineage (NCBI taxonomy): Eukaryota > Metazoa > Chordata > Mammalia > Chiroptera > Vespertilionidae > Corynorhinus > Corynorhinus townsendii. The sequence continues at coordinate 112,848,014 of JAPDVU010000007.1, read as the reverse complement.
GTGGGTGCTTAGGAAAGGTAGGTCTTAGAACAGGTGGGTATACATATAGGTGGAGGGATTTTTTGTTTGTTTTGCTTTTAATAATGAAGGCATGCCAAGGTACAGATCATTATAAATAAAAATATGAAGTTGAGAAAACAGGGACTGGGTAACTCTTTGTTGTAGGAGTTTATCTGTGCATTATAGGTTGTTTAGCAACATCCCTGACCTCTGTCCATGAGATTCCACTGAATCTCTGGTCCTCCCCATCCCTCCCAGTTGTGACAATCAAAAATATTTCCAGATATTGACAAATGTCCCCTAGAGGGCAAAATCACCCTGACTTGACCCATTGGGATAAAGTCATCTATATATATAAAAGGCTAATATGCGAAGTGTCCCCTCAAGAGTTTGACCAGGAGAAGGGGGGGGGGGTTGATTGATTGCTATGACATGTGCTGACCACCGGGGGGCGGGAGGTGGCACAGAATGAAGGAAGGCCCCGGCCGGCAGCCAGAAGGCCCCGAATAGCCCTGATAGCTGGCCAGGCCTAGAGACCCTACCCGTGCACGAATTCCATGCACCAGGCCTCTATTGTATATATTAAAATCCCAACATTGCCATATTTTTAAAGTATTAAAAGTGTGAAAAATAACAAAAACAGAGCCACTTTAAAAATGGAGTCAGAGCTGCCATCCCAGAGGAACTGCCTCAAATCTTAGAATGTCAAAACTGGGCAAAATAACCTTCGGACTGGGCCTAAAGCAGCACAGTATTCCAAACTACTGTTTTGACTAAGGGACTAAAGATCAAAGACATTCTTTAGAATTAGCATCATTAAGCTAGCTAATCTATACCTACAGAAATTCTTTCTTTATATTCTTTTAATTATTCCCCTTCCCTTTCTCATAAATACCTCTTGCCATCACCTAATCAAAACACTATTTGGGTTTCTGCCTGAATCAGCACTTCGGGAGTATCTGTTCCTTTGGATCTCAAATGAAAGCTTGTTGCCTCTCATTTTGGCCTTCTACTTATAGGTTAACAAAGGTAATTAAACTTAATGCAAAACCTCAAAACCAAAGACTGTGGGTTAAAACTTGATGATACCTGAGCTTCAGTATCTAATCAGGAGCCAACAGACACGCAAAGGCCTGCATTCACACGCCACCTGCCAGGTAGAGTTCACAGGTGTGCAGGGGGTGGAAGGACAACAACATTCCTGGATTCATGCAACTCAAGCAGAGCCCCTTTATCCCATTCCACTTCCACCACCTACGGGGCGGGGGGGGGGGTGGTAGGGGGGCGTGCGCACTATTTCTCCATTTCTACTGAGTAAGCAGTGTCTCGTTCATCTTTTAAGATTGTGGAATTTCACTCGTGATATCAAAATCATCAAGTGCGGCCAGAGCACTGGCTGAGACCACACCCCATCAGTTCTGATACCTTATAGTACTTATTCACGTACCAACGCCTCAGCGGAGGTCTCAGCCAGTGATTCTACAGTCTGACCACACACAAGAATCACTGGAGGAGGCTGTGATGTATTCAGATTCCCAGACCTCATCCTCAGAATCTCCCACCTAGTAGGACCAGGTAAGGACATGAAATGAGCAATGTGAGCAAGTTTCCCCGAGTTATGTGGGTGCAGCACTTTGAGTAACCCAGCTCTCCAGCCAGCTTCTCGCAGCTGTACTTACAACAGATTTTAGCCTAAAGATTGTCAGATCCTACCTACCATGCAACATTGAGGACCTGTTTCCTGCAACTAAAAATAGGAGTGTTGCTCTGTGAACGCACAGTCTACATTCCACTAATTTTGGCCACCAACCAACATGCAAGAAGCAGTTCAATGATTCTGAGGTATGCTGTTTAATTTACTTCTAATCAACCAGTACTCCTCTAATGTTGAGCATACATCGTTACTAACATTCAGCTGCCTCCTTTTTACATGTTTAAAAGTGTTAAGGCACCCTGACTGGTGTGGCTCACAAGTTTGATACCTGGTCGGGGTGTGTACAAGAAGCAACCCATAGATGCATCTCTCTCACATCGATGTTTCTCTCTCCCTCCCTTCCTCTCTCAAATCAATTTTTTAAAAAGTGTTAAGACAATTAATCCTGAGTCCTCGGAATAAAATACATTCTCCAAAACTAGACCACGCCCAGAACTACAGATGGTATTGCTAAGATTTCACTGAAGTGGCAAAGATGCTAAGATGGCAGCAACCCGCGCAGGGTCAAATCCAGAGCCATCTCCCCTCCCAACCTTTCTCACACTCTCTTCCTCCTCACTCCACTTCAGCCTAGCAGGCTTCCTACTGCTCCTCACACCCACATCTCAGGCCTCCACCTGCTTCCTCTGCCTCCCTCAGCATTTTTATTTTGGTCTTTGTTGAAGTCACCTTCCTTGACCACCCTCTGTAAAACAGCATCCCAACCCCCCAAGCCCTGTTACTCACTTCCCTTCTTTACTTCCGAGCATTCACTGCTACTCACACATATGTGCCTACTGTCTGTTCTCCCCACTAGAAGATTCCTAGAGAAGGGACCTAGAACATCGCCTACCACGTAAAAAGCACTTAAGAAATACTTGTTGAAGGAATGAACTGAAGAATGAATGAATGAATGCACTGACCAGTGGCCTGCACCTAGATCCCCACAGAAAAGCTAATCCAAATTCAGTATGGTCCTAACAAGAGGCAGACATGAAGACAGAACCTTTCTAGGGATGCAGATATCACAACTACTGGGTGTGTATGGAGTGTCTACAGTATGCCCGGCACATGGAGAACAGGGATATGGGTCCTTTTTCAAACAAGAATCACTGTGTGTATGCTGAGGAAGGAGATAAATGAAATCAAGTGACTGTCCCTCCCACCCGCAGGGGGAGCAATACAAAACTGGATCCATTGTTATTTCCTTTTCTTTTTTCCAATTTATTTAGCAAGAGAGAGGAAGGGAAGGAGGGAGGAGAGAGAAACATTGATTTGTTGTTTCATTTATTTATGTATTCGTTGATTACTTCTTGTATTGAAGGGGAAAATAAGACATTTGGGGGGCTAGCTATCTGAATCTGTGCCAGTAACCCGCCTTCTGATGTACACCCTTGTTCGCCAATGAACTCCATTCTTACAAAATTCCTTATCTGTGATGCCTGTCCTGCCTTGCAAAACCTGTTTCCTGGAATACTCCCATTTTACAGAGGCCATAAACCATGAACCATTTACAATCCCCGGCAGGGCTGGCGCCAGTGCTGGCCGGCCCCTGGGTGTGGTCTTACTTCCCCATCCCAACTCAAGGGGAGGTGGGGGGCCTGCAAAGCCCAGGAAGAGTCCAGAAGCCTGATCCATATTTTGGGGACAAAGGAACTAAGAGTATAAAGGGAAAGCTTCGTCCATATCCATCACTCAGGATTTGGAGACTGACTCCCCTGAGTCACGGCACTGAAGCAGTGGTCGGCAAACTCATTAGTCCACAGAGCCAAATATCAACAGTACAACGATTGAAATTTCTTTTGAGAGCCAAATTTTTTAAACTTCAACTTCTTCTAACGCCACTTCTTCAAAATAGACTCGCCCAGGCTGTGGTATTTTGTGGAAGAGCCACACTCCAGGGGCCAAAGAGCCGCATATGGCTCGCAAGCTGCCGTTTGCCGACCACGGCACTAGTGCCGTCTGCGATAAAGGCAACTTTTCTGAATTTTCTCTGAGGGCCCGGTTGATTAATTCTCCCGCGCCGCCTGGCAGCTTATCTGCAACTGTATGTGCTCTTGAAACCAAAATGTGGGGTGTTTTGAGTCAGAATTTGTTGTCTTGAAAAACCGAAGAATGGCTTCGAGGACAAAAATGGTTAGCGGGAGCAAAGTTGATTGAGAGAAGCCAGGCCTGGGAAAGGTGCAGCTTCGGTTCCAGGAGCAGCCAGTGTCCGGAGCTTCGGTTCCATGTCACAGTTGAGTGCAGTTCAGCATCCAAGTGAGTTAAAGTTGATTAGTCCACGTGTAGAGGACCACTGTTCCTGTGCGTCTAGGTCAGTGGTCGGCAAACTGCAGCTCACAAGCCACATGCGGCTCTTTGGCCCCTTGAGTGTTCTAATGCCACTTCTTCAAAATAGACTCTCCCAGGCCAAAAACCGACTTCTGTGCATGGGCCACGAAGTTTCAATTGCACTGTACATGCGCACCCGCACATGGTATTTTGTGGAAGAGCCACACTCAAGGGGCCAAAGAGCTGCATGTGGCTCAAGAGCCACGGTTTGCCAACCACTGGTCTAGGTTAACACACCTTTGAAATATCAGAAGTAATAACCCTTTAAGGGGGTGTTAACCCTCAAGAGAGCATATAGTTTTGTTAACTATCCTATAATCCGATCCCTGCCTTGCTTTCTCCAATTGTCCTTATGTCTCCTCCTTAACTTCAAATGCATAAAAGAAGCTGCAAAACTGTTATTCTCCAGAGCATTTGAGATCTTGCTTCTGGGCATGCATTGTCAGTTTGGCTCAAGGAAACTCACAAAAATTCTCTACAGGTCTGAACGTTTCTTACATTGACACTGAATGCATGCACGAACACCCTCACCTGCATCTGAATGTCTTTTCAAAGTCACATTCTGCCTGGGAAGCTGCTTTCACAGGTCTAAACCAAGTCAATGTGTGGCTCAGAGATGGTTGACCTGAGGACAACCAGCAGGAGTGAAGTCTCGAACAGCAGCCGCCGCTGCCGCTGCTGCCACCCAGGCAGCTGAAGGAAGAAATCTTCCTGTCAGCTGAAGCCACACTGTTAGTGGTTGTCCACCTGCTTTCTGCTGATGCCAGAGGAAGCAAAGCCCGTTTGAAGAGAGCTCGGGTTGTGGGAAATGACTTCAGAACCGACCACTGGAAGGGCAGGCACTGAGAAGCCCCACCGAGGCCCTGGTGCTAGACTGGCCGCAGCACCATGTCCCGGAGGCTTCTGAGCTTTTAAACTTTATTTTTTGACAAAATCTCACACTTATGGAAAGACTGCAAGAAGAGTACAAAGAATTCCTTTACTAATATACCCTTTTCCCAGACTCCCCAACTGTTAACAATCATCACATTTGCCCTGTTACCATATTCTATATATAACCCACATATTACTTTATTATTTAAAATATATTTTTATTAATTTTTAGAGAGAGAGGGGGGAAGGAAGAGGGATAGAGAGATAGAAACATTGATGACAGAGAAACATCATCCATCAGCTGCCTCCTGCACGCCCCCTACTGGGGATCTAGCTCGCAATCCCAGCATATGGTCTGACCAGGAATGGAACAAACAACCCTTAGGTTTCTGGGTTGACGCTCAACTGCTGAGCCACACCAGCCAGGTCACATATTACTTTTTTAACCGTTTCAAAGTAAGCCGAAGACATGATATTTACACCTATGTATTTTAGCATTACCTTATACAATAACCACAGGCTATCGTTACAGATAAAAATCGGGAAATTACCTCTTCTTCAGTAGTGTTATCTACTCTAAAGACCTTACACAAATGTCCCTAGTAGTCCCCCAAACAGCCTGAGAGCGAAAGCAGGATCACATGTGGCATTCAGCTGCCATATCTTTTCAGCTTCCTTTCATCTGAAACAGTTACTTTGCCTTTCATGACACAGGCATTTTTTGAAAAGTACAGGCCGATTGTTTTGTGGAATGTCCCTCCTTTGAGGTTTGTCTGTTTCATTATGATTAGATTTGAGTTGCCCATTTGGGGCAGAAATATCCCAGAAGTGATTCTGTGATCTTCTTGATGCATTTTTCCGAGGACACACGATGTTGATCTGGTGTTAAATTGGACGGATGGGTTAAAGTGGTGTGAGGCAGGTTTCTGCACTGTCAAGTTACAATGTCCCTTTGTAATTAATAAGTAACTTGATGGGAGATACTTAGAGACTAAGCAAATATCCTGCTCCTCACCAAACCTACTTGTTTTACCACACACTGGTGGATTCTTGCCTGGATAAGGATAAAATTCTATGTGAGGTCAAACAAGGTCAAACTTCAGGGGGAATGCAGGAATGGTCCCAGTGGTAGCTGATGAGCATGCGAGACTCCTCTATCGACTTAATTCAAGTAACTCCAGGTTGTGTCCACTTTTAGCTAATAAAAAAAAACAAAAAAAAACACCATCTCTGGATTTGCTTGAGAGCAGCCACGAATATGCCAGTTTCTCTCACGGTGAGCCATGTCTGCTGGAAACTCAGCCCTTCAGTTCACTAAGTGCCCAGAGAGTGCAAAAAGGGCCACCTGAGAGCTAACCATGCTTGCACTGAAGCCCGGGTTTCCAGGGGCAACGCTGAGGGCATAGCTCCGTGGTTGCTGGCCCACTGCGGCAGGGCACGGGGAGCTATATTTAAAAACAAAACCACCAACTCTCCACCACCTTATACTGAGGCACAACCAAGTTTGGGAACTCTGATTTTGCTTATTCGAGAAAATCTTTTTAAAACTCTGTTATCACAAAGATAGAAGCCAGATATTATGTAAAAGCGGAGAGAACACTTTGAAATCATATACTGGTTGTTAACACTACAGCCCAGTGATGACCAGTTAACATTCCAGTTCATATTCTAGGGTCTTTTCTCTTTGCATATGCATTACTTTGTCAGGATGGAGATCATGCTACCCTACCAGCCTTCTTCAGGTGGGTCTGCACTGGACAATTAAGGAAAAGGATTTGAGTGTCTCAATTCTTCCAAGGATGGTCTGAATTTAAATTTATTTCAGAGGCAAAGGAGAGAAGTTATTCATAACATGCAATGGCTGCCTTAGAGTATTAGGGCTAAATTCTCTTGTAGAGCCCAACTCTACAAGGGCTGGTCTGTACTGTTCTGTAATTTGTTGTTTACCTAGTAATCCAATAAATAAGCATTGAACAAGCACTTTCCACACACAGGCCCTGGTAGTATAAAGATAAACAAGACATGGCTCCTTTCCTCTATAAATGAAGAACCTAGGCAGGGAGAGTGAAAAGCACCTAAATATCCCAAATAGTGACTAACACCATGAGCGGCAGTGCACCTGGGATGCCCACTAGCTCCATCTCAGGAAACCAGGGAGGCTTTGCTGGGATGATGTGTAAAAGGGTCCTTGAGGGACAGAAATAGAAGAGGCATTCCCGATGGTAGGAAGGGCATGCCCAATGCCCAGAGAGGCGTGCTCTGGCCAGATCACAGGGAGATGCGACTAAGAAGGAACCAGGCCTCCAAACTGGCCCCAAAGGAGGCCCTGGGCGGCCGCAAGTGGTGAGCTCACCCTAGGACAAAGGTGACCAAGGGAGAGGGTGGGCAAGGGTGGGCAAGGGGCTGCTGAGATCACTGCAGCCAGAGGGGAGAGGGGAGCAGAGCCAGAGCAGGGACGGCAAGAAGGGGTACAAGAGACATGCAGGAAGAAGATGCTGCAGGACTTGGTGACTGAGCTGGCAGGGGCTGTTCTTACAGCACCCAGTCAGCCAAGATCAGCTGCATAATAACCAGTTCAGGCCACTAATGGGGGGCAGAAAGAACATGCTAGAAGGCTCCACAGACTGCCACCATTCTGAGATGATTTAACAGCAGAGGAGGGGCCAGAGGAAAGAAGATATGACATTGAGGTAAACTGAGGAAACTGCTCATTGAACTGCCCCTTCTCTTGGGGTCCTCCGAGCTCTAACAAAAGGCCTTAGATTATAGCTCTGGCGGTGGCCCCGTAACAGCAAATTGCATACACAGAGCATGCTACAGGAGAACGATTCTGTGGCAAGAGCCACAAAGAGAGCAAAAATCTAGAAGCTCCCTCTTTACCGAAACATTTCACTCTTAATTGATGGGAAATACACGTAGTCGGACTGAATAAATAATTCTTAGTGAGAGAAAGTGAATGTTAGTAGAATTAAGAATTAACAAAAGCCACTCTGGGACCCAATACAAGCAGCCTCCACCGTAGGGACCTTCCCCACACCTGAGTATAATGGGAAACACAGGGAATGAGATCGTGGGACAGAATGTATGCAAATTCTAAAACAACCAAGGGTGGGACTAGGAAGTGACGTCACTACACAGGACCTCAGTACTACTCCTCAGGGAGTACCTGGCGAGGTGGATGGCTAAGGGAAGGTATGCAACCATCTGGTTACTGAATAATCCTATTTTCCTATAGGAATGGAAGAACCAGACTGGTTATATCAAACTCCAAATCAGCAAGTGGTAATGACCCGGCAAAGGGACAGTCACTGGCAACAACTTGGAGTTTGACAGGTCCTGGCAGTTGGGAGCCTGAAGGAGAGGGAACAATCAATATAGGAGACAAAGGAAAGTCCTGTTAGAGCCACTTCAGGCTCAGAACAAGTGGAACATGTTTGAATTTCTAAAACCAACAAGGTGTATTTAGGTCTGTAGAAGGTACAGCTAAAACATCCAATTTCCTTTTATAACCCAAATATACAGCCCTTTTACTCTTTGCTCCAAACATTTGGAAAAGCAGCATTTGGGCAGGCTCCCAAACAGACATACCTTCATGCACAAACCCAGTTTTTAATCACGTGTGGAGCATGCACCTGGGGGTATAGAAATAAGCAGCACGGACAGCCTCTTTTTCAAAAAGCTCGCACAATCTCATTTTTAAAAACTGGACAAGTAGATTTATGCCCAATGTCATTATTTTCATAGTATTTCTTCTTAACTTACTCTACACCGGACATGAAGGCAGTGTCAGGAGATGTTTTAGATTTGGGGGGCTTAGAAAAGGCTCCGCCCAGGAAGGAATGAGTAGGACTTGAAGGGGGTAGTCAGGAGAGACAGGTGCCACCTGAGCAAGGACAGCAGGCACAGAGGATAAAAGTTCCCAGTAGAGTGTCTGCAGATGCAGCCCAGGAGGACACAATGTACTGAGAGGCTAGAAAAGGAAGTGCAATGGCGGGAGGGGATTTTGTCCCAAAAGGAGCAACTTGGGGAAGGGAGAATTGAAAATGGAATTGGATTTTGGAGAGACTTCTCTTGAGGCTGGACCGGTGATGGAGAAGTCCTCTTGTGCACTGAGATGAGACAGGGGGTGTGCCTGGGAATGCAAGACCTGGACCCAGGAACAGAGCCATTTCACCAACCTCAGCTACATCCTCCTAAGAATCTCCACAGGAGCCTTTCTGAAGGGCGGGGTGGAATGCACTAGATGCTAAGAAGATGGGATACATTTACCTCATCTACCTCCTGCAGGCCAGACTGCCCCAGTCTGAATCCCAGCTCTCTCCTCTAGAGTTTCTTAAGCTCTCTGAACCTTAGTATCCTCATTTGTAAAATTGGGGGTGACAATGGTACGAAACTCATATGGCTTTTGTGAAAATTAAACAGGCTGACATATATAACCTGTCTAGAACAGGTGAGGATAAAGTGAGTTGGTATTTACCCCTTTTCCTGTTTTGTAGCATGTGCGTTTGTTGCGGGGGAGGGGTAGTTTAGCACCAAGATTGTCACAAAGAGCCCACTCGCTTTGCCAACCACAAAAACACTGCTAGATTACCATGACTCTAGAGTCACTTGGCAGATAACTGAATCCCATGGTTGTTAGCTCTCACTCTTCCCTTTATCAAGACAAATCAGCTCAATGTTTACTGGCTAGGATTTAGAGCTGTGCTGTCCACTAACCACATGTGGTCGCTGAGTACTTCAAATACAGCCAGACCAAATTGAATTGTGCTCTACATAAGTGTAAGATACACACCAGTCAAGCTTTGAAGACGTAGTTGAACAGAAAATTGTAAAATAGTTCATTAACAATTTTTATAACTTGATTTGGCAACATACTGAACATACTGGTTTAACTAAAATATATTATTAAAATCAATTTCACCTGTTTTTAAAAAAAATTGCTTCCTTCTCATCCATTGTATTTATTTTAGTTGCTATGTTCCTAACTTCTTAATTTAAGTGATTAGCTTGTTAATTCCTTTTTTCTTGCTAATATGAACAATTAAGATGGCATATTTCTCTCTAAATACTGACTTAGTTGCATCCCACAGTTTTTTTTGTTTGGTTGGTTGGTTGATTTTTCTTATTAATCCTCACCTGAGAACATTCTTCCATTGATTTTTAGAGAGTGGGAGAGAGGGGAAGAGACACAGAGAGAAACATCAATGTGAGAGAGACACATAGATTGGTTGCCTCCTGCCCTTGCCCTGTCCGGATCAAGCCTGTAACTGAGGTACACGCCTCTGACTAGAATTGAACCCATGACCCTTCAGTCTGAGGGCTCTATCCACTGAGCCAAACCAGTCAGGGCTCCCACAGTTTTTTTAAGTGTACAATTCATCCAAAAGTTTTAACATCTATTTTCATTATTACTTCTCTTTTAAATGTCAATACTTTCAAATTCAAGTTTTTTAAAAGTTTAAAAATTATCTCTTAAAATTGTCATATAACTTAGTTGCATTGTGTTCAGAGAGAACTTTGTATAATACTGATTATTTTAAATATGTTAGAACTTATTTTATGACCTGGTGTGTATACTCTATTTTTGTGAAAGTATAATCTTCGCTTGCTATCTCTCTCCCTCTCCCTTCCTCTATGAAATAAATTTAAAAATATATTTTTTTAAATTGATGTTTTTATCTTCCTGAAAAATTCAAACTTTAATTTACTTATTTCTTTAAAAAGTTTTAAATGTAGCTACTTGAAATTTTTAAATTATGTGTGTGGCTTGGGTTATATTTCCATTGGACAGCGCTGGTCTAGGGAAGGATAAGCAAGAAGCCTGTACCAGCCACCAAATCCTGGATGACTAAGGATTTTATGACTGAAAATGATAAGCCAAGAGGAGTGTATTGGTGGCCTTGATAAAGCACCACACTCTGTTCCCCTCCCTTGCTGCTGCCCTCTAAATAGGAAATGAGAACAAGATGTGAAAAGCAGAACAGGAGGTGAAGAACAGATTGAAGAGGATCAAAAAGCAGGAGCAGCACAAGCAGAGGCTGAAGAGAGAGGGAGGCCAGGGAAGAAGGAACGCTTTATGTGTAATAGAAAAACTGCTCCAGCTCTAAGTGTAACACATAGAAGCCTTAATTATGAAAACGACACCTAATCTTTAAAAAAAGCCTTAACATTCAAAAGGCAGAACTCCTATTTAATCAAAGTAGACTTTTAAAATTTAATTTGTTTTCATCAATTTCCCTTCTTTGAATGAATTAAATCATATCATACAATACTTAACCACTATGATTCCACATAGTAAAAACTTAAAGGGAAAGGGGGAAATTCATGGGTATAGAAGTTGATGAACCATTTAATCACTTAATCCTGGCTATTTTTCCATGGCATGTAAGAAGAGAACAAAAATGTCTTGTATGGAAGACAAAACAAGAAATAGGCTTTTTCTTTAGGGCAAAGATTTTCAACCTTTTCATCTCATGGCACACACAAATTACTAAAATTCTGTGACACAAACAATCATATATTTTTTGTCAATCTGACCCAAAAATACAATTTTCATTCACACCAGATGGCTATTATTGTGTTGGCTGTTGTACTTTTTTGTCAATCTAAAGGAAAAGAGGTCAGTGTCCCTGACTAGTCAGGAATTGCATGTTTTAAAAAGTAGAAATTCAGAGGAGCAGGGAAGGCAGGTCAGAGAAGTAGAAACAAAGTATAGGAAGTTCAATGTTATAAAAACTAAAGGAAAAGAGGTTCCCAGTAGCCTTTGCAGTAAGAGGCAAGGGAGCTGAGACAGAGAAGAGTAGTTTGGCCAGGAAATTCTTCCCTGGAAGACAGGGACTCTTGGAGCTAAAGGGTTCCCACAGCTCGGCCTGTGCTGCTTGCTGCCTGACCCAGGGGAGACTGGGGCCTAGAAGTGACTGCACTTGCCGAGAACATACAGGCTTCAGCCAGGTAGGAACTGATGTGATTCCTAAACCAAATCCTGCCTCAGGCATCTTGGTGAAAAGTGGCGGTGAAAATCGTGTTGCGCTCATCATCTACTAGTGGGGAATTACCAATGTAATTACTAAAAAGTTGGAATAAAATAGCTTTATCTGTAGCTCTCAAAGCTGTGTAAGCACGCACCCATCCATCCATACATACGGGAGCCCCATAAAGATATGAAGACTCAAAGGGCAACCAGGTAATTCACATTCTCTTTCATTGTCCATTCACCTCCCAAGAGCCAGCCTGCTTGGATAAACGTCCCTTATTGCTGACAAATAGCCCAGCAAGGAAAGCAAGGAAGAACTGGAGGAGGCAAATCAAAGAACAAAGGGTTTGTTCTTACTCTGCCTTGAAAATATCTTTAAAATTCAATACCAATCTGTTTTAATAACAAGGGACAATTTTGTAGTTTGTGGCAAAATTATAGGCATTTTCAAAATAAAAGTCATAAATGTAAGTTTTTTAGAATTTATGCCTGTCCGCCTCTCTTTCTCTCTTCCATAAACCCCTTCATGCCTTCTTATCTCACCCACTTCTTTTTTTGCCTGGAAGAAACGGCTACCAATTATGTGCATGGCTCACTTCGCGCTCATAGAATGAACAGACATGTAAAAAGACCCACAACATTTGGCTACAGTGCTCTCCTAGCTCACAGCAGCCTCTCTACCCAAGCAAGCACTGGTGGGGATTTCGGTGATCCCCAGCTCTACCAGGAGGGATGTAAAAAACCTTCTTCAAAGCTTCTGCAAGTGAAACCACAACCCTTGTTGAGTCAACTTGCAGGATTATAGGTGAAATCACAACCCTTGTTGAGTCAGTGCCCTTCGTTCAACAGACAAGGATTCCTCTTCCATAGTTTCAGGACATGCATCCTTCTGAGGAAGAGGAACAGCAATCACAAGCTCAGAGTAGATGAGTCTCCTTCCTCTTTATAACCCCAACACCCAGCACCATGCTTGGCACAAAGAACAGGCAACCCACAGGTGCCAGATAAAGCACAGCATGTAAAACCATTTTCTCTTTTAAACAAAAGATCAGAGGTCACATAGTACATGAATTAAGACACGAGGACATAAAATTAGTCTTTCAAATCGGCTGGTGATTCTGCAGCACCTTCTTCACTCCTAAACACATTTTGCGGTCAGAAGCATGGAACCACCGGCCTGGAAGTGACCTCGACCATGAGCAGGTCAAGCCTCCCAGTACAGACCGGGAGACTGAGCCCCACAGGGACACAGATGTCGGCCAAGGTCACCCAGCTGGTGTGGGCTGGAGGTAGAACCCCGCCTCTCCCTATTCGCCCAGCTCCTCAGAGATGCTCTCTGAAAACCTGGTGTCACTTACACACTTAAAGGCGCATAATACAAGAATACCCAGGTCAAGCCACTGCTTACAATTCAGAAGAAGCCAAAGATCACCAAAACATGTCTCTTCCGCAGGGCTGGACGCAGAGTGGGGGCAGGAAAGGTCACTGGCGAATTTCTACCCGCAGACATCACACATTACGCCTTCCCGATGGGTGCAAAGGTTCGTTTCTCCGGAGCTACTAGTTACATTGTAAAAAGGGTCCCCCAAGCCCGTTCCCGGGAAACGAGTTAACTCGGCTCTGCTGGCTGGGAAGCTTCCAGCAATGAATTAAACGCCGAGCCGCTGCAGAAAGCTGGGGAAAGGGCCACTGCGGCTGGACTCCACAGCCCCGCCGTTCACCCTAGCGCCTCCACAGCAGCGCCCCACGTCCGTCCACACGGCCCGAGCCCACGTCTCCGGAAGGCGCGTCTGGAGAGCCTTGCCCCGGGCGCTGTCCGCGGGGGCGGGGGCGGAACCACCAGACATAGCCAGGCGGGGGCGAAGATGTATCGCCACCGCCGCCCCCAGCCCGTGGGCCCCGCTGCGCCCAGGAGAGTGCTGCGCCACGTACCTCGGCCGGCAGGTGCCGCCGCCGCCTCGGTTCGCGCCTGCAGTGGACGCCGCTTCACGCCGCGGGCCTCCTCCGTGCGCATACTAGGGAGCGGGCGCCGGCCCGCAGCCAGCCCCCGGCCCCGCGCGCCCGCCCGCCCGCCCCCGGCGCCGCGCTCTCGCCCATTCAGTCCTGGGCAGTCTGCTGGCCCGCGCGGATGCGGAGGAGGGCCGTGGGGGCGGGATGCGCGTCACGGGGGGCACGGAGGCCAATCGGAAGGCGCGAAGGCTACAGCGGCGGCCCCGCCCCTGGAACGCACAGCCCTTCCTCCCGGCGATATTTGGGGGAGCTGGGCACCCCTACTTGGACTCACCCAGGGCGGTGGGCAGGCTGTCCTATTGTCTCGAACTCTGCGCTGCGGATAGAGGCTGGAAGGAACAAAAGATGTATTCCGTCCGCTTTAGGCTCTTACGGCGCCGAGGACTCGTAGGTGCGGAGCCAGTGAATGAAGGGGCTTTACATAGTCGCCTGCTTGACTCACCAGCAACCGCACCCCAGGCCGACACTGGTCCCGAGCTTCCGCGGCCCTCCAGACCAGCACGGGCACCACAGGCACGTCTGGGAACTTTTGGAACAGCCTTCCAGGTATAGGATAATAGAGAGAGACGATGCTGATTATCCGCCAGCTTTGCAGATGGTTAATTGAGGTTCAGAGAGCAAGAAGTGGGTCACCCTAAATCATTTAGAGCAGCTGCCTGGGTCAGTATAAGAACCTGTACTCGGAGCGCCCACTTCCCGACCTCCGGAGTCCCCTTTGATTCTAGACTTTAAAACAACATAAATATTAGTGAATCTTAAAATTCAGAAATTTAAAAGTTTAAAACGTTGATATGTTATTTCTGTAACTGTGCATTATGCTCCTGCGACATATTTGTGCCCCATGACTTGACTTTTCAGTGAAGATGGTCTGCTTTCAGAATTTCCTTTCACGATAATGAATTCAAAACATCGTGGTTATGTGCCTGTGATACCACTTCCTGTTTGAAAAGAAGATCCTAGACTTAGATCCAAATATATTGCATAAGCCCCGATCTTGTCACTCTTTTATTTCTAGGAGTTCTACACGATTTGCATAACTTCAAACAGGGTTTGAAGGTGTGTGTTCTTCCCTGGGGACAGGGGTTCTGGAAAAAAATGTGTCCCTGGGTAACTGAGGTCAGGAGGAAAGTCTCCGAAAGGAAAGGGTATATGTGGGGACTGCCTTCACACCTCCCAGAGAGATTTTGCCATAAAAATGCTTCTGGATGATTCTAAGGTGAGGACACTTGAGCATTTGGGGACAAAAAACAGGAAAAGCTGTCAGTGGAGATCTAATCCAGAAGGTTGGCCAAGGCTGGCCAGGCAGAGCAGCTGCCTTCGTCAGTGACAGCTGCAGGGAGAAGGCTCAGCACCTCGCCCCTCTCTTTTGGAGACCATCCTGAGGCCTGCCTGCTTGGTCAGACACGTTACCTCTTTGCTTCAGCGACTCTTCCCCTTTTCTCCCAGTTACTCCTTGTCCATAGAACTAGGCCCTGAAAACACTGACTGGCTTGGGGTCCGCAGTATTCTAGCTTGGAAGGTGGCGGTGGTGAGGAGGAAGGGGAGCTTGAAGCTGCCCCCTATCTAGCCTAATAGGACAGCTGTTTAGCTTCTCTTGTACCCACTACCTCATCCAGCCCACTGACATTTAATAGGGAAATAGGCTGACCCACTTGTGAATCAAGACAAGCCCTGACACAAAACATCCTTTTCACTGGCCATCTTTAGCTACTGTTCTGGATTAAGACAGAGATTTCCCAAACAGTAGAATAGCATCAGCCACTAGATTTCAAAGCCTCACCTGGAATCTCTTCAAGTCAGTGGCTGGTGTCCAAACACCTCCTGGACCCTGCTAGCAAGAAACTGTAAATCTGGGCCAGGAACCATGATTTTTTAATTCTTCAGTTCCTTATGCTCGTCATCACTTGGCCATTCTGTTAGCAGGCATTTGGTTGCCCCCAGCATCCATGCCACCGTTCCCCTCTTAGGTAAGTTTGCCCCACTCTTAGCTCCGTGAGTGTGGTTTAATTGACCTAAATCAGTGGTTCTCAAAGTATGGTCCATGGACCTTCTAGTGGTCCCTGAGGACCTTCCAGGGAAGCTCTGAAGTCAAAATTAGTTCATAATAATCTACTATTCTCAGTGATGGTTTAACAGCAGAGTTGTGCAAAACTGCTGGTGCCTTCACAAATCAAGGTACTTGCACCAAATTGTACTAATATTCTCTACCACCACATACTCATGTGAAACACACGCAGTTTCACTTAAGAACGTTCTTACTAGTGCAGTAAAAACTATTAACTTCAGTAAAATCTCAATTATTGAGCATGCATCTTTTTAATAAATGACAAAATGAAAACTGCACACAAAACACTTTTGCTACAAACTGAAGTATGATGATTATGTAAGAAGTGTATGTGTAATCATTTGAGTTGCAAGCTGAACTAGCTGTTTGTTTGATTTCATGAAACACCATTTTTTACTTGAGAATACATCTGATAAATTATGGTTATTCTAACTTAGGTATTTGGTAGATGTTTTCTTGGAAATGAACTAAGTGAGCCTGTCTGCTCAAGGAAAACAATTGAGTGTTGCCAAGGATGAAAAAATATCCCAGTTTTCAAAAGAAGCTTAGAATTTTGGAAAACTTATATCATTATGAGTTAGACAGTTTCTCTTTCTGAGGATGAAATTAATAAATGTGATTTTTGGATAGTGGATAATGTATAATGTGTCAACATTCAGAAGACCTGCATTTACTCAGTGAGTCATTGTCTTCCAAATGGTTAATGCATAATGTTCCAAACTCATTTATTTTACATGTAAGTCAGACAATGGATTTTCATTTAACAATATGAAAAGTTTATAGATAAGGTTTCAGATCCATAGTGCAAGCAATCTTTAAGAAATTACCTCTTGGAGAGTTTTCGTGCAGTATTAAAGAAGAATATCCACAGTTTTCTTAAAACATTATTAAAATACTCCTCCCTTTTCTACCTATACGTTGATGTGAAGCAGATTTTCTTCATGTACTTTAACCAAAACAATTTGCAATGGGTTGAATGCAGAAACAGATATGAAAATTCAGCTGTCTTCTATTAACTCAGTCTTAAAGAGAATTTAATTTCTCTTTAAATATTTCTTTTTAATTTATTGATTTGAGAAAGAGAAAGAAGGGGGGAAAGAGAGAGGGGGGGGCATTGATTTGTTGTTTCATTTATTTATGCATTCATTGGTTGATTCTTGTATATACCCTGAGCAGGGATCAAGCCCCCAACCTTGGTGTATCCAGATGACACTCTGACCAACTGAGCTACCTAGCCAGGGCAGGAATTTAATTTTAATTTGGCAAATATCAGAACATAAATCTTCCATTACAAATTTTCTCTGGGATCCTCAGTAATTTTTAGAAGTGTAAAAGGGTCTTGTGACCAGAGTTTGAGACCTGCTGGTCTAAGCCACCCAGAAGCATCTCATCCTCCTTGCCTCTAGGATTGGTTCATGGGTGCCCATAGAAACCAGACTGATCCAATCAGAGGGAATCTCAGGAATTTATTGGATGGTGGGAGAGAGATGCTTTCATTTCCTGGTAGACAGGAGCCAGGCAGTAAATGGCCTCAGAAGCTGCTGATAAGGCAGCAATTTTAAGTATTGGAAGAGGTTATCTTAGAAAGAGAATAATGTTGTGGGATGCAGGGAGAGAGGTTAGGAAGAAACCATTTCCTTTTTGACATTTTTGAGCCACCAGATCAAACCACCCCACGGCCCATCCTACTGCTTGCTATACATTCCAGTTTTATGAGCTAATTAATTCCATTGTAGGTTAAACCAGTTAATCTCAGGTGCCCCAAATGCATTGTGACCTGTTTGTGCATATTTCTATCTAAACCAAGTACCTAATGTCTCAGATAATATACTTTGTAGGGTTTACTCATTCAGCCTTTATCATTAAAACACGAGTTAGCTTGTGAAGTAAAGTTGGAAGGCAGAGTGGGGTCTATAAGGAAAGACTAGCAGACACAAGTAGGGTCAAAAATGCTAACAACATTTTTGAGGAAACCAAGATGGCGGCATAGGTAAACACCTGAACTTGCTGCCTCGCACAACCACTTTAAAACTACAACTAAAAGATAGAACAGACATCATCCAGAACCACAGAAAGGCTGGCTGAGTGGAAATTTTACAACTAGAAGGAAAGAGAAAAGCACACTAAGACTCAGAGGACCTGTGGAAGTAAAGTGCAGAGGTATGGAGGTGCGCAAAAGGGCTGGCCACTGAGTACATGGCTGTCTTTTTCATTCGGGAGGGAGACACAAGCTCCCGACTGCTCTGAACTCCAGATCTGGGTGAGGCTCTGGGGATCCAGACTCATACGGGGAGAAACTGGACTGTCTGGCATTAGGCGGAACTCGAGGGCGACTTTCTCTCAGAGGTGCTTGCAGCGATTACTGTGGGACATTGAGACCCAGGGGCCTCTTAGGGCAGGGCTGACAGGAAGCCATTGCTGTTTGCCCTGAGACCCTGCCCCACCCAAGCTGTGCACAGAGACTTTTGCATATGAATGGCCTGGTCCTTTGAAATCTAAAATTACCGAAGTCTATATTTCGAGAGGAATCCAAGATGGTGGCGTAGGTAAACATCTAAACTGCTGCCTCGCACAACAATTTCAAAACCACAACTAAAAGACAAAACGTCTACTACCCAGAACCACAGGAAAGCTGGCTGAGTGGAAGTTCTACAACTAGAAGGAAAGAGAAAAGAGCATTGAGACGTGCACAAGCGCTGAAAAGCTGAGGTATGGAGGCGTGGGATCTGGGCTGGCGGCAGGCGTTGCTTTTTTCAACCCAAAGGGGAGACAAGCCCCTGATTACTCTGAAATACGGTTTCTGGGGAGACGCGGGGGACCCAAACTCCTACGGGGAGAAGCTGGATTGTCTGCCACCGGGTCGGAAAGTGAGGGGGGCCTGCTTGCAGAGCTGTGCGCAAGAATAATTGTTTACTGCGCTGGGGCACGGGACGCAGTCAGAGACATAGAGCCGGCTAACTAGCAGCCATTGCTGTTTGCCACGCCCTAGCCTCGTGAAGTCTTGAGACCCCGCCCCACACAACCTACAAACCCACCGAAGCTCCAAGCAGCAGCGTTAGCATAAGAAAGGACTGCCCTATCACAGCTTAACCTAACAAACTTGCAGCCCAGATCAGACAGCTCCAAAACCTCCAAACCCCAAGCAAAGAGGAGAAAACTGTAGCTCTTGCTGTAGCTCCTGCTGGGTGGCCTCAGACAGTAGCTGACCTGCACCCCATTGGAGATCCAGAAGCCAGTGTACCTAGTGGTCAGTGTGAGAAAACAGATTTCAACTCCTCACATCCATAAGTGACACATTCAAGAGGCAGACTCAGCGAGCACCAAAGCCCCACTGAAACAAGTCCTGCACCATAAGCGTGTCTCCAGCACAGCAGTTCTTATACACAGTGAGTCCTCACAGCCGATTGGCCTGGAGGTCAATTCCTCCCAGCGTACCAACAGCAATTAAGACTTAACTACACCAAGACTTTGCACTCAGCCCACAAAGGGGTGTACCAAGAGCATCCACATCAGGTGATTGGGGAGGCTGAGCTACTGTCCCCTATAGGTCACCTACCACACAAAGCCACGCCATCAACACAGGGAAGGAGCCAAAATGCGGAAACAAAGAAACATGTCACGAATGAAAGAAATGGAGGAAAGCAAACTACTGGACGACATAGAGTTCAGAACCACATTTATAAGGTTACTCAAGAATCTTCTAAAAACCGCTGAGAAACTTGATGACACTTCTGAGGAGCTTAGTGAGACCTTCAAGGACCTTAATGAGAATGCCAAAAAAATGGAAAAGGACCAGTCAGAAATGAAGCATACACTGTCTAAAATAAAGAATATACAGAAACTCAACTGTAGATCAATGTACCCCAAGAATCAAACCAAAGCTCTGAAATATGAGGAAACAAAAAACACCCAACCAGAAAAACAAAAAGAAAAAAGAATCCAAAAATATGTAGATAGTGTAAGGAGCCTCTGGGACAACTTCAAGCATACCAACATCCGAATTTTTGGGGTGCCAGAAGAAGAGAGAGAGAAAAATACTGAAAACCTATTAGAAGAAATAATGACAGAAAACTTTCCCTACCTGGTGAAAGAAGTAGACTTACAAGTCCAGGAAGCACACAGAACCCCAAACAAAAGGAATCCAAAGAGGACCACACCAAGACACATCATAATTAAAATGCCAAGGGCAAAAGACAAAGAGAGAATCTTGAAAGCAGGAAGAGAAAAATGGTTAGTTACCTACAAGGGAGTTACCCATACGACTGTCAGCTGATTTCTCAGCAGAAACTATGCAGGCCAGAAGGGAGTGGCAAGAAATATTCAAAGTGATGAACAGCAAGAACCTACAACCAAGATTACTCTACCCAGCAAAGCTATCATTCAGAGTTGAAGGTCAGATAAAAAGCTTCACAGACAAGAAAAAGCTAAAGGAGTTCATCACCACCAAACCAGGATTACATGAAATGCTGAAGGGTATTCTTTAAGTAGAGGAAGAAGAAGAAAAAGGTAAAGATAAAAATTATGAACAACAAAATGACATCAAATACATACCTACCAACAAGTGAATCTAAAAATCAAGTAAATAAAAAATCTGAAGAACAGAATGGACTGGTGAATATAATAGAATCAGGGACATAGAAAGGGAGTGGACTGACAATTCTCAGGGGGAAGCGGGTGTGAGTGGTGCAGGAAGAGACTGGACAAAAATCTTACTCCTATGGATGAAGACAGTGGCAGGGGGTAAGGGCATGGGGTAGGGTGGGGTGGGGAATCAGGTGGAGGGGAGCTATAGGGGGAAAACAAAAAGAGGAACACCTGTAATCTGAACAATAAAGATTTATTTAAAAAAAAAATTACCTAACAAACTGCAGCTGAGTCAGAGAGACTCAGAACATCCAAAAGAAGGCCCAAGGCCCTATAGCCGCTTTCATTGCTTCACAGCTGGGCCTCATCTGGGCATCACCAAAACCCAAACAAAGAAGAGGAATCTGTAGATCTCTCCATAGCTCCTGCTGGGTGGCCTCAGGCAGAGGCTAAATTAGCACCTCCTTGGAGATCCAAGAGCCAGTGTACCCAGTGGTCAGAGTGGGATCATCCAGGTTACAACTCCTCAGATCCATAAAGGGGAAGATTCAGTGAGCACCAAAGCCCCACTGAAGCAAGTCTTGCCTCCTAAGGGTGTCTCCCAGCACAGAAGTTCTCCCATCGCAGACATAGCTGATCCTCACAGCCGATTGGTCTGGAGGTCAGTTCCTCCCAGTCATACCAACAACAATCAAGGCTTAACTAAAACAAGACTGTGCACACAGCCCACAAAGGGATGCACCAAGAGTGTCCACCTCAGGTAACTGGGGAGGCTGAGCCACTGGGCCCTATAGGTCACCTAGCACACAAAGCCACTCTATCAACACAGGGAAGCAGCTAAAATGTGGAGACAAAGAAACAAATCACAAATGAAAGAAATGGAGGATATAGAGTTCAAACCTACGGTTATAAGGTTTTTCAAGAATTTTCTAGAAAAGGCCGATAAATTTTGTGAGACCCTCGACAATATGAAAAAGGACCAACTAGAAATTAAGCATACACTGACTGAAATAAAGAATTATATACAGATATCCAATAGCAGACTAGAGGAATGCAGGAATCAAGTCAAAGATTTGAAATACAAAAAAGCAAAAAACACCCAACCAGAAAAGCAAAAAGCAAAAAGAATCCAAAAATTTGAAGATAGTGTAAGGAGCCTCTGGGACAACTTCAAGTGTACCAACATCCGAATTTTGAGGGTGCCAGAAGAAGAGAGAGAGCAAGATATTGAAAACCTATTTGAAGAAATAATGACAGAAAACTTTTCCCACCAGGTGAAAGAAATAGACTTACAAGTCCAGGAAGCACACAGAACCCAAAACAAAAGGAACCCAAAGAGGACCACACCAAGACACCTCATAATTAAAATGCCAAGAGCAAAAGACAAAGAATATTAAAAGCAGCAAGAGAAAAACAGTTACCTACAAGGGAGCACCCATACGATTGTCAGCTGATTTCTCAACAGAAACTATTCAGGCCAGACGGGAGTGGCAAGAAATTTTCAAAGTGATGAATAGCAAGAACCTACAACCAAGATTACTCTACCCAGCAAAGCTATCATTCAGAATTGAAGGGCAGATAAAGAGCTTCAAAGATAAGAAAAAGCTAAAGGAGTTCATCACTGCCAAACCAGTATTATATGAAATGCTGAAAGGTATTCTTTAAGAAGAAGAGGAAGAAGAAAAAGGTAAAAATAAAAATTATGAACAACAAATACATATCTATCAACAAGTGAATCTGAAAATCAAGTGAATAAAAAATCTGATGAACAGAATAAACTGGTGAATATAATAGAATCAGGGGCATAGAAAGGGAGTGGACTGACAATCCTCAGGGTGAAAGGGGTGTGAGGGGTGTGGGAAGAAACTGGATAAAAAACATACACCTATGGATGAGGACAGTGGGGGGCGGGGGGAGGAACAACTGTAATAATCTGAACAATAAAGATTTATTTTAAAAATAAATGAATAAAATTTTAAAAAATGATTACTGAAAACTAAAATAAAACATTTTTGAAAGCAATGAGGAAGTGTGGCATATGATATTGAATAGCAAGATTATAGCAAATTTTAAAAATATATTTTTTTATTGGTTTCAGAGAGGAAGAGCCTGCCACCCAGGCATGTGCCCTTGACCAGAATCAAACCTGGGACCCTTCAGTCTATAGACTGATGCTCTATCCACTGAGCCAAACCAGCTAGGGAAGCAGATTTTTTTATTTCATTGCCTTTATGTATTTCTCAAATTGGACAATATAAGCATGTATTGCTTTTATTTTAAGGAAAAACTAGAACTATATTATTATTGTTACTGGAGGCCCAGTGCACAACATTCGTGTGCTGGCGGGGGAAGGGTCCCTCAGCCTGGCTGGAACGGGGAGCAGGCCTAAGCCAGCAGGTGGACATCCCCCTCCTTAGCACTGTTGCAGAGGTGGGAGAGGCTCCCACCACCGTGATTGACAGCCATGAGCCTGGCTTTTGGCTGAGTGGAGCTCTCCCTATGGGAGCACACTGACCACCAGGGGGCAGCTCCTGCATTGAGGGTCTGCCCCCTGATGGTCAGTACACAGCATAGCGACTGGTTCTTCTGCCATTTGGTCAATTTGCATATTACGGTTTTATTATATAGAATTCTTATTGATTGATTTTAGAGAGAGAGAGAGAGAGAGAGAGAGAAACATCAATTTGTTGTTCCACTTATTTATGCATTCATTGGTTACTTCTTGTATCTTTCCTGATCGGAGATTGAACCCCAACCTTGGCATAGTGGAATGATGTTCTAACCAACTACTCAGGCTAGAGCAACCTGGCCAGGGCCTATGTTATTATTTATTTATTTATTTTTAAAATATATTTTTATTGATTTCACAGAGGAAGGGAGAGGGAGAGGGAGAGAGAGAGAGAAAATCATCAATGATGAGAGAGAATCATTGATTGGCTGTTTCCTGCATGCCCCACACTGTGGAGTGAGCCCGAAACCCAGGTATGTGCCCTGATTGGGAATTGAATCATGACCTCCTAGTTCATAGGTCAATGCTCAACCACTGAGCTATGCTGGCCGGGCTATGTTATTATTTTTTAATAGGCCACTGAATGGGCTTAGAGAGCAGGTTGGCATGGGGATATGCCAAGAGAACTCTTGGGCTAAAATTGCTGGCTTGGAAGAAAGAAGATCTGTAAGGAATGCAGTGTGCCCAGAAAACAAAGTTCCTTTCATTTACAGTTTGCCAAGAGCCAGAGATTCAAGGGGATGAGCAGGAATCCCAAGGGTTAAGGAATTATGCCTCAGTCAAATCAGCTGGAATATTTGCAATTAAAAAAAAAAAAAAAGAGGATAGAGGTCAATGTGAAGATTATGTCAGCACTGGAAAAGGCTTAAGATATAATATTAAGTGAAAATAAAAAAAGAGTACAGACATTATATGCAAACTTCTATCATGTGGCCAAAAACTGGAAGAGAGCTTAAAAAAAAGGAAACCGTTGTGGTGTTAGGATGGTGGGATCATGAATAATCTTGCCTTCCTTTTTAAGAAATGGCCTTTCATGTTGTTATAATATTTTTTTTTACAACAAATAAAAATGAGTGGAGTCACTGGTTCAAATTACTGAAGTCTTGGAGTCCTCTCCAGATGGCCTGTTTCTTTGTGCCAGCCAAATGGCTCTCATCGGACACCAAAAAAAAAGCTGTGCCTTCCCTGGGACCTGGTATTCTCAAAGCTATTAGGGGTGGCACTGATGTGGCTATTTTATAGGTGGACAGAAGGAAAGCAGTTGTAGCAGCCAAAATTGAGGGTGTGTGTGAAGCAGGGGATCAGGAATCCCTGGCCCTCTACCATCACCTTATTGTGGGGGTCCTGGCCCAGCCACTGTCTGTCTTTTTCTCCTGGTGGGCTTCACCTTGTGTCCAACTCCTATTCTCATCTTCCTGAGATGCAGTCTTTCCCGCAGTCCCCAGGGCGGGGGGAGCACAGCTGCAGCCAACAGAACAGACTGTTGCTGCCCTGAAGCACAAAGGAAGTCAGTCCCTTGAGGTTTTTCTAGGAATGTTTCCTGTGAGCAATCACGGGAGAAGCAGGAGTAAAACAAACAAAGAAGGGAAAGAGACAGAAACATCAGGGGAAGGCTTTCTGTTGGCAGAGGGCGGCTCAGATGGAAGAAACAGTCCCACGAAAACAAAAAAAAAGTTTCCTGGAAGCTGTGGGATGCGTCTTCAGATACGTAGAATTGGGCCTCACTCTGTCTATTATATAAAATTGCAAAAACATTTGCGGAGTGCCTATTATGTGCCAGGTATTATGCTAAGTGCTTTACATAAATTAATCATTTTATCTTCAAACACCCATTTGCGGTAGGATCTCTTTATCCCCATATCTTATCTAAGGAACGTGAGGCTTGGAAAAACTTAGGGAAATGAAGTACACTGCCCAAGGTCTCATGGCTAAGAAAAAGCAAAGCCAGGATTTGACTCTAGGCCATCAGACTCCAGAGCCCACCTAAGACATGGTCCTTGCCCTGAAGGACCAAATGGTCTAACTGGAGAGAAGGATATTTTAAAAACTGATTAACAAATAAAACCAATAGCATGATGAGATATAAGAGAAGAACTTTTAACAAAAATCCCTGGGAACTTTAAGAGAAACATGGCTGGATATTCCTCAGAGCTCAAGGACACCTCAAGGCTGTGGAAATAAAAATTTTGACCAAGAACTGCAAGACAAACAAAAGCTTTATTTGGGGGTCGTTTTTTAAAGAATTGCAATCCAGGAGACACAGATTTGGGTAGAAACCTAACGTGTGCCAAAGGGAAAAGCGACACAGTTTATAAAGACAGAAAAGAGGGGGGTTTTCAAAAGGATTACAAGTTGTTTTGAAAGACCTGTGATTGGTGCTGACAAGTAAAATTAATGTATGTGATACCTGATTAATTGCTTATGTCTATTGCTAGGTGAAATTTTTATTTTTTAATAGAAAGTTCAATAATGCTGAACCATTTGCATCAAAATGTACTCATTTGGTTTAGCACAGTTCAAATGTTCAGTTTTGACTTCCGGTCAAGATGGAGTAAGTCATGGGAGAAGCAACTCTGTGGTTGCTTCTCCCATGACCACATCAAAATTACAACTGAATTATAGAACAACCACCCTTGAGAAGCACCTGAACACCAGCTGAACGAACTCCTATAACTAAGAATATAAAGAACAAGCCACACAGAAACTGGTTGAAGGGTGGAGACATAAAATGAGCTGGTCCCACACCCATGTATGGTGGTTAAGAATCAGAGGGAACCCTAGCTGGTTTGGCTCAGTGGATAGAGTGTCGGCCCATGGACTGAAGGATGCCTGGTTCATTTCTGGTCAAGGGCATGTACCTCAGTTGCAGGCTCGATCCCTGGCCCTGGTCAGGGCACATACTGGAGGCAACCAATAAATATGTTTCTCTCACACTGGTGTTTCTCTCTCTGTCTTCTGCTCTGTCTAAAAAATAATCGATGGGAAAATATCCTTGGGTGAGGATTAACAACAAAAAAGAATCAGGAGGGATATCTCAGCTTCAGATGTGCCCCCTGAGAGCAAGGCGTCCAAGTCTCACACCAGGCTCCACAATTCAGACCACCAGTGTTAGGAAGAGGAGTCCCCACAATATCTGGTTGTGGAAATCAGTGGGTATTCTGTCCAGGTGGGACAGAGGGCTGCTGGAGTCCCAGCCATTCCGTTTAAAGGGCTGAGCAAGGATTTAGTTGCTAATAGACTCCCTTACTTTGAGCTCCAGGGCTCAAGTAGCAGCTTGAAAAGGGCCAGGGACATACAAACAGGAACTGAATTGTCTGGCTTCAGAGTGAGGGCTGGAGGGACAGCTCTCTTCAGTTAAAGTGCCCATAGGTGCCATTGTGCTCTTGTCCAGCTTTCACCCCTCTGAGCCTTCAGGCACAGGCCACACCAAATCAGAGCTCTCCACTAATCTGCCTAATACTACTCTCACCCCACCCAATTCACACACTTAGCTGGAACCTCTTTCAGCCAGCCTTGGTTGTGCACTGTAAATTTTCCCAAAATCTCTCAAAGGCCCACAAACTCCAAACAAGCAGCAGCTGGCTCAGAGTTCCCTTACTAAATGCCCCCAAATTCAGCACTAGTGGAAGCCAGCCTTGGTTCACAGGCTAACCACTCACAGGTGCTCCCAAGCCCAGCACAGACAGCTACCAACCACAGATTACTCTATAGCTCCTACCAGGTGGTCTCAAGCCAAACACAGAGAGCAGTTGACTTTAGCTTGCATTGGAGCCCCTCCTAAGAGTCTCCAGAACAAATACAGTTGGTTGCTATCTTCAGAACTTAACAGAGTACCATCCAATTAGTGCCACAAATAACAAACTCAAGGGGTAGACTCCACAGACCCCAGAAACCAGCTAAAGTAAATCTTGCTTCATGAGGTCATCACCCGCATAACAGCTTGTCCCTTGTAGTCAAGGCTAGTCCTTATAGCCAGTCAGCCTGAGCATCAAACCCACCCACTGACATACCTACAGCAATCAAGGTTCATCTACACGAGAGCACACGCAGTGCAAACAGGTGAACAGGGAGACTGTGCCACTGGGCCCCACAGGATCCCTACTACATAAGGCCACTCTGCCAAGACCAAGAGATGTAGTTCTACCTAATAACAGAAACAAATACAGGGAGGTAGCCAAAATGAGAAGACAAAGAAACAAGTCACAAATTAAAAAATAGGACAAAATTCCAGAAAAAGAACTAAACAAAATGGAGGCAAATAAACCACCAGCTGCAGAGTTCAAAGCACTGATTATAAAGATGATCAAGAGACTTAGTGAGAACTTCAACAAAGAGATAATAAGCATAAAAAAAGAACATAAAAACCATAAAAAACAAATAAAGAATACAATAACTAAAATGAAGAACACATTATTAAGAAATCAACAGCAGGTTAAATGCAGCAGAGGATCAAAGAATTATTTGAAAAACAATGTAGCAGAAAATACCCAATTGGAATAGCAAAAAGAAAAAAGAATAAAAACAACAACAACAAAAAATGAGGCTAGTTAAGGGACCTCTGGGAAAACATCAAACATAACAACATTTGCATCATACGGGTACCAAAAGAGGAGAAGGAGTAAGGACAAGAACCTAGGTGAAGAAATAATGACTGAAAACTTCTCTGTACTAGGGAAGGAAACAGACACACAAGTCCAAGAAGCACAGAGAGTCCCAAACAAGATAAACTCAAAGAGGCCCACACCAAGACACATTGTAATTAAAATGCCCAAGGTCAAGGACAAAGAGAATCTTAATAGCAGCAAGAGAAAAGCAATTAGTTATCTACAAGGGAGCTCCCATAAAATTGTCAGCTGACTTCTCAACAGAAATTTTGCAGGCCAGAAGGGATTAGCATGAAATATTCAAAGTGATGAAAAGCAAGGACCTATAATGAAGAGTACTCTATCCAGAAATGCTGTCATTTAAAATTGGTGGAGAAATAAAGAGCATCTCAAACAAGAAAAAGCTAAAGAAATTTGTTGCCAACAAAGCAGTATTACAAGAAATGTTAAAGGATCTTCTTGAAAAAGAAAAAAAGACATAAATATGAATCATAAAATGGCAATAACTACATATCTATTAACGATTATTTAATTTTAAATATATTTTTATTTATTTGTAAGAGAAAGGGAGAGGGATAGAGAGATAGAAACATTGATGAGAGAGAAACATTGATCAGCTGCCTCTAGCACGCCTCCCACTAGGAATCAAGCCTGCAACCCGGGCATGTGCCCTGACTGGGAATCAAACTGGTGACCTCTTGGCTCACAGGTTGATGTTCAACCACTGAGACACACTGGCCAGCCTAACAATTATTTTAAATGCAAATGGATTAAATACTTCAATCAAAGAATATACAGTGTTTGAAGGGATGTAAAAATAAGACCCTTATATATGCTGTCTACAGGAGACTCAATTCAAATGGAAAGACACACACAGACTGAAAGTAAAGGTACAGAAAAGATATTTAATGCAAATGGAAATGGGGGTGGCGTGGTGGAGCTGGGGTAGCAATAGTTAGACAAAATAGACTTTAAAACAAAGGCTATAAAAGGGACAAAGAAGGACACTACATAATGATGAAAAAGTATCAATCCAACAAGAGGAGATAATCTTTGTAAACATTTATGCACCCAACATAGAAGCACCTCAATATATAAAGCAAATATTGATGGACATAAAAGTAATATAGTCATAGAAGAGGATATTAACATCCCATTGCCATCAGTGGATAGACTTTCCAGATACAAAATCAACACAGAAACAGTGCCCTTAAATAACAAATTAGACCAGGTGGACTTAACTGATTTTTTTAGAGCATTTCATGCCAAAGCAGCAGAATATACATTATTTTCAAGGGTATATGGCACATTTTCTAGGCTATACCACATTTTTTTAGGTAAAAATACAAAACACAAGTCTCAATGAATTTAAGATTGAAATCATATCAAACATTTCTTCGAACACAATGGAATGAAACTGGAAACCAATTACAAGGAAAAAAATTGAAGAACACGCAAACACTTGGAGGCTAAATAACATCCTACTAAACAACAAATGGGTTAACAATGAGATCAAGGAAGAAACCAAAAGATACCTTGAGACAAATGAGAATGAAAACATAGTGATCCAAAATCTATAGGACTCAGCAAAAACATTCATAAGAGGGATATTGATAGCAATACAGGCCTACTCAAGAAACAAGAAAACTCTCGAACAATTAAATCTTACACCTAAACAAACTAGAAAAAGAACAACAAAGAAAATCAAAAGTGAGTAGAAGGAAGGAAATAATAAAGATCATAACAGAAATAAACAAAATAGAGTCTAAAAAGGTAATACAAAAAATAAGAAAACAAGAGCTAATTCTTTGGAAAAATAAACAAAATTAATAAACTTTTAACCAGACTCATCAAGAAAAAAAGTGAGATGATTCAAATAAATAAAATTAGAACCGAAAGAAGAAAAGTGGCAACTGACACTACAGAAATATAAAGGATTATAAGAAAATACTACAAACAACATCATGCCAACAAATGAGACATTTGGGAAGAAATAGATAAATTCCTAGAAACATAATATCTTCAAAGGCTGAATCAAGAAGAAACAGAACATCTGAACAGACCAATTACTGTGAATGAAATCAAATCAGTAATTTAAAAAAACTTTCAATAAACAAAAATCTAGACCAGATGGATTCACAGGCAAATTTTACCAAGCATTCAAAGAAGAATTAACACCTTTCTCAAACTATTCCAAAAATAATTGAAAAGAAGGGAAGACTCACAAGCTCATTTTACAAAGCCAGTGTTACCCTGATTCCAAAAACAAAGACATTACCAAAAAAAAGAAAATTATAGGCCAATATTCCTGACAAACATAGATGCAAAAATCTTCAACAAAATATTAACAAACTGAATTCAGCAGTACATTAAAAAGATCATACACCATGATCAGGTGAGATTTATTATTGGGATGTAAGGTTAATTAAGTATTTGCAAATCAATTAATGTGATATACCAAATAAAGGATAAAAAATCATATATTGGTAGATGCAAAAATAGCATTTGACAAAATCAAACATCCATTTATGATAAAAAAAACTCTTAGCAACTCTTGGCAAAGTGGAATAGAGGAAACATACCACAACATAATAAAGACCGTATATATAATAAATACCACAGCTAACATCCTAGGCAACAGGAGTAGCTAAAAGCATTTTCCTTAAGATCAGAAACAAGACAAGGATGTGCACTCTCACCACTTTTATTCAACACAGCATTGAAAGTCCTAGCCACTGCAATCAGACTAAGTAAGTAAGTAAATAAATAAATAGATGGCATCCAAATTGGAAAGAAGTAGTACTGTCATTATTTGCAGATTACATGATTCTATATAGAGAGAACCCTAAAGATTCTACCAAAAAAATATTAGAAGTGATAAATGAATTCATTAAAGTATCATGATACAAAATTAATATTCAGGTTGGCTGCATTTTATGCAGCAATAAAAAAACTATCAAAAAGAGAAATTAAGAGAACAATCCCATTTATGATTGCATCAAAAAGTAAAATACCTAGGAATAAATTTAACCAAGAGGGTAAAAAATCTGTACTTGAAAAATTATGACATTGAAGAAAGAGACTGGAGAAAATGCAAATAAATGGAAGCATACAGTATACCCTGCCCAAGGATAGGAAAATTTAGCATCATTAAAATGTCCATTTACACAAAGCATTTATTTATTTATTTAATACCCAACAAACTACCAATGGCATTTTTCACAGAATGAAAACAAATAATTCTAAAATTTGTGTGGAACCACAAAAGAATCCAAATGACCATAGCAATATTGAGAAGAAAGAACAGAGCTCCGTGGTCAGCAAACTGCGGCTCACGAGCCACATGCGGCTCTTTGGCCCCTTGAGTGTGGCTCTTCCACAAAATACCATGGCCTGGGCCAGTCTATTTTGAAGAAGTGGCATTAGAAGAAGTTTAAGTTTAAAAAGTTTGGCTCTCAAAAGAAATTTCAGTCGTTGTACTGTTGATATTTGGCTCTGTTGTCTGAGTTTGCCGACCACTATCCTAGCTGATTTGGCTCAGTGGACAGAGCGTTAGCCTGCATACTAAAGGGTCCCAGGTTCAGTTCTGGTCAAGGGCACCTTCCCAGGTTGCAGCTTGATCCCCAGTATGGGGTATGCAGGAGGCAGCTGATCAATGATTCTCTGTCATCATTGATGTTTCTATTTCTCTTTCTCCCTCTCCCTTCCTTTCTGAAATCAATAAATATATATATTTTTTAAAAAGAACAGAATTGGAGGTGTCATACTAGCTGATAGCAAAGTATACTACAAGGCTATAGTAATCAAAAGAGCATGTTACTGGCGTAAAAACAGACACATAGGTCAATGAAACAAAATAGAGAGCCCAGAAATAAACGCACACCTGCATGGCCAATTAATCTATGACTAAGGCAGCAAGAATATACAACGGGGTAAAGACAGTATTCAATAAATGTTATTGGGAAAACTAGACGATACATGCCAAAAAAAAAATGAAAGTAGACCACCTTCTTATACCATATGCAAAAATAAACTCAGTATGAATGAAAGATTTAAATATAAGACCCCAAACCATAAAACTCCTAGAAGAAAACATAGGCAGTAAGCTTTCTGCCATTGCTCTTAGTAATTTTTTTTTTTTAATATGTCTCCTTGGGCAAGTGAAACAAAAGAAGAAATAAACAAGTGGGACTACATCAAACTAAAAAAGTTTTGCATAGCAAAGGAAACAATCAATAAAACCAAATGATAACCTATCAAATGGGAGAAGATATTCACCAAATTTATAGCCAATAAAGGGTCAATATCCAAAATATATAAGAAGTTTATAGTATTTAACACCAAAAAGACAAACAATCCAATTAAAAAATGGGCAGAGGACCTGAATAGAAAGCGCTCCAGAGAACATACAGATATTGGCCATCTGTATGTTCTCTGGAGCATTTTAAAAATATACTCAATGCCATTAATCATCAGAGAAATGCAAATTAAAATTATAATGAGGTATCACCTCACACTGCCATAATGGCTATCATTAATAAATCAGCAAACAAGTGTTGGTAAGGATGTGGGAAAAAGAGAACCCTTGTTCATTGTTGGTGAGACTACAAATTGATGCAGCCACTACAAAAAACATGGAAGTTCCTTAAATAAATTAAAAATGAAACTATCTTATGACCCAGCAATTTCACTCCTGGGTATTAACCCAAAGAAACCCAAAACAATAATTTTAAAAGATATATGCACCCCTATATTTATTGCAGCATTATTTACAACTAGAGGCCCAGTTCACAGTCCGGGCCCCCTTGGGGGATGTCCACCTGCTGGCTTAGGCCCGCTCCCTCAGCCAGCAAGTGGACATCCCCCAAGGGGTCCTTAGCGCTGTGGGGGGAGGTGGGAGAGGCTCCCACCACCACTGCTGTGCTCGCCAGGCATAAGTCCGGCTTCTGGCTGAGCAGCGCTCCCCCTGTGGAGCACACTGACCACCAGGGGGCAGCTCCTGCATTAAGCATCTGCCCCCTGCTGGTCAGTGCGCGTCATAGCGACTGGTTGTTCTGCCATTTGGTTAATTTGCATATTAGCCTTTTATTATATAGGATAGCCAAGATATGGAAGCAATCTAAGCACCCATCAATAGATGAATGGATACAGACATGGTACATATACACAATGGAATATTATTTGGCCATAAAAAGAATGAAATTTTACCATGAGACAACATGGATGGATCTAGAGGGTGTTATGCTAAATGAAATAAGTTGAGAAAGACAAATACCATATAATTTCATTTATATGTGGAATCTAAAAAACAAAATGAACAAACAAAACAGAAATAGACTCATACAGAAAGCAACCTGATGGTTGCCAGATTTAAGGGGGTTTGGTGGGCTGGGTGAAAAAGGTAAAGGGATTAAGAAGTACAGATTGGCAGTTACAAAGTAGTCATGGGATATAAAGTACAGCTTAGAGAATATAGTCAATTACATTGTAATAACTATGTGTGGTGCCAGATGGGTACTAGACTTATGGGGGATATCACTTCATAAACTACATAAATCTAACCACTGTGCTGTGCATCTAAAACTATTATAAAATAATATTGAATGGCAACTGAAATTGAAATATAACAATTTTTTTAAGAAAAAAGATAAATAGAAGAAGAAACAACAGGTGCCCTCAATGAAAACACATAGTTAGGCCCTTCAGACCAGACTCTGAGGGAAGTAGTAAGTCCTATTTCTGAGGCAGTGACTTCATGTCCTCCATATATTGGGTTAAATAAAACTCACGTGTTTTTCTGTATATTTGGGTTAGGATTGAAAGATTAGCATGGGTTTAGTTGTTCCAAGTTTTCCACCTGGGATTCCCTAAGACAGTGGTCAGCAAACTCAACAGAGCCAAATATCAACAGTACAACGACTGAAATATCTTTTGAGAGCCAAATTTTTTAAACTTCAACTTCTTCTAACGCCACTTCTTCAAAATAGACTCTCCCAGGCCATGGTATTTTGTGGAAGAGCCACACTCAAGGGGCCAAAGAGCCGCATGTGGCTCACGAGCCGCAGTTTGCCAACCACAGCCCTAAGATATAGATTTCATTTATTTTTCATTAAATACTAGTCCGGAAGTAGTATTTGGGAGTGGAAGAACGTCTGCTTTTCAGGATTGCGTGGCATTATTGCCTGAATTTTCCCACATTAGAGTGACAATGCAAGAAGTAACATGGTAGCTGCTTAATGCCCATTGAGTTGTGAACTCATGCTCATCTGAATCACACAAGAGAGTGTAGATACACATTTTCAAAGGGACAAAAATCCCAGATTCTGCCTGAACCATTTATTTTTTCAAAACAGATAAAGTCATCAGTGAGAGTCCAGATTGTATTTATGGGTATTCCCTTGTGGAATGGGGGAAACTCATGGATGAATCTGGCTACTGGAAGGTCATATAAACTCTTTTTGAGGTTTGAGACTTTAAATCCAGCTTTACTAGTATGTCCAATTAGGTTTTGTAAGTTTTCAAGGCTTAAAGGCCAAGCCACTAATTCTGGTTTGATTATCTTGGGTGACTATCCAATTAAATTAGTGCTGTTGGATAATTGTTAGGTGGCAGTAGCAGAAGAGTGTTGAAGGGGAAATAGGGTAGTCGTTTCAGTAAGCAGACATAAGATTTGAGTATGTTTATCTGAAGATAATATGTTTTCTCAAGAGTTTTTGCGGGGGGCCAGATATGGCGGCGGGGATCTCCCTTTTCCACGTCCAGCACGGAAAGAGAGATGAACGAACCGGTTCTAAGTGGAGGCGGCCAGGGATTAAGAAATAAAAGAAAGAAAGAGACCAGACACGAATATAGAAACAAAGCTGGGAGCCAGGTGGGACGCCATCCTCCCTGATGGAGAGGCAGGGACCTCGAGCCCAGGCAGCAAGTTTATTTTATATCCCCAAATACCAGGAAGTATCACCAAAACTTAGGATCAAAGAAGCTTATTTGCATCCTTGAGTAGGCCCTAGCATTCCTGGTGCTTGCCTGGATTTACATATCAAAGTCCGCTAGGCCCACACCTGGACAAAGGTAAAAAGTCAGTACTGATAACACCCCCACCTTCTTGGGGAGGGTGTAACCGAGACACGGCTCTGCCAATCGCCTCGGGCTCAGCTGACAACAATGTAAAGAAATGCCCATGTGCCTTCCCAGGCAGCCCGCTACAGTTTTGTTCAGGCAAAACTTAGATTATGACAGCAATATAATCAGTAAATGAAACAAAAGTGGTCAAAAGGAAGACCAAGTGCAAGGGTTTCTGGGTGGAATCGTGTATGACTGGCCTGGTCTGGATCTAGGGAGGGCCATGTATATCAGACGCTGTCTGCTTTGATCCTGGAATGAGAACTAAAGTGTGGGTCTTGGGTTGTTTAGAGATATTTTTACTTAAGATCTGCAATAGGCTGAGTGACCATTCAGGTGTGCCTGTCCTTTTTAAATGAGAAATGTGAATGCATGGGACAATACCCTTAAGTTTAGCAGCATAAGGTTTAGTGCGTAGTGCCTGATATGGCTTCTTCCATTGGGACCGAAGGACATCTTTATGAAGATGGTGTTTCCAGTAGACATTATCCTAGGATTGGAGATCATGATGTACATCTTCATCTCTTGGGAACATGCTATAGAATGATTCTTCCATGAGCTGTTAGTCTTAAAGGGCCCTTATAAATTCTCTACAGTAAATCAGGAGGTCTACTTTCAGCAGTGCAGGTTCATAGATTCCCTGATCTACTCCTATGGGTCTGCCAGTAATAATTTCAAATGGAGATGATCTATATCTGCCACAGGGAGATCCAAGGTTGGTAATGCCAAGGGAAGAGCCTTAGGTGAAGGTAGATGAAAAGACTCCATGACCCCAGCCAGTGCAGTTCAGTGGTTGAGCATAGACCCATGCACCAAGAGGTTGCTGGTTCAATTTCCCGTCGGGGCACATGCTCGGGTTATGGGCTTGATCCCCAGTAGGGGGCTTGAGGAGGCAGCTGATGGATGTTTCTCTCATACTCTCCATCTCCCTCCCTCTCTCTCTCAATCAATTAAAAAAGCATTAAAAAACAAAAGACTCCATGAGTTGTGCTAATTGAGTTTTAATTACCACAGTCCATTCTACAAGATCAGAAGACTAGGAATGATAAGCACAATGAACATGTTGTACAATTGGCCAGATCTTGCAAACAGATTATACAATTTGTTCTGTGAAATGAGTTCCCCCGTCACTAAGGAGATCTGTGAAAAGTCTCCAAGGGGGAGAAGATCTTTTCTAGGAGTATTTTACTTATTGCTGAGGCTGTGGCTCTATAGCATGGGTATGCTTCTACCCAATGAGAAAACATACAAATCATTACCAACATAGACTTGTACCCTTCAGAATGGGGCCACTGAATACATTCTATTTGCCAGACCTAAAAGGGTCCTAAAGGCAGGAGGAAATGCACCATAGAGTTATGAATGGGCTTTCCAAGGTTGCTCTTTGGGCAGATTTGGCATTTTTTGTATACCTGGGAAGCTGTCTTTAGAGATGGCTTACAGTAGTATTGTTTTCCCCATGAAACCATTTTGTCGGTGTTTTAGTGAGTTAAGTCATGTACATATTGTAACGTGTGATGTATGCAATTAAGGAGGAGGGGTCAGCCATTTGGACCTACCCATTGATTTCTTTTAGGGTCAAATTTATAGCTTTGTTCTAACCATTACTTTCTATTTTGTTGAGCATCTAAATGCTGTGCTTCCGTAATATGATCTTTTCAATCTTCAATTACATCAGCAACTAGCACAGGTGCTTCCATTAGGGGCTGAGATTGTTTTAATGCTACTAATTTAGCAGCAGTATCAGTCAAATGATTACCTCTACTTTCTTCCATGTTTACCATTAAATGTCCAGGGACTTTTATGATTGCTAAAGACTTAGGAATCAGATAGCCTCTAAGAGTTCTAAAACAGAAAAACTGTTTTTTATCTTTTGTCCAGAAGTTGAGAATTCTCTTTGTTTCCAAAACACAAAAATATGAACAACACCAATAATAGATATTATATTATGCTCATATTATGTTATGTATGCTCATATTATAAAAGGTAATTTATATTACCTTTTGTCAATATAAATGTTAGCCATAACTTAAACTGTTGAACAAAGATAGAACCAGAGACAAAGAAGCATTGAACAGACTGTACAACTTATGAGGGAAGGTAAGTAGTGGGAGGTGGAAGGTGGGGGAGGGGGTAAGAGATCAGCCAAAGGACTTGTATGCATGCATATGAGCATAACCAATAGATACAGACAGTTGGGGGGTGAGGGCAAGTGCTGGGAAGTGGGAGAGGTCAGGAAGAGGTCAATGGGGGGGGGGGAAGGAAACTCATGTAATACTTTAAACAATGAAGAATTTAAATTTAAAAAAAACAACACGTTAGCCATTTTGCCTTTGGCCAAATTGCAAGCTCAATTAATACAAAGAGCTCGGCTGGTAGAGCAGAAGTTGCCTGAGGCAGCAAACTGGTCTCAATATTTTTATTTAGAAAGACTATTGTGTAGCCTGCTTGACAGTGGCTTGTCTCATCTTCTGGGTAAGAACCATCAGTAAACCGAACTAATTCAGCATTTTCAACAAGTTTTTCCTTACAATAATAAACTCAAAATGAATTAAAGACTTAAATATAAGATTCAAAACCATAAAACTCCTAGAAGAAAACATGGACAATAAAATCTTGGACATTTATCTTAATAATATTTTTCCTGATATAGCTTCTCAAGCAAGGTAAACAAAAGAAAAATAAACAACTGGGATTACATCACACAAAAATGTTTTTTGTATAGCACAGGAAGCAATCAACAAAATGAAAAGATCCACTGGATGAGAGAACATATTTGCCAGTGATACATCAGATAAAGGGTTAATACCCCAAATTTATAAAGAACTCATACAACTCAACACCAAAAAACAAGCAATACATTTAAAAACTGGGCAGGTCCTAGCCACAGCAATCAGACAATAAGAATAAATAAAAGTCATCCAAAATGGAAAGGAAGAAATAAAACTGTCATTATTTGTAGATGACATAATGCCACATATAGAGAACCCTAAAGATTCCATCAAAGGACTACTAGAACCGATAAATGAATTCAGTAAAGTAGCAGGAGACAAAATAAATATCCAGTTGCATTTTTTATACACCAATAATAAACTATCATAAAGGGAAACTAAGAAAACAATCCTATTTATAAATTCATTAAAAACCCTCACAACAACCTAGGAATAAATTTGACCAAGGATGTTGAAATTATAAGACACTGAAGAAACTGAAGAAGATATAAATAAATGGAAGCATATAACGTGTTCATGGATAGGAAGAATTAACATAATTAAAATGTCCATATTGCCTAGAGCAATCTATAGATTCACTGCAATTCCTATGAAGATAGTAATGGCATATTTCACAGAACATGCACAAATATCCCAGAAATTTATATGGAACCACAAAAGACCCTGAATAGCCACAGCAGTCTTGAGAAAGAAGAGCACAGTTGGAGGAATCACACTATCCAATATCAAACTCTACTACAAAATGAAAAGATAACCTGTTGAATGGGAGGACGTATTGGCCAATGATACGTCTGATAAGGGTCAGTTCCAGGAACTGTATGAGCATATAGCAGTTTGAGGGACTGAGTTAGCTCAACTTCCCAGAGGACTCCTAGCTCCATTTTAGACTTCTCTCTTGGCAATGCCAACTCCATTTTGCTGGTTTTTTTTT
This sequence comes from Corynorhinus townsendii, assembly GCA_026230045.1. Taxonomy (NCBI): domain Eukaryota; kingdom Metazoa; phylum Chordata; class Mammalia; order Chiroptera; family Vespertilionidae; genus Corynorhinus; species Corynorhinus townsendii. The sequence goes on along the minus strand of JAPDVU010000007.1, from coordinate 112,809,587 downwards.
CATAGGTGAAACTTGAATTTGTCTTTGAAGGATAAGGTAGATATATTGGTAGGTATATTAGTTTAAGGCTGTATTTGGTTTTTTAATGCTGTGTAACATGTTACCACAAATATAGCAGATTGAAACAACACACACTTATCATCTCACAGTTTCAGTCTGGGTACACTGTGACTGGATTCTCTGCTCAGGCTCTCACATGACTGAAATCGTGGCCAGGGCTGCCGTTCTTATGTGGGTTCAGGGTCCTCATTCGAGCTCACTGGTTTTGGCAGAATTTATTTCCTTGCAGTTACAGGATTGAAGTCCTCCTTTTTTTGCTAGCTGTCAGCCAAGAACCACCCCCAGCTCCTCAGGGCTGCCCATAATTCCTTGCCTTGTAGCCCATGGGAAGTTCACAACATGTGTGTTTGCTTTTTTCCAGGCCAGCCTGAGCACAGCTCCGTGACTTTCTCTTCTGCTACCAATCAGGCAAAACTCTCTGCTTTTGAAAACCTCGGGGGTCAAGTCAAGCCCAGATAATCTACTAATTTTCAAATCAACGGATTTGGGATGTTAATTATATCTGCAAAATCCTTTCACAGCAACACCTAGATTAGTGTTTTATCGAATAACTGGGAGAAAATATGCATGTACCAGAGGCTAGGAATTTGGGGAGCATTCTTAGAATTCTGCCTATAGTAGGCAGTACGTCTTAGCAAATGGAGAAGATGATGAAGATCAACGAGGAAGAGGAAATAGGATGAGCAAAAGGTTCTGGGAGACTGTTGGAAAATGAAGAAAGTAAAGTGTCATGTTTCCAATAGCATAACGGACTAGATTCTGGAGAAATCTGCCAAGTAAAAAAATCCCAAAGATGCTGGAGAAACTATTAAAAACATGCTTTCAGAGCAAGGCTGAGCTGGTAGGAATGGGAGGATACTGCTCAGAGGCAGAAAAATAAGAAAGTGTAAATCCAGAGAGGTGAGCAGAAGCCAGAATTTCCCCTGGAAGTTTTGTTTCACCCGTACAGTGTTCATCTGCACTGCAGTTCGAAAAATAATTGAGTTTGTTGCTAACTTTTAAAAACTGAGAGAATTGATTTTTAAAAATCCGCATTTTCTAGCCTCTCTGGAAAAATCTGAAGTTCTGGCAACACAGGGTGCTCAATTTCCACATGGTAGCAATGGGCAAGAGCTGACTGTCCCCTTTATTTATTTGTATTTTTAAAAATATGTTTTTATTGCCCTAACTGGTTTTGCTCAGTGGCTAGAGCGTCGGCCTTCGGAATGAAGGGTCCCAGGTTCGATCCCAGTCAAGGGCATGCACCTTGGTTCCGGCACATCCCCAATAGGACATGTGCAGGAAGCAGCTGATTGATGTTTCTAACTCTCTATCCCTCTCCCTTCCTCTCTGTAAAAAAAAAATAAAAAATCAATAAAATATATTAAAAAATATATATCTATTTTTATTGATTTCAGAGAAGAAGAGAGAGAGAGAAACATCAATGATGAGAAATAATCATAGATAAGCTGCCTCCTCCATGCCCCACACTGGGGATTGAGCCTGCAACCCAGGCATGTGTCCTGACCAGGAATCGAACTGTGACCTTGTGGTACATAGGTTAATGTTCAACCACTGAGCCATGCCAGCTGGTCTGACTGCCCCCTTTAGATGGTCTCTCCAACTGCCATAGTCCCCACATATTGGTTCCACTTCCTATTGTCTCACACCCAGCTTTCTTCACTCATTTAAGTTACCTTCCCTTCCCTCTCCCCCTCTACCCCCAGTCATCTAATTTCATCTTCTTTTTTTTTAATATAAAAATTCAATTTCTTTCTCCTGCCAGGTGAATAAAGGCCAAATGCCTTAGGCCAGTGGTCAGCAAACTGCGGCTCGCGAGCCACATGTGGCTCTTTGGCCCCTTGAGTGTTGCTCTTCCACAAAATACCACGTGCAGGCATGCACATACAGTGCGATTGAAGGAGTACCCTAATTAAGTTAATAACAATGTACCTACCTATATAGTTTAAGTTTAAAAAATTTGGCTCTCAAAAGAAATTTCAATCGTACTGTTGATATTTGGCTCTGTTGACTAATAAGTTTGCCGACCACTGGGATAGAGCATATTGCTTGGCTTTTAAAAGGTGGGACAGACAACCTGGTGAGAAATTAGCTCTCTTGCATTATGCTAAGTGAAATAAGTCAGTCAGTGAAAGAAAAATGCCACATGATCTCACTCATTTGTGGAATATAAAGAACATTATAAACTGATGAACAAAAATAGATACAGAGGCAAAGAAGCATCTAACAGACCGTCAAACTACAGTGGGAAGGCTGGGGAGGTTGGGAGGGGGGGTAGGTAAGAGATCAACCGAAGGACTTATATGCATGCATATAAGCATAACCAATGGACGCAAGACACTGGGAGAGGGCATATGCGGGGAGGGGAGGGGGGAGGGCATGTGCGGGGGGGCAGGGGAGGGAGAGGGGAGGCTGGGGGAAGGTCAATGGGGAAAAAAAGGGGACATATGTACTACTCTTTGTAATACTTTAAATAATAAAATAACATTAACAAAAAAAGAAATTAGCTCTTTTCCCCCTCCTTAAAATTTCATTCCAAAAAAATGGAGGTATTGTTTCTTCTCTCCACCCCCTCAGGATTGTTGTACCCTAGGGATTTGGGTTTCCCTGGCCTTACCTACAGTGGATGGCCTCCTAGAGAGGCTCCTTGGCCTGTGGACGGTACCATTGTTACCATTCACCTTCAGGTCTTGCGCTGCACATCTGCTGCTCCAGGGCCCACAGAGATGCCCTCACCACACAGAGCTCAGCAATAGTATGGGCCACAGGACTTCCAGCTTCCTGCACAGCTGTGGTATTTAGTTCTCAGTACCTGGGCATCTGCAGAGCTTCCTATAGAAGGTTCTCCATGTCCTTGGGCGTTTTAGAACTGGCATAAGTGTCAGCCTCTCTAGGAAGTCATCCACTCACATCCAAAGTCGGACATTTAGATCAGGACTTGAGTTTAGGATTCCCACCATAAGTCCCCACTTTTCTTTTCCTGGGGCACCTTTTAAAATAACCACTTAGAGTTAAGTAGTGACCTCTGACCCAACCACCTTATAAGTAATAGGTGATTGCTACCCTGCTCTCAATCTCCTGCTCACTCATGACTTAGGATAAAAAACTGACCTTCCCCAGGTTCATTACCCCCTCCCACTCCTGTCACTCTACTTCCTTTGCATGAGTGTATTGAAACTTTGACTTCAACCCAAATGACCCTGTGGCTTTCAGTTTCCAAAGTGGGAGCTCAGATGCTGAGGGAGCCACCTGAGGTGGCTTGTACCCCCTCATTCAGCAGGTCATAACGTGATTTTTTTTTAACTTAGAGAGAGAGAGAAACATCGATTGGTTACCTCCCATATGCAACTGACTGGAGATTGAACCCACAACCTACGTATGTGCCTTGACCGGGAATCAAACCCACCACCTTTAGGTGCATGGGATGACATTCCAACCAACTGAACCACCCAGCCAGTGTGTAATCTGATTAATCTTAATTCAATTCACCAGCTCCAGCTTCTCAACACACACTGTTAGGCAATCTCATGGGCATTTGTGAAATATTTGTGGAAGCTCCACCAATAATGGAAATTGAGGGAGGTGGGGGAAGGGAGTTGGTGGAAACCGGAGACTTACCAAGCCTTCAATCATCAGGGACATGTCATCAGGGCCAACGTGGGGGGGAGGGGGGGGAGGGGAGGAGAAGGCGGGGGAGGGGAATCACAGCATTCCAATGTTCTGTGCACTTAAAATAAATTTTTTACTGAAGTATGAGACATACCACAAAGTTTAAAAACCACAAATGTATAGTTCAATGCATCATCTCTAGCTGAATTTACCACATCAAGAAATAGAGCATTGCCTCCCTTCCCAAAGCCTGCCTCCTGGCGCCTTCCAGTCACCATCACCCTCCTCTTGCAATGGAAGCCACTCTTCTGACCCCTTGGATGTGGCCTGTGTTTGAACTGTATGTAGAAGACATTTTACAGTTTGGACTCTTTGTGACTGGTTCCTTTCACTCAATGTTGGGTTTGTGAGTTTATCTATGTTGCTGCATGCAGTTTAAATTTGTTCATTTTTCATTGCCACATAGTGTAAATATATCAATTTTTTTATCCCGTCGATGGACATTTGGCTTGTTTCAAATTAGACTATAACAAATAGTGCTGCTGTGAATGTCCTTGTGCTTTTCAACTTTCAGGAAGAGGAAGAAACAATCTTAAGAGAGTAGTAGGAAGACTAGGGGTCCCATGATCATCTAACCATATCACTCATGATCATAACATTTTAATGAACTTAGATTATTTGTAAGTACACTATCATATTCTTGGCGTTTCCTATGTACAATAAGTCCTCACATCATTAATAGGTTCTTAGAAATCATGATTTTAAGCAAAACGATGTATAGTGAAACCAGTTTTACCCCTAGGACAATTTATAGAAACAACTATATTTCTGGTCACAAAAACATCACCGAACTTCTGAATAAAGATCCAAAAATTCTAATATTAAACATTGAAATAAATGTGAGCTATACATGCATTTTAGAGAGATTAATAAAAACAAGTAAGATCATTCTTTTCCAGACCCCTGATTTCAGTCCAGGGTCTCGGGTGGCCGGAGCCTCTCCTGGCAGCTCAGGCCACAAGGTGGGACCCACCCTGGACAGGACCTGCTTCCGTGGCCCCTCACACCCGCACACACAATCACTCAGACCGGGACAATGCAGACACACCAGTTCCTCTCACGTGCACACCTTAGGGATGTGGGAGGAAACCGGAGTCCCCAGAGAAAACCCACACAGACATGGGGAAGCTGTGCCAACGGCACACAGACAGCGGCCCCGCCCAGAATTGATTTTTTTCCTCATCAACATTATAACAAAACGATGTTGAATGAAATGAAGTTATTTGAGGACGTGCTGTACTCAATTTAGACACATAGAAACGCAAGCAGAGCCAGAGATGGGAGAAATCTTATGTTAGCATTCAGCCCAGAATTTCCTGAGCTTCAGTTTGACAAATTCCATCTCCCTGAATTCCATAGTCTTGTACCATCTGTATTATCACTTAATATTTTTCTTCCAATTGTCTAACTTTTAATCACTTCAAAGTTAGTCTTATCCTAAGCAATTATAGCTGTAAACTCATAGCTTTGATGTGCTAGCTATGTTGTTTTTGTTACACATTAAAATAGACATATAATGACTCAAAGGTTGTCAGCCTGCTACCTATGTCAAATATTCTTTGTTGCCTCCTTCTGGCCCATTCCCTGGCCTGCTATGTCTGGGAAGCTGACCTCTAAACTATCTCAACCTGCTCTCCGGCTTTGGCTTGTGTTCAGCTGAGCGGCACTGGGGGGTGGCTAGAGGTCAGGGTATTTATTCCCTGGGCCTCTGCCCTGCTCTACCACAGTTGGCTGCGGCTGCATTCTCTATCCAAGACTACAGGTCTGGTCAGACAGCCCCTCTCTCGCAGCTAATAGTTTCATCCCCTCGCACCTTCAGGTCAAGGAGTGATAATGGCTTCCAGATGTTGCAAGTCCCTGGCATTTTACCATCTCTTGTTGGCTTCCTTCATCGTGCCCAAGCCTTTATAAACAACCTTTCACTCAGTCCTCCTCAGCGGCCCTTCATGGAGCCACCTGTTTCCTGCTGGGAGGGATGTGATGTCAAACTCCACATTGGTAGGTACACCTTCCTTGCACCTGTACAGGTGCTAGCTAGACCCAGGAGGCAACGCATTTATCCAAGGTCCCCCAGCCGAGAGTGCTGTCTCCCTAATTCAATGCATTTCTCGCCATAGATGTTGCTCCTCAGGGGGGAAATTAGTCAGTTTCAATAACGTCATCCAAACATTCAATATTGCAAGTCCTCTTACTAATCTCTCTCTCTACACATACTCATCTGTCCTATCCATTTGTTGCTGGGCCCAGATCTAACTGAATCACAGCTGGCTCAATTCTTCTCTCCCCTAACACAACACTCACAAATGTCCTGCTCCAGTCTTCCCAGAGCACTTCTCTTCCCTCAGACACACCTGCCTTTCACCTCTCTCCTTAGATCATGTATCTTTCCTGGAAACAGCCCACTACCTAACCTTTTTGTATAAGCCTGTTGCCTAACTTCTCCTCTTTATCCAGAAATAATCATTGCCTCCCCTGTTCTCCCATTACTCAATCTTAACACTGGCCTGAATGGTAACTACTGGTGTATGAGTTTACTCGGCTACATGGTGACTGCTTCTATGAATGACCACCGGGAATTTGCACTCACCACAGAGCCTGTCTCAAATAGGTCTTCATAGTGCTATGTTGAATTAAACTGCATTCATTAGGCCATCAAGAACATTAAAGCCTGGAAGATGTTCTAATGGGTCATAGCTGAATTCCTATCCTGGTCATTTTTAATAATTGTTTATTTTAAAATAAGATATTGGAAACATGATCTGAGCCTAGAGGGTGGGGGAGGGGCCATTTCCCAGTCTCTTATTCTTCCCCTGTGAGGCCTGAGGGAAAGGAGGAGGAAGTGGTTATCTAGTTTCATTATGGGTCTTTCAGCTGAAGTCCTTAGATGGACAACATTGGACCCATAGACCTCAGTAATCATGTAAAAACTGTTGAGTATGTGTAGTTAGAAGGGAAGTCTCTGGGGGAAGAATTGGGAGGGCGGGAGGGGGCGGCGGTCTCAAAGCTCTCCTTGAATTCCCAAAAGTACCCAGCTCCAAAGAGCATTTTGGACAACCTCCTTCCTTCTTTGACCTTGAAGATAAAGGAGATCTTGATGATCCCACATCTGAGGTTGTGTCAAAGCCCCCACACGTTATAAATTGTCCTTTCTGAGCATGGATCTCCCACAGGGACCTTGAGGAAGGGTAGCTTTGACCTCATGAGGTACTGGGAAGTAGGTGTTTGAATCCAGAGTTAAGGCCACATCACTCTCTCTTTCAGATATAGTTTCTATGAGCATGTGTCCAGGGCCTGAGCTTTGGAGGCAAAGTTCTTTGTGGAGAGCATCAGCTCCTACACCAAGAGCAGCCTCTGTGTTTACCACTGACAGTGGGCTCCCACAGGCAGTCGACTCTCAGCCTCAGGCACCTCAGGGTCCTTGAGCTAAGGTGGTCACATGCACAGGGGGCGTGTAGAGTTCCCCAAGAGGGGACAAGCTCTTACACGGCAATCTTCCCTCTGGTGGTTGTAGGCTTCCCCCAGAGGAGCAAAGACTAGGATGAAGGTTGAGTTTTAGGGTTGATGGGTGACCCAGGGTTTACTGCCCATTATTCTCTTCTCTTTATCGCTCTCACCCAGAGCTGAGAGAAGTCTTGGACAGTGGGTAAAATTTAGAGGGGCCTGACTGTGGCTTCAATCCTATCAGTTGGTGGTGTGCCCAACGAGTTCTCAGCTCTTGTTCTCGAGGGTCTTCTGGTGCCCTCCCTACTGCACATCACCCTGGGAAAGTGCACCACACCCCAGACTATCATAGCTCCCACCCACACCCAGGAAAGAGCATCCACTGGATGTGAGGAGCCCTGGGTTCATGTCCCAGCCCTGCCAACAACAACTACCTTGGGCAAGTCACTTAGCTTCTCTGGGACTTAATTCCCTCAGCTGTAAAAAGGAGATATTAATCCTATCAGGCCCTCTGTGCTACCTTGAGGATCAGATGATGAATGTGAAAGTCTTCAATTTACCCTAAAGTGTGATCAGTATTTATTATAACTTGTCCTGGAACCTCTTTCTTCCTTCGGCTGAGATATAAGTGGTTAGTAATGAACTACTGTTTCCCTTCCAGACAATTATTTGTACTTGTAACCACTACCTCCCATGCCTTTATTTAGAGAAAAGAGTAGGGAATAACTCTTAAGTTCACGGGCATGCTGGTGAAGAGCGACTTCTGAGCAGAAGTCCTGCTTCCTTCACTGGAGACTTTGTTGGTGTTGCCATTCTCCTTGGGAAAGGGGGACCTTGTTATCTACTTCAGGGAAGTCCTTGTGCAGAAGGCTGGTGGGGGAGAGACTTTCCGAGGACAAAAAGCTCCATGGCAAACCCAACTTCACACGCTTCCTTCAGTTGATGCTTCTATGAGGCTGTTCTGAGCTGAAAACACCACAGCAGTGTGATGGGGAAATAATCCCTCCTGTGCATCCCAGTGTTAGGCTGGTTAAAGGGGAGAAAACTGCCAGAGAGTTTAGCAGTGTTTGAAGTCTCGTGCCAAATTCAAGGTGTTTGTTTTCATGCAGATAAGTTGGCAGCTGCTTTCTTTCTTTCTTGCTCCATCCTTCCTTCTGCATACCACGCAAATTCTTGTTTTCCACCCAAAGGGCTCAATTTCTTTCTGAGCCATATCGGTTTTCTAGTCTCCCATTTCCTCCTCATCCTACACATATGGCCACTGCTCCATCTCAGAGTTTCCCCGTAAACCTTGGTGTAGCCACGCAACGCCTCTCTCAGCATTTGGCTCATAAATGAATTCATTCTTCAGTCTAACTCAATTCTCTATAGCACTCTCCTGTTTCCAAATTCTCATCAGGCTGCTCATTATATACTGAATTAAGGTCCATCTCCTAGCCTGGCCTCAGAAGCCTTCTTCCATCTGGTCCCAGGGCAGCAGCCAGCACAGACCCAGGGCCAGATGTACCATTTCCATGGGCTGATACAGCCCCAGGCCCAGAGAGGGTGCATGGCTTGGAAAGGGGAGTTTGACCTGGATATTACCCCCATTGAACCCACTCACCCTGGTGCCTTTGTCGGGCACCTGTTGGTCCCAGACAGCCTTTTCAACCTCATCTACTGCTTTTCCTTTACTTCTACCCACCTCCCTGGCCCAATGCCCTACTCACTGCCTCTCTTAAAGACTCACCCTGTCCTGTGTCTACACATTTGTTATATTATTACGTCCACCACATTCTTTAATGTCTCTCTTTAAAAAAAAAAAAAAAACACACACAATAATTCATTTCTTTTTCTTCTAAAGCTTTGTGAATTTACAAAAAAAAAAAAAAAAAGATTAAAGTTTACAGACTGCTCGGTGCAAACTAAGAGGTGAGACCCTGAGCCACCGCAATCACTGGGTGTTTGCCAGATATGTACTGGCATCTTATTTGTTTCATCTCCTTCAAAGATGCTGCAGCCCTCACACACCATCTCACATGACATACTTGGCTCATTAGTCAAAGTCACTGGAATGGTACAGGGGTTTTTGTTTGGGGGAATTTTGTGTTTTTTTTTGGGGGGGGGGGGGCTTCCTGCTATAAAATGAAATTGTCAGTTCATTTCTGAGACATAAATTGGTCAATAAATTCATTTTGTTCTGCTTTTACTTTACACAAAGCTTCACATTCAACCTAATACCTTTTGAGCTGCATTTTCTTCTCTGCTGTTAGTGGTTAGAGTTGCTGCTGTGGGGCTTCTCTCTGCTTTGCTATAGATTTGAGCAAGTTCCAAGCACCAATGGCCTTTCGCCTGTGCTCACAGCAAAATCTCTTCCTTTTTCTTTCTGTACCATTGGTTAAGAGAAGCCCGGCTGAGAAATAGTAACAGGCAGTGAGAAACAAAAATGAGACTATTTTATCTAATATGCACTTGTTATACATTTAAGATACACGTTTTTTAAAATTAATACACTTCTTTTTGAGCAGTTTCACTTTAGGTTCACAGAAAAATTGAGAGAAAAATACAAAGTTCTTTTATACTCCCTCATCCCTATTAACATCTTGCGTTAATGTGATACATTAGTTTTAATTAATGAACTAATATTAAAACATTATTTTATAATGGTTTCCATTCGAGATCACTCTTTGCGTTGTACATTCTGTGGGTTTTGACAAATGTCTAATGACGTGTATCCACCTTTACAATATCATACAGAATCCCCTGTGCACCAGCTTTCATCCCTTCCTTCCGCTCCTGCTATGAACCTCTGCCTGTGTGTCTGAATCCTTAGTTCTCTATTTCCTCCAAATCCTGATGCTGACAAATCCACCTCAGTGCCCCTTGTCCGTGGGGTAAAGTAGGAAAGGGAGAACTGGGGAGGGGGTGCAGGTGCTGCAAGCTTCCCTCTGAGGCCAGCATTCCTGGGGCTTTGTTCTTTTTTTCTGCTCCCCCAGTACCCCTCCAGGAAGGAGGGTAGCTACCCAAATCAATAAAAGCCAAACCTACTACTTTTCTCCCTTCTTCTTTGAGCTGCCTCACATTAGATCCAGGAAAAATGAGAGGAAATTGGCATTCATGAAAGAAAAATATCCAATGGCTCAGTGGTTGAGCGTCAACCTATGAACCAGGAGGTCATGGTTCCTTTCCCGGTCAGGGCACATGCCAGGATTGTGGGCTTGATCCCCATTTGGGTGCAGGAGGCAGCTGATCAATGATTCTCTCTCATCATTGATGTTTCTGTCTCTCTCTCCTCTCCCTTCCTCTCTGAAATTAATATAAATATATTTTAAAAATTAAAAAAGAAAAGTGAAACCTACATCCTTTTATTTTGTGGTGACGGATTTAAACCTTTCTAAAAACACATTTTATCTGAATGTTGGTAGAAAGCATCTATTTCATTATACTTGCAAAGTTCAAGTGTTAAAAATAGGGTTTGGGAATATTTTTGTAACTCATGTAATTTTGAGAATTTCCAGGAACAGTCTAGCAATGTTCCTTCCAAGAAAACAACTCTGGTTGTCCTATTTGGGTGTCAAGGAGACAACCACATGGGCAAGGTGACAGTCAAAATATGTAGGAACTTATAGGCACTGGTGCATGTTAGTCAGGATGCACTGAGTTATGTTGCAGTAACAACCCTGCAACATTAGTGTCTTAAAATAGATTTATTTTTTGGTCACATTCCATGCTCTTCCTGCATTGGTGGGGATAAAGGGTGTGCTTGCTTAAATGCTCTGCTGTTACCATCTTGAAAGTCTTAATAATTTTTAAAGTTTTTATTGAATTTATTGGGGTGATATTGGTTAATAAAATTATATATGTTCCCAAGTGTACAATGCTATAATATATCATCTGTGTATTGTATTGTGTGTTCACCACCTAACGTCAAGTCTTCTCCCATCACTATTATCCCCTCTTTATCCTCTCTACCTACCACAACCCCTTTCCCTCTGGTAATCACCATGCTGTTGTCTGTGTCTATGAGTCTTTATGTTTTTTGCTTAATCCCTTTACCTTTTTCACCCAACACTCTAACCCTTCCCCCCTTTGACAGCTGTCAGTTTGTTCTCTGTATTGGTGAGTCTGTTTCTCTTTTGTTTATTAGTTTATTTTGTTCATTAGATTCCACATAAGAGTGAAATCATATGGCACTTGTCTTTCTCTGACTGGCTTATTTCACTTAGCATAATGCTCTCCAGGTTCATCTATGCAGTTGCAAAAGGTAAGATTTCCTTCTTTTTTATGGGTGAATGGTAAATGTACCACAGCTTTTTTACCCACTCATCTAATGATGGGCACTTGGGCTGCTTCCAAATCTTGGTTATTGTAAGAAATGCTGCGATGAATATAGAGGTGCACATATTCTTTTGAATTAGTGTTTCACGTTTCTTTGGGTATATTTCCGGAAGTGGAATCTCCGGGTCATAAGATAGTTCCATTTTTAACTTTTTGAGGAATTTCCATACTGTTTTCCATAGTGGCTGCACCAATCAGCATTCCCACCAACAGTACACAAGGGTTCCCTTTTCTCCACATCCTCACCAACACTTATTGTTTATTGATTTATTGATGATACCATTCTAACAGGTGTGAGGTGATATCTCATTGTGGTTTTAATTTACATTTCTTTGATGATTAGTGACATTGAACATCTTTTCGTATGTCTATTGACCATGTGTATGTCCTCTTTGGCGAAGTGCCTATTTAGGTCCTTTGTCCATTTTTTAATTGGATTGTTTGGTGTGTTTTTTTGGTGTTACATTTCATAAGTTCTTTATAAATTTCGGATATGAATTCCTTATCAGATGTATCATTGGTGAATGTGTTCTTCCATTCATTGGATTATCATTTTCATTTTGTTGATGGTTTCCTTTGCTGTGCAAAAACTTTTTAGTTCAATGTAGTCCCATTTGTTTCCTTGCTGGAGGAGTTATATCAGAAAAAAATATTGCTATGAGAAATGTCTGAGATTTTACAGCCTATGTTTTCTTTTTCTAGAATTTGTATGGTTTTGAGTCTTACATTTAAGTCTTTTAATCTTTTTAAATTTATTGAGACTTGTCTTGTGGCCTAACATATGGTCTATCCTAGAAAATGGTCCATGTGCACTTGAAAAGAACATATATTCTGGTACTTTGGGGTGAAATGGTCTGAAGACATCAATTAAATCTATTTGATCTAGTGTGTCATTTAGGGCCACAGTTTCCTTATTGATTTTCTGTCAGGAAGATCTATCCATTGATGTCAACGGCATGTTAAAATCAGACACTGCCTATGACAGGCCCTGGGCAACATGTTTGGAGCTACAACGTGATCCACAGTTGGTGGTTGCCTCTGCTGGGCCTTGGTGTGAGTGGGAAGGACAAAGCTGTGCACCAAGGTCAACTCCCACCAGCACTCAGCCAGGGGCAGGTCAGCAAAAGGCCCACAGCATTCCAGTATCTGCCTCTGCCTGCCAGCTGCGTCAGGCCCCCTCACTGAAAGAGCCTCTAGCAGTATTCCAGTTGCATGAGGCAGGTTCAGTGAGTCACCAGGTAGAGGTGATTGGAGTTCATCAGTTTGGTACAGGTTCACACTCAGTGCCAGAACTGGGTCTGAGATCACTCAGCAAAAGTCTCAGGGTATAGCAAGTCAGGCTGCTCTCCACTGGGTGCCCACAGATTTTTGTGGTGTGGTGGGGTGGGGTCTCATGGAATCATCAGGGTGGGGCTAAGAGTTTATCAGTCCCAAACAGACCAAGATTTGGCTCTGTGAAGGGAGGCTCTGCACCACTCAGGCATGTGAGGGAGAATGGCCCCCATCCCTAGAGCCACATAATTCAGTCTGTCCCAGATTCTGCCAGGAGCTGAGCTCAGCAGGATGGTGCTGCCAGGAATCATGAGTCACATTGGTGGGGCTAGTGGATCTCCTGTGCCAGTCAGGAATGGGGAATTATGGGGAGGTGGCCCCCACCCCAGAGCCACCCAACTCCGTCTGTTCTGGATTCTGCCCAGATCTCCTGGGGAGCCCATGCTTGGCAGGGCAGGACCACCAGGAGCCCAGAGGGTGGGGCTAGCATATCTCTCATGAGGTCAGGTTTACAGGAAAGTGAGGAGAATTACTCCTGCTTCAAAAGCACACAATCCAGTCACTGATACCCCCTGAGTCTGCCTGAACCTCTGCCCCCTGACTCAGGCAGCTGACTCCTCAGCAGGGCATGTGCTCCTCAGGATAGGGTGCATTCCCCAAGCTGATGTCACAAGGAAGGTAGTGCTCCACCCAAGAAAGTGGATGTCTCTGGTGTGGGAGAGGGACTCAGCACAGGGATCCTGGTCCCTTCAGCTCTCTCCCCAGAGCCACAAACCCCAGTCTCTCCTCACACGACTCTAGTCTACTTCTCCCTCAATAGACATTTTTAACTAAGAAGACATACAGATGGCCAACAGGTACATGAAAAGATGTTCAATGTCACTAATTATCAGGGAAATGCAAATCTAAACACAATGAGATATCACCTCACATCTGTTAGAATGGCTATTATCAATAAAGCAACAAGTGACCAGTTTTGGTGAGGATGTGGAGAAAAGGGAACCCTCATGCACTGTTGATGGGAATGTAAACTGGTGCAACCAACTGAAAAACAATATAGAAGTTTCTCAAAAAATTAAAGACAGAATTATCATATTTTACTTCTGGTATTTATCTGAAGAACTCTAACGCACTAATTCAAAAAGATATATGCACTCCTATGTTCATTGCAGAATTATTTACAATAGCCAAGATATGGGAACAGCCTAAGTGCCCACCATGAATGAATGGGTACAGAAGATGTGGTACAGCCCTAGCTGGTTTGGCTCAGTGGGTAGAGCATCAGTCCACGGACTGAAGGGCTGTGGGTTCCATTCCGGCCAAAGGCACATACCTTGATTGCAAGCTCGATCCTCAGCCCTGGTAGGGTCACGTGCAGGAGACAACCAATTGATGTGTCTCTCTCACATCGATGTTTCTCTCTCTCCCCCTCCCTTGCACTCTCTCTAAAAATCAATGGAAAATATCCTTGGGTGAGGATTAACAAAAAAAGAAAAAGCAAGAAAGAAAAGAAAATGTGGTACATATATGCAATTGAATATTACTCAGCTTTAAAAAAGAAGGAACTCTTGCCATTTGGCAACATGGGTGGACTTTGAGGGTATTATGCTGAGAGCTGGAGCTCTGAGCCAAGTGATATCAATCTGCAGTGGTCGGGGAGCTGAAGACTGAGTTCAATCATGTGGCCAGTGACTCAGTTAATCATGCCTTGTAATGAAATCCCAAGGAAAATCTGGACACTGAGATTTGGGCGAACTTCCTGGCAGGTGACTACATCAGTGTGTTGGAAGGATGATGTAGCCTGGATTTGGCATGGGAAGGACCTGGGGGCTCTGAGTTCAGGACCCTCCCAGACTTCTCCCTATGGGCCTCCTCATCTGGCTAGTGCCTATTTGTATCCTTTATAATAAAACCAAAATTGTAAGTATAGCACTTTTCTGAGTTCTGTGAATCATTCTAGTGAAACAACATCCTGAGGGGAGAGTAGGAAGCCGGGACCTCTCCTACCTCTGAGGGACAAACAAGGAAGTGGCTGGAGTATGGGCCACCTGGTAAGAGCTGTACCTTAAACTCCCAAATTTGTAACCAGTTGTTCAGAAGTATGGGTGGCCTGAGGATCCCTGAACTGTGGCTATGTGAAGGATGACAGTTTTGTTGGAGACTGTGGCCTAAACCTGTGGAGTCTGGGGAGTTAGTATCAGAACCACACCGCAGTATTGCAAATATGAAGTGCAGGAAGGAAGCCATACTTCCCACGGTTGCCATTGGTAATGAGAGTGAAGGAGATGAAGAGGTCTCCACGGGCAAAGCAAGCCTTTCCGGACCTCTGCTCTTACAACCAGGGCATTCTCCCTCCACTGGCAACCTCAGAGGAGCTGGGTTTTGGTAATAAAATATGTGAGTTTTCCCAGGCCTCATAGGTACAAATGAGGTGGTTATATTTATGTCCTTATTTTTCAAGTTCTTCCCACATCCACCCCTAAGTGCCAGCGCCCCATGACAATTTCTGGAGTGCCCAGGATGGCTCGTGTATACTCACAACAAGCACAGTCAGCTCTTTCTGAGGCCCACAGGGCACTGTAGCTTCCACTGGATGGGACTGCATTGGATAAACTATGCTTGCCCCTCTGGGTCCCCTCCCCACTTTCCTCAGCCAGGCCTGGTGTCCTGCAATGCTGACCTTTATGAGTTGCATCATCCAGGCCACTTTGCCCTGGTTTATGGTCAGGTTCAGCCAAGGAAGGCGCTGGAAGGAGGAGGAGGGTGAGGTCAGGGTGTTTATTTCCTGCTGTCTCCCAGCAGTGGGTTGGCTGATTCCCCTAAGAAAGGCTACAGCTCTTCCGCAGGTGCAAGAAGCAAGGACACAGCTATCTTACTGTATGTACACTGCACAGGTGTGCCCCCTATAACCCAACATAGTGAGGTAACTATTTGGAAATAAGCATCTTTTGTCTAAGTCAGTATTAAAGTATGTCACTGACCAGCAGGTAGCGGGCTTGGAGGAGGCTGCTTAGCGAGGCTGTAGCTCTAAGGATGGCTCCTGTATAGCTTCCTATCTTGGAGGCTGCTGCGACTTTGTAGGAAAGCTGTATGGTTACCTAGCTGGTGTTCAGCTACTTATGGGACTTTACTTTGGAGAACTGCTTTCTCCAATAGCTCCTGTCATAGCAATGGCTACATGGCCACTGGCTCCTACAATAAAGACTCTCTTATATATACCCACGACTGCTTTTGTCTTCTCCGTCGAATACCTGGCATCCCAGGAGGTCCAGTCCAGGAGGTCCAGTCCCTGGCAGCGGGGCTCAGACCTGACATTCCCCTTGACCTCTGGCAGCTGGAGCTCAGGAACAAAGTACAGCCAACCAGGGCCTCACCTTGTGTGAGAACTTGGGTAGATTACCTAACCTCTCTGAGCTTCAGTTTCCTTATCTGTGAACTGTGCTCCTTACTGCTCGTGTTCTATGGATTGTTGGGGAGTTTAACAACGCATTCAAGCATTCTTCAAAGTTGCTGGTTCAGAGGACACCTCCCATAAGTGCGTGCTGCTGTCAGTTGAACGTCCCATGATGCAGGAGCCCCAAAGGAAGGTGCCTGATACCTCCAGCCATCCTACGAGAGGGGAGGGGCATTTGAGAGTTGCGGGAACGTGGGAAGAACTGCTTGCAGTCGTGTTATACAGGGCGAGGCAAAAGTTGGTTTACGATTGTACATATGGGAAATAATACAATAATTAATACAAAATAATACAAGGATAAACGGTGTTTCACGTACAACTGTAAACCTACTTTTGACTCACCTTAAATGTTGGTTTATATCAGTCAAATATATCTTTTTATATTTCTTGGCAAGAATGCTTGTCAAAGAGAGTGGGCAGGGAACCTGAACAGCCAGGGTAGTTGGCATATGAGAGAGTAACTAGAGGGAAGAGGGCACCAGGGGAGAAGGTGCTAGAAAGAAGAGCTGAACCCATAGCTCAGTGTTGTCTAAATAGTCCTGTGTGCGGTCTCTCAGTGGCCCTATAGTGGGGGTGGGGGCCGGTGGGGGGTGGGAACACACTAGAGGGGTGGGGTGAGAGCAGCATGGATGCTGGTGTCCGGAGACCTGAGTTCTAGTCTTGTCCCTGACATTCATGAACGACCTGGGAGCTCTGAGTCTTATTTCATGTACTAGTGCCTGCCTCACAATGGTGTGAACAGTGAATAGGCCACTGATGTTTTCATAGTTATGATTCACATGCCATAAAATTCACCCCTTTAAAATACACGCTTTTATTGCTTTTCATACTCACAGAATTGTGCAACCAGCACCACTCTCTCGCATTAGAACATTCTTATTGTCTGTACCCATTATCAGCCTCTTCCTATTCTTCCCCCAAGAGGTTTATTTTCAAACTGTGTAGTGCTATACTCATTTTGATTGGTATAGAAAAGTTGATTAGTAATAGCACTTCATCATGGCTGCACAATAGTCTGCTTCTAAAGTAATATCACAATGCTTTATCAGGATCAGTAATATGTGGCTTGAGAATTGTGTCAGGAGTAAGCTCAGCAAGGGAATGTTAAAGATAAAGATGTTTAAGAAACACAATTTATTTGTGTCTTATAGAATAGCCTAGGAAGCTGACTACTCCATCTTCCCTAGGCTATGGCTTTCTTCCTCAGGACCCAAAATCTCAGCAAGAGCTCCAGCCATCATCTCCTTGCTCCAGATAGCAAAATGCAGGAAGGGATGAAAAGGGCATGCCACGGGTCTTTAAGGAAGGGTCTCAGAAACTGTCACACAACACTTCTGCTAACATCTCATTGACCAGAACTCAGGTATATGGCCACACCTCGCTGTAAGGAAGGCTGGGAATCTAGCCTTATTCCAAATAAGCAGTTAAAATTTGAGGTTTGCATTGTTATGAAAGAGGGGAGAAGAGTATTAACATCTGTCAGCAATTGCTATAATAATTCTGCATAACAAATAACACATAACTCAGTGACATACAACCATGAGCATTTCTTTTTTTGCTCTTAGGTTTGTAGGTTGGCAGGGAAAGCTCTGCTTGAGGCTGCAAGTCTGCTGGGCTAGGACTGAAGCTCAAGTTGGCTCAAGTCTACGTATCTCCATATTTTCCTTGGACCAGCCCTACTAGGACATGTTCTTTTCATAAAATTGCAGGAGCACAGTATGCCTCTTGAGACTTCTTGAGTCACTCCTGCCCACATTCCACTGACCAAAGCAAGGCACATGGCCACTCCAATATCCATGGCAGGAGCTGTCCTCCACTCACATTACTAGGGAACACTGTAATGTCACATGACAAAGGGTGTGTGTGCAAAATTCTAATACAGGAAGTGTCTGAAGAATGGTGAGCAATGACTCATCCTGCCACAGAGGACAACCAATATTCCCAGGAAATGCAGTATCAGTGGCCTTTGTGCCCTGAGATCTCCCAGGGGCCTCCTGCTGCTGTTCTTAAAATTGAAGTCTTGCCCTGCCGATGTGGCTCAGTGTTGGAGCTTCGACCTATGAACCAGGAAGTATGGTTCAATTTCTGGTCCGGGCACATGCTCGGGTTGTGGGCTTGATCCCCAATGGTGGGCGTGCAGGAGGCAGCCAATCAATGATTCTCTCTCATCATTGATGTTTCTATCTCTCTCTCCCTCTCTGAAATCTATAAAGATATATTAAAATAATAATAATTTTTTAAAAATTGCAGTCTCCTGCTCTGGCTTCCTACTTTTGATGGCCCCACTTTCCAGGTAGGGACTGTGTTAGTATAGCCTCTCTCATGGGCTTTCTAAGCCAGAATTCCTAGTTCCTGGCCTCACCAGCTACCCTACCATTTCCTCTGAGATCTCATCAAGAGAAGCAGGGCTTCCAGGGGTCCTGGACTACCCACCCCAAATCCCCAACCCTGGCCCAGGACCAGCTGTGATCAGACCTTTCTGCTCCAGTTCCCAGGGGTCCAACCAAGGTCAGAGCCCTTTCTTCTGTTCAGTCACCCAAACACAAAAGTGTTCTGTGCTGCTTTCTTGTACACTATGGTTTGATGCTATATCTGGCAGAGAGTGAAGGCCCTCAAGTCACAGAAAAGCTTGTTTATCTTTCCCGGGGTAGGACAAGAGTCTACAGCAGTGAAAATTCAGAACTCAGATTCACTTTTCAAAGGGTGACCTTTCCATAGTTTATGTTCTCAATAAATCACCCTGCTAAATTGTAATTGGTTGAGCTTAAGGCAAAATTCCAAGAGGCTTCATCAACATTTTAGTGTAAATAACCTTCAGTGTGTTTCAGTACTGCTATCCTGCTTAGTCCATTTCCATTAGTAATGTGAATAAATCATTTCCTTGGATACAGTCCAAAGTTAGCACCAATTATGAAACCTACTCAGGAATTAGTTAATGCAGAAGCTATTGAAAAACAGTTTTCTTCAATAAGAGCTGTCCACTCTCTGCTACCATCTTCCCTCCTGGAAGGTTGTTTTGGTGTGGTCTTTACAAGCTGATTTCTAAACATCCTCTCAAGAAGGTTACATAAAAAAATAAGCCACAAATCTTTTATAAAGTTAAACATACACTTATAACCCAGGATTTCCATGCCTAGGTATTTTCACCCAGACAGATGAAACTTCTATCCATCCCACACAGAGACTCGCACATAAATGTTCATAACAGTTTTATTCTTAACAGCCCCAAACTGCAAAAACCTACATGTCTATCAACAGATGAATGGCTAAACAAATTGTGGAATCTACGTACAATGGAAAACTCTTCAGAAGTAAAAAGGAAGGCACTGTCCGTACATGTGACAACATAGATATTACGCTAAGTGAAAGAAGCCAGACACAAGAGATCATGTACTGTTTCATTCCATTTATATGACACCGTCTTAGTCAGTTTGGGCTGCTTAACAGAATACCATAGACTGGGTAACTTATAAGCAACAAAAATGTATTTTTGTAGGCGGGAAGTCCAAGATCAAGGGGCAGGCAGATTTGGCGTCTGGTGAGGGCCGTCTTTTTGGTTCATAGATGGCTGTCTTCTCAGTGTGTCCTCACAGAGCAAAAAAAGGCACAGGAGCTCTCCGGGATCCCTTGTTTAAGGGCACTACTCCCATTCGTGATGGCTTCATCCTCATGACTTAAAATCCTCCCAAAGGCCCACCTCCTAACTATCATATTGGAAGGTGAGGTTTCCACATATTTTGGGGCAGTGGAAGAGAATTTCCCACTCTCCCCTTCTTTAGTTCTTATGGCTGGATTAGTTATCCTACTATATAAAAACCCAGGGTCCATAATGACTGACCAAAGGCTCGACCAAACACCAAAAGTCAGTCCTGCAGTCAGGTGACCCAGCATTGACTACCAAGGGGGCTGCGGATCAGGACTGGAGAGAGGCCCAGAGAGAGAGGCAGGGTCTGATCTGCAGCCTCCATGGCAGCTGTTGATCAGCCGTTGTCTCTCTTTCTCTCTGGACTTCACCAGCAGCCATGCCTCTGTTTCTCTCTTGGCCTCCGTGGGGGCTGCTGATCAGCCTTGCCTCTCTGATCAGGCCTGGAGATAGACCTGGAGATGCTGACTGGCATAGAAACCGACTAATCAGAACCAAATCTGGGTGAACTGTGAGGAGCCAATAGGAGGCGGAGCTTTTGATGCTGACTGGCATAGAAACCCACTAATCAGAACCAAATTGGCTGGCAGGGGAGAGCAGTTGGGGGCAAGATCAGGCTGGCAGGGGAAGGCAGTTGGGGCAACCAGGCTGGCAGGAAAGGACAATTGGATGTGAGATCAGGCCAGCAGGGGAGGGCCACTGGGGCAAGATCAGGCCTGCAAGGGAGGGCAGTTAGGAGCAATCAGGCAGGCAGGCAGAGGCAGTTAGGGGCAATCAGGCAGGCAGGCAGGTGAGTGGTTAGGAGACAGTGGTCCCAGGTTGCGAGGGGGATGTCTGGCTGCCGATTTAGGCACGATCCTACAGGGCAGCCAGACAACCCCCAACGGGCCCCCGATTGGAGAGGGTACAGGCTGGGCTGGTGAACCTCCCCCTCCATGCATGAATTTTGTGCACCAGGCCACTAGTTAAATAATAAAATTGACACAAGACTGGACTAACAGAAGAAAGGAAACAACTTAATACATGTGCACAGGAGAATCAGTATGATGCTCAGATCATAAAAGGAGGCTCAAAAGGTGATTAAACTAGGCACCTTTTTATACTTTTTAGGTAAAGAAACAGTAAGTGTGTGAGCCATTGACAGGACAAAGAAAGTTAGTGCTTATTAGAGAGTGCTCTAGGCAGGTTTGGTTATTTGTAAGTGAGGAATCTAAGCAAAGTCTGGGCCCACGTAGTAAACCAGTAAAGGCATTATGAGATTTATTTAGACTCACCTTTTCTACTTTGGATTTTATAAGATAAAGTTGTGTCTCAGGACTTCAGGGGTGGAAAAGGCAGCTGTCACGAAGATTTGGCTACTGTTTTTAATGGGACAGACGAGAGTCAGCGAGCTTTTCCTGCTCTGGCTGCTTCTCGGGAGATTTTAGTTTGAAATAGTTCATATGCTGGAGTGGAATGTCTTGGAACAGCCTGCCCTGGGCCCTGGCAATATGAACTTTGGAGGGACACAAACATTCTGTCGTAAACAGACACCCTAGAAAAGTTAAAAACAATCTATAGTGATGGTAGTCAGAACAGTGGGGTTGGTTGGAAAGAGGGGAGAAGGAATTTTCTAGGTGATGGAAATGTTTTCTGTCTTGATTGGGGTGATGGTGACACCATGTATATATTTACCAAAACCATCAAACTCTGCACATTAGATCTGAGCATTTCACTGTATATAAATTATACCTCAATAAAAATACTTTTATAGCCCTAGACAGTTTGGCTCAATGGATAGAGCATCAGCCTGCAGACCAAAGGGTCCTGGGTTCAATTCCTGTCAAGGGCAAGTCCCTTGGTTGTAGGCTCCTCCCTGGCCCGAGCCTTGGTCTGGGCTCCTGTGCGAGGCAACCAGTCGATGTGTTTCTCTGACATGATGTTCCTCTCACATGATGTTTCTCTCTGTTTTCCCCTCTCTCTTCCACTCTCCCTAAAAAAATCAATGGAAAAATATCCTCAGGTGAGGATTAACAAAACAAACAAACAAACAAAAAACTTTAAAAAAATCAGACTATTTTCTCAAATATCCCAAGAGTAAACTTAGGAGATCCGTGTCCTGAATATCAATGGAGACATCGGTGACCTTCGAGCTAGAGAGGTGGTTTGCAACATGCGATCGACAGCCAACTGGCAGCATTTTCATTTTGTGTCATCAATCATTTATGAAAGAATTTTCTGAAAATGGAGTATGAGGCTCATCCAAACAGGTCCTTAAAACCATTTTTCAGGTGGATCTCTGTTCAGTAAACTTAAAATGTCATTATGGGTGGCTTTGACATCAAGGTTCCATGATGGTCCCTTGCTGAGAAGCAGGGCTTGTCCAAGCCTTCAGTCCTTGGATCAGAAGAGACTGTGACATATGGGTCAGGAAGAGCACCTCTCTAGCCCAGACAAAACATGAGATTGTGGAGGCACCACAGAGTTGGAGGAGACCACGGGCCCTGTTTTCTGGGGTGGTGGAAAGAGCTCTGGACTTGGAGTCCGGAAGCATGAAGATAAACTTTGCCCTTCCAATAACCTTCACTGACCAATAACGCTATCTGGGGTCCTGCAGACACTCAACCAGAGAGAAACAGTGCTGTGACCTTGGGCACGGTTGCCACTCCTGCAACCTATCCAGGGCCTCGGGACTCTTAGAACTGGATGTTCATTATCACAATCCCTTGACTCAAATCCTTTATAATCCCCATGCTCCTGTCTCTGGCAGGAAGGGCAAAAATCTTCTTTGTGTTGAAGACCTTGCTTTGTTTAATGTGGGTCTGAAGAGACTGTGACATATTGATCAGTAAGAGCACCTCTCTAGCCCCAGACAAAACATGAGATTCTGAAGGCACCACAGAGTTGGAGGACAGATACCAGTACCCACAGCCTCCAGTGCTTCTCAAACCCCAGGTTACAGGGAAATGTTGCTGGGGGCTGATGGTCCCTCTCCCCATTTTGATCATGCATAGTTTGCTGATACCCACCAATGATGTTATTTTAGGCAACTAGCAGACAAGCTGTCTTTTCAGTTATTTAACCCACTCCAGTTCTGTATAATCCTGCCAGTGACTGCTATCGCTGGTCACTTCAAGGAAGTCATTGGTAGAATAAAAAATGCACCACGATGGCCCTACTGGTATTGAAATGCGTCTGTTCCCTGCTGAACACCTGCTGTCAGGAGCCCCCGAAGGCCACGCCCCCTGCAGCTCAGGGCCTTCTCCTGGGCCTTCTCAGATTCAGCAACTGAAGGGCTAGAGCTTTGCCTTTCAAGGGAGCCTGATACACTGGTCCCTTGGTATAATTAGTTGTGGTCCATGATGCACTAGTTATTGTACTTCAACCATTATCCCAGTCCTCAGGGAATGGGGTAAGGCTGCCTTGTCTGCTTCTAGGTTTTTTATGATTGTCAAACATATTTTGTCCAAGTACAGAGTAAGCCCTTCTCTGTGAATGGGGCCATCATTAGGGACTCAGCAGGATGTGGCCCAGTTGGTGGCAGTGAGAGTCCCAGGAGGAACCACAGCCAGGCAGACCTGCTTACCAGATGGGGAAGCCATGGGGCTCAGGGAGGACAACCAGTCCAGTGGAGAATGAGGGTCTGGAGAATAAGGGTCAGCAGCAGTAGCAGTCAGCATCCCTGCCTCCTGCCCCGGACAATACCGTGGGATGGGACTCTTCAAGTCAAATGGCCTTATGTTTGCAAAGATTTTTCCTTTCTAACTAGGCAAGTGGGCTTGATGCTGCTGAGCAAGTTTTAATTCTTAAGCAATTCTCCTTTCCCTGAAAGGGAGGCCCTGCGGGAAGACATCACAGGCTGAGACAGGCAGACTCTGCAATGGAGGCCCAGGGAGTGGTTGCTGGAACGCTTCCTATCTGCAGTTGAGTCACATGCCGAAAGGGGAAATGCCAGGCTTGTGTTTACTTATGTGGTCAAGTCAACCACACTGTGGTATGTTGATCAAACTAAAACCCACCTTTGAAATAATACATATTGCCATGCCTAGAAACTCAAGATAAACAGTTTCTGCTTTGAATTGCATAGTTTACTTGAAAATTGCAATGCACCTATCATTTACTCTGAAGCCTTTATGTCAACCTTTGACCAAAAACACTAAAGTTCTGGAGAATATGATGAAATAAATGTTATTGTCTTCATTAACATGCTTAGCACTGTGCCTGAAGCAGAAAAGATGTTCAACAGATGGTAGCAATGTTCATTCTCTTTCATTAATTTTTGAGAAACATTTAAAATTTTTATATCTAAGCCAAAAGAGTTAGAAGAAGAAGAAGAAAAAAAGCAGTCACCCCTGTACTTGAGACTCCTGTAGGGAGATTTTAAAAGACATTGTAGCCCTAGCTGGTTTGGTTCAGTGGACAGAGCATTGGCCCTCAGACTGAATGGTCCTGGGTTTGACTGCCAAGGGCATGTACCTGCCTTGCAGGCTAGATCCCTGGTCCTGATCTGGGCGTGCAGGAGGCAACCAATCGATATGAGACACATTGATGTTTCCCTCTCTGTGTCTCTCCCGCTCTCTTCCACTCTCTCTGAAAAATATAATAAAATATGGAAAAATATCCTCCAGTGAGGATGCACAAAACAAAACAAAAAAGGCATTATAATTATTGTCCAGGGTTTCTCAGTCTTGACACTATTGACACTTGGGGCCAGATAGTATTTGCTGTCTATGTATATGGTGTTCTGGACATTGTAGGATGTTTAGCAATATCTTTGGCCTCTCTCCCAGGATGCCAGTGGCACCCCCTTCTCGACTGTGTAAACCAAAAATGTCTTCAGACATTTACCAAATGTCCTCTGGGCAGAAGAAAGGTGCAAAATTTCCTCCAGTCAAGAGCAACTGACCATCAAATTCTCTGTATGAACTGTATCAGAGGGGAACAAATTCTATGCTCAACCACAACTATCTTATTAAAAAGTAGCCCTGGCTGGTTTGGCTCAGTGGATAGAGCATCGGCCTGCAGACTGAAGGGTCCCAGGTTCGATTCCAGTCAAGGGCACATGTCTGGGTTGTGGGCTCGATCCCCAGTAGGGGGCATGCAGGAGGCAGCCGATCAGTGATTCTCGTCATTGGTGTTTCTATCTCTCTCTCTCCCTCTCCCTTTTTCTCCAAAACCAATAAAAATATATATTTTTTAAAAAAGTAAATCTGTTGTGCAATTGGCCTTTTTGGCTAGGTCTAGCCCGCTGACAGTTCGGGACATGCTCAGATCAGCCTGGAGCTGAATTTGTGGAGAAGCAGCCATCCAAAAGTGCTTATTCCTAGCAGAGATGTCAGAGAAACCTTGCCAATGAAGAGTACTCATAGATATTGAATACATTATTTTTTAAAAACAGCTTTTAAAATGTAGGGCTAGTGTTAGGTCTGATCAAATAATCGAATTGATACCCCCTTCCTAGGAAACTGACCTTTAGGTCATTTTGCAATTGACATTCCCTTTCGCTTAGATCACATTCCATTTGCTAAAACCAGTAATTTTTCTCTCCGGACTTGCCCAGGATCTGGACCCGCCCAGAGAATTCCCCACACAGAAAAAGCCCGCCTAGAGTCCTTTAAAATCTCTGACTCCCCATCCCTGGGTGCTGGCACCATTTTGGGGCTCAGCCCATCTGGTTTCCAGATGACCTAATAAATGTATAATTCTTTACCACTTTCGGCTTCATGCATTCCTCTTTTGATGACCCTAACAGTTAATAGTGTGAAAGGAAGGGAAATCCTCAGAGGCCCAAGTTGAGAAAACTCAAATACGGTTCTGCTGAAGTCAGAACTCACCCTGAAGATATCTGCCAATCCCTAGGGGGCCTAGAGCTGGGAACAGGAGCCAAACTCTGGGACCTATGTGGGATAAAGGTAGGATCAAGGACTCCTTCTCAGGCCAGTACCTCTGAAAGGTAACTGAAAAAAGCAAAACAAAAAAATACCCCACCCTCAATATTCTGTCTAGGTCTTGGCTCTGAGTTGAATGGAAAAAAGATCTTCTCTACTAATTCCTAGTCATAAGCCTACTCACATTTGTTTTAAGGGCTGGAATTCACACTCCTTATGCAATTACAAATTCAAAGCTAAACATTTAGTGTATAAGAGTACCAGGTTGGTAGTACCCCAGGCACCTGGCAGAAGAAATGCAAATCCTCCTAAGAGGAGCACATGCCAAACTCACACCTCAAAACATCACTGAGAAATATGCAATAATTCTAAAGAAATCATAAATATTTAAAGAGAAGAGCCACCAAGAGTTAGAGTCAGCAGAAACAAAAATATGCAGAATCAAACCCCCAGAGACAATAGATATGAAATGATTGGATACATATAAAAAAATAAATATGTTTAAAGAAATAAAAGAGACTAGAAGTGTGACAGAGAAGTAAGAATCTATTAAGATTGACCAAACAGAAAGGAAGAATATGTGCTGTTGTTTGTAGATGATACATTTATGTGTATAGAAAAGTCAAAAGAACCCTGGCCCATGTGGCTCAGTTGATTGGAGCATCATCCTGTATACCGAAAGGTTGCAGGTGCATTTCACAATCAAGGCACATACCTAGGTTACAGTGCAATCCATGGTCGGGACACAGATGGAGGGCAACCAATCAACACTCTTTCATATCAACATATCTCCCTCCCTGCCTCCCTCCCTCCTTCCCCTTCTCTCTAGAAATCCTCAAGTGAGGATTAAAAAAAATCCAAAAGAATTTTTAAACAAATTATTAAAATTAAATAAATTTAGCCTGGCTGGTGTGGCTCAGTAGTTGAGCATCAATTTATGAGCCAGGAGGTCATAGTTTGATTCCCAGTCAGGGCACATGCCCAGTTGTGGGCTCGATGCCCTTGCACATAGGTATGGCCATGCACTGGAATTGAAGTATAAATAGAAATGTGTAAGACTTCTGGGCAGAATCCTTATGGAAAACAGGGCAAGCCCTCCTTCCCTTGCACCATATGACTTATGATAATGCAAATGTCAGGGCTGGATCTCCAGAAGCTAACTTGGACCTTGAGAAGGGAAGTCATGGGCTATAGGGCAGTAGAGTAATGAGATAAAAGACCTATAACAGCCAAATATTGTCTAGCATCTAACCACGTATATGTGAGAAATGATCTTCTTTTACAAATTACTATTATTTTGAGATTTCTGTCACATGTGCTTAATCAAGTTCTAACTAGTATAAACATAAATTGTCAGATCCAGAATGCCCAACAAATCCCAAGCAATAAAAATAAAAGGAAATTTATATTTAGATAGCTTTGTGATAAGATCGCAGAACACTAGAGACAAAGAAATCATAAAGACAGAGAGAAAAGACAAAGAATGATAAACTATTGACTTACATAAAAACAGAAGCCAATAAACAGTTCAATGATATATTCAAAATATTAAGAGAAAATAAGTAACATTTTATATCTAGAGAAATTCTTATATGAAAACAAAAGAAAAATAGGTATTTTCAGCTAGAACTTTCCAACAATAGACCCTTAGATGATAGAAATTAAAAAGATATACCTTAAGAATAAAAATGAGCCCTAGTTGGTTTGGCTCAGTGGATAGAGTGTTGGCCTGCAGACTGAAGAGTTCCAGGTTTGATATCAGTCAAGGGCACATGCCTGGGTTGCAGGCTCGATCCTCAGTAGGGAGCATGCAGGAGGCAGCCAATCAATGATTCTTTCTCATCATTGATGTTTCTATCTCTCTCTCTCCCTCTCCCAAATCAATAAAAATATATTTAAAAAAAAGAATAAAAATGAGTTCAGAAGAATAATGTAAGGTGCCAGAAGGAAAAGTGAGCAACAAAAATTATAAACATATGGAGAAATATAAACAAACACTTGACTATATAAAATCATCATCATCATCATCTCTAATTGTGTGGTTAAAAAGAACTAAAATTCTGGGCAAAAATAGCATATAATTTAAGAGAGAGTGGTTTGAGTGAAAGTGTTCTAAGGCCTTTGTAGAATTAAGGTATTCTAAAGCCTTTGTATTTGGGGGAGGAGATTAAAGACATTAACTGTACAGATGCTATCAAAGCACAGAACTAAATAAATGGAGAGATATTCCATGTTCACGGATAGAAACTCAATATTGTCGAGATGCCAGCTTTTTCTAGTCTAATCTATAGATTAAATGCAATCTCAATCGAAATCCTAGCAAGTTATTTTGTAGATATTGACAAACTCATGCTAAAGTTTTTATGGAAAGACAAATGGTCCAAAATAGCCAACTTAATATTGAAAAAGAAGAACAAAGTTGGAAAACAGACACAACTCAACTTCAGGACTAAGTATAAAGTTATAATAACTAAAACAATATAGTATTGGCAAAAGAATAGACAAATAAATTAATATAACAGAATAGAGATCCTGGAAATCCACCACATAAATTTAGTCAACTGATTTTTGACAAAAGAGTAAAGACAATACAGTGGGGGAAAAAACACAACATTCTCTTCAACAAATGGCAGTAGAATAATTGGACATCTATATGCAAAAACTGGTTGCAGATACGATCTTACAATCTTTATAAAAATTAACTCAAATGGATCAGAGACCTAAATGTAAAATGCAAAACTATAAACCTTTTAGAAGATAACATAAAAGAAACGATAGGTGGCCCTGGGTTTGGTGATGACTTTTTAGATGTGATACCAAAAGCATGATCCATGAAAAAATTGATAAACTGGACTTCATTATAATTAAAATTGTCTGCTCCAGAAAAGACACTGTCAAGAGAATGAAAAGACAACTCACAGCCTGGAAGAAAATATTTGCAGAAGACACATCTGTTATTCGAAGGACTGTTATTCAAAGTATACAAAGAACTCTAAAAACTCAACAATAAGAAAATGACCCATTTTTTTTTACCATTTTTTTTATTTTTTTAAGTATTACAAATAGTAGTACATATGTCTCCTTTTTTCCCCCCATTGATCTCCCCCCAACCTCCCCTACAAAATGACCCATTTTTAAAATGGCCTTATCAGACACCTCACCAAATAAGATATATATATGTCAAACATATGAAAAGATGCTTCACATCATATGTCATCAGGGAAATGTAAATTAAAACAATGAAATACCACTCCACATGTTAGAATTTTCAAAAACCGAACACTGACAACACCAATTTCTGACAAGGATGTAGAGCAACAGGAACTGTCATACATTGCTGGTGAGAATGTGAAACGGTATAGCCACTTTGGAAGACAGGTGGCTTTTTACCACCTAACTTAACGTAAACATACCCTTACCATGGAACCCAGCGATTGTGCTCCTTGGTATTTACCCAAAGTAGATGAAAACCTATGTTCATACAAAGGCCTGCAAAAGAATGCTGATGGCAGCTTTATTCATAATTTTCAAAACTTAGATGCATCCTAGATGTATAAATAAACTGTGGTACATTCCAGACAATAGAATATTATTCAGTGCTAAAAAAAAATGAGCCGTCAAGCTATGAAAAGATATGAAAAAACCTTAAATGCATATGACTAAGGCTACACACTGTATGATTCCAACAACATAACATTCTTGAAAAGTCCAAACTATGGAGACAGTAAAAAAATCACCGGTTTTCAGGAGCTAGGGGTGATGGAGGGATAAACAGGTTGGGGCACAGAGGATTTTCAGGACA
This sequence comes from Corynorhinus townsendii, assembly GCA_026230045.1. Lineage (NCBI taxonomy): Eukaryota > Metazoa > Chordata > Mammalia > Chiroptera > Vespertilionidae > Corynorhinus > Corynorhinus townsendii. Next base: position 112,780,062 of record JAPDVU010000007.1, on the reverse strand, counting down.
GTGAAACTACTCTATCAGATACCATAAGGGTAGATACATATCATTATACATTTATCCAAACCCATAGAATATAGACCAATAAGAGAGAACTAATGTAAACGATGGACTTTGGGTGGTAGTCTGTCAGCATAAAATCAACAATTGTACTCCTCTGGTGGGGGTGCCGATATTGGGGGCAGCTATGCATGTGTGGGGGCAGCGAGTATATGGAAAACCCCTTTATCTTCTGCTCAATTTTGCTGTGCATTTAAAACTTCTCTAAAAAAAATTGTTGATATTTTTTAAAAAGAGAAAAATTATAAAAACAAGGAGAAATTAGCTCATTCATGATCACAATGGGAGATGTTAATACACCTCTGCGTAATTTACAGACCAAGCAGATAAAAAACAAAAGTCAGTAAGAATATCGATGATTTGAACAATACAAATAATGCTTGACTTACATAGAACTCCGCACAAATCAATTTAGGAAAACATTCTTTTCAAGCACCTAAGATATATCCCATAAAAATCGATCACACACAAGTATATAAAGCAAATCTAAAGTTCAAAGCATCCAACATACCGATCACATAGATTCATACAGATCACATTGTCTAGCAAAAACAATGAAGTTAATCAGTAACAACAAAAAATGCAAAGATTTGAAAATTAAAACAGATTGTCTAAATAACTTATGCCATGGGTCAAAGGAAAACTGATGGTTTGAGGCTCCAGACTTTCATGAGTAAAAACAGCTAGTGACAAATCTCTGCTGGGAGGACTGAAGAGCCTGTAAGAAAAGAGGGTCTACTAGTGAATTTGAAGCTGCTTTTACTTTTTCAGCATTTTCTGGAAAAAGAGGACCCCTCTTATCCAATATTCATCTGTCAATCATGATTGGCCCTGCTTAGGTCATATGTCCATAATTGAACCAATCCTTCTGGATAGAGAAATGGGGTCTTGATTGGCCAGCCTGGGTTGGGTTCTATCTCCGTGTAATGAAAATATGGGTGGGAGTGTTTTTTAAAATGTATGTGTGTGTGTGTTTATTTCAGAGAGAGAAAAGGTGAGGAAGAGAGATGGAAACATCAGTGGGTTGCCTCCTGCATGCCCCCTGCTGGGGATCGAGCCCACAACCTGGGCATATGCCTGACTAGGACTGGAACCACAATCTCCAGGTGCAGGGTGAGATGCTCAACCAATTAAGCCACCCTGGTGGGGCGGGTGGGAGTGTCTTAACTGCTAGAGTGTCCAAAAGCTCATGGAGTTAGAAGGAAGTGCTTCCTGGGAAGGTAGCTTGACAAACAAAATCACTCTTCCTCCCATAAATAGAATGCTCTAAACGCCCCCTGACTAGCATAACACAATGACTGTATAAACAAAAACTGTAAAAACCAAAATCATGTCTCGTTGTCACATCCAGGCCCAAGCCCAGGATTTCTGGGTGATGTGCTTTCCTCTTTCATAAGGTTCCAAAGCAGCCCTTCATGGATTTGGCAGTCCACAGCTAAAAGATAAGTTCCCAGGACCCAGTGACAAAAGGAAAACAGAGACATTGCTCTATGTCTCCCATTAGGCAACAGGGAGAAGGGGAAACCTCAAACACCCCATGCTCTGCAGCACAGGGTCAGGGACAGCCCCAGGCAGAGCTGTCAGTCTTTGGGTCAGCCCACCCAACTGCCCCCTTCCTACTAACTGCTAGGACACCCTTGATGAGGATTTCCATGGCCACTTCTGAGGAGGGTGTAGAGGAAGGAAGACTCCCCACCAGGGGTCGGTTTAGTGGCCACTTCCTCTCAGCAAAATTGCAGGGCCTGGGACTTGCCTTGGGGTCTGGAGCAATCACAGACCACTGTTCATCAAGCTTGGGAGTTTCTGGATATAGAATATCCCCACAATCCTAGTGGATGGATGTTCTATTTGAGTTTACAAACTGTTAACTAGTAACTAACTCCAGAAGTCTATTCCTGGTCACGGTCCTTGAACTGAACTTGCCCTTGCGGTTTCTGAGATAAGCACAGTTCCTTTGGCCTTGTGCTCAAATTGAGGGCTTTCTTCTGGACTTGAAATGAGAAACAGAGCTAATGTGACCCCTACCTCCAGTCTACATCCCAGTGCATGCTGGGAAAAGAGAGTTTATTAGCTCCAATTACAGGCTATATCCAGGGGTGGATCTGGCTTTAGGCATAGCTAGGTATTGTGACTCAAACAATACTATCAAGGTTCTGTCTTAACCTCTCAGTCTGCTCGCCTCTGCTTGGCCTCCTGCAAAATAAGTCTGTGTCCTTATGTTGGGAAAGATAGCTCCTAGAACCCTCAGATTTATACCCTTTCAAATTAGTAAATAGCTAAGAGAACATCTCTCTCCCATATGGATCACAGGTAATTCTCTTATTGGCCCCTCTTGCGTTACATAGCCATATCTGTGGCACTTTGGCCAGCCAGAGTCAGGTACCCACCGGTCATGAGGGTAGGAGATGGTGCTGGGTACTATGATTGGCAGCTCTGTAGGGGTTATCTGGAGTGGGGTGAAATGCTCCCAAGGAAGGGATGCTGGGTAAACAAAGACAGGAAAGGTCCACAATAGAGGGGCAAGAGTGGAAATGAAAGCCAAATAATAGGATAAAGCCTAGGGAGAAATGCTACAAAAGTTCATTTATCATAAGGGACCTCCAGTGTGACTCTGAGTTTCCTGACAATGAAAGCCAAGCCGGAAATATGATCAGTGATGCAAACCAGATGGTAGCTGAGGTCCCCAGGCTTGGGGGAGGTTCAAAGCACAACCCAAGTTTCCTCTGTCTCCCTAGAGGCTCACTTTCTCAGAGTTTATGATCCCACAGGGCTACCTCTGTTCCACATCACATGGCTCCCAGATGGGAGGCGTACTTTTTCTTTGACTTCTACTCACACAAAGTGGTTAGTGAAGATTTTCATAGGAAGACAACATTGTGGGGGTGGAGCATGGTCTTCAAATGCCCTTTGGCTCCTGTTACAGGCTGCATTGTGCTCCCTCAAAACGTATCTGCTGAAGTCCTAATCCCCAGGACCTCAGAAAATGACTGTGTTGAGAGAGAGAGTCTTTAAAGATAAAATTAAAATGAGGTCGATGTGGGTGGGCCCTAATCCAGTATGACTGCTGTCCTTATGAGAAGAGGAGATTAGGACACAGACACGCACAGAGGGAAGACCATGGGAGGGTGAAGGGAGAAGCAGCTATCTATAAGCCAAGGAAAGAGGCCTTAGAACAGCAGTTCTCAGCCTGTGGGTCGCAACCCATTTGGGGGTCAAATGACCCTTTCACAGGGGTTGCCTAAGACCATTGGAAAATACATATTTCCGATGGTCTTAGGAACCAAGATACCATTCCTCTATTCGTCTCCAGGCGGGTCCACCCACATGCAGATACACTCACATAAGAGTACCCAGCATAAAGATATCATTTTGCCAACCTCATCACATACACCCAGTACAAATATAGGTGTATGTGATAGGCTTGGCACCGTAATGTACTTAGGTGGACCAGTCACACGTGTAGAGAGCAGCTACTATGTAGAGAGCAGCTAGCTACTGTGTAGAAAGCAGCTGCTGTGTTGAAAGCAGCTACTCTGTTAAAAGCAGCACTCTTGGAGGTAAAACGACACTTCATGAATTATAATTACTGGGTAAATGTAAAATCATGTACTGTAGAATCATCAACTACTGCAAAAAAAAAAAAATCTGTACCATGGGAACTTAATCTGGATGCTGATTGGTCTTTTTATATTCAGCTGTGGTTGATGTGAATACTGCTCCCTTGTGATAGTAACAGGTATGTAAAAAAACAACACAGAGAATGATGGTAAATCATAGGAAAGTTTAATGAACTATATTGACTGAACTATGCCATGTATCATCTTTTGTATTATTAAAGCTATTGTTATATATTATTTTCATTAGCAAACCATCCCATGACAATGGATCTTATAGAGAAGAATGTTAAGAAAAGAAAATATAGTGAGGATTTTTTAAAGTATGGTTTTACCTCAATAATTACAGCAGGAATTGAGAAACCGCAATGTGTTATTTGTCTTATCAGCCGAATCTATGAAGCCAAACAAACTAAAACGCCATTTTGATAGCAAGCATCCAAGCTTTGCCAACAAGGATACCAACTATTTTAGAAGCAAAGCTGATGGACTCAAGAAAGCCAGACTTGACACTGGTGGCAAGTACCACAAACAAAATGTAGCCATTGAAACTTCATATTTGGTGGCACTCAGAATCACAAAAGCTATGAAACCTCACACCATTGCTGAGGATTTACTGTTGCCAGCAGCCAAAGACATTGTTCAAGTTATGATCGGAGACGAATTTGTTATGAAATTGAGTGCAATTTGCTTATCTAACGACACTGTCCGCAGAAGAATAGACGACATGTCTGCTGATATTCTTTTTTTTAATTTTAATCTTTATTGTTCAGATTATTATAATTGTTCCTCTGCCCTCCCCCCACATAGCTCCCCTCCACCTGGTTCCCATCCCACCCTCTGCCCTTACCTCCCCCCCCCTACTGTCCTCATCCATTGGTGTACACTTTTTGTCCAGTCTCTTCCCTCACCTCCCACACCCCTTTCCCCCAGAGAATTGTCAGTCCACTCCCTTTCTATGCCCCTGATTCTATTATATTCAACAGTTTATTCTGTTCATCAGAATTTTTATTCACTTGATTTTTAGATTCACTTGTTGATAGATATGTATTTGTTGTTCATAATTTTTATCTTTACCTTTTTCTTCTTCTTCCTCTTCTTAAAGAGTACCTTTCAGCATTTCATATAATACTGGTTTGATGTTGATGAACTCCTTTAGCTTTTTTTTATCTGTGAAGCTCTTTATCTGCCCTTCAATTCTGAATGATAGCTTTGCTGGGTAGAGTAATCTTGGTTGTAGGTTCTTGCTATTCATCACTTCGAATATTTCTTGCCACTCCCGTCTGGCCTGCATAGTTTCTGTTGAGAAATCAGCTGACAATCGTATGGGTGCTCCCTTGTAGGTAATTAACTGTTTTTCTCTTGCTGCTTTTAATATTCTCTCTTTGTCTTTTGCTCTTGGCATTTTAATTATGATGTGTCTTGGTGTGGTACTCTTTGGATTCCTTTTGTTTGGGGTTCTGTGTGCTTTCTGGACTTGTAAGTCTATTTCTTTCACCAGGTTGGAGAACTTTTTGGTCATTTCTTCAAATAGGTTTTCAATATCTTGCTCTCTCTCTTCTTCTGGCACCCCCATAATTTGGATGTTGGCATGCTTGAGGTTGTCACAGAGGCTCCTTACACTATCTTCAAATTTTTGGATTCTTTTTTCTTTTTACTTTTCCGGCTGAGTGTTTTTTGCTTCTTTGTATTTCAACTCTTTGACTTGATTCTTACGGTCCTCTAGTCTGCTGTTAGGTCTCTGTATAATATTTTTTTATTTCAGTCAGTGTATGTTTAATTTCTAGTTGGTCCTTTTTCATATCCTCAAGGGTGTCACTAAATTTATCAGCCTTTTCTAGGAAATTCTTGAAAAACCTTATAACCATGGTTTTGAACTCTATATCCAGTCATTTGCTTTCCTCCATTTCTTTCATTTGTGATCTGTTTCTTTGTCTCTGCATTTTTGCTGCTTTCCTGGGTTGGTAGAATAGCTTTGTATGGTAGGTGTCCTCTAGGGCACAGTGGATCAGCCTCCCCAGTTACCTGAGATGAACACTCTTGGTGCACCCCTTTGTGGACTGTGTGCTCAGCCTTGTTGTAGGTAAGTCTTGATTGTTGTTGGTATCACTGGGAGGAATTGACCTCTAGGCCAATTGGCTGTGAAGATCAGCTGTGTCTATGCTGGGAGAACTTCTGTGCTGGAGACCCTCTTATGAGATAAGACTTGCAAAATTGCAAAAACCTCTGTGCTCAGCTTGGATGGGGCAGAGTTTCAGGGTGGAGCAAACAGACTTGGTTTCCCATCAGTCCTGCCCTATGAGACCCCCTGGGTCTCAGTGTCCCTCGGTAATTGCTGCAAGCACCTCTGAGAGAAAGCCACCCTAGAGTTTCACTGCTGCCTGACAGTCCAGTTTCTCCCCGAATGAGTCGGGGTTCCCAGAAACTTGCCCAGAACTGGAGTTCAGTGCAGTCAGGAGCTTCCATCTCTTCCCCCCCCCCCCCCACACACACTTTAGAAAGCCAGCCGTGCACTCAACCACCTGTGCATTCAGCAGTCAGTCCTCTCTACGTGTGCTTGCCTCTGGACCTCTGCCTTCTGCAGCTCCCAAGTCTCAGTGTGCTTTCTCTTTTCCTGCAGTCCAGATTCCCCCCAAATGAGTCTGGTTTCCCAGCATCTCGCCCGGGACTGGAGTTCAGTGCAGTCAGGAGCTTCCTTCTCCCTCCCACTTTAGAAAGCCAGCCGCGCACTCAGCCACCCGTGCATACAGCCTCCCGTCCTCTGCACGTGCCAATCTCCGTACCTCAGCCTTTTGCAGCTCCTCTGAGTCTCAATGTGCTTTCCTCTTTCCTTCTAGTTGTAGACTTTCCATTCAGCCAGCTTTCCTGTGGTTCTGGATGGTGTCTGTTTTGTCTTTTAGTTGTAGTTTTGATATTGTTATGCGAGGCAGCAGTTTAGTTGTTTACCTATGCCACCACTTGGTTTCTCCTTAATCTCTGCTGATATTCTTGATCAGATAATCCAGGAAATTAAATCTGCTCCACTTCCAATATTTAGTATCATCTTGATGAATCTACAGATGTTGCAAACTGTTCACAGTTACTAGTTTACGTGAGGTATATTAATGATGGCAACTTTAAGGATGAGTTTCTTTTTTGCAGACCTCTTGAAATGACACTGACTGCACGTGATGTATTTGACACAGTTGGTTCATTTCTGAAAGAGCATAAGTTCTCTTGGGAAAAGGTTTGTGGTGTTTGCACAGATGGTGCTCCAGCTATGCTAGGATGTCAATCTGGATTTCAATGTTTGGTACTGAATGAGTCACCAAAAGTCATAGAACTCACTGTATGATTCATTGGCAAATATTAGCAACAAAGACAGTGCTACAAGAGTTACAGGAAGTAATTAAAAGCATCATAAGTTCTGTCAATTTTGTAAAAGTGAGCACTTTAAACAGTCGACTATTTTCGCAACTGTGCAACGAGTTGGATGCGCTGAACAATGCTCTGCTATTTCACACTGAAGTGAGATGGTTGTCAAGAGGAAAAGTTTTAAAATGTGTTTTTGAGCTTCGTGATGAACTCAACACGTTTTTTAATCAGAAAGCAAGACTGCAGTTCAAAGCACTTTTCAGCAATAAAAGTGAACTACAGAAAATAGCTTACTTGGTTGACATCTTTGCCATCTTGAATGAGTTAAATTTATCACTGCAAGGATCAAATGCAACATGCCTCGATTTGTCTGAAAAGCTCTGATCATTGCAAATGAAACTTCAGCTTTGGCAAAAAAAAAAAAATTGGATGAAAATAAAATTTACATGTTGCCTACCTTATCTGCTTTCTTTGAGGAACATGACATTGAACCAGACAAAAGGATTATGATGAGAATTTCTGTGAAAGAACACTTGCACATGCTGGCAGACCAAATTTCATCATACTTTCCAAATCTCCTGACACCCCATTTTCACTTGCCAGAAGCCCATTCACAGTCAAAGTTGAAGGTGTTCCTGAGACAGCACAAGAGGAGTTCATTGAACTTAGTAACAGCGATGCAGCAAGAACTGATTTCTCTACAATGCCAGTTGTTACAAAATTCTGGATCAAGTGTTTGCAGTTATATCCTGTTCTGTCTGAGACTGTATTGCTCCTTCTTCTTCCATTTCCAACAACATATCTTTGTGAAACAGGGCTTTCCAGCTTGTTGGTTATCAAGTCTAAATACAGAAGTAGACTTGTTGTGGAAGATGACCTTCATTGTGCTCTTGCAAAGACTGCCCCGAGAATTTCTGATCTGGTGAGAAAGAAACAATCTCAACCTTCGCACTGACGTTGGCTTTTTATGCATACTGTCGCAAAATGTAGTTTACTGTTGTTATATTAAGGCTGTTACCCATGCTACACCATGCTTTAAGACAAAATTTCATTTATTTGTAACTAGAAATAAATATTTCACAATATATAATTACATATTGTTTTTGTGATTAATCACTATGCTTTAATTATGTTCAATTTGTAACAATGAAAATACATCCTGCATATCAGATATTTACATTACGATTCATAACCATAACAAAGTTACAGTTATGAAGTAGCAACGAAAATAATTTTATGGTTGGGGGTCACCACAACATGAGGAACTGTATTAAAGGGTTGTGGCATTAGGAAGGTTGAGAACCACTGCCTTAGAAGAAACAAACCCTGCCCTCACCTCGAACTTAGACTTCTAGCCTCCAGAACGGTGAGAAAATAAATTGTTGTTGTTTAAACCCCAGTCTGTGATATTTTGTTATGGCAGCAAATTAATCCAGCCCCTCATCTGCCATTTTACAGGAATCTCTTCCTACTCTTCCCCTGGCTTCCCTGAATTTCCTGTCCTCCTTCTCAGAGGCCAGATTCCCTCTTGGTCTCAGGCAGAGCTGTCTGCACCTTATCTTGAGTGCGTGCCTTACAGAATCACCCAGTTCTCCAGCTCCTACTCCCATGCCTTCAGCTTATCAAAATATTTTCCCAAACAAGGACTGTTTCCTGCCTAAGAAGAATTCTACCACCCGCAATTAAGATCAAAACATTTTCCCTCGGGTTCGCATCATGCCTGTGCTGCAGACAATGCCTGGGTTAGAGAAGTGTTCCCGCCATCCTCCTGGAAACCCACAAGAGAAATGTTTTTGTGACAAACCAGAAAGATATCAAGAGCAAGAACAGTCAAGTCCTTTTTAGACTCACAGAGCACGTTAAAGCGGGAAAGGTTCCAATAAATCCTATTGTTTAGGAAATAATCTAGTAAAGAGCTTCTAAATCAAAGGAAGGAAAAGGAGGGGCAGGAAGAGGAGGGAAAAAAGGAGGCTTCATCCCCAGGGGCCTTAAGGGAGCATCTGGATCCTCCCCCAGTACCCTAAGCACCGCCCTAGCCTTCAAGCTTTGAGCCTCCCTCTCCTCCTGGGCCTGACCTCTAGTGTCTAATGGAGCCTTTGTTACCTTTGCTGGTCAGCTGTGGTCTCTGACACAGGCTTCCTTTTGCTGGAGCTGCCCTACCCTGAGCTGGTGTTTTCTCTCTGGCCAAGTAACCAGACCCAGCCTCCAGATGCCCCTTCCACTTCACCCTGAGACAATCCCACACTCCAATTAACCCCACCTTCTTGTCCTTCAGATTGTCCCTCAGGACACGGGGCATCAGTGACCAGTGATGTGCCTGAAGGTGAGCCTGGTGGCACCTATGTTACTTGGTGACTTAGACCTGGAAAGTCCCTCTCCAGGGCTGTCTGTGCACACACAGCTGTTTATTGTAGTTGTGGCAGCAAATCCTTTCTCTCATGTTTTGTTTTTTTCCCCCCCCAAATACCACGCACAGAGGCAGTCACATAGGAATTGTCTCATGAATGCCATTGGGAATGGCAATGTTTGCCACAAAATCTATTTTGGTAGAGTCTCTGCCTCACCTCTAGGGGCCCCGTGGTGGTGGTGGTAGGGGGTTAAGGTGAGCCCATTTGGTGGTGGCTGGGCTCTGACTCCAGCCCGGGACACGTGATGAGGAGCTGAGGAAGTGTCCTTCCTATTTCCTTCCTGCTTCCTGTTTCCTTCTACATGAGCACATGCTTCCTCCTGTTGCACAAACACTCAGGTTTCCTGACTGACATGTCAGTTCTCCCTCCGGACACAGGGGAGGAACTCCTGGAGTCCATGGCAGCAACGACACTTGGGATCCCAGACAGAAAGCTCCAAGAACAGCTCTAATGACCTTGATTTTGGGTCAAGGTAATTGGCTTCATTGTTGTGCCTGGTAATCTGACCCAGATAGACCATCCACTTCTTACCCCAGGACACAGACCACAGCTCTGACATGCTGTGGCACCCCATGGGATGTGGAAAGGGAGTAACCACACAAACCTGCCCTGGGCATGGCTGCCTGTGAGGCTCTGTCGCCGAGAGCTTGCTCTCGTTTCCTCTGGCTGCTCTCCACGATATTTTGCCACCCTTTTAAAGCGTGAAGAAAGGGCCTGAGAGAGGCCAGGGGCTTGCTCAATACCACACAAAGTGGCCTTTGTGCTCCTGGTCAGTGCTCTTTCCACACAGACGGACCACGTGGGGTCAGGCAGGGTGGCAACATCTTGTGTTCTCTCGACACTCACACCTTCCCAGGGTGTCCCGCTCTCCCTCCCTCCTGGACACGGAGAGCAGCACTCACCTGCCACCCTGCTGGCTCAAGACTCACTGGGTTTGAGTGTGCAGAGGAGAGACAAGACAACCACTGTATGTGGTGCTCATCCTTGGTCCTGAGAAAGGGCACTTGAGGCAGGAACAAGGCCTACAGAATTCTTGGCACCGGGTGAAGAGGAGCAACTGGGTGGTGGAGTAGGGTGCCCTATCCTTGCCTTGGGGAGTCTAAGTAGCTCCTGTTCTGAAGTGTTTAATTGGCCAGGAAAGTGTGCGCGAAGAACAAAAAGGCAAAAGTAAACAGTGGTCACACTTATACACAGTTAAGAACTTGCCCATCTGCAAGTTCTGGTGTTTCGACATAGTTTCAGATCCGAAGTAGAATTTTAACCCTCATTACTTCCCCAAATTAAATTCGAGGGCTGCCTTTGCCAGAGAACAGAGCTCTGGCTTTCAGACCACCTGGGGCCCCGTAATGAATGTCTTCTGTTTCCATTTGAGGGCTGCTCCTGGCATGCCCTTCTCCTTGCTTAGATTCAACTTGCATGGACTGGCACAATATTAGGGGTTTTCACCCGCACCACCTCATGCAATTCTCCTAGCCAGCCCATAAGATTGGTTCCTTCTCTCAACTTCAGAGATGAGGAATCTGAGGTTTCCCATGGTTAAGTCCTTTGTCCAAGATCAGCAGACAGCAAGCGGTTCCCACAGTGCTAGCCAACATCACACTGACCTGTGCAGACATGACATGGGTCCAACTAGCTCAGGACCTTTCCTAGCCCCAATGATATTGTTGATGTTTTTCTTACTACTCCCCAACAGCCTCAACCACATCTTTCAAGTTATTCAATTGTTCATATGTTTAATTGACCTGCCTAGATCTTCTTCTGAAGGGCTAACCTTCCTCAACATCCCTCCTCATCCTCTCAGGACAAGCAGTTTCATCACAGGCTGCAGAGGCTCTCTGAGGCCCTGTTAAGAATAATCTATTCCCAATGTCTGACTATTCCTCCCTCTGTACCAGCTACTCCTGCTATACCGGATGGAGGTAGCTAGACATTCTGTTTGCTTAACAGGTTTTCTCATCCCTAGTCTTCTGGTAACAATGCTCTTCCTTTTTTTTTTTCTTTGGGGAACTTCCTCTCCCTTAGACCTAATCCTCAACTGCCCATGATGATTCTCCTCTATTACCAGAGATGAGTGACCGAAGTTTGCCCAGTCAGAGGACTTGATCCCTCTGGCCATCCTGATTGGTCCAAAAATGAGCATGTGACCTGATCCACCGATTACAATTTTTCCTTCTTCAAGCAATGATACAATGAATCTACTATGCTGGTACTGGCATCTTTTTTCATTTGTCCAATTATTCCCATGGAATAAATACCTGGTTTGGAATTGCTGAGTCATGTGTATGTACATTTTTGATACTGGCACATTTTGTGAGGTTGCTCTACAGAAAGGTTGGCCCAAATTTACACCATCCCAGCAATACGTGAGAGTCGGCTCTGCACAACTAACAGCAGCTGGCGTTGTCAGTCTTTACATGTGTGCCCTTCCGGAAGGTGAGGACAGCTGTTGAAATCTGTTCCCAACTCAGGCCCTCTTTTTGAGTCATGTTCCTACACGCCTGTTCCTAAAGTTACCTACCCCTGACCTTGCTTCTAAATTTCTTGCCTGGTCCTGTGTCCAGATCCATTGGTCTGGTATCCTAGCCTCACTCTACAAAACTGGAAAGTGAGTCTTTACCAGTCATACCCCTTTTCCCTTTGAACTCCTTGCAGGTGCTAAGAGCAGTTTGGAACCCAGTAATTACTTGTTGAATGAATGAATAAATGAGTAAAAACTCTCCTGTTAATCACTCATTCCCTGCTCAGTTTTGGGTGGTGCCATTTGTCAGGTCACGGCTGACCTGACAGATAAATGCCTAAGTACATCAGATTTCAAGAATCCCGATAGTCTAACGGCATCACCTCTTTTATTATCTCTATCTTTTCCTCATTATATTGAGCCTCATAACCCTTAAGTTAGGATGACATACATTGCTCTGTCCCCAGAGTTCTTCTTTGGCTCTTTTTTTTGGTTAATCCTCACCCGAGGATGAGGATATTTTTCCATTGATTTTTAGAGTGAATGGAAGGGAAGGAGAGACACACAGAAAAACATCGATGTGTCAACTGGTTGCCTCCTGCATGCGCCCCAACCAGGGCCGGGGACCGAGCCTGCAACTGAAGTATGTGCCCTTGACCGTAATGGAACCCGGGACCCTTCAGTGCGTGGGCTGACACTCTATCCACTGAGCCAATCTGGCTAGGGCTTCCTTGGCTCTTAAAGTACTTTGCCACTTGTGGTTGTAATTGGTTTTTTATTAATTGATTGATTGATTGATTTTTTTATTGTTGACAATTTTAACAGCTGTCCCCATTTGCCCCCCTCTACCCAACCCCCACCCCATCCCAGACCTTCCCCATGCTATTGTCTGTGTTCATGGACTATGCATATATGCATATATGCTCCTTGGTTAATCTCTCCTGGTCCCCCCCCTCCCCGCCAACTCTCCTCCCCTCTGAAATCTGTCAGTTTGTTCCATGCATCCATGCCTCCGATACCATTGTAATTAACTTAGTTATTAATAACAGGAAAGGAGTAAAGGGGTAAGCCAGATATTATAGGCATGTCATTTAGGCAACTTCACTAGGAAGCTACAACTCTACACTCCCCAGGGGTCCAACCAAGGAGAGATATACACATGCCCAGTAAAGATTAGTGAAGGTACTTGTTGTCAGTCACACTTGAGAGCAAAGGTCATTGGGCAAAATGGGCATGGCTGATGCAAGGACTCAAAATTTGGGATATTTAATCCCCTGAACAAAGAAATGTGCCCCTTTGTACTCTCTTGCTTCTTCTTGCTGCTCTTGGGACTCTTAGGTCTTGTGTGACTCTGGGCTTGTGGGCTCCCTTGCTTTTGCCCAGTTGGCTCACGGCCATGTGAACCCCATACACAGTGGACTCGTGTTAGAAATAAGGCGAGCCCCCCAAGTCAGGGGTTCTGGTAGAATACAAAACATACTTGGGAGCCAGGCAGCAAGGCAAATATCTTTACTTCTACGTAGAAGGGTGAGCACACATGGTCTGGAAGCGTGTATGCACATTGAGCAGGCGGTCTGCTCGGGTTTATAATCCCTGACGCATGTGACCTGTCCTTTGCTCTTGATTGGAGCTCAGGTGCACAGGCTTTCGTGATTGGCTAATTCAAAGGGAGGGGTTGGCCTTTGCTGTTTCAAAATGGCGGCCCCCAGAGGAGCTGCAAGCCATGCAGCCAACATGGTGGCTGCCAAGTCACGCAGTCCAAAATGGCAGCTGTCTAAACTGTTCTTTGACAGAAAAGATGACTTGTTTATTCTCACACATGGACTGCAACTAGCCTGATTACTGAACTGGACCCGGCTCTAACATGGAGAGGACACTCTGGACTCTGACTCTGCTTCTAGCTTTACCAAAGGAATGCAATGCCAGGGAAATAAAGCGTTCTATCATCTCATCCTCCAGTGGGGCCTTCAGAAACGCTTATTTCAGTGGTACCCTAAGAACCCCACTTCCACCGATAGCACCTCTAGACCTATTCTATTCCTCAGTTTTTAAAGAGTTCATTCATCACGTTCTTCATAGTCCCTGTGATGTTTGCTTGCTCTTCTAGAGGGAATCCCCATGGCCATTCCTGAAGTGGGGCTTGGGGTGCAGGGGATGCCTGGCAGCCATGCTTTAGACCTCAGTTTATGTCCATCAGTAAAATTGCTTTGTTTTAAAAATTTATCTTCTTGGTAGTTACATCCCAGGCTGGTATCTTCACTGACAAGGTGAACCTTTACCTTAACTGAGCCTATGTGTCTTTTTGCATCTATAATAACATACCCTTTGAAATGTCTGGGTAACTTGTAACTTCCCTATTTCTGGACCCCTTAGGGCACAACCTAATGTGCTGGGCGCCAGGACAGATACCACAAATTCCTTCATTGTTATCATGTTAATTGTTCCTGCACCCACCTATGTATGTGTCTATCATTTTACTTTTTATCCAATCCCAGGGATTTCCCTGCTTTGCTTTCTCCTGCCTCTCTAGTCCATCACCAATGGAGTTCATGTAACCCACCTATGTCCCTTTCCTTTGATTGCAATGTATAAATACAGATGTAACCCACCATCCTCCGGAGCATTATCTCAATTCGTTGAGGTTCTGCTTCCTGGCATATGTTGACAGTTTGGCTCAAATAAACTCACAGAAATTCTTAAACATAAATTTGTTTTCTACATATCTTATTAGGTCTATTCTTAGGTGCTTAATCTTTCTGTGTATAATAAATGCGTTCCTTTTCCTGTGATGTTTTGAAAGTGGCTATTGTTTGTTTATTACCACATGATTTTTGTATGTTGGTATTGTTCTTGGCCACCTGTCTAGAGCCTCTCACTTTTATGAGTTTTTAAGTTTATTCTCTTTGATTCTCTAAGTAGATAAGTATCTTCTAAATAGTACATATCTTATATTAGACAAGATGATTTTTTAACAGCTTCTTGGAGATATAATTCGTTTCTCATACAATTTACCTACTTAAGGGATACAATTCAATGTTTTTTTTAGGATAGTCACAGAATTGTACAACTATCATCACAATCAATTTTAGAACACCAAATAGCAATTTTTAAATTACTTTTCTAAGAAATTGAATTGGTTAGGGTCACCAGTGGGCTGTTAAGTAGCAATGGTGATCATAGAAAACCTTTTCTTATTCCTTACTTTCCTGGATTGCTTGCTTTTTCACCACTGAATAGGATGTGTGCTAACTGCTTGGTCTTTGTCATGGTAAGAAAGTTTCCTTCTGCCCTGGCAGGTTTGGCTCAGTGGGTGGAGCACTGGCCAGCGGACTGAAGGGTCGCGGGTTGGATTCCAGGTCAAGGGCATGTCCCTCCTTTCAGATTCAGATGATCCCTGCTCGGATCCATGTTTCTTTGCCCCCTCCCCGCCTCTTCCCCCTTTTTCACTCTTTCTAAAAATCAATGGAAAAAATATCCTCTGGTGAGGATTTTAGAAAGTAAGTTTCCTTCTACCTCCAGCTGGCCAAGAATTTTATGTTCTTGTTTAGAAATAGGCACACATTTTATCAAAACCACTTATCAAAGCATTTATTGTTATGGGAATATCTTTTCTCCCATTTAATCCATTAATGTAACAAATTAATAGATTCTCTGCTTAAAACATCTTTGCATTCTTTATGTATAATCCTTTTAAGATACCATTAGATTCAATTTGCTAATAGACTATTTAGAATTTTTGCCTTTCACTTTTTAGTGCTAGTAGCCTATAGTTTTTCTTCCTTCTTTCTTCATTTTCTTTTCTTTTCTTTTTTTTTTAACATGCTGTGGTAAGCCAAGGTCACGCTTTTCTCAGGATGTATTCAAATAATGACTAAGCAAAACTGAGGAAGGTACAAGGGCTGAGCTATTTTTGCCCAATGCAGGATTCCTCTAATGGGCAACCTTTGCTCTGGAGCTTCTCGTTGGGCAGACAGAGGTTTGGACAGAACTGCCTGCAGCTCTGACAGTTTCTCCTGCCAATCTGGATGCCACCTTTTCCCTTTCACAGGTGTTGTTCACCAATAAACTGCCTGCATGCCTACCTCCATTCAGTATCTGCTTCCCACAGCCCACAACTGATGCATAGGCCACCCTTTCCAGTTTGGCATCTAGACTTTTGTTTTCTATACTCTGGAAGAATTTATGTGTCACAGAAATGATCAGGTCCTGGAAAACTAGATGTAATTCACCAACAAAATCATCCTGAGCCTGTTTTGTTTTTAAAGATTTTTTTATTGATTCTTAGAGAGAGAGGAAGGGAGAGGGAGAGAGAGAGAAACATTGATGTGAGAGCATAACATAGATCGATTGCCTCCTACATGCCCCCTACTGGGCATCAAGCCTGCAACTTGGGCATGTGCCCTGACCAGGAATTCAGCTGGCCACCTTCTAGTACACCAAAAGGACGTCCAACCACTGAGTCACAGCAGCTAGGGCTTTTTATTCTTTTAAGGGAAGGAACTTTGACAATAATTATAATTTCTGCTGTGGTTATTGGCTAATTCTGGTTTTCTATCTCTTTTTGTATAAATGTTAGTAATCTACATTTTCCAAAAATTCTGTACTTTGATCTAGATTTTAATTTTTCATTAAGATTAATTTTTAGTAGTTTCTTAAAACATTTTAAAATTTCATTGATAGTATCCTATCTCATTTCAAATGATATCTCTAACATTTTTATTCAAATATCTTATTTATGAGATTTAATTAGATTCATCTATAGTAAGGGTTTTTTCAAAGATGAAGTTTTTGTTCTATTTATTTTTTTATGTGAGTGTCCCACATCATTAAATTCTGCCAATTTTTATACTCCATCCCTCTACTTTCTTTGGGCTTATTTTGATGACCTTTTATTCTAGCTTCTTTTTTTTAAATCCTCACCCGAGGATATTTTTGCCATTGAACTTTAGGGAGAGAGAGTGGAAGGGAAGGAGGAGAGGAAGAGAGAGAGAAAGAGAGAAACATTGACTGGTTTCTTCCCACATGCGCCCTGACTATTAAATTTCAGAACTCTATTTTGAGTTGCACTGAGGCATTTGACTATTATATCTTTTTGGTGAGTTGTAGTTTTTACCAATATGAACTAATCCTATTTGCTGTGGTGCTTTTTAATTATTTGATTTTTAAAAATTGTGTTAAAATACATATAACAAAATTTGCCATCTTAACCATTTTTAAGGTACTTTCACATTGTTGCGCAACCGTTACCACCATCCATCTGCAGAGCTCTTTTTACCTTGCAAAACTGAAGCTGTGACCCATTAAACAATGCCCCCTTCTCCCGTCTCCTCTCCCCAGGCTGCCACCATTGTACCTTCTATAAATTTGTGCCCTAGGTCCTGCATATAAGTGGAATCATACAATATTTATCCTTTGTTGCTAGCTTGTTTCACTGAGCTTAATGCCCTTAAGGTCCATCTATGTTGTAGCATTTGTCAGAATTTTCTTTCTTTTTAAGAATGAATAGTATTCCACTGTATGTGTACATACCACATTTTGTTGCTTATCCATTAATCCATGAATGGACACCTTTTAGCTATTGTGAGTAATGCTCTGAACATGGGTGTGCAAATATCTCCTCCACGCCCTGCTTTCAACCCTTTGGATATACATCTACAAGTGTAGTTGCTGGGTCGTATGGTAGTTCTATTTTTAATTTTTTGGGAGAAGGTCACACTGTTCTCCATAGCAGCTGCACCATTTTACATCCCCGCCAACAGGGCACAAAGCTTCCTATTTCTTCACATCCTACCAACACTTGTTATTTTCTTTTTTTGTTGTTGATGGTTTTTTAAAAAATAGTAGTCATCCAAGTAGGTGTGATGCTTTAATTTTCAATCATTGTTTCTGTTTTAATAGCAATTATGCAATATTTTATATCTATTTAGGTGGTATATATTTCCCTATATTGCATAATTTTGTTTTATATCTACCTTTTGGAAATGGGTTACAACTTTATCTTTATCTTTTTATTAACCTAAACGGAAAACATATGTCTTGTAATAGGCTAATTTAACCTTCTCATAGGTACTGTGATTTCATATATAATTAGACCTACTCTTGTCCTTTTACTTCGTGTTTTTATTTATCATAATTTCTTCTTAATTCCTTTTTCCCCTATCTTTTCTTCAGCTGATTAGATTTTCTTATTCCATTGTTTTTTCTCTTGTGGATTGGAAATTATATATATTCTATTTCTATTCTTTTAGAGGTTACCATTGGGCCTATGAGCCAAATCCCGCCATTTTTCTTTGTACAACCTACAGGCTAAGAATATTTTTTTAAGTATTTGTTTATTTATTTCTTAATAAGTTTTTAAATGGTAGAAAAAATCAAAAGAAGAATTACATTTTGTTACACGTGAAACTTCTATAATTCAAATTTCAGAGTCCCTAAATGAAGCATTATTGGAACACAACCATGTTTGTTTGTTTACATATTGAATGTAACTACTTTGGTACTGCAATGACCAAGCCTAAAATATTTATAATCTAGTCCTTTATTGAATAAAATTACTCGTCTCTGGTCTAGATGCATCTCCCTCCAAACAAGATAAGAATAATTATAGCCCTAGCTGGTTTGGCTCAGTGGATAAAACATCCGCCTGTGGACTGAAGGGTCCCAGGTTTGATTCCTGGTCAGAGCACATGCCCAGGTTACAGTTTTGACCCCCAGTGTGGGGCATACAGGGGACAGCCAAACAATGATTCTCTCTCATCATTGATGCTTCTATCTCTCTCTCCCTCTCCCTTCCTCTCTGAAATCAATAAAAATATATATTTTTTAAAAGAATAAATATAAAGATTATTTATTTCTTCCAATCTTCAAACTTTTCTCCATGCCACCCCTATGTTGTATTCATTTGGGGATTTTAGTTCCAAAAACTGAAAACAACCCAAATGTCCATCAACAGGTGAGTGAACTAACAAATTGTGGTACATCAATACAATGGAATGCTTCTCAGCAATAAGAAAAGAACAAACTATTGCCACACACACACATCTAAAAGCGTGATGCTAAGTGAAAGAAACTAAAAGCAAAGGGCAACATACTGTGTGATAACATTCTGTGAAATTCTAGAGAAGGCAAAGCTATAGTCATAGAAAACAGACCCGTGTCTTTCAGGGCCCAGGGGTTGGGGAACGGTGATTGGCTGCAAAGAAACATGGGGTGATGAAATCCTATATAATAAAAGCTTAATATGCTAAGTGTCCAACCGTTCATTTGACCGTTTGACCAGTTGCCATGACACGCACTGACCACCAGGAAGCAGACTCTCTGACTGGTAGGTTAGCTTGCTGCTGGTGTCTGGCTGATTGGGACTGGGTGAGACAGGCTGGACATGCCCTCCCGTGGTCCCTCCCCAGCTGGCCTCCCCGGTTGGTCCTGATTGGGACTGGGCGAGATGGGCCAGACACACGGTAGAGCCTTCTTGCGCTCCTTCCCAGCCATGATCGTGTACTGGTGTGAGGGACCCCACTGGTGCATAAATCCATGCACCAGGCCTCTAGTATATCATGATGATGGTCGTGGTTGCACAACTGTATACATTTGTCAAAACTCATCCAATTGTGTGCTAAAAATTAGTGAATTTTATTGTATATAAATTATCTATACATATAAAAGCCTAATATGCAAATTGTCCCCTCAGGAGTTTGACCTAGAGACAGGGAGTTCTAACACTCATTTTGATGAACGAAGGAAGGCCCCAGATGGCAGCCTGCAGCCAGGGAAGGGAGGCCCTGGCTGGCAACTGACATCTGCTAGGGACCCTACCCACGCACAAATTTCGTGCACTGGGCGCCTCTAGTACCTCAATAATGTTAATTTAAAAAACCTGTTCTGGGCAAAACTGATCTTTCATGGGGGGCGGGGGGGGGGAATCGATGATGAGAAAGAGCATGAGAGAACTTTTTGAGGTAATGGTAATGCTTTATACCTTGATGGAGGGTTTGCATTACACAGGTTTAACACATTTGTCAAAATTCAGCCAACATACACTCCAGATTTATGTATTTCATTGTATGCAGATTTTACAGCAAAGGGTCTGTATTGAACCCTAGTTATGATATGCATATTGAATATTTAAGGGGACATATCCTGATGTCTGCAATTTACTTGGAAATACAACATCTTGAGAGGCACTGCTGGGAGGATTCCTGGGGTTCAGTGAGGTGGTAACAGCCTCATTGTGAGTGGGACCTGGGTTCAACCCCTGGCACTGTGACCTTGGGCAAGCTAGTTAATGTCTCAGCTGGGGTTTCCTCACAGGTACAAGAGAGATAACATCTTCCTCCATAGGGTGTCCATTGTTTATTAAGCAGTTGCCACAATGTCTGGACCCAGTAAGTGCTTGCTCCAAGGGAACCACTGTTATTGTTGTCACTGGTAAGTACACTATAATGAGACTCTTAGAAACCAGATTTGGGCTCTGGTGCTACACTTACAAGCTGAGACTTTCATTCTCATAACAATCCCCAAGGGAGTAGTATTTCCCATACTTACAACTAAAGAAACTGATATGCATGTTCAACATCAAGTCTTTAGATCTTGATCAAACACAGATATTATTTTCTAACTAGAGGCCCAGTGCACAAAATTTGCATGGGTAGGATCCCTAGGCCTGGCTGGTGATCAGAGCCAATCAGAGCCTTCTGGCTGCTGGCTGAGGCCTTCCTTCATTCCATGCCACCCCCTGGTGGTCAGCATATGTCATAGCGAGCGATTGAGCTCCTGGTTTCCTGGTCAAACTCCCGAGGAGACACTTTGCATATTAGCCTTTTATATATATATATAGATTAGAGGGCAGTGCATGACATTTGTGCACTGTGGAGGGGGGTGGGGGTCCCTCAGCCCAGCCTGCACCCTCTCCAATCTGGGACCCTTCAGACATCCCTCTCACAATCCGGGACTGCTGGCCCCAAACCACTCACCTGCCTGCCTGGTTGCCCAAAACCGCTTCTGCCTGCCAGCCTGATCACCCCCTAACCACTCCCCTGCCAGCCTGATCACTAACTGCTCCCCTACTGGCCAAATTGCCCCCAATTGCCCTCCCCTGCTGACCTGGTCACCCCCAACTGCCCTCCCCTGCCAGCCTGGTCACCCCTAACTGCACTCCCCTGCTGGCCATCTTGTGGAGGCCATCTTGTGCAAGGGTGTGACAGTCAATTTGCATATTTCCTCTTTATTATATAGGACTAGAGGCCCAGTGTATGAGACTCATGCACTGAGTGGGGTGTCCCTCAATCCAGCCTGTGCCCTCTCACAGTCCGGGACCCCTTGCTCCTTACCGCCCACCTGCAGTGGAGGCGGGAGAGGCTCCTGCCACCGCTGCTGCACTCACCAGCCGTGAGCCCTGTTTCTAGCTGAGCGGTGCTTCCCTTGTGGGAGTGCACTGACCACCAGGGGGCAGCTCCTGCATTGAGCGTCTGCTCCCTGCTGGTCAGTGTGCGTCATAGCCACCAGTTGTTCAGCCATTGGGTCAATTTGCATATTACACTTTTATTATATAGGATAATTCTTTTGGCAGGTATGGTTGCAGCAAAAGTACCATTCAGCAAAGTGTATTTTAGCACCTCCTTCATTTCTTTCCAAGCTTTTCCCCACTAAGTTGGTGTGAGGAATAGAAAGTTGGGGGCAGCCTGAGATTCCTGGGTGATAGTAACATCCTAGGGACATTTCCCAGGACCCCTCAGGGCGATCTAGAAAGCTCTCCCTTCTTCTAGCTCTGGCTGACAGATGCAGACAGTAAACCGAGAAGATTCACTTGTGATATCCCTAAGGCAGTGTCACTCAACGCCTGGCGCACTGACCAGAAGCATATGTGTAGGGGAGGGAAAATTTTTACTTGACCCTTTTAGAGTTCCTGGCTCAGTCTGAAAATTAAACTGACACAGACTACAGTAGAAAAGCTTAACTTTTTTTTTTTTTTTAATTTTTACATGTATATGGGAGCTTCCACAAGAGAATGGACACCCAAAGCAGTGGCTAGAGCAGGAAGCTTTCATACCTTTTAGACAAAATAAATTTGTGAAGAGCTGACAAGTCTGGGCTAGGGGTAGTAAGGGGTGCAAAAGTAACTAGGAAGTCATGAGCTAGTTTAACAAGGTTTGTTGATACAGATTTCTTATCCTTAGAGGGGTATATAAAAGGACTTCTCACAAGGGAATTCTTATGATCTGTTAGGGCAATGGTCGGCAAACTGTGGCTCGCGAGCCACATGCGGCTCTTTGGCCCCTGGAGTGTGGCTCGTCCACAAAATACCACAGCCTGGGCGAGTCTATTTTGAAGAAGTGGAGTTAGAAGAAGTTTAAGTTTAAAAAATTTGTCTCTCAAAAGAAATTTCAATCGTTGTACTGTTGATATTTGGCTTTGTTGACTAATGAGTTTGCCGACCACTGTGTTAGGGGAAATAAGAGTGACCTTTGCGCTTCCACTATTTTCTCATACTCCTTCAGCACTTAAGTTATTCAACATGCCAAGGTGCTATGTTTTGGGGTAATGGGTCCTGAACCCTATCATATGCATTATCTGGGAGTTTGTCATAAATGACAATTCTGCCCCCACCCCCATTCAGACCTACTGAAACAGAATCTCTGGAGTTGGGCCCCTCCATCTGTTTTAGCCAGTTATGCAAGAGATTCTTCAGCACACTAGAGTTGAGAAGTACTACTCTAAGGGACTAATAAGGGGACATGGGAGTGGACCAGCCTCTGTGATCTTACCTTTCCCCCAAACCCTGCTATGTGCTGAGGGTTTTTTCCAAGGAGGAAACAAGACTGAGAAGGGGAAATTGCACACAAAAAATGTTTTCTCGTTTTTCTTATTCTCAAAGCATTCTTTTCAACATGTTTTTTGACACAGAAAAACTATTTCCATATTTCTGCCTCCATAGAAATGACGGGTGTGGTGTGTTTGGCAGCATGGAACAAATCAGAGAGGAGTGCAAAGTGGATTCATTCCTGACGTGACCAAGACAGGCAGGAAAGCAGCTTGGTTAAGAGGATCTTGGCAGGGTGTTATGGAGCCTCAGACTCCATAAGGTGGGCCCCAGCCCGTGCTTTAAAACAATTTTTTTTTTGTAAAAGGTTTCTTATCTGTGGTGCACACACTAGCCTGTCACCTACTGCCCTGCTGTGCATGCACCAGCTGACCTTGGGTGGGTGACGTGGCTTCTCTCAGCCAAGATGATTATGAGTGTTAAAGTGCCTGGTACCTAGGAGACTAGTTAAAGCAACCTCACTTTGGGTTCTTGTTGTGAAAGGAGGTGTAGTACAGAACGGAAACCAAGAGGTCTTTCTGCTGGCCTCCATCACATGGAGGGCACCCAGAGTCCCTTGCATCAGGTCTTCCCACAGAGAATCCATGGAATCAGGGTTTGGTGTGACTCCTCTATTCTGCTGAATGGGACACTATGGCAGCGCCCCAGTGTGGAAGACTTGGGACACTGCCTGTGGCCACCTTCTTGATGAGCTAAGACCACTCTCCAGTCCCCCAGTGTCTCTCCTCTATCTCCCCGCCCTCCAGCTCCTTGGCACTTTTAATACATTACCCGCTGAGCCTGGCTTTCAGTATGGTTGGCCAGTCCTTCTCAGACACATTTGGTTCCATGGCTGGTAAATGGGCAGGGGGAAGGAGGAGGTGGAATGGTGGGAAATTCCTCTGGATTTTTCTAAATCTTAAAGTAATGATCAGCTTCAGGGTGGTGCATCCACAGCATCAGATGTTCAATCTACAAAGAGCAACCCTCCTGGTTGCATTTCTGCTATACTTTGTTATGCTAAAATGATAGTCTCCTTCCCAGCCTTCCCTTGTTGCCAGGTTCTAAGAAAGGGGACGCCAAGGTGGGAAGAACTCTTGCAGCTCCGTGCTATTATTGTTGATGGATGTTTCACCCAGGGCATCCTCAAAGGCTCTAGTGGGCCTCACTTTGGAGGTTTATCCCTTTCATCTCACTGGAGCTCATAAGAACTTGTGTGCTCAAATGAGGATTCTATCATGTACTCAAGAGCCTAGGAGATGGCCTGTGATGACTCATGGCTGAGACACCGTGCTTGAAAGGCTTTCAAAGCTGCCTGACCCCACAGGAGGTTTCAAAATTAGCCATGCATCTCCTCACAACCACTACCTCAATATGCTTTGATATGAAACTCATCATGTGTTATCAAGACGAACACCGGGAGAACTCTCAGAGCCAAGTCTAGTCCAGACAATGGTTTGCTAGAGGAAGATGGTATTAGGGGTTTAGAAGACTGGAGAAGCTTCCAACAGTTTATTTTCTCACTCCCCTGGCCAGACCCAGCTCCCCTCACTGCCCTCACCTCTGTTTTATTTACAACTTTTTATTACAGCTCCTGTCCCTCATCACTCCCAGTTCAGATGACCTCTAAACTCCATCCCCAGAGGCAGAAACTACCAGAGTCCTAAATGCAGCTAGAGAAACATCCTAGAAGCAGTGAATATCTCACTTCTTAACCAAACTTGATCACTGGCAAGAAGAACCTCACTCCACATCTGGCCCCTTGCCCAGCCGGGTCGGGTGCCAGGATGTGGCTGGCATGAGATTAAGATCTTTAATGTATTAACAATAGTGATGCATTTAATAAAAGCCGAAGAGCTTCTGAACACACATGTTGGAGGAGAAAAAGAAGCAAAGTAGAGCTCAGGAGCTAAGCAGAAGCAGGGTATGTGGTTGGAGGGTATCGGTGGGGGTTGGGGGGTGGGGTGGGGCAGGAAGGATGATGTCACTTAAGACCAGAAGCCCAAGGCCCTAAGGACCATGGGGGAATCTTTGCTCTATTAAGGCAATAACAATCAGTTAATTCATTCCACAAACATTTATTGGAACCGTTCTAGACAACAAAGATGAGCACCAGAGATGGCTGAGTAAAAGGCAAGGGTATTTTTCTGAAAATTTTCCTTCAGAAAAGACCAATCCAAGCAGTCTTACACTGGAATCCATAGCCTCCTTGCTTACATGCATGCTACCTTCCTCCCACCCTTCCTTCATCCCTTCCTCTCTTCATCTCTCTCATTCCTTCTTCCCCCCTCCTTTCCTTTTTCCTTCCTTCTTTTTTTCCCTTCTTTTCTTCCTCTTTTTCAGTAATCACAACTGTCTGGGGAAGATACCTTAGCCTGAAATGACCTCATGCGACTTTTTTTGTAAAGGTTATCTGATGACACTGGTGGGGAAAAAAATGAGTAAAGAAATTTGAACACAGATTTTGTAAGTCTCCCTCGAATATAATCTCACAATGAAGAGCTTCATGTTTTTTTAAACAAGGCTTTCAAAGGTCACTGTAAAATATAAGCTCTGGTGATGACAAGTATATACCTACTGAGTAAATGGGGAGAAAAACTGTCTTAATGTTATGCTAACGGGTAATTGTGGTTTGGCTAAAATTACCAATGTCAGCATCATATGCGAGTTCAAAAAATATTGTCTTTCAAACTACCTTCTGAGCTCTCTTACATAAAGGCATTAGTCTCATTTATGGCAGTTCCACCCTCATAACCAAAAGCCATCATATTGGGGGTTATGTTTCAGCATATGAATTTGGGGGAACACACACATTCAGTTTATAGCACCCAGCCTCTCAGTTCCATGACCTACTCTACACCAACGGCCTTGTCACCTCTACTCCCTCCCACGGCCATACCCTGGAACCTGTCACTACCACTGACTGTAGCCCTCAATTATCTCAGTTTCTAATGTCCCAGCCCCAAACCACTAGGCCCTGTCTTCCAGAGCTTGTATTTTTCTCCTTTTCTTTCACAGACTCCAATAATTCTTCTTCCAAGTGAGACCTACAATCTACGTATGACTCAAGTATGCTTTCGCTAATCATTTCCCCCTTCATGGCTTCAGTGTCCTCAACTTAGATTTCACAGCTCATCATCACAGAACTTCCTTTCATGTACCCCAACTCTCTCCATTGCATTTCCCTGTCAGAACTTCAACCATGGTTGACCTAAGCAGTAACAAGATGGAGAAGCAAAGTGATAACAAATGTCTCTTCCTTTATCTCTCATCCTGCTTCAGACATTTCTCTGCCCCCTTTAGAACTCTTTAAGAGGCGTCCAATTACTGTCATCAATTTCTTTTCTCCCTTCTTGTTGGAGCTCACACTCATTGACTTTGTTACTTTACTCCAACGTCCAGTTGTCAAATCCAATGGGCAAGCCTCAGACTTCATCATCAGCCTCCTTTGATGGAGCAGATCGCTCCACACTCCTGGTTTGGACATGCACTCCCCTTGGATCTCCTCTGACCTCGCTGCGTCTCCTTACATTTCTCTGACCCTAAACTTTGGAGTATACCAAGGTTCAGGCCTTAGACCATGCCTCTGTCACTCTTTTCTAATCTCATCCAGTCTTATGGGCTACATGACTCCCAAAGTTAAATGTCTACCAACCCAGATCTCTACCCCAAACTCCAAACTTTGATCTCCAATTTACAATTTGACTTCTTTACTTGATTATCTAATGGACATCCCAAACTTAGTATCACCGATCCCTCCAATGTGTGCCTCTCAGTCACCTTCATCACAAAATGAACAATTCCAGTTGCTCAGGCAAAAGCATCTCAGGGTCATCCTGGATTCCTTCCTTCCTCTTATGCCCTCATGCAACCAATTAGTAAATCATGTTCATGTACCTTCAAAATACATCAGAACCCAGTGCTTCTTACCACGGCTTCCACTATGACCCAAGCCACCGTCATCTCTGACCTGGATAATTTTGGTAGCCTCCTAACTGGTCTCCCTGCCTCCATCCTCACCATTATAATCCTCTCTCAACCAAGCAGCTTAAGTAAACTTTTAAAAACTCAATCCAAATCAAATTATTCCTTTTCTCAAAACCATCTGTAGGCTTCTCATCTCATACAGAGTAAAGGCCCAAATCCTTACAATGGCCCACAGGCCTACTATTATCTGGTCTCCACTGACCTCCTCTCCTACTTCTTCCCACACCACTCTGCTTCAGCCACAGTGGTCCCTGTTCTTAGATCCAGAAAGCACAGTCTTACTTTGGGATTTTTGTACTTTGAATATTCCTTTTCCTAGGACAGTTTCCCCAGATAGTCACAGGGCTTGCTCCCTTACTTCAGATGTCACCGTATCAAAGACGACTTCTCTGACTATCCTATAGAATGCCAAACCTACCTCTACCCCTGTCTTCCTGCCCCCTTCAAGTCCTGCTTTACTCGTTCCCCTTGGAGAGGCAGAAACCAGACACTAGACAAATAGGGAACATGGAAGGCAGAGACTTGGTTGTCCTAGCAGTGATTTTGGAGTAAAAGTCAAACCCTACCTCCTCTCCAGCCTCACCTTTTGCCCTATGTTCTAAGCCACGAGCTTTCCCGCACCTCTCCAAGTCACGCCCTGAGAAGGTGTCTTTGTCACTCTCTTCCCTACATTTGGAATCCCATTTCCCCCTCCTCTGCCTGACAAGCTCAAGCCCATAACTCCAGTGCCAGGGTCTCCCTTGGGAAGTTTCCCCAGCCCCCACCAGACCAGCCAGGCTCCCTTGCCTGTGCCTGCACTCTGCTTTGCACACCTTCTCCTATTTTTGTCAATGACAAGGCCTGTGAGCCCCTTAAAGACACCATGATGTCTCATCTCTTACCTTCACCTCTGATCCCTAGTCCTTGGCACTCAGTTGAATTGTTGGTTAGCTCAGAAACATTGTGGTATTAGGTGTGACAACAGAGGCCTCTTGAGTAATTGTTGGCAATAGGGAGCTAATCATCTCCATTCATTGGGCAGGAGCTTCTGTGTAGAATATTTTATTTGCATTTCACAAGAACACCTTGTGGGAGAAATATAACCAGCTCTATTTACAGATGGGACACTGAGGCAGTCAACACATGCCACTGGCCTCCCTTTCTGGGGTAGCTCATTCATTTGAGGGGAGGCTTCATTATGAGAATTCTTTAGAGTTCTCTCGTTTTATTTAGTCCCACATCGACTCTAGGAGGAAGACAGTGGAATTCTCATTTACAGAAGAGGTCAAAGCCAAGGCTTCCATAATGACAAAGCCAGGGCTTCAAACACTGTCATCTGAGACTGGGAGTCAAATGAAACACCAGATGGGAGTAAAGCAATACCTCAGGGACAGCATTATCTGGAGGAGCTGGCACAGACCAAACAGGAGCAGAGCCGGTGTTCCAGGAGCCTTGGGCCTTCCTCTCCCTCAGCCCTAGGGGACACCCAACTTGAACTCTCCATCACCACTCCAGGGGGTGTTTAAGTTTGTGCCTTACAGCTTTACGCAGTGGCAGTGTCGTAGCCAATGAGGTTTATCCGAGGCGTGGTTATTGCTAAAAATATATTTTTTAAATGTATGTGCCTTATGTGTGGGATGCTGGGATAGATTTCTTGTCCTTAAAAGGGCAAAAGCATAAAGTTTTGATTAAAAAAAAAAAGGCAAAAACTGGGCCTACACAGAGCTGGGTTATTGGCACCTGCCAGCCAAGGGAGCAGGAAGGGAGATTGAGCAAAGACAATCTGTGGTGAGCACCCAGGTCTGATGAGGGCTGACAGCTTCTTGTAGGAGCTTCACCTGGCCAGGGTGTGTATTCCAAGCACAGGAAACCACAAAGTAAACAGGGCTTTTTACAACCTGGACTGAATGCAAATAAATTCAAATTGCATGGAAATGCAGAAGCCTGACTTCATCGTTTAAGAAACACTTGAAAAAGTGGTAGCACCTCCCAGAAATGTTATAGATGCAGAAAGGCATGAAAATGTCCTGGGTGTTTCAGTATTACTTTCCAGAAAGGAAGCGGTGAGGATTAGCAGTGGTGCCAAAAAGGATACAGGGCCTGGTTCGTCAGCCACTTAATAAATGGTAGCGGGGGTGACCAAGATGGCCACATAGGTACACAAGGTACTCCCGTCCTTCCACAACCACGTCAAAATTACAGCTAAACTGTAACTTTAACAATCATAATCCAGAACCACCTGAAATATGGCTGAACAAAAGTCCTATGACTGAAAATATAAAGAAGAAGCCACATCAAGACTGGTAGGGAGGAGTGGAGATGTGGAACAGGCTGGTTCCACACATATGTGTGGCAGTTAACATTTGGGAGGGACAGCTCTGCTGCAGAGGTCCCCCCCGAGGATCCAGAGGACCCAGCCCCACACCAGGCTCCCCAGCCCAGGGTTCCAGTGCCATGAAGAGAAGTCCCCATAACTTCTGGCTGTAAAAACCAGAAGGGATTGTGGCTGAGTGAGATGGAGGGTGCTAGAGTTCCAGCAGTTCCTCTTAAAGGGCCTGCATACTGACTTACACAGATTCACTTGCTCTAAGTTCCAGAGCTGGGGCAGCAGCTTGAAAAGCACCAGGGACATACGGGTAGAAGCAGAATTACCTGGCATTGGGGAAAGGTGGGGGGGGGGGGGGCAGCTTTCTCCCAGACAGAAGTGCTGGCAGAGGTCATTGCTCCTTTGCTGAGTTCTCCTCCAACCTCCCACAGAGCTGACAGGCAAGTACCATGCCTGAGTCTCCATCAACCTAGCTAACACTGTTCCACCCACCTTGGTGATTCCCTGAGATCCCACCTCACCTGTTTCCAGTGGGGTATCCATGTGAATGGCCTGTATTAGCTCATGCTTCAGACTTTCCTAAAAATCTCTCAAACAAGGAGCATCTGGCCTCGGCATGCCCTGTACCCTCTCTAAGCGGCCCCAGGCCTGGCACTAATGGCAGCCCACACTGGTTCTCATCTAGGCCTCTCCCGGGACAAAACCCTGAGATGAATGGAGGTCACGGCCTGCGGGCAGATGACCTCGGTACGTGTGGACAGGGTGCCTGCAGTGTCTGTTCCAGTGCTCTGCCTGACCCAGGGTGACCAGCCTGTTGTGACAATGGATCTCAACCCCAACACCCTGCTCCTCCTGAAAGACAGGCCTGACCGAAAGTTCCCAGGGGAGGTGGTGCAGCCCTGAGGGACAGACGGGCTCTACAGTCAGCCAAACCTGGGTCCGTATCCTGGCGCAGGCTGTGTGACTTTGGGCAAGTTTCTGGGCTTCTCGGCACCCTCATAATAACCCCGGGGTAATGTTTCCTGCTCACCGGTGTGAACTGACTCCCCGCTGTCTCCTCTTCCAGATACTTCCCTGACACAACAGTCAGCACTTGCTGCCCCCACTGCATCTGCACACAACCCTCCCCACACACAGAAACACACGCTGCGCCCAAGCCCAGACCTGCTTCCTGGAGAAGATCTGGAAGGGTAGCGCTGAGCGGCCACTGGGGACATAGATCCTGGCCGGGGCCTTCCTGGCCTGACACCAGGCACCAGACGACAGTAGGCTGGGCAGCGGGAAGAGAATTTCAGAACTTCTTTTTATCCTTATTTTTAGTTTTCCTCCTAACGTTGGTTTTGCTTTTGTTTTATAATAACTGCAATAGAACTGTGCAAGTGCATAAGTTATCATACATAACAATACATATGCCAGGGCAGTGATCGGCAAACCGCGGCTCGCGAGCCACATGCGGCTCTTTGGCCCCTTGAGTGTGTCTATTCCACAAAAATACCACGGCCTGGGCAAGTCTATTTTGAAGAAGTGGCATTAGAAGACGTTTAAGTTTAAAAAATTTGGCTCTCAAAAGAAATTTCAATCGTTGTACTGTTGATATTTGGCTCTGTTGACTAATGAGTTTGCCGATCACTGTGCCAGGGTATGCGCCCGCAAATGTCTTATAGGTGTGTGACCTGCAAAGTTTGGAGACAAGGGCCATGGATCCTCTTTCTCGGCCTGGATAGTTCACAGCTGGCCTTTTCCCTGCTTGGTCCTGTCCCCACACCAGCCCTGCCTGCAGTCTCATTCTCTCCTCCGAGAATGGCCTCTGGCCGAGATTCAGCCCCTGGCTCTCAAGGTTTATAAAGAAAAGTGTCCCTTGTTACTGACATAATTGCCACAAGAGGTCCAACCATGCTCCTTCCCAGCCTTGGATACCCTTCCTATGGTCCCTCTCACCGCCACCAGCACCACCACCATCTCCCACACCTGCTGCTTTCCTAATCAGAAATGGGCAGGGTCTTCCTGTTGGCTCCCAACGAAGCCCAGTTTCCTGTGTCAGCTGATCTGAGCCTGCCCACTTCCCCAGCCACCTCCCAGGCTTCTCATTCCCAGACCTCTGCTCCAGCCAGACCACCCCCCATGGTCCCTACATACACATCGGCGGCTGGGGCTCCCTCCACCACAGTTGCCTTAATGGCATGGTGAGCCAGGCATCTCCCCTTCCCAACGGGCTTGTGCCACCCACAGTGGACAGGTGATCCCCAAGGGGATCGCAGCCTGCAGTCTGGGCTGTGGCAGGTACTGGATCAGGGCAGGGTAAGAGGTTTGCCCTGGCCCAGGACAGAGATGGGGCTCCTGCCATGCCCTCTCCTAGGACACAGCAGGGCCCACATGCCTGGGCCCCTCTGGCAGGGCAGCGAGCAGCAGTGATTGTTGGGCAGGGACAGGGAGTGGGAGCTGGGAGAGCCTGGGACATGGTGGATGAGGGGAGTGGGTGCCAAGACCATGCCCTGAGGAGGTGGCAAAAGACAGGAGGGTGTGTAAATGGAGGCTCCAAGCCACCAGCACAGGCTTCATTGTCCCATTGCTTTTCACTTACAAAATACAAACTCGAGGATAAAATTATTAAAAACGGCAAGACAATGAACTCAGAGCATTAAATGCCGAATGCAGGACCGTTCTGACCATGGGGCCTGTGGGACGTCACTGGCCTCACTCCCCTAAGTCTGGCCGGGCTTCAGTCAGGCTAGATCATGCACATAGGCTGTGTATGTGGAATCTCCTGTCCAAAGTCACCGTTTCCCCGAGGGAGGCTCCCACCATGGCTGGTACACAAGACGCCATGTGGTGATATGCTGATAAGCATGTTAAACACTTTAATTATTTAGTATTTATTTTAATGTGTGTTCGAAAAATATGTGACTATCACATTCCAGCTATAATTTCACAGTGAGACTAGCTTAGTCAGTTCAGGCTGCTATAATAAAACATCATAAACTGGGTGGCATATCAACAACAAAAATGTATTTCTCACAACTCTGGAAACTGAAGTCGGGGTGCCAGCATGGCCCAGTTCTGGTGGGGGCCTCTTCCAGGCTGCAGATGGCCAACTTCTCGTTGAAAAAGAGCAAGGAAGCTCTCCAGGGCTCCCCTGTGAGGGCACTAATCCCATGTGAGGGTACAACTCTCATGAGCTCGTCACCTCCCAAAGGCTCCACCTCATAATACGATCACCTTGGGGGTTAGGTTTCCACATGTGAATTGTGGAGCAACACATTCAGTCCCTAATAGGTATGCAAACTCCCTTAGAAACACATTTATTGAGGGAAAATAAATAAGTTCCTCTAAAGAAAAGTATTAAGTAAACTAGTGACCTGGTGCACGAAATTTGTGCATGGGGCGGGCGGGGGTTGGGGGGTTCCTCAGCCCAGCCTGCACCCTCTCCAACTGGACATCCCTCTTGCAATCTGGGACTGCTGACTCCTAACCACTCACCTGACTGCCGGCCTGATCTCCCTAACTGCTCTCCCCTGCTGGCCTGATCGCCCCTAACCACCTCTGCCTCGACCCGACACCATGGCTTTGTCTGAAAGAACATCCGGGAGGTCATCCTGAAGTTGTTCAGTCTAATTAGCATATTACTCTTTTATTAGTATAGATCAGTGGTTGGCAAACTCATTAGTCATCAGAACTGCAAACCACGGCTCGTGAGCCGCAGTTTGCCGACCACTGGTATAGATAATAGGATGTGTGGTTCTCAGAGATGGCAAAACACGTGAAGATGGTGCCCAGAGTTTGAGAAATAGGGTACTGGACTGTAGCTTATCTTTACAAGTCCCCTCCTCTTGCTCATCAGCCCTTCCTCTAGGGGCAGCCAATGCTGAATAAACGAATAAACAAATCAACCATGGAAAGTTTGGACCCCAGAGTCTGAGTCTCTCCTTTGAAATTTGTATTTGTAGGACTCTCTCTGATTAATTGACTTAGGATTAATTCCTAGACATTTTAGAAAGATTTGCTCAAGAAATTATTTCCTCTTTACAATATACAGAGCTTTCCCTGGCCAGTGTGGCTCAGTGTGTTGAGCATTGTCCCATGCACCAAAAGGTCTCCAGTTCATTCTTGGTCAGGGCACATACCTAAGTTGCAGGTTTGATCCCCAGTCAGAGCCTGTCCAGGAGGCAACAATCGATGTTTCTCTCCCTCACTGATGCTTCTCTCTCTGTCTCCCTCTCCACTCCTCTAAAAGTAAATAAAATATGCAGAGCTGGTTTTAGGATAATCTGTGTGCCTCCCTTTTTGGGGGCCTCTCCCTGACGACTAATTCAGAAAGAGAGCCTGGTGATGGAGCATATTCACAGCATGATGCAAAGTGTGCTCTCATCCAGCCCTGGGCCCCAGGAGGCTGTGTCCTGCAGGTGGTCTTAGATGACACTTTGTGACATGTACTTCTGGGCATGGATGAACAAGTAGCCAGCTTTATCATCAAAAATTGTCAGCCATTGCCGGTGGTGCTCAGTGGTTAGAGGTGTCTGGGGTTCAATTCCTGACCAAGGACATGTACCTGGGGTTTGGGTTTGCTCCCCGCCCCGGGTCAGGGCCCATGCAGGAGGCATCCAGTTGATGTGGCTCTGTCACATTGATGTTTCTCTCACTCTCTCAAATTAATTAGTAAATTTTAAAAATTTATCAGCCCTTAAAGAAATAAATGGTCTCTAGCTTCACCACTCAATCAAATTTCACTTTATCAATTTTTTTTTTTAAAGAGAGACTGAACTGTCACCCATGACAAACATTTTTGAAACAAGTTTTTCTAAATTGGAGAAAAAGAAGAAATATATTTAATGGTTGTAGGCTAAAGCCACCTTCAGCTTCAGTAGTCTTTGCCAGATGGCTGTTTGTTTCTTGAATAATTACTAATATACTAGAGTCCTGGGGCATGAAATTCATGCGCAGGTCTGGTCTCTAGGCCTGGCCTATGATCAAGGCCATCTTCCCCAGCTGCCCGCAGCTGGCCCCGACCCCCACTGCCACCCACCTCGGTTCCCCATTCGCCATTGGGTGATCAGTGCCTGACGGCCGGGGGGAGGGACCCAGAGGTGGTCAGTGGGCCTCATAGTGACTGGTCCAGTGGCCGTTCTGCCGGTAGGGTCAGTTTGCCTATTACCCTTTTATTATATAGGATAGAGGCCTGGTGCACTGGTTGGAGCCAGCTGGCCTGCCCTGAAGAGGGCCCCAGATCAGGATAGGGGATCCTTGCTGGAGGTGGGGCGGCCTGGCAGAGGGGCCTCGGGTGGTTTGCAGGCCAGCCCTGCCCCCAGCTTTGTCAGGAAGGATGCCCGAAATGACATCTGGAAGACGTCCAGTCTATCTGGTCTAATTAGCATATTACCCTTTTATTAGTATAGATGTTTATATGGGGGTTTTTGTTTGTTTTTTTGTTTTGTTTTGCTGTTTTGTGGGGTTTGTTTATTGTTAATCCTCACCTGAGATATTTTTTCCAATATTTGAGAGAGTAGAAGGGAGGAGAAGAGAGAGAGAGAGACAGAGAGAGAGAGAGAGAGAGAAACAATTATGTGAGAGAGGCACATCGACTGGTTGCCTCCTGCACACACTCTGTCCTGCCAGGGATCAAACCTGCAACCCAGGTACGTGCCCTTAACTGGGAATCAAAACTGGGAACCCTTCAGTCCTATGGCCCCTGACCTAACCACTGAACAACACCAGCCAGTGCTCAGGTAAACATTTGAATGGACTCATACTTTTCAGGACTTACCCATCCCATAAATCAAGAGCTGGACATGCATGCTCATTGTAAAAATTCCAACATTACAGACATGGGTGACTCAAAAGGCAAAAGTTTCCTCCTATAACTGCTTTCCAGTGTTTCTAGTCCTTGGTATATGCTTCTGGATTTTGTCTGTGCTTGTGCGTGCACACGCACACACACACGCACACACACACACACGCGCGTGCGTGTGTGTGCGGTGCAGGATGCCACTACTCATTATGTAGTAAGATTTGCCTCTTTCCTTTGACTCTGCCTTGGACGTTGCTTCACATCAATTCATAAATATCTGCCACTTAAGAGGACTTTTTACAATGGCTCCTCAGACTCATATGTTGGTCAGATTCAATAGAACACCAAGTGTCTGCTGAACTTTACTTTCTCCCCATCATCACAGTCCAGAAAAGATGACACTCACCAGCTTTTGAGAAATTGCCACCTGTTTTCTAAGATCATCCCATGCTCACTGCCCACAACCCACACCCTGTCCTGCACATCCCACTGTGGGCTCTGCTGTCCATCCTCTCTCCCTGGCCAGGTCCACCCACCTGATCCAAAGGTGACTTCTCAGGCAAACCTACCTTCTCAACTGGCCACAATTCTCACAGGAAAAGTACCAGTTCTAGGGAAGAGTTAATTTATTCCAAAATGTACAAAGAAAAATTGCATAATCAAAATGAATAAATGTTTAATTATGTCAACTTTATTAATTTAATATATTCAGCATTTATAAAAATTTCATTACATTTGAAAAATGATTTGAAAGTAATATTTCCTCCTTTGCAAGAATTCTTGAAAAGTGCATGGAAGCCCTGTCCAGGTAGCTCAGTTGGTTAGAGCGTCGTCCCGATAGGCCAAGGTTTCAGTTTGATCTCTGTAAGGGCAAGCCCCAGAGGCAATCAATGAATGCATACATAAGTGGAACAACAAATCGAAGTTTCTCTCTTTCTCTCTCAAAAAAATCAATAAAAAATTAAAGCAAGTTTTAAAAAAAAAAAAAGAATAGTGTATGGAATTGTCAAGAAATAATGTGTCACTCATATACTATTGTTTTAAAAAGCAACATTATTAAAACCATTTAAAAATATTTTGCATCTCGGTTGGTGTGGCTCAGTGGGTTGAGCGTTGATCTATGAACCAGGAGGTCATGGTTCAATTCCCAATCAGGGCATATGCCCAGGTTACAGACTCCATCCCCAAGAGGGGGCGTGAGGGAGGCAGCCAATTGATGATTCTCTCTCATCACTGATGTTTCTCTCTCTCTCCCCCTCTCCCTTCCTCTCTGAAATCAATAAAAATATATTTTAAAAATATTTTATAATAAAAATATAAAGACATATGTGAGTATATATATGTATATATGCATACCTACATAATAGTGTGGGTTGTGTTTGATGTGTCATCGGAACAGAGTCTTTAAAAGTAACCGGAGGGCCAGGGGCTGCGCAGGTCTCCACAGCACCGCCCACCTGCGGGAGCCTGTGTTCAGCCAGGCTTCCATTCTGCAGGCGGGAGATAGGAGTCCTGCTGAGTCAGGAGGAAGTTCTCCTTGAATAGTCTCTAAAAACAGTCTCTCGCACATGGATTATGGTATTAGTGGTCTGAGACTAGGAGAATCAGAGGCAGTGTTGAGAGAGCTGACAAAAAAGGGAAGCCCACCGCCTAGCAGGTGTTTTCAAAGCCCCCTTGGCCCTCCATTAGAGGTAATGCCTTTATTGGCTTAGATCCCCACTGAAATACAAGTAACTTCAGGAGAAAATGGCTCTTTTTTCCCCCTTAAAAAAAAAGAAAGTGTCACATGTATAAAAAGAGCACATGTGTTAAAAGTATGACTTAAAGCCTTCTTACAGTACATATATACACCCCCAGGTTAGCACCACCCTGAAAAATATGAAGAAAATTTCCACCTGGAGCCCTCCCTGCTTCCTCCCAGGGAAAATCCTCCCGCTAAAGGAACCACTGTCCGATTTCTGCCACCAGAGGTTAGTTGAACTTCATATACATGGAATCACACAGGCTGTACTCTGTATCTAGCATCTTCGCTCAGCGTTGCATCTGTGAGCTTCACCCTGTTGCTGAACGTGAAAACAGGCCTTTCGGATGATAGATTTAGCCAGGACAGATTGCACACGGCCAGACATGTCTCCTACCGCTTCTCCACATCCTTTTCTACATCCTGTAGTTATCACAACTCCCCTTCTTCCTCCCAACACACAGACTTATAAATGGACAAATAAAAATAAGAACTTTTTACAGTTTAAATGTCTTTTTCCTCTGTGCAGAAGTTACACATGTTCGTTTAAAATAAGAAAGTCTGGCTTTGAGAATCTTCATGGCTCGCTTAGGACTTCTGGCTTGGCCCGGCCCAGAACAATGAATTGGGTCAGCCCCAGGCTCCCCTCTCAGGGACGTGGCCTCCATGACTTGGAGGGAAGTTGCATCTGGTGGAGACACTGGTCCCACTTGAACTGCGTGGCGCCGCCTAGGCCCTCCTCCAGGACGGAAGAACCTAACGCCCTGGCTGCCAGCCTTTCTGTCCCCACTCAGGACAGCTCTCAGAGGCCAGCCAGCTCCAGAGTCCGTGCTCGTGGGGTTGGCGGAGGCCTTCCTTGAGAGGCCTGGCTGCCCACTTTCTCCTGCTACCCACTCCTGCTTTTCCCTTCACCCCCACTGCCGCTGGACACACCACAATAAACTGCCTGCTCACTCATCTCCATCTCAGTCTTTCCCAGGGGACCAACCTGCCCCGGGGAAGAAAGGAAGGATGACACCTAAGCATCATGTGTGCTTTGAACAGTCCTTCCCTTCAGACATGGCTGAGGCCTGTACTTTCTTGGGGGGAGGGGAGACGCTCTTCCCTTCCCTCACCCCCAACCCCACCCCATGATTCTGCACTTTCATCTTCCAAGAGAATTGCTTACTGGCACTCAGAATCTCCGAAGGAAAAAGGCAAGTTTTGCAAAAAGGCAAAGCCAGATCTATATTACCTATCTGAGCCTTAGTTTCTTCATCTGTAAAATGGGCCTTTTCCAAGGCCACTCCACCCCCTGTGTCTTTCCCACCACCCTCCATTTCCCTCCACAGCTCCACTTCCACCACCCCTTATCTGAGCTCCCTTCCCCAATTCACCCACCACACTTCACCCAACAGCATTCTCCAGTGCTGGGAGAGGGGGAGATACAGCAGGGCACAGGTTCCTAAGGGGTTCACATTTTACTGCAGAAAATGGGGTAAACGACTGCCTTCACAATTAGCCATTTCATGACAGTTGTGTGAGAGCAGTGCTGCTGGTTGGAACACTTTAGCAGAATGGGCTTTCTGAGGCCCCATTTAAATTAAATAGTGCCCCCCAACACCT
Source organism: Corynorhinus townsendii (assembly GCA_026230045.1). Taxonomy (NCBI): domain Eukaryota; kingdom Metazoa; phylum Chordata; class Mammalia; order Chiroptera; family Vespertilionidae; genus Corynorhinus; species Corynorhinus townsendii. Next base: position 112,741,956 of record JAPDVU010000007.1, on the reverse strand, counting down.
TCAGTGTTTCCCCCACCTGCCCAACCAAGCTTGGATCTGTAAGACTAATGCAGAGCACTGTGATCTCTCACAGCCTCAGCTCCCATCACAGGTGCCACAGTTCGCTAGACATTCCCACCTCTGTGCACTCACACCCACAGTTCGCTAGACATTCCCACCTCTGTGCACTCACACCCACAGTTCGCTAGACATTCCCACCTCTGCACACTCACACCCACAGTTCGCTAGACATTCCTACCTCTGCAAATTCACACCCACAGTTTGCTAGACATTCCCACCTCTGCAAATTCACACCCACAGTTCACTAGACATTCCCACCTCTGTGCACTCATACCCACAGTTCGCTAGACATTCCCACCTCTGCAAATTCACACCCACAGTTTGCTAGACATTCCCACCTCTGCAAATTCACACCCACAGTTCACTAGACATTCCCACCTCTGTGCACTCATACCCACAGTTCGCTAGACATTCCCACCTCTGCAAATTCACACCCACAGTTTGCTAGACATTCCCACCTCTGCAAATTCACACCCACAGTTCACTAGACATTCCTACCTCTGCACACTCACACCCACAGTTCGCTAGATGTCCCCACCTCTGCACCATTGCTCATACTGACCCTGCCTGCTGAGGCCCAGCCCAGATTCCAGCTCTTCTATAAAGCCTCCTAGAACACCCAGGTCACTGCCAAAGCATCTTTTCCCCTTGATGATAGCATTTGCCATTAGTGCCTTGTGTTAAAGGCTAAGTAGGTTAACTAGCTACAGTACTTCTTTGGTTAAAAAAAAAAAAAAGTGAGCCCAGCTGGCATAGCTCAGTGGTTGATCATTGACCTATGAGCCAGGAGGTCACAGTTTAATTCCTGGTCAGGAATTAAATATTCCAGGCTTGACCTCCAGTAGGGTGCATGCAGGCGGTAGCCGATCAATGATTCTCTCATCATTGTTATTTCTATCTCTCTTTCCCTCTCCCTTTCTCTCTGAAATCAATAAAAAATATTTTTAAATAAAAAGGCAGTGGCATGCCCTCATGGCTTGGTAGCATGTAAAATGCCTCCTATTTCCCCAGACTTCGCACCAAAACCTATCATTCCTATAGATGAGTCCTATGGTAGAGGGGAATGTTGATATCATGGCTTAGGTTTGGGGAAAATGCACAAAACGGGTATGTGTCACCTGTCTGCTCCCCTCCCCAGGTGAGTAAATCCTGCACAATATAGATGGGCCTCGTACAGGCCCACCAGGAGAGCCCCCAACATCTCTGTCCTTCCAGGATGAGGGGGGTGGGGTCCTGAGAGGCCCCTGGAGACCATCCTACAGCTCTGTGCTTGGGGGCATTTGCAGAGCCAGGGGAGATGGCTCCCCACCCCCAGGGGCAAGGCTGGGACTCAAGGACTCCCACACAATGCCCCATTGACACTAGTGGCCAGTCAGGATCTGGGTGCCATGGAAACCTCTCTTGGGAGCAGAGAAGGAAAGCAACAGCCCAGGCCTCAGACACTAAGTCCATTATCCTCCGAGCCCGCCCTCCCTGAGAGGCCCTACAGTCCCCTCCAGCTCCCTGCCCCATAGCAGCGACAGCTTTCCTCCTGCTGGCCCAGCCCAGGGACCTAGAGGCCTCACCCACCTCAGTGCACCCCATCCTGCCCCGCCTACTCCCTTGAACTCAAAGACAGCCTCATTCTGAGGCCAGAGAACTCATTTCTTAGCTGCCCTGAGAGTAGAGGGACACCAGGAAGAGAGAGGCAACCCAGGTAGTCAGTTCCCAGCACGCAGCCCCCCTTGTGAAGTTGAAAAGAAGAAAATCTGCCCTGGGCAGTTGGTTGGAGCATTGTCCTGTACACTAAAAAGTCACAAGTTCGATTCCCAGTCAGGACGCATACCCAGGTTGTGGGTTCAATCCTGGTCAGAGTGCGTACATGAAGTAACCGATCCATGTTTATCTCACATCGATGTCTCTCTCCCTCTCTCTCCCTCTTTCTCCCTCTCTCTCTCTCTTTCTCTCTCTCTCTCCGCCCCCCCCTCTTCCTTCCTCTCTCTTAAATCAATAAAAGCATGTCCTCAGGTGATGATTTAGGAAGGAAGGAAAGATGGACGGAAGGAAGGAAGGAAGGAAGGAAGGAAGGAAGGAAGGAAGGAAGGAAGGAAGGAAGGAAGGAAGGAAGGAAGGAAGGAAGGAAAAGGAAAATCTGTTCTCTGGTTGGGCAGCCCCAGAGCCCCGCTGTGCCCTCCCATAGGGAGGAAGGCCAGGCTCGGGGAAATGTCTCTGGACTGGAATCAAATAAATGCATGTGAACCCGGCAGTCCCTGGTTCTGTTTGTAGGACCCACCTATTCTTTTCTCCTCTCCCAAGTCCTAGAAACTTCCTCAGAAACTGTTCCCTGGTGTCCCTGTTCCCACCACCTCCCTCTCCTGTCTCCTGGGACAGAGCCCCTGATGCAGAGTAAAATCCCAGCACATCCGGCCCAGAAGAGGCCTGAGGAATTTCATCCCTGTGCCCACCCCATCTCCATCCTCCTTTACCATTTTGTAGAGAAGCTGAGGCCGGAAAGGGGCAGGGACTTGCCTGGGCTCCCAGGGCCAGCCCAGTGCCCAGGAACCTGCCTGTGGCTCCAGCCGGCTTCCCAGGCGCTGCTCCCTGGAGCTCTGAGCAGACTTGATAGTCACAAGCCCACTCGCAACCTAACCCATCCAAAGTGGGGGTGTCAAAAACTAGAAGGAAGGGCTTGTGACTACGGCGCCCCCTCCCCCCAACAGTCACCCAGATGTCCCCAGAGCTCTCTTTTCACAGACGCCAATATAGCCAATGAGGGCAGCTGGCAAAGCACCTGAGTCTGTCTGCTCTTGCTCCCGGAGGGAGGGGCTGGGCTGGGCTGGGCTGGGCGGGTAGCTGAGAACAGCCTGGGCTTTGGACACAGAGCTGGGGGGCTCCGATTATAGCTGGGTGACCAGGGACAAGTTTCATAACCTCCCTTGGCCCCACCTGTAAAAAGAGAGCAATAAAAGATGTCTACACACCTTGTTGGGATGGTATAAGTACTGGCCAAGATAGATAGGAAACATTCAGCGGAGCTTGCAGAGAGCATTTGATAAACAAATCCTGCGGACAGATGATGGATCATGTGCTATTATTATCTACACACAACCTTTTACCCCAGAACTCTGGGCACCAACTTAGGTGTGGGAGTGGGGAGCACAGGGAGAGTCCCGCGTGACCCCAGAGAGGCCCAAGTGGCCCGAAGCAGGAGGAGGAGACAGCCAATGGTGGAATCATAGTTGGCATAAGGCCCGTCCAGGGGCCTCCCTAACATTCCTTTTGGGATTTAACAGGGGGTGGCTGGTCAGTTCCCGGAATGTCCAAGAAAAACAAAGTGGTTATTCTGAGTGAAACTGCAGCCTGGGTGAGGCAGGCTGGGTCTGCTTTAAATTAAACACAGCATTTCTGAGATCCTTTCATCTCCTAGCCACTGTGGGTTAGAGGTTAGGGGAGACATTACCTCATCTCACCTTCCTGCTCTGAGGTGGGGAAGCTGATGGGATGTGGGCTCCGGGCTGGAATGAAATGTCAGGGGGCGGGGAGATGGCTGATAGCCCCACCCGGGCTCCTGGGGCTAGAGATGAGCAGGTCCTCCTTCTCCAACACCCGGTCTCCCTCTGGGGTTGGAGATACTGGATATTTGGGTTTGCAGAGGTGTTTTTATGTTTGTGGTATTTAGCTGAGTAATGACAGCATTTACAAATATACTCCTTTTGGAGGACTTGAAAAACCTCAACTGCAGCTCTGCAAGTTGAAGGCTGGCCCCTTCTTGTGCTCTGTCAAACACGTGGGCGCTGGGTGGCCAGGCCTGCCAGTTCCCCTGCAGAATTTCCCCGCAGGGGTGCCTGGGTTAAGGGTGGAGCTCAGTTCTGGTTTGGGAAATTGCTTTTGGCAAGACTTGCAGCTTGTGGGAGTCCCAGAAAATCCCAGGTGCTGGAGTCAGGCAGCCCCAGGGTGGGTTCCCACGCCCTGAGCGGCATTCCCCTGCTCTGCCAGGACCTCGAATATCCTCATCTTTAAAATGTGGGAGAGGATGCCTACCTTTCACGGTTGTCATGTGGATTCAATGGGATGCAGTGTGTTCAAGGTTCTTTTGTTTCAAATGAAGTAAATCCAAAGTTTGTTGGTTGTAAGAAATAGGAACTTCCTCAAGCTGCTTTATGTTAAAGGGAAGTTTGTGGTATGGAATTGAGGGATCTTCATGAAAAAGGCCCAAGTCCTTCCCGAGAACTGAAACCAGGAACCCGAAAAGAGATTTGCAGATTCTCTCTTCCTGCTTTATCTCTGCGTGCCCTGGGGTACCCGTTCCTCCCTGTGAGCGGGGCCAGTCTCCTCCCACTGCCCACCAGCTTCATCTTCTCCAGTTACCCACAGCCCAGGCTGCTAGGTCTGCCGTCAGTGCTCAGTAGATGAAGGGCGGCTTCTGCTGTGCTACTTGTGTTTGGTGTGTGTGTGGGTTTTTTTATGTTTATTGATTTCAGAGAGAATGGGAAAGGGAGAGATAGAAACAATGATGGGAGAGAATCACTGATTGGCTGCTTCCCACTTGCCCCCTGCTGGGGATTGAGCCCTCAACACAGTACCAGGAATCGAACCATGACCTCGTGGTTCATAGGCTGACACTCAACCAGTGAGCCACGCCGGCTGGGCACGTTCCTTTGGTGTGTATGTTAATAGGAACACGCTGAATGTCCCGCTTAGCCTCCAGAGGGGCTCCTCCAACTTCTCCACTCGCTCTGTCCCTGCGGGCTGACCTGTGTGCACTGTCTCGACTGAGTTTCCTCGGCTTCTGGGTTCTGGCTGAGTCCAGCCCCCAGTGGGTACCAGCAAGAAAAGGGAGAGCAGGAGGGAGAGCCGGCAGGGCACTCACTGTTCTAGCTCCTTGTCTGTGGCCATGGGCTGGCAGCGGGGTGGCTGGTTCCCACACGGAAGGCCATAGCACCCTCCCAGCCACCCTACTTCAGCGCCAGCCTGTCCAGGTTTCCTGACCACCTCTTCTCCTGTCCCGCAGGCTTCCCGTGGTGATGGCTGTCCACAGCTACGACCCAGAGGTGCTGCGCAGTCCTTGTTGGCCTCCTTCCATCTTGCTCACGGCTTTAGGAATAGTCCGTTCATGTAACGCTCTCCAAAAGCAGACCTGTGATTCTGAGGGGCCGTCGCTCTCCTGGGGGCACTCTGAGAATACAGGAAGGTTGAGGGCAAAGACAGCTGCAACTCCTGGCCTCATCTCCCACTCTGATTCCTGTTGGAAGTGGATGAAGGAGCTAGAAACTGTTTGAGATAAACATCCCAGGTAAGATAGGCAGAACTGAGAAGACACCCAGAATTCTGCTAGAAGTGAAAAACAGTACAATTGCCGTGTGTGTGTGTGTGTGTGTGTGTGTGTGTGTGTGTGTGTGTGTGGAGGGGGGCAGGAGGGGGGTTGCGGAGATGACTTCTCTTGTAAGAAACTCTCCATCTTCCTGGAGGATTGTGGCCCACGTGAAAGAGTTGGAAATATGCTGCCAATCCAGCGAAAGCCTCTCTCTTTCTCAGAACACAGTTGCCTAAAAGTGAGCGGCATACAGGCTGCGAACAGAGACTACTTGTAAGTTGCTGACTTCCCTGTGGTTTTCACTCCCAAATTCAATGGATTGATCACCAGAAACTCCGTCTTTTTCTTTCCTTTTCCAGTTGGCTCCTGCATATCTCCCCGTGGACTTGGCCATGACAATGGCCTATGACAGACCTCCCAGCTCTGGTCTCTCTTGTTCAGTCCGTTCCACAGCTTGCTGTCAAATTTGTCTTGGCTTAACACAGACCCGTGCAGGTCAAGTTCCAGATCAAAAGAACTCCACGGCCCCCTATGGAAGTGTCTGCCTGCTGCAACCTGACAGTCAAGGCCTCTGCTCAACGTTCTGGTCTACCCCCTATTCCAGGAACATCCCACTCCTGACAAGTCAGATTCCTCACTGACCTGCCAATCCTCACCACCCCCATCTAGTCTTTAAAATGCAGTTCAAATCCCACTTTCCAGGAAGGGCTTCCCTGCCCACTCGGCCAGAGGTGTCTTCTCACATTGAACCCCTACCATTCAGAAGAGGAGCACTCAGAGGTCAAGGAGGAAGAGCTGAGGGAAGGATCGCTGAGTTCACACAACAATGACAGTGTCTGTGCTTGCCCACTTGGATATGCCTCTGTGTGCCTCCCTGTGCATAAGTGTGGCCACCTCCACCCCAGAGGGGCTGAGAGGAGACCCTTCGGTTTCCAATGAGGTCATCTCTCCTCCGGCCTCCGCCTTCTCTGGTTTCATCACATGGTGATGCCAGTGGCCTCCCTCTTCACAGACAAACCTGGAGGCCCTGGCTTTCTCACCTGAATGCTTGGGTCCAAGGTTAAGTGGGAGTCTTGAGGATTCCTGGACACTGGGCTGATCTTATTTCTCTGGAATTTTAAGCAGGCATCGGGAAAGGCACACTCATATTCTTCGGACAGGAAGTCCTGACCTGGCTTTAGGAAACCTTGTGCCTTCTTTCACCCACATAGAAAGCCCAAGTCTTCTGCTGCTTTTGAGGTTGAACTTCAGCTGGTTTCAACCATTTTTGGTTACACACTCATACACACAGCTTTGAGCATTCATTACACTTCTGATCATTCAATCCAGAGTTTGCACTTGCCTTGACTACATAACAAAGGCCTCTACAACACTGTAACAATGAATACCATGCTATTAATTTTTGGTAATTGATTATGCATGCCTTAAGAAAACCATAAGCTTATAAGGTTATTTTTATCCTCGAAAGAATTCCAGAATGATTAACCACTAGATTGTGATCACTAACAGTATGGAAATGAAAATAATTTAAATTGGAATACTTTTTAAGAAAAAAGTACTTGTCATGGGATGCACTATAATTTACTAAGAATAAATCATGCCAAACTAATCTCATTTTCATTATTTGCAGTCATCAGACTGACTAAAGATGTACTGCAGATGAGAATCAAGGAATGTCAAGCTTGCAACTGAGGTACATACCCTTGACCGGAATCAAACCAGGGACCTTCTGCCTGCAGGCCAAGACTCTATCCACTAAGCCAAACCACTAAGCTAGGCCTTCTTACCAGTTTCTTGGGAGAGACATGAACTTCCATCTTGTTTGAGCCATTGTAGCTACTGTATTTCAAGGTATCTTTGTTACTGCAACTTCACTTGTATCTTTACTAATATAATAATTAAACCTACTACTACTACTACTTAGTAGTAGATTCTACTACTAAGAATATTTTTCAGCTTTTTGCTTCTGAAGATTAATGGGAAGGACAATTGTGGTGGAGTCTCCTGGCATTGTTGGAGAGTGGGAATTTTTGAGCACTACTGAGGCTGTGGACTATGCCCCAGATAGAGTTGTCAGTGCTGACACCAGGCCAGGCCTTGAGATACGGTCTCATGGCCCCTTCCCAGCACGTAGGCCTTCTTTCATAGAACACTGTCAGCTTTCTGAAGAACAGGATGACCCTGTGAATAACATGGTCGTCAATGGCATGACTCTGACGTTGCTTGGGAAAAAAACTGTTTTGTCTTGGGTTACTTGCTCTGCAAAAACAGGATGTGGTTAATGTGCTTAAAAGTGGTCCTGCACAAAGGATAGGCGGCTGCTCTCTGGACCCCCTGAGTGGAGAATGGCAGAGAAGTCGCCCGGCCGGCTAATAAAGGCTCTTTGCTATTGCATCGGACTTGGCTCCCTGGTGGTCTTTGGGGATCACGAAAACTGGGCATAACAGCATTTTTTCCCATTTCTTGGTCAGTCAATCCATCAGTATTCATTGAGAGCTGCGCAAGTGCCAGCAGCTATTCACAGTGCTGGAGACTCAATGGGGAATGAAACAGACATGGGCATTTGCTCTAATGGAACCTCCCACATCATGGGGAGACCAGCATTAAAGAAATGCCACAAATAAATACCTAATTACACATTCTGATTTGTCTTTGAATTAAAATTACAGTAAGTCTTACAAGGCTCTAGTGGGGTCTTCATTTAGTTTGGAGCGCTCCGGAGGGCCTTCCTGTAAGAGAGACTTTTATGCTAACACCTAAAGAATGCGTAGGAATTAACCAGGTGAAGAGGTCAGGAGAAGTGTTCCTGCGGCATGGGTCAAGGTCTAGAGGTAATAAAGAGATTGGTACTTCAGGCATAGGAAGGTTAGTGTGTCCAAAGGAGGGCAGACATTAAGGACAAGAGCTTGAATTGGGTCAGAAGGGAGAGAAACATAGGAGTCCAATTATGCAGGGCTTTGAAGGTCATCTATGGTAGGCAAGATTCTTTTTTATTTTTTATTTTTATTGGTTTCAGAAAGGAAGGGAAAGGAAGAGAGAGATTGAAACATAGATGATGAGAGAGAATCATTGATTGGCTGCCTCTTACACACCCCACACTGGGGATCAAGCCCACAACATGGGCATGTGCCCTGACCAGGAATTGAACTGTAACTTCCTGGTTCATGGGTCGAAGGTCAACCACTAAGCCATGCTGTCTAGGCAGCAGAATTCTTTTATAATAATTTTTTTTTTTAATTTTAGAGAGAAAAAAGAAAGTAGAGGGAGAGAGGGAGAGGAAGGATGAGAGAGAGAAAAACAGTGATTTGTTGTTTCACTTATTTATGCATTCATTGGTTGCTTCTTTTATATGTGTTCTGATCTAGGATTGAACTCACAACCTTGGCATTTCAGGATGATGCTCTAACCAACTGAGCTACTTAGCCAGGCTGTGGTAGGCAGATTCTAAGATAGCCCCAAAGAGTCCCACCCCCTGTGTACACATCCTATATAATCCCCTCCCCTTGAGTGTGGGTGGGGTCTGTGAATACAATAGAATGTTACTCTTGTGATGGCTACATTATATGGCAAAGGTTGAGGAATTTTGCCAATGTAATTAAGGTCCCTAATCAGTTTATTTTAAATTGATCAAAATGGAAATTATCTTGAGCAGGCTGAGTAGATTAGGTGACCCCTTTAAAAGAGTGTCTGTAAGTCACACACAAAAGGACAAATACTATATTGTTCTACTTATATGAGGTACTTATTGTAGCCAAATTCATATAAACAAAAAGTAGAATGGTAGTTGTCAGGGCTAGGGTGAGGAGAAAGTGGAAGTTATTGCTTAACAGGTATAGAGCTTTTATTAGGGATGATGAAAAAGGTTCTGTTGATGGATGGTGGTGATAGTTGCACTACAATGTGAATATACTCAATGTTGCTAAACTGTACATTTAAAAATGGTTACACCTTGGCCAGCATTGCTCAGTGGTTAGAGCGTCAGTCCATGCACCAAAGGCTCACAGATTCGATTCCTAGTCACAGGCATGTACCTGGGTTGCAGATAGAATCCTAGTTGGAGCTCATGTGGGAGGCAACCAATTGATGTGTCTCTCTCACATCAATGTTTCTCTCTCTCTCTCTCTCTCTCTCTCTCTCTCTCTCCCCTCTCTCTGTCTCTCTCTTCCCCTCCCCCTTCCCTTCCATTCTCTCGGAAAATAAATGGGAAAAATATCCTCAGGTGAGGTTTAACAACAACAAAAAGAAATGGTAAATTTTATATTATGTATATTTACCACAATTTAAAAGGTCTAGATGTCAAAGACAGAAAATGCAACAGAGATAGTATTAGGTTACTTTGAGGGAGTAAACTGCCATGCTGTGGAGAGGGCCATGTCGGAAACATGAAGCAAACTGAGAATCAGTCATAAAGCTGCAAGGAACTGAGTTCTGCTGACAACCTGTGAGCATGGAAGAGGACCCTGGGGCTCAGAGGAGGTCATGGCCCAGTCAACAACTTGATTGCAGCCTTGTGGGATCCAGAGCCAAGGAGCCAGGTTAGCCATGCCCCAACTCTTGACCCACAGAAACCGTGAGATTATACATGTGTGTTCTTTTAAGTTGCTAAGTTTGTGATAATTTGTTATGCAGCAGTAAGATATTAATATACCTGGCTATGGGTTTAGGATCTTATCCTGTGTCCATGGAGAATCTATGGGATACTTTAACGATGGGTGTGCCAGAATCAAATTTATACTTTTTAAAGATCATTTGGGCTGCTTCAAGGAGAGTGAGCATGGGAGTAGGGACATCATTTGGGAGGCTACTGAATAGCCGAGGCAAGAGGTGACATGGTTGCTGGAACTCTACTGGTGACAAAGAATGGAAAGGAATGAACTGATTCTAAATATATTTGGAGATGAGTGGATAAAAAAGCTGTGGTACATTTATACCATGGAATACTATGCAGCAGTAAAAAAGAAGAATCTCTTGCCCTTTGAGACAGCATGGAGGGAACTGGAGAGTATCATGCTAAGTGAAATAAGTCAGTCAGAAAAAGATAATTATCACATGATCGTACTCACGTAGAATCTAAGTAACAAAATAAAATGAACAGAGTGGATCCAGAGACATGGAAGCATGGACCAGAGTGCAGAATCTCAGAGGGAAGGCAGGGGAGGTGGGTGGGTGGAAGGTAATCAACCAAGGACCTTGTATGCATATATGCATAACCCATGGACACAGAAAATAGGGTGCCGAAGGCCTGGGAGGTGCTGGAGGGGGTCAATAGGGGAAAAGGGGGGACATATGCAATATTTTCAACAATAAAAATTATTTAAAAAATATTTCTTATATATATATATTTGGAAAGTAGGTGATAGATTGGAAAGGTGGAGGGCAGTGATGGAAGGGTCAGTGATGTCTTCCAGACTTTGAACATGAGCAACTGTGATAGGAAACCCTAGAAGGGAAAATGTGTCTATGGGAAGTGCTTTCCTGAAATCCTTTAGGGAGTTTTCTCTGCTAGTTAGGAATGCATTTAGCTGCAAAAACTCAAATGACTGGCTGAAATGATAAATATTTTTTAATTATATCACGTACCAAAGGCTTAGAGGTAGGAGTTCCGAGGTTGGTTCAGCAGTTTTGCAGATATTGAAAACTCGGAGCCACATATTCTTTAACTCAGCTCTGGCTGGAAAAGTTTCATTCAAGTTCAAGGCTGCAAGCCCGAGTCTATAGGTAATGAATAACCTTGACAGAATGGGAGTCTATTGACATAGGTACTTTAGGAAGACAAACCCTCAGTCAGCTATTACGTTTTGTTAGATAACAAAACAGCAAAGCTCAGCACTGGCAAGTGCCATTTTTGGCCATCTCTCTCAACCTTGATAGTATCACTTGCCTCACCCAGAGCTCTGCTGTGGCCCCACCCTGCCAAACCATGTTGGCAGCCTCTTCCCACCCAGTGTTCCACTGTGGCCTCACCCCACCAAACCCAGAAGGTTTGTGCAGCCCACACAGGGAATTCCCCTTGAACGTCTGGTGCTGGTGGTTGAGAGGAGGGGGTATTGTGTTTCTGGGTCCCACAGAACTGAAACAATCAGAGAGACAGTTCTTGGCAGGCTACTGCTCCCAGGGCACTGCACAGACAACAGACTGAAACACATCCACAGTCTTCCCACGATCATTTCTTCAAGATGGGGAGTGATTGCTGTTTTGCCTAATACATAGAAACAAACACAGAGAGTCAAGCGAAGTGAAGAAACAGAGGAATATGTTCCAAATAAAAAACAAGACAAACCCCAGAGAAAAACCTTAATGAAACACAGGTAAGTAATTTACCTGATGAAAAAGTTCAAAGGAAAGGTCATAAAGATGCTCACCAAACTCAGGAGAAAAACAAATGAACACCGTGAGTACTTCAACAAAGAGATTGGAAAATAAAAGGAAGTTCCAAACAGAACTCCAAGAGCTGAAGAATACAAAAACTGTACTGAAAAAAATACAGTGGAGGGGTTCAACAGCAGACTAAATGAAGCAGAAGAAAAAAATGGTGATCTGGAATACAGATCAGTGGACATCACCCAAACAGAACAGCAAAAAGAAGAAGAAAAATTAAGATAGTTTAAGTATGGGACAACATAAAACAGAACAACATTCACATTAGAAGGGTCCCAAGAGGAAAAGAAAGAGAAAAATGGACAGAGAACTTATTTGAAGAATAATGGCAGAAAACTTTCCTAACCTGAGGAAGGACACAGACATCAAGATCCAAGAAACCCAGAGGCCTTCAAATAAGATGACCCCAAAGAGATTCACACCAAGACACATTATAGTTAAAATGTCAAAGGATAAATATAAAGAGGGAATTTTTAAAGCAGCATAAGAAAACCAACCCCTTTGTATTCAGATTTCTCAGCAGAAACTTTACAGGCCAGAGGGAGTGGTTTGATATATTCAAAGTGCTGCAAGAGAAAACTTGCCACCAAGTTTTTTGCAACTTAGTTTTATTCAGTTTGCAATCTAACCAGTAAGATTATCATCCTATCTAATAAAATATGCAAATTAACCATCACTCTGTCACAAAGCTGGCAGTGCCCATAGCCACAAGATGGCGGCGCCCAGTTCTCCAGCCCCGCTGGAGTCCCCCAGTCCTGGGGGGGCGGGGGGTGGCAGCCACTGAGAGCAGTCAGTGTGAGTGGCCTGGCAGAATGCAAGTGTTCCGCGCCTGGCTGCAGATGGGCCTCTGGCCAGGCCGGGGCGTGGAATGCTTGCATCGTGGGGAGCCTCTGGGCAGCGGCCGCAGAGTGGCCAGGCCCTGCAAAGAGCTCCTGGTGCATGGATTCGTGTGCAGGGCTACTAGTTCAGAATAAAAAGAGATCATTTTCCAGACAAGAAAAACTAGAGTAGATCACCGTGACTAAACCAGCCTTGCAAGAAATGCTAAAGGGACTTCTGTAAGCTGAAAAGAATGGGCACTAATTAGTAACAAGTAAATATAGAAAGTAAAAATCTTACCAGTAAAGCTAAATTTATAGTAAAGGTAGCAAACTAGCCAGTTATAAAGCTAATATGAAGGTTAAAAGATGAAAGTAGTAAAAATAATTATAACTACAACAATTAGTTAAGTGATATGCAAAATAAAATGACATAAAATTTGACATGAAAGTTTGGTGGTGGGGTGGGGGAGTGTATGAAAGTAGAGTTTTAGCCACAGCTAGATGGCTCAATTGATTGGAGTATCGTCCTGTACACCAAAAGGTTGCAGGTTCGATCCCCAGTCAAGGCATGTATGGGTGGCAACCAAGTAATGTTTCTGTTTCACATCTATCTTTTTCTCTTTCTTTCTCTCCCCCTTCCCCCCTCTTTCTCTCAAATCAATAAAAACGTATCCTTGGGTGAGGAGTGAAAAAGAAAGAAGAAGGCCTTCTTGACTGGACTAGTGGGACTTCTAGGAAGATGCTGAGGAAAAGGAAAGGCCAACGCCCTCTGGTGAGTCTTCTGGGAAGGCCTGTGAGGGGCCTGGGAAGTGATCACAGGCTTTATCCAGACTTGGGAAACTCGCTGGAGGCCAGGCCCTGGGTCCCCTCAGACCCTGATCAGAGCAGGGCTCTGCTCCCTTCTCTCCCACGGTAACTATGTAAGACAGTGCCCTTGGGTAAGAAGACAAAACCCGAATAAACCAGCCACAGAAAGTCCTCACTCTGTTTTCGAAGCGGCAAACCCCACAGAGCAGCTGTCTGTTTGCTATGCAGTGTAGCCCCAACTGCCCCCGCCTCGTCCGGTCTCCTCCCCATGCCCTCTGCTCCCAACCTCCTCTGCAGGCCAACAGGGAGATGTACTGGCCTCACCAAGCCCACACAGCCCTGAGCCTGCTCACCTGCCCTTTCCATTTGGAAGGCTTATCTTTGATCCCTCAAGCAGACAGGGTCCTTGCCCGGGGCCTTCCTGACACACAGGATGGGATGGTCCTGCTGCTAACACAGGCCACCAGCTCCTCACGGGCAGGAGCACATCTCACAGCGCAGGCATGGCACTGGCTGAGAATTAGTGCCCAGTGGGCAGAGGCCACAGCAGGCCCTAACAGGCCCGAGCCGGGTAAAATGTCCATGTGCAGCAATTCGCAGAAGGCTTAGCCACTTGGCACGTGGCCAGGCTGACTAAGGCAGGTCCAACCGCTGGTTGAGGCAGCATGGCTAAGCACAGGAACGGGAAGGAGCAGGCCCACACAGACACACCCTCAATCCACATGAGCTGTGTCCTAACAAGTGGACTTGAGATATGAATATGTTTCCCCTTTAAACATGTACCATCTTCCCATCACACTCACCCTCACCTGCTCTCAGTTTTCCTGGGGTCCCTGTCTCCCATCAGAAGGCAATCAATCTCTCCATTGCTCTACCAAGGCCACAGAACCTATTTGCTTCTCATTAAAAGTGACAGCAGTCAGAGGGTGGGGGTGAAAGCCTTGGAGTGAGTGGGAGCCCAGGGGTGAGGGGCAGCAGGAAGGGCAAATGCCTTAGCTCCTTCAGGGGACAGAGACAGCAAGAGCCACCTGGATCCAGCTAGACCCTAATCCAGGCTTTAAGACAAATGCAGCGCCTCCAGCACAGGGTAAGGGGTGAGATTTCCAGCCGTTTTTGGTCATTAGGCCTTACCTCAAGGGCTGCCGTGGAGCTTAAATGAAATCATGGCTGTGAATGTGCGCCAAGACCACTACTAGCTTGTGGATTCATTATAAAAATGTGCTGAGGGCCAAGTATGTGTCCGGTGTTGCACGGGGGCCGAGAGAGGGTGACCAAGATAAGCACATGGAACAGGGAAAGAAAATACATTGTACATGAGCCATCACACTCTCTCTTTTCTAAGCACAGTTCTCTTAATCAGGAAGCCTGGGAAGGAACTCAGAATTCTCAACACAGGTCCCTAGGGAGCCGCTCATAACTGAACATTATGAACTGAATGTTTGTGTCCTCTCCCAAATTCATATGTTGGAGCCCTAACCCCTAGTGGGGCTGTATTTAGAGATGGGGCTCTAAGGAAGCAATTATAGTTAAATTCGGACAGAAAGGTGGGGCCCTGGTTCAATAGGGTTAGTGCCATAAGAAGAGCTCATTCTTTCTCTCCCTGTGTGTATACATCATGTGAACACATGGTGAGATAATGACTGCCTACACGGTGAGGAAAGAAACCTCAGAATGAACCTACCCAGCCAGCATCTTGAACTTGGACTTTGAGCCTCTAGAACTGTGAGAAATAAATTCCTGTTGTTGAAGTCACCTAGTGGTGTGTGTGTGTGTGTGTGTGTGTGTGTGTGTGTGTGTGTGCTTTATATTGATTTCAGAAAGGAAGGGAGAGGGAGAGACAGAAACATCAATGATGAGAGAGAATCATCAATCGGCTGCCTCTTGCATGGCCCCTACTGGGGATCGAGCCCACAACCAGGCATGCACTCTGACCCAGAATCGAACCATGACCTCCTGGTTCACAGGTCGATGCTCAACCACTGAGCAACACCAGCTGGGCAAATCACCTGGTGTTATGGTTTCTGTGATAGCAGCCTGAGCTGACTAAGACACTCAGGAAGATGAGGTTTGTCATCCCTGGGGCAATGGCATGAAGGTATTAACAGACATAGCTGTATCAGATACAGGGAGCAGCATGCTATGTCCAGGACCCATGCTATTTAGAGAGGGGAGTGGACAGAGAGCAATGCAGCCACCATATCACATACAGATATGTAGGCCATGCCAGGGCCTTGGGACTTAACCTAAACTATTGGCAAATGATCATCAGATCTGCATTTAGAAAGATCAATCTGGCAGCTACCTGCAGGCTTGATGCGGGGCAGGCAGGGTGGGGAGGTAAAGATCGGTAGGTGGCTGCCCCATGGACCAGTTCTGGGATGGATTTGGGCCAGGTGAGGAGATGCACCTGGTGACCAATTGGCTGCAGATAAAGAGGAGAAGGTGAGGTGACTTCCTAGTGTCTGGCCTAGATGATGGATGACCCTCCCTTTGGCAGGGATATGACCTTTCCTAAGGAGGTCAACCTCTAGGCCTGGGCAGGCCCCAGATTCCAAGCAGAGCAAGTCCCCAAACCTCACTGCACCCACATTCTATTGGTCAAGGATAGGCACAGGCCAGCCCAGATTCAGTGTGGATGGTGACTTTTCGAGGGCATGGATACAGAGAGGCATGACTCTTTGGGGCCACTTTGCAGCAACCCACCATCATGTCCCAATTACAGGCAGGAAGAAAGGGGCAGGGCAAGACCCAGTGCCAGATGCACCTGCTACTTGGCCCTATTGCCTTTGACAAACCTTTCCTGAGGCCCCACTCAGGGTCTTCCTCTAGGCCAGGGAAAGAACTGAGTCATGCGACTGCCCCTAGCTGCAAGGGAGTCTGGGAAACTGGATACTTTAACCTGAGCACATTGTCACCACCTCCCACCCCAATCTGAATCCTCAGTAAGGAAGAAGGGGGGAATGGCTTTTGAGTAGGCAAATAGCATAGTCTTCTCTAGAAACCTCAGGAAGGTAGGGAGGAAATAGTGGCCACTGAGCGCCTTTATGGAAGAGAAACCCAGCTCAGCACTGTCCATGGCACCTCATGAAACAATAAAGAACGTGGTTCAGTGGATCAGGGGTTGGGCCTGAGAATGTGCATCTCCAGCAGGTGCTCAGGGAATGCCAAGGCTGTGGAAAGAAAAATCACACTTTGCGTAGCCCAGAGCTGGGCTACACTGAGGAACAAGCAACCCCCAAATTTCAGAGGCTTAAATTGGAAAGGGTTGTTTCTTATTCATGCTACACATTCACTGTGAGTTGCTGGGGCTTTGGTCCCAGGAGGCAGGCAGCCAGAGCAGCTGCCTCCTAGAGCACTGCCGGTGATCTGGCCATGGGCAAAGAAACGGCAAAGCACCAACTGGCTCTTACAAGCCTTGAAGTTGGATGGCCAGGCCCGGCATCAGGAAGGGAGGGGAAGCTGGTATTGATGAATGATGCTGCAGGGTACCACAGGCTCCCTGAGAGAGGTGGGATTGGAGCGTTGGGCTTTGAAGAATGAACAGGAACTTACCCTGTAGAGAAGGAGGAGAACATTCCAGGCTGAGGAAACACCATAAATAACTACCATTGTTCAAACACCTATTCTATGCTGGAAGCTGTCAGATCACTTCCTACTTGGCCTTCACAAAATCCCACGATATTTTTAGTTCATTTTATGAAACAAGAGACTGAAGATGTTGTAGAAGGTCAGAGGTCCAGAAAGTGGGAGCCAAAGAAATGAAACCTCATGTCCAAGGCTTTCTCTTCCCCCCACCCCCCCACCTCCCAGCCTCCCCCTCTTCCTCTCCCCCCATCTATAGTGGGGCCATTAAGGTTGTGTGGCTGTGTAGGGTGTTTGTAGAATAGTCTGTATGCTGCTGTTTCCCTGGAAATGGCCCCGAGATCCAGAGGATTTTGGGGTGAGTAAATCATTATGGATTGCAATTTTTATTATGGTAAAATATATATAACATAACACTTAGCATTTTACCATTGCACTGTTCAATGGCAGTAAGTACATTCACCTTGTTGTGCAACCAGCACAACATCCATCTCCAGAACTTTTTCGTCTTGCAAAACTCTGTCCTCATAAAACACTAGCTCCGCATTGCCCCTCTCCCAACCCCTGGCAACCACTATTGTACTTTCTGTCTCTATGAGTCTGACTATTCCAGGAACCTCATATAAGTAGAATCATATCATATTTATCCTTCTGTGTCTGGCATGTCTCACTTAGCATAGTGTCTTCACTGTTCATCCACATTGTAGCATGTATTGTTTCCACCTTTTTGGTATTGTGACTAATGCTGCTATGACCATGAGTATGCAAATATCTTCTTTAGTCCCTGCTTTGAATTCTTAAATATGTGTGGGGTTTTTTCCATTGATTTTTAGAGAGGAAAGGAGAAGGATAAAGAGATAGAAACATCGATGAGAGAGAATCATTGATCAGCTGTCTCCTTCACGCCCCCTACTGGGGATTCAGCCCAAAACCCGGGCATGTGCCCTGACTGAGAATCAAACCATGACCTCCTGGTTCCTGGGTCAATGCTTAACCACTGAACCTCACTGCCTGCTGGATCCAGAGGGATTTTTAACATGAAGGGCTTTATATGGGCCAGGGGTACTGGCGGGCTTTGCTGGGATCCAGAGGAAAATGGTGCACACCAGCACCACAGAACAGCAATTTTCAACCTTTCTCATCTCATGGCACGCATAAACAAATTACTAAAATTCTGTGGCACACCAAAAAATATACTTTTTGCAGATCTGACCCCCCAAAAAGTATAATTTTGATATATTTATGCCGGATGGCTATTGTTGTGTTGGCTGATGTCATTATTTTATTCAACAGTCTAGCAGGAAAGAGGTCACTGTCAGGTGTGGTGTGTTTTAAATGTTCTCACCACACATCAGTTAAAAATTGCTGCCATCAAGGATGCCCGTCCCTTCCAGATTCCCCCAGGATGTCCTTGCTGGCCGCCCCCCACCTGCTGCAGGAGCCCCCCACCCCACCCAGGCCCAGAAAGGCTCTCTGCCTTGTTTAGCTGTTTCACAGGCACAGCTCTTGCCTCCCAAGAAGTTAGGACATTCTTGAGGGAGCATATTGTTAACCCCTCTGAGTCTTCCTTTTCTTCATCTACAAAACTGATAAAACTGCAGCTCTGGTATCCGCCCACCTACCTCACACATTGTCAGAGGTTCAAATGAAGGATGAATGTTAGGGACACAGAGATGCTGGTGACACTCCTCCTGCAGCCACCTGCTGCAGACCCCCCCACGCCCCGGCCACCCTCAGGGCACTGCCTGGGCTCGGCTGGGAAGGCTGAGGGGCCTCTGGGGCTATTTCCACAAGGTCAGAAGAGCCCTGGGCTAAAAGAGCTTCTACAAAAAGAGGGCAACAAGTAAGAACACTTCCAATGAAGTTTCTCAGACAGTGGTTCTCAGACTAGATCAGAAGTGAGGCTCCCCCAGAGGGCTTAAGTAAGATACAGAGAACAGGCCCACCCCAGAGTCCCTTTTTTTTATTCTAATATTTTTATTGATTGATTTTAGAGAGAGAGAAGAAAAGAGAGATGGAGAGAAGGAGGGAGGGAGAACAAGATTTGCTGTTCCACTTATTTACTAGTAAATACTACTTATGTATTTACTAGTGGCCCGGTGCATGAAATTCGTGCACATTAAAAGGGAATTAATTAGAGGAAATATTTTAATATTGCTATTTGCCCTTTCTCTATAATAAAAGTGTCAGAGATGACAGAAAATTAGTAAAATGTATATGAAAATTTTCCTCCTGTCAGAGTCTGGGGCGCACTGCAGGACCCAGAGTCAAGTCCCCACCCACCCGCATGTACCTTGAAATTGCGTGAGACCCAGACCCGGCCGGCCCCACCCCTGTCAAGCCCCGCTGGGCAGAGAGTGCAGCCTCAGGACCCCCGTCAAGCCCCGCTGGCGGGGGGTGCAGCCTCCCGTCCCCCGGTCTGGTGGTGGGCGGGGGCACAGCCTCAGGTCCCCTGGTGCACCCTCAGGTCCCCTGGCCTAGTGCTGGGGCGGGGGTGGGGGGGGCGCGCAGCCTGATGTCCTCCAGCCTGGTGCCGGGGCAGGGAGCATGGCCTCAGGTCCCCCAGCCTGGGACAGGAAGGGCAGCCTGAGGTCCCCCATCAAGCCCTGCCAGGCAGGGGGCAGGCCTGAGGTCCCCTTTCAAGCCCTGCTGGACAGGAGGTGCGGCCTCAGGTACCCCGGCCCAGCGCCAGGGCATGGGGCATGGCCTAAGATTCCCTGAGCCAGGGCGAGGGACACGCCTTGAGGACCCCATCAAGCCCTGGATGACAGGGTCACAGCCTCAAGTCCCCTGGCCTAGCGCCAGGGTGGGGGCCATGGCCTGAGGTCCCCCAGTCCGGCACTAGGGCGGGGGGCACGGCCTAAGTTCCCATCAAGCCCTGCCAGGCGGGGGACATGGCCTCAGGTCCCACAACCCAGCACTGGGGCGTGGGGTGCAGCCTCATGTTCCCCTGCCCAGTTCTGGGGCAGGTTGTGCGGCCTGAGGTCCCCCGTCAAGCCCTGCCAGGCGGGGGGGTGGGGAGGGCGTGGCCTAAGGTCCCCTGTCAAGGTCCACTGGGCAGGGGGTGCAGCCTGAGGTTCCCTGGCCTGGTGCCAGGGCATGGGGCACGACCTGAGGTCCCCCAGCCTTGCACCGGGGTAGAGGGCACAGCCTGAGGTCCCCTGTCAAGCCCCACCAGGGAGGTGTAACCTCAGGTTCCCTGCCCAGGCCCAGTACCACGCACCCTCAGGTCCCTGCTGATTGCTTGTTAAAGTTCGTTATGAGAACTCGGCCTCTGCTGTGGGCGCAGCCATCTTGTGTGACAGGATCTCCGCCTCTGCTGTGGGTGCAGCCAGCTTGTTATGGCGTGATGGTCAATTTGCATATTCCCTCTTTATTAGATAGGATTGGTTGATTTTTCTATGTGCCCTGACCAAGGATTGACCTGAAACCTTGGTGTATCAGGACAATGTTCTAACCAACTAACCTACCTGGCTAGGGCCCACCACAGAGTTTCTGATTCAAGAAGTCTGGGGTGAGGACTGAAAATTTATGTTTCTACAAGTTCCTGGGTGCTGCTGGTGCTGCTGGTCTGGGGGACCCCACTTTGAGAACCTCTGCTCTAGAAAATGGTGGAGAAAAGGATGCTCACTTTGAAGACTACAGACACAGGCATTCCCTCCATCTTTCCTTTCCACTTCCCTTCTTTTTTCTTTCTTTCTTGCTTCTTTGTCCCACATTTATTATTAGAGCACAAGTCTGCACTGGGCTGGCCAGAGAGCCATTGGCTGCCAGGGGCCAGGCCTGTGGTGTGACTAGATGCGGAGGAGCTGAGTGAGTCAGCCACCAATGGAGGGGAAATACCGTGTTCCGGGCAAGGTGCCAGGGCATCCTGCCAGGCCCTGTGAGAGATGGGGCACTGCACAAAGGCAGGGCAGCCTCCCACCACACCCCCCATCCCCACTTCTGGTCAGGTGGTCCCCATGGAACAGGATGCTGGGTGAACAGCTGGTCTGTGGGGGAAGCACCTGACCCAGTGGGAAGCCTGGCCCCAGGCCCTCGCCCAGCCAGGCCTTCAGAGGCAGGGCTGGAGAGCAGGCTGAGCAGCACAGGAAGCAGCCAGCCTCTGGCCCATAGATGCCACGTTGTTGAATTTCCCCTGTGATTCAGTGTCTTCATGCCCCCTCCCGCCCTGGGACCCATGTTGAACCCTAGAGTTCACCTTCCCCTAGACTCAGCCACCAGACTCCGTGGGCCTCCCGTGCCCTCCCTAACTGACCAGGGTCTCATTCCTCAGGGCTCCCCTTCCTATTTTCAAAGATTACTTACCAATCTAATCAATGGAAACTAAGACTTGCCACCCGTGGCCCAGCTGGCATTGTTCAGTGGTTGAACATCGACCTGTGAACCACATCATGAGTTGATTCCCGGTCAGTGCACGTGCCCGGGAATCACCGCCCCCCTCCCTCCAGCTGGGACAACCAAAGGTGTCTCCAGACACTGTCAAATGTTCCCAGTGCAAATTCAGAACCACTTTGTATACAAACACTTATAGCCCTATATCATTTTCTGAACGTATTTTCCTAAGAAAATGTTTTATTGGTTTCTTTTTTAGAGAGAAAGGGAGAAGGGGTGAGAAACATGGATGGGCTGCCTCCTGCACACCTCCTACTGGGGACTGAGCAACAACCCGGGCACGTGCCCTGACGAGGAATGAAACTGGCGACCTCTTGGTGCATGAGACGACACTCAACTATTGAGCCCCATAGGCCATGGCAGAACACATTTAATTTTAATCACCATTTTACAGACAAGGAAACAGGCAGAGAGGCCCAGGGACTTTCTCGGGGTCACAGTGTCAGTTGGGTGTCTGATTTCAGAGCTGTTTCTTGCCTGAAACACATCCAGTTGCTCCACCACAGTCGTCTGACTTATTGAAGGTGGGGGAACTTCAGGGCCATGTGTCCAGGCAAGAGTCACGGTCAGGGAAGGAGTGTTTGCTGTGGTCCAGCTGAGTTCCGTGGTATCTGAAACTGTCACAGTGAGCCCCAGCTGCAGGCTGGCTTGGCCCGAGATGACATCGCCAGGCAGCCGGCCCAGGAGGCAGCCTCCTGCAGGGCCACCAGCCTCCTGAGCAAGGCTGACAGACGCTTGCAAAGACCTAGAGCCAGCAGCATGTTGGCTCAACCAGAGCGGCCTCTCCTCAATTCAGGGGGAAGGTGGAGCAGTGGGGTGAGTGTGCGCACGAGGAGGTGTAGTGATGCCAGCCTGGGTTTGGTTCTTTCTTGATTTCCCTCCCTCTGGCCCTCTCCCAAAGCCCTGCTGCTGCCAGCTGAGTGAGCCGTGGTCCTACCCAAGTGGGGGGCTGCAGCAGGGTGTGCCAGCTACATGAAGCCTGGTGTTCAGCCTTGGGCCTGGCCACAGTGAGGCCGATTTCCTGCTGGCTTGTCTGTTTGGGGCATTGGATTAACGAGCTCCAAGGTAAGAACCCGTGCAGTAGCTCCTGCACCCGAGTGCCTGTGCAGTGGGCATCCAGGCTGGGTGGGTGCAGGACGGGGGAGGGGAGAGTAGCAGGGGAACGGTCAGAATATTTGGGTTGGAACATGCCTTCCAGACCTCTGAGCCCAAATCTGTTTTCTAGACTTGCTCACAGGCAGTCACCTGAGCAGCCCGTGACACCGCAGGCAGCCAAGATGCGCAGAGGCGCTCAGCCCTGTTCCCTGTACCGTCTGGCTGCTCCCTGGGCCTGTGACCGACCAGAGCAGGAGGGAGTTCTGGACTGACCTGAGCACCCTGGTCACACTCCTGGGAGGACAGGTGCTGCTCAGGGAACATGAGGTACCATCTTCATTAAATAATCAAGGCTTAACTTTTTTAAGGGAAACTTCTCAGAGCGTTTTCTAAGAAATCCTCTGGTCATGTGCCTCGCTCCTGCCCTGCAGGGGCTCCACTGGCAGGAGTTCAGGTTGAGCCAGCAGCCCCCTCCCTGGCAAGGAGGAGCTGATGGGCATCCTGCCAACCCCGCCTCCTGGCAGATGTGCACATGCGCCCTGAGATCGCTATCACACACACACTCCTTACGGAGGGCGGGTCAGAGTTTAAGGTCTTAGTGGGGAAACCAGGTGCCAATGACTCTCCTCAGCTCATCACACCTCAGGGAGGCGATGGGCGGCTGTGACAGGCACAAGGTAGGGCTTCCTCCAAGCCGTGGGTTCTCCACCTGCTGCACACAAGGCTCCTGGGCTCCCCCAGCACCCAGGCCACACCCAGCCTTGATGCCAGAGTCTCTGGCAGAGGAGCCCGGAATCAGTTTTTTAAAAAACACAAGCTCCCAAGGTGGCTCCAATGCTGAGTTAAGAATCTCTGCTCTCAGTGGACTTTGGTACAAAAGGGGACTGGGTACTGTAGGAATTTTGAAATTTCCAACTATTTTGGTGGCTGGGACTGAAGGAAGGGCCCTTTGTAAACGAGGAAGGAGAAAAAGGTGCTCCAGGGCTGGGAGAGCTGGGGGACCAAGCACAGGTGCGATGCCTCCCACCCTGCAGCCCGGGCCCCCCTCAGCAGTCTGCACAGAAGCCACTGATGGACAGCATGTCACCTAACCAGCCTTTAAAGTACCAGCCTTTCCTACTTGAGGAACCTCACAGCCCGATCCAATTGTAGACTCCAAATTTGAGATGGGCAAGCAGCAGAGACAACTCCTAAGTCATTCCTCACTCTGTGTAGGTGCAGATCATGAAGGGCCCCAACATCTGATTAAAACCACCTAAATCTAATCCGTATTACCTCACAGCTACTAGAACAGCTACTATCTATAATCTACATGTATACTTATTTATAGAATCAGGAAAGATACTGGTGAGGGGGTGAAGAAATCAGAAACGCTGTGCTTGTGTGCTGTTGGTGGGAATGTAGCACGGTACTGCGACTGTGGAAAACAATATGGCCAGCTCCTCAAAACATTAAAAACAGAATCGCTGTGTGACCCAACAATTCTGCTCTGGGTTGAAACTCAAAGGAATCGGAAGCAGGGACTTAAGAGATATTTGTGCACCATGTTCACAGCAGCAGTGTTCACAACAGCGAAAAGGTGGAAACAAATGGATAAATGGATAACTAAAAAATGATCTATACACACAATGGGACACTATTCAGCCTTAAAAAGAAGATTCTGACACATGGGACATGGATGAAGTGTCACTTTAAGCAAAATAAGCCAATCACAAAAGGAGAAATACAATACGATTCCATTGATGAGTAATAGTCAAATTCAGAAGCAAGGAGAATGGTGGCTGCCAGGGGCTGGAGGGGGAGGGGAATGGGCAGCTTCAGTTTTGCAGGATGAGTTCTGTGGAGGGATGGTGGTGGTGGATACAAAACAATGTAACCACCTAATGCCACTCAACTGCACACTTAAAAATGGTTAAGATGGTAAATTTTGTAAACCCCCCCACCCTTTCCCCCTCCCCCACCCACCCACACACAGCCAGCAATGGGCACACACACAGGAACCGACACTTTCACCGAAAGTGGTTTATCAGAGTAATGGGTGGAAGGAGCAGGGAGGCTGGGAGGAGCCTACACGTACAGGTGGGCAAAGTGGTTACACAATGGATTGTCTGGAAAATACAGTAATTAATAAATAGTACAAGAATAAACTGTGTTTTGTGCACTGATAACTGTAAACCAGTTTGCCCACCCTGTATTCATTCGGCTTCTACTGGGGGCAGGGGACTAGAGAGGAGAGCTCCAGCTCCAGATGGAGCAGGGACCAGGTACTTCCGACGTGCCTGGTTTCCTCCCGATTCGGACAGGAAATATCTGATTCACAGGGGACTTGTAATCAAGCTGGTAGTGTTTTTTGATGAGAACCCAGCCAGCCTAAACGCACACACACAACCTGTTACAAGCAAGCAAGTAGGGTGGGCGCTGCCACCTGGAACCTGAGGGGAAGAACTCCGACAGCATTGGCTGCGGCCCACCTCAGGGTCCCGGGAGCTCACAGCTGCGGTGAGGCCTGTGAGCCCCGCCAATCACTCTCCAGGCCACTGGGATTAGAGAACAATATTGCAGCTAGACCCACACTCTTCATCCGTTCCGGCGTGGGCCTACTTATCTGTTTCCAAAAACATCAAATGTGCCCTCAGAGAAGAGCATTTCCAGGATTGAGTATTCCAGGGAGCATGCCGCCTTAAACAGAAGGGAGGTTGCCCACGAGGCTGCTGAACTGAGGGGAGCAAGGCGAGATTCCTGGCCACCACAGGAAAGCTCTAGATGTCTGCTCCCAGACCAGGAATAAGGATATTCTAGGAGAGAAACTCAGCTATACAGGAAACACCTGGAAGGAGTTGGCAGGAAGGACAGAGGCCACCTCCCTCTGGACACAGGTCATGGCCTGTCTGTGTTCTGGGCTTGCTCCCTCACCTCTGCATCCTCAGGGCCCCCTGGCACTGAGTTTTCTTCTGTGCTGATGCCCGGCCCTGGGGCTGTGCAGCCATGTGCCTCAGACCACAGAGGACTGACTGGCTCCCACAATCGGTGAAGAGGGGAAATTAAGTAGGCTTGGCCCCTTACTTCCAAGACGAAGCTTCCCCTCACGGGACCCTTATTCCTGTACCCTAGCTGGTGAGCCCTGCTCCTGGGGTTTCCCCACTGCGGGCAGAGGAGGGTCAACTGGCTTCCATCACATGTCTACAGGAAGCAGTGTGGTCACTCTTCCCAGCAAGGCCTTCTTCCCCACCCAGACACACAGCTCCTCCCCCCTGGCTTCTGCTCTCCTGGCCTTGGGGCCAGAAGTGGGCTTCAGGAGAGCAGGCTGCAGCGGAAGGGGCAGGCTGGGGTCACAGGGAAGGCTGTGGAGCTGAGCTCTCCCCCAGGTCCTCTGCCAAGAACAGGAAAAGGAGCCGAGAAGGGACTATGCTGAGAAATCCCAGTCCTGAGCTCTCAAATCACAAATGCAGAAACCACAAACTAAGGAAAGAATAAAAAAAAACAAGCTTTAATTTTTTTTCTCTCCCCCAATAGCTAGTTCCAGTGATGTTTATTACTCAGCCTGAGCTGGAATAACCTTAGACAAAAATAGAAACAGCCTCTGGTTTTACTGAGCCTTTGTACAGTCCTGACTTTTCAGTTCACGTCAGGGCCTCTGGCTGTGGTGCCAGAACACGGGAGGCCAGACGGAGCAGGGTCTGTACAGAGCGGCGTGGGCCTCAGAGCAGAGCCAGAGAAAGACAGCCAAGCAACTCATTCCAACAGTGCAGCCTGGCTGGCTACAGGGTTTTACATGAAGGGTGAGCTGCTGGGGCCCTGGAGCGACCAGCCCAGACTCAGAACTAATCTGGCCTAGGACATGTGGCCACATGCCAGCAGGGCCACGGCCCTGGCCCAGCCCCAGGCCCAAAAGCTGGGTGGATGGAGGTCTGTGCCACCCTGTGCTTGGCCCAGGGAAAGAGCCTAGGTGGAGTCTGGGGAACTCTGTCCGCAGTGCAGCAGGGGTGAGCGTGGGCGGCGGGCTCTGTCCACAGGGCCGGGCATGGGTGGCGAGCTCTGTCTGCAGGGTCGGTGCAGCAGGGCCGGGCGTGGGTGGCAGGCTCTGTGGACAGGGCCGGACGTGGGTGGCGGGCTCGGTGGGCGGCAGGCTCTGTGGGCAGGGTCGGTGCAGCAGGGCCAGGCATGGGTGGCGGGCTCTGTGTGCAGGGCCGGACGTGGGTGGCGGGCTCTGTCTACAGGGCCGGGTGTGGGAGGAGGCTGTCCCTTCTCCGAAGCCCAGGATCCCGCCTGCAGTCGCTGGCTGCTCAGGGCAACGGGCCCTCACCTTCCTACCTGGAGGAGCAAGGATCTCACCTCTAAGTCTCCTGCGGCACAGGGGGCCCTCCCCTCGGAGGGCCTGGGGGATTTGCTGAACTTGTGTATGTGCAGAGATGGAGAGGGTGAGGATGACCAACACTGCCACTTTCCTGGGGAAGCTGCTCCTCCGAACCCAGCGTCACTGCTGTGCTCTGCACTGTCACTGGACAGCTGGGTTCTGGTCTCCTGGTTCTCACCGAAGGGCCAGGCCGGCCCTCGTGGGGCCTCTAGGCCACTCCAGGCCAGGCAACCAGCTGTGGCGGCTATCGCAGGGGCTGCTTGAGCTCAAACAGGCCTGTCCCGCCCTTGACGACTTTCCCAACCACGAGGCAGGCAGAAGGAGACCTCAGCTCATCATGGGATCCTGGGGGACAGAGCACATGTTAGGTGGCTGAGGGAGGAGCTGGGGGTCGTGTGAGGGGGTGGATGGGGCCCCTTGGAGCAGCCCACGGTCCCAGAGGCTGACTGCCCTGAACTTGAGAGAAGCCCTTTTCCCTTCAAAACACAGAGGTGCTTCCTGCCTGCTGCCCACCCTCCCCAACCACTTCCTCCATGAGATCTCGCTTGGGCAAGGCGAAGGGGAAGGCGAAGGCGTGTGGAAAGGTGCCCCAGAGCAGATTCAGGAGGGCCACCTCGCCCACACTGACCCAGCATGGTGGCCTGCTTCAGGAACTGGAAACTGGTCTCAAACGTCATCTGCTGCAGAGGGGACGAGCTTGACTGGATCCCAAAGCGGTTCAGCGGCTTGTAAACACCCTCAAAGCACATGTAGTCGGCGACCAGGGAGAGATGGCGGGGATCGACCCCAATGCCTGTCACATGGGCAGCAATGTCAGGAAGGATGCAGTGCTGGGGCAGTGGCTCCCGACAGGCTCCACCCCCAGCTCCAGCACCTATTCCCTCCCTAACTGGGGCGTGTCCCCCCTTTCCCCTCACTACACTGCCTCCCTGTTCCACCGCCACAGCTGCACAGGAAACAGGAAAACAGGCTCCAGATGGGGCGTGAGAAGTGACAGCACTGCTTTCACTCGAGAACTGAAACCCTGAGGGCTGGACAGGCCAAGTTGTTGTTAGCATGTGCTGCCCCTGGTTTGCTCTCTGACATGTAATGTGGTAAGTTTGTCCCTGTAGCTTGAAGCAAACAGCCTGCACCTGCAGAGGATACATACCCTCCCCAGCCGACTCACGCGCTCCCCTTTGCCTGACCGAGTTGTGCCCACAGACATCCTGCTGTCTTCCCAGGGTGCCCCATTGTTCAGGCAGCTACCCCAGCTGCGGGTGCCCGACCCAGCCCCTCTCCAGGACACAAACACTCCCTCGGTGCTGACGCCGCCGCCACCTGGCCTCCGCTGCGGTGAGAGGATATAATGCAGTTTCTTACACGCTCACGTCTCCTGGCCTGGCTCTTGCTGTGCGACCTAACAGTTGTCAGGCAGAAGCTTTCAGAGGCCGGCAGGCGAGACACAAGTGGTGGCCCTTGATGATGGGACTTGCCACATGACAATGAAACACAAGTTGCCCCTTCCCCATGGTCACTCTCAGGGCCTCCTACAGCTACACGCTCATGGTACCCCATTTCAGTTCCCCGGCGCTGCTGGACGACACCCGAATCTCCCAATGGCTGTCCGCAGTCTCTTACCGTACACAGCAAACACATCCTTGATCTCCTTCTCGATCACACGTAGGGCGGCCTCGATGCCGTACGTGCTGGCCATCGCGTGGATGTCGTTGGAATAGAGGCGGCGCAAGTCCAGGACCTGGGGAGGGAGGAGGGACTGACTGGGAAGGCCCGGCCTCTGCTCCCTCCACAGGCGACACCCAGGCTGCTCTCTCCTTGTCTGGCAGTCGAGCACAACTGATGACAAAGTGGCTACCACGTGGCCCAGGATAATCCAGAGGCAACAGTGTGGGCAGAGCTGCTGACAGGACGCTGGCCGGGCCCAGGTCTGCTCCTCACTGCCAGAGCTCAGAGACTTGGCGCCCGCTTTAGAGTCAAAGTATTTTTTTGTTTCATTTTTGTTTATTTAACAGAAAGACCAGTTTCCTAGGATCGAGACACCCTCGATGGGTGAGGAAAGTTCCCTAGTGGAAGTACAAACACCTGCCCAGGGCACTTGAGCAGGGACAGTCAGCTGCAGGGTGTAACCTGGGACTCGTCAGGGTCCAGTTCGGCCACCCTGGGGGCCCGATGGGGCTCCATGAGATGGCAGTCACCCCCACAGAAGACCTCGGAGGACCTGGGGGCTCGTCTAGTTGTTTAAACGAACTTGCGAGGATGACACGGAGCTCGCCCTGGTTGCCTCTCAGCAGGTGCGAGCCCTCCTGCTCTGTCTTCCGGAGGAAAATGTGGTGAGAGGGTCCAGGGCAGAAGGGGCCTCTGTGGGCAGCTGCTGCGGGGGAAGTCTGCGAGACAGGAGAGCTCTGCGGCTTGCTGGGGACTAGAGGACCCAGGTTAGAGGGGTCCCAGCTCCCAGTATTCTGTGGGAAACACTTGTGCACAGGGGCTGAGACAATCTTAGAGCCTGGGGGAACTCAGGGAGGTGGGAGGAGCGAGGAGAGCTCAGACGAAAGGACAGACCTGCTGGCGCAGCAGGTGGGACAGGTACGTGGGC
The DNA here is from genome assembly GCA_026230045.1 of Corynorhinus townsendii. Taxonomy (NCBI): domain Eukaryota; kingdom Metazoa; phylum Chordata; class Mammalia; order Chiroptera; family Vespertilionidae; genus Corynorhinus; species Corynorhinus townsendii. Next base: position 112,712,578 of record JAPDVU010000007.1, on the reverse strand, counting down.
CTCTGCCGGTCGGGCCTGGGGGCTGGTCCTGGATCACCTCTACGCCCAGGGCCTGCTTCACCTGGTGAAGCAGGCCCTGGGCGTAGAGGTGATCCAGGCCAGCCAATCGGCCAACTCTGTCTTACAACTGTGCTTTGGGAAGGTTTAATGTCAAGGAAAAGCATCTGTACTCAAACTAGTCTGAGAAATGGGGTTACAGTTAAGCAGGTTTCTGTACTGCGAGCTGTAGCTGGGCTCACGCGCACTGTAGATCCCACACCGGTGGGCCATGCCATGCCAACTTGGTTTGGAGACCCTGGGCTAGAAGTGCCAGCGGCTCAGCAAGGGCCAGAGCAGAGCAGCTGGACCTGGCCCTGAGTGCGAAGCAGAGGCAATGTAGGCTGTGCACCAGCAGAGGGCCTGGGGGCCGTACCTCGGAGGCCAGCAGAGGGCCTGGGGGACGTACCTCGGCATACTTGAACAGCTCTGGAAGGTTGATTCCTTCTGTGTTTAGGATGAGCTCCTTCTCGTTCTGGCTGTTGGTGGTTTCATTCAGAAGGCACCTCGTGATGCCCTTAGTTGCATAGATGACAGCACTGTGGGCCAAGGACACCACCAGGGAGCTCATGTCAAAGTTAATCTTCATCAGCGGGAGCTTCACCGTCACCTGCCAGAGGAGGAGAGCTGAGCCCAGGGAGATGGCAGAGGCCGCACCAACCGGGTTCCCCGCGGTGCTCCAAAGCCCTCTTAGTAAGCACCTTGGCCGGGAACAGGTGGCCCTGCTGGGGAAGCTGGGTCAGTGTGTCTGCACAGTAAACCTGTGGCTAAGCCGACCATACAGAGCAGCCATCTCCAGTCCCCTAGACCGTGGTGGTAACAGCGGAGCAACAGGTCACAGGTGTCGGTGAGAATGGTGAAAATCACATCGCCCAACATTGCCCTCGCTACCCTTTCAGTGACCACAAAGCAACACAGGGATCTGTGTGTGATCCTGGCCAGTGACTCCTGCCTGCATGGCCATAGGGGAACCTGAGCGGGTCAGGGCACAGGAAAGCCCTGTGTGGACTGTCTGGGCATCCACACCACTGGCTGCGAGGGAGCCACATCCCAGGTTGGAGACCAGGGGCGGCAGGCATAAGTACCCTGTGGCCCCACGCAGCTTCCACAGGTGCTGACAACCTGCCAAACTGGGGCTGAATGAGGCGACGTGTGAAAGCACTTTATAGGGCCTGGCAGGTCAGACCCCACATACACTCCTACTGAGAAGTCAGAGAAGTGGCCCTCTAGGGATTTGAAAGTCAAATGTGTGAGGCCTGATCTGGGGCAGTGGGTCCACAGCTGTCACCACATGTGAGCTTAAGGGCTCTGGGATTAAAAAAGAGACACATCAACTCTCACATGCCCCAAATGGTTGCCCAGCCCAGCAGCAGGCCCCTCCCGCCGCCCGCCCTCCCCCCCCCCCCCCGCCACTCCCACCTGTGGCAATGACCACTGACCTGGCACCACAGGCTCTCCTCGGCATCATACTGGTAGTCCTCTATGAACGGGTGGGACTCCCGGACGGCCTGCACCCGGCGCTCCACAGCCTCGGCTCCCTGGGGCTCCTGGCTGCTGCTGGGCTTCCGGGGCTGCCTCGAGGGTGGAGCAGGGGCCGAGTTCTCCTCCGGGCCTGAGCCCACCTCTTCATCCTGCTCCTGGGCCATGGGGGCACCTTCCCCACGGACGTTTCCTTCCTCTGGCACATCTTCGTCGTCATTCTCCTCCCCCTCCGCCTCATCCTCACTCTCATAGTCGACCTGGCAGGGATGGAGCACAGGTTGTCACTGGGCCCACCATCGCTCTGGTTTGCAGAAGCTTATCTGACGGGCACACCCAGGCCCCACCTGTTCCTGTGGCCTGGGCCGCCATCCTCCTTGCCCCGCTGGCCCGTCCCCTGAGAATGCCAGCCCCCCAGTGCCCATGCCCCCCCCTCACCCTCACCTTGTGAATTCCCTCAGCACCCCACCCTGCCCTTTGTCCTTATGCCACCATGACACCAGCGGACTGGTTTGGGGGAGAAGACAGAGGTATTATCTTTTCATTTTAAAAACAGGAGGCAGCCTGACTTCGCCTCTTTGCCAAAGGCCGCTGGGTCCTCGACACTGATTCAGGTCCAGGGCAGCCAGACCCACAGGGCAGCCCTGGATGACACCGCCCGATGCCTGCCCCGAGAACACCCTCTTCTCAGCTGAGGTGGGAGGGCAGGCTGGTCTGGCTTCAAGGTTCCTGAAAGGTCCCAGCAGAGACAAAGGAGCAGCCTTATGTGTCAGGAATGACCCTTTGGGTCTGATAGAGGAGGGGGGCGTGACCACAGCCCCTCACCCCAGCCCAAGCCCCCTCACCTCCTCCTCTTGCTTCTCCCTGCGTTTGACATCAGAAGCATCGGCGTCTCCCTCCTCTGCTTCGGCGTCCACAATGTGCTCCTCCTCTCCCTCCTCACCTTCCTGCTCTCCCTGCGGTGAGGCCGAGGAGGAACAAGATGCACTCCAGTTCCTACCGCCCGGGGAATCCACCTGTCCACCCACCAACCAATGCACCTACCTCCCACCTACCCTCCCACCCAACCCAGGGAGTCCACCCAGCATCTACTCTGTGCAACCCTGATTCCACAGTTCCTCTTCAGTCTCTGTTTTCACATGGACCACCTGCAAAATCTTGCATTTAAAAAAAGTTTGTAAAGGGCCCAGACTCTCCAGCTCACTAAAAAGAGATGGTGCAAAATATTGTTCCAGATAATTTTGTTGCAGGTAGAGATGAAGAGTAAGGATTGTCGTGGTGGAATATTGAGCATTTTAAAAACCAAGTATTTATACCTTTCTCTTTCTGACCTTGGCTCCTACTTTCTCAGTCTCCTTCTGAGTGATTTAATGATAAGGACTGGGCAGCCTTTCAAAGACAGTCCATGCCCATCTCTGCTTGAGTTAGCCAACTGGTAGATGTGCATGGCAGGAGACCCAGAATGCTCTCTGGTCGAAGCCAGTCCCTCAGTTTAGGGATGAGGAGACGGGTCCAGAGAGAGTAGGTGGCACAGCTGAAGTCACAGAGCAGGCAGGGGCAGTGCCTGTCTTTGCTGAAGCCCCACCTAAGTACAGCTCAACAAACCCTGGCTCAGAGGACACTCAGGGACCTGCCCCCGCACTGCCTCGGGTCCAAAGGCTTTCCCCTGGCTCCTTCCTTTTTGGCCAAAAAGTCCAACTTCCCTGCTTCAAAATGCCTCTGGTCCCTGCCAGACCCGTTGGCCTCAGTGCACTGGGCCTAGGTAAGTAAGTCGAAGGCAGAGAACAATGATACCCAAAAAGAACTTCCAAAAGCCCAGCAGGTACCATTACTTTGAGTCTATCCTCAAGATAAAAAAAAATCAATTTGGGGCAGTGGGGATGGGAGTGGAATCCTTAGGAGCAGACAGATGAATGACCTGGGGCTCTGCCCAGGGCCAAAAGACCACGCTGCTTGCCCGCATGTCCCACCAGACCACGCTGCTCCCTTATGGGACCCACCAGACCACACTGCTCCCTTATGCAGCCCACCAGACCACGCACTCCCCTGCGTGGCTCACCAGACCACACTGCTCCCCGTGTGGCCTGCCAGACCTGAAAAGTCAATGTTGCTTTTCAGCTCTCAGCATAGCAGATAAATGCTAAGGTAAGTGGAGAGATGGGCCAACACCAGGGAGGGACTGAGGAGTGCTGAGAACAGTCATGGACCTGTCCCAGGAGAGAAGACCCTCCCTGGGCCAGTCCCCAAGGACTCCTGAGGGACTCACTCACCGGAGTCCTCCCTGACTCCCCCTCGTTGTCCAGATCCCGCTGGGTAGCTCTTCGAGTGTTCACACTTCTGAAAGCTGACGCTTTGTTATTCTTCTTTCTGATGGACTCCATCAGGATTTTAAAGAATCTAAAGCAAAAAGGCCATGCAGACGGTTCAGGAACAGCATCTCCACTTCCCCCTGCTGCAGGGGTAGGATGTTCTGTCCGAGGATCTCACAGCATGTAGGCTGATATTGGTTGGGGCTATTCAGAAACCTGGCCTCCCCTGTCAGCTCATTCTCCCTCTTGCTGTTTCTGAGTAGTACACGGCATGTCAGAAAGAACAAGGCTCCCCGGCCTGCCAGGCCTGCTCTGAACACGTGCTCTGCCCATCCTAAGGAGTGTGGCTCTGAGCACGACAGTCTAACTCCCTCGCCTGTGAAAAGTGGGTATTAATATATTTCATGCATTTTGTTTTAAGGCTTAGCAATCACACTATGTCTGACACCTGCCTCAGGGCCTGGCAGAGTGATGCTCAGTAAACGACAGTTGTTGGTGCAGCTGTGGCTGCCATCTAGCAAATGGCTGAATCTACAGTAGGAGAGGGTCCAGCCAGGAGGGGGGCCTTCCCCCTGCCTGCCCGCCCTTGTATCTCCAGAAAGTGGGACAGCTCAGGCCTGATAACTCCTGTCTCCTCGGTGTGCAAGCCCAGCAATCTGATGAAAGAGCTAAGATGTGGACAAGCTCATTGGAATTTCAAAGGCAATGATAACTTACTTCGTGGCAATAAATCCTGTCATCAGGTTAGAAGCAAACCAATTTAAAAGAACCAATTCAAGCACAGCCTAGGGGGCCTTTCCTGCCCCCACCTCCTGAGATATTTTTCGTTCCCTTAGGGACTCATCCCATTCTACCCCACCCCACCCCGCCCCTACTTCTGTGTTTATTACTCTCTACCTGCTTCATCAGGCTGCAACCATACCAAATGACTGCTCTTTGTTTGGTTGGTTAATCCTCACTGGAAGATATTTTGCCATTGATTTTTAGAGCGAATGGAAGGGAAGGGGAGAAACAGAAACAGATGTGAGAGACACATCGATTGGTTGCCTCCCACACGCACGCTGGAATCATTGAGCCTGCAACCAAAGTATGTGCCCTTGACCAGAATCGAACCTGAGACCCTTCAAGTCCACGAGCCAGTGCTCTATCCACTGAACCAAACCAGGTAGGGCTGGACTGCTCTTAATTATGTAAAGTACCAGGTGCCTCCGGTGTCCAGGCAGCCAGCCAGTATTCTGAGCCTTTACTGTGCCCCGGGGCACAGTAAGGATGAAAGCCAGGAGTTTAGAGTCTTAATGTGAGAAGCAGGCAGGTCAAATGTTTACTATTGGGGGAATTATAAACAAAATCACTGCCACTCTCCCTCCTCATTATTCTTTAAAACTTAGCTGTATATGGTTTTACCAAGGGCAGAAAAGGGCTCCTCGCCTACTCATCTGGGGAAGAGCTTGGTCACTAGGCACTGGGGACCAAGGGCCCGATGGGGGATGGCCAGGCTTACTTTTGGAAGATTCCAACTGGGAAGCAAAGTCTCTAAAAGGACAGGCTCTGGTTCAAGACCCTATTCCACCTGAGCTAGAGAGGAGGGCCTGAGCTCCTTGGCACAGTGGAACCACCCCCAGCTCCTTTCGCCCACTGTGCAGAGTGCGGGAGACGGAGAGAGAGGACCAGGTGTGAAGCACTGGGCCTGCTGCTGCTTTGACTTACCAGGTGGTTACTTTGTGGCAATATCACCCATTTGAGGCTCTTCCCTTCAGCATCCCAAGTCCCCCCACAACTGTCTTCAACCCCAATTACATATCTACTCCCACCCACCTCTGTGCATGCTATGAGCTCATACTCAAGCCATTTGTTCTGCTAGTGATTTTCCCAGCCCCTTATTTACATGGAGCTGCATCCCCCACCTCACCCCACCCCAAGGTTGGGTCTAAGTGCAGATGTTATTCCAAGAGGCCTTCTCTAATTTCCCTGGTTGGGAATCCTTTCTACCTCACCTGCCAATTTAGCGAACAGGACTGGTGCAGAACACACAAGAAGGTGAAAAACTAGACTAAACAGATGACTGGTAAGTGGCAGACACGCTGCAGTGTGCGAGTCCTGGAAGTGCAAACCGTGTGCCCTTCCGTGATTTTGCCGAGAGCAAGGGAACGAAGGCCCCAATGACTGCCCCGGGAAGGCTTGGCTGATAGTCAGAACATGGCAACTGAAAGGAAACAGCAGGGGAGGCTGCACAGCAAGCTCCCATTCCACATAAATGATTATAACCAGGGAACATGACCCTTGGCTGTTTCCGAAAGTGCCTGCCAATAGCTCCACCACCTGCTGTTTTCCAAGTCGGACTCACAGAAGCGCTAACTGCAGATGGCCCGCCTGGTCCTTTCTTGACTGGGACTGGAGGTCAGATCTTACACTCCCTGACCCTAGTTCAAGGCTCTTTCTACTTCTCCACCCCACCCCACCCCCCAGATAATTTACATAAGTGTTCAAAGCTACCTGCCAGTACGAATATGTATCACTGTGTATCTATATTTTTGGTTTCCTATCTGTGTTAAAATAGTCTCATGAACCCTCATACACTGTTGGTAGGAATGTAAATTGGCGCAGCTACTATGGGAAATAATATGGAGGTTCCTCAGAAAAGGATCCAGCAATTTGACTACTACCGAGTATCTATATAAAAAAAGAATGAGCTGGCTGGTGTGGCTCAATGGTTGAAGATCGACCCATGAACCAAGAGGTCACTGGTTCGATTCACTAGTCAGTCAGGGCACGTGCCCAGGTTGTGGGCTCAATCCCCAGTAGGGGGCCTGCAGAAGGCAGCCGAATAATGTTTCTCTCTCATAGATGTTTCTATCTCTCTACTCCTCTCCCTTCTTCTCTAAAATAATAATAATAATAATAATAATAATAATAATAAAGAATGAAATCCATCTGTGATAATATGAATGGAGCTAGAGGGTATTATGCTAAATAAAGTAAGTCAACAGAGAAAGACCAATACCATGTGATTTCACTTACTCACAGAACAATGGGTGGTGCCAGAGAAGAGAGGGCTGGAGGAAGGGGGAGAAATGGGTGAAGGGGATTAAGAGTACAAACTTCCAGTTATAAAATAAGTCACGGGAATGTAGTGTACAACCTGAGGAATACAGTAAAAAATATAGTATTAACTTTGTCAGGTGACAGATGATGACCAGACTTATTGTGGTGACATTTCACAATGTACAAAAATGTTGAGTCACTGTGCTGCACACCTGAAACTAATATAATGTTAATTACACCTGAATTAAAGAAAAGTGTCATGATCCCCAGCTGGGGGAGAAGGGAAGAAAGGGAGGGAAGGGAAGAGAGAAAAGGGGGCAGGAGAGAGGAGGGAGAAATGAAGGAGAAGCAACTGTGTGTGGGAGGGTCACGCTTCTGCAGCACACGCACACTTCCTGTGGTCTGTAAGAGGCCTTACTGGGGGCTTCACTGCCCACACCTGGCAACAGGGGTCCTAGCCATGCCCCAGCCCACATGCGGCTCCTTCCCTCACCTCGGGCCCATTCTGCTGAAGTCACAGAGCAGCTCCACCAAGAGCTACTGCACACGCTTTATCACAGCTTTTCATTCAAGTGCACAAGCAAAGTACAAAGTGGGAGTTGAAAGTCTTTCACTGCTGGAAGAAGCCAAGCCTGTCCTTCCATCAAGAAGAAGTTTTTAAAAAGTGATTTTAGCCCTAGCTGGTCTGACTCAGTGGATAGTGTTGGCCTGCAGACTGAAGGGTCCTGGGTTCCATTCCAGGCAGGGGCACATGCCTGGGTTGCGGGCTCAACCCCCAGCAGGGGGTGTGCAGAAGGCAGCCAATCAATGATTCTCTCTCATCATTGATGTATCTCTCTTTCTCTCTCCCTTCCTCTCTGAAAAAAAAAAGAAAAAGAAAAGTAATGTACTTTCAACTCCCCAAGATAAGGCAAGTAAAGGGAACTCTCCACACAGCCTGGCCTCCTGCAGACCCACCTGCTCACAGGCCTCAGATGACTAGAAATGGGGCAGAACATTCAACTCCACGTTCTTGATAATGCTCAAGAGGCCACGTGGTCCTAACTCACATTTCCCAGAAAAGGGCTGCGTGGCCAGCACACACATGCAGGCCCTGGGGAGGCATCTCCTCCCTAGTAATTAATGAGCTGGCAGGCTGCAGCACAGATGGGTCTCCTGGGACATGGCCCAGCACCAGGAGAGCACGGGCCCGCCTGAGAGAACAAACCTCTGACCCAGGTGGATAGCGATGGAGATGTTCCCGAGGCCCAGCCAGTGACAGCCTGACCCAGGGCTCACGTGCACCGGGACAGGATCCAAAGGGCTGAGTTCACGTCTGAGCTCCCCATCTGCCACAATACCCATAATCCTAAATGCCACCTGCTTAGTGGCCCAGCCCTAAGCCAGCTCACTTCTTCAGGGGAGAGGACAGCTGCTCTCTCCTGGCCATGCTGCCACATGACCAGCCTCTGAGCGGGCATCACTCGGGCAAGGTTTGTGAGATAAAAGAACTCATGGACTTTCCGCTGCTTCTCTGCCATTGGTTCTCTCTGAGCAGCTTAGAGACAGCCAGGCGGTCTAAGTTAGAGGCAGATGATCTGTGGTCCGTGGCCAAATCCCGCCAACAGATGGTATCTATTTGGGCCATACCCAAATAGATAAAAAGATATGAATTGGTTGTTGATATTTAAAAATCAGGAAACTTATTTGTAAAAATAAAAGCAAGTAACTGAACAACCAAAGACAGAAGAAAGATGGGGGCGGGGACTTTCTTCTTCTGTAAACCAGAAGTTCGGGCTCCCCGGCTCACACTCCCTCCCCCTGGAGGCAGGTTCTGCACACTCCAGTCGACGGGAGCTTCCCAATCTGCCTCGTCGGCCTGTTACCTGTGAGGCCCTGCTCTTCTCCATGTGGGGTCAGCTGGCAAATCAAAAGGGTTTGTTGACTCTGTCTGGCTGGTCCCAGCCCGATGTGCCCACCTCCCATTCCTGTGTACTCAGCATTGTGGCCCGTGCTTTTCAAATGTCCAACAGTGACTTGAACTTAAGAGAAAAAGGATGTTCATTCTTCTTACCAGAAGGCAACCAGAATTTCTCTGTAAGAAGCTGGAGGTAACCCAGTTACAGAACTGGCATTTACAAGCAGCAGGTCACAGGTGTACTGCTCATCACCAGGAGATACAAGTACCAGGAACTACATGATCTGCCTGGAATCACATCATGTCAGAAATGAACACCTAGTGCTGGCCCGACATCACAGCAGCACCGCTGTGGCGGGCCCTTCTCTCTGCGGTCACCTTCCATGCCTGAAAGCCTACAAGCCCGAGAAGACAAAGCTCACCAACCAGCAAGAACGGGGTTTAGGAAGTGGTGTGTGGTTAATACAGTCACACTTATAAGCCAGAGGGGAGATGAGGGTTCCAGATTAGGCTGCAGGGCCCACTGCTCCCTAAGCACTTCCCATGAAGAACTAATTTGGGCAAATGAGCCCCAACCTTCAGGAGTCCTGAAGCCAGGAGTGCTCAAGACCCACGACAAAGTCAAACAACAAAGTGGCCCGAGTCCTGACCTTGTCTCCATGAAGTGCAGAATGTCCGTGGGTCTCAGGCACTTCTCCTGCTCGTAATACGCATGGGGCAGGAACTGAAACCGCAGCTCGTACACCCGGAACTTGTTCTGCTTCTCTCCCATCCAGAAGGATTCCTGGACATCAACTTTCTGCAACACCTAGAACCAGATACAAAGGGAGAACCCAATTGCTCAGGTACCAGGGCATTACAGGTGGGTTATGGGAAACCCGAGGGCTTGGGGGACAAGCTGGGACCACTGGCCAAAACCCCAAAGAAATTCCCCAGCCAACAGGTCACCCCCAGAGAACAGCCCCAGCTGCAGGGCGTGGGCTCCAGCAGGGCTGGTAAGCTAACTCAGGATGTCTCTTTATTTGTAAGGCACACGAGAACGCTGCATGATTACTTCTAAAGCTTCCTGCTCAGCCCCACCCCTGCTCAGCACCTGGCAGAGAAAGCTCCCCTCTCATTGGTTAAGAGTCTGAGCTCAGGGTCTGAACAGTCCTGACAGGAGGCTGTGGGGAGAACGCATTGCCCAGCCCGCAGCAGGTCCCCCAGTCGGCAGCAGGTCCCCCAGCCGGCAGCAGGTCCCCAGTCGGCAGCAGGTCCCCCAGCCCGCAGCAGGTCCCCCAGTCGGCAGCAGGTCCCCCAGTTGGCAGCAGGTCCCCAGTCGGCAGCAGGTCCCCCAGCCCGCAGCAGGTCCCCCAGTCGGCAGCAGGTCCCCCAGTCGGCAGCAGGTCCCCAGCCCGCAGCAGGTCCCCCAGTCGGCAGCAGGTCCCCAGTCGGCAGCAGGTCCCCCAGTCGGCAGCAGGTCCCCAGTCGGCAGCAGGTCCCCCAGTGGGCAGCAGGTCCCCAGTCGGCAGCAGGTCCCCCAGCCCGCAGCGGTCCCCAGTCGGCAGCAGGTCCCCCAGTGGGCAGCAGGTCCCCCAGTGGGCAGCAGGTCCCCAGTCGGCAGCAGGTCCCCCAGCCCGCAGCGGTCCCCAGTCGGCAGCAGGTCCCCCAATTGGCAGCAGGTCCTCCAGTCGGCACCAGGTCCGATAGACAATTACCTCCCCCAGGCACACCCTGGTGAGCTGTCTCTTCAGGTTTTTCACTCTCTTCAGGGCTTTTTTGGTGTTGAGTACGGGCACGCTCATCATGGGTGTCTTGATGTTGGCGCTGGCCACCATGAGAATCTCCCTCAACCTGTCATAGAACAAGGACACATGATGGTAAGAGGCATCCAGGTCCCCTTTCTTGTCAGAGCCCTTTGGGGTGTGGGACAGACCCTGGGATCTTGCGGGGAAATATGGCCCCGTGTGACAGCAAGTGACTCCCCTGTCCGTTTCCTCCACTGGAGCACGGCTCCTCAAGAACAGGGCTGCACTTTATTCTCGTTTCCTATTTGTAAGGCACACGACAACGCTGCATGATTATTTCTAAAGCTTCCTGCTCAGCCCCACCCCTGCTCAGCACCTGGCAGAGAAAGCTCCCCTCTCATTGGTAAGAGTCTGAGCTCAGGGTCTGAACAGTCCTGACAGGAGGCTATGGGGAGAACGCATTGCCCAGTCTGCAGCAGGTCCCCCACTTGGCAGCAGGTCCCCCAGGTAAGGATCCTGAGACTGAAGAAGCCAAGGAACCCGTCTAAGACACTGGCAGGGCCAGGTATAGATGCAGGTGGGTCTGACCCCCACTCTTTCCTCTCACCCACTGGCCATCATCCTGCAGGTTGCATACAGTTACCTGCAGGGCCAGGGCTGCTGTGTGTCATGTTCTAGGTGGATGGTGCCCCAGAGTTGGGCAACCAGGTGGCCCTGCAGGGGCTTGTGAGCAACAGCTTCCCGAGTCCTGCCCCCGGGAGTGGGAAAGTGACAAGCATCCAGGTAACTCTGATACAAGAGCCAGCAGAGGGATATATGGGGATTCTAAGAGGCCAGCCAAAGAAACTGCACAGAAGAGCCGAGTCCCCCAAACTCCAACCCTCGGTATCCCACCTCGGAATGCCCAGGGTGACGTTCATCTCCCCTCTGCCAGCAAAGTGAAAGGTGTTCAGTGTCATCTGTGTGGAGGGCTCCCCGATGCTCTGGGCGGCCAGCAGGCCCACCGCCTCTCCCGGGTCGCACAGCGAGCGCTGCCACTTCAGCTGCAGCAGGGTCCGCAACCTGGAAGTGGGGCGGGGACAGGGGTTAGGAGCGGACACCACCCATCTGCCAGTTGGGTGTCCATACCATCCTAAACTAGAATGCATGGAACTAGTCCCTCTTCCTCCTCTGGGCTGGTATTTCCTAACAAATCATCCTCTCATCCTTAAATTCCTGCTGGCGACCCTGGAATGTCTTCATTAGCTGGGAGGGATCCCAGTGGGGTGGCCAAAGTTCTGCACGTCCACCTTGGACTGTTCACGCTCTGAGGATGCTGTGTGTCCACTCTGTACCAGTTACCAGCCCCCTGAACAGTGAGAATGTCTAAGCTCCCCAGTCACATTTTCCTCCGTGAACCCTTTCCCCCACTGGTTGTGACAGTGTGGAGAGGTTAAACCTCCTGCTGTACAAACCAGGACGAGGTCCACGAAGCAGCTGTGGGGCGGGGGGCAGGGGCGGTGTAGGTGGGTGTATTTTCTTAATTAGTGCAAACACTGCCATGTCAGAAGTGTGGGTCCTATACAATTTTGTAGTTACTAGCTTTTCTTCCTTTTAGAACAGCAGGGAATACTGTCGTACCCCACACATGGAACAAGGAAGGGCTCAACAAATGGAGACTAAATGGACAGGTGTGCAAATGCAGAAGAAAGCAACCAACTACATTTCTATGCAAGTTCTTTTTAAAAGTCAGACTTCGCATTAACCCAATGTGTCTTCTCTCTCCCAAATACCTCAAACCAGCATGAGCAGGATGAGCAGCCTGGACACAGCAGGTGATCTTGGTCGTCCAGCGCCGCAGGCCAGGCTTACTGAGTGAGGGCAGGACCCCTGACAACCCCCAAGACCAGCCCCACCAGGCATTCCTGGGCACTTTTGGTGTTTTAACTCATAGTGGTTTGGTGCTGGTTCCTGTCTGGCTTCCCACCCACCTACACCACAGGATTTTTTCCTGTTTTGTGTGCGTGAATGGGCTCAAAGTGAGGAAAACATGTGTTCCTTCTTCCTTAAGGCTTCGAAACCCAAAGCTCAAAGGATCAGTGGAATAATCAGACCCAACCCTCACAGAAGGCTAAGACATGGTGTCATAAGTCAGTGAATTATTTGCTCTAGGAGTTGGCAGCTACTGAATGGCAATTAGGTTCCCTGACCCCCAATTGGCCATACCCATCACACCAAACTGAAGAGAGGCCACTTCTGAGAGCTGTCCCGGCAGAGCTCTCTTCTCCTCTCGGCCAATGGGGATGCCCTCACCTGCTCTTGTCTCCTGTCCCAGAGCCACAGGGCTTGCAGGCTGCCCTTCTGGTTCACTTCCCTCCCTCCTGCTGGGGTCTGAACCCGGGATACTGCCCCCCTCTCCTGAGGTAGAGAAGGGCCTACAGCAGGTTTCCTTCTGCACACAACGTGCAATGCATCCATGTCATTACCTGTCAAGAGAAAGCTCTGATTTCTCAAAACTCTTCTCTGCCTGAGATGCCCACTCACGACTGTAGTCATCCATCTTTTTTTCAAATGTTTCTGACACCGAGGCAAAGTAGATGTCCGGGCGCCAGACAGACAGGGTGGGGTCCGGACAAGGGGCTGCCTTCTTCTGGTATTTCCTTCGGCTCTGCTCATCCAACTCGTCCCACATCCTCAGCACCTGAAAGGAAGGGCGGCTCAGCCACACCGGAGGCACCAGCAATGGCTACTTCTCCTGGGACAAAGGAGGATAAGGAAAATCAAAGGCACTGACTTCAGAGGCGAGTGCGGAGAGACAGAATCCGGACTGCAGTGAGAACCCAGCTCTACATTTAAAATGGGGAAACGGAATCCGTCCAGGGCTCAGTGTTCTAAGCCGATTCTGTGAGCTCTCCGTCCTGGCCCACCAATGACAGGGAATGAATGTCCACACTGGGATTTTTTTTTAGAATAAACAGGGCACTGGTACTAATAATGCCAGGACAGGTGGCAGAGCCAGGTGATCGTCTGCCCCTATCTGGGCTTTCACAGACCCCGCACCCCACGCTGTCCCACAGCTGCCACTTCAAAGCATGCTCCTGCCTCTCGGCTCCCAGCTGTGCTTGGCTCATCAGCAGAGGGCAAGGGGCAAGAGTGAACCCTGGCGTCTCCCTCCCACCCTCTCAGAGGTGCCCCGAGTGGGCCACCTCCCTCTACTGAGGCCTCCTGTCGAGTGGCCTCTGCCCTCAGCCACCTCCCTGCCCCTTCCGGCCTGGGGTGGTGTGGAACCGAAGTTCGAACCCTGCCTATACCTCTGCAGTGCCCCCTTACATCACTATTTGACTGCCATGTGTTTCCAACAGTGAATGAAGCCAGATTTCATGATTACACCTTCCATTAGGGTGTGATTACACCTTCCATTAGGGAAACACCCTCCTTCCCTCAGCCCCTGACCAAGGAGGCACAGCCCCCCAAGTCACCTGGCAGTTCCCGGGACTGCGGCCGGGCTGACTGGCGCCCTGAAGGTCTGCGGCTCTCACAGCTGCCTGGACTTTCTGGGAATAGCTCAGGAAGGCGCCCGTCCTCTGCAGGGGGCCGGGATGCTTGCTCTGCCATTTTTTGATGGCTCTGAAGTGGCGGAGAGCTTTCTGGGGATCTGCTCTGGATAACACTTCATGGAGATGCTTCGATTTCATGATTACCTAAATAAACACACCACACACATAAGACCAAGAGATGAGGGTGACCCAAGGGCCATGCCACACAACTTCCCAGGACCAAGAGGGCCTTGAGGAGCTGTCACGACAGCTTTCACAGGCTGAGCATCGCTACTCATCGGCGCCCTCACTGTGCAAACCAGACCTGGAACTGGCGGTCCCGGGAGCTGAGGAGTCAGGAGAGAGAAGGGCACACACAGGGCACCTTCAGAACACAGGGGAGAGCCCAGGAAGGAGAAGTATGGCCCAGAGCTCGGGGCCAGAGCCAGGATGGAGGAGCACGGCCAAGTGTAATCTTCCTTCGGCCATCCGGGTGCGACCCTGGATAGGCCACATCAGTTTCAGCTTCCCAGCCGGCACAATGGGGTGTCTGCTGGTCAATAGTGGTGGTCATCCCTGGGCAGTGAGGTACGGCTGGTGTCTGGGTTCAAACGCTGGCTCCGCCACTCACCAGCCAGGCACTGAAGCTCTGACCGGGTGGCCTCAGCTGTGACATGGGCAGAGGAAGGAGCGCCTCCTTCCCCAGGTTACACGAGGATGAGACTCAGACAGTGTCCACAGCTTGTTAGGGTCCTGCCCGAGGCCAACACCCCTCACAGCAGCTGTTGTCTGGGGTGCTCGTGCCTTTCTGCCACCTCCAAGCCCACTGACGGCTGTGGAAATGGTGAGTGTCGCACGGTATCGAGGAGGTTTTAAACTCTTCCCATTCCACTTCTCAGCAGCCACTATAACTGAGCAGCAGAGTCTGGAGGGTGGGGCCCGTGACACAGCCCCGAGCCCACACCCTGGCCACTAGGGCCTGGACGCACCTCGTAGTTGCTGGCGAGGAAGGGGAACTGCTTGGACTGCAGGAACTGCGTCTTGGGAATGTCCAGGCCATCCTCCCCGTACAGGAACTGCACCACACTGCCGTCACTGTCGCGGACCGTCAGGTCGTACTGGACCACGAGACCCTCCAGGTGCTTAATGATGCACCTGTGGGAAGCCTGGCTCAGAGCCCACCAAGCTCACCTCCCAGGGCAGGGAGGGAGGCGGTGGGAGGTGGGAAGGAACTGCTGCTCTACAGCCAAGCTAGACTCCAGGACAGACAGCCTCCAAGGCCCAGGCTCTGAGCTACGGTATCCTAGCTGGAGGCTACAGCCCTGTGCCCGAGAGATTGGCTGACACTGCTGGCCCCTGGCTCCCTCTCCAGCCCCAGCTGCCAGTGCCCTTAGAGCCACAGGCAGGCAGAGCAGTGGGGCTGTGTCCCCACCCAAAGCTTTTGCAATGCTCTCAGTCCAGAGACACTCAGTCAGGGGCACAGAGGACATTAGGAACTAGATGCTGTGACATCCCTAACCCAGGCGCTTTCCCTCACTTCTCCCAGCGGTCAGCTGCCTCCCTCCTCTCCCCCTCTACTGCCCGGTGATGTCCCCTTACCTGATTTCTGGCCACTCGGCCCTGGTTTCTCCTCCTGTCACTTTAGGTTTCCCAGGAGCCACTGCTCCCCAGGCTCCAAGGGCAGAGCTCAGTGTTATCAGCACTGTCTCCTTGGCACCCTGCCCACCTGCCGGGCTGATGCTGAGCACCCACTGAACATGCTGAACACACGGAGGTGTCCCCCCTGCTCAGCTGTACACACCCCCAGGGCTCCGGCTTGGCAGAGCAGTGGCCTCTCCAGGCTGCACCTCCAGGTCTCTCCCAAGCGTCAGGCCTCATCTAAGGGCCACTGAAACGTGTCTACTCGAATGCCCCGCTGCTGCCGCCTCGCACCACCCACACTCCTCTCCCCTTGGCTTTCCGTCACTGGGCTGCCTGAAAACAGTTGGTCTGATGCCTCTCTGCCCTGAAAACAGTTGGTCTGATGCCTCTCTGGCCTCACTCCTGCATTTCAGCCAGCTGCCCCACGTCTGCCACATCTGCCTCTTCTTCCCCATTGCCACCCTCGAGGGCTCCCAGCCTGGGCTCCGCACAGCCGCACTGGCTCCTCACCCATCGCCGGAAGCACCGCACCAGCCTCCTCCACCCGGACCTCCAGCAGCAGGCGTCTGTGCCCTCTGTCCTGTGGCTCCCCATACCCACTCTGCATTCAAGTGGCCTCGGGTCCTCCCACCCCAGACGCAACTGATCATTTGTTCTCTAGCCTGTTCTACACTACATGTGTTCTTAAATGGTTTAAAAGGATGGGGATGGGGTGTCACCCCTGCTCTTGGGAGGAACTGGCCGTGTGATCCTTGCCCCCTGGAGGGGAGCTCACCCCACTGTACTGAAGCAGCCAGCTCTGCAGATGAGCTCCTCTCCGACAGCCAACCCCCTAGGCTGCAGCTTTGGGTGTCAAGAGGAATGGACCAAAATAAGGGCTGCACTTTGGGAATGTGGAGCTCAGAAGCAGCACAGGAGAAACAGGAGGGACAGACAGGCCTCTGAGGCAAGAAGAAAGCTCTGCCTTCCTGTGCGCAGTCAGCGAGTTCCCTGAGAATGTGCTTAAAATCAGGCCTGCGAGACACGGGTTTATTTTTGCTGCCCCTCCATTTCCCACCACCACTGGCTCCCTGGGCTCATGAAAAATCATTACCCCAAATCCCCAAGGGACAGCCACCCTGGCTGCATCCCAGGAGGGGGAGGTTGGACACAGGCATCTGCCACCCCGTCTGCCAGGCCCTCTGGAGTCAGGCCTTGTCCAGACTGAAGCTTCACTCCCCCAACCTGCTCAACAGGCCCGTGAGAGTGGCTCGTTGTTTTCTTTCCTTCCAGAGATGAGAGAAACAGGTAGGTCTAGGCTGTGGACCCCAAAGTGACACCTATATCCGGAGCAACAGTAACTGCAATTACAGATGCACAGGCAGGGACCCGGGCCCGGCATTACCTTGGCTGTCCTGGACTGCCAAGCCCTCCTGGGACGGAGGACCAGCCCATCACCACCGAGACCTTTCCCGTACCCGTAACTTCTCTCAGAATGCAGGGGCCCTTTGTCTGAGCTCACGTGTTTTTAATCCTTTAAAAGGGGAAGAATATCTGCTATTTTCTGCCTCAGGATAACCGGGGGCATTTTGAAGATGTTTTTCCATCCAAAGAAATTCCAAGTGAACCGTCACTGAAAATGTGAAAGAACCGACGTGAACGGTGTTGGGCGCTGAGCCCACCGAGCGGTGCAGAGCAGGGGCATTACCTTTGAAGGTAGCCAGAACGGCTGGTTTTCACAGCGGTGTCGACCAGACCCTCGCGCCCCGCCATGCAGTGAAAGAAGAACTCCTGTGGGAGAAGCGGGACCCAGGTCCCAGAGACAGCAGTGAGGATGGCAGGTCCCAGAGACAGCAGTGAGGACGGCGCAGGCCAAGCCTCCAGCAGCCCCACCTTGCCTCCTGGGGCCCTTGACGGCTCCAATGGCCCAGTGCCTTCTGCCCTCCCCTGTGGTGATCGCTGTCTTATCTGCCCGAGAGCAGAGGGAGCGTGGATTAGAAGTGACAGGTCTTGCTCCAGGGGCCAGGTGTCTGCCTGCACGTGTGAATCCACCCATGCCCATTTCCCCAACAGAAAGGCACTGGTGCCTCATCGCTGTCCGGTGCAGCCCACACATCTGAACTCCACTTCCCACAGTGTTAACAGAGGTAAGGGTGTTTTCCAAACTCTTTGATTGTAACCCACAGTAAGAAATACATTTACAACAGTAATCAAGCGTGTGTGCACACAAACATCCACAAAAAGATATAACTAGAACTTCATGAAACTACCCCATCCCTTGTGCTCTCTGTACCATCCTGTTGTTTCTTTACATAAGCAATGCCATCACTATCTATTACAGCGGTTTCATGACTTACTACGGGGTCACAACCAGTTTTAAAAATTCTGGCCTCTGTTGGCACTCCTCCAGCCCGTGCCAGAGGCCAGGGGTGACCACTGGAGCCGAGGCACGAGCCCTGGGGCAGCGGACAGCCTTGAAACAAAGGGTCACTCCTGTTCACAACCTGGACTTAGCTGTCTGACCACAAGGGTCATCCTTGCAGAAATGCACTCAGCAGAGGACAAAAGATGCCAATGTTCATAAAGCCTTTTGACAAGTTTGAGGAGAAAACCCTCCTCCTAGGGGAGATTCTGTTATTGTCCAAGGGAACACTGGACATTTGCAACAGCTAGTCAGTTTCCCAATGGAAGGAGGAGCCGTGGGAAGCTCTGCTGGGGGCTTTGTGAAATAAATCTCTATGAGGTCCCTTTGGCAATGGAGAGACACCAGTGGGGGTGTGGAGCCTCCCTTTCCCTGTCACCTTCAAG
This sequence comes from Corynorhinus townsendii, assembly GCA_026230045.1. Lineage (NCBI taxonomy): Eukaryota > Metazoa > Chordata > Mammalia > Chiroptera > Vespertilionidae > Corynorhinus > Corynorhinus townsendii. Next base: position 112,694,145 of record JAPDVU010000007.1, on the reverse strand, counting down.
TACAGGTAAGAATGGATAAGGGGGGTATGCACAGCAGGAAAAGGTGGAACTGGGATTGGTCTTATTCATCTTCTCATTTATCAGCAAACACTTACTGAGCTCCACCCAGTGCCAGGCACTGTGCTAGGCTCTGGTGTCACAATGGTAGGGATGAGATGGTTGTGTCCTTATGGTCCGCATGGGCCACAGAGTCTAGTGGGTAAGCACCAAATGGCTTGGGATAATATCTACTTGGTATTTATCTTGATTGTCCTTGCTCAAAGTTGTTGGGGAAAGTCAAAGGCCTTCTACCACTGAGCCGGAAATGAGGAGAAACACCAAAAGGAAAACCCAAAATACATACAGGAGGCTTGATGCCAGTGAGGAACCTGCCGGTGACGAAGCCGCCAGCCCTGGGGGTGAACTCGTAAGGCTCGAAGCAGGGCAGTGACTTGCCAGACGCCATCAGTGGGGGTCTCCGACCTTCCAGTTCAATCTGGCCCAGCAGGCACGAGATCTGGGGAAAGGAAACATCTGTTAAGCGATGCTTCATCCTAGCAGGAGAGGGAGGGCCTGCCCTTCAAAAAAGCTGCATGGAAACTGAGTTCTAAAGGCCAACCTAGATCTGTAAATGAACCAGGGAAGTTGGTGTTTTGAGAAAATAATTGTTTCCCTTTTGTTGGCTGATGGGAGAGTTTCCACATTTGGTGTTTTGTCAAATGGGCTATTAAAGAAACCATGTTTAAGAATCATTACGCTCTGCTTGGAAGGGACCTGCTGGTCCTAATGGGGAAACTGAGGCCTGCAGGATCCTTAAATTTTAAGGCCAAAAGAGAATAATACTGACCATATTTTGGGGGTGGAGGGGTGGGGTGGGGAGAACAGTGTGTCTGGCTTTCACTTTAGTCAAAGGGACTTCCTGATGGCCTTTAGGCTTTAAGCCCATTCCTATTGCTCTGAGTCAACAAACAATGAGATGTTCCTTAAGACCTCTGAAGGTCATCAAGATTTTAAAAAAAATTACGATTTGTGAGAAGGTGCCATAGCACTGAGGTCATCTGAGGAGGTAATGGGCCTCAAATTAAGGGTTAGAAACCTCTAGGACAATACTTAGAATACAAAATGGGAAAAAGCAGATCATGCAAAACTGCAGGGTCTCAGCTAAGATTATACACACACAGTGTTTCTATATAACGTGAATATAAGTAACAGTAATCTAGTGAGTAAATTTACAGTATCTACTGTATTATATGTAATATCTGGATACTTACACCTATATTTGTTCATGATGTTATTGCTAACAGTGACAAGTTCCTGTACTGACTTCTATGCGCTTTTATATTTTTCAGTACTTGCCATATTTTATATAAAAATGGATCCTTTTAAAATCAGAAACAAATCAGAAACTACCTCCTGGGAATACCGCACCCTCGGCGAAGCAGCCAGCCCTGTGCTCACACCTGCATGGTGTTCACAGTCGAACCTTTGGCTCCGGACTGCACCATCATCTGCAAGTTGTTCTCTGGAAACTGCCTGTGAAGGCCAAAAGGCATGCATGCCTGCGGATTAAAACGCACCAGTGAGCACACCCTTCTGAAATCCCAGACTCAGAAGGTCAACTCAGAATGTGACAGCGACACACTCACACTGTTTACTCAGAGAAGCACCAAACCCCACCTGAGATAAGAAATCCCATTTGGCATGAACCCTCTTGCTAGCTCTGCAAGTCTAACAACGGCCCCATGCGCCGCCCTTGACACGGTTTGTCAGGACGCCCGAGGTTCCTGTCACTGGTAAACAGCGGCTGACAGGGAGAGGTAGGGGCCAACATAGGCAGCTATGATTCTAACAAGAAGCTGGTTAAAAATAAAATCTGAGGCTCTGCCCTGGTGAATTCCCCCAGCACTGCATGGGCAATTCCCTTTGCCTGGCAATGCTGACCAATGTCCCTGTCAGACTCACATTTGCCCACATGCTGCCCAAGCACCATGTGGGAGCCTTGCCTCGGTTCCGGGGCTATTGCAAGTGAGCAGCACCCTGTGATGGAACTTGGGAGACACTGGGAGGGAGCTCTGAGTCTACTGAAGCCTCTGCCTAGAGCTGCGGGGATCCAGTCCACCACAGGGGAGACACAGGAGTGGGAAGAGGTGAGCTGGAGGGACAAGAGATGCCGCTGGGACAATGCCCGGCAATGCTCCCACCCCTGCATTCGCAGGCAATGCTGGAAGCCACGCCTCCTGGCTCTAGAGGAGGAGCTGGGAAGGCTCCTCTGAACAAAACCTCTCAGGGACAAACGTGTACAAATGAGAGGTCAGTGCTCTTGGGAGCCTGAGGGCTGCTGAAAGCCAGTCAAACACTGAATTCTATTGAGTGTTAGCCTTGCCTCTTCCTCTCCTTCTCAGGCTGGGCCTCGAGGCTCAGGAGGCAGGGTGAGGGTTAGGCAGGGCACTTCCAGCCACAGGACTAGGAGCCCAGCTCTGGGACCAGAAGATGGAGAGAAACAGACTCTGGTCTTGGCTCGTGCAGGGATTTCCCTCTCCTTTCTTAAGTGCACAGGAACTGGCTTAGTGAAGAGCAGACAAGAATTTGGGGGGACTTCCACAGCGCTCCTGCCATGCCAAGAGCACTACATAAGTCAGGCCCTTAACCCTCTCAGCAACCCAATGAGGCAGGTGCTTCTAGCATCCCTCCCTCCAGGTGTGGAAACCAGAACACAGACTGGTTCCATCACTTGTCTGAGGTCACACAGCAAGGGTATGGCAGAGCTAGGGTTTAAACCAGGCCTTCAGCTCTGGCTCCAATATACAAGCAGCAATGGTGTTTTTGGTCCCTCAATCTACTCCTCCACTGGCTGTGGCACCATCGGAAACTGCCCTTGTCTTCAGTCCATTTTAATGCAATTAATCCCAAAACACAAACATTTAAAAAAAAGTGCACATGGGACGGAGGCAGGGAGGGGAGGAGAGGGTGAAGGTGGAAGAGGGCATAGAGGGAATAAATGGTGATGGAGAAAATAAAATAATAAACAAAGCAAACAAAAAAAGTGCAGAACATTCCCGCTCAACATTCAGCAAAGACCTTTCTTCCCAGACCCTGACTGGGTGAGGGAATGAAGCCCTTGGCTCCTCAAAGCGATGACTTTTGCACATCCCGCCTCACATCTCAACAAGTCAGCTGCTAAATAGCCAAATTGCTCTAAAGGGCCCTGAGTGAAAATCAAAATGTAATTTTTTTAAAAACCAGCATTAAAATGGTGGGGATAAGTGTGCTCACTGCCAGACTAACCTTGTTAATCTCATTACTGTAATGGTTCACTTCCTCCTTGAACTTCAGATCGATCATGTTAAAATCTCTCTGGTCTTGGCCCAGATGGGCATCCTGCCATCTCCCTCGGACCTCATCATATGGCGTGGCTTCTGGCAGGTTTAATGCAGACCTGACCGCCTGGAATGAGAAAAGGGACACATCAGAGGCAGCAGCCAAGTGAGGAAGGTGTGGGTTTCACTCTGTTGGAGAGCTGACCCCTCGGCAGGCCCGGCCTCCCAACCCTCCTCACCCGGGGCCCACAGTGGGTAGACTCATCAATGATCCTGTGTCTCTTGACATCTGCCTGTGGCTTCACCAAAATGTCTTCCACGCCTGTGAAGTGAGACAGACAAGCTCAGGTGGCACGGGGCCTGGCTTCTCAGCAGGATATAAACTCAGTGAGGTCAGGGCATGGAGCACAGTGTCACATACCCAGGAAGCACCTGAATAACAGTCACCTACCATCCTTACAAGACTGCTATGCTCTCCTAAGTGCTTCCCATCCCGTCAGCAAGTGTAGGGCCAAGCATTACAATCTCTATTTTACAAATGTCACGACTAAGGCTCAGACTCGAGCTACCTGCCCAAGGTCACACAGGTAAAAAGCGAACCCAGGCCTGAGTCCAAACCTGTGCTCTTAGGCACAGCTCTACTGCCTGAACTCAATAAATGCATGTTTCATGAATGGGCTACGGGTGAAGAGGTTGTGGGTAAAAAACCAAGGTTAGGGAAGGAAGAGAGGGAGGGAGAGCACATTCTGGCTCTGATTCCCAGAAGTTGGGTGTTCCATGCAGCTGTGAGGATGGTGTGCAGAGACACACACACACACACACACACACACACACACACACACACACGGGAGCCTGGGTGACAGGGACCACACCACACACAGGTTCTGCCCAGGAAGAAAGCCTGGGTCACTAGTTAGGCCTGTCTTTCCGGCTCCACAGGGATGAGGAATTCCTCACCTTGGACAGGCTGTCTTTCTACTTCATTTTTCAATCAACTATTTTCTATCTGTATCTGTGTTACTGGGGCCAAAAGTCCCTCAGCCAAGATCTGAGTGGGAAGGAAACAATGGCTGCACTATTAAAAGCTGGACTAAAGTATCTGGAATCCCAACGCACTGTTCTGGAAGCTTGAGGGCTCTACAGAACATGTGTGTGTGGAAGGGGAAAGAAATATTCCCTCTGTGAGGAAGCCATAACCACAACAGTGGGTCCTTCCATGGGGTCAGCTCCAGGCCACCACTTCACTGACCACTTCACTGACCCCTCTGGCTGGAGTGAAGGCACCGTCTCTAGCCTGCCCTTCCCTCAGAGCTCTGTGTCCAGCTGGGCCACGCTCCCTCTCAGCCTGGCAGCATCAGAATGCTCATTGCACTTGGGCCAATTCCTCTTTCTACCATATGCTAAGCACCCTTTGCAGAGCATGGAGTGCCCAGGGAATTCTGGAAGAATGGAGGTGCGTGTGAGAGTGAAAAATCAGACTGAGGGACTGAAAACTGTAAAGGATGGGGTGAAGAACGAGACAGAGCGGTCACTATGAGGTCGATGGTGAAGAATCACTGGCTATGGGGGAGGGGCAGGAAGCACTGATGAGATCAAGGCTGCAAGGGAGGACGTCCTTGTAGAGGCAGCTTGGCCACTGCCCCAGAGGCTGGAGGCTGCTAGCAGAGCCGGGAGACACCCTGGTTGGCATGCTGGCCGGGGAGGGGCCCCAGGAGCTGCTCCCCAGCACTCACCCAAGGTGAAGCCTCTGTAGAGTTGCAGGTAGGCAGTGAAGAGGCGGGCCAGGCAGGTGAGAACTTTGCCACTGGTCTCCCCGCCGTAGATCTCATAGCAGCAGTGCACCAGGCCGTAGGCAGAGCTCCCATAGTGTGCTTTGTCTAGCACCCCGCAGAGCAGCTCCCCTTCCCTTATGATCACCTGCAGAGAGCACAGCCATGACCTGAGACAAGGTGCCCCCTCCAGCGCAAGCCACCCCTCCCCTTCGCTCCATGCTTTAGTGACCTTACCATACCCGTCCCTCCACCGTAACTTGCCTCAAGTCCTTGACGGAAGGAGGTAGGCGATTTTCTTTTTTCTTAAATAAAGGAGGTGGGCACATGCAGACATTAAAGTAAGTCCCTCCGGGACCGCACCATACACAGACATGTTTCAGTGTGTTCAGAAGCCCTCCCATCCCCACTGTGCCCACACTGACTTGAAGTCAGGGACCCTTGACAAAGACTTTGTGACTGGAAATGAGAACATTTGGTATAAACTTCATAACCATGACCTTGGCCAAGGTACTCCCTTCCCTGTGCCCTGGGAGTAAGAACAAGATAACTTTTTCAAGGTCCTTGAAGGCCTGGATTTGTACTCTCACAAGGTGGGGCTAATGAATTAGAAGCTAACTAAAAGGAGGGTTCTGGTTGCAAAATGCCGCATGCCTTAAGCATGGGATCTATAAAGGAAGAGAGGCAGTTTCAGCTCTAATGGACTGTGTCGGACCTGGTGATAAAGCAGTGTGAGCGGGGGGCTTGGGGATACTCCCCCACCAAGAACACGCAGAGGCCTCAGAAATCTAGTGGGGGGGAAGCACAGTGCTGGTTTGACTATCCTGGCCTGCCACCCTGAGGCCTGTTCCCGAGGTACGAAGCTGGGAGGAGTGAATCCCACCGCAGCCCCACGATCTCAGCCACTCGGGGTCTCCAGGGAAAACTCAGGTTCTGCATCTGCAGGCTTTGCAGTCAGGTCCCAGGCCTCCGGCTGTAGAAGCTTCCCCAGCTGGCTGCCAGTTTTACGCTGAGGGCCAATGCTAGCGATCAACTCTGAACCTCTCTAAAACCAAAGCTGACACCATCTTGGGCACAACTCTCTCTTATGAGCTACATTGCCTCCTTCTGCGCATGTGTCTCTATCTCTCTGTGCCTGTTTTAAATCCACGTGCCTAAACCCAGGACTCGCAATCTCCAACGGAAGCGGCTGGGCAGCCATACCTGGGACTCACACATGGAGTCGGGGTTAAAGCCGGGCACGGGCCGAGGAGACTCCTTCACCCAGGCTTTCCCACCGATCTTGGCCTTTCCGGATAAGTTCAGTGGGCTGTACTCCTCGGGGATTATGTTTATGAGCAGCGTGGACACAACCTGGAAAGGAAAGGAAGGAAAGATGAGAGTTCCCTTTAGGACTTCTGTCCCTGTTCATCCTGAAGAGCCAGGAAAGTCCACTCTAGTGGCCTGTAGGTAAAGCAAGGGCAACAACGGTTCCAGCTCTGTGGACCAGTGGATCTCAGGGCTCACTGTTCTACTTACGTGACTTAGGAGGGAGCTTAGGAGCGGAGACATACACACGCCACTAAGGACTTCACTGGGACTCTTATTCCCTAAAATAATTGCTGTTAAAGTGAACAATCCCCCAGACCTGAAAAAACATATCCAGTTCCTGAACAGGCCAGAGGAAGGAGAGAAAAGCAGTCAACTGCTGTGGGGTCACAGTACAAAGATTCGAGTGTGTGGTGAAAACAGAGATAGCAGGGCCCAGAGAGGCGGTAGGCTCACGACACTGCCCCTGCCAGGAGGAGGTGGCCCACAGTCGCCATGCCAGGACGAGGCAGAGGCTGAAGAACATTCTTCCCTGTCTCCAGGCCTCATCCAAATCCACAGCAATTATTACACACAGTCAATGTGTCCTCCCAAGGAACAAAGGAAACAAACAAGCAAAACAGATGCACAGATACAGAGATCAGACTGACAGTTGGCAGAGGGGAGAGCGTGGGGGGTCTGGGTGAGAAAGGTGACGGGATTAAGAAGTACAGATTGGTGGTTACAGAATAGTAACAGGGAGGCAAAGCATAGCATAGGGAATCCTATATAATAAAAGGGCAATATGCAAATAGACCTAATGGCAGAATAACTGAACAATCAATCAAAGTGTAATATGCTAGTGATATGCTAAGGCTGCTCAACTGCTTGCTATGACGTGCACTGACCACCAGGGGGTAGATGCTTCGACTGGTAGGTTAGCTTGCTGCTAGGGTCCAGCCAATCGGGACTGAGCGAGATGGGCCAGACACACCTTGGAGCCCTCCCACAGTCCCTCCCAGGCCCGACTGTGTACCAGTGGGGTCCCTCAGCCTGGCCTGTGCCCTCTTGCAATCAGGGGATGTCAGAGAGCCAGTTTCAATCCAATCCTGCAGGCCACTCCCCTTGGGAGGGTGCCAGACGCAGGGCTCATGGCTGGTGAGTGCTGCTGTGGCTGCTCGAGTCTCTCCCAATTGATTGGGACTGATTGGGCACCAGCCCGCAGCAGGCACAGTGGGGCCAGGATGAGCAGGAGCGGCAGGCAGGAGCTGCAGGCAGCGTTGGACTGAGGGACCCGTGCACAAATTTGTGCACTGGGCCTCTAGTATAGTCAATAATATTGTAATAATGATGTATGGTACCAGTGAGTACTAGAAATATTGGGGGGACTACTCTGTAAAGCTCATGATTATGCTGTAACATATGAAACTAGTAGAGAATTATATTGAATGTAAACTAACTGAGAAAAAAAATAATGTCCTCCCACAGAAAGCTCTGACTTCCTGGTTAAAGGAGGAAAAGGAAGCAAAGATGAAGAACTGAGAGCTGTTCCTCTGCGGGCTTTGCTGAGGAGGCCCGAGGGGTCTGAGTGAGAAGCAGGCTTCAGGGAAGCTTCAGGGACAAGGTGTTCCAGTGCCCGCCCATCACGGACGGCCGTGTGCTGCGGGGAAGTGGCCACACTCCCTCACCCCTAGCATTGCTCATCTGGAGAGCACAGATAAGTTCCCATCATTCAATCAGCAATTACACCATGAGTACTTCCTATGAGCCAGGTGCTGGGAAGAATGTATATAAAATACGGTCTCTGCCTTCAGTGGAGCCTCTCTCCTGAGGGGCACCCCTGCTTTGGAGGAAAATAGAGCAGGAAGGGCCCAGAGCAGCACGGGGCGTATTTGGGGTTTTAAGTGAGATGGGCAGAGAAGGCCCCGCACAGTGCGGTACAGAGGAAGGGAGCCACGCAGAGGGCAGCTCCTGCGTTTCAGGCTGAGGCTTTCATGTGATGAGAAGGAAAGTGATGTGGGAGGTTCTGATCACAGGGATGACATGCTCTGCTTTAACTTTTAACAGATCACTTGTTCCAAATACATTCCTGGTCTAGACCCTGAAGCTAAATAAATGCCAGAGATAAGCCTCCTACATGACACTGACAAGAAAAACTAGTATTTTAGAAGCGGTTATTAAAGCGACCTGGTGGGAGTCCCTGTGAGGCACATCGCAGGACACAGTAATTAGGAGACTGCGCGGCAACCTGACAGCTTCCACACAATAAGCTGTTATGGAGCTGACACCAGAAATAAATTTACGTGACTAGGACTAGTCATGGCCACTAAAAGGCAGGGGGTCCATCCGCTGCCCCAACTGGCCCATCAGTGTGGCCATCCACTCAGCAAGTGGCTGCTAACAGGAGACCAGAAGGGGCAATTTCTCAAGCAACTGCTCCAGAGAGAACCCAAGTGAGATCAGCTGAACCTAGTGGAAAACCATATGCTAATACATTCCCAAAGCAAACCTTCCCAAAGATGTAGTAGGCAGGTGGCAGACAGGCTGGTGGAACAGGCCCTGAGGGCTGAGGAGGGGCTGGGAGCCATCAGCTGGCATCAACAGCTCTTTGTGTCCCCATGCCAGGTCCCACAAAGTAGCCTCGTTCACAGTGCACAACGAAGTTGGGGCAGATAGGAGAGCAGCTGCCTTTTCATGCGTGTGCACCAGGAGCCGGGGGGCAGGGAACGACACACAACTGGCAACAGCATCTTTTATTTGTTAATTAATTAATTATAAAGATTTTTTAAAATTGATTTTTAGAGAGCAGAAGGCACAGGGAGAGAGAGAAACATCGATTGGCTGCCTCCTGCATGCCCCCTACTGGGGATCAAGCCCACAACCCAGGCACGTGCCCTGACTGGGAATTCACTATTTTTAACAACTATACCTTTTTTTTTAAATCCTCACCAGAGGATATTTTTCCATTGATTTTTAGAGAGAGGGAAAGACTGAGAGAAATATTGATGTGAGAGAAACTCATCGGTTGGTTGCCTCCTGCACGAGCCCTGACCAGGGCCCGGCTGGGGAGGAACCTGCAACCAAGGTACATGCCTTGACCAGAATTGAATCCGGGACCCTTCAGTCCACAGGTCGATGCTCTATCCACTGAGCCAAACTGGCGAGGGCTACAATATATTAATAAATGGATGTTCCACAATTTATTTATTAAGTATCTAGGCTTTCCTGGGTTTCTACCACTATAAACCAGAGTGTTACGGAATGCTTTTCAAGTAGCCTTTCTACATTTCAGCTTGTTTCCTGAGGTGAGGCTTCCAGATCAAAGGGAACTAACATATTTAAGACTCTAGGTAACAAGGGTTTACAGTTGTGAGTCTACAAAACACAGTTTACTCTTTTATTATTACTTATTGTATTATTAATAACCTACTGTTGCCCACCCCATATATCCTTTGTCCACTATTAGGTTTTATTTTGAACACATTGCTTACCTACACTAATAAAAGAGAAACATGCAAATTACTGTCACTCTGCTACACTACCAGCCAATCAGAGTGAGTATGCAAATTAACCTGAAATCATGGCAGCAGCCCTGCCACTCTGGGCAAATGGGGATCGGAGAAGTCAGGCACCAGCGCCTGAGGCTGGCTGCAGACCAGGAGACAAAGAAGCGGCCTGCCCCCTGATCCCAGGCTGCAGACAGCAGCAGAAGCCTCACGTCCGCCTGCCCCACGTCCTGAGGGAGACAGAGAAACCGGGCCCCAGCGCCTGAGACTGGGTGCGGCCCAGGAGACGAAGAAGCCACCTGCTCCATGATCCCAGGCCACAGCCAGCCGGAGAAGTTGCCCACACTGCATCCCAGGGAAGACAGATAAGCTGCCCACCTGCGGTCCAGGCTCTAGCACCTACGGCTGGCTACAGCCTGGTAGACGGATAAGCCACCCACCCTGCAGTCACAGGCACCAGCACTTGGGGCTGCAGCCCAGGCGAAGCCACCTGCCCACCATCCTCTATGGCTGCAGCCGACCTGGGAACCTATGCCTGACCAGAGGGAGGGAAACTTGGATCCCGTGTGCCTGTGGTTGGTTGGAAGAGGGAATCCTGGTCCCAGATGCAGGGCCGAGGCAGAGGTGTTTAGGGGCAATCAAGCCAGCAGGGGAGCACTTAGGGACAATCAGACTGGCAGGCAGAAGAAGTTAGGGGCAATCAGGCAGGCAGGAGAGCAGTTAGGAGCCAGCAGTTCTGGATTGTGAAAGGGATATCTGACTGCTGGTTATCCCCTGAGGGGTCCCAGATTGGAGAGGGTGCAGGCCAGGCTGAGGGACACCCTACCCCACCCCCCTGCACAAATTTCGTGCACCGGGCCACTAGTGGTTTAAATAAAATTCTAATAAATTCTGGGCATTAAATTACTTAAGACTTATAATACATTCACTTCGAAGACAACTTGAGATAGCTTATAAAATTAAGACATATAAATAGGAATAATAAAGTGGACAAATACATATGGCCAACTAACTAAATCGGGAGTAGGCAAACTAGATCCTGCAGGCCAAATCTGGCCCACCACCTCTAGGTGTAAATAAAATTAGATTGGATAAAAGTTATGCTCACTTATTTATGTGTTGTTTATGGCTGTTTTCATGTTATAATGGCAGAGCTAAGTAGTTGTAACAGAGATTGTGTGGCCAGCAAAGCCTAATATATTTGCTATCTGATTTTACAGAAAAAGCTTACCAACTCCAGGAACTAAACTATCTATGTTATAGATTTTAATCAAACTGCAGAATTGCCTTGGTATTCAGTTAAGTCGACTTCCATTCTGGCCAGGATGAAGCAATGGTGACCTGATTACTCTCCCAACAGAAACATCAACAAAAGCAGACAAGAATATGAAGCAATGATTTTCAAGACAATCGACAGCAGGTAATGAAGGACAGTGATCAGCAAGGATAGAGTAGACTTGGACTACCTATCAACTGAACCCAACTGACATTTATAGAACAGTCCATCCAACAACAGCAGATTATACATTATTTTTAAGGGCACACTGAACATTTACCAAGACAGCCCATAATTGAAGCCACAAAACAAATCTCAATAAATTTAAAGAAATTCAAGTCATCCAAGGTATATTCTTTGCCACAAAATACTTACATGGGAAATCTGTAACAAAGGTATATGGAAAATCTCTCAATATTTGGAAACTAAATTATGGACTTCTAAATAACTCATGTGTTTAAAAAAGGGAAATTTGAAAGTATTTTGAAATAAGTGAAAATATAACATTATAATTTGTAGGATGTTATTAATGGAACTTGGGGGGAAACTTATACATAAAGTACTTATTAAAAAAAGGAAGCAGTCTCAAATCAATGATGTCAGCTTCAACCTTAAGTAACTAGAAAAAGAAAAGCAAATAAAACCCAATGAAAACAGAAGGAAATAATAAAGTTCAAAGTGAAATCAATGAAACAGGAAACAGAAAAATAGAAAAAGTCTATGAAAGCTGTTTTTTTTGAGAGTAATAAAACCAATAAACCCTAGGCAAATTGATCAGGAAAAAAGAGAGAGAAGACATAAATTACCAATATCAGGAATGAGAAAGGTGGCCCACCTACAGATTGTACAGACAGAAAAGGATGATAAAGGAATATTATGAATAACTTTATGCCTATAAATTCAACAACTTATTTAAAAAGAACAAAATCCTTGAGAAAACAAAGTATTAAAGCTCATTTAAGAAATAAGATGACCCTGCCCTGGCCGGTGTGCTCAATGGTTAGAGCAGTGGTTGGCAAACTGCGGCTCGTGAGCCATATGCGGCTCTTTGGCCCCTTGAGCGTGGCTCTTCCACAAAATACCATGTGTGGGCGCGCATGTACAGTGCGATTGAAACTTCGTGGCCCATGCACAGAAGTCAGTTTTCGGCTCTCAAAAGAAATTTCAATCATTGTACTGTTGATATTTGGCTCTGTTGACTAATGAGTTTGCCGACCACTGGGTTAGAGCAAAGGCCCATGCACCGAAAGGTCACTGATTCGATTCCCTTTCAAGGGCATGTTCCTGGGTTGCAGGTTCCATGCCTAGCACCAGTTGGGCACGTGCGGGAGGCAACCAGGCGATGTGTCTCTTTCACATTGATGTTTTTCTCTCTCTCTCTTTCTCTCTCCTCCTCCTTCCTCCCTTCCACTGTCTGAAAACTCAATGGAAAAAATATCCTCGAATGAGGATTAACAACCAAAAAGATAACCTGAATAGTATTCCTATATGAATGTACTACAGAAATAAAAATTTTAGTCTAAACAAAGGATTTCAGGTGGATGATTTCAAAAGTCTCTTTCTGCTTTCAGTCCTTTAAGTCTGTGGACCTCGGATTTGACTGGTTTTTAGTTGTTAAACCAACCTCACATTCCTGGGATAATCTTTACTTGGTTGTGAGGCATTACCAATAGCAGAAGCACATACATATTTTTTAAAAATATTTTTATTGATTTCAGAGAGGAAGGAAGAGGGAGAGAGAGTTGGTTGTGAGGACTAAGTAAGATAACATAGCTAAAGCACTCAGCAAAGCACTTGGCCCCTCCCAACAACTACTACTAATACTACCGCTAACACCGCTGCCTATAACCAGCTATATGGACTATGAGGACGTCACGTTTAAGTTAGAAGCAAAGGACAGAAACCACGCAGCCTACGACTCCATTGAAACAGCCAGACCCAAGAGACTCTCAAAGAGAAGGTCACACTGTTGTCTGATTTGTTATTTGTCTGTCCCTGGCTGGGCTCCTCTGGGAATGAAGCCTTATATAGGAGTGGCCGGTTGCCTTCCGATATACTGTATACTCTGGCTGTTTTCTCCCAATTACCTGCTTTCCTGTCCACAGTGGAAGAGGCTTCAGGATGGCAGGAGCAAAAAGCTTCACGCGTCCCACTTTGTCAGTGAGTCCTCGGTATACCAGTTCCATATACTGCTCCCGGGTAAAAAAGCAACCTCGAGTGGTCATATTTGCACCGGCAATCATGTGATCTTGGATCAATCCTGCTAATGGCTGGCCATCCTACAAATCAAAACAGAAATGGGAAGAAGAATAAGAATAAAGTTTAAGTCACATTCTAATTCCTAATCATCTGCTTGGAGGCCGCCTCCTAGCAACAACCCTGTCTCATGGCCTCATGTTGTCCTTTCCCACAGCCTCACGAGGCAGGTGCCGAGGCCTCTCATTTTGGCAAACTGCCGCCCAGGGCATATGACCAGGGCCACCTTCCACCTTTGCCATTGCCCACAGTTCTATATCAAAACTGCGTCAAAACCATCCATTTCCCCAAGCCTTTCTGCCATAATCCCATCTGGTTCTAGTTACGCCAGCATATTTTTGGCATTTATGCACAAATTTGGTCTGGCTGCTATTAGCTATGCTCTTGTTTTTATATTTTGGTTTTATGCTTTAGTATTTTTCACACATTTCTGGCCTGGTTCTCCTCTAAATTGGTCATCCATTCAACAAATAGTTATTGAGAGCTTACTGTGAGGTCTAATCACTTGGTTAGAACTTCAATCTACTTCTGTGGACCAAACAGGCACAATCCTTTATGAGGAGGAAGAGCTGGACATAAGCAGATGTTTGGATAAATACATTAGCACCAAGAGTTTTAAATGACATGGAAGAAAATAACATCGGATCATCAAACAGATCTGAGGTAGGGGGATCGTCAGGAGTGGTCTGAGGGGCAACATTACAGCGAGGCCTGAGAGTGACGTAGTGTCAGCAGTGCAGGGGGCAGGGGTTCATGCAGAGGCTCCTGAGAGGGTCCTGACATGCATGCCTGCTGAAGGAAAGAACATCCCTTGTGAGTGTGTTCGCGGTGGGCCCGTAAAAAGGCTGTCTTCCACCAGATGTCAAACAAGGGATGAAAGCCCCGGGTTTGTAGGTGCATTCATCTCCTTGGGCACTTGCCACAGGGCTTCTGACCCTTAGCCTCCTGAACCTTCTCTGCAGGTCTGTGTTCATGGCAACATAAGGCACACTCAAGTAAGAATGGCTGTGCTTACTGACATTTTTTTCAGAAGCAGTTTTTGCAAACTTTTCAATGTTTATGGGAACTTGGAAAATACCCTGAAGATTGTTAGCATTTGATTACTTGCCAAATATGACCCAATATTATAGCCATATTTCATAACTAGGGCTAGAGAACTTACAAATGCAGCCTTGGAGAAGCACCCGAAATTAAACCACAAGTATAATTCAAAAGCTAAAAAGGGTACTTGTAAAATAGTGTAAGTACTGGAACAATGGCTCTATGTAAATTGAAAGTTAATTATTACAAAAGGATGGATAAGTGCTGTCAATCTAGGCAAGATCAGATAGAGCAAATAGCCCTCCAAACTTCAACAAAAATTACATTCTGGCCCTGGCCGGATAGCTCAGTTGCTTAGACCCGAGGTCGGCAAACTGCAGCTCGTGAGCCACATACCGTTCTTTGGCTCCTTAAGCGTGGCTCTTCCACAAAATACCACAGCCTGGGCGAGTCTATTTTGAAGAAGTGGTGTTAGAAGAAGTTTAAGTTTAAAAAATTTGGCTCTCAAAAGAAATTTCAATCGTACTATTGATATTTGGCTCTGTTGACTAATGAGTTTGCCGACCACTGGCTTAGACTGTTGTCCTTACACCAAAAGGTTGCGGGCTTGGTCCCTGGTTGGGACGCGTATGGGGGCAACTGATGGATGTTTCTCTCTCTCTCCCTTCCTCTCTCTAAAAATCAATAAACATATCCTCAGGTGAAGATTAAAAATATATATATACTCTGTGTCTTGTTCCAAAGACATGATTTTATTTTGCTTGGGGGAAAACCCAAACCAATATTACACATTTGACTCATCCCAGAATCTCTGGAGGCAGATAGAGATTTTTCCTTTTGTTTTCTTCCTTTAAAGAACATAATTACAGGTTATGTGATCCATTCCATGCCTTCTTTCTCTGTCCAGATTTCTACATGACTAGAAAATTACCTTAATGATTAAACTGTTTTCAATGCAATAATTATGAGTTCTAGGAAGGAATGCTGATTAAAGCAATTGACTAAGGGTCAACTATGATTCTGGATTTCCTAACTCCTGCTTAGGATCAAAAAGACCATCTCTAAATAAAAAACCCAGACAATTGTAGCTATCCTATTCCATTTAATATCACAGAAAATGACATTACAAGTAATATCTTTGGTCAGGATGCTCAGAGAAATAGGGTTTTCTATGACTTGAATCTTCTGGCTAAGTAGCAGTCAGAAAACTATTCTCAAGCCTTGTTAACAATAATTTCCACAAAGCACTGGCCCTCAATAAATTTAAGAAAGAAAAAAGTTACTTCACAAAGAAAAACATAAATAAAAAGTTTAACTATTTTCTGAAAAGAAATAAAGTCCCACTCATTTTAAGTAAACAGATAGTACACAACTCTATTATAAATACTTACAAACCAAAAAAAAATTTACTTTAATTGTGCATTATGTTTAGTTAAGGAAGAGTACCTGGAAATGTAAAAGGAATGGAAACATGAACAAAGAGAAATGAAGACAAAGAAAGATATACCAAAAACATTAAAAAATATATGACTCTCCTAGTTTAACAAAACCACTTCTTGTTCTCATAGGACATTGCCACCAAAATACTTCAACACATGCTGCATTTTTATAACCATTAGTAAAAATAAGGATTCCACCTCTTGGCATTAACACTAAGGACTAAATGAAATGTATCAAAAATTAAAAACTCTTTACCTAAGACAAAAGATATTGACTAAAAGTGAAGCAAACCCTCAGATCATTCCCTAGAATTTTTCATTATTTGTTAAACCAACTATGTTGGTTAATTTATTAAGCCAATTATAAAGCTATTACAAAGGTTAAAAGACAAAAGTAGGAAGAGCATGTATCTTACAACATAAATTAAAGGATACACACACACAAAACTAGTAAAAAATAATGACAAAAACACAAGCATGAAGGGAGTAAAAACTATGGTGCTTTTACAACATAATAAAGACCATATGTAACAAACTTACAGCTAACATCAAATCAACATAGTACTAAAAGTAGCAGCCATAGCAAATAGACAGGAAAAAGAAATAAAAAGCATGCAAATTGAAAGGGAGAAGTAAAATTGTCATTATTTGCAGATAACATGATATTATATAGAGAGAACCCTAAAGATGCCACCAAGAAGCTACTAGAACTGTTAAGTTAATTCAGTAAAGTAGCAGGATACAAAAACATTCAGAAATTGGTTGCATTTTTATACACTAATAATGAACTATCAGAAATGGAAACTAAAAAAACAATCCCATTTACAATTGCATCAAAAAGATAAAATACCTAGGAATAAATTTAACCAAGGGCCTATACTCAGAAAACTGTAAGACACTGAAGAAAGAAACTGAAGAATATACCAATAAATGGAAGCACATACCATGTTCATGGATAGGAAGAATTAACATCAGAGCATCTATAGATTCAATGCAATCCCTATCAAAATATCAATGGCATTTTTCACAGAGCTAGAACAAATAATACTAAAATTTATATGGACCCATAAAGAGCCCAAAAAGCCATAGCAATCTGGAGAAAGAAAAATGAAGTGGGAGGTATTATGCTATCTGATGCAAACTATATTAGAAGGCCACAGTAATCAAAACCACATGACAACACCATTAAAAAAAAAAGACACACATATCAATTGAACAGAATAAAGAGTCCAGAAATAAACCAGCTATATGGTGAATTAATCTATGATAAAGTAGACAAGAAATACAATGGAGTTAAGATAGTATATTAAATAAATGGTGTTGGGAAAATTGGACAGATACATGCAAAACAATGAAATTAGACCACTTTCTTACACCATATATAAGAATCAATTCAAAACGGATTAAAGACTTAAATGTAAGGCTCAAAACCATAAAATTCCTAGAAGAAAACATAGTAAATTCTGACATTTCTTAGCAATAATTTTTCTGATATGTCTCCTTGAGCAAGGACAACAAACTAAAATAAACAAAGAGGACTACATCAAACTAAAAAGTTTTTGCACAGCAAAGGAAACCATGGACAAAACAAAAACAATCCACTGAATGGCAGAACACATCCATCAATGATACATCTGAGAAGAGGTTAATGTCCAAAATTATAAAGAACTCAGACAACTCAACACCAAAACACCAAACAATCCAATTAGAAAACGGGCAGAGGACCTGAATATACACTTCTCCAAAGAAGACATAAAGAAGGTCACAAATGAAAGAAATGGAGGAAAGCAAACAACTGGATATAGAGTTCAAAACCATGGTTATAAGGTTTTTCAAGAATTTTCTAGAAAAGGCAGATAAATTTAGTGAGACCCTCGACGATATGAAAAAGGACCAACTAGAAATTAAGCATACACTGACTGAAATAAAAAATAATATACAGAGATCCAACAGCAGACTAGAGGATCACAAGAATCAAATCAAAGATTTGAAATACAAAGAAGCAAAAAACACCCAACTGGAAAAGCAAAAAGAATCCAAAAATATGAATATAGTGAAAGGAGTCCTTGGGACAACTTCAAGCGTACCAACATCCGAATTATGGGGGTGCCAGAAGAAGAGAGAGAGCAAGTACTGAAAACCTATTAGAAGAAATAATGACTGAAAACTTCCCCCACCTGGTGAAAGAAATAGACTTACAAGTCCAGGAAGCGCACAGAACCCCAAACAAAAGGAATCCAAAGAGGACCACACCAAGACACATCATAATTAAAATGCCAAGGGCAAAAGACAAAGAATATTAAAAGCAACAAGTGAAAAACAGTTAGTTACCTACAAGGGAGCACCCATACGATTGTCAGCTGATTTCTCAACAGAAACTATGCAGGCCAGACGGGAGTGGCAAGAAATATTCAAAGTGATGAATAGCAAGAACCTACAACCAAGATTATAACTCTATCCAGCAAAGCTATCATTCAGAATTGAAGGTCAGATAAAGAGCTTCACAGACAAGAAAAAGCTAAAGGAGTTCATCACCACCAAACCAGTATTATATGAAATGCTGAAAGGTATTCTTTAAGAAGAGGAAGAAGAAGAAAAAGGTAAAGATAAAAAAATACATATCTATCAACAAGTGAATCTAAAAATCAAGTGAATAAAAAATCTGATGAACAGAGTAAACTGGTGAATAGAATAGAATCAGGGGCATAGAAAGAGAGTGGACTGACAATTCTCAGGGGGAAAAAGGGTGTGGGGGGTGCGGGAAGAGACTGGACAAAAATCATACACCTATGGATGAAGACAGTGTGGGGGGCGGAGGAGGGGAAGGGCAGAGGGTGGGGTGGGAACCGGGTGGAAGGGAGCTATGGGGGGAAAAAAGAGGAACAATTGTAACAATCTGAACAATAAAGATTTATTGAAATGAAAAAAAAAGAAGACATACAGATATCTAATAGATACATGAAAATGTTCAATGTCACTAATCATCAGAGAAATGCAAATTAAAACCATAATGAGATATCACCTCATAACTGACAGAATGCCTATCATCAATAAATCAACAAACAGCAAGTGCTGGTGAGGATGATAAGGAAAGGAAACCCTTGTACATTGTTGGTGCAAATTCAAACTGATGCAGCCACTATGGTAAATAGTATGGAGGTTCCTAAAAAATTAAAAATTCAGATACAGAGAACAAACAGATGATCCCCAGATAGAAGGAGGGTTGGTGGGACAGCTGAAAAGGTGAAAGGTATTAAGAAGTAAAATTGCCAGTTATAAAAATAGTCAAGGGGTCCTGCCTACATAGCTTAGTTGTTAGAATGTCAGCCCTCAAACAGGGAGTGCTCAACAGATGAGCTTTTATTGCCACCACTACCAAAGCTATGACCACCATTGTTTTACATGAAAAGGCAAAAAGCTGCCCTAACCGGTTTGGCTCACTGCATAGAGCGTCAGCCTGCGGACTGAAAGCTCCCTGGTTTGATTCCGGTCAAGGGCATGTACCTTGGTTGCGGGCACATCCCCAGTAGGAGATGTGCAGGAGGCAGCTGATCAATGTTTCTCTCTCATCAATGTTTCTGACTCTCTATCCTTTTCCCTTTCTCTCTGTAAAAAAAAATCAATAAAATAAAAATAAAATAAAACTTAAAAAGGCAAAAAGCCAATTTCCAAATTAATCATATTATTCCAAGTACATCTTCTAATTATTAGTCAAATTAGTAGTAAAAATTAGTAAAACTATTTCTTCTAATTTCGGAGTGACCTGAATGGGCGGGCCCTAACTCCTTCTTCCTACATTCAGAAC
The DNA here is from genome assembly GCA_026230045.1 of Corynorhinus townsendii. NCBI lineage: Eukaryota > Metazoa > Chordata > Mammalia > Chiroptera > Vespertilionidae > Corynorhinus > Corynorhinus townsendii. The sequence continues at coordinate 112,674,470 of JAPDVU010000007.1, read as the reverse complement.
TTCTCTAATCAACAGCTGGCTAAAGTGGGTAGAGGAGGGAAATAAAGTTAAACTCAAACATTGGGTCCACATGAAGCTACTGCGGTGTCTGCTGGGAAAAGAAGCTGGGATACTAGGCCCCTGGCCACATGCCTGACTCCCAGGGAGGCAGATGAGATGGGGAAAGAGTAGTTCCCAGAGGAGAGGGCGCTAATTGATGCTGGACATCTCTGAGCAGCCTCCAGTGATCCCTGAGTGCAAAGGTCTCCATCCCTTCTGCAGAAGGCCGGCAGGGCCCATAGAGGGGATACGAATGAAACCCCAGAGAACCTGTGAGCTCCTGTACTTCCTCGTGCTTCTCAGCTGTGTCCAGGGGCAAGCAACAACACTCTTGTGTAAATGTGGACATCAACAGCACCTACCCCACCCTCTGCTGGGAGGGTGAAAGGAGAAGCCTCCAAAGTCCTTTGCAGTGTCTGGCGCTGAAGAAGTACTTGGAAATGGTAGCCACAATCCTATTGCTATCACTACTAGTTCTTTCATACTCCACCACAGCCCAAGTGAATGATGTGTTATTGTGAATCACTGTGATGCAAAGGCTTATAATTTAAAAGACCTCAGGCCTTTGGGTGAGGGGTGAGGGGTGAAGGGCAAGGGGGGACTGGCTCTTTCCCCACTCTCTTCCTCCCCTGAGCATGCTGACTCGGGCCTCTACCACTTAATGAGAATGGGTCATCTGGCCAGGCCAGGGGGAGGGAAGCTGCATTCCCAGGGTTCCTCTGGACGGCCGTGTTCACATGGGTCTGCCTCTGAGAACCAACCTCAGAATGAGAAGGAAGGGGCTCAAAGAGGAGAGGCCTCCGTGGCCTGGAAGGGGCTCTCATTCAGCCCTTGGAGTTGTCTCTTAAAACTCACGCATATCAGAATTCAAAGGATCAAAGTCATCTGAGAACCATGGGGACCAGCACAGTTGGGATGCTACTCCTTGCCAAGGGTAATAAACATAAGACTGGAAGACAAGACCTATTATGTAACTTTTGGTGATGAATCTTTTTTTTTTTTTTAATTTTTTAAAAATATATTTTATTGATTTTTTACTGAGAGGAAGGGAGAGGGGCAGAGAGTTAGAAACATCGATCAGCTGCCTCCTGCACCCCCCCCACTGGGGATGTGCCTGCAACCAAGGTACATGCCCTTGACTGGAATCGAAGCTGAGACCCTTCAGTCCGCAGGCAGACGCTCTATCCACTGAGCCAAACCGGTCAGGGCGGTGATGAATCCTATGATTTCTATTTTTAAGAGGCAGCAACACAGAAACCTTTCCCTGGCTCTAAGCAACTAGAGGGCCAAAACCCCACCTGGAGGAAGCCAGGACCCTATGATCCACATGCTTCTGCCCTGAGCTGTCCCCTGACCCCAGGAGCTGTAGAGGGCCCAGATCAAAAGGGCCATGCTGTGCCAGCGATGACTGCGGACCAGCCTCAAGGTCAGACCTACCTTGGGAACAAGGTACTGCTGATCTGTGCAGGCCAGGACATAGGCCTCGGCCCGGCCCAGTTCACTCTGGGGGAAGTGGGCATTCATCTCGTCTCCATCAAAGTCAGCATTATAGGCCTTGCAGTTGGCGTAGTGGAGCCGTAGGACTTTCTCTTCGGGCAGGATGCGGGCGTGGTGCGCCTGGATGGAAGGTCTGTGCAGGGTGGGCTGTCGGTTTAGCAGGAGAATGTCCCCATTCTTCACGTGCCGGCACACCTGGGCCAGAGTGTAGGACAGACTGTGATCAGTGGCAACTTCAACATCATCACCACTATCCCAAGAGCTCACCTCAGCCTGGCTGAGTGTGGTTTCTATCTATCTCATGCTTTATTCAACCAAATAAAAGGGAATTTTTAGTCTGGAGCAAAATTCTAAAAATCTTTGAGAAATAGCTACTGGTCCCTCTGGTGCTTTGAGAAATCGCTACTAGTCCAGCATAGCTCCATCTGGGCTCTGGGCTCAGGTATAGCAACAGACAAGGCTCCAGGCCCCTGTCCAGGTATCTCTGTCTCCTTCAGAGATGCATGGCCTTTCTGGAGTCTTGAATTCCTCAGAGAATTAATCTGAAGAAAGAAATGAACACTTCTGAAGGCAGCATATCTGGATAGAATCCTAAGAGCCCTGGGTTTGAAAGGATTTGGCAGAACTCTAGCATCCCCTCACCCCCGATGCTCACACATGAGTATGTTACTCTAAGTATAAATTCCACATTTTACAAATACCTTGCCCAACCTCACACACAGAGCCTGGATCACTGGGGTTCTTGATTCCCAGTACATTAAAAAAATTATTAAAGTTTAAATTGCCATAGGCTTTGGGAAAGCAATTTGAAAATAGATTCTAGAACATTTAAAACACATTTCCTTCTGGCCTTTCAGAAGAAAAAGAGCACCAATGCACGGTTATATAAACATTGTTTATGTAGCACACTGTTTTCAGTGGCAAAAACTGAAAATAATCTGGCTGCCCCACTGAAGGGGCACAGGGGAATAAATCATGGTGTACACTATGGAGTATTTTGCAGTGAGGAACAGGGCCGAGTTAAATCTCTTCTAGTCCTGAAGTGATGGCAACAATGTATTCCAGTATAAAAAACATATGTAGGTGCTGTCTACAGTGATAGAATGAGGCAATTTAAAACCCACCCCATCTCTGTACATGTTTATATACACAAGGGAAAAGGGGGCTTAGATTCTCAACAACCTGTTACTATGGTCTCCTCAGGGGCAGGGGCACACGGGGAAGGTGAGTAAGGCACAGATTATCATAACATTATTTCTATTACCTTTATACATCTGATTATTGCTCATGTTACAATAAGCATTTATTTACCTCTGCAAGAGTATTTAAAAAGATCTTAAACTATTTTTAAAGAAAGCAAGAACTATTGCACAAGTAGTATGCTCACTATGAGGGAAAAACAGAAAACAGACTAATTTGAAGAGAATAAAAACCACAACTAATTTTACCCCTTAAAGATAACCACCATTCCTGCGTTTTCCCTCTCACAGATATGTTACTGGTCATGTCCTCCTGATAGAACACCTCCATCCACAAAGCTGCCTTTAATATTAAGCTCATTAAGCCTTTTACTGCCTTTATTTTATGTTACATTAACCATCAGGCTTCCTACATGATAAATATAAATGCTACTTTAAAAAACAAATGCATAGCCCGGCTGGTGTGGGTCAGTGGTTGTGTTAACCTATGAACCAGGAGGTCACGGTTCAATTCCCAATCAGGGCACATGCCCTGGTTGCAGGCTTGGCCCCCTGTAGGGGGCATGGAGGAGGCAGTCGATCAATGATTCTCTCTCATCATTGATGTTTCTCTCTCTCTCCCCCCCCCCTCTCTGAAATCAATAAAAATATATTTAAAAAATAAAAATAAAGAACAAATGCATAAAGGCAACTGCTACTCCAACTAATCTGCATGCCCCCTAAGCAGCCAGGGGAATCATGGAGATGGGGTGAGACCTCTCTGCACCCCAACTTTCCTCTAAATCCCAGCAGACAACAGGCTGGGGGACAGCAAAATACGACAAGGCCAGTGTATTCTTAGTTGTCCACATTTATGCAGCTGCATCAGAAGGTTGGAAACAGAGGGGCTAGAGGTTACGAGAGATGCTCCCCACCTCCTTCCACCGATTCCTCCTCCCCTGAGCTAAAGGTTTCCTCCAGCTCAGGAAGGGCAGGGCAAACCCCTCACATCCTGAAAGGCAGGCCCAAGAGCACCTGGTAGAGTCAGTCTTTCTGCTCCCTGAGAAATTCCAACTCCACCTTCCGGCCCCCACATCCATGTTTCCAAGGAGACCTGGATTCTGAAGATCCCCATGAGCATTTGAGCAGGGCATGCCCTGGAGCCTGAGCTGACTTTCAAGGTCATATTTCCTTAGGCTCTCAAGGGAGAAATTGCTGGACCTGTGGCCCAGGCCCAAACCTCCAGGCTGAACCTTGGATCTGAGTCTCATAGCTTCAACACATCCTCCAGTATAAGCAAAGCCCACAGCTGGGAAGGCACGCAGGCCAGACGGGCAGGCACCAGCCAATCCAAACAGAAACCCTGGAGCACAGGGTGTTCCCCTGGCCAACGCAAACCTGAGGCCCTTCCTTTCTCTTGTCTCTAAATAAACATTGCAGTGAAAATTAGTGTGCCCAGTGCCCGGGTCAGAGCTTTCAGAGGCAGACCCGGAGCCAAAGTCAGCTTCTGGCAGACTGCTGGGCTGAGAACTACGACTCAGCCCTCCTGGACACTTCCACCTCCATTTACAAGGCCCACGGAAGCAGCAGAGACATCACACCTCCCAGGAAATAGGTCTCCCAGTCACCCTTTCCCCTTCTCTCTTAATCCTCTCATCCTCACCGGGACCTGTCCTTCACCCAGCCCTAGCCTGGTCCTGATCCATACACAACGCCATTAATCAAAGTCCTTACAAATTGCAAATAGGCTGTAAGTGCACACGTATTTGATGAAATGTGTAAGTATTATGTGACATTATTGAGATTTTGGAGAATAGAGATAATCATCCTGCCCTATCTGGTTTGGCTCAGTGGTTACAGCAATGGCCCTCGGACTGAAAGGTCATGGGTTTGATTCTGGTCAAGGGCATGTCCCTTGGTTACAGGCTTGATCCCTGGCCCTGGTTAGGGCACATGCGAGAGGCAACCAATGGATGTGTCTTCTCTTACATCGATGCTTCTCTCTCTCTGTCTCTCCCCCTCCCTTCCCTCCTCTCTAAAAACTCAATGGAGAAAATATCCTCAGGTGAGGATTAATGACAACAACTAAAAGATAATCATCCTGAATCCTCAGGTTGACGTAGGAACCACTTTTCTTTCATAAGCCCCTTCTTGCCTTTGCCCCGGGGCCACATCAGGTCCAATGTGGTCCCTCGTACCTGAGCCTCCTCAACCTCAGCCTGGATCCATCCCTCCACAAGGGTTTCCTGTAGCCCTCACCTGTCTCCTGATGTCTCCAAACCCTCCCTCCAGTCCACTCTGCAACATTGCCCTCAGACTCCTTTCTTCTCAAGCTCACCTACATCAAGTCACCATCTCCACTGCTATTCCCCATTGTGTCAGCCACAGCACTTAACTAACCAGCATCCTCACAGCCAGCACTCACTGCAGCCTCAGCATCCCCTCAGCCAGCACTCACTGCAGCCCCAGCACCCCCACAGCCAGCACTCACTGCAGCCCCAGCACCCCCACAGCCAGCACTCACTGCAGCCCTAGCATCCTCACAGCCAGCACTCACTGCAGCCCCAGCACCCCCACAGCCAGCACTCACTGCAGCCCTAGCATCCTCACAGCCAGCACTCACTGCAGCCCCAGCACCCCCACAGCCAGCACTCACTGCAGCCCTAGCATCCTCACAGCCAGCACTCACTGCAGCCCCAGCATCCCCACAGCCAGCACTCACTGCAGCCTCAGCATCCCCTCAGCCAGCACTCACTGCAGCCCCAGCACCCCCACAGCCAGCACTCACTGCAGCCCCAGCACCCCCACAGCCAGCACTCACTGCAGCCCTAGCATCCTCACAGCCAGCACTCACTGCAGCCCCAGCACCCCCACAGCCAGCACTCACTGCAGCCCCAGCACCCCCACAGCCAGCACTCACTGCAGCCCCAGCACCCCCACAGCCAGCACTCACTGCAGCCCCAGCATCCCCACAGCCAGCACTCACTGCAGCCCTAGCATCCCCTCAGCCAGCACTCACTGCAGGCCCAGCATCCTCACAGCCAGCACTCACTGCAGCCCTAGCATCCTCACAGCCAGCACTCACTGCAGCCTCAGCACCCCCACAGCCAGCACTCACTGCAGCCCCAGCACCCCCACAGCCAGCACTCACTGCAGCCCAGCACCCCCACAGCCAGCACTCACTGCAGCCCCAGCACCCCCACAGCCAGCACTCACTGCAGGCCCAGCATCCTCACAGCCAGCACTCACTGCAGCCACAGCATCCCCACAGCCAATACTCACTGCAGCCACAGCATCCCCACAGCCAGCACTCACTGTAGCCACAGCCAACAGCCAGCACTCACTGCAGCCCCAGCATCCTCACTGCCAGCACTCACTGTAGCCACAGCCAAGAGCCAGCACTCACTGATCAAACATGCCCACTACTCACAATTTTTGTCCCCTGGGGTTTCGGTGCCCCAGTGGCTGGTGTCAGGAGCTGTTTAGCCACGGCTTCCCGTTGGGTTAGGTCCACAGCGCTCAGGGCTGTGCGACTGCCATCCTCATTGATGACCATGGAGGCTCCCGGGTGTACATTGGGGCCATTGATGACTGCTTGCCTCAGTTCCTGAACGTTCCAGGGGGTAACTGGCTGAGGATAGGTCAGTTTTGTGGCAAACACCTGAAAATGATGAATGGATATAAAACTCAGGGTGGGCAAGAAAGGTTACATGGACCCGAAGTCTGACTCAACAAGCTGTGTGGTCTTACCCAAAAAAGGTTCTTTAAGGAAGAAAGCAGCATCCTGTCTGTCTTTTCCACAGGCCATATCTCCATATTTGAGGCCTGAAGGCAGGGGTGGGGACCTGTTTTTCTGCCAAGGGCCATTTAGATATTTATAACATCATTCAAGGGCCATACAAAATTATTAACTTAAAAATCGGCCTGCTAGCCCAGCTGGCATGGCTCAGTGATTGAGCATTAGATATGAACCAGGAGGTCACTGGTTCAATTCCCTGTCAGGGCACATGCCTGGGTTTTGGGCTCGATCCCCAGTAGGGGATGTGCAAGAGGCAGCCGATCCATGATTCTCTCTCATCATTGATGTTTCTATCTCTCTCTTCCTCTCCCTTCTTCTCTGAAATCAATTAAAAAATATTTTTTTAAAATGAGCCTGCTATATTTAAATGACTCACCCCCAATGCCTTGGCAGGGCCAGACCAAATGATTTCTCAGCTTTATATGGCCCAGGGGCCGGATGTTTCCCACCCCTGCCTTAAGGGAACAGAGTTTGGGCCCTGTCCCAGAAGTCTGTCTGAAGAGAATGATCTGAGTATTGCCTTCTACACATAAGATTTTTTTTAAATTTGAGATATCTGTAAGGATATATGTACCTATATGTCCACTGCAGCGTTTTTCACAGACCCATCCTTTCTTCTTTACTGATTTGAGAGGGAAAGGGAGAGATAGAAACATCAATCGGCTGCCTCCTGCATGCCCTCTACTGGGGATAGAGCCCAAAACTTGGGCACGTGCCCTGACCAGGAATCAAACTATGACCTTCTGGTTTATGGGTTGATACTTAACCACTGACCCACATTGGCTGGACATGTAAAAATTTTTTAACCCATTCTAAAACATCATCATTTCCTCCTCTGCCAATAAATTCATGGACCCCAAAGGGAACACAGAATGGGACACTAGCTTGAGAGAGGTGGCAAGTGCTGGCCTTCAAGTACCACCACACCCCAGCAGGCATTACCAATTGATTGAGGCTCTTGCCCTGAGCCCAAACACGGCATCAGGATCTCTTTACTCGGCAGCTCCGGCAGCCATCACAGTCAAGGTGGCACCAGAAACCAACTCAGCTTCCTGAGACACGAGATGATGCAGCGCCCCAAGGAACACGGACAGTAATATGTCCACTCCAAAGAAAACAAGTTCCCTGCTTCAGGGAGTTTCTGAGCTACTGAATATTCTAAACTCTTTGATAATTCTAAATGCACATAAATACCTTTGAGAGTTTGAGTCCTATGTAAGGGACCTTGTTGAATTTTGTCCCGTTCTCGGCCCCAACAGCACCTTGTGAGCGGCCTTCCTATGCTCCCTTCCCATAGCCTGGTCTACTTTTGCTGATGCACTGACACTGCCTGTGCCTGAGTGTTTCGTTCCTGTGTACCTGTTTATGTGTCTCCACCACTGGCATGTGAGCTTCATGGGGGACACTCTAGTCCAGGGGTCCTCAAACTTTTTAAACGGGGGCCAGTTCACTGTCCCTCAGACCGTTGGAGGGCCGGACTATAGTTTAAAAAAAAAAAACTATGAACAAATTCCTATGTGCACTGCGGGCCTGGGACGAGTCAGCTGCTAAACAGGACAGGCAGCGGCACCCAGCGGGCCGCATGTGGCCCGCGGGCTGTAGTTTGAGGACCCCTGCTAGTCTATGGGGTTCACTACTGAGTCATATTTCACCTACTTTGCGCCCGTAACACCTCTCCACAGGTGCCGGGGGAAGGGTGTACCATAAGGACCAAGAGCAGTTTCACATGCTCTGCTCCTCACAGCCATCAGTGAGCAAAAATCCTGGGCCTCCATGGCCCTGAGACCTGAGGCACATTGGGGGTAGCTGAAGGTAACTTCCGAGTCCCTGTAAGGGGACAGCCATTACCAAATGAGCTCAAATCGATCCAAGAATGAGGCCTGGCAGCTCTGAAGGTGGAAAGAGAAGGCAGCACTAACAGTCTCTCCCAAAGCTGGGACACTCTAGGCACCACGAGGCCAACGCCAAAAGGGGCAGCCCCTGCCCTCTGCCCAGAAAAAGCAACCAACCAGGTGTGGCCTGTCTTCCCGGGGCCTCAGACTTATGAGCATCACCACTGGCTCCATGATGCCATTCCCAGCAAAGACCTAAGGTTCCCAGAAGGTGATGGGCACAGGACTGAATGTCCCCTGACTCTCGTCCCCTCAACCGTCATGCCCTTGCTGAGGAAGCCCTAGTGTGCCAAGAGAGAGGAGGCAGAGAGCTCCGCTCATTCCCAGCACTCCCCTGAGAGCAGCAGCAGCAGGGCAGTGCATGCAGAAATGACACTCTCCACAGAGGGAATTAAACCATCTTCATTAGTACTGACCTCAAGGCCCATTAAGGAGGAAGCCAACTAAAGGGCTGCTGCTAATGAGCACCACAGCTTGCACTGGTGGGGAAGTGAGAAACGGAAGCTGGCTCCCTAAGGAAACACTAATGGGTGGAAGGGGTGAACCGCTTACCCAGAGGAAGTGGGAGGATGGATGACTCACACACGCCTCCTCTCTGGCAGCGCGCTTTTCTCCCTCTCCCTGGCAACCAAGGGCACACATCCCTGACTCCTGGCACCAGGCGAGTCCATGGGATGAAATCCCCTTCCCTGCTGTGCAGCCACGCTGACTAGGAGGGTGTAAAGACTAGGCCAAGACTGGCAGAGGGAAGAGATGAGGGTGGGACGTGGAACACCCTACAGTCAGCTCCCTGGTGACCCAGGAGTGGGTCTTCCTTAAAGGGAGAAGGTGTTTGGAGACCTGGCAATGAGTGAGAGCAATGCCATCACACAGCCTCGCATCCCCTCCAAACGACTTAACCAGGAAGAGGAAGCTGTCCTCCCTCAAGTCACACAACCTGCCACACGCCTTCTCTCCTCCAGCCCTCCTCCACACTCCCATCTGCCACCCAACAGCAGCAAACATGGCCCCTCCACACACACCATGGGGATTCCGATTTCATTGGTGTTGATGTACATGTCTGGGCAGATGACGGAACGGGCCGCGTAGTCTACTCGCTTTCCCATCATGTGCTTGCGGAATAAGCCCTCCTTCTTCTCGAGGATCTATATGGGGGGAGGGGAGTCCAAAGAAGGAATTAAAAAAAAAAAAATCAAGTATGTTTATTATTTTCTTGGTTCAATACAAATGCTTATGATTTGACCCCTTCAGATAGCAATGGGAATCCAACTTATTGCTCACCTGTCTAATGCCAGGGTACTTTTCCGTCATTAATTTGTCCATCTCGCTATCAAACACAATATTGACATGGCTCTGAAGGCGAATCCAAATGTTGTAAAGTTTGTCTGTGAGGGACTGGCCTGGAAGCATACTCAAAAAGGATCGGTCCATCCCATTTGAAGAGTCTTTTTCCTGGCAAGACAACCAAGAAAACAAGCATGATGGAAAACCCTCAAAAATGCAGGCTTGGTTCTATTTTTCTTGCTTACTCTAGCGTCAGTTCACATCAATGAAACATGAGCCCCATTACATACTTCCCAGCCAATCTCTTTCCAGTAGTAAAATGAACTCAATGTCTTAAGCAGGCTTCTTTCTTTTCTTTTAGTACAACACACATTTATTATCTCACAGTTCTGTGTCAGGAATCTGGGCACAGCTTCACTGGCTTTTGTGCTTCAGTGTCTCCCAGGCTGTGATGCCATCGGCCAGTGCTGCGCTCTCATGTGAAGGTTCGCTGGGGACGGATCTAACTCTAAGCTGACATGGTTGTTGGACAAATTCCATTTCTCAAGGGCTGCCAGACTGAGCCTCAGTTCCTAGTCGGCTACACCTTCAATTATTTGCCCTGTGGGTTCTCTAACATGGTAGCTTGTTTCATCAAACTGCTAACAGCAGTTGCCAAAGTCCCTTAATGTCTCATTTTTAAGGCAACCCTAGAAATTCTTCCCCCATCCATACTCTTTTTATGAAACTCTGTTATCCTGCCAGGTAACGGATTCTCAGACAGAGTTACAGCTATATTTATGGTCTTGGAAAAACTTGATCCAAAGCACTTATAAAAATGCAGGTGGAAAACTTCTTAGAAGGAAAAAACGTTTGCCATAGGATTTTTTATATCTTTAGTCAGGATGTGGGTCCCCAATTGGGCTATGTCAAGAGGCTGGCTGATCTCCAAGCTTCACTGGAATATTTATCCAATCCTTTTCTGTCCCTGGCTCTGCCTCCTTCTCTTCTCCCCTCCTGCTAGGAGATAGGCCTTGAGGCCTTCAGTTGCCTAAGAGCACCACCTACTGACACTGTCCAGCCACCACTGGGCCCATCCGGCTGAGGATGACACAGGAGCTGACAGAGGGGCTCCATGTCCCTCAGTGTGGGTCCAATTAGAGAGGAAACCTGGAAGTGTGTTGGAGGAGGGCAGAGGAAAATTGAAGACCCAGTACACGGGAATGCTGCGGAAGCCATTAGTGATGAGGTAGGCTTGCCCTCAACCTGAGAACAGAGGGGCGTCCTTAGTTACAGGGAGGGATGGATGTATTTTCTGCTCTGGCTGAGGCAGGGAGAGATGGTCACCTGTACGACGACAGAGGCCCTGTAAGCCTAACTCACTGCTCTGGCATTACCTGACTCAGGCCCATGTGACAACTTCTGAAACGAGAGACTGTATCACTGGATTCTCAGCGCCTAGCACAGAGAGCCTGGCCCATGCCAGGCATCTGCAATTCGTGAGAGGACTGCCATGGGAACAGAATGTGGGAAGCAAGTCGGGGGACAAATAAGAACGTGTCCTATAATCAGATGGAAAGAGGGCACTGTGACTTCAGCTAACAGGGCCTTAAGAATCAGAGAGGATACTATTTACTTCTTCAGAGACTCAGCCTTTTTGTTGTTGTTGTTTGTGGGTTTTTTGACAAGGGACTATCTTAATTTTTAAGGGACATCAAAATAAAGTTCTAATCCCTGGTCACTGGACCTGGCTATCCTATTGCTTTCTCCTCCAAACTGGACTAGGGCCTGAAGATGGCCGATTTCTCTTAGACTTAGGATTTTTAAAAGCACACCTACACTGCCCTGGCTGGTTAGAGCAGCAGCCTGCACACCTAAGGGTTGAGGGTTTGATTCCTGGGTTGTAGTTCGATCCCCAGCCCAGTTGGGGTGCGTGCGGGAGGCAACCAACTGATGTGTCTCTCTCACATCGATGTTTCTTTCTCTCCCCCTCACCACGCCCCCACTTCCATTCTCTCTAAAAAACCCATGGGAAAAATATCCTCGGGTGGGGGATTAACAACAACAACAAACAAAAGCTCACCTATAGTGCAGATCAGAAACTTAAGGAAACCCAAAGAAAGCCCAAGGAGAAAGGCTTGGTAACAACTGCATGTCCAGGACAAGTGCTGGCGCCACCTGGTGATGGGCCTCGTTCATAGCAGGACTGTTGCGGCAGCTAGAAGGGAGCATGAGCCCAGTCTCCTCAGGCCTGAGAAAGTCCTTGCTATAGGCACCCAGACCACAAGCACCTCAGCGCTAGACAGGACCCCAGTGAGTCAGCAAGCCTTCCTATACCCACTGACCACCTGGCACACTGAAGGGCTCGAGAAGTGTTTGCTGAAATGGAAAAACTAAACTCAGCTCCACCACTTATGGAGTAGGAAGCTGAGGCCCCAAACCTCACAGCCCTATTCAGAAAAGCTCCTAGAATCTATAACACTACCTTCCTGGCCCGTGCTGGAGATCTTAATGAGCCAATCTGCTGGGTGAGTTGGGATCTGGACTTGTAACCCAGGAGGAACATTCTCAGGGCCCAAGAAAAGCAAACTCTTCTTTCTAGAGCTGCCAAGGGTAGGTGGCCCCAAACAACCTATGTGTAAAACCTCATGGCAGACCATACCCATGTTACAGTAGAGGTGAGTCCACAAAATTAAAGCAACTCAACCAAGGTCACTGGGGTGAACTCAGACCTTTCCATGCTCAGACCGTGCTTTCCCCCTGACATTACCCGTTTTCCCAAACTGAGCCCAACCAGCCCCTCCCAGCACCCACAGCATTCTGCAACCACTGGAGAGTTAGAACTCAGCATGGGCACTTATGACATCAGCTCCAAGACAGCCCTGACCTCATCTGTGGCAGGTGCTGCCACCTCCCATGGCAGCTCCTGTTCTTGGGCCATCAATGCCAGAAGCTTTCGGATCAGAACCACGTCTTTCATGACAGCCTGCAAATTCACCGTCTGGCCATTCGTAAACATCTGGTCCCCCAAGCGATTGACAGGACGATACCTGCAGGGGGACACACGGAATCGTGAATGTTTAGTGTGGGGGATGGGTCATGTTCTTCAGCCTCTCCCCCATCCTTACTATAAGCATCTCAAACCCCACCACACTCAAAGGACAACCAACATTCCTATGACATTCAAGACAAACGGGAGGGAAATTCTCCCACCACCTGCCGCCTGGAAGCAGGACTGCTGTTCTATTTCTGTGCCCGCCACCCTTCCATCTTCTCCCGAGGTCATCATTCAGTTACCCAGTGAACCTCTCCAGGTGAAATAAAGTCAACTAAAAGGCATCACCTTGAGGGTGGCACCACCAAGAAATCCAGGAAGAACATAGTGGGGTTGAATCTAGACTCCATGTCAACATCTTCCAGTCCCGAAAAAAGGAAGTTCAGAAAGAATCCTATGTTTGAAATGAACCAAAAAGATCATTTAAATCTATGTTGGAACATGGATGGATAAAATGTTTTACTAATTGAACTAAAAAACACAACCCACCAGAATATAGGACAATATGTAGAATAAAATCACATTTTTCTTTATAAAAATGAGAAAAAATAGCCTCTGAGAGCCTGCACACAGATGTTACTACAGCTACAACAGTGCTTGTTGAAATGGGGAGGGATGGGAAATAAGAAAGGCCGCTTGTCTCAGACTTACACACAAATGTACACAATTACTTTGGTGTTTATAAAACATATATTCAAAATATGGAAAGAAAAAAAATCAAACCAAAAAAGTTAGCCTTAAAATCAAAACAAAATCTCTGCACACTGATGCTACCAAGAGGGCTCTTCTGTGGATTCAAAGCTAATATTCCAGTGAAATTAAAGAAAACATAGGGAGAATGAATAAAATGCGTCAGGGCCTGCCACATACACCACCATGGTACCCTGAGTGCTCTTTTCCTGCCCCTGACAAAGCTTGGCACCAGTTTCATTGTTAAGTGCTTATCCTCACACAATGGTTACACCAGTGTTCCAGACACACTCTCAGAGGTGCGTGACATGAGGGTGTGGGTATATTGCATAGGTTTTGCTATACACTCAAAAGGGAAGGATTTTCCTCTCCGTAAGGAGTTAAGATATAACAATCCTAATTAAAATTACATAGTAAAGTTCATTTTTTGATTTGCAGAAGGAATGTCCATAGAAACCTCAGTTCGAGGTTAAGGCCTTCTCCTTTCCATAATGCATCAATGACAATGGACCTGAAAGCTGACCCAAACCTATGCATTGGCTTCAGGAGAAATCTACAATAACCACAACTTTGAAAAAACGAAAGTAGTAAGGCAGGGTAATGAGCCCAGGGAATGAGAGCCGGGAGGAGATAAAGCGTTATCCTTTCGGCTGGTGCAGCACCTTCATTCTTCCAAAGGGCGCTGAGATGCTCTCGTGCGCCGGTAGGTGTCAGGTACCCTCGTTTTCCCATTTGAGCTTCCTCAATTCCTGGAGCAGAGGAGGGAAACAGGTTAAATCAATATCAGGCACTCCTTTTGCACTGGGATTTATCAATTCTTTCTCCCCATCCTGCCAAGCCTGCAATTTGATCATAAAAACTCTGATAGCATAGCCTCAGCTCTGCATATTTCCCCCCTTAATCTAAGCTTTAAAGTCATGAGAACAATGTAACTACTTTTATAAAATCAATAGAGCAAAAGAAAAAAAACTCACCCACCATTCCATCACATTACATTATATCACTATTATCACCATTATGTATCCCTTTCCATGCTTTGATTTAAGCAGTGTGTTAGATCAGTCACGTTAACCGTGGACTTACTCGCATACTTGGCTCTTGTGAGCATGTTGCCTGGCCACTGTTTTTAATGGCTGCGTGAAAATCTGCTCAGAGGATGTATTCCAAAGAGATTTAACCATACTCTTATAGTTGGACATGTGGGTTTTTTACTATTATAAGTAACATTGTGATTTTTTTAAAAAAAACGTGTATGCACGTGGCTTTTACAAGAAACGTTCACTGAAACAGAATTATAGGTAATGGACATGAACATTTTTTTAAAACAGTTGTGGATTCCTTTTAAAAAAATATGTTTTTGTGATTTCAGAGAGGAAGAGAGAGGGAAAGAGATAGAGAAACATCAATGATGAGAAAGACTTATTGGTTGGCTGCCTCCTGCACGCCCCCCACTGGGGATGAAGCCCGCAACCTGGACATATGCCCTGACCAGGAATCGAACATGACCTCCTGGTTCATGGGTCCATGCTCAACCACCGAGCCACACCAGCTGGGCATGAACATTTTTATGGGTATCTGTATACTCCACTTCTTCTTATGTATATCAAAGTCTAGGACAGCACAGTCACAGCTCTGAATATTTTCCTCCTATGTGGAGGAGTAGATTGGTTTTGGTTTCTCAGGTCAAGCAAAATCACCCTGGGATACTATCAGCTATACCCAGAGTGGGTCAGAAAATCAGACCTGGGCTGCCACTCGGGAGGTCAGACTCCAGGCACTTAGATGGTTAACAAAGATACAAGTAATGTGAATGTCTAAGTTTAAAACTATCATCTTCTTCCAGGATACACTCATGGAAATTAAATATTGCTCCATCTTCCCTTTTTATGCACTCATCAGGGCAGGAACCCCATCTTGTCTGTTCCTAGCACCTGACACAGTGCCCAGTACATTGTGTCAGATACTAAACAGTTACTAGTTACTGGCCTGAATGCACATGTTCAAGATTTGCTAAGGTAATCTACATTTAAAAACCTCATTCTTTTGCCTTTTCCTATAGTTGTACAATCCAGATTCATTCCACCTCCAATTCTCCAATTAGTTTCTTGACCATCCGCAAAGGTTACGTTATCACAAGTTCTTTCTTTTTTAAATTGATATCAAAGAGAGGAAAGGAATAGATAAAAAACATCAATAATGAGAATCATCGATCAGCTGCTTCCTACACCCCCCCAGGTCCCCCACTAAGGATCCATCCCACAACCCGGGCATGTGCCCTGACCGGGAATCAAATAGTGACCTCCTGGTTCATAGGTCGATGCTCAAGCACTGAACCACACTGGCTGGGCTGTTATCACAAGTTATTGGAGAAATCTGTAACTTGGATAATAATGTATAGATATACCATAATTTAGTTAACTATTCTCTATTAATAGGCATGTAAGCCATTTCCAATTTTAAACTACTTAAACAACACTGTGGGTATTCTTAGGACAAAGTCATAGAAGCTGAATTGCTAGGTCAAGGAGTCTTCATTTAACATTTTGATTCCTATAAAAGGAAAACATTTCAACCAGTTAATGTAACAGAAGGGAGTGGGGTTATAAAACAAAAAGGCGTTGACCTTCAGGAATAACCAAAGCATCCTATGTTCAGTAGGAAAAAAAAGAGGATGCTATTAACCTAAGGAACAACTTTGTGGGCATTTCAGTAAACAACTCTCTGTGTTTTCTTTCCTCCTAAACAGGCTTGAAGGGCTGAGGAAGACCAGCTGAAGCTGCAGTCTCTCCAGGCATGAAGTGCCCTCCCTTCCCCTCCCTCATTAACAGACTACAGTTGTTCAATCACAGGATCCGAAGCAGAAGAGACCTGCAGGAAGCTACCACCTCCCATGGGCGTGCTGCACCCCTCCGAACAGCCTGCCAGAATGAAAGCTGCCCAGATGGGAGTTCAGAACATTGCTGGCATGTGTTTCATTCAGCTCTGAGAGCTGCCATGTGCAAAAGGAAGCTGGAAGGTTATATAACTTGGGGAAGACTCAATCACAGTGGTGGAGCGTCTTGGCTATGAGAATTCTCATTTAAAAATGCTAATGTGGCTCTGGCCAGGTGGCTTGGTATGTTGGAGCATCATCCCGTACACCAAAAAGGTTGCAGGTTCAATTCCCACTCAGGGTACCTTCCTAGATTGTGGGTTCAATCCCAGGTTAGGGCGTGTGCGGGAAGCAGCCAATTGATGTTTCTCTCTCTCTCTCCCTACTTTTCCCTTCCTCTCTAAAATCTAGAAACATATCCTTGGGTGAGGTTTTTAAAAATAATTTTTTTTAAAAAAAGAGTAACAAAAAAGTAAAATAAAAATTCTAGTGTGCACTGTGGGGCTTGAGGTGCACTCCGAGTGTATGTAGCACTTCACAAGTTATGGCTCTCCTTATGGGTGACTTGTTTGTGGGGACAACTGAGGCAGTCACTGCTTGGCTCTCTTTGGTATCAGGAATGTGGCCAGATCACCTGCTCTCTAGAGTTACTGACCTGTGACTCCAGTAGCCTCCTCTAAGAGCGGAGGCCACATGGTCAGGTCTCCACCCTGGCACTATGCTCAGCCACAAGCATGTTTCATGAGGCTGAGGGCCCAAAAAGAAATTGTTTGTTAAATACTAAAAACCCAACCTAGAACCATGAAAGACAACTGTTGACTTGATTCTAATGCAGACTTTTGTTTGGCACCATCATATTCTCATAGTCGTAGTGAGAGATTACTTCAAAAGATGGATTTGACAAAGACATTTAAAAGGTTACTTATCTATTACAGATATTTGCTCCAAAGAAACAGTTATCTTCTAGAACTCTGACGATCTTTGTTCTCAACCTGTGAACATTTTCTAAGGCACCCTAAGGAACAGAGCAGCAGTTCCCAGCCTTAAAAATTATGTTAAGGGCTATTTATAGGTAAGTGCAGAAAAATCTACCCTGTGGTTAACTATAAACCATTAAACAAAGTTAAACAGGCTTTTAAAATGCAGTGTGGTATCCTGGGTTGAATCCTGGAACATAAAAGGAACAATACTGGAAAAATTCAAATAAAGCCTGTAGTTCATTAACAACAGTGCACCAATGCTAATTCCTTAGTTTTGACAGGTGCACCATGGCGATCTATGATGTTGCATTAGGGCAAACTGAGTAAAGAGTACATGGGAACTCTGTACTATCTTTGCAACCCTTCTGCAAGTCTAAAATTAGTCTAAAGTAAAAGGTTTTTTAAAAAGTAATAAACGGGTTTGTTACTGCTATGGTCTGAATGTTTGTGTCCCCCAAATCACAGGTGTTGAAATCCTAACTACCAAGGTGAAGGTGTCAAGAGCCTTTGGGGATGATTAGGTCATGAGGAAGAACACTCATGAATGGGACTGATGTCCTTATAAAGACCCCAGAGAGTTCCCTTGCCGCTTTCTGCCACATGAGGTTATAGGGAGAAGTGGCTGTCAATGAGGAAGTGGGCCCTCAGTGGACACTGGATTCGCCAGCACCCATGTTGCACTTCCCAGCCTCCAGAACCATGAGCAATAAATGCCTGGGTTTATGAGGACACAGTCTCTGGTGTTTTGTTACAGCAGCCTGGACAGACTAAGTTATTTATTCCTGCCTCGCCAGAATCCTCAAATGTAAAAGACAGGCCATGCATCTCGGGGAAGAGACTTCCTTCCCTGCCTCTTCCACATTCTCAAGCTCTGCAATGTTTAGTCGCAATATGCTGTGGACTTCCACACATGAAACTTCCTAAACTCTGGGCAAGGGGTTTTGTTTTTGCCACTATATAGAGTTGGAAACAGAAGCTCCCAAAAGTGGCCTTCTCTAATAAGGCAACTTAACTGCTAGACCTACTCAGAATCAGTAGCAGAGCGAGGAGTCAAGCAAGGTCAAGCTCTTCCCACTCTGGCACACTCGCTCACAATAAAGATGAACAATGAACATCTACAGAGCACATACTGCATAGCAGGCTCAGGACTCAGCACTTCAAATGGGTTACCTTATATAATCTTCACCACTTCAAAATACAAAACAAACCTACAACTAACAAAAATACAAAAGCAGGAAGACTAAGTCAGTCTCTAAACATTTTCCTCAAGGACCCCAAGGGCGGAACCAAGCTGAGGAGGAGACACTACCCAGGAATTTATGGACCCCCAGGAGCCCCCTGTAGGAGGTGCTAATGGTCTTTGACCTTGTAGTTTCTTTAAAATTCACCTACATTATACATTTTACTTCACATAAATCCACACTTTTGGACAATAAAATGGTTCTAAATATTTGCCAAGTATGTATCTCTTAACTTCCTCCTTCAGAAAATGACCACCTGAAGCAAGAGGTGCCTTATTCAGCCCTCAAAACACAGCCCAGCCCGTCAGCTGTGCGAGAGGCCAGGGCTGGGCACTCCCCAGGATCCCCTCCACCACTGTCTCACCAGGCATGCAGCTGAGACACGTGGCACAGAGGACCACCGTTCCCAAGGTCTGGGACACACCTGATGGCCACGCCTGAGGAACATGGCCGACAGCTGCCCAGGGCTCGACTGCTTACCCGGTGGCTGTGTGTCCTCCTGGCCAGCTTTCCTGTGCACCACAGCTGGATACGTGACGGTCAGTTTGCTGTTGTGCTCCTTTCGGACAACTGCCCGCCCGGTCCTAGACAAGAGGACAGCTGTGACTGAGGAGAGGAGAGGAGGAACCCACCAGGACATTTACAGACAGCTGTGAGGGACTGGCCAGAGGCCTCCTGCTTGAGGAAAGGGACAGGCCAGCGCCCTGAGACTCACTTGCAATGGGGACATCGCTTAGCAGTCATGTGTGTCCTCCAGAAGCAAGCAATGAGCTTGCTCTTGCTCTCACAGACATTCTTCACCTGTTGAAAAGAAAGAACTGCAGAGTGCCATTTGAAGAGAACCTGGTATGTATTCAGTGATTTTTACCTTACTTGAAAAACCAGAGGAAGCCACCTTCTTAAACAAAAATTTCCACAGAACCCTAATACAGCCAAGCTCTGCCAGTCACTGAGTGGTTTCTGTCCTCATTATAATACATGACTAAGAGGAGAAACAGCCTCACTGTGCTGTCACTAAGGTAGATAATGAATGCAGTGGGGGGCTTGCACAAAGTACTTCATAAATGCTGGGTTCCCTTAATTTAAAATAAACCTCTCTGAAATAAATAAAATATTTGAAAATAAAAACTAAAAGAAATAAACCTCTTTGGAGGCAGTTGGTGCACCTTCCCTGCTCCCTCCTGGGCTAGACCTCAGGGTTCTGAGAAAAGTATATCCATAGTGAAGCTACAGGAGTGGCTCTGAGCCTGGCTGCAAATGAGAGCCACACGGGCCCTCCCCCAGACCACTTCAATCGGAATCTCTGGTGTGAAACTGGGCATGAGGTGAATCAGGTTTCAAGTTAGTCCTGCAGGCTGATTATTGACATCATTCATTCACTGAACAAATGAACACTGACATAGATGCTACGGGGGAACAGGGATGAGGGTGGGATAAGCTCACAGTAATTTACAGTGCTATAGAGAGAAAGAAGAAAAGAACATGGACCTCATTCTCAAGTGAGACTGCAAGCCAGAACCTTGCTGGATGCTGTGCCTACACTACCTAATTTCATCTAATCTTCTCCTTGGTCCTGTAGGCAGGCATCAAATACTGAGGACATAGTGGTTCAAGAATAGTTATGCAATTTGTAGGGTCACAGGCTTCATAAGAGGCAGAGCTGGGATTCAAACCCAGGTCAACTACGGGAAACCGAATGTGTGCCTAAGTGACAGGGTGAAAAACCGAGTGTTCTGGGAGGAAAGAAGGGATAACGCACGTGCGAGCCCTGGGATCCAAGGAGGTTGTTCTGTACAATTTCACGTGTATATTGTTCTAATTCTTCCTGGATTTCAAAAGCAGTAGGATCAGCATTTTCTTCCAGAAACTGAAAAACAAAGAGAAAAACCCTATTATCAAACAAAGCCAGTGTCCGATTAGCAGCACCCCAGGGCCAGCCTTTCCAAGAGGGCAGAATTTGGTTTGAGAGCAGAGAAAGACTGCTGTGTTGCATTCTCAAAACAGTGAGGCTGTTTAAATAAAACCCAATGAGAATATCCTGCTTCCAATAATTGTGGGCTACATTATTCATACCAAAACTAAAAAGAACCAAGACAGGATAAAGTATGTTTCTATTGCTGAAGTTCTAAAGAGCTGACAGGACAGTGAGGAGGGTCCAGGCCTAACTGAAGGGAAAACAGGAGTCCAGGTCAAGGAGCCCAGGGCCCAGGTGCTCGATGTGGGGCTGCAGCACACGGGGCTCCAGGGCACCCCTCAGGGCAGTTACGTCCAGCTGGGGAGGATCCCGACAGACTCCCATGGTGCTCTCTGGAGCTATGAGACACGGCAGCACTGGCCTGGGGCACATTTTCCAATTCAGGAATTCTGAACTTTTAATTTTGGAGGCCTCAAACAATGGATGGGACAGAAATCTAACAGGATACCTTCCCTCCCATATCCTACCCACAAACACAGGAAACTGGGAACCTCAGGGGCTGTGCCCCTGGGAACTAAACTGGCCCTCGAACAGGGCCTCTTGGATTGCAATCACACAGCAGTCCTGAGAGCCATCAGCTTTGAACCCAGACTACGATGGTCCCAGGCCATCTAGCGTATGGCAGAAGCCTCTTTGGAGGAAGGCAGCAGCACCTGAGGCCTCAACTTATTTCCACAAAGAATTCTTTACGTACAATGACAAACTATCAAAAATGAGCACACCAGGACAGGGGAGAGAGAGGGCGTTTCTGGGAACAGGGACAATAGCTTGACACTTTTAACTATTTGTTCAATTTTATGTATGATAAATGCATTTCTGTGGGTATATTTTACAAAAAAATTTTCTTAAGATAGGCATCACGAATAATTTTATGCCAATAATTTTGAAACTTTAGATGACATGGACAAGTTCCTAGAAAATATAACTTACTCTGAATAAATATTTAAGAAAATGTCTCTCTCTTTTGAACCAGTTTGATTTGGAGTTAACTTTTTAAATTTGTTCCCTGGAAACTTTATAAAAGTGGAAATGTCAATCGAGTCATTAGGTAGCATTGCTGATGGCAAAAATGACCTCTACTGCTTAGACCTGTAGTCGGCAAACTGCGGCTCGCGAGCCACATGTGGCTCTTTGGCCCCTTGAGTGTGGCTCTTCCACAAAATACCATGGCCTGGGCAAGTCTATTTTGAAGAAGTGGTATTAGAAGAAGTTTAAGTTTAAAAATTTTGGCTCTAAAAAGAAATTTCAATCGTTGTACTGTTGATATTTGGCTCTGTTGACTAATGAGTTTGCCGACCACTGGCTTACACTGTATCTGAACTAGGAAGACTGAATAAATTATAAGCACCACAGCTCTGAGCTTGCCTGGTGCTAACTAGGCATGCCCTTGAGAGTTTCTAGAAGTGGGTCCCCGGAGCTGTCACAAAAGATATTGATTCCTACTTAAGGTGTGGGGCTCCAGGGCCAGGGTGGCTCCCATGTCCACTGGTGTAATTGCGTCCTTTTACTCTTGAACTTGGAGAGCCAAAGAAGACTAGATTTAGCCAGCTGTGAGAACACCCACTGAAGAGAGACCGTCTGGCAGCACCCAATCTTACATGAACTCTTTCAGGACACTTTAAGAGAGAAAAGAGAATTCCCTACCTCATTTCATGAAGCCAACATAATCTAGATAACAAAACTCAAAAGGACAAC
Organism: Corynorhinus townsendii; assembly: GCA_026230045.1. Classification (NCBI taxonomy): domain Eukaryota; kingdom Metazoa; phylum Chordata; class Mammalia; order Chiroptera; family Vespertilionidae; genus Corynorhinus; species Corynorhinus townsendii. The sequence goes on along the minus strand of JAPDVU010000007.1, from coordinate 112,652,294 downwards.
GTGAGAAAGGAAACCTACAAAGCAATGACATGATCACAGATGCAAAATCCTAAGCAAAACATTAAGAATTCAAATCTAGCAACATATTAAAAAGGCAAATTATCGAGAATAAGGAATCTGAGGAATCCAAGATTAGTTTAATAGGAAAAAAGGAATTGAGTATTTCACCCTGTGACCATGAGAAAAATTATCTGAAACTTTCAATAGGTGCAGAAAAGGTTTTTGATAAAACTCAACATTCAGCCATCTTAGCAAAACAGGAATAGAAAAAAGTTTCTTTAATCTGATAAAAACTATAAAAGTTCAGCCAACATTATACTTATGGTGAAATGTTGAAATGTTTCCCTATTTGTTTAATGTAATTTTTTTTTATACTGACACAATCTCAAACTCACAGAAAAGTTGCAAGTACATAGAACAACCTTTTTCCTTGAACCATTTGAGAGTAAGTTGCTGCCCAGATACTTGGGTGAACATTTTCTACAAACAAGGACTCTCTAACATGACAATACAATAATAAAAAACCATAAGTTAACATTAATAAATTACTACCACCTAATCCTCAGACACCATTCAAGTTTTGCCAATTCTCTAGTAATATTTATTTATTTATTTAATAAATCTTTATTATTCAGATTATTACAATTGTTTCTCCTTTTTCCCCCCATAGCTCCCCTCCACCCGGTTCCCACCCCACCCTCTGCCCTTACCTCCCCCCCACTGTCCTCATCCATAGGTGTACGATTTTTGTCCAGTCTCTTCCTGCACCCGACACCACTTTCCCCCTGAGAATTATCAATCCACTCCCATTCTATGCCCCTGATTCTATTATATTCACCAGTTTATTCTGTTCCTCAGATTTCTAATTCACTTGATTTTTAGATTCACTTGTTGATAGATATGTATTTGTTGTTCATACTTTTTATCTTTACTTTTCTCTTCTTCTTCCTCTTCTTAAAGAATACCTTTCAGCATTTCATATAATACTGGTTTGGTGGTGATGAACTCCTTTAGCTTTTTCTTGTCTGTGAAGCTCTTTATCTGACCTTTAATTCTGAATGATAGCTTTGCTGGGTAGAGTAATCTTGGTTGTAGGTTCTTGCTATTCATGACTTTGAATATTTCTTGCCACTCCCGTCTGGCCTGCATTGTTTCTGTTGAGAAATCAGCTGACAATTGTATGGGTGCTCCCTTGTAGGTAATTAACTATTTTTCTCTTGCTGCTTTTAATATTCTCTGTCTTTTGTCCTTGGCATTTTAATTATGTGTCTTGGTGTGGTACTCTTTGGATTCCTTTTGTTTGGGGTTCTCTGCACTTCCTGGACTTGTAAATCTATTTCTTTCACCAGGTGGGGGAAGTTTTGTCATTATTTCTTCCAATAGGTTTTCAGTATCTTGCTCTCTCTCTTCTTCTGGCACCCCCATAATTCAGATGTTGGTACGCTTGAAGTTGTCCCAGAGGCTTATTACACTATATTCATATTTTTGGATTCTTTTTTCTTTTTGCTTTTCTGGTTGGGTGTTTTTTGCTTCTTTGTATTTCAAATCTTTGACTTGATTCTTGTGATCCTCTAGTCTGCTGTTGGGTCTCTGTATAATATTTTTTATTTCAGTCAGTGTATGTTTAATTTCTAGTTGGTCCTTTTTCATATCCTTGAGGGTCTCATTGAATTTATCGGCCTTTTCTAGGATATTCTTGAAAAACCTTATAACCGTGGTTTTTAACTCTATATCCAGTCGTTTGCTTTCCTCCATTTCTTTCGTTTGTGATCTGTTTCTTTGTCTCTGCATTTTCGCTGCCTCCCTGAGTTTGTAGGGTGGCTTTGTGTGCTAGGTATCCTATATGGCCCAGAGGGTTGGCCTCCCAGTTACCTGAGGTGGACACTCTTGGTGCACCTCTTTGTGGACTGTGTGTACAGTCTTGTTGTAGTTAAGTCTTGATTGTTGTTGGTGTCACTGGGAGGAATTGACCTCCAGACCAATTGGCTGTGAGGACTCGCTGTGTCTATAATGGAAGAACTTCTGCACTGGAGACATGCTTAGGGGGCAGGACTTGCTTCAGTGGGGCTTTGGTGCTCACTGAGTCTGCCTCTTGAATGTGTCACTTATGGATGTGAGTAGTTAAAATCTGGTGTTGTCTCACACTGATCACTAGATACACTAGCTTCTGGATCTCCAACGGGGTGCAGGTCAGCTACTGTCTGAGGCCACCCAGCAAGAGGTACAGCGAGAACCACAGTTTTCTCCTCTTTGCTTGGGGTTTGGAGGTTTTGGAGCTGTCTGACCATAGCTGCAGTTTGTTAGGTTAAGCTGCGATAGGGCAGGCCATTTATATGCAAAAGCCGCTGTGTGGAGCTTGGGTGGGTTTGTAGATTGTGCGGGGTGGGGTCTCAGGGAGTCACTAGGCTAGGGCGTGGCAAACAGCGATGGCTGCCAGCCAGCCGTCTCTGCATCTCTGTGTTTCCAAGTCCCCGCGTCTCGCACCCCAGCACAGTAAACAATGATTGCTGTGCGCACCTCTGCAAGAGAGTCACCCTCACTTTCCGACCCGATGGCAGACAGTCCAGCTTCTCCCCGTAGGAGTCTGCGTCCCCAGTGTCTCCCCAGACTCTGGAGTTCGGAGTAATCGGGAGCTTGTCTCCCTTTGGGTTGAAAGAAGCAGTGCACCCAGTCGCCCGCCGCCAGCCCTATTCGTGTGCCTTCGTACCTCAGCTTTTCAGTGCTTGTGCACCCCTCAATACTCTTTTCTCTTTCCTTCTAGTTGTAGAACTTCCACTCAGCCAGCTTTCCCGTGGTTCTGGGTGATAGACATTTAGTCTTTTAGTTGTAGTTTTGAAATTGTTGTGCGAGGCAGCAGTTTAGGTGTTTACCTATGTCACCATCTTGGTTTCTCCTCTCTAGTAATATTCTTTATAGCAAAAATAGCCAATTCAGAGCCACCTGTTGTATTTGCTTATCATGTCTCTTGCATCTCCCTCAGGCACCAGCTTTAAAGACATTAACACTTTGAAGAACTGAAGGCGAGTTAAATCTGGGTGTCTGCTGAGATCAGATTCAGCTTGTGCATCTCTGGCAGGAAGATTCAGAAGCAGTGGATGCTCTGCTCTTCTCACTACACCTCACTATCAGGTGGGGCATGATTTCAATCTGTTGCACAGGGTGATGTCCACTTGCATACGGAGGTGACTGCCAGACTTCTCCACTGTCAAGTTACCGTTTCCCCCATTTTGTAATTAATAAAGATTATTTGTGTGGGGGGAATACTTTCAAACTGTATAAGTAGCCTGAGCAAAATTACTTAAAATTTCAGTTCATTCATTCATTTGTATCAGTATGAACTCATGGATTTCATGGATTCTCACTTTATCCACTGGGTTATAATAGTTCCTATCATCATTTACTTTGATGCTCAAAAACTGTTCTAGATTTGGCCAGTGTGAGCTAAGATAGCTCCTGTGTCATTCTGACATATCACCTTCATTCTTTGAGTACCGTCTTACTCTCTGGCACATGATATTCCAGGTTCATCTTGTACTTTCTGCATCAGCCCTAGAATCAGCCACTTATCCAAAAAGCTCTTTCAGTGAAGAATGGTATTTAGAAGCCAAGACATAGGCACTAGATGTGCTCATTGCTAACTCACTCCCAGACCCTCTCAGGGACAGAAGTAGGAATATATGTGCACACCCTTCACACTAATACTTTTCATTCCATTCCAACACTACGGGATTAACTCTGGGTCTTCTCTCATTCATCTATTTGTAACTTCCCCCTCTGGTGGTGTGAAATCTGGCTGTCATTATCCTTACTGTATGTACTAAATTTGATCCTTCTCCCTGTATGTAACCCCTCTCCCATCACTGCCACCACCTACTCCTGTGCATGACCCCCTCTCACCCAACTTGGGCTCCCATCCTGCTACAGGCCACTCTCCTTATGAACACCCCCTCACGCTCTTTGGGCTTTCATACACCACACTGGATCATTCAGTATGGGCACCCTCTTACCTGATTTGGATGCCCACCTCCCATGCTGAGCTTTTACCCTAAATGAACACTCTCTTCATGCTATTTGAACTCTGACATTCCAGGCTGGGCTGCCTGCACATACAGAGATGCCCTCCCCTTGAATGTTTTTCTCACTTTGGTTGGCTTGACAACCTACATCTGGCCACACCTCTGTATAGAAGCCTATGTGCTCTGCCCACTTAAGGTCTGAAGGGAAGGGGAAAGAAGAAAGGTGAAAGGTTTTCCTTTGTGAGAAGAAACAAGACGAGGATGCATGCTCCCCTTCAACACAATACTGTAGACCCTAGCCACCAAAATAAGGTAAGAAAAAGAAACAAGACATGTAAGGATCGGTAAGAAATAAAACTGCTTTGTAATTTACAGGTGATGACTGTGTTGAAAAATCTAAAAGAATGTACACATAAAGTATTAGAATTGATGAGATGCTTTTGCCCGGCTGTTTCATACAAAAATCAATATACAAAAATGAATAAGATTTTGATCTACAAACAGAAAATGAATTTTAAACAAGATATTGATAATAGCACCAGAAAATCTGAAGCAATCATTAGTCACAAAGAAAAAAAGGTCTGCAATAGAAAGACCCCGTGTTCACCACCTTACCTAAGTAATTAAACTAAGTCTTATCAATAGAACAACATGATAGCATGTGCCTCTAAAATGATGCAACACAAAGTGTCCTGTACTGTGTAGGTAGTATGCTTACCAAAACATGAGTCTAATGAGGAAATAATCAGACAAATGCAGGATGTGAGAAATCCTACAAAGTGTTAATGTCTTCAAAAAAAGTCAGTATCATAAAAAACCATTTTCTACATTAAAAGAGACCAAAGAGATGTAACATCCAAAGCAATGTATGAACCTTGATTGGATCCTGGGTCCAGGAGAAAAAAAAAGCTCCTGGGTAAATGGTATTTCTATATTGTTTTTATTAAAGTTCCTCCAATTACTCTACAGCTTCATGTTTTCACAACTAGTGAAAACAGTCACAAGATATAAGAAGGGACAACGAACAGCCTTTGTTCCCAACTGTGGCTTGCCTGATTTCTGTGAGAGCCAGGCACCTACCCTGTTCAGAATTCTCTCCAGCTCGTACACTGCTTGAAGGGCTCCGACTTCCAGAACTCGCAGCTGGCAGACTAGGAGGTGAATCACAGCCCGGGGGCAAGTCAGCATGTGGCAGTTCAGACAGGAGCCCCTGAGCAGCAGGTAGAGTTTCTGAAGGAGTGAAAAGCAGGATATTAGAAAATGTAGTAGTCAGGGTGATTTTCAATGTCCTTCCAATTTTTGTTTTTATGGGGTCAGTTTATTCTCGTAAGAATTCCACTTGCCCTGTATACCTACAAAGGCCTTCGTGACTTTAAGAATTAGATAAATATTCCTCCATATTTTCTATATGATTTCATTTTAAACCATTAAAATTTGAAATTTACTTTGGGTCTGAGGTAGGGAACTACCTTTATTTTATTTAACTAAGTACTGAATACTACATTTAGTCAAATATTTAGTATTTAACTAAGACAATTCTCTTTCCTTGATACGATTAACAGACAGAAATCATGTCCATGTACGCTATCATCTGTATAGCTTAAAGCAAATCCTGAGGGCTGGGCTAACCAATATGGAGCACTGAAAATGCACCAGTAGGACTCCAAACAGGAGCTTCATTCTTAGCACCCTCGGGTCTTCTGGCTTTGCTCCTCCTGCCACCAAGCAGAGCCTACAAGGTCAGGGTCTGGAGAACCCCAAAGGACCCCCTATTGCCAGGGTGGCTCTGCCTATGTTTCTAAAGGGTGTCCAGCCCCTGACACAAAAGGTGCAGGGGATGGCCCTAACCAGTTTGGCTCAGTGGATAGAACATTGGCCTGCGGACTGAAGAGTCCCAGGTTCGATTCCAGTCAAGGGCACATGCCCGGGTTGCAAGCTCGATCCCCAGCATGGGGCATGCAGGAGGCAGCAATCAATGATTCTCATCATTGAAGTTTCTCTCTTTCTCTCCTCTCTCCCTTCCTCTCTGAAATCAATAAAAATATATTTTTTAAAAAGTGCAGGGGATGGATGATGCTCTCTTCCCCTCCTGTGAACAGATCAAAGCTGTGGTTCTTCTCAACTGGAATCAAACAGATACACTTAGGTAGGGCTAGATGCCAAGTTGAAGTCCTGGATTTGGCTCCTCAAGGTTTAAAAGTTCACAGTAAGGAGCACTTTAGCTCAAAGGGTCTGGAGCTAACCTCCTCAGACCCCTCCTGTGGGGAGAAGGGTGGCTTCACAAATCCCCCCCAGCAGCCCTGAGACCCACACATGCAGGGTGGTCTGGGGCAGAACGTACGTCGAAGAGGAGAGGATTATACACAGTGAGCGGGAGCTCGATGTGGCCCAGGTGGCCGGAGCAGTTGTTGAAATCCTGCACGCAGGTGGAGCACACCTCTTTGGAATCTGCAGGGCCCAAAGCTAAATCGTATAGGCCGTTGACCGATGGGTTCCCCAGGCTGTCCAGGTACCGAGGGTTTGTAATGGATTTAACACTTAGTTTCCTAAGGAGACAAAGAAGACCAAGGAAAGACAGGTTACTCGACTTCTTGGACGTTTCCTCTTTGCCATCAAGTGTGAACTGTGTTTCCTCAAACACGCTGGCAGCCGGAGGATAGGATCAGTGCCTGCTGCGCTCACGACTGCAGCACAGCACTTAGAGAGAAGGCTGCACACAATACTTGCTCCATAAATATATGCTGGATGAATAAGAGCAGTAAAAATCACTAAAAAACAGACTTAGTGCAAATCTTGCACTGAGTACTGTTTCAAAAAGAGTTAAGTAACTACTACATGCCAAATTCTTTACAGGCAGCACTGACCTTAACCCTCTGAGAGGGGCATCACTATACACAATTTTTAAGGAGGAAGCAGGCTCTGAGCAGTCAGGTGATTTAACCCAAGTGACACAGCAAGAAAGGGAGGAGGGGAGGAAATATGGGGAACGGGGAGGCTATGGACTAGACTAATTCTAAAGCTCATGTAGTTCAATAAAGGAGAGGTGAGCCAGTAATCCCTATACAGTATGCAGAAATAGTAAACTGAGGTACATTAAACACAAATATGCAGAAATACAGCCTGCTTTACTAAAGATTTCATCACAGTATGTTATGTTTGGTTTAAAGGGATTTCCCACACAGGATGCCTAACTACTTTTACCAAAATTACATTCATTTAACTTTCTTTTTTTAATTTAGAAAATAAAGTCATGGACAAATCATCCAAATCTCACAACCTAGAGAACATTCATAGACTTTTTTTCTCTGGGAACATTTTTTTAAAGATGATAACTGGGATCACTTGGTATTTCTAGCATTGCATGTGCCTATTTTCATTTAGCATTAAATGAGTGCTTTTACATCACTAAAAATTCTTTGGAAACATAATTCTGAAGAGTTGCAAAATCTTTCATTCTATGGCAATTAATATAATTCATTTAGCCAAACTCTATTATAAGTAAGCTTATGATACCTACCTATGTAAAGACTTTTACATAGAATAACTCAAATTTCTATTTCCTAAAAATTAAAATCATTTCTCAATGGAATGGATTCATGAATCTAAGAGTGCAAACCAATTTGAAGCTCTTGATATATCCAGCACCTTGCATTCCAGAAGAGGTGGACTAACAGTAGGGTCTTAGCCAGCACCAAGTTTTAGCACTTAAAAATCTTTCCAAGCCCTAGCTGGTTTGGCTCAGTGGATAGAGCATTGGCCTGAGGACTGAAGGTTCTGAGGTTTGATTCCAGCCAAGGGCACATGCCCAGATTGTGGGCTCCATCCCCAGTGTGGGGCGTGCAGAAGGCAGCCAATCAATGATTTGCTCTCATCATTGATGTTTCTATCTCTCTCTCCCTCTCCCTTCCTCTCTGAAATCAATAAAAATATTTTTTTTTAAATCTTTCCAAATTTAAGAGGGAGGAAAAAAAAATGCTACCCAATCGTCATGTTAATTACTTTTTATTACAGTATTTCCTTAAGCTGTTTTGGTCCTTTACTTATTTTTAAATTAAAATCTTAATTTTTTTCATCATTGTTATACATGATGAGCTCCTTCCACGTGAGGACATTAACTTTTTACTAACATGGTGGCAAATATTTTTCCTAGTTTATAATTTGCCTTTTATCATTTTTCCTATGAGGTTGAAAAATTCTTAAACAGCTTTGAGATATACTTCACATACCATACACTGCATCCATTTAAAGTGTACACTCACCGTTTCTCAGTCCATAGAGTCGTGCAACCATAACCACCACCTAAGTTTAGATTTCCGTACCCAGTAAACTGTGCACCCATTCACAGTCACTCTCCACCCTCCCCACCTCCCTTGCCACATGCTAGGCAATGACTAACTTACTTTTTCTCTCTAGAGATTTGCCTATTCTGGATATTTCACTTTCACCCAAATGGAATCATACAATATATGGTCTCTTGTAACTGGCTTCTTTACTTGGCATGTTTTTAGTTTCATCCAGGTTGTAGTATGACTCCTTTATTATTGCCAAGTCAGAGTCCACTGTATGGCTATGCCATTTTCATTTATCCATTCATCAGTTGATGGACATTTGGGTTAGGTCTACACTTTGGCTGTTATGAATAATGCTGAGAGGAATATGGTGTGCAAGTTTTTATGCGGATGTATTTTTTCATTTCTCTTGGATATACACCTAGGAATGCTGGGTAATATGGTCACTCTGTGTTTAATTTTTTTAAATATATTTTTATTGATTTCAGAGAGGAAGGAGGAAGAGGGAGAGATGGAAACATCAATGATGAGAGAGAATTATTGATCGCCTGCCTCCTGCACGTCCCACACTGGGGATTGAGCCCACATCCCGGGCACGTGCTCTAACTCTAGTCTCCTGGTTCATAGGTTGACACTCAACCACTGAGCTACACCAGCTGGGCTGTTTTTAACTTTCTGAGGAACTGCCAAACTGTTCTCCAAAGCAGCTGCACCATTTTACATTCCTGCTGGCAATGAGTGAGGGCTTTTAATTTCTCCACATCCTCACCACGTTTCGCCCTGACTTTTCACTCTGGCCATTCTAGCAGGTGAGATGTAGTCCCTTCCTGTGGTTTTCACTTGCCTTTCCCTGATGACTCATGACAGTGAGCATCTCTTCTTGTGCCTATCAGCCCATTGTATATCCTCTTAGGAGAAATGTCTATTCAACACCTTTACTCATTTTAAAATGGATTATTTGCCCTTTTATCATTGAATTGTAAGAAAGCTTTGTATAGTCTGGATATAAGTCCTTTCTCAGATATATATTTGTAAGTATTTTCTCCCATTCTTTTCACTTTCTTGATTGTATTATTTACATAATTAAAAATTTTTTAATGAGAAGTTCTTTTCCCTGGTGCTTTTTTCCACTACTCTTAGGCTAAGCCCTTTCCCTTCAGAGTTAGGTAAACATTCATCTGCATTTCCTTCTCCTCCATTTTATACTGAGCTCCAAAACGTACCTGGAACTATAAATAAGGAAAACATTTACTGCGTAAGGCATATGCAAACTAATTAGGTCTTGGTGCAAAGTCTTTCACCACTAGATCCTCTTTCTACCATGTTCTGTAAGATGCTACTTCACTTCCCTGGCCTAGAACCTACAATGATGGGAAAAAAGTGGGCAGGTGGGGCCAGCACAGATCTATGCTAACTGGCAGAAGAATGATGTCCTATGCTCTAATCAACTGGAGAATGGGGCCCCATGGGGAGGAGAGGGGCCCCTACTGACATAAACATTCCTTTTCATGAAGTCCGAATGGTGACTTTTGAACTGCATGTAAAATGATGGTGGTGCATCATGAACAGACTCGGGAGACCCTAGCTTGCATGATTGGTATCACTCTGAGGGCAACGGGAGGCTACACGGAGACCTGTTGGTGTGGCTCTTGTCTGCATATCACTTTGCTCCAAATAAACTAGTTACAAGAGAAATTTAATCTAACCCCATGTTGTGTGTGTGGTCTCTCACCACAAACTTGGAGCCCACTTCAAGAACTAGACAACATTGGACAAAATACTTAGCTTTTTTTCCCCCTAAAAATTCATCAATGCAGCAGCTTCATTACGATGATCACAAGATAACATATATAAAATACAGTGCTTGGAACAAAGTTTTTCTCTCTTGCTGGGGAAAAGGAGAAAGCCACCTAAGCATGGCAGGAATGGGATGGAGAGGAGGGGCAACCAGCAAGGATTCCACTGAAGAGAACAGAGCTTGAGCCACTTGGGTTTGAGGGTGACCTTCGCTGCTTCCTAGAGTTCTCTGAACCTGAATTTCCTCTCCTGTAACTGGAGACACCACCACAATGGTGGCAGTAAGAACTGAAAGTGCCAAGTGCTGTATAGACAGCTCCCTCACCCACACATGCATGTACTTAACAAATACCTATTGAGAGCTTACTAAGTACCAGACACACTTTTGCTGGAAAAACAGACAAGACCCCCTGTACTCAGGGGCCTTACATTCTATTGGAGAAAGATAGGCAGTCAAAAAAGAAAATAAATAAGTATATAGTCTGTTAAATGGCAGAAAGCAGAGAAAAGTAAAGCAGAAAAGATGACAGGGTGGGCCAGTAATCAGGGAAGCCTACACTAAGAAGGATGTACTAAACTTGAGCAAAGGCCTGAAGGAGATGAGGGAATAAGCCATGCAGTCACTTGGGGCAGAGGACTTTATAGGAGAAAGAAGCAGGGAGTGCAAAGGTCCTGGGGTGGATGTGTGTCTATGGTGCTATGGGAAGGGCAAGGAAGCCAGGATGGCTGGAATGGAGGCAAGTTCAGGGACCAGAATGGCCCTTCCAGGCCATTTTAAGGATTTGGCTTTTACTCCAAATGAGATGGGAAGCTATTAGAAACTAGCACAATACTAGTAAAAGGTAGCATAGTTATTGAAATTTCTCAACTCTAGACACACGTAAGTCTACAATGTTCGTAATGGATATCGATTTGCTCCTGCAGTTTCCTGTTTGAAAACTATGCAATTACATTATTATTAATTCAAGCAACTTAAACACATTTGCTTTTGGATGAAATTGTGTCTACGACGGGTGATGATATAATGGGAATTTCTGGGTTAGCAAATGTTCCCAATGTTACCAGAGCTGGAACTCACCCGTTTATTCAACCAGTGTTGAAGATGAAAAGAAAAGAATGAGACACACAGGGAGCTGAAGGCTAGTGGAGGGAGACAGAAACAAAAAAGCACAAAAAGTGACTGCAGCGCACGGTAAACAACTGGTAAAGACCTCAGAAAATGAGGTTGAGCTGAGCCGTGGGAGTGGCAGAGGTCCTCTCCAGGTGTCTGCGGGGTGGGGGAAGACAGACAGAAGGGAACTGCATGCAGAGAAAATAGTCTGGCGAAAGGGCCAAATGTTAAAACCGGATGGCAGGTTTTGGAATGTGCAAATCTGCACTGACCTGATCATGGCAAAACCTGTGGGCTAAGCTAAAAAAGTATCCTCTGCAAAACCGAGAGACATGCACAGCCTCTGGGAAGTTTTAAGGGTGACACGATCATGTGACATGACCAAGGTCTGCCTTGGGGGGGGGGGCATGTAGTGTGTGGGTTCTTGACTTGTGCAGGAATGAGTCCAAGTGATTTTGAAAGTACATTTATGACAGTGAAACAAGGAAGGGCTTAGGAGAGAAGCAGCAGCAGAAGAGAGCGTAGGCAGCGCTGCTTTGGCTTTTTAAAAACACTATAGGAAAGAAGCAGGCCACGTGTGAACTCACTGAGAAGTAAGTCCCAGTGATGTAAGTGAGCCAAGGCAGGGCTGCTGTTAGCTCACTGGAAAGTCAGAGAAAAGGGGGCCTCGGAGACAGGTTCAGGGGATAAGCCCGGGGACGAGCCGCTGCCTGCTGCTCCCCTGGTTGCAAATTTTCTGGGGACCCTTAAGAGTTTATGGAAGAGCAGACAGGAGATACAAGGCGTGGGTGTGCTCTAGGTCCACTGTCTTGAGGCTTTTTATCTTTCTTTAGCCAGTGGAAAACCTAGGGGAGGTCTCAGGGGGGAGTCTCAATAAAATATTCATCAGCTTTCTAGGTGTGTCCTTCAATATGTGCTATAGAGGGGCCAGGGTTATTTTCTGGTTAGGTTTTTTGTTGTTGTTAGTTTCCTTTCTAAAGAACATCATGGGAGAGGGGCCTAGATCCAGTGTTCTGCCCCAGGAAGGTCTGGAATGTGCAAACTATTTGCTCCTAAGTATATTTGGTCAGGGAAGATAAAACCTTGTGATTCATTAGCTGGCTGTAAATTGCTCAAATTGTCTGGCTTTGTTTAATTATTTGGCTCAATTTCCCTTATTTTACTTGTCAAGGAATTTTCCTAGCTTCTTTCTATCCTGCCTCAATCACATTTGAAGTAGCATGATCATATTTACACTTTGAAAGAATAACTTTGACAGCAATGTGAAGGATGAACTGGACAGGTGTAAGGTAAAACAAGAGATTGAGGGTGTGACCTAAAGTAGTAGTAGTGGTGGTGGTGGTGAAAGGATGGTGTAGAACAAATAGTTATGTAGGTGACACACAGAAAGAGCCCAATAAATAAATTAGATGCCAGGAAAGACAGGTCGAGAATTATTTCCCAGTCACAAAATAATGACCTTTTTGCACTAAACTAGATACCCTTTTGGAGTGAAATCAAAGTGATGACATTTAGGAGAAGAAAGGCAGTAGGACAAGAACAGAACACCAAGATTTAAGGAAAAGAGGAATCATCTAAGGAGCCTGAAACATTCTAATAGAAACCTTGTTCACCAATGTGTCACTAACGTCTAGCACTCTGCCTGGCAAAAACTGAAAAATCAATAAATATTGATGGGTTAATAAACTGATCGAATAAGGAAGGATACTTGTCCCAGAAACAGTACCTGTACTAAGTCGTGAAGAATAGTAATTTTATAGACAAGAAACTAATTATGTGCTTAACTAACCGCTTCAGAGACATTACAGTAACTTCACAAACGCTGGTTAATTACCGAGAAGACTGGCGGATGGTAACGCTGCACCGTGAGAATACCATGCGGCTCAGAGCAAACCCATTCGCAGCCCCACCAACTCTAAACGGTGTGCGCCAGCCCCAGACGTTCTCGGAACTACGGGGCCCGGCAGGCCACGCGCCCGACAGGGCTCAGAACATAAACTGAGCGCAAGACATTTCGGAAATAGTAGTTTATAAAGGCACCAACCTCAAGCGACAAGCTCCGCACGCTTCCCACCAACTACTTACCTGAGCTCTTCGGCCGAATACATCCCGAAGGAAATGCCCTGAAGCCGCCGCCAGGGCATGTTCTTTGAGCCCAACATCCTCCAGGTCAGTTTCGAGTTTGACACACAGAAAGAAGTTCCAATCACCCCCAGTAGATTCCCAACACAGCTACCAGCCCGCAGCCGCCATGTGATTTTAACTGCGCTTGCGCGCGAGAAATGCTCGCTGGGAGGAGATTTGCCTGGACGAGATCATTTCCTCTCTAGGGGTGGGGGTGGGGGGGGGAAGGAAAGTACTTTCATGACTCTCACTAGCCCTCTTATTTTGAAAACAATCGAATATATATACCATTGGAATGATAGGTTTAGAATAATCTCTTAGATGCAATTGAGGCGTATTGAGCCTTAACTTCCTTAGCGAAGTGTTTCAAACCATGAGCTTGTAACCTCTATTACGTTTGCTTTCGTCTTGTTCCGTCTCAGCCAATAGCCGGGCTATTCCGGGCCACCTTCCCCCCTCCCTCGGTGAGCCAGAAGGTGGAACGCATGCTTTCCCAACATGCAATGCGAAGAAAGCAAAGATGGCGGCGGTGGCCTCGGCTCGCCGGCTGATGGTCCGCTGCAGGCTTTGCCTGCCGCTGACGGGTCGGTGGACAGGTGCATGTGAACCGGCCCCTAGTTGCAGGTAAGAGAGGCTTGAGGAACCCACGAGGAAGACCCAGGTGTCAACCTAATTCTGTGTGTACCCTTTTTCCCCCCGCCCCTGAGAGCTGTGTAACCAGGCACGATGCAGTGGAATGCGCGTGCGCCCTCTCGTAGCCGCGTGCTTCGGGAAAAGATCAATACCCATTTATGAGGAAGATACTTATGGGTTGGCTGGCCCACCCACGAGTATAACTGCAGACCAGACTAGAATCCTTCTGTTGTGGAGCCAACATTCTAGTTAGTATGCTGTTAGCAGTCCCATCCCAAATTTAAAAAAATAATGATTTGGTCTCCTTTTCACGCAACCAGTAGGAACAGGGAGAACTCTTTTAAGACTTTTCCAAGTTAAAGGTAGTTTACGAGCTCTACCTTTTCTGTTTTTCTCTCATCCCAGCCTGCTGTGCTTTAATTAGGACATCTCAGAATGTTCACCTTGTCAAAGTCAACAGTGCTCTGTGTATCCTAATGTCATTTTAAAAAAAACAACATGATTTGAAAGAGTGGATCCTTAGCAAAAATAGTATTGTTTTTAAAAAAAAAAATGCCTCGGCCCACGCATGGAAGGGCCGCAGGGTTTGATTAGGGTCAGGGGCTGGTACCCTCTTTGCAGGTTCTGTAACCGGACAACCAAGGTGTGGGGCTGCCTGTCACTACTTCAGCCAATTAAGCAGAGACAGAGTTAAATCATATGAGGGTTTATTCCAATAATGCCAGCAGTATGAGAGCAGCAGGTCATCCACAAAAATCTGTTCTGGACCCCACCGTAAGCTAACTGCCAAGATTAGTCAAGATTACGCGGGGAAGTAGGAATTACAGGTGTGGGAAAGTGGGCATGGGATAATCATTACAGGTTACAAATCATCCGGGCTGTGGGGAGTCACTGAGAGCAGGTGCCCCGGGACCAGATTACAGGTAAGAGGAGCAGGGGGTTGTAAAGAGCAGGTGCCTCCAGGACTATGTGCCACGAGGTTGTAAATCTTTCCATAAAGATAGGCAGGAAGGAGGAGGGACTGCATTCCCAAGTTAGCTCCCATGTCCCGGGGCATACAACTCCCACCGAGGTTAGAATGTGCTTTCTCTAATCAGAAAAGAACAAACACGGTTAACAGAGCATGATTAATATTTCTTATAATTATAGTTAATTTCTAATATTCTATTTCTGCCCCTAACAATTCCATGCACAACCACATGCAGGTTGTGTCTCTTTCATAGATGTTTCTCTCTCCCTGTGGGAAAGCTATCCTCTGGTGAGGATTAACAACCAAAAGAAAAAAAAGATGCCTGAGACCAGATGCCAGTAGAGAAAGTTATTTTCCAATCACATCTTGACAATTTTCTGAATGGTACCAATACCATTTAGGAAGGCAGTATACAAGATAACAATGCACATAATCTGTGTGGTATATTGATTGTTTTTTAGTGTGATAAGAAAATTTTATAGCTCTGTCATAGGTCAATGGTTATACATTTTGAATTTTTAAAAAAGCAGTTCCAATTTGAAATTAGGACATACATATTTGATTTGGTACTTTCCTGATTGTTGAAGTGGATTGAAATTATGAAAATAACTTCATAATTGCTTTAGGTGGATAGACTTTCATTATTATTAGGACATTATCCATATAAAATTAGCTCATTATCTTGTCCCTCTTAACTTTAGTGTTTTAGATTTCCAAAGTTGAAAGTCCCTTATTTCAAATCAGCTGTTCAATTGTTCAAGTGCTATTAAAATTTTTCTTTTTTTCCTGACTTTAATGTGATTACCGCATTAAAAAAATTTGTGACCATATTGTGCCCATATCTTATATCTGTTTTGTAATGGTTTTGAATGTGGTGTTGAGGCCATGTCTTCTCAGTGTACATTGGCATGAATTATCTCACTTTGATCCATGAAAATTGTAAAGTTTGGGTGCAAAGTGCACATAGATGGAGGTGAGGTGGGAACTCCATTAATGATTATTAACTTCAGGGATTTTACTTTTTTGCAGATTTTGTTCTGGAAGTGCATCCCTCCCAAAGGTTGAAGGAACTGATTTAACAGGTATATAGAAATATATTGAAATAATCCATTTGTATATTAACACATTGTACTTCTTCATAGTACTAGTACTGGGAAATTGATTCACTGTTTTACTTTTCATATTAAGGGATTGAAGAAGTGGTCATTCCAAAAAGGAAAACTTGGTGAGTATTTAGTCAGTGCTTACTCATCAAGGTGTTGAGTGCTTATTAGAGCAAAACATTGGTAAGTAAAGGATTCAGTGACAGAGCAATAGAGAGCATTCTTGGGAAGAGAACAGTTGAGGGAGGAAAAACTTGGAAGTTTAGAAGAAAATAAAACAGGAATGAGATTTACTTAATTAAAAGACTTCCTGAACTGAGTTCAGGTTAATGCTTACATAACTGAGTAATCGTGGGAGTAATTTCTTTAGAATAATTTTTTACGGGGATTCTCATGGTTGGGAGAGCAGACAGAAATATTATCTTTATGGTCTTTAATAAGTTAAAATAAATGATGCAGATTGCAAAATTTAGCTTTTTTAACTCATAGATCCGTGAGCAAATTGCCTTGCTTATTCAAGATTTGTTGAATATATAAGAACTAAAACATCTTCACAAAAATTCTTATGGTAATGATACTATTGAATGTGTTTAAAAGCTCACTAAAAAAAACCCAGATCTTTCCTGAGTATGACCTGAAGACTGACGTTAATAAAAAAAAAAGTCCTAGCTGGTTTGGCTCAGTGGATAGAGCATTGGCCTGTGGACTGAAGGGTCCCGGGTTTGATTCTGGTCAAGGGCACGTACCTTGGTTACATGCTCCTCCCTGGCCTGGGCCCTAGTCGAGGCTTGTGCAGGAGGCAACCAATTGATGTGTTTTCTCACATTGCTGTTTCTCGTCTTTCCCTCTCTCTTCCACTCTCCCTAAAAATCAGTGGGAAAATAGCCTCAGGTGAGGATTAACCAAAAAAACTTCCTTAAATTACAAAAGTATTAATGGTTATTGCCAAAAGGTGTCTGGGATAAATAGAACACACAGAAGGAAACAAGATTTTTAGTAATCACACTACTCAGAGGCATTTTAAATTACTTTCATCCCTGTGCTACAGTAAAATGTGGGTAATGACAGTACCTACCTCAAAGGATTAAATAAGCATTCGATTAATGCCTGCCACATTGTCAGAGCTCTGTAGAAGATAGCTGTTATTTTAAAGTTCTGGGGTATGACATTTTTTATATAAATTATATGTATGCATCTAGTTTAGTAGAATTGATTTGGTAAATGTTCTGTTCTATACTCTGCTTTTAATTTTTAATTACTAATAGTATTTTGTTATATTGAGGTTTATTTCTGTCTTCCCTGGCATGAGAATCAGAACCAAGATAAGAGTAGAAATAAACATATCCATGAATGAGTCATTTTCCTGAATAACATTCAAGTTCAAAGTATTTTATCAGCCTCTATCCCTGAAGTAGCAAAAAGGAGTTTTTGGAGAGTATGCTCAGATAGCTTATGATCTAGTCCAATCTTATGCATAGTTCTATTTTATACCTTATACTCATATTACATGTGTACATAACTTGTACACATGAGCAGTACAGGATATGATATAAATCAAGAGTGGTTGTATTGCAATAACCAAGGTGAGTTTTATTGAAAAGTGTAGAAATTTACCTATACCTTAAAATGGATAAGATTCTTTTATTAGCATCAGTCACCTAGGAATTTTATTTATAAAGCATATTCTTACGAGTAATTCTCATGAACCCTAAAGTATGAGACTCTCAGATACAGAAAACATGATCATGTCATGTGGTGGGAAGAGGCCAAGCAGGCAGGCCTGTGAAATGCTCTGTTAGAACAGGGGAAGTAAGAGTTGATACAGAGCATTGATCAGCAAACAGGCCAATTTTTTTACAGCTCATAAGCCAAGAATTGTTTTTACATTTTTTTATAGTTAAGTCAAAAGAAGACTATTTTAGCCCCAGCTGGCACGGTTCAATGGTAGAGAGTCAGTCCGTGCACCGAAGGGTCTCAGGTTTGATTCCTGGTCAAGGGCACATAGCTGGGTTGCAGGGTCGTTCCGAGCTGATTGCATGCTGGAGGCAGCCAACCCATGTTTCTCTTTTCCTCCCTTAGCCCTCCCTCCCTCCACTCTAAAAATCAATGGGAAAAATATCCTCAGGTGAGGATTAACAAACAAAGAAAAGAAGACTTATTACATGTGAAAATCACATAAATTCAAATTTCAGTGTCAATTAAAAATTTTTTGGAACACCACCTCACTCATTTGTTAATATATGGTCTGTGGCTCCTTTGATGCTACACTGGCAGAACTGAATAGTTGTAACAGAGTCCCTGTAGCCGATAAGCCTAAAATATTTACTATCTGTCCCTTTGCAAAAAAAAATGATTGATAGAGATTCTCTGATAGAAAGCCCCTGAATTCCAGGTTCAGGAATTGATCCTTTCAGACTTGGAAGAAGCCATAAGGACTACACGTTATTGTTGCTTTATTTTAGAGGTGAAACGTGATTGGAGGCTATGATTTCCCAGATCACTCAGGTGCCACAGAAAACCCTGACAATTTGTAGTGTCATTGTGAGCTTTCATAATGAATGTGACATGATAAAGGTAGTGTTCTGAACAGACTAATCTGAATTGTTTAGTTATTTTAGGGCTAGTGGGGAGCCCAGTTATGATCAACATATAGCTAACGAGGCTCATGAAAGGATGTGGAGAAATGGGTGCTCCAGTTTATTGATAGGGCAGTCAGCATATATAGTTGGAACAGTACTGTGGTGGGAAAATTGCCAGAATCACAATTTAAAATGTGTATTCCTTACAGGTTATTCATTGTAGAGGAACACTTGAATATACACTCAGAGACATGGATGAGAAAGTTCTTTATAACTTTAGAATACCAAGTTGAGCCAGCCCAAGTGCCCATCAATAACTAGGTAGATAATAAAAGTAGTTATTGTACAATGTAACATTTAAAATGTTTTTATTGATTTTGGGGAAAGAGAAAGGGAGAGGGAAAGAGAGATAGAAACATCAGTGATGAGAAAGAGTCATTGATTGGCTGCCTCCCACACGCCCCCTACTAGGGTTGAGCCTGCAACCCCTACTTGTGCCCTGACAGAATCGAACCTGTTGGCCTCCTGATTCATAGGTCCATGCTGAATCACTGAGCCACGCAGGCTGGGCTACAATGTAACATTTAAAGAAATTAGATTTCTATGTAGTAACATGTATAATACAGTCAAACTTAGAAAGCATATATACAAAATGACAGTATGTTTTTTATGGTCATATGTATATGTAAAAATACTGTAAAGCCTTCTAGAAATACTAACAACAAACTCAGAGTGGAGTAGGAAAGGGTTACAAGATGATGCCATGCACTTTAGCATTATCCTTCTTAAGGATAATGTATTCATTGAGATTGTTTAAAATAACCCTTTAAGAAAGAGAACTAGCCCAGCAGGTGGTGCTCAGTGGTTGAGAGTTGACCTATGAACCAGGAGGTCACAGTTCGATTTCCAGTCAGGGCACATGCCTGGGTTTCAGGCTCAATGCCCAGGTTTCAGATCATTGGATGCAGCCAATCAATGATTCTCTCATTATTGATATTTCTATCTCCCTCTTCTCTGAAATAAAAAAATATTTAAAAAAGAGAACTAGTGAGTAGTCTGAATGTCATGAAGTATGTTATTTAGTATGTTATGAAGACTGCTCTATTATAAGACTGAAATGTGCATATTTTGTTAGGGAATGCTCAAAGGTGAAAGAATACCTTTGTCTTTTGCTGAAATTACATAAATGTGACTTTTAAAAATCTATAAAAAAAAACAATGAGTATTATATATCTACATCAGGGAATTACTCCACCTTGATGCAATATGAAACTTCCTGTACTTTCATTTTCAGATGACATCTATTGTTGTTGTTTTTTTTTAATATTTTTGGTTTATTAAATTTTATTCTTTCCCCTTTGGAAATGCAACACATAAAATCTAACAAAAGTCGTAAAATGTTTCAAACCAAATTATCTTGTCAGTTATTCTGATGAAATCTTCTTTTCCAATAGTTGAGTAAAGGTCTGTCCCATAGGTACAGTGGGCAGTGGCCTGACATGCTTATAAAGGTTGTATAATTGAGACATTCATTCTAAATTAGAAGGGTGCATCCGAATCATCTGGGAATTCAGTGGTAATGCATGTGACAGTTCTCCATGGAACTTGGAGGTTCTGATTCAGTAGGTCTCGAGTACAGCATGTGATTTATTCTCATATATAGCTGAATTAAGAGCCACCAATTCAGATAATGAAGGCAAGAGCAGTCCAGAATGCTGCAGTGTATGCATCCAAGGGGAGCAGATAAGAAACAGGATAGATCAGGATACAGTTTTATGAGATGAGGGTGGAAATCCCTAACTCTGGGTGATGGTTTTAGGGTAGGTAGGTACAAAAGGTAGGCAAAGCACAGTACTAACTACTTTTAGGCAAAAGATCTAGACAGCTTTCTCTCGTTATTCTAGTGATCTTGAGATGTAAGAACTGGCTTTAGTGAGACCTGAACTTGGTTATTGACCAACTCATTCTGAGAGTAGAATCACTTGTTCATTTTGTGAGTGTGAAAACCTTGGTGAGGGTTAACTTGCGGTTCTCATTCTTAGGGATAAAGTGGCCGTTCTGCAGGCTCTTGCATCCACAGTAAACAGGGTAAGTAGGACTTTTAGGTTTCTGTGTCTAACTCTGCTAATAACACATTTAATGTTCACACCTCTTGTTATTCACGATTAAACTTTTATGGATCTAGAAAGTTTCTTAGAAACTATCTAATCTAGTCTCTTCATGTAACAAAAAGGAATATAAAGCTTTTAAATTTTCTGACTCACGGCTGGTTGGGATGTTAAAGCCTTGACATAGTTTCACGTCTTTTGTTCCCAGTGATCATTAAACCTGATTCTCTGAAGAGCTTGTTGAAATGCATGTACCTGGGGGATGGTTTGGGTGTGGTGCTATAATGCAAGTGAACTGTACCAGCTGAACAACAGTACCTGCCTGCTGGAAACAGTGATCACCAATGTGGGTCCTGAAGCCAGAGCAACTAGCTGGTGATCTTTATCACAAAGTTGCTTTATCTCTTGATGCTTCCGTTCCCTTTTCTATAAAATGAGGATTAATTATAGCACCAAACCTCAAGCAAGGTTTTGGTGGGAAATAAATTAGTATATGTGAAAGGGTTTAGGGCAGTGCCTAACACAAAGGAAATGCTCAATAAATGCTAGCTATTTTATTCTTACTACAACTATCTTAGTGGTTTTTTAATAATTGCTCTGTTGACAATTCAAGAATAGAGCTGGCAGTCTGGTAGAGAAACTGAAACCTTGGTAAAGGCCTCACAACAGAACTTTATTGAATGTAATTTTCATTAGCTGGAAACTATACTTTTCATTCCAACTATGGGAAATGTCTAAAGTAAGTAAGTCTTTTCTTTTGTCACTAAATCTGTGTGACTACTGACCCTCCTTAAGGCCATTATCACAGATTTCCAGAATTGCTCTTCTGTTGCTGATGTTAAACCTCACGGGGTATTGGGCCAGATGTGCACTGATACTCCCTGCCAGTTCTGAGGAAGGATTTTAAAGACTGCATCTCTGCAGTAGCAGGACATTGAGATACTCAACCACTCACTCACCCATGAATAGGTACCCGAAATGTAAACTACAGAAATGGGCCTCTGAGAGTGCTCTTAGCTTTTCAGTGAGAATGGCCCAGAAGTTGTAGGATTGAGTGTACAATTGTCTAACTTGGGATCCTTAAAATCCAAGGGATAGTCATTTATTCCTTCAGTAACCCCTTACGATGCTCATCAGGCACTGTTGGTGGTTGTAGACTTAAGACACAGTCCTTGCCTGGTTCCCAGAGAGGGAAGCTGTAGGAGGACTAGCAGAGTGTCCATGACCAACATTGGGAAGGATTTCCAGAAGACCTGATGGTTGGATTGGTGCTTGGAAGGTGTGAGAAGTTAGGATACAGTCCTGGGAAAGGGTATTTCTGATAGAGGCAGCACCATGAGCAGAGGCCCAAAGGCATACAATGAGTTTGTATGGTGGGAATCAAGGATGTGTGAGGTAGAGAAATGAGAGAAGAGACAAAATCATGAATGCTATTCCAGTGACATGATTTTTATCCAAGCCCATTGAGGAGTTTAAGCAGTGGTGAGACAGACAAATTTTAGAGAAGATGGCAATGTAGAAATGGGAGACCTTTGAATGCATGATAAAGATCTTAAAATCAACATCTCAAAGCCAAATCCCTTTCCCTCCAAACCACCTCACACGTTTCTTTGCTATCTTGTTAATGGCAGCTCCATCCTCATAGTAGCTCAAACCAAAGTCCAAGAGACATCTTTGACCTCTGTCTCTCAGGCCCTACCTTAGTAAATCCTTTGTTTCTTCAAAATGCATGTGAGTGGAGTCCCCAAGGCCACTCCTGCCATGTTTTACTACAGTGAAAGGACACAAAGCAAAATCAGCAAAGGGGAGGCACTTGGGTGAAGCCCAGAGGAAACCAGGTGCGAGCTTCCAGGGTCTTTTCCCTGTGGAGTCGGCACAGGATTTGCTTGATTCATCCAACAGTATAATGATGACCCGTGTGCAGTGTCTGCCAGGAAAGCTCATTAGGGACTCAGTGCCCAGAGTTTTTGGGAGGCAGGTCATTTAGGCACCTCTGCCTGGCACATACCAAATTCCAGACTCCCAGAGGGAAGCAGAAATTCAGCATAAACTACATTGTACAAACAGGGCACAGTGACCCAGTCTTACCAGACCTGGGAATGGTGGGAACCATTCTGAAATCCAGGTTCCCAGCTGCCAGCCGAGGACCAGCTGCAAGCAGGCCTTTCTAAGAATAGCAGTCCCAGATTCTCAGCACTTGCCACCACCATGATCACCTTGGTCAGCTAAGCCACCGTCATCTCTTAATAACCTGGATTAGTTAATACAGTCTCTGTCCCTCCCCTTCACTTCCTCCACACTCTACAGACTGTCCTCGGTTAAGCAGCAAGGGGGACCCTGCTGAAATGGTAGATCACGGCACTCTGCAAAGAACCCAGAACCAAGATAAAAGCTGAAGTCCATCGCGGCCTTCTAAGGCCCTGTGTGATCCTCACACACATTACCTCTGCCTGCCCATCCCGTCTTCCTCACTCACTATAAACATGCTGGCCTCCTGGCTACTTCTCAGTTTCTCAGTGGGCATGCATCTGGTCAGAACTTTAATATCTGCTCTTCCTCTGCTCCCTAATCTCTTGAAGTTTTTGCTTAAATACCACCTTTTTAGTGAGGCCTCCCCTGACCACCCCATTTAAAATAACATATCATTTCCTGATACTTCCATATCCCTTTCTCTATTTCATTTTTCTGCATAACAGTTACCTCCTTTAACTATACTATATATTTTATTGTTTTGTTTACTTTCTGGAGGTTCCCCCCTGCCTCCCCCCCGTCCCCTCTTCCTCCCCCCCCCCCTTTCACACACACACAATTGTAAGCTTTATAAGGGAGTGAGAGTTTTATCATTCCCCTGATAGAATAATGCCTGGCACATAGGAGGTGCTCAATAACAATAGAATCAATGAACAGGAGAGTCCCGGAACTAAGGCAGTGGTGGTTGGGATAAGAGACTGGGGAGCAGGTGGACTGAAGTTGGTTGGGCCTGGTGACAAGTTAGTTGAATGGAAGGAATGGGAGAAGATCTTAGGATTGGACTGCAGTGGTCAGTACCATGTACCATTCAGTGAGGGTGGGAACTGTCAGGGAAGTTCACTTGGGGATAAATCTGGTTTGAGGAGTCTGAGCTACAGGGCCAGACTAGAATTGTTTCTCAGAGACCATAAAGAACTTGGAAATCATTGGAGGAAAGAAAATTGGGAGACAGATAGAATAAGTCTAATAAGTTAAAAAGACGTTGGGCATGTCAGCAAAACCAGAGGCCCTGAACAGGTATTTTAATACAGGTGCTGATGAGGATCAGAGCCAATGCCAGGCAGCAGTGTGGGTGCTCTCAGGGTAGCCCAGGCAGCAAACCTGGAACTGCTCCCTCTGGTTCGCCCTTCCATGCCTGTCTCATTGTGGAAGAGTGGCATAGCCAGAGGAAATGGGCCTCCGATGAGGAGTGGGAAGGAATATGGGTTTGAAGGTGGCATCAGGAAGCCTCCAGGCCCTTGGTATGAACAGCCTTCCTTTGAGAGGTACAGGGAAGCCCACCAGCTGGTCCACCCCAGCCCTCAGAGAAGTCATGTCAGGAAGACAAGGCATCAAGGGGGCAAGCAGAAGATTCAGGATCTAGGGTGAATATTTTTCTCTGAAACAGAGGCTCCATAAGGCCTGGGGAAGGATGCTCTGGGGGAGAGGAAGTAATCCGGGAGCTGTTTTGAGTGATCCCCTGATGTGCTGGAGTTGAAGGAAGTATAGAACCCTGGACAGGAGGACACAGAGAGCTGCTGCTCGTTCCACCTGCCAAGAGGGCCTAGTAGGACCCTCCATTTGGAGGCGAGACTTTGGGTAGTGACCTTGCTTTGAAGGAAACGCTCGTGTGGGAAACCGGTGCCCCGACGAGTTAGTTTAGAGCAGTGGTCGGCAAACTGTGGCTTGCGAGCCGCGGTTTGCCGCTCTGTTGACTAATGAGTTTGCTGACCACTGGGATAGGGGCTTAATCACAAGGAACAACAACAGCTTGTAATAATTGGAATCGAGAATCTAGGTCTGTGGTCGGCAAACTCATTAGTCAACAGAGCGGCAAACCGCGGCTCGCTAGCCGCAGTTTGCTGACCATTGGTTTAGAGGATCTTTTACATAAGAGTTTCAAATAACAATACTCCCTTTTGATAGCAGACTTGGATCTTAAGAAGTAGTTGTGGGGGGTTGAAGAATTATTTGCTTTAATTGTGTATAACTACAACCATGTCTTATAGAGCTGAGAGACCATTAGTCCACTTCTCTCTCTCCCCCCCCCATATACACACATACAAATAAAAATCTACATACGTATTACTACATTGTTTTACATGTATAATTGAAATTTATTTTATAGACTTTTTGGGCATCAGTGAAACACAAGGTCAAATCCTCTTCATAAAAAAATCTAGCTAAAGGGACTTCTGTGTCTTCTCCACAGGATACCACAGCTGCCCCTTACGCATTTCAAGATGATCCTTACCTCATACCAACCTCCTCTGTGGAATCAGTGAGTACTTACTTTCATGTGATTTTTTTCTAGTATCATGTTTTATCTTGCTGGTTTGAGTACAATTTAACTGAGTTGTAAAAATCTAAATTGGTAAACTTTTTGAATCCTTTACTACTTCATTAAAAAAGTTTTAGAGACTAGCTGGTTGGGGCGGGGGTATTTAGGCCGTTTCACTCTGGAGCAGTCCACTCTGTTGAATGCATTGTTTTTATGTGCCTCAGTATGTATATAAGACATGACCTGAAATCATGTCACACGCCGCAGAGGTGGATGTGTATTATGTAATTTAACTTCTAATTGGGATTCTGTGTATTGATGCATTCCTTTGTAAGGGGGAGAATAATAAGTCTTACTAAGGATGTGACTTTGATCTCTTGAATCTAAATTACATGTAAATACCAATTTATATCTGAGTTGTTTTTTTCTTTATATAGCGTTCATTTTTATTGGCAAAGAAGTCTGGGGAGAATGCAGCAAAGTTTATTATTAATTCACATCCCAAATATTTTCAGAAAGACATAGCTGAACCTCACATACCGGTAAGGAGAGGTAATTGCGATTTTCAGATTATACTATATAAAAGTAAATTTAACCAAGCTCTTATGGCTAACATCTGAGGAACTATTTGAATGCCCTCAGTATATGGAGGGGGAAAGTCTTTTAATGTGTAGTTATTTTTGCCCACAATACTAACTTTTTTTTTTTATTATTGATTTCAGAGAGGAAGGGAAAGAGAGAAACTTCAGTGATGAGAAAGGATCATTGATTGGCTGCCTCCTGCACACCTCCTACTGGGAATAGCTATAACCTGGGCAGGTGCCCTCTTGGTTCATAGGTCGTGCTCAACCACTGAGCCACACCAGCCAGGCAATACTAACTTTTCTTTTAACCTCCTTCTATATGTATTTGCTCTTCTTTTTATTTTCCCAGTTTGGCTTCTGATCTTTACCTTTTCAGTTTACTTCGGTCGCTTTTCCATCCACCCCTTAAGCATTGCTGTCTTTCTTCGATTTCCATGCTCAGTCATATTCTCTTTGCACTCTTCTTGCTTCAAGCCTTGTATTTTATTTGGCATTCTTTTATATCTAGCCTAGATCCCTCTATGTTGAACTCCAGATTGTATTTCCAACTACCTCTATGTTCTATAGTCACTAAGAGTGAGTATTTGTGCGGTACCTGTCTGCTGTATGTTAGACATTGTGCTTAGTGCTATCAGTACAGTGGTGAGCAAAACATGTGCCTCTGCCCTCCTGCGTTTTTTAGTAGAACTATAACCTTGGGCACATCATGTCCAGAAGTACTCCCTCTCACGTCCCCCTGCTTCTCAAAGCACACATTCCCAAACAGAGCTCTCCTGCTTCTTAAGCCGCACTCTTAGAGACAGATTAGGAAGCCGATACGGTTGTATAGGAGAAGACTGAAATCCTGGACTAAGATGCTGGCAGCCATGGACTGATCATTTGTTGGCCCACCCTTTCCTCTTTATATTTTTGACTAACAGTTACCCTTCTGTGCTTCGATCACTTTTGCTTGAAGCCTTACATGGTCCCTTGCCTCCATGGCAGGCAGCACTCTCACACCCCTGAGATCTCTTATGTCGTTACCATTCACACTGCGTCATAATTATTTCCTTACTAGAGGCCCAGTGCATGAAATTTGTGCACTTGGGGGAGTGGTCCCTCAGCCGGCCTGTGCCCTTGCAGTCTGGGAGCACTCGGGATGTTTGACTGCCACAGAGGTGGGAGAGGTTCCCGCCACTGTCGCTGTGCTCACCAGCCATGAGCCCAGGTTCTGCCTGAGCGGTGCCCCCGCCGTGGGAGTGCACTGATCACCAGAGGGCAGCTCCTACATTGAGCATCTGCCCCCTGGTGGTCAGTGTACGGCATAGCGACTGGTCGTTCCACCGTCAGGCCAAAATTGGCTCTGTGACATCCCCCAAGGGGTCCCGGATTGCGAGAGGGCGTAGGCCATGCCGAGGGATCCCACCGGTGCACGATCAGGGCCAGGGAGGGACGTAGGAGGTTGGCCAGCTAGGGAGGGACCACAGGAGGGCTCCAGGGCATGTCTGGCCCGTTCCACTCAGTCCTGATAGGCTGAACTCCAGCAGCAAGCTAACCTGCCGGTCGGAGCATCTTCCCCCTGGTGGTCAGTGCATGTCATAGCCACTGGTCAACCAGTCAACTGTCTGTCCCCTGGTGGTCAGTGCACGTCATAGTGAGTGGTTGAGCAGCCTTAGCATATCAATAGCATATTATGCTTTGATTGGTTGAACGGATGACCAGACACTTAGCGTATTAGGCTTTTATTATGTAGGATTTGCTTTCTCCATTAGTTTGTGAGCACCTTGAGGTAGAGAATGACTTCCATTTCTATATCCCCAATATCTGGTGTAAAGTGGTTGGCATTCAATAAGTATTTGAATAAGTTACTGAGTGGGGTAAAATCAGCATGCCCTGGTGGTATTAAAAGTTTAGAGTAAAAGAAAGCATAAAGGGTGAAAGGTTTTTGTACTTGGACACTTAACCAAGACTGGGAGGAAAGGCCTGGCTGCGGTGGCTCAGTGGATTGAGCATCATCCCATGGAGAGATCTGGGTTTGATTCCCAGTCAAGGCACATGCCTGGGTTGCAGGCTCCATCCCCAGTAGGGGGCATGCAGGGGCCAGCCAGTCAATGATTCTCTCTCATCATCGATGTTTCTATCTCTCTCTTCCTCTCAATTTCTTTCTGAAATCAATAGAAACAAGTATTTTTTTAAAAGGTGTGGGAGGAAAGGAGATAGGGTGGTTTAACAGGGAGATATAATTTCAGCTTGTTGGGAAGTTTAGTTCAAGTAGAATTCTATGGATATGAATTAGATATTGGATGCTTTTTAAATATTTCTTCTCAAGCTAGTAGTCAGCTAAATAGTCTTGTTTTCTGGACTGAAGAGGATTTTTTAATAATTTTAAGTTGTATTCCCTGCAAAGACATTCATGTTAAAATGATATAAATAATATTTGGTGCATGAAATGTGAATTGGAACAGTGACATTTTATTTAGGCGTGTTGGTGATAAAAATGTCCTACTTTATTGTCCTTTCACCTGCACCTGTTTGTAGTAATTTCAGTATCTTGTTTTCCTAGTGTTTGATGCCTGAGTGTTTTGAACCTCAGCTTGAAGATGTAAGTGAAGCTGCCCTAAAGGAGCGAATCAAGCTCAAAAAAGTCAAAGCTTCAGTGGACATGTTTGATCAGCTCTTGCAAGCAGGTGACTAGGTTCATTGAAAGCCCCCCCTAACACCAGTTAAACAATCCCAATGGTTGTAAAAGTTACAGGGGTTATTGTGCTACTTGATGGCATTGCTGCTTGATGGCACTGTTTATATTTTTAGTAATTTAGTAAGTAATATTTCAAGTTCAGCTTTAGCTTCACTTTAAAATTATAAGTGAGAGAGAGTTGCAGCTTTGTTAGTTTTTGTGCACTTGTGCTGTATCATAGGTAGAGAATTGATGCTAGTATTTCTGGGCAAATATTTCAGTGACGGCTTGGATCCAAATGGAATGATTCTGAACCAAGTGGCAACAATTTGGAGTGTTCAGTTGGGAAATGGTAGTTAAAAACCATGAGATAGTTTCTCTGGGGACATCCTATCTAATAAAAGAGTAATATGTAAATTGACCATCACTCCAACACAGAAAATGGCTGCCCCCATGTGGACACAAGATGGCCAGCAGGGGAGGACAGTTGGGAGGGACTAGACCTGCAAGGGAGGGCAGTTGGGGGCAATCAAGCCTGCAGGGGAGGGCAGTTAAGGGTGACCAGGCCTGCAGGGGAGGGCAGTTAGGAGCAAACAGGCTGGCAGAGGAGCAGTTAGGCATCAATCAGGCTGGCAGGGGAGTGGTTAGGGGGTGATCAGGCTGGCAGGCAGAAGTGGTTAGGTGTAATCTGGAAGGCAGGCAGGTGAGCAGTTGGGAGCCAGCACTCCTGGATTGTGAGAGGGATGTCTGACTCCCTGTTTAGGCCCGATTCTACTGGGATCGGGCCTAAACGGGCAATCAGACATCCCTCAAGGGGTCCCAGATTGGGAAGGGTGCAGGCTAGGCTGAGGGACACACACCCCCGTGCATGAATTTCATGTACCGGGCCTCTAGTGAGTACATAAAACAAGTGAGTACAGGGTCAAATTTCATCTTATGTCTTAACTAGAGGCCCGGTGCACGAAATTCATGCATGGAGATGGGGGGAGGTTCCCCTCAGCCCAGCCTGCACTGTC
Organism: Corynorhinus townsendii; assembly: GCA_026230045.1. Classification (NCBI taxonomy): domain Eukaryota; kingdom Metazoa; phylum Chordata; class Mammalia; order Chiroptera; family Vespertilionidae; genus Corynorhinus; species Corynorhinus townsendii. The sequence goes on along the minus strand of JAPDVU010000007.1, from coordinate 112,622,798 downwards.
TCCAATCCAGGACCCCTCAGGAGATGTCCAACTGCTGGTTTAGGATTAGGCCTAAACCGGCAGTCAGACATCCCTCTCACAATCCTGGACCACTGGCTTCTAACTGCTCACCTGCCTGCCTGCCTGATCGCCTCTAAACCACCACTACCACCACCCCACCCCCCTCCTGCCTGTCCCCCAACACTGGCCTGGTTGCCCCCAACTGCCCCTCCTGCCAGCCTGGTCATCCCACACAGCCTGCTGTTCGGTCGTTTGGTCACCCCTCAACTGCCCCCCCTGCTGGCCTGGTCAACCCACGTAGCCTGCTGCTCGGTCATTTGGTTGCCCCTCACTAACCCCCCGGCCAGCCTGGTCACCCCATGTAGCCTGTTCAGTTGCGATGGTCACTTAGGCTTTTATATAGATAGATCTTTTAGTCAAACCATATGATTAGTGGAATTGTGTCCTTGTCTGTATCATCCTAGGTGTTCAAGTTGATGGGAAGTGTATCCATTGTGAACATGGAGAATAATACTAAAATATGGCTCGTAGAAAAAGTGAAAATTTTTAATTAATGGGCTTTAGTTCTTTGATGTTTCAAGGTTTCTTTCCCTTTTTCTCTTCTGCCAACAGGAACTACTGTATCTTTGGAAACAACTAATAGTCTGTTGGATTTACTATGTTACTATGGTGACCAAGAGCCCTCAGCTTACTATAATTTTCAACAAAGGGAAAAATCAGAAGAGTTGGTAATGGCTTTGGCAATAATTTTCTAAGTTTATTTTGGTAGGAACTCCTCAGTTTAAGGTAGTTCTTGTGTTATATGTTAGGGTGGTAGAAATTTGTTCTTAGCTGTGGTGAGGTACAGTAGCTTTAATAAAAATTGATGTGGAGGAAGGGAGAGATTTAAACAATTATTTTAATCCTTCCTTTCAAAATATTTTGACCTTGCCTACCACATGCAGGCAAAGCTTTGACCAAAAATATTTGCAAACCCCTATATTGTCACTTACAGTGACGGTGTAATGTGTGTCAGACAGGGAAAGACCCCCCTGGTCACAGCCCCCTCAAAAATTCCTACAGGAGTGGGCATGCTCTGCTGGGGGTATGGAGCATAAGTGGGAAAGTAGGCTCAATAACAATACATATTCCATTTTTATTAAAAAGTTTTCATATACATAAGGAAAAAAATTAAGTGTTTTGGGATGATGGGACTCATGGGTGTTTTTATCTTGTCTTTTCTAATTTTTATTCATTAAATGTGGAATTTTTATGTACAGAACTAGAGGCCCAGTGCACGAAATTTGTGCACTCTTGGAGGGCATCCCTTAGCCCAGCCTGCACCCTCGCACAGTCCGGGAGCCCTGTGATGGATCGCCCCCACATAGGGAGATCCCACCCACCCGCCACAGCCTGCCGGTCAGTGGCCTGGGCCTCCCTCTGCCTCCCCCCCTCCCCCAACCAATCGCATCACATCCACCTTGGCTGACCTGGCGCCAGAGGGTGTCATAGTGTGGTTGTCCAGATGATCATTCTGCTGTTTGGCTGTTCGGCCGAGTTGCATATTACGCTTTTATTATTATAGATATTACTATAGATAAGCCTTTTAAAGTATATAGGCAGGGGTTGCAGCCATACCTTGTCTGCCAAGAGTATCTTTAGATCCCTTGACCTGCCACCTCTCTGCCTCTCCAGTCCCAGCTGCAGAGCCTCTACTGACTGTGCAGTTCTGACCAGCCTGCCTTGCTCCACATCAGCCTCCCCTAGAGCTTTGTTTATAACAAAGGACAAAATGTAGTCTTATAAAAGCAACATTTTAGCTGTGTGGGTTAGTATTAGACATTCTGTGTTCCATACCCAGTTTTGTCCTGTTCTCTTGTTTTCACTTGAACAATGAACAGCATTTCTGTAGGGATCAAGCCAGACCTGGCCTCTGAGGAGTTAGGCGTGTTGTTTCAGGATCCAGTGTCTGAGTCGGCCCCACACAGCGCACTGGGTTCATGGTTTCTCCAGCCTGTCCCTGCGTTAAAGGCCAACTTCACTTTTCATCTGTAAATGAGCTGATTTATGCTTAATAAATGCTCAGTTCTTAATAAACATTTATTGGGTTTCCTCCTCACCTTCTGCTGGGTCAGTACTTCCTTTATTTTCTGAAGTTTTCTTTGCCTTCCTGATTTTGGGTAGTCTTAACAAGAAGAATGCTTTTTGTTGTCATCTTTTGTTTTATTTTTGTTGATGATGGCTCATTTCAGGAAGAGGAGGCCACAGAGGAAAATACTGAGAAATCTAAGAAAAGGGCTGGCCAACAGTTTGGAGTTGTTTGGAGGTATGTTGCACATCATTAGAATTTCTTTTTTATTTATTTTTAATATATTTTATTGATTTTTTACAGAGAGGAGGGGAGAGGGATAGAGAGTTAGAAACATCGATGAGAGAGAAACATTAATCAGCCGCCTCCTGCATACTCCGTACTGGGGATGTGCCCGCAACCAAGGTACATGCCCTTGACTGGAATCAAACTTGGGACCCTTCAGTCCGCAGGCTGACTCTCTATCCACTGAGCCAAACTGGTTAGGGCTAGAATTTCATATTACAGTTTTCTTTGGGGCATATTTCCATCACCCCCTAAAGAAGGTACGATCCTTTAATGTTCTAGAATATAATTTCCTTTTAGTGGGCAATATAAATGTCCCAAGTGGTATTCATGTGTGCATGAATCTGTTTTCGTAAGATCTTTACCTCTAACCAACAGCACCATGTTCACACTTTGTTTTCCCCCCCCCCGCCCCCCACTTAATTCATGTAACTTACTCCGAGTATGGTTCCTTTGGTAGTTCATCAGTTGTTAGTTATACCTTACAATGGAGACCTCAATTCTGAAAGATTTAGTATTTTTGTGTACATAAGAATACACATATACCAGAATGTAGTTTATCACTTCTAAACAAAAGATGAATACCATTTAACTAACATTTGAGAGTTTAAATTAACTATATAGACGTGTCTAAATAGCCATGGCTGGTGTGGCTCAGTTGGTTGGAGCCTCGTCCTGTGCATCAAAGGATTGCCAGTTCGATTCCTGGGCAGGGCACATACCAAGATTGCAGGCTCGAACCCCAGTAGTGGGCTTGCAGGAGGCAGCCGATCAAGGTTCTGCTCTCATATTGATGCTTCTCTCTTCTCCCTTCCCCTCTCTCTCAAAATCAATTAAAAATTCTTAAAAAAAAAAAAGTGTCTAAAGCATTATTTTATGTGACTGTGTAGAGAAGGAAAGCTATTAATGTCTAAAATCTCCTTTGAAGTGATAAATAAAATTGCTGATTAAATTTCTTCATTAGATTTTAATAATTTTATATAGTAAAGGGTTTGGAATGACAGACATCCTGGCTCAACTTCTGGTTCTTTGTGATTTCTAAGACATATTGGTAAGAGGGAGAATTGAGGTACCGCTTAGTTTGTATAACATGGTACCTTTCTTATTTTTATATTTTTAAGAAAGAGTAGATACACTAGGTCAGTGGTTCTCAACCTTTCTAATGCCCCGACCCTTTAATACAGTTCCTCATGTTGTGGTGACCGCCAACCATAAAATTATTTTCGCTGCTACTTCATAACTGTAATTTTGCTACTGTTATGAATCGTAATGTAAAGATCTGTGTTTTCCGATGGTCTGGGTTGTTGAAAACCACTAGCAGGGTCGCCTAAGACCATCGGAAAACACAGATCTTTACATTACGATTCATAACAGTAGCAAAATTACAGTTATGAAGTAGCAGCGAAAATAATTTTATGGTTGGCGGTCACCACAACATGAGGAACTGTATTAAAGGGTCGGGGCATTAGAAAGGTTGAGAACCACTGCACTAGGTAGAATATGACATATACAATAAAATGACTGAAAGGATTCAGGAAAAGCTGCTTATTTGTGGTTGCCTTGGGGAATTTGTGCCTGATGAAGGAGGGCAGGGAAACTTCACTGTGGACCCTTGTATAGGTTGCCTTTTACCTTGAGTATACAGTCACGTGCCACTTAACAGTGGGGAAACACTGAGAATGATGATTCTCTCTTTAGATGATATCATCCTTGTGTGGATGATAAGGGTGCACTTCTCACACGAGCCTCAATGGTGCCGCCCCTCCTGTGACTGCATGTGCTAACCTCACTGGCAGTGTGATAGCTTATTCAACTCCAGTACCACCACAAACACAGGAGTAATGCACGTGCCATGATGTCTCTAGGTAATAGATGTTTTCAGCTCTGTTAGTATCTTTTAAGACTACTGTCATATATGCGGTCTGTTGCTAATCAAAATGTCATTATCCAGCACATGACTACATATTACTTATTCGTAAACATTCCTTTTCAGTCCTGATTCTGCCATTTAACTGCAAAACCTTGGACAATTTAAGGTCTTTAAGCCTCAGGTTTTCTCATTTTCAGAATGATGGTAACCACTTTGCTCTCTCCAGGTGGCAAGAATTATTTGAAATTATATGCATAAAGTGCTTGCACAGTGTCTGGAACATTGTAAACTCTGTGGGAGTTTAGATTGTGGGAGATGTTTGCTTCTCCTTTCTCCCTTGGTTCACACTTACTCTCTTGTACCTAGAGCAAAAAACAATGCTGAGAGAATCTTTGCCTTAATGCCAGAGAAAAATGCACATTCCTACTGCACAATGATTCGAGGAATGGTGAAGGTAACATTTGTTTTATTTGTTTATTTTTGTTAATCATCACCTGAGGATATTTTTTCTATTGATTTTCAGAGAGAGTAGAAAGGAGGGAGGGAGGGGAAGAAAGAGAAACATTTATGTGAGAGAGTCACATTGATTGGCTGCCTCCCACATGCTCCCAGATTAGGGGCTGGGAACGAACCCACAACCCAGGTACATGCCCTTGACTGGGAATTGAACCCATGACCCTGCCGTGTGCAGTCTGATGCTCTAACCGCTGAGCATACCAGCCATGGCTGTCTTTGTATTTTTATCTTAATTTCCACTAAATCGGTTCCTCAGTCTCAGAACTATTGACAACTGGGCCAGACAGTCAGGTGTGGGACCTGTCCAATGCATTGTCATAGGGTGTTTTGTTGATGCCTGGCCTCCATTGCATGCCAGGGTACGTCCTCCCCCTCCCCTTGCAGAACACCTGCAGGCAGTGCTGGAACGGGACCTGGGAGACAGATGGCCACTTGCCAAGAGCCACTGCACCAGCATGAGTTTTATGAGAACTAGAGCTTCGTCTGTGTTCAGTGCTGTGTCCCCAAACCTCAGGCCAGGAGACATGCAGATATTTCTTGAATGTGAATGCATTTGTTGAAGCTTAAATTTTTTTTTTCCCTCTTCCAGCACCGAGCTCCTCTGCAGGCACTAAACTTGTATGCTGAATTATTAAACAACAGACTCCATGGTCAGTGTTTGGCAAACTCTCCTCTCCTTTCCTTCTTTCAAGAATCTGTAAAATCTTTGGGTCTTGATCCAATCATTGTGTCACTTTTAATCTTTCCCTGTGGTATTGATGCTTGAAACAGGAGTAGAGAGCCAGGAAAGAGTGCTTTTCTACTTTTGTGGACATGTCATAATGAACCAGGAGCCACCCATGCATGATCAGTTGGCCTTAAATTGAGTGATTTAGGAGTTAATCTTCACCCCCCCCCAATTTTTTTCTTTTACAGCCGATGTATACACCTTCAATTCATTGATTGAAGCAACAGCAGGGATGAATGAAAAATTTGATGAAAAGTGGAATAATATATTGGTAAGGAGGAGCTCTTGTGTCTTTACATAGGCCTGAAAGAGCCTTTGCTAGAAATACGCGGGATGGAGACAGCATTCATGAGCATCTTCGTGGCAGTCGCTGCTGGGCTCTCAGAGGGTGGCTCCTTGTTGATGCCTTCTGGCAACGCTGCTACCTGTTACCTGTGTCTGACAGAAGAAAGTTACTTTGTCCAGAGCATACAGCTAGAATTCAGGAAGACCAGGTTCCTTTATTCATTTATTTCCCATAATAGGTTTTTATTACAATAATAATGTATATTTGAAAAATTATCAGATAAGTTTAGTAAAAGTGAAATTGCTGGATTGGGTCAAAACATCTTTTATACCATACAACCCATTTAAAAAAGGAAAAAGGCACCGTCCAATTTTTAGTCTCCTTTTTTGCTTGAGTCTCAGATTCCCTGGCAGAGGGCTGAAGACAGTTGGACACCTTGATCAGGTGGAGGTGGGGTGACTGACACTGTTCCCACTCACTAATAGGTAATTCTTAAATTAGGGATATAGTAACCTGCTTTAGATATAGCCAGAGAGCCAAGTTCTTTTTTAGTATATAGTATTTCTTTATTGGGCAAGTTATCTACCCAGGCTTAAAAAATACTTGCTGCTTTTAATTCAACTAGGAGCTATTGAAACAAATGGTTGCACAGAAGGTGAAACCAAATCTACAGACTTTTAATACCATTCTGAAATGTCTTCGGAGATTTTATGCATTTGGAAAATTGCCAGCCTTGCAGACCTTCCGTGAAATGAAAGCCATCGGAATAGGTAAGGATGCGTCCTAGTGACCAAGATAGTGCTGATGAGAAGTTTCAGGTCCAGACAAGCAAAAAGGAAACTCAGTTCTTTTTTCCATTTACACAGTATGTAAGGATTTCCCTTTCCACCTGGTGCATGTAGTAAGCATTGATATGTTAGGAGTGCCCTTGTTGTCTCCATGTTCCTCATAGCAGACTACAACGATAATTTTGAAAGGCATTGGGGGTCAGAGGAGCTTCAGCTAAAGGAGCTAAAGTCTCAAGTTCTTACTTCTTCATTCTTAGTTCCCCTTGTCTCGACCACTGCTTTTATTAACACAGTTTGTCCTAAGGCAAGGTAGAGATAATACAGTTCAAAGGGTAGGGTATAGAAGCATTGTCAGATTGGGGAATAGCCTACAGCTGTTCAGGTGTTTGGCCAACAGGAGGCAATAACATGTAGATTAAGATGCCCTGAGCTGTCTGGCAGCAAACAATCATCCTATTCAGGTTTGGGGGAAGTGCCTTTTAGCTATTGCAACAGGTAATGACATATGTGACTCAGCCCTTGTTGAGTCACCAAGTTTCATCAACCTTTTGATAAAACTCTTCTTCTGGCACTTTTTATTTTATTTTTATTGATTTCAGAGAGGAAGGAAGAGGGGGAAGAGAGATAGAAACATCAATGATGCAAGAGAATCATTGAGCCCACAACCTGGGCATGTGCCCTGACCAGATATCGAACTGTGACCTCCTGGTTCATAGGTCGATGCACAACCACTGAGCCACACCAGCGGACTGCTTTAGTCTTTTTAAGTGAAGAATCATAATCCACAAGTACATTAGGGATAACATTTTAGTAATAGGTGTCTGGGCTCTCTAGAAGTAATTCAATCTTTATGATACCTCTCCACCTTTTCCTTAATCAGATTCGCTGGGAAATGTCTTTGTTCGAAAGAATAGAAATGTATCATCTTTTATTTAAATACCAACATCAATGTGTTTTTAGTTCATTATGCCTCAGTAAGTTATATTTTGGATAGCTGTGGTTGACTTATTTCTTTTTTTTTTCTGTGCACCTGAAATTGGAGAACCCTCACTTGCAACATATCACTATATTATTCAGCTGTTTTATCAACATGGTATGTATGACATTATGTTACATTAATTTATGTAGAAAATTGATCCAACGTACTTAAGTTTATGTGGTTAATTGTTGTAGGCTTTCTTCATGCATGTGAATTAAGAACAGAGAATTCATAGATTAATCTACAGTCTGAACAAAAATTCATGAAGGTAGTATCCTTTTTGTGATGAAATGTAAAATGAGCGGGAAAGAAGGGGTCATTAAGTGTGTTCACAGGGTTGGTGTACAATTAGAAATGATCAGAAGGTACTTTAGTTGGGAGTACCTTTTGCTCTCCAATGTAATAGCCACTATTACGTGTAGCTATTTAATTAAAATTAAATCAGGTTTAACATTCCATTGTTACTGAGCATCAGTGCTCAGCAGCCACATGTGACTGCTGACTAGTTTGTCCAGTGACACAGATAGAGACTATTTTCATCTTTGCAGGAAGTTGTGGGACAGTGCTGCCCACAATAACCTTGATCGTATTTTGAAGTCTTTTGTGGGAGACTCTTGAGGCTCCATTTGCCACCTACTTTTAGGTCAGCCAGTCCCTGTTGGGAGCTGTGTGCTCTGTTGAATGGACAAGGAGCAAGGCACACCTGAGTTGAAATTTCACCTCTAGCATCTACCAGCTCTGTCTGAAGGCCCTGGACACCTTCCTTTGGTAATACTATCAGGTGTAATGACTAAATGAATTGTGCACATTGTCTAGTCCCAGGCTTGGGGGCACATAGTAAGCACTATGTCTGTTGGTTCTTATTCATTTGCCCCAATTGAGAAAGAACCTGGGTTCAGAAATGATAGTTCTAGTCCTCTCCTGCAATAGATTTTATATATAAAAAACAACAGAAGAGCTTCATTGTCTGTATTTTGGAAGGCTAATTTTTTTAGAATATATTTTAATTCTAGATTTCAGAGAGGAAGGGAGAGAGAGATGGAAACATCAATAATGAGAATCTTTGATTGGCTGCCTCCTGCACGCCCCCTACTGGGGATCGAGCCCACAACCTGGGCATGTGCCCTTGACTGGAATTGAACCCAGGACCCTTCAGTCCACAGACTGACGCATTATCTGCTGAGCCAAACCAGCTAGGGCTGGAGGGCTAATTTAACAAAATTTGCATCCTCACCTAAAAAGAAGTTTGATATCTTTTAGGGTGGAGGGAACAGGTAACTGACTTTACATTGGAAATAGGTAAGCAGTTTCCATAATCATTGTATCTTCTAAAATTTCACTCAACCTTGGTGACATGGTAGTGGAACTGACCCTAGAGCCTCTCCATTCCTCAGTACCATCACTTATTGCCCTGGTTCAGTTGTTCACCAAGGTCAGTGGTACTGATGCTTCCTAAGCAACACCCATGACCATGGGGGTAGTGTAAAGTGGGGGTGTCAAGTTATCTTCCTTTTTCCCCAGTTTGTATTAAGTATGTCATTTGGCTGTCTGCAGTAACGATTTCTAGGAATTTATCCAAAGGAGAAAGCTTAAAATATTGAAGCAATAATAAGAAAATATATTATCACCTAATGTGTAAAGTACTTAAGCTTGCTAGTAAGTGGAAACATGCTTGAGGGAATTTAAAAAATACATCTGTGCCCAAGCCAGTTTGGATCGGTGGATACAACGTCAGCCTGCAGACTGAAGGGTCCCAGGTTCGATTCCGGTCAAGGGCATGTACCTTGATTGTGGGCACATCCCCAGTAGGGGTGTGCAGGAAGCAGCTGATCGATGTTCCTCTCTCATCAATGTTTCTCTCTATCCCTATCCCTTCCTCTCTGTAAAAAATAAATAAAATACATTTTTTTTTAAAAAGACATCTGTGCTGTCATTAAAACTATTATCACTTGCATGTAGATAAGGTAAGGAAGGAAATGTGTATAGAGTGTGACATATTTGGGAATATTGCACCTGTAGTAAAGGTGCATTTTCTGACCCATTAGTACTCGGGTCATGTGATTTTAAAGATCTGCCCACATCCATTAACTGTAGTTTTCTTTTTCTTGGACTTGTCATCCTGATTATACCTAAAAGGAACACAAAATGATGACTCGCGAAAGCCATGTTTGTGTTCTAACTAAGTATGTTCTCTCGGTGAAGGTGTGTCTGTGTGTGTATGTCCATCTGTCTCCACCTCAGTGAACATTAAGCTGTGACTCTTCGTTGAAGTGGGGACAGACAGAGGGAAATGTCTCTGTCAGGAGCACAGGGACAAAGACCTGTGACTGTCCCAGACCTGATGGAACGTTTCACTCTGTGGGCACTTTTGTTCCTTTAGCAGCAGGAGCCCTGGTCACCCTGGTGCTCAGAGTCCTGCAGGTGGCGCAGGAAGTGGACTCGTGATAAAACCCATTTGCTTTCTTGTTCTGCAGAAAACCCGAAAGGCTCCTCCCTGGTGATCTATGACATCATGAACGAAATCGTGGGAAAGAAGTTCACGCCACAGGACCCGGATGATGGTATGTCCAAGAACTTGCTTTCTGACTGTGGTGACCAGAGGCCTTTTGCGGAGACAGGGTTTCCCTGAGCTCAGTCATGTTTTGGGTCCTTATTCAGAGAAAGCCACATTATATGTACACTTTGCTGTGTGTTTCCTCCCCACTTGCGTTTTTATTCCTTCAGGTTTATCTTATACACTAGAGGCCCGTCGCACAATATTCATGAAAGAATAAGCCCCTGGCTTCACTCACAGCCACCCGGGAACTGGCAAGTCCCCGCTCCCTGGCTGCCTGGGAGCCGGCTAGTCCCCGCCTCCCGGCCGCCTGGGAACCAGCACATCCCTGCTCCTGGGCCGCCTGGAGCCGGCATGTCCCCACTCCCCGGCCACCTGGGAGCCAGCACGTCCCCACTCCTGGGCCGCCCGGAGCCGGCAACTCCTCACTTCTGTCTGGAGTACCACTCCAGTAGCTCCCTCCGCTGCTCCCTTTCCCCTCATAGCAGGCTTCACACTGCTCTATGCCTGCATATGCAAATTAAACTCCATCTTTGTTGGGTTAATTTGCATACTCACTCTGATTGGCTGTGGGCATAGTGGAGTGATGGTTAATTTGCATGTTTCTCTTTTATTAGGTAAGATTGCTGCCACGATTTTTATTAATGATTGAAAATACATTTTATCTAACATAATCAAGGCTCTTCTGAATTTTGATTTTCAGATATGTTTTTTCAGTCAGCCATGAAAGTTGTAAGTACCATTTGTTGTTTGTTACTTAACTTTTTCTTTTAACCCATTTCCTAAATTCATCTGTGATTGGAGTGGGTGGGAGAGACTTCTACCTGATTCTTTTTCTTCCTTACTTTTTTATTAAAAAAAATATATTTTTATTCATTTCAGAAAAGAAGGGTGAGGGGAGAAAGGAATAGAAACATCAGTGATGAGAGAGAATCATTGACCGGCTGCCTCCTGTACGCCCCCTACTGGGGATCAAGCCCACAGCCCAGGCATGTGCCCTTGTCTAGAATCGAACCATGACCTCCTGGTTCATGGGTCAATGCTCAACCGTTGAGCCACACCTGCCAGGCCTGTTGATGTCTTTAGCTCTTCCTTTTTCTAAAATCTACTAAATCACATTATATCTCAACCTTTTGTTTATTGTATTCTTGTCTTTTGTCTTTTTTCACACCTTTGTTCAGATAGGTTTTAGAGTATTTCATATTTGCCTGTTGGTAACATCTTACGTTGATGGTGGTTGTTATTATTTTCTCATTTTATCCTGCCAATATAGTAAAAACTTCAGGCAGCTTCAGAATAAATAGCATATCCTGTTCCCTGAGGAGCATTGCTTCACAGTTTAGTGTGTGTCCCTCTAGGCTTTTCCTCCGTATGCAGAGAGTACACACAGGCACATTTCCATGGTGCTGTGTTTGTTCATAGCAGTTCAGTGTTTCATAGGAGGAAAGGACCAGTTTACTTAACTCTCTTCCTGTGCTGGGTTTGGAGTCATTTCAGGGGGTTTTTGCTTGTACTGACTGAGCACCCCATCTGTCTCTCACGGGACCTTGTGTTTTTATAGGATTGATTTCTAAAGATATAATTACTAGGTCAAAATCATTTTGCTTTAAATTTCATAGAACTTGGGGGTTGGTTTAGTTTCCCCCTTCCCCCAATTTCTTTTATCTCATTTGGTGTCAACCAGTAATATGTTGAATCAGCATAAATGTTCCCACATGTAACTATACCTTTTTTTAATGTAATGAGCGGTGTTTGGCTGCTAGCAATCTCTAAGAGTGATGCTTATTACCTACAAATTTTCAGTGCTCCTCTCTCAAAGATCTAGAACTTGCTTACCAAGTACATGGCCTTTTAAACACTGGAGACAACCGGAAATTCATTGGACCCGATCATCGGCGTAATTTCTATTAGTAAGTGTGGTGATCTGTATCCTTTGGCATTGTTGGAGCACCTTCGTGCAACCTTTAGGTGAATCTGCGAGTGGGAGACTGGTGGTGGCCCTCCCTGTACATTTCTGATTTCAGGCAGCACGGCCCTGACAAAACAGTACATGTGGGTGGAGCCCTGGGAAGTTTAAACAGTGGGAAAGCTGGTGGCCGCACTGAGTTCCTTTGTAACATTAAACATAGCTTTTTCCCGTATGCCCTATTTTATATTTTTTAACTTTACAGCAGTGACGGTCCCAAAATATTTCATCAGTCTTTTCCTTCCTTTAAACCTCACCTGAGGATATGTTTTTATTGATTTGAGAGAGGAGAAAAACATTGATCTGAGAGAAACATGGATCGGTTGTCTCCTGTAGCACCCCGACTGGGAATCGAACCCACAACCTTTTGGTGTACGGGACAATGCTCCAACCAACTGAGCCACCCGGCCAGGACACAATGAGGCTTCTTAAATGGATTTTCTTTTAGGCAGATAAAAACAAGAACTTAAGGAATTGGCTTGTTACTAGGTGTGTGGTTGATTGTCTTCTGTATACCCAAACCCGTTATTCACACTGAATCTTTAAAGTGAATATGATACTGTCCACTACCCATGAGCCTCTAAGAGTCCGAGAGGTGGCAGTCGTGAGGGCCAGTGGGGGTAAGTGGTATTCATGGGGAAGGCCAGACAGCAGTTAGCAACTCCTGGGTGAAGCATGGGCCCATGTTACTTGGAGTTTTTTTTAATTTGTCAATTGTAAATTCTGTGTCACACATTCTCATACAATGATGCTGTAATTTAATCGTTCTACTCTTGCTAGGGATTTTAGACTAAACATACCTTTTCCTTCATTGCAGTTCCAAGTTCTTCAGTTTGCTTTGTCTCATGGAACAAATTGATGTCACCTTGAAATGGTATAAGGACCTGATACCTTCGGTAAGATGATTCATGACTTCTCATGGGTCATTGTATATGTCTTTTTTGTTATCTTTGCTGATTAATACTTTTAAATGTATTTGTATTTCTCTTAACCAGGTCTTCTTCCCCCATTCCCAAGCATTGATCGATCTGCTCCAAGCACTGGATGTGGCCAACAGGCTGGACATGATTCCTCAGGTTTGGAAAGGTCAGTTCAGCTGTGTGTCCAGACCTATCTCACATCCTTGTCCTGCATTTTGATTAACAAACATGTTAACATTGTTAGGGATGGAAACTTCCATTTTTAATGAAATTGAATATATTAGTTATTTTATTTCAAGATCACTTGCTTATGTTGCATATTAAATTGCATGAGTAAAAATATTTTTTAAATTGCCTAAATTAGTTCCTTAGCGACAGGAAAAGGCTAGGTTTTGTGTACCTGTTGTGTGATATGACAAAGATTAGAATCCATGCTAATTATGTAGTACACCCTAAAAGTAAATGCAGGTTTCAAACCCCAAGGCCTGTTCCCTATCTACCATATTTCTTTTCATCACTGGTTCGCTTGCTAGGCAGACAGTGATACTTAAGTTTCTAGGAAACAGCCCTGACTCTGTGTGTGGGGGGCGGGGGGAGGGGAAGGGGGAGGATATGTGTATGAACTGGCTACAAAAGATGCTAATCATAAAGTAAGTTTCTATCTGCCTCAAGTTTCCATGTCTGAGACACTGAGGCTATAGCCCTGCTCTTCTGCTTCATAAGCCTGCACTAATGATTATATATAAAAGGTCACTGGAGATTCTCAAATGCTGTAAAACAGGATCTTGCCATTTAGAGCTGGTGCAGCTCAAGTGTGGTGTGCCTGCTATGTTAACACTTGGCCAGGAGCAGGCATAGCTTTCGCTGGTCTTTTATCCACTGTTAACACTGATCAGCTGCTAGTTTTCTGCATTTCTTTCCTGAAATAAACCTGGAATAGATCATGTCAGCTGTTACCCACTGAAAGTATGGGTGACAGCTGACAATAGGTAAAGGTCCGCCGGAGAGGACTGGCTGTACATGATGGTGATCACTTCCCTCTGCATTCCTTTTTTGTTTCCAGATAGTAAAGAATATGGTCACGCTTTCCGCAGCGACCTGAAAGAAGAGATTCTGATGCTGATGGCCAGGGATCGGCAGCCAGCAGAGGTAGGTGTGTGCCCGTTTCATGTCAGCATGGAGGTATGCTAACAGTATGTCCTCTGACACTGAGGGCCCTGGAGAGGGGTACCTTCCCTGGCTCCATCTGACATTGTGGTGAATTCTGCCATCTACACCCAGGTTTGAATTATACACCTAAACTTACCCAGCCATTAGCAGAACACCATTTCTATAAGCCACTCTTGTTCCTGTTGTCCAGAGCAAGCAACATGAAAGTGGCTTCTTTCTGTCCTGGCGGTAGCAGCTCGCATGAAACTAGAATGTCTGTCTAGAAAGAAGGCCCTGGCTTACCCCAGGGCAGGCGCTTTATTTTTTCCATGTTACTTGTGTGCTACGGATGTGATGTGTTCAAATGGTCAGGTGCACTGCTCAGACGCTGTTCTTGGTCCTGTGGAGTCTCTTGAACTTCAGTTCTCATCAAACCAGTTAGCAGTTCTGACTGTGCAGCCTTTCTTTCAGCTTCAGGAGGCATTCGCTGACTGCGCCACGGACATCAAGTCTACTTTCGAAAGTCAGAATGCCAGGCAGACTGCTCCGCACTGGCCAGCCAGTGTTCTGCACTGCATAGCTGTCCTCTTCCTCCGGGCCGGGAGGACCCAGGATGCCTGGTGAGTCCAGTCCCACGCGTGTCAGCCAGAAGCACTGTACTTGGATCGCAGCGGACACTTACCCTGGTCAGGAGAGTCTCAGATTTGGCTGTATGATGTATTGTTTATCAGGAGTCAAATGGGTTTTCTATGGGAACTTGCAAAAAAACTGAAAAGCAAACTTTTGGAAGAAGACCTCTCACTATATGTGATTAAGAGAGGACAGACAGAGGGCTAATTTTTTTTCCATTATAACCTGTCTGGCAAATAAGTCACTTGTCTGTTCACTTCAATAGAGTAAAGTGATCAAAGAATTTTATTTTTTAAAGTGTTTTGGGCATTTGGTTTATTCAAGTATTTCACTTGTGGGTGCTCGCCCACGACCCAGCTTAAAATATAGACTGTGGACTTGGATTTCAGGACAGTGGCATTTACCAGGATGTGTTGAACATGCCTTGACCAGAGCCCGCCTTTGCTCTGTGCCACAGTAATTTCAGTGTTTGTGCTTGGAGACCTTCTGCGGAGGAGTCAGTAGAAGAATCCTATGTAGGGGCCATCCCCATTGGATGGGAATGTTAGTTCTGAGAGTTAGTGAGAGGCATACTGTGTGCACTGCTTCAGCACAAGAAAGAAACATAATGTGAACACAGTTCACCATCTCCAGGAAAAGCTGGGGAAGGCTTACTGCCTCCACGGTTTTAGGACAGTGGATCACGCACATGACCTCGCTGCTGCTAGTCAGAAACTGACGCTCGGATTTGTGACCTCAGGCAGGTTGAGACACACTTGTCATGAATCAGGCTGTGATGATTGGCGCAGGGGTACGGACCTCAGCTGAGTCATGGGAGCTGAATGTATGTGTTTCTCCTCCATCCTGCGTGTGGCAGGGTGGTGGCGAGCATGTACATGAGACATGCCTCGATCTGAGCCTGCTCTTCATACGTAATTTTAGAATACACAGAGCTCTTACTGGATGGCAAGAGAGGAAAGAGGTCACACTCTAGTGCATCCCTGTCTTCTAGCTGCCTGTAGGATGCATCCCCTCCCTGGAGGGCTGCAGGGGTCTTCCTGGAGATCATACCCCACAGTTCTCTCCGGCAACAGACTTACCTGTGAAACTTGTCAGGTACACACATGAGGTTTGGGAGGAAGCCGTTGAGGCACCTGAGGTGAGTGATGGACAGACAGGGCCGGAGCCATGGAGCTCACAGATTTGCACCTGCAGAGCTTCCCCTGCAGGTGGAAGGACAGCTCATCTCTGAGGACTGCCTTCAGTTCCGCAGCCTTCATAGCCTTTCTCTTCCTCTCCAACAGGAAAATGCTGGGGCTTTTCAGGAAGCATAATAAGATCCCTCGGTAAGTTGAAGATAACAGGCCTGCCTGCCTAGGTCCATCCTCAGATGGGCTTAACTTCGTGGGATGATTGGAATTTCTTCACGTACCTCAGCCGTAGCAGTTGGGTGCTCTGCTGATAGGCAACCAAATGGTTAGGTCGCTCTCACCCTCCAGGCAGGCGCAGGTTTATTGCCTGTGATCAGTGGTCACAGCACTGGGGCGACATTGACCAGACCCCCAGGAAAGGCAGAGAGCCTATTCATTTTCTCTTTGGCCCGTTAACATGAGACTTCATGCAACTTTGCCTCCAAAGCTCTAGTTGAGGATTTTGATTGTACTTTCTAAGATGCTGGATTCTGCAGGTACAGCTGTGAGTGGGTGATTAGGGTTCACTTGAGGAATGTTGACATCCTGCCTTTCCTTTGCAGGAGCGAGCTGCTGAATGAGTTTATGGACAGTGCGAAAGCATCCAACAGCCCTGCCCAGGCCATTGAGATAGTGCAGCTGGCGAGTGCCTTCAGCTTACCTGTTTGTGAGGGCCTCACCCAGAGAGTGATGGCTGACTTTGCACTCAGCCAGGAGCAAAAGTAAGTGGCTACTGTATTGGCCCCATGAGGGGACATTATCGGGATGGAGCAGACCATTCAAATGGTTAAATCTGAATCTGCCCGTTCAAATGTGTATAGCTTTCTACCCCCTTGGTTTCTTTTCTTTGCAAAGCATCAGCAAGTGTTGATTTAACAATAGCCTCAGTGTTGTACGGGTCAGGGAGACCTGTAGATTTACTGTAGGACCCTTTTCCTTTGTGAATATGGTTTAGTGAAGCAGCAGAATTCCCCGGCCCCAAGACTGAATTGCAGTGTTAACGCGTTTATTTTCCTTACAGGGAAGCCTTGGGGCACCCGACTGCCTGTGACAGCGATAGTGACAGCAGCAGTGACAGCGACAGTGACATCAGTGGAGGCAAATAAAAGTGGGCCAGTCAGGAAGCTGTGGCCTAGCATAGCATGTTAACATTTAACCAGGATATGAATGAAACAAGAAAATAGGTTTGGTGAACTTTGAAATACAATTGCTACAACACTAACCTATTTAAAGGTTATATTCTGTATTTGATACTTACCAAAGCATTCATTCAAGGTTATGGTTTAAACAGAAGCAGCACTACCATTTTCAGTTCTTTGGATCCACATTGTGAGGTGCATAGCTCCTGATTGCAGCATCTCTGCACACCTGTGGGGCCTGCCTGCCAACCTGACACTGCTTCATCAGTGTGGTTCATTTGCCCCTGTACTGAACTTGAGCTTCTGTCAGCTGATGCTGTGACGCTTGTACTTCCTTATCTTAGCGGAGGTGTCTAAAGGTGGTTTGCCTACAATTATATCACTTTTGATACTGGGTTAATAATATCCCAATTATTGGATATTATATGGGGGAAAACTGTGCATCTTAGAATCAATTAAATGACAATGGCAAGAGTTTAGGCTGCACGGCTGGGAAAATGAAGGCTGTAAATAAATAACCAATGTCCTTGTGTATGCATTTCCATCATTGTTATATAGCCTTTGCCAGTCTTCCCCAGGATGGGCTTGGCACAAGAGTGTTCCATCCCCCCCTTCTCTCCTGTCCTCGTTTTGTCTGGGCACCTTAGGCTGTGCTGTAATCACAATGTCCAAAAGGCTTGTCCTGCCCTAGCCGATTTGGCTTGGTGGGTAGCACGTTGGCCTGTGGACCAAAGGGTCCCAGGTTCGATTCTGGTCAAGGGCACATGCCTGGGTTGCAGGCTTGGTCCAGTGTGCAGGAGGCAGCCAATAAATCAATGATTCTCAACATTGATGTTTCCATCTCTCCCTCTCCCTCTCTGAAATAAATAAATGGGCTTGTCCTGACAAGCAGATTGAAATCTCTTAACATGATTGTGTGTTGCTGTAATCAAGTTAGGCTTGCCTCTACACTTCTAGCATCTGTCTCTTACCATCATGACTTTGAAATGTGGAGTTCTCGCAGGTGAGCACCTTCATGCTTACCCTCCACGACTGCCATTCATAGGCACTGCACTGTATTCCTGTCTGATCCCAACTCGACCATCCTCACTAGGCCAGGAACGGTTCCTGTCCTCAGGAACCTAAGCGTTGGCTCGTGTTTTCTCCTAGAATGTCAGTTTAAGACATCTAATTGAGGGATGGGGTGGGGGTTAAATGTATATACATGGGGGGGGGCACCCTAAGTTTCTAGTGCCTTTCAATCACTAGAACAATCTACTTCTATAAATGTATTTGGCATTTTGGCTGGTACATCACTCTTGAGTTTGACCAGCAGGAATGAATTTACCACCAAGAACCCTTGGATTTCTGGGACCCAACTCACAGCCCGGAACTGAGTGCACAGGACTTCCTACCTCTGCTGTTGCTGCTTCCCAAAGAAATTTTCTATACGTACAAGCTAGAAATGATACTTTTTGAAAAGGGATAAGCTACTCAGTTTTCATCTGTTTTATTCAGTTTGCTCCAGGGGCAAAATCAATAATAGGGATCACAAACATCATTTTGATTGGCTCACAAGCCTGATCAGTAAAACCTGAAAAACGGAAAATGTTATTACACAAGTTGCAAAGAAAGTACTCCTGGAGTTCACTGACATGATAGCAAGTCGAAATAATATAAATGCAACAGGTGTTAACATTTAGATCAGTATTTGTAGCCTGCCCCATTCTAGACAATTCTGGGACCCTGCTGCTAACCCTTCATGTATTACTGTTGACTTCCTCTGACAAAACTTCTAGGCCTTACTCTTGCTGCACTCGAGTGGTTCCTATTCCTACAGCGCTGGCGTATGCTGTCAGGATTTCCACTATCTGTTTAGTTTCTAGAGTCATCCGGGCTTCCTTCAGCCAGTCCTGCGCCACTCGTCTGGACTCCCCTTTCAGCTGATTGACAAACTTCGCCGCCAGCTCCAGGTCACCATGCTCAATGCAATAGGAGGCATATGACAGTAACTTAAATGTGTTTATATCCTCAGGGGAGAGCTCCACTGGTGGCTTCAGTTGCTGAGGCGGGAATAAGAGCAGGGACTGCAAGTAGGAGAGGAAGTATTGGTATAAGCTATTTCTGGTTTCATCAATCATTGCTACTCTCCGGGCCAGTTTTTGGACAGCATAGAAACGGGCTCTAAGGGTCTCTTCACTGTACACCCCACGGGTCAGGGACTCTGGAGGGATCGCTGCGGTTAAAGTTTGGGCAAATTCACTATCAGAGCAGGTGGCTCTGATGGCCTCAACGGCACTACCCAGCGGGACAGTGGGCAGTTCTGCAGATGCCGTCTTCATGCTGTACTTGAGTGCCTCTACCGAGAGCCAGAGTTGGTGGGCTTTTCTGGCCTCCTCTTCAGCAACTGCGTGACCTATGAAGAAAACAAAGGCAAAGAAAAACATTTTTCTTTCCACTCGACTAATGTCCTCATACATGCAGAGCGATGATGTACCTTCAATAAGCTAAATCCACACATGGGGAAGATGGGGCCACAAAGCCTCCTCCAAGCCACCCACCACTTATTTCTGGAGTGTTCTTTCCTGGCTGGCCTCTTCAGGGGAGGCAATGAGCCATGACAATTGGGTGAGGACTTGTTTTTCCTAAGGCCCTGGAGAAAACTAAGATGTACGTGCATAAGCACAGCCCAGTCTCCTTTCTGTGACATCCAGGACAGTGCATGGCATCTAATTCAGATGTTTATCTGTAGAAATGTTTAAGAAGAAAACATTTAAATTAGGCTAAGGCCACCAAAAACCTCCCAAAAAGGGTTGGAAGACTTCAAATATACTTAATGGACTACATATCTGACAAAAAACTTGCATAACACCCCAAAGAAACCCATTTTACGAACATCTTCATTGTTAAGATTTCCCTTTCAATGTGGTACATGGAGGCCTCAGCATAACTACTGTCCATTTGGTGGGTAGGACCAGCACATCACCACGACCAGATAACGCAACAGGGCTGGAGGCAGGTCAGCACAGCCTGGAGGCAAGCACGTGATCACACTGACCCTTTTTCTCCATCAGGACATGTGTGACACAACCAAAGTGTGTTGGGTAAACTGCCTCGTAAATGGTGAGCTCATGTCTGTCAACTTATTTTAATTTTCAGATTCTTTTAAATTTCCTCTCACAATGCTCTATGTTCCAAATTTACCAGATCTGGGGCTAATTTTCTAACAAATGAATAAAGTTTATTACAGTGACCTCATCTTGTGTGCCCTCATGTCGATGCATATGTCCCACTACCCTCATAACGATCTAAAAGGCCCAAGGACTCACTCTGAACGGCCTGTTCGATTCCTCTCAGTCTGGCATAGGCAGTGTTTATATCCAGAGTAAAGTTGTCAACTTGTTCCTGACTGAGCCGACGGAACTCTAATTCTTGTTCGGCAAGTTTTTCAGACAGGTCCTAAAGTAAAATATAAACAGTGTACAGAAGAGTCGATGCTTCCACAATGCACATCACTTACTGGGACACTAAAGTCTTCCAGCAACTGCTTGCTTATCTCCAAAAGCAAAGGTGGCCTTGAAGTCTCAAAGTAGTTGTCATGAAACGCCTATATTATGTGTTCTCAAAATTTCCTAAAACTCCTAATCCGTAACTTTATACAAATGTACTAATGAAAGCTAACATTAGAGGAGGCAGACTAGCAGAAGAAAGAGGCTATGAAAATGAGAAAATAGTTTAGAAAGTAATTGTACTGCCACAGAAATATAATAAATAACTTGTATTCAATATCCTCTATATTATAAAGGACTTGAGCAGAAACTAATTGTGATTAAAGGTATCCTAATGATTTCCAAACTTAACCTTTCTGGGAGGTTTCCTCAAATATAAAAATCTAGGAACTACCACACAATCAGGAGTTTATGGGGTGAAGCAGTGTCAATTCCCTCACAGTGTCCTACTTTCTAAAAGGTATCACAATCAGATGTCCCTTTTGTCTGACGACTGGTTCTGCCTGATGGTCTGCCTTGAGCACCACTGCATCCTAGCACATAGCAGGCACTGCCTTGCACGGAGCTGGCTGAATGGACTCATTGTAAAGTATTAGTGTCTGCATTCCTAAAACCCCTTGTACTAACTCTCCTTAAAGCTCTGAAGGCTCCAAATGACAGGACAGATATAAAATACATGTGATTAATAACAAAGGTACACTTTTATGTGAAAAGGAGTTTTGCAATATACAAAAGCCCCACTCCAAGGGTAGTACCATTAGCAATCTTCCCCCAGTCTTACATATCCTCAGAGGGAATGCCATTCAAAGCATGTTAAAAGGAAAGGAGAGCCCCAGCCGGGTGGCTCAGTTGCTTGTAGTGTTGTCCCATACACCAAAAGGCTGCGGGTTCGATCCTGTCAAGGGCATGTATGGGAGGCAACCAATTGATGTTTCTCAACTCCTCCTTCCCCTCTCTCTAAAGTCAATACACATATCTTCGGGTGAGGGTTAAAAATACTGTATATAAATAGCCCAGCCAGTGTGGGTCAGTGGTTGAGTGTCAAACCTATGAACCAGGAGGTCATGGTTCGATTCCCTGTCAGGACATATGCCCGGGTTGCAGGCTAGATCCCCAGTAGGGGGTGTGCAGGAGGCAGCCGATCAATGGTTCTCACTCATCATTGATGTTTCTCCCCTTCTCCCTTTCTAAAGTCAATAAAAATATATTTAAAATATATACATATATATGTAAATAAAGGAGAGATCGCTATAAACGGCAAGGGGGAAGGGGAGCCAATGTTTTACAAGAGGTCCTCACCTGTTGGAATTCTTGTTTCAGTTCCTGTTCCTGCACCCTGAGGACATCTTGTAAGTGATCAGTGTGCGCAGCAGTCTGTCGGCGGAGCTGGGTTCTCATTTCATTCTCCATGGCATCTCTGACTTCCTCTACCTGTGAAACCAAACAGTAATGATTAGTCCCCAGTTCTCCACTTACGCTCTTAGAAGAGAAGACTAGTAACCATGGTGACAGAAGCCTCCAGGTCCTGGTCCCTGGTGATATGCCACACAAGCCTACACATCTTTACTAGTACTTCTATTTCTTATCTGAATCAGAAAGCTGAACGCTGAAAGGCAACTCAAACAAGGTCACACAGTTGTGGCAAAAATCTAATTTCAAACAGTAGTCTCTCTGGCTCCAAGTTTGTGTTTCTTCCATATCACCAGGCTGCCTCCTGTACAAAGCCAACACTGTCATTTCCCTAATCACAAACTCCCCTTGAGAATGAACAAATTCCAGATCATAGGGGAAAAAAATCACTACAGTGACTTGGGATCAAACACAGCTTCATCACAACCATGTGTGTGACCCTAGGGAAATGATGTATCTCCTCAAGTCTTCGTTTTCTCATCTGTGAATAATAACACCCACTGTGAAAAACTGTTAAGAAAATTAATATCTGGCAGTTGCTGAACACGCTTTCTTTTAAACAAAGAAAACTGCTTATTTTATATTAATTTAGATTCAACGTGGGCCAAATCAAACCAAACTATGAAAAGCCCTGCCTAACCATTAGCTCTGGGTCATGTTACAAGTTATTTAATGCTGATTACCTACAATTCATTAACTGGCTTATTCTCAGAAACAATATAATAAATGAATCCATTTAGTGTATAAATATTTATGGAGAGGGAGCCCTGTGCAGGCAGTGCCTACTATATGCTTAGATGCAGTGGTATTCAGGCAATCAGACAATAAACTAAATGAACATCTTAAACTGTGATACTTGTTTTTAAGAAAATAGGGCAACATAAGAGAGAGAAATATAGAGGCTCTACTTTAGATTGAAGGAGTTGCCGAGGTGACACCCAAGCTTGGAAGAAAGGTTTAAAGAGAGGAACCTGAACAAGATACCAGGCAGAGCAAAGACCCCAGGGAAAACGATGTAGTCAAGGGACCACTCACAAAAAACAAAAAACAAATGGGGACCCCTGGTAAGTAAGGGAAGTAGGGTAGTGTGGCTCACAGCAAACAGGAATAAGTTCAAGAGGCCTTGTTGATACAGGTTAAGAGTCTGGATTTCATACTAAATGCAGGCAGTCAGTGAAGGGTTTTCAGCAGCCTGGTGTCCGATCAGAATGTTTTCTAATGACTACTAGCCTGTGTAAACAGACATAGAAAGATGGGTATGAAAACATGGAACCTCTCAAGATGACACTCTGGACAACAGTGGTAGGAATAAAGAATGAGAAAGTGAAGAGATCTGGGATTTATTTGGATGGAGATCTGGTAGGATCTGTCGATGGACTGGATGTGCAATTGGTGGAGGAACGACTAAGCATGATTTTTTTTTAAATGTATTTTATTGATTTTTTACAGCGAGGGAAAGGAATAGAGAGTTAAAAACATTGATGAGAGAGAAACATCGATCAGCTGCCTCCTACACACCTCCTACTGGGGATGTGCCCACAAACCAAGGTACGTGCCCTTTACCAGAATCGAACCTGGGACCCTTCAGTCCGTAGGTCTACGCTCTATCCACTGAGCCAAACCAGTTTGGGCTGACTGCCTGCTTGAGCAACTGGGCAGGTGTACGTTCATTTAGAAAAAAGCAAGCTGAGGGAGGAGCTGGGAGACTGACTGGAGAAAATCAAGAAATTTGTTGCGAATATACTGAGTCTGAAATGTCAGAATCCAGTAGGAGACAACAAGTGGGCTGCTCTCAGGCAACTAGAAGGCAAGGCAAATATTGGAGCTAGCAACATAAATGTCTCAGGTGACAGGTAATGCTTACACTTCAAAGCCACAGGACTAGTTAAGAACACCTGGAGACAGATTAGATGGGTAGGTTTCAGAACCAATGCCAATGCATACCAATATCTGAGAGGCTGAGCAAAGGAGGCCAAGGAGTGGCCAGCAAGGTGGGAGCAAGGCCAGAAGAATGTGGTTCTAGTGGAGGAGGGAAGAAAGAGTTCCAAGGAGGAGGGAGTGGTCAGCTGTGCAGCTGAAAGGACACAAAGGTAGTATGCATAGTCAGGTTCCCAAATCAGCCTTTAGACCCCTATTTAACACATGATGTACCCAAACAGAAAACTAAAGAGCAATTCCACCCACTCTTAACCACCAACTACTTAAAAACACTGGCAGAGCAAAATATACTCAGAACCTAACAGATTCTCCCAGTACTGCTTTAAGGGGCAGAGGCTGCCTGGGAAAAGGTGAGCTAGATAACCCTAGTACCAGCAGCTTGTTACACTTCTGCACCTGCTCCACATAAAGGCACTCTGCCAGCTACTCTTTTCCTGGAAGTCCCGACTACAACAAGGATCAAAGCTCCATTCAAGAGCTGGGTTGGTATGACTTACATGTAGTATTTTAGTCAGTGACTGCTGCTATTATCTCGAGAGATAGATAATCAAGTTAGATTCACTTTAAATGCTAGGCAATCACGCCCTAGCTGGTTTGGTTCAGTCAGTGGTCGGCAAACTCATTAGTCAACAGAGCCAGGTATCAACAGTACAATTGAAATTTCTTTTGAGAGCCGAAAACCGACTTCTGCGCATGGGCCACGACGTTTCAATCGCACTGTACGTGCGTGCCCGCACGTGGTATTTTGTGGAAGAGCCACACTCAAGGGGCCAAAGAGCCGCATGTGGCTCGCGAGCCACGGTTTGCTGACCACTGGGTTCAGTGGATAGAGCACCAGCCTGTGGACCGAAGGGTGCCAGGCTCGATTCCAGTCAAGGGCACATGCCCTGGTTGGGGGCTAAATCTCCAGTGGGAGGTGTGCAGGAGGCAGCCAATCAATGATTTTCTCTCATCACTGATGTTTCTATCTCTCCCTCTCCCTTCCTCTCTGAAATCAATAAAAATTATTTTTTAAAAATATTAGGCAATCGTAGAAGTGTTCCTTCTACCTTTCTGTCTTGTTCAGCCTGTATCTCACTCCTGTGGTGTTCCAATGCTTTTGCCACTGCAGAGTCAAATGCCCGCTTTTCTTCCCGCTTCTGTTTCTCCAAGGCTAACGCAATGTGCTGCTTCTCCGTGGCTTTCTGCTCTGCGAGCTCTCTGTTTAGTTGGTCAATGCGACGATGTGCATGAGCAACCAGGGAGTTCAGGTCATCGGTAGATAGCTTGTCAGCTAAACAGAAAACCACAATAAAATGTTAATTATTTCACCCAAACTACATATCTACAAGGTAACTTGTTTCAACTGGTTATAAAATTTAACTTTAACAACTGTAAAGAAAAGCAAAGAGTAGCTAACATTTGAAAAGAGATTTAGATTCTCCAGTGCAGTCAGAAATTCATAGCTCATGACCAACGACTAAGGTGTTTTCAATCCCAAGCAAAGTAATTTTGGTCAGCTTTCAAGTATATATTAAGTTCTTTTCCAGGAACCCAAATTAACACTTCTAATCTGAACTAATTATAAATTGGCTTAATAGCTCACCATAATTTTTTCTCTAACGACAAAGCTTACATATGGAATCACTTCTATATTTTCTTTTATAAATGATTATCGCCCTAACTGGTTTGGCTCAGTGGATAGAGCGTCGGCCTGCAGACTGCAAGGTCCCAAGTTCAATTCCAGTCAAGGGCATGTACCTTGGTTGCGTGCACATCCCCAGTGGGAGGTGTGCAGGAGGCAGCTGATCGATGTTTCTCTCTCATGGATGTTTCTAACTCTCCCTCTCCCTTCCTCTTTGTAAAAAATTTATAAAATATATTTTTTTTTAAAATAAAAAAATAAATGACTGATTAGTCACAAAAGGCATCCAATAAGTGTTCGGATACTTTTACTCTTAAACAGATGATATTATCTAGGAGTGTGATCTGTACCCAGAACTGTCAACCAGAATCACTTGTAGAGCTTTAAAAGTTGCCCAAAGTTTCTAATTTAGGCTTAAACACTCCTTTCCCCTAATTTCATAATCCAAAAGTGTTTTATTATATTACCATAGATTAAGAATTATGCTCTAACAGCAAAATACAGAATGTGATAAATACTACATGATATATGATTCAACTTTATAATAAGACTAAAAAGCAAAAAACAAAATGGGGATAAGAGATTTATTGACCAAATTCAACATGTGTAAAACCTTTGTAGATTGATTCAACTAGAACAATTAAAACAACTCATTTTTAAAAAACTGGGGATATTTGAACATTGAATAGACATTGGATATTAAGGAATTATTACTGTTTTAGGTGTGGTAATGATATAATGATTGTGTGTTTTTTAAATTATGCTGAAAGTATTTATAAGTAATAGGATATAATAGTTGGAATCTGCTTCAAAATAAGCTGTGGAAATAGACAAAACAAACCATGTGTTGATCATTGGTGAAGTTGGGTGATAGGTCCATAGGAGTTCATTATAGTTTTCTTCTGACTTTTTACTTTTTAAAATTTTACAAAATAAAAACTTGAAACACACACGCACACACACACCATACAGGTTTCCAATCACTTGGTGAAACATTTTTGTAGATGAGAGAACATGGATGACAAAAATATCCAAATCAGATTTCTTACATGCAACATAATTCTACTTTATATTATTTAGATGGTTTAGTATAAGAATCATAAGCAAAACAAAAAGACTTCAGTCTTTTAAGACTCAAAAGCCTTGAAACATAAAAGACACATAATTACTCACCTAGGTCAGAAATAGCTATAAAAGAAAAGAAAGACAGTTTTTTAAAAAAGATATACATATTTCAGCCATTAATCATTAATAATTAAATAAAAATATCCGAAAGGAAACAAGAAGAAATGAGAAACGAACAGAAAAACCATATTTTAATATTGGGAAGCAAAATAATAGTTTATTTCCTAAAAATTTAAAGGACTGTAAAACTATAAATCAAGGTAAATTTTAACATCTTAGAAAGTAAGAGGAGTTAAAAGGAGTTTTCATTTCTAGGCACTCATCTCTATTTTTGCTAAAGCAATCAATTTAGTTTTTACATAGAAGCTTAACTCTCACCCCACCCTCCATTGGCATTAGTTCATAAAGTATTTCACTACAACACAGTCCTGACTCTGTTCTCCTAACATTTCAAATAATTAAGAAGTTGATTTTTCTTCTTTGGGAATCTGAAAACCGTGAGCTCACATGAAAGTTGCACTGAATCTGTACAAATCACACTAAGAGCCAAGACCGCCTGAGTCAATGGTAAGGAGGAGAACACTCTGCACAGTTTGGACAATACTCTCCACAACGGGCACAAGCACCGCTGTGTGGACAGCTGCCAGCAGAGGGAACCACAGCTCTCCTGCCTCTCAGTACGAGCTTCTTACATCCTGGGTATGACCCTTGGATCCAAAAAGTTCAAGTACAGGTATTTCTCATCCAAAACAACTCTTAATTTCAGCCACTTAATCTGATATTCAACCAGAAATCTGGTTAGAAATAATATGTCAGTCTTAACATGGCACATACTAGTAAATGTGCCTATATATACTACTCTTGAAGCAATAAAGGAGATACTCCCTGGGAATACAATTTACAGCCTGCACCCTGTCCTCCCATCCCGCAACAGCGTGCTTCCTAATGGCTCCCCCGCCCTTTCCCCACAGTGGTGTTGACCATTCATTTTGTTATACTTTACATATGCATGCATCCTTAAACAATATATGGTTTTGTTCTGCACGTTCTTAAGCTTCATATAAGTGGTATTCTACTCTATGTTTTCTTCTGCAACTCTTTGTTTTTAACATCTACGTTTGAGAGACAGATATAGTTCTGGTTCCTTCATTTGTACTGCTATATGTGAGGCACACTGAGCTGTTTCCAGTTTTTCTGCTCTTAAAAACAGTGCTGCTAAGAACATTTTCACAATTCTCCTGGCACCCATGTGAGTTTTCTAGATCACATATCTATCTAGGAGTTGAACTGTTGGATCAGGAAGAATTCACATAACCAGCCTCACAAGATATTATAACTTGTGGTTCAGCAAATCAATCACTAGATGATTGCGACAATGTTTATTCCTATTCTTCATTTTCAGTGCTCCTGGCACACATACTAGGAGGCCCATATCACTCACCCTCAGATTACTCGAACAGCTTTTAACTAGCTTCCTTGTCCTTAGGCATCCCTCCCTACAACCTCAACCTCATAAAAATGAATTTTCCTCCTTATTACAATCACATCACTACTCAAAAACCTGAAAGGCAGAGAAGAGAGAACAGTGAGGCTAGTGGGTAAGAATGAAATCCTGGCTCTATCTCCAACCTTGGGCAAATTACTTAACCTGTGTCTCAATTTTCTCATCTATAAAATGGGCATAACAACACCTCATAGGACTATAATGAAATAAAAGTTGATACCAGTGAAGCAATTAGAACACAGTGCTAGACATAAACTAATGCTCAAGTGTGGAGAGCGGCTACAGCGTTTGGACAGGTTCAAGCCTGGGACTAATGAGAGGGCACGATCCTCTCGTGGCAAAGCCACAGGCGAGTCCCAGCACAATTATAGCCAAAGGCTATAGTTGTAAGCTTGCTATGGTCCGAACCTGTGGTCCCGTGTGGCTGAGTGATATGGGCTGTGGGAGGTGCAGCAAGTAAAGCTTAATCAGGTGCAAGTAATAGAGTAGGATTGAAACCCAGGAGAATGTTGTAAACATCTTGACCACGCCCTTACTTTGCCTCGTGGAAACTGGCTATAAAATAAAGACTCAGCTTGTAGTCTGTCACGATGTCGCTAGCTCTCCATCAGAGAGAACAGCGTCCCACCCAGACCCAGCTTTCTTCTCTTGTCTGTCTTTTCTCAATCCTTCACCGCCCCTCAGGCTCACCGAACCTGGCTGTGCTGGCACAGCACACTAAGTATGGGGAAAAGGGGCTGAGTTCAGGCTTGCCCATGGCTGTGCTGGCATGGCACATTCAAGAACGTTAGCTATTATTTTATACTAGAGGCCTGGTGCACAAATTATGCACAGGTGGGGTCCGGGTGACGGACACCAATTGGGACCCATCAGGCCTGGCTGGTGGGGGGGAGGGGCCGAGGGCAGTTGGCCAGCCAGCCCTACCCCCTGGTCGAACTCCTGGTCAAGGGGACAATTTGCATATTAGCCTTTTATTATATAGGATTTGACACTATGCTCAGCTATGAAGAACACAGAAAAAGTATTAGACATGAATATCACCAGGACATTTATAACTTAGGGAAATAAGACTAATAAGAGTAAAATAACTGGTAACACAAACCAGTACTAACATGTTTGGGATAGGTCTTAAATGAGCTCAGATTCCAGAGGCGAGGATATCTATTAAGGGCTGGGATAATCACGGAATACTTCACTATCTCCAGAGTTACACAAGAACTCAGTAAAAGGGAGGAAAACTGTAGGCTGTGGGCAGGAAAAAGGAAACTTCACCAGAGGCCATTTGTCCCTTTTAAATTTTGTATTATGGGAATATGTAATCTTTTGGAAATTGCCAGGCAAGAGTGGCTCAGTGGTTAAGAGTTGACCTATGAACCAGGAGGTCGTGGTTCAATTCCTGGTCAGGGCATATGCTTGTGTTGCAGGCTCGATCCCCAGTGTGGGGCATACAGAAGGCAGCTGATCGATGATTCACTCTATCATTGACCTTTTTATCTTTCTCCCCCTCTCTGAAATCAATAAAAATATATTTTTAAAAAATTAAATTAAATTAATAGAACATTAAATGGAGGTTGTGCAAAAAAAAAAAAAGAAAAATTCAGAGATGGCATTGTAGGGGACTTTCCCTTTGTGCATGATACATTTCTTTAATGCCATGTATTTCAACCTCGTTACTGCTACAGCTAATTCTTTGTTGTGAGGGGCTAGGCTGTAGAGTGTAGGATATGTAGTAGCATCTCTGGCCTGTACTCACTAGATGCCAGTAGCAACCCCCAATGTGGCAAATAAAAATGTCTTCAGACATTGCCAATGTCCTTCAGGGAAGGTGGGGTAACAAAAACGACTGGTTTGGGAACAACTGCTTTAATGTTTTCATGTTTTACAATGGGCATTTTCAAAACCAGCAAAAGAATTTTTAAAAAGTTAAAAACTTCACTCATACAACTTAACAAAAGGAAGATAAACAATCCAATAAAAAAATGGACAAATGATCTAAGTAGACACTTTTTGAAAGAGGACATACAGAAGGCCGTGAGACATATGAAAACATGCTCAAAGTCATTAATCATCCGAGAGATGCAAATCAAAACAACAATGAGGTACCATTTCATACCTGTCAGAATAGCTATCATCAACAAATCAACAAATGACAAGTGCTGGCGAGGATGCGGAGAAAAAGGAATCCTCATGCACTACTGGTGGGAATGCAGACTGGTGCAGCCACTGTGGCAAAAAGTATGGCGTTTCCTCAAAAAATTAAAAATGGAACTCCCATTTGACCCAGTAATCCCACCTCTAGGACTATATCCCAAGAAATCAGAAACACCAATCAGGAAGGATATGTGCACCCCTATGCTCATAGCAGCACAATTCACCATAGCTAAGATCTAGAAACAGCCTAAGTGCCCATCAGCAGATGAGTGATTAAAAAACTGTGGTTCATCTACACAATGGAATACTATGCTGCTATAAAAAGGAACTTTTACCATTTGCAACAGCATGGATGGACCTGGAGAGCATTATGCTTAGCAAAATAAGCCAGTCGGAGAAAGATAAATATCACAAGATCTCACTCATATGTGGGATATAATGATCAACCTAAAATGATGAACAAAAATGGATCCATAGACAAGGTGGCACTGAGCAGACTGTCCAACCTCAGGGAGAAGGCGGGGGGGGGGGGGGGGGGGGAGGGGCGTTTAGAGATCAACCAAAGGACTTGTATGCATGCATATTAGCATGACCAATGGACACAGACAGTAGGGGGGTGAGAGCATGTACTGGGGCAGTGGTTGGCAAACTCATTAGTCAACAGAGCCAAATATCAACAGTACAATGACTGAAATTTCTTTTGAGAGCCAAATTTTTTAAACTTAAACTTCTTCTAACGCCACTTCAAAATAGACTCACCCAGGCTGTGGTATTTTGTGGAAGAGCCACACTCAAGGGGCCAAAGAGTCGCATGTGGCTCGAGAGCCACAGTTTGCTGACCACTGTGCTGGGGGATGGGAGTGACAGGGGGTGGGGGGGGGATAGGGGTTAATCAGAGGGAAAAAGGAGACATGTAATACTTTAAATAAAAAAAAACTGAGGCAGACATGCAAAACTTAGCAGAATTTAGCCTAGTGAGACCAAAGGCAGTATTTTAAATGAGAGAACGCAAATTCCTAGGGATAGCACTCATAACTAACTCTCCACAGACACAGCCTGTCCCTATCCTGCCCTTTCAACCTATTGCATTTATTTCAACCAACTGAGACTCCGCACTGTATTCCAATGTCACAGATACACAAAAACAAGAATTTCAAAAGGATAAGATAATGTAATGTGGTAGAGTGACTTCTGGAGTAAAATGAAGAGGGAAGGTCTCTGGGGTGATTAACAGTTACCTCAATGAAGCACAGCCCTGGAGAAATTGAGGAGGGAAATGTGCAGAAGTGGCTTCACTAACCTGCTTGGGTAGTCTGTCCACACTGCCCTCTTGTGCAAATAAGAACCACTGTTACCAGATTGAACTACGTGTGTTTCTCCTGCTTTTATTTTTGTCCTCTTTTTTTAAAAATATATTTTATTGATTTTTTACAGAGAAGAAGGGAGAAGGATAGAGAGTTAGAAACATTGATGAGAGAGAAACACCAATCAGCTGCCTCCTGCACACCTCCCACTGGGGATGTGCCTGCAACCAAGGTACATGCCCTTGACCGGAATGGAACCTGGGACCTTTCAGTCCGCAGGCCGACGCTCTATCCACTGAGCCAAACTAGTTAGGGCTATTTTTGTCTTTAACATAAGTCTGATATCTCCTTCTTAAGTCAATAAATTGAATTGAAAATACTAAATGTCTGCGTTAATTTTTGAGAGCCTTATTATTAAAGCTGCCTGACTGGCCACAATGCAGACAAAATTCCTGAACTGGTCTTTTTTACCTTAGCTCCTTGGACCAGCCATAGTTCCACGATGCAACCTTGACACCTTAACACCAGTTCTTCAGGTCTTACCTGATGTTCAGTTTCTAACAGACACTGACATTTAAGTAGTATTTTGATTTTGTTGAGACTGGTAACCTCTATTCTTACTACCTGCAGAGCACTTCAGGAAATGAAACATATTCCCTGCAGGTACACTGTGTAAGTGCTTAACCATCAAAGTTCCCTGCAGTCTGAGCCATTTGCAAGGCAAGAGCCTCACAGCCAATTCCCTTCTCACTGCAGTGTCCCTGGGGGAGTTCTCAACCACAGTGTTGTCACAGAGCAGTAAGAGGCACCTTAATTCATTATGAAGCTTTTTAAAGTACCAAAGGTTTTGAAGAATTTTACATATATATAATATTCTAACAGAATCAAGGTTATAATATCACTCTCACTCACTTGGATATCAATAAAAAACAAAAACAAAGCAACTTTTTTCTTTTGAGTAGCAGAGACCAGATTGGAATCAAACACTGGCTAGAACTTGTGTTCACTATGGCTAAAACCATGAGAGTTCTGTCACAGGTGTGTTACCTGTCACACCAGTGACCAAAATAAAATGTTGAAAACACTATACTGTATGCCAAATGAGATATGCATATCAGAGGGGTTTGGACTAGATGAATGGAGTTGAAGTCAAATTAGTCTATCGGTTGTTTAAAAATGAAAAAAGAAAAGTGCGAACACTTAAATTATACTTACTCATTCCTTTCCACCCTGGCAAGACTTGTGGAGTAATACTGTCCAATTCTCGCTTAAAGTCATCGCGGGCTTGGACCACAAGCTCATGATACTGAGACACAACCTTAGCCTCAGACTGAGCTGCTTCAACCTGAACAAACACAAGGGTTACATGGTTAAAGTGACAAATACACGTTCTAAAACACGGAAGTTATATTCATCTATTTCTTTACATTTGTTGGGAATATATAGAGAGAAAGCTAAAGCTCAGGAAAAGAAACATAAGCCGTGTCTTTGTTTCCTTCTAATTCTATTGCAATACCGCAGGCAAGCCCTCTCCCAGCCCACTGTGCCCGTGTATTTCTTTCTCTGGCTCACAGGAACTACCCACACAGATCTCAGGTGCAGAGGAAGGTCTGCTAAAATGGAAATTTTCTTTAAGTGGTAACAACCACAACCAAAAATGTTACCTATTACAAAAAATAACAATACTGAACAATCCACTTTGAGTCCAACTCAAGTTTGTAAAACCTGTAACAACTAATATTCTTTGCAGGGGAAAAGGGACAGATAGAGTAGGAATTTATTATTTTCCTGAATTTTTAAAATCTTTTGTGTAAAGGATAACATTTAAAAGTAAAATACACCGATAAGCGACGTAAAACCCCACCTTTTGGACCACATTATCCAGATCAACTATCATGTTGTGAAGTTTTCCCTCTGCAGCAGTTATATGAGGTTTAGCCCCAGCAACCTCTTTTTTCTTTGCAGTTTCAATTACACTTTTCATCTTCTCCAACTGTTCTCTGAAAATCAATAAAACAAAACAAAGATTTCGTATTATTCCTTGTCAACTTTTTTAAAGAGTTTAAATACAACATTCAATTGTTTAAAGTTTTTGAAAAAAAATTACTCAATGCCTTCTCAGTCAGTAGGCAGAAAAGCTGTTCTTGCCAACAACTGAAAACACCTCGGTCAGAAGCTAGTGGCACCAGAGGGACCCAGGAGTGGCATGGTGCACAGGAAAGACAGAGGCCGCAAAACCAGGAGACCTGGATTCTGTTCCCAGGTCAGCTTCTCCTTTGCTTGCATTAACAGGGATCAGAGGCAATTCATAAGCCTGGTACAGTGCCTGCCACATGAAGGCCACTCCAAATGGTGGCTTTTGCAAGTACTAGGCTGACTCCTCTGCCAATGAGAGAGTGTAAAGAAGGCAAAAGCAAGGGAGGAGTCCAAAGAGCTCAATGAGCAAGTAAGCCGGTGTCGGGGAGACCTCACTATTCAGAATGTTTCACGGGCCAGAGACTATGGTCTGCCCACCACAAAACATAGACCCAGAGCCCTGATTCATGGTCTAGAGCAGGGGTGGCTTTTTCTGCCAAGGGCCTTTTACTTTATAACATCATTCGCGGGACATACAAAATTAGCAACTTTAAAATTAGCCTGCTATATTTGGTCGAACATTTAATTAACTCACCCCTAATGCCTGGGCAGGAGCAGACCAAATGATTTCATAGGCTGGACGTTCCCCACCCATGGTCTAGAGTAATGTAAGCAAATGTCTTACTAGTAAATCTCCTAATAGGCATTAAGGAAGACAGCAAAATTTTGAATGACATATAACGTTTCCATTATGTTGATGAGAACCTTTATTCAAATGTAAGTAGATTTCCATCATCAGAGAATGATCTTGTATTTATTTGGTTTGCATGCTTGATCCTAGTTTTAGCCAACCTCCAGAAATCAAGGTCAAGATGGCATAAAACTAACCCATTATATTTATATATAACTATTTTGGTAATTAAGACAAAGAGATTGTGAGATACTCTCTAAATTCTAATAAAACTGCTCAAAATATCCAAGAAAAATCTTGAAATTATGGCAGAAGCTCAGTAAATCTGTGGAAAAGCATCACCTAAGCAATAACCCAAAGAAAAACTGCTTCTCACACAAGATCTCTTTTATAGGTTTCTGTCAAATTTATCTTGGCCTAATTATATTTCATTTCATCTCTCCTTTTTTAACTTGTGTTCCTAATACCAATACAAATCAAGAACAGGTGGAGAGGGAGGAAAGGTTTCTCTGCTTCCTCTTTCTATACAGACAATACAAAAAAAACCCAGCCCAAAGAAAGCCACCAGGAGGCCCTAATTACTTGTTAAAGTCCATGAGTAATTACTTGGCTTTGAGAAGGGCATCGGCAGCTTCATCTACTGCCTTTCTGCGTTCCTTCAGTGCACCTTCCACTGTGCGCCACTGAGCTGACTTCTTCTCACCTGAAATCTAAACAAAAAGTTTTCATTACTAGCTTTATTGGGGCAATTGCTTTGTAAGATTTATAATGTCTAATCAGTATGCTGGCACCTGAAACTAATACAATATTTTATGTCAAATGTACCTAGAAAATAAATTAATTTTTAAAAATATAGGGTGGCTCCAAAAAGTGTATATATACACTTTGAATAATTATAAAGGCAGTGTTTATTAAATGCATTTCATTTTCGCCCTACCGGCATGGCTCAGTGGTTGAGTTCGACCTATGGACCTGGAGGTCACAGTTTGATTCCTAGTCAGGGCACATGCCCAGGTTCAGGCTCAATCCCCAGTGTGGGGCATGCAGGAGGCAGTCGATCAGTGATTCTCTCTCATAATTGATGCTTCTATCTCTCTCTCCCTCTATTATTATTGAAATCAATAATAATATATTTTTTTAAAAATACATTTCATTTTCATAATTGAACTATCAGCAGTTAAAGTGTGTATACATTTTTTGGGACATTCTGTAGAAGGAGCCAAATACCATCAGTGCCAAAAAAGGTCTGAATTATGTAAACATGAATAACTGCTATTATTGTCATAGGACAGGCCAACAGGATCAAATACAGAAACAAGTGACATTCAATTCAAAGGTAAAATGTTACATACAATAATTATCATTATCCAGAGTAGGTACTCTTTTTTTGTTTGGATTTTTTTGGTTAATCCTCACCCAAGGGATATTTCCCCATTGATTTTTAGAGAGAGTGGGAGGGAGGAAGGTTGTGGGGGAGGAGTGAGGCCAGGGATCAAACCAGCAACCCAGGTAACATGCCCTTGACCGGGAATAGAAACTGAGACCCTTTAGTGTGCAGGGCATGGCTCTAACCAGTGAGCAACACCAGCCCAGGCCAGAGTAGGCACTCTTAATCTAAGGTTCATGGTGAGGCTCAAAGAAATCCATGAACCATCTCCCATCACCCTGCCCCCAACAAAATTGTAAGACTGTTTCTGTGCATAAGAGCATTT
Source organism: Corynorhinus townsendii (assembly GCA_026230045.1). NCBI lineage: Eukaryota > Metazoa > Chordata > Mammalia > Chiroptera > Vespertilionidae > Corynorhinus > Corynorhinus townsendii. The sequence continues at coordinate 112,586,729 of JAPDVU010000007.1, read as the reverse complement.
TTATTAGATCCTCAAAAGAAGACACAAGGCAGAAAAAGTTAATAAGAACAGTAACTTTTCATGAATTATGTATGTTGATTAAATCATTATCCAATGAAGCACGGGTATGTCTACCAAAATCATAGTTTAAGGATAAGTAAAAAGTTTATGCATTTGTAGGGTCCTTACTACTCCAAAACACTATTCTAAAGCATGTCCTCTATAATCTGCAAGATTAAATCAACTAATGTTAACCCTCCCATGCTGAATTTTATAGAATGTGAATTATATACATAGATAAATAAAATTTATATACTAGTATAAATAAAAGTTTCCCTTGAAAATTCCTTAGGCAGGTCTAATATGGTTTTGTTGCAGCATTGGAACTGACTGCCACTTCTTCAACTGAGCAGAGTTGCTCATATTTAAGAAACACATCGTACCAAAGCCCACTCCCAATTGGTGACACTATAATCACACTCAGTGCAGCAAGATGCTCACACCATGAGATGCAAGAACCCAGATTACTGGAAGCATGAGTCCAGCTCCCATCCTCCTCCCCACATTCTACAGCACATACATAGTAAGTGCAATGTTATTTGGAACTGTCTGAACTATTTTATGTATTTTTTCTCTCTTTCCTTTTGACAAGTGTATATAGATTCAAGTGTTCTGTGTAGATATGAACCAAAACTACCTTATGGCTTATCTTTTTTTTTTCTTTTTTCTTTTTTCTTATGGCTTATCTTGAAAGTACACTATGCTAGGTCCCTGGAGATGAACAGGAACAAACTAAATTATCAGAGAACAAAATACTTTTATCTAGAAAAAAATAACTGAATTGGTCCAATAATTACATTTCAAATTGCCCAAAGAGGGCTACTGCAGGGGCTGCTGCCCCCCTAGAACATGACTGTCATTTCAGTAAGGTGACCTGGGCCATGGATGCCCAACTTATACCCTTGGAAGAAATACAAGTAGTTCTGCCTCTGCAGCCCAAGGCCTGCTGCTTTGGGAGGAGGGCTCAACAAAAGTAACACTTCTTTTTTTTTAAATATATTTTATTGATTTTTTACAGAGAGGAAGGAAGAGGGATAAAGAGTTAGAAACATCGATCAGCTGCCTCCTGCACACTCCCCATTGGGGATGTGCCCGAAACCCAGGTACATGCCCTTGACCGGAATCAAACCCGGGACCCTTCAGTCCACAGGCCAACGCTCTATCCACTGAGCCAAACCGGTTTCGGCAAAAGTAACACTTCTAGTTTGGGTCATTCAAAACCAATTCTCCACATTATGTTCCCACTGACATCTAATCTATCATGGTCTCCATTTTAAAGGTACATCTATTGTCAATGGTAAGTTTAAAGAGCCAAGTCCCTTAACCTTGCCACTGGACCACTGTGGGCATCTGAAAAAGTTTCTCAGAATACCATTTTTAAATGCTTAAAATGAAACTATAAGATTACAAAGGAACTCAATTACATTGAAATATTGTCGTAAGAAATTTTTAATTTTGTAAAGCAGAAACCAAGATCCAGTGGTAAGACTAATAAATACCCCTAGAAGTAGTGGTGAGCATAGATGCTATTGCAAGATGTTTTTCATCCAAGTTCCTCAAGCCCCTGAACTCTATCCACAGACCCAACTTCAGGTTTAAGAATCCTAGCTTTTAGAGTCCTGGGAAACGGGGTGCAGCTGGAAAGGGGGCCGCCCCCTCACCCTTCACACAACGCACATTCATTGGGAACCTGGTGTTAAACCATTCGTAGATGACCGGCTTCTGGGTCAGGGTTTCGTACGTAGCAGAGCAGCTCCCTCGCTGCGATCTACTGAAAGTCAGCCCTCGACACAAGAGTTTGTAAAGAGAAAGGAAAGTAAAATTTTTAAGAAAAAAAATTATAGAAAGAAAAAATACAAAAAGCAAAAAAAAAATAAAATAAAATAAGAAAGAAAAGAAGAATCCCAGCTTTTAGAGAAAATAATATTTGGTACTTTTCTTTCGTATCTCACTTTTTTTGTTTTTATAGTCTACGTAAATTGTTGCAAAATGACAAAGCAAATTAATGTCATGGTATGAATAATAAAGTTGATGTTTCAGTGAATTGCCACCTTAGTCATCTTGCCAAATAAAATACATTAAGAAAGGATGCTGGTATATGCATGGCCCATGGACACAGAAAATGGGATGGTGAGGGGCTGGAGGGGTCGATGGGGGGAGAAAGCGGGACATATGTAATACTTTCAACAATAAAGAATTATTTTTAAAAATAAAGTAAAAATAAAAAGAAAGGCCCTAACCGGTTTGGCTCAGTGGATAAGAGCATCAGCCTGCAGACTAAAGGGTCCCAGGTTTGATTCAGGTCAAGGGCATGTACTTCGGTTGCGGGCACATCCCCAGCAGAAGATGTGCAGGAAGCATCTAATCCATGTTTCTCTCTCATCGATGTTTCTAACTCTCTATCCCTCTCCCTTCCTCTGTTAAAAAGTCAGTAAAATATATTTTTAAAAATAATAAATAAATCAATAAATACAAAAAGAAAGGATGCTGGGTTGGATGATAGCAGTATCTTGTCATGTATATCAAATTTTCCAAGGCTCTACAGTATGCTGTTAGAGCCACCTGGTATTATATTAACAGAGTCCTTTATAATGAACTCAAAAAGGCTTATAAATCATGTAAGTGTTAATGACATCCTGGGGGCCAAAATGTGTTTCCTTTTGTTGAAGGTATTTCTATTTCTAGATGATCACAGATAAACTGCCCTGTGAAAGAGACACCAGACTCTCCTGCCATCAAGCCAACTCTGTTTCCAAACACTGCTCTGATAAAGTAATGCACTATATTATGGAGCCCACATGCACCTGTAGCTTCTTTTCCTAGAAGAAACAGAAGTTGGAATCCATAACATTTCAAAACTTTTGTTCATACATTTTTCTGATTATTTTGTAATACTAGCTAATACTCCCTAATCTAGTTAACTGCTACTACAAGGTGTTCTTTAGTTGTAAAGTCTGGACTGCAGTAGATTTCATACTCTCTAATCCTCATGCACTACACATTATGCACTCACTAGGAAGAGGAAATACCCTCTTATGTAGCCTTCCACTCAAGTAGTACCATGACTATTTAAAGTTTCTAACCAGTGTTCATCTGAAAGACATTGGCCCACCTGGGTTTGAAACCAACTTCCTGATATGCAACTTCTAGCTTTCCCACACCCACTTGTATAACGAGCATATTAAATGTTCTGTGTGGTTTCCACTTTCCTGACTGAACTATGATTGAATTTTTTTTTTCCCTTGGACTTTGAATAAAACAGAATTTTCTTTAAGTTTTCAAAGGTTATAGTTTCTATTTATGTCAAAGGTCTAATTTAACTCTTTTGTAATATATGTACATGTGACTAAAACAATGTAAAGTGTATTTAAACTTTTTAAAAACTATAGTTATGGTGAAAAAGTAACTTTACTGATTATGCATGATCCTCCTGATCCATGAGATTTACAGTTAACGTATTTTATTATTTAAATGACTAGGTATCAAGATATATTTTTATGTACTAAACTAGAGGCCGGTGCATGAAATTCGTGCATGGGGGTTGTGTCCCTCAGCCCAGCCTGAACCCTCTCCAATCTGTGACCCCTCGAGGGATGTCCGACTGCCCGTTTAGGCCCGATCCTGGTAGGATAACCGGGATCTCCCCTGAAGGCCTGGGTCCCCCCCAACTACCCTTCCCTACAGGCCCGGTCGCCCCCAACTTCCCTCCTCTGCCACCCTGGTCACCCCTAACTGCCCTCCCCTGCAGGCCTGGTCCCTCCCAACTGCCCTCCCCTGCTGGCCATCTTGTGTCCACATGGGGGCAGCCATCTTGTGTGTTGGAGTGATGGTCAATCTGCATATTACTCTTTTATTAGATAGGATAAGTGAATGTAATTATAAAGGAAACTTACTGAGTTCCGGTATTACATTTTAAAATCAATGTAATTACTTTATCCTTTTAATGTGTTAAGTATAAGTTAAATAATCAGCATACGCATGTAAAATAACTGGTGTTTTAGGGTACATGGGATCTCCCTTATTACTTCTTACAACTGCATGTCAATCTAAAAGTATCTCAAAACAAAAAGGTTATTTTTTTTAAATTGGCTATTTTAAAGCAAAAAGTAAAAAGCAAACAACAAATACAATGAAGCACTATTAAGATATGAAAGCAAATCGGAAATAATTTGTGTACCATATCATTGTTGTGAGATAAAACACTGCATAAAAATTCATTAGAGAACATTTAAAGGTCTTTCTTGTTCCTTTGTGTTGTTTTTTAAAAGACAATTACTTTAGATTACCTTCCCTGAGTGAGAAAAAGCCCCTGCTAGGAGGAAGACATCAGTTTCTTAAGCACCACAGGTCTTGGGCTCACCTCAGAATTGTCCATGGCTGCTTTCAGTATGCTGGAGTGGGCATTGACAGCCTGGACTGCAGCGTTCTGAGCTACAACGGCCTGCTGAGTGATGTGAGCAGTTTGGCTCAGAGCATCTTCTAAGCTCTTGGCTAGAGCTAAAGTAAAAAGAACAGTTAAAAAAAAATAGACTCCCCCCCCCATATGACTTTATTTTAAACTTTCACTCTTCTACTGAGTTTTCCATTGTAGTTCTCCCAAAATGTTAAAAACAAAACAAAACACGTAATTAGTAATTATTGAATTTGGATGATAGATTTGTGGGAACTCATTATACTATTTTTATTGTTACATACACCTAAAATTTTTCCAAAATAAAAAGTGTTTGGGGGTTATTTTAAGAAAAAAAATGCTTGAAAGCGGCTAGCATTTATTTCAAATGGGAGGAACAAGATTTAGGGCACTATAGTCCCTTTCATCTATTAGAAGCTATAAGTTCAGCATAACCACTGCCATTTTTCATTTAAAAAAATAATCATATAGAACCACGGGAAAAAAGAGATAATTAAAAAAAAGAGGTAGGGAAGGGACACTCACAGAAAATTATTTCTATCACCAAGATAGAAGATAACAGGCAGACAAGAGAAAGAAAAAGACAAGCAAGAAAATAGGCAAACAAAAAAAGAAAAGGTAACTTGAAAATGGACAGTGTTTTCCACAAAGAACTCAGAAAATAGCAGACACCAGTATTTAAGATAACATTGCTATCTGCTGCTGCAGAAGTCAAAAGAAACCTAATTTTTTTGTTTTAAAGTAAAGCAAGGAATGATTTTAGATACAATACTAAAGTGGAAAAAATGGTCATTTGAAGAAAGAAGGCCAGTGAGAATATGAATTTATCCAATATCAGATGACCAAAAAAAGGAAAACATATTTGGCACCTGAGACAAAAACAAAAGGTGACTTGGAGCAAAAGCAGCAGAAGCTAGAAGACAAATGGAACCTGATGAACCACACACAATACCTCTGCAACACAAATAAAAAGAGAAAGCTAGCCCTGGCCAGCATGTCCAGTGGTTAGGGTGTAGGCCTATGCACCAAATGGTCATGGGTTGGATTCCCAGTCAAGGGCATGTATCTGGGTACTTGGGTTGCCAGTTAGCTCCCTGCTCCCCCTTCCTTGCCCACCCCCGTGTCTCTTGGAGGCCAACCACCAGTCAATGTGTCTCTCTCATATCCATCTTTCTCTCTCTCTCTTTTTCCTTCCTCCCTCCCTCCCTCCCTCCCTCCCTCCCTCCCTCCCTCCCTCCCTCCCTCTCCCACTCCCTCTTTTCTACTTTCTCTGAAAAGCAATGGAAAAAATATTCTCAGGTTAGGATTAACAAAACAAAACAAACAAAAAAAACCCCCCACACACAAAAAAAACCACCACAGGATAAAGCTAACACTAAGAAAATACCAAATGTGCAACTAAAGTTCAACTGAAAATACAGGGGATATAGAGAGATAAAGAGGCTACAAAGAAATGTGCCTGAATTAATGGTGGGACATTATTTCAAGCATAAAATAAAAGTAAACCACTTTACAGAGGTTAGCAGACCCCAGGAGATCTAGCTTGAGGCCCTCTCAGAGTTCTATTCACTTTGCTTTGTCTTTTTATATTGCGTTGTACGAGTGCCATATATATTTTAGATATTAAACCCCATATCAGATATATGGTTTGCAAATATTTTCTCTCATTCTACAGGTTGTCTTTTCATTTCATTGACTGTTTCTTTTGCTGCATAGTATTTTTAGTTTGATGTAGTCCAACTTGTTGATTTTTTGTGCCTTGATTCTTGATAAGATATTTACATACACATTTTTAAATTAAGGTTTGGGAGAAAACTATGAGGTGACAGAAAAAAATCCTGAAAATTCTCACTTTGCCCAAAATGAAAGATAAAAACAACTAGACAACGAAAAAAGGAATGTAATGAAGCAGCAGACATTGCCATCTTAAATTTATGGCTTACTTCAAGTTGTCCATATAATAAAAGAAAAGTAAAAAAAAAAATAAAAAAAACATAAATAAAAGGGAAAAGTGATTTTGATTTGTAGTAAAGAATTCAGAAAAAAATTAAAAAGTGGAAAAAATAGAAATATTTCACTTATTTAGACATCAAAATAGTCCTCAAAAAATACAACATTCCCAAAAAAAAAAAAAAACCAACCACCAATAAACAAAAAAACACATAAATCTACACCTATGCTCCTCTGTCCCTTTTACACTTTACACAATTCTAACAAACTTGCCTCCTCAGAGTAGGGCAGATCTAACGCATTAGAAGGGAAACAGGAACCACTTAAGGCAGAAGACAAATAAAAAAGGGGTAGGGAGAGACCAAAAAAACAACAACACAAAAACAAAACTCTAAAAAATGTAAAACAAACATTTCCTCAATTCATCATAAAGCTACATGCCCACTACTGCAAGACATCAATATATTGCAGCACAGTACAATAAATTATGTTCCATGTGCCTTAAGACAGGAAAATACATTTTACACATCTGTTATTTTTAGACCATCAGAAAACTTAAAATTGAAATGTAAAAAGAAATATGCTTCAGTTAGCTGGAAATCGGAAATGTGTGGAACATCTGTCCCTCACCAATGTCAGATAAGAGGGCTACTACAGTGAAAGCACAGAGGCTAGAACATAAAGCAGAGGGTGAGCCACTCTGAACTGCACAAATAAATTTATGAATTTAACGATTAAAAGACTCTTAGGCCATGCAACTTAACACCAAAAACTCAAACAATCCAGTTAAAAAATGGGAAAAGGACTTGAATAGATATTTCTCCCAGGAGGACATATGAAAAGATGCTCAACAAAAATAATCATCAGAGAAATGCAAATTAAAACCATAATGAGATATCACTTCCCACCTGTCAGAATGGCTATCATACATAAATCAACAAACAAGTGTTGGCAAGGATGTGGAGAAAATGGAACCCTCATGCACTGTTGGTAGGAATTCAAATTAATGCAGTTGCTATGGAAAACAGTATGGAGGTTCCTCAAAAATTAAAAATGGAACAACAATTCCACTTCTAGGTATTACCCAAAGAAATCCAAAACATTAATACAAAAAGATATATGCATCCCTATGTTCGCTGCAGCATTATTTACAATAGCCAAAATATGGAAGCAATCTAAATGCCCATTAATAGAGGAGTGGATAAAGATGTGGTACATATACATAATGGAATATTACTCAGCCATAAAATATAATGAAATCTTACCAACTGTGACAGCATGAATGAACCTAAAGTATTATGCTAAGTGAAATAAGTCAGACAGAGAAAGACAGAGACGATAAGCTTTCACTTATATGTGGAACCTAAAAAATAAACAGAAAACAGACTGATAGATACAGAGAACAAAATGATAGTTGCCAAAAGAGAGGGAGGTTGGGGGACTGAATGAAAAAAATTAAGGGATTAAGAAGTATAAATTGGTAATTACAGAACAGGTATGGGGATGTAAAGTACAATATAGGGAATATAGTCTACCATATTGTAATAAGTATGTATGGGGGATCACTTAAATTATTTAAATATCTAACCATTGTGATATATACCTGAAACCAATGCAATATTGAATGCCAACTGTAATTGAAAAAAGTAAAAAAAAAAAAAAAAAAAAGACAGGCAAATTGCAAACAATATCTGTTCACCAGAGTACAAAGAACCTTTAGCACTAACCATAATAAAAACAAATGGAGAAAGTACAAGTATTATTTGGAGTTTTCACCAATGGTACACTAATAACCCTTGTAACCTGGGTAAAAGAAGTTTAGATGGAAAGAACACAAATGATGAAATGAAGGTGGTGAATAGAGCAAGGCCACTAAAGAAACAAAAGGAATCAGAACTAGCTGATAGATGAGAAACTTATGCTGATGGTTGAAGAAGAGAGCAACTAATAGGGATGACTCGAAGTACTTCAGAAATCGTCTGGTTTACATACACTCAAGCTTAACTTGTTCTTGCTTTTCTTGTTGTGCAAGGCGAGCTGCAACTTCTTCAGGTGGTCGCTCCCTTACAGAAGTTGAGGATGCTTCCTCTTGCAGCAAAAGTAGAGAGGAAATCAAATTTCAGCACAGAATTTCAAAAGCTCAGAGGGATATAAAAATACCATCGTTTTACTTGCCAGCTATATCAACTGAGAGCATCATTCAACGACTCCAACATGAAGAAATAAGAAATCAGTTCTTAGACTCCTTGTTTTCAAAGATTTATTCAGACTTTGAAATTGTAAAAATTACCTAAGCAAGTCTGCAGACTTAAAATCAATATAAATGTGTACTTACATAGTATCTAGGGGTTGTCTAGGTATAAAATAGTTCTGATGAGCATATCATTTGTAAAACCACAATATAAATAATTAAACTACCTGAAGTTGCAGACTTGGGTTTTCCTTCATCAGTATGAGGGTGACCAGTTTTTAGAGATTCCTCATGCTGAACCGCAGGGGCTGGGACCGACAGTGTATCACCTGCTGCAGAAATAATTTTGGCTGCCTCTGTCGATGCTGTAAATATGTTACTCATGGTATTTATAGTTTCCCGGAATAACAGAGACACACAGGTATCCACTACTACTACCACCCTTAAAAACACAAATGGATGTGCCGCCACTATTCAAACACAAAAATACACAGGGGCACTGTTTATCACATACCCAAACCCACAAGATACAACAGCTAGGAAATACTAGAGAAGAGTCTTGCCAGCATCCACCTGCAGTTTAACCATCATTATTCTCAAGCAAGGCTTCTAGTAACAGTACTAAGTGCACTAAATATCAACATATGAGAGGCGTACATAAGATTTACACAACATGGGAAAATAATAACCAAGGAAAAAAGAGCCTATAATGAAGAAGGCAGACAAAAGAAAGTAATTAACCAAAAATCATTTTTAATTGAAGAGTGGTAGAGATGAAACAAGAGGTGTGAGCAAGAACAAGATGAACATTTTAAACACAAGATCACAGTAAAGATAGTGAATTAGTGAAGAACAGAACTCTGTTAAAATTATTTCATAGACATATTTTTAAAGAAAGGAAAGTTGAAAAAACTCAAGTGCTCATAAATTATAAATAAAAGTGAAGAGAAAATGAGTAATTATAGAGGTGGAATAAAAGGGAAAAGAGCAACAAAATGGAGAAAAAAAATTTTAAAGAACCGAAGGTCCCATGTAAGAGATAAAGCTGGATTATCACAAAATCCATTAGCCTCCTGCTCTCCACTGGACCCTTGTGTATTCTCCACAGTAGTGACATTAAAATAAGTCAGATATCAGTCCCCTGGCTCAGAACCCTCCCAAGGACTTCCCATCCAACTCAGATATAAAGCAAAATTCTTTTTTTTTTTTTTTTTAAGCAAATTCTTATGATGGCCTCCAGGACTGCCACAGTAGGCTTTCTGCTCCCTCGCTGGCCTAATTTGCTAGTGTTCTTCTCTTGCTCCACACTCCAGCTTCATCTGCTCCTTGCTGGAAAATGCCAAGCCCTTGCACTAGCTAATCCCTCTGCCTGGGATGCCTTTCCCCGCCAGCCTTCTATGACTCACTTCCTTATCTCTTAGCCTTAGCTCAAATGAAACCTTCTAGGCGAGCCTTTCCCTACTACTCCATTAGAACTGCAATATTCCCTCCCACACTTACTTAACACTAACATCCTATATATATATTTTACTTATGTATTTAATATATGATCTCCCTCCCCTCATCCCACTAAGGAATATTCCCAGAGTTCGTGTTAGTTAGTTTTTACTATTTATTCATTACTATATCTCCAATACCTAGAAGACTGTTTGGCACATAGTAGTGAATATATGCCAAATGGAAAAAAGCCAACTGATTTAATTGAGGACAGAGGTGACTAGAAGTTCAAACATAACTAGCCTAACTCTAACCTCTTCAGTAACACATTTGAATTGTATCACTGAACAGGTTAGTTAGGTTCAGTGCTGTACACTAAGGTGGGATTATTAATAAATCATGATGGCAAAAAATACCTACAGATCTAAACTAGATCAGACACTTTAATCACTAATAGAGAGGAGGAAAAAACTGGTGAACAGGAAAAAAATAGGTGCAAAAAGAGAATATGTAAATCTGAGGGGAAAGCTAGGAGTCAGAAGGAAAAAAAAATAAAAGAAAAAATAAAGTCTGTTGCAGGTAAGACAATTCTTGCCATTACCCTCACTGAGCAGCTATTCATAATAAAGCCCAATTCCATATCCCTCTCAACCTCTCAACCCCTAAAATGAGAGTCCTTCATGCAGAAGGGCCGCCCTCTTAACCACAAGTACAAATACATTAAAACAATCCATTTACCCATAATTTTAAAAGAATGATTATAAATATAGGTACCTGTTGAAGCTGGAGTGTCGCCCTTTTGTTTTTGGAGCTGTGAAGCAGGCAGTTTAGATTCTTTCATTACCTCTGATACACTGGAGATTTTTAGTGGACCAGACTCAATCTTGGAAATGAAAAACATTTAACATTTCGGATATAATACTGTTGATTCAAAAAGGTAGCATACAGTAACATGTATTATTTCAACAATCAAGTCTTTCAGGCTTTTAACATAGAGTTAGCACTTTACAACATAATGTTTTATTAACCATACTAAGAGAAGCTTTCATATTAGAAGAATGCAGTTCAAAAATTTCATTCCAAAGGATTAATAGTAACAAAGACTTCTCTTAGGGCAACTAATAAAGTACATGATGTATGAGTCTACCTTTAAATACCACTCTTTTTACATATACAATATTGAGAAGACTATTTCCATTTGCTTCCTAAATCATGTGTTATCTTCTGTATACATTCAGTTGGAAACAAGTGATTTTTATAGGCTCTGATTAAAAATGAAAATTAGCTTTTTGTATCTTTAATCTCCAAGATTCATGCAACTACATACTGAAAATATATAATCTAATTGTCACGCCTCTCTCTCAACTACCACCTGCCTTTAGTTTAAGGCACTGTTCATTAACAGGACTGCCAGATGAGGTGTTAGAGAAAAATTACTGAGTAATAGCAATATTTTCATTTACCACCTATGTTGTCCCACTTTTTGCCAGAACTTGGTAGGCAGTGGGACTCGTATATCGCAAAGATGACTACTCAAACAAAACAGAAATGGTCCTGAATTTTATCACTACCAGAAATTAAACATATATGTATTTTATTTTTATTAAAATTTTATTTTTTAAGTCACGAAATACACAGTATAACAAGCAAAATAGTATCAAGATAAAGCAATAGTTTTACTTTGCCTCTCTATTGCTCCTTTCCTTTTCAACACTCTCATGTTGCTACTGCTAATAGCTGAACTCAACCCTCCCCGCACCCGCACCCTGAGCAGAAGCTCAGGAATATACACACATACAAATTCTCATTTCTTTAAACTAAAATAGGGTTATATTATACAAATTACCATGTAACTTGCTCTTTTCTCATTTAACAATATATCATGGACATTCTCTTCCAGGTCAAGAAATTCTTTCTTGTTGTATAATATCCTAACTGCATACCCTAATGTAATTGCAAAACTCATAATTTGGCCAATTACTCCCCTATTTTTGGTCATTCAAGTTGTTTTGTTTTGTTAAACATCCTTATCCATATAACTGAAAAGCACTATAGAGTGGTATCTGTAAGAGAGTTTGCCTAAAGAGGAATTGCTGGGTCAAAGAGATTGAATATTTTCAACATATATTAACAGCTCACTTTCATATATGATTCTAGAAACTCATACTCTCACAATGTGCTTGTGTATGAAGATGATCTATTTCCAGACTTATTCTTTTTACAAAAATATTTTTATTTATTTCAGAGGAAGGGAGAAGGAGAGATAGAAACATCAATGACAAGAGAGAACCATTGATTGGCTGCCTTCTGCACGCCTCTACTGGGGATCGAGCCCACAAACCCAGGCATGTACCCTTGACCAGAATCGAACCCGATACCCTTCAGTCCACAGGCTGACACTCTACCCACTGAGCAAAACCAGCCAGGGCGTAGCCTTATTTGTTCTATCTCTAATTTTTAATCCTGTGTCAAAACCTTATTGTTTTATTAAAGAAGGATTATAACAGTCATTATCTGGAAAAGCAAGTATCATCTGACACTTTTCAAAATGTTTTTAGCTACATTATTTATCACTCTATATGAACTAGAATCATCTTGTCTAATTCTTCAACCTCTAGAAAAATCTATTAGAATTCTATTAGTTATGTGTGTGTGCGTGTATATGTACATGTATATGTCATTTTCCAACTATGTACAAATTTAGGAGAAATTTGAGAGAAATACATAAATTTGAGAGAAATTACATTTTTAACATGCGAAGTCTCATCAAAGCATATAACATTTGTCTCCATTTAAGCAAGTCTTATTCCGTGTCCATCAAAAAGATTTTAAGTTTGTCTTCTCTCAATATTTACTGTCTATGCATAAATAACCATGTTGGCACTAAAAGGATTCCCATAAAATGTATATTTTTTAAAAGCAATTAAGTTGAGCCTTGGCCAACATCCTCAGTGGTTAGAGCATCGGCCCACAGCACCAAAGGATTGAGGGTTTGATTCCTGGTCAAGGGCACGTATCTGCGTTGTGGGTTTAATCCACATGGTTGGGACACAAGGGAAAAAATATCCTCAGCTGATGATTAACAAAATACAAAAACAAACAAACAAACAAATAAATAAAAGCAATGCATAACAGATCAGAATGCTAATAAATAAATGGTAAAAATTTAAAAATAAAAACACTAACTGCTATTTAAATTTAGAGGTGAGAAAACTCACTTTGGTCTGTGTAGTGAAGGATGCAGGACTTGAAGAGAACATTAGTAGGCAAAAGAAAGGAAGTAATTCTGGGTAGAAGACCACAATGGCAAAAGTTGTGCAAATAGAAGGGATCTGCCCTAACCAGTCTGGCTCAGTGGACAGAGCGTCGACTTGCAGACTCAAGGGTCCCAGGATCGATTCCAGTCAAGGGCATGTACCTGGGTTGCAGGCACATCCCCAGTAGGGGGTGTGCAAGAGGCAGCTGATCGATATTTCTCTCTCATCAATGTTTCTAACTCTCTATCCCTCTCCCTTCCTCTCTGTAAAAAAAAATCAGTAAAATATATATTTTTTAAAAAAAATAGAGATCTTAGTGTAGTTCTCCACTTTAATCAAGGCCCTTGGAACAGTGCCTGGGTACATAATAAGCATTTGACATATATTTGCTGAATAAGAATGGAAAGCACAGGCACATTTATAAAGTAAACTGGCATGAAGCCAAGAACCATTCAGAGATAAGGCCCGAAAGGTAAATGAAAGCCAGACTGGCAAACATATCAAATGCCAACCTAGGAACTAGTAAAAACCACCAACTACAGAATAAAGGAACTGATGACCAGCTCTTAGGCTAACAGTTAACCACTCTTGGATCCACTTTCCTTATTCAGAACATGAGACAATTTCTAAAGTCTCTAGTTTTTACATTGTGATCTTGTCTTTTAAACAACAGAAAATGTACAAAAGTTCCTGATGAGTGAGCTCATAAAAACATTATAGCACTTATAAGATTCACTGATATTGATATGAGGATAGCCTAGATTATGGTAGGAGAGATCTGGCGGGTGGAGACTGGGAGAAGGATGGAAAAGGCTGTGTGCGTCCTAGCTGTTTTTGCTCAGTAGTTATAGCGCCAGCCTGAGGACTGAAGGGTCACAGGTTTGATTCTGGTCCAAGGACACATATCTTGGTTGCACGCTGGATCCCTGGCCCTGGTCAGGGAATGTGTGGGAGGCAACCAATCAATGTGTCTCTCTCACATCAATGTTTCCCTCTTTCTTTCCCCCTCCCTTCCACTTGCTCTAAAAATCCATAGGAAAAAAATATCCTCTGGTTGAGGATTAACAAAACAAAAACAAAAAGGAAAGAAAAGATTGTGTAGGAGGAGAGGAACTAATCCAGTCTGTAAAATCATTTGCATATCTATACTAATAAAAGGGTAATATGCTAATTAGACCAGGAGACCTTCCAGACGTCCTTCCTGACAAAGCATGGTGGCGGGGCCGAGACAGAGGCAGGTTAGGACCAATCAGGCCGCGGAAAAGGGATGGCAGTTGGGGGCAAGCAGGCTGGCAGGGGGGGTAGTTGGGGGCGAGCAGGCTGGCAGGGGTGGGCAGTTGGGGGCGAGGAGGCTGGCAGGGGGGGCAGTTGGGGGCAATCAGGCTGGCAGGGTTGGAGCAGTTAGGGGTGATCAGCTGGAAGCGGGGGCAGTTGGGGGCGATCAGGCAGGCAGGCAGGTGAGCAGTTAAGGAGCCAGCAGTCCCGGATTGTGAGAGGGATGTCCGACTGCCCCGAGGGGTCCCAGATTGGAGAGGGTGCAAGCCGGGCTGAGGGACACTCCCACCACATGCATGAATTTCGTGCACTGGGCCACTAGTGAAATGATAAAGGTCAGAACTGGGATAAGGATACTAGTAATGCCAGAAAAAGAATAAATATCAGAGATTAAACACAATAGAATAGCTAATAAAATACAGGCAACTATGGAAATGAATCCAAGAATTCTAACCTATCTACTGGACAGCATGGTACTATCCTTAACACAAATAAAGCAAATTGGAAAGTGTGTAAGTTTTGAGGTGGTCCAACATGGACCTGCCAAGTTATCCTAGTGGAAAATGTTCAGAGGGGTAGCTAAAGGACCGAGAAGAAGTCAAGGTTATTATTGAGAGAGATAAACATGTCACCTACAAAGAATGACACTTAAAGTCACGTGAAGTGAGAAAAGAACACTACTATGAGCTATTCAGCCTAACTCCATGCTCCTAGAATTGCTTCCAGCTATTTCTCCTGGGTCATGGAGCTTAAAATGGACTGAGGATTTTAGAATGAATCCACAGGATTCTGTTCCTTGATTATTGGAGAAGCCATACTATCTCCCTCAGGCAGCATAGACATTTTAAAGTTCATACAAAGAATAAATGATGCAGAAGACTAAACAAGAACATTTTGAAAAACCATGTTTGGGTGCTGGGGATTGTCAGAGGATACTTGCTTTTCTAAATATTAACTTTGTTACAGGATTGGTCTCTAGACCATGCTAGATACTAGAGAACGAAGTCCACCCAGCTTCTATGTATAAACTGATCAGGCATGTCCAGCCTCACAGCATAAAGAAATACCCATACTAGATGGAGAGCATTATGCTAAGTGAAATAAGCCAGGCAGAGAAAGATAAATATCACATGATCTCACTCATTTGTGGAATATAATGAACAATATAAACTGATGAACAAAAATAGATCCAGAGACAGAGAAACATCAATCAGAATGTCAAACTTCAGGGAAGGTAGGGGAGGGTGGGGGTAAGGGGGAGAGATCAACCAAAGGACTTATATGCATGCATGTAAGCCTAATCAATGGACACAGACAACAGGGGGGTGGGGGCATGAATGGAAGGTGGGGGGTAATGGTGGAATAAGGACACATATGTAATACCTTAATCAATAAAGAAATTTAAAAAAAAAAGGAATACCCAATACTAAATCAGCAAATATCCATGCTCTCTTTTGTAAATATTTTCAAGCAATTGTTTGAATGAAAATATATTTAAGATTTTTTTTAACCTTGATGGGGAAAGACAAGGGTGAAACTCTGAAGAATATGTACAAAGTCCAAGGAATGCCAGTACTGAAGAACCAATTAGTATGTAGCTGAAAATTCTGACTCTGATTTGTGGCCTACAAGGAGCCATTACTAACAAAACATTTGGGTTCTGCGTCAGGACCATTCTACGTTGGTCTTCAGTGGTGTAAGTCAGAGCTTGACAGTGGCAATGGTGTGGGCTGACGCAGACCCCCTCAGTTCACAGGACAGCCAGGGTTACCTCTACCGGAGTTGGCTCTTCCATTTACCTGTATGTGCCAACCAATTATTTCCTATATGGTGTATACTAAGTGGGAGCACTTATGGGACTCCAAAGGGATAAAAATCCAACACTACAGATTAGTATTTTAAAAAACCTGACAAGCGCATCTACTGAATTATACATGCAAGATACTTTCAAGATGAAAACAAACTGCTTTTAAAAGTATGCCATAGGGTAAATTGAAGTAATATTTAAAATGCTTACCGGCTTCTTTGACAATGAAATACTATAAGGTGAGGAACCAAGAACCGTCTCAAAGAGCTTGTCTGAGTAAGGTATGGTTTTCTCTACACTTTCTCGGAAATGAGAATCCAATTTGGCATACAGGATAGTGCCACCAATACCTCCGCCAACAAACAGAAGACCAGCCCCAGCAATTTTGGCAGGAGACAACCTAAATGAAAGAAATAGGAACACATTTATATTTCTTGGCTCTCCTAACTCTATGCAAAGACCTCGAACTGCTACTTCTTTACCACTGCTTCAGATCACAGCAAGTTTATTAGCGCAGCTGCACATCACCTTTCCCTGATTTATTTTAAACATGTCCACAATAGAAAACCACATTTATTTATGAGTAACTAAAAAAAATTAAAATACAGAATAGCTAGGATAGGTAGCTATGAAGCAATCTACCCTTTAACACTTAACGTTCAAGATGTTCGCAATCATGAAATTTCTTTTGAACCCAAAAAAGAACTATCACTAACTTTCAAATTTCCTCTTCCCTTAATCAAACATTTCTGTAAATATAATAAACCATTTATAAAAGTAAGATAATACAAACACAACAAACACTTTTTAAATTACAATGTGCTGAGTTCTGGATATAAATCTATTTGCCATAGAGTGGAAGACAGCACAGGAGGGGGGAGTTTCTACCTTGAATGCCACCCAATTACCAAAGAACCAAAAAGAGAATCGCAACAAACTTTCACCTACAAATACCAATGACCCAAAGATACTACAATAAAGCTTCAGTGTTCCTACCTCTTAACAAAAAGGTTCAGGCAACTATTCCCATAGTCAAGAAAAACACACACACACACACACACACACACACACACACACACACACACACACACACACCCCTCCCCCAGCATACAGTTAAAAGTCTGTTTACAGTGAGACATACTACATACCCAGAACTGCCTGCAGTAGAGTATCCTACCTCTTAACAAAAAGGTTCAGGCAACTATTCCCATAGTCAAGAAAAACACACACACACACACACACACACACACACACACACACACACACACACACCCCTCCCCCAGCATACAGTTAAAAGTCTGTTTACAGTGAGACATACTACATACCCAGAACTGCCTGCAGTAGAGTATCTACGGCATGGTCGTAAGGGACGGAGGATAAACTTCCCACAGAGACAACTCTAGAGAGGAAGAAGAAAACATCAGAACCAATACAGTTAAAGGAATGTGGAAAGCTTTTAGAGTTGGTAACTTAAGAACTAATACTTTTATTACAAACGTCTTCATTAAAAAAAGTAATTTTACTTTCAGAAGTTAATTTACCATGAAGCATAGTTATAGACCCTTAAAAACAATGATGTTTCTTGCACCTCAACGGTCAGATAAAATAAATTTTAAGATTTTTAAAAAGGGATTATCAGACTATGATCAATTAGGACTTGTAAGTGTTGTATATGTTAATTATTTCTTGGATATAAATATGTGGTTTTTTTATTTGTTTTTTAATTTCAGAGAGGAAGGGAGAGGGAGAAAAAGGCAGAAATATCAACAATGCGAGAGAATCACTGATCAGCTGCCTCCTGGCCACCCCCTACCGGGGATGGAGCCTGCAACCCCGGCATGTACCCTGACTGGGAATTGAACTAGTGACTTCCTGGTTCATAGGTTGAAACTCAACCACTGAGCCACAACAGCTGGGTTCTCTCTCTCTCCTAATTAAAAAGAAAAAAGTGTCCTCAGATGAGGATTTCAAAAAAACACATTTAAAATAAAAACTCAAAGTTTAGCTGTGTATAGAGTGAACTCTCCCACATACTCCTGACCCCCAGCTACTCCGAGCCCCTTTCCACAAGCAGCCAATGCTACATCCGATACATTTTGTGCCAGAGAATTCCTAACACACAACCTTTACACAAATGATACCATGTTAAACACCCACTTCTATACAAAAGTTCTTTCAACAATACATATTTGAAATCATCCTATCAATATATGACAATCTTCTGATTTTACAGGTTCAGTATTCCACTGTATAGATTCTACTTAATGTATTTAACCAGCCCTCTTTGGATTGACATTGGGTTTTTGTCTTTATTTTTGTTATAATAATTCTGCCTGGGAATCATAATGTCATTTTGGGTCAATTCTTAGAGTAAAATTTCCAATATTGATAAGTACTGCCAAATTAGTCAAACTGCTCTCTAATAATAATATGAGAATGTTCCCACAGCCTTCCAACACATTTTCAATGCAGTTTTAATCACAATTTCCTTTACTATGACTTTCTATCTTTTCTTATATTTATGATCCCTTTTTATTTCCTTATGTGCAGTATCAGAGCATTCCTTTTACCACTTTTAAATAAGACTAATCTTTTTCATACTCTTTTAAGTGTTCTTTATGTATGAAGAGAAACTAGCCATGTATCTGCTAAATGATATGTTTTTATCCAGTTTGTGATCTGTTTTCTTATCTTTGCCTATGGTAGCTTACGCCATGCAAAAATATTACTTTTATGTAGTCAAAACTGTCAATATTTCCTTGTATGCCTTCTGGGTTTCCTCATATTCTTAAAAAGCCACCCTCAGATTATACAATAATTCTTCCATGATCTCTTCTACTCAGATGGTTTCATTTTTTTATATTTAAATCTTTGAACCTAAAGTATAAGGTATTGATTCAATTTTATTTTTTTCCAGATGTCTATTCAGTTTTCCCTAAATCATAGAAATAATCCATTTTTTCTAATGATTTGAAATGCCACCTTTAAAATATACTAAATTTCTAGATGCATTTAGAGTACCTAATTTATTCACTTATCTGTTATCTATAACTAATACCACAATGTATTAACTACTGCATATTAGAATTAGCTTTCAATCTGGTAGGGCTAGTCCTCTCTTTTATTACTATTCTTTTTCAGAATTTTTCTGGATTAAAAAAAATTTTATTGAATTTATTAGGGTGACATTGGTTAATAAATCTATATAGGTTTCAAGTGTACAATTCTATAATACATCATCTGTATATTGTAGTGTGTTTACCACCCCAAGTCTCCTGTTGCCATTTATCCTCCTTTAACCTCCCCCCATACCCCTTTCCCTCTGGTAATCACCATACATACCGTTGTGTCTATGAGTTGTTTTATTCTTTGCTAAATTCCTTCACCTTTTCCACCCAGTCCTCCAAACCCCCTTCCCTATGACAGCTGTCATTCTGCTCTCTGTATCTGAGTCTGTTTCCATTTTGTTTGTTAGCTTATTTTATTCATTAGATTCCACATATAAGTGGATCTGCATTGAAAATGTGTTGAAAGGTTGTGGAAAACATTCTCATAATATTACTAGAGGGCAGTTTGATTAATTTGGCAGTGTTTATCAATACTGCAAATTTTACTTTAAGAATTGAACCAAGCCCTGACCAGTTTGGCTCAGTGGATAGAACGTCGGCCTGAGGACTAAAAGGTCCCAGGTTTGATTCCGGTCAAGGGCATGTACCTTGGTTGCGGGCACATCCCTTGTAGAGGGTGTGCAAGAAGTAGCTGATCGATGTTTCTCTCTCATCGATGTTTCTAACTCTCTATCCCTCTCCCTTCCTCTCTGTAAAAAAACAATAAAATATATTTTAAAAAAAAAAAGAATTGAACCAAAATGACATTATGCTTCCCAAGCAGAATTACTTATTATTATAACAAAAATAAAGACAAAAACCCAATGTCCATCCAAATCATATGATATTTGTCTTTCTCTGACTGGCTTATGTCACTTAGCATAATACTCTCCAGGTCCTTCCATGCTGTTCCAAAAGGTAAGATTTCCTTTCTTATAGCTGAGTAGTATTCCACTGTGTAACTATACTACAGCTTTTTTATCCACTCATCTATAGATGGGCACTTGGGCTGCTTCCAAACCGTGGCTACTATAAATAATGCTATAATGAACAGAGGGGTGCATTTCTGGACTTTTAAAAGCTTGGCTATTAAAATGCTTTCCATGAAATAACACCTTCAAGTATAAAATGCACCCTGATTTAAAAGGGGTAAAATGTGAACAAATTTATCTTTTATGACCAAAAATGACAGCAATAAAAAGTTAGCAGAAATGATTATATCATGACTCAAATTAATAGGACTTTTATCTGAAACTGTGGCTCTTGATTTTTAAAAAAAGTATCATATTCATTAGCCTACCTTCATATTCTATGTAGCATTTAATATCCTCAATAGAACATTAAAAGTTAGAAAATTTAAGGTTTTTAGGGTTTTATTACACAACTAAAAGTCCATAGACACCAGTTTAGTTTTGCCTACTTAAAAAAAAGTTTATTATTTTCTAAATCTCTTTTAATCTAGCAGTCTTCCCTCCAATATTTAATTTGTTAAAGAACTTGGGTTGCTTGACCTGTAGAATTTTCCAGACTGGATTTTGTTCAAGATGCAATTTAACATGTTCCTGTTCTCTGTATTTCCTGTAAACTAGTGTTGGATCCAGACACTTGCTCAGGCTCAGGTTCACCCTATGGCAAAGCTTTAGGTGGTATTATATTCTTTCATCAGGAGGCACATAATGTCTTGGTTGTCTCTCTTTTTGGATGTTATCAATTGTGTTACTGTACAATGTCTATATTCATTACTTTAGTCAAAGTCGCAAAAAGTAGTCTCTAATTCATTATTTTTCATTTATTTGACATTTTTTAATTTATTTCTTTTAGTTAATCTTCATCCAAGGATATTTTTTTAAGAGACTGGAAGGAAGGGAGGGAAGGGGGGAGAGAGAGAGACATTAATTGGTTGCCCTGGGGACTGGGGCCACCTTGAGCCGGGGAACTAACCTACAACCCAGGTACATGCCCTTGCCTGAAAATTGAACCCTCAACCTTTCGAACACTAAGCCACACCAGCCAGGGCTATTATTTAATACTAGTGGCCCGGTGCACAAAATTCATGCACATTAAAAGGGGATTAATTAGAGGAAATAATTTAATATTGCTATTTGCCCTTTCTCTATAATAGAAGTGTCAGAGATGAAAGAAAATTAGTAAACTGTGTATGAAAACCTTCCTCCTATCAAGAGTCTGGGGCTTGCCGAAACCGGTTTGGCTCAGTGGACAGAGCGTCAGCCTGCGGACTGAAAGGTCCCAGGTTCGATTCCAGTCAAGGGCATGTACCTGGGCTGCGGGCACATCGCCAATAGGGGGCGTGCAGGAGACAGCTGATCAATGTTCCTAACTCTCTCTCCCCCTTCCTCTCTGTAAAAAATCAATAAAAGTATTTTAAAAAAAAGTCTGGGGCTCACCACGGGACCCCGAGTCAAGTCCCCACCCACCCACATGCACCTCGAAATTGCATGAGACCCAGACCCAGCCGCCCCCACCCCCCATTGGGCTAGATCCAGACCTGGCCAGTCCCACCATTGTCAAGCCCTGCAGGGCAGGGGGCGTAGCCTCAGGTCCCTTGGCCCCAGGGCCAGGATAGGGGGCATGGCCTGAGGTCCCCCAGCCCAGACCAGGGTGGGGGGCGTGCCTTGAGGTCCTCCATCAAGCCCCACCAGGTGGGACACATGGCCTGAGATCCCCTGTCAAGCCCCGCTGGGTGGAGGGCATGGCCTGAGGTCCCCCGTCAAACCCTGCCAGGTGGGGGGTTGGGGTGGGGGGCGCGCAGCCTCAGGTCCCTCGGCCCAGCACCAGGAGGAGGGCGTAGCCTCAGGTCCCCCGTCAAGTCCCAATGGCAGGGGGGCACAGCCTCAGGTCCCGTCAAGCCCCGCTGGGCGGGGGCGCAGCCTGAGTTCCCCCAACCCAGCACTGGGGGTGCACCTTGAGGTCCCCCATCAAGCCCTGCTGGATGGGGTCACAGCCTGAGATCCCCTGTCAAGCCCAGTCAGGCAGGGGGGTGCAGCCTCAGGTCCCCTGGCCCAGTGCTGGGGTGGGGGTGTGGCCTGAGGTCCCCTGGACTGGTGCCGGGGTGGGGGGCGCGGCCTGAGGTCCCCTGTCAAACCCTGCTGGGGGGGGAGGGGGTCACAGTCTGAGGTCCCCCGGCCTGGCACTGAGGCGGGGAGAGCAGCCTGAGGTCCCCTAGGCCAGCACCAGGACAGGAAGCGCACCTTGAGGTCCCCTGGCCTGGCACTGGGGCAGGGATGCGGCCTTAGGTCCCCCAGCCTGATGCCAGGGCAGGGGGTGCAGCATGAGGTCCCCTGTCAAGCTCCACAGGGGCGGGAAAGGGTGTAGCCTTAGGTCCCTGATCCTTAAGGGAACTTGGCCTCAGCTGTGGGTGCAGCCATCTTTGTGATGGAGTGATGGTCAATTAGCATATTCCCTCTTTATTAGATAGGACTA
Source organism: Corynorhinus townsendii (assembly GCA_026230045.1). Taxonomy (NCBI): domain Eukaryota; kingdom Metazoa; phylum Chordata; class Mammalia; order Chiroptera; family Vespertilionidae; genus Corynorhinus; species Corynorhinus townsendii. The sequence goes on along the minus strand of JAPDVU010000007.1, from coordinate 112,563,814 downwards.
GAGGCCTGATGCATGATGTTCGCACAAGAGTAGGCCTTCCTTCCCCCGGCTGCCGGCACTGGTTTCCGTCTGGCACCTGGGACCCGGCTTCCCTCTGGCTGCCGGCAGGCACCCAGGACCCAGGCTTCCCTTGCAGCATCAGCTTCGTCCAGGTCATCCGGAAGGACACTCAGTCTAATTAGTATATTATGCTTTTATTATTATAGGTATAATAAAAGGCTAATATGCAAATAGGCTGAACCATGGAACAACCAAACAACAGGTCACTATGATATGTGCTGACCACCAGAGGCGTGTGTGGAACATGGTGGGCATCGGCTGCAGTGGGGATGGTGGAGCAGGTGAGCGGGGATGCCACACCAAGGTGGGGCGCCAGTTGCTGTCACTGGGGCGAGCCTCTGGTGGTTACTGAAAATTCTATGCTCCTACACGCTTCTGTCCCACCTGGCACTCGCACCCTCTGCCAGTGCTGGCCCACTCACACCTGTTGCCGGCGCCAGAGCCACTGCTCGCAACTGCTGCCGGAGCCGGTCCCAATTGCTCAGTGCCATCAGCAGGTGGGAGTGGCAGCTGCTGGCCCCAATCGCCCCTGAGGGATTCTCCACCTCCCCCTGCTCCTGAGGGGTAATCAGGGCAGCATCGGCCCCACTCACACCCACTGCTGGCGCCAGCCCCAATCACTCCGTGCCATCAGTGGGTGCGAGCAGGGCCAGTGCCGTCAGCATGTGGGAGCAGCAGCGATGACAGGAGTAGGGCTGCCAGCAGACAGGGGACCAGGGGCCGTGGCAGGAGGGGCCAGGCAGGGGCACAGAGGATGGGCCAGACCTGCTTCTGTGCCCACCATAGCCTCGCAGCCCACAGTTCCTTTCAAGGTGCACTGGGCCCCTAGGATATAGATAAACATAATTTTTATCTCTATAATAAATGCTATTTATTTTGTAAAATAACATGATGCTGTTATTTAATACCACTAAGTTTTGAGTGAGACAGCTATATCAAAAGAGTTGCTTGTATCTGGAAGTGGGGTGCTGCTGCAACAAAACATAAATAATATGGTAATGACTTGGGGACAAAGGGGATGGGGTTGGGAGGGCCTTAAAGAGACTGTTAACAGAAGCCTGAAGTCCTTCATAGAGGTTGTCGGTAAGGGCTTAAGAAAAGTAAGAAAACAATACTTTTAGAACCTGGGAGAAAAGGGATCCAACAGAAAATTAGATACAGCTATAGCTATACTTAATGTGATAGATTTAGCTAAAGAGAGTTCCAAGCAGAACGTTAAACAAAATGCTAACTGGTTTCTTTTAGCAGAGTATGATAAGGATGGAAATCAGATATAAAACAAAATTTTAAGCTTTCAAGCAAAATTTAAAATATAAAGGAGCCAGGAGCGGGCCTAAGCTAGCAGTCAGACATCCCTCTATCAGCCCGGGAGCCCGCGGGGAGCGGGCCTAAGCCATTAGTTGGACATCCCTAGTGCTGCTGTGGAGGCGGGAGAGGCTCCCACCACCTCCGCTGTGTTGGCCAGCCATGAGCCAGCTTCTGGCTGAGCAGCACTCCCCCTGTGGAAGCGCACTAACCACCAGGGGGCAGACGCTCAATGCAGGAGCTGCTCCTGGTGGTCAGTGTGTGTCATAGCGACCAGTCATCCCCGGTTATTCTGCTATTAGGGTAAATTTGCATATTACCCCTTTATTATATAGGATTATTATATAGGAGTAGAGGCCCAGTGCCCAGCCTGCCCCCTCTCACAGTCCGGGAGCCCTCAGGGGATGTCCTAAGCCGCAATCTGGCCTCCCTCTGCAGGAGGCGACCGGACCAATCAGGGGAAGGGGACACCCCCATCACGCCACTGCTGCTGCCATTGCCAGCCACCGCGGCTGCCTTGGCCGGGCCCTCACAGCAGCAGCTGCTGGGGCTTTGTCCAGAAGGACATCCAGAAAACATCCAGTCTAATTAGCATATTACCCTTTTATTAATAGATTATTGTATTATTTTTTCCATAGTTACAACTGTACACCTACTTTTGCCCCACTCTGTATATTGTATGTTGGTTATATGGGCAACAGACAACTTGTCTCTTTAGTTAACAGGTCTTTAGGCTGAAAAAAATTTGCTTAAGGGAGCTATATTCTAGGAGTCACATTCACATCCAAAATGTCTTATTTGGAAGCACCCCAGTGCCACTCATTCCCTTCCCCTTCTCCTTCAGCACCCCCTCACACACACACCCCCTCACATGTATCCCCTAACCTCTAAGGGACCCCAGGGTCCCTTAGAGATTTGCAACCAGGGGAGCAATGGGCAGCTATAGCTCGTCTAGGGCTAACCTCCTGAACCTGTCTCCAAGGCTCCCCTTCCCCCGTTTTCTCTGACTTCCCAGAGAGCCAAAGCAGCCCAGCCTAGGCTCTCCTATTACTTCTTCTATGTCCTTCCTTGTTTCACTCTCCTAAGTATATTTTTGCTGCGGTCAATAAATTTTTGCTTGCTTTTCTATACTTTGTCTCTTTTTGTTTTAAACAAAACAAACAAAAATGTCTTATTTGCAGAGGAATCTGATTTTGATGACAAGACCCTGATGCTGTGATGGGATCAGATTTTGAAGGGTTTTGAGGAAGGTTGTGAATGTATTTGCAAATTGTAAAGGGCAGGCAATATTATCCAAAAATGACAGCAATAATATTTCCTGTACCACATGCTCTTCCAGAATCCTGCCACTCCTCCAAAGTGAGTTCTACTATACTTCCCTTGAGCAAAGCCAGGACTTGGTTATTAATTTACTAATAGAGGGCACTGAAAGTGCTGCTGTGTGACTTCGAAGACTAGAACATAAAGGGGATACAGTTTCTGCCAGCTGTCTCTCATCACATTTGCTCTTGGAACCCAGCAACCAAACTGTGAGGAAGCCCAGACTGGATGTGTAGGTGTTCCAGTCAACAACCCCAGCTGAGGTGTCAGCTGCAGCCGGTATCAACTGCCAGACAGGAGAATAAGGAGGTGTGAGATGACTCCATCCCCAGCCCCTGCCTGACTACAACCTCGTGAGGGCCACTGATCCCAGCTGAGCCCAGGCAACCCCCAGAACTTAAGACAATAAATAAATGTTATTTTACCCCAAGCTCGAGGTAGTTTATGTAGCTATAGCTAATCAGAACACTATCTTTATGAATTCATGAATTCAAACATTTTTGGTGGATTTTAACCAACTGTAATTATTTATCCTTTTAAAAACTTAAATTGTCCCATCTTTGGCCAATTAATGCCACTTCAATATATATTACTTTTTATATTAATTATATATGTGTGTGTTGTATATACTATCTAATAAAAGGGTAATATGCAAATTAACTGTCACTCCGCCATAAAGATGCCGGCGCCCAGTCCTCTCAGCCCTGCCGGAGTCCCCCAGTCCTGGGGGAGGGGGGCCACTGAGTGGGCAGTGTGAGCAGAGAGCCTCTGGGCAGCAGGAGCAGAGTGGCCAGGCCCCGCAGAGAGCTACTGGTGCACGGATTTGTGTACAGGGCTACTAGTGTGTGTATATATATATATATAGAGAGAGAGAGAGAGAGAGAGAGAGGAGAGAGTGTGTGAGTGAGTGTGTGTGTGTGTGTGTGTGTGTTTGGTCTCTAGTCTCTATACCTCAAGCCATCTGCAAATACCTAGTGGCAAGTTGTTTTTTTCCCTGTGTATAGTAAAACTCACTTATGAAAGTCACCATTTTAACCTGGATGCTGTGGCTCAGTTGGTTGAGAATGGCCCCATTAACCAAGAGGTCACCAGTTGGGCCCCGGCCAGTTGCTCAGTGGTGAGAGCGTTGGCCAGCAGACCAAAGGGTGATATCGATACCCAGTCAAGACAAGTACTCAGTTGCAGGTTCGATCCCTGGCCAGTCAGGGAGCGTGCAAGAGGCAACCAGACTATGTGTCTCTCTCTCACATCAATGTTTCTTTCTCTCTCTCCACCCCCTGCCCCCAACTTCCTTCCTCCCACTCTCTCTCTAAATATCAATGGAAAAAAATATCCTCAGGTAAGGATTAAAAAAAAAAAACATTTTAAAAAGAGGTCCCCCACTGGATTCCAGGTCAGGGCACATGCCAGGGTGCAGGCTCAATCCCCAGTAGGGGGTGTTCAGGAGGCAGCCAACCAATTTCTACCTCTCTCCCTCTCCCATCTGCTCTCTCTTAAAAATAAACAAACACTTTTATTTCAAGTCGCGGTTTTAAAGTGTACTTTCAGTATATTCGCACTGCTGTGCAACAATCAAAACCTCTAATTCTAGAACATTTTCATCACTCCAAAAGGAAATTCCTGTGCCAACTACGTAGTCTCTCCATTTCCTCCTCTCTCCATCCACTGACAATCACTAGATCTACTTTCTGGTTCTACAGATTTGGCTATTTTGGAAATTTTGTATAAATAAAATCATATGTAGCCTTTTGTGCATGTCTTCTTTCACTCGGCATAATGTTTTCAATGTTTATCCTGTTGTGACATGTATCCTGCATATAGATGTACTTAATTTCTTTTATGGTTCAACACAATATTTCAACACATAATGTATTTTGTTTATCCAGACATCAGTTGGACATTTGGGTTGTCTCCATCTTTTGGCTACTGTGAACAGTTGTTATGAACATTCATCTGCAAGTTTTTGTTTGAACACCTGTCTTCAATGTCTTCAATTCTTTTGGGTAGAACTTCAGGGTCACGGTAATTCTATGTTTAACTGTGTACTATTTTACATCCCCCAGTAGTGTATGAGGGTTCCAATTTCTCCACATCCTCACCAACACTTGTTCATCACCTAGTGAGTGCACCTTCTGATGTACTTATTGACCACTTATATGTCTTTTGTCTTTTTTTTAAATATATTTTATTGATTTTTTTTACAGAGAGGAAGTGAGAGTGATAAAGAATTAGAAACATCGATCAGATGCCTCCTGCACACTCCCTACTGGGGATGTGCCCGCAACCAAGGTACATGCCCTTGACCGGAATTGAACCTGGGACCCTTGAGTTCGCAGGCTGACGCTCTATCCACTGAGCCAAACCAGTTAGGGCTATATGTCTTCTTCTGATAAACATCTATATACATAGTGGTAAGAGCTACAAAGTAAAACAAAAGTAGGGAAATAGGAGAGAGTAATTAGGTCTGTTTTAGATAGGGAAAATCTTTCTGAAGGAAAGGTGATATTTGAGGAAATACCTGAATGAAGGAAGTAAGCTAAGCAAAGATGTATGGGAAGAGTTCAGGGCAAAAGAAACAGCAAAAGAAAAGGCAATGAGGTATGTGCTGGATATGCCAGAAAAACAGACTGAGTCAGAGAATAGAAATGACATATCCAAAGAGCCAGATCATGAAGGGCCTGGTGGGTATAAAGAGTTTAGATTTTATTCTGAATATGATGATATGTCATTAAAGAACATGGAATGATCTATATGTTGAAAAGAAAAAAAAAAGCCTAGCCCCGGTCGATTTGGCTCAGACTGACGGGCCTGCAGACGAAGGGTCACAGGTTTGATTCCTGATCAAGGGCATATACCTCAGTTGCAGGTTCGATCCCTGGCCCCAGTCTGGGTGCATGTGAGAGGCAACCAGTCAATGTGTCTCTCTCACATCGAAGTCTGTCTCTCTATCTGTCTGTCTCTCTCCTCCCCTCCTCCTCTCTCCCTTCCACTCTCTCTCTAAAAGATCAATGGGAAAAAAATGTCCTCCGGTGAGAATTTAAAAAAAAAAAAAAGCCTTTATTAACTAGTATGTAAAGAACTGAATCTAGCCGAAACCGGTTTGGCTCAGTGGATAGAGCGTCAGCCTGCGGACTGAAAGGTCCCAGGTTCGATTCCAGTCAAGGGCAGGTACATGGGTTGCAGGCACATCCCCAGTAGGGGGCGTGCAGGAGGCAGCTGATGGATGTTTCTAACTCTCTCTCCCTCCCTTCTTCTCTGTAAAAAAATCAATAAAATATATTTTTTTAAAAAAGAACTGAATCTAGGGGGGGGCAATAGTAAAAGCAGGAAGACATTTAAGATGTTTGATAAAGTGGAAAGAACTTTGACAAGTGGTTGTTCTCATAAAGTTGACAAAATCAAATAAGATTTTTTAAATTGGGGTACAAAGATCAAAAGAGGCTACAGAGTCATTTACTTAGGGATTAAAGTTCTGAGAATTGATGTAATCCCAAGTAATAGCATATAAAGAGATGGAATAAGATATCACTACACACCTATTAGAATGACCAAAATCCTGAACACTGACACAACAAATGCTGGCAAGGAGGTAGAGCAACAAGAACTCTCCTGGGAATGCAAAATGATATAGCCACTTTAGAAGATAGTTTGGAAGTTTCTTACAAAACTAAACATACCCTAACCATACAATCCAGCAATCACACTCCCTGGTATTTACCCAAAGGAACCGAAAACATGTCCATACAAAAACCTGCACAGGAATGTTTAGAGCAACTTTATTTATAATTGACAAAACTTGGAAGCAACCATGTCCTTCAGTAGGTGAAAGGATAAAGTGTGGTATATCCATCCAGACAATGGAATATTGTTCATCACTAAAAATAAACAAGCTGTCAAGCCATGGAAAAACCTTAAATCCATATTACTAAGTGAAAGAAGTCAATCTGAAAAGCCTATTCACTGTATGATTCCATCTAGATGACATTCTGGAAAAGGCAAAACTATGGAGTCAGTAAGAACGGTGGTTCTCTGCCCAACCAGCATGGCTCAGTGGTTTAGCATCTACCTATGAACCAGGAGGTCACGGTTCAATTCCTGGTTAGGGCACATGCCTGGGTTTGGGGCTCAAATCCCAGTAGAGGGCATGCAGGAGATAGCCAATCAAAGATTCTTTCTCATCACTGATGTTTTTCTCTCTCTCTCCTTCTCCCTTCCTCTCTGAAATCAATAAAGATATATTTTTTTAAAAATCAGTGGTTCCCAGGGCAAAGAGCTTAGGGTAGGAGAGTGATAAATAGGTAGAAGACAGGATTTTAGGAGGATGAAAATACACTCTTATCATGCCACAATGATGGATAATGTCATCACATATTTGTTCAAACCCACAGAATATAAACCAAAAGTAAACCCTAATATAAACTATGGAGTTTGGGTGATTATGATATGCCAATGTAGTTTCATCAGTTGTAATGAATGTACCACTCTGGTAGAGGACGTTCATAATGGGGAGGGGGAGCAGAATGCATATGTGGAGGCATGGGGTTTATGGGCAATGTCTGTACTTTCCCCTCAATTTTCCTGTGAACCTAAAACTATTCTAATAAATTAAATCTTAAGTTAAGTAAAAAGAGAGACAGAGAAAAAAACGAATGAACCTGGGGAGTATACTTAGAGGTACATGAAAGCAGCACACTCAATAAAGGAAAACAAGGATGAGAGAGAGTAAGATGCACCCGAAGATATTACATAGAAAAGCCAAGAGTAAAAAGAGTTTGACAAAGCAACAGCATAAAATGCTACTGAATGATTGAGGAAATAGTAAGAGTAAACAAATGAATTTTATATAATGTTTTAAAAAACCTTGTAAGATAGCAATTTTAGGAAGGTAAGAAATCTTGGTTGCAACCCAGAAAAGTGTTCATATTTTAGTATGAAGTCTTAATCTGTTTTCTTCTCATTTCCTAAATAGGAACCCAGTAAGTGGGAAACATTTTGAGACAGGCAAGGGGGAAAAAACCACGTAATTTTGGACTTCAGGACAGAGGGGGCAGATCAGTGACAACCATGATGTAATCTGAGCACAGAATAAGGAAAAGTGTGCCATGAAAGGAGGGCTCCAAAGACAAACTTTAAACAATTCTGCCCTGAAAGGTAGCTCTACTTTCTTCATCCTCCCAGCCCCACTTGGGTACTATGTTAGGTGGGACTCAAAGGTGGCCCCCTTGATCTCCACCCCTTGCTATTAAGCCCAGGATTAGGATTGGTTGTGTGGCAAAGGGAATTTTGCAGATGCAACTCAGGTTACTAATCAGTTGATTGGAATTAACCTAAAGGGAGGTTTTAACAGGTGAGCTTGGCCTAATAATAGAAACCCTTTAAATCGGGGTCTAGAGACCAGAAATGAAAGTTAAGAGAGATTTTTGTAGTCAACAAGAGAAGCTCCTGATAGCCTGCCAGATAGCAGACATCCATGTTATGAACTATCTCTGAGGATCTTGCAGTAAAAAACTTCAAGCAGCCTGTTGGAGAGTGGGAATTTTTGAGCACTCCAGAGAGGCCGTGGACTATGCCCCAGATAGAGTTGTCAGTGCTGACACTAGGCCAGGCCTCGAGATATGGTCTCATAGCCCCTTCCCAGCACGAAGGCCTTCTTTCATACAACACTGCACTGTCAGCTTTCTGAAGAACAGGATGACCCTGTAAATAATGTGGTTGTCAATGGCATAATACTGACGTTGCTTAGGAAAAACTGTTTTGTCTTGGGTTACTTGTTCTGCAAAAACAGGATGTGTTTAATGTGCTTAAAAGTGGTCCTGCACAAAGGGTGGAGGCTGCTCTCCGGACTCCCTGCGTGGAGAAAGGCAGAGCAGTGACCAGCCAGCTAATAAAGGCTCCGTAAATTTTAATTTGGTCTGGGCTCCAGTGGTCGTTTACTCGTGCTCGCTCCACAACACAACCTCTAGGAGAGGCTAGGTGAGAGCTAGCAAGGAAACAGGGACTTCAGTCCTACAGTTGCAAGGGACTAAATAAATGCTGCCAACAAACTGCATGAGCTTGAAAGAGAACCCTGAACTCCTAATGAGAACCACAGAGGAGCCAACACCTTGACTGTAGCCTTGTGTGACACTGAGCAGAGAACCCCAAATCATTCATATCCCGAAACTGTAAGGTAATCAATGGGTGTTGTTTTAAGCTGCTAAATTTGTGGTATTTGCAATGTAGCAATAGAAAACTAATACACACGCACCAAAAAAAAAAAAAAATACAGACACCATTTTCCTATGGAAGTCAACGAGAGACGCTCCTGATAGCCTGGAAGAGGCTGCTTCTCCTACCCTAACAACGAATGGGGAGATAAGCAAACTTGGAGGGATAAAGTTTGGCTTCTGTGGATGTTATTCCATTACTGCTTGAATCACAGTGCCTGTTTTGCAATATAACATTTTGCCAAAATATCAATATTCTGAAAATTGTGCTCAATGGAAATAGGTTTACTTTTTAATTTTAGAAAGTTACTTTGATAATTATGACGAAATAAAAGTAACTGGGTATCTAGGCTCCTGGGATGTCTGCCAAAGTAGTCCCAGCACCTGGGAGACTCAGAACCCCAGGCTCATCTCAGAAATGAGCACAAGGTCATGACTCCTGTCCTTCCTCAAGTACCAAGAGTTTGAACTCCATAAACTACAATCTTTTCTTTTTGTTTAGGTTTAAGAATAGCTCAGAGGTGGAACAAGATATCACTCAGGGACTAGGGACGAAAATAAGTCCCTCCCGAATAATCACAACCTTGACCCCGAAAACGCGGACTCTTACAGTGCAAGCACCTCCTTATTTAAAAATGCAAACCAAGGCTCTGCTCTGCATTTCCTGCTGGGAACTGTAGTTCTCCCCCTCGACCTTCAACCACTGGCTGCGCGAAACCATCACACGCACAACCGGCAACCCGGGAGCCAGGAGCCACGATTGGTCCTTGAATGGGACAGCGCAGGGCTGATTGGACGACACGTCCCGAAGCCGAGCCTCCCGCCCTGTGCCCGCCTCCCCGCCACCTTCTCTTTTCCACACCCCATCCGGCTTCAGCAATAACTCTCAAAGCATCCCTGCCCAGCGAACTCCCGAGTTAACTGCCTGACGGACCCGCCTAAGACTCCCGCGATGAGGACGGCCTTGAGATACGCCTCAGTCCCGGGGCCGAGGCAGAGCGAAAGCCTCCCCCATTTTCCGTTGTCTGCCTTTAGTCAGCTTCATCACGCGCTCTCTCCCGCGCCCTCGCGCTCACCTGGGCGGCGGAGGTCACGCCAGATAAATGACAGACCCGCAGCATCTCGGACAGGTGGACAGCGCTGCTAGTATACGCTGGAGCTGCGGGAGCGGCGCGAGTAGGAGAGGGCCGGCGTGCGTGCGTATGTGCGTGCGTCCGCACCGCCTCCCTGCGCCGGCGTACCGGAGGGCACCAACGCCACTGCGCACGCGCAGCCTCCTTTTCGCGTCCCCGCCCTGGCAGTTCTAAGTGGGTGGGCCTTCCCTTGGCGGAAAGAACGATTTCTTTTCCGGGTCGCGCTTTGGGTTCTGGTCAGCACCCTGAATCCGGGGTTACTAGGTGAACGGGAGGCTGGGAAGGGCATCTGAAACTCAGGCTTCGATCCTCTCGGAAAATGGATAGGCGTGACTCTACCGAGAATTCAGCAAGAAAGCATCTCAGCCGTCTCTGTCCGATGGATATTTCGTAAATAGGAACTGACTTGGCCAAATCGGTGTTGTCTTGGCTGGAGGCATGGGTTTCCTTTGACAGTTATTCTGGAGTCTTCCTGATTGCGGGAGACTGGGTGAACGAACACTGGAGAGACCTTTGTGCGTAATGTGTCGTTCACGTAACAACTAGCAGAGTGGGGATCAGAACCCAGATTCTTCGGGTTCACAGCTTCTTCTACTTCCAGATTAAACAGCGCAAGTTTTTGTTTTAGAAAGATAATTTGGCCGCAATCTGTGGTACGGGTTGGGAACATAAGGAGGTCAAAGTATTCCACTGAGTCTATAATCAAGGTATAACAAATATTGAACACAGTATTCAATACTATTAGTACAATATCACAGGAATGAAATAATTATATCAATTGTGCTTGCAAAGTACTTTCAAGGCTTAACTAGATAATTTGTTATAGTACGATGTTCTCCCTAGAGATATACAAGGTTACTAATTACACATGTAAAAATGGAAAAAGAGATTTGAAAATTAATTAACTTTATATAAGTACTTAATTTTGTATATGTTCGATGTACTTTAGTAATTGCACTCTCCATATCACCATCACCTAATGGCCTCCAAAACAGTCTAATTTAGTAATTTTAGCAATTAAACTGGTTTCCCCACCCCATTTCTGCCCACTGTTGTCATGTTGGAAGATGCCAGTGTGACAACTTTTCTAACATCTTGGCCATAAACCTCTCATTGCCAATAAGCAATTTCTGCTCCAGCCATGGATGGCACAGCCACACCTTAAGCCTGAACATCATTAGCAACTTTAGCTTCAAGATCTCAAATTCCAAAATTATTTTCTACTAGAGGCCCTGTGCAGGAAATTTGTGCACTGGTAGGGTCCCTAGCAACTGCCAGTGGGGTACTCCCTCCCTTCCTCTGGCCACAGGGGCCTCCCTTCCCTGTCAGGCCCCACCCCCTGGTGGAACTCCCAGACAATTTGCATATTATGCTTTTATTATATAGGATAGTTTCCTAACCTTTTATTTAACAAAGCCCTTAATCCTCATTCTCCACTTGCAATTTATGATTTGGGGGGCTTTAAAATGCATTCTCCTAAAGTAACTCAAATTTAAATCACATTCCTGTTTTTGAATTGCAATGATTCCCACTGCCAATTCAAAGAGCCTTTATGAAATGTCTCAGAGTACTTTTCCAGTGTAC